>CM032123.1:2935000-5435000 GCA_018894105.1 Jacaranda mimosifolia
CAAACCATAAGCTCATCAAATCAATTTAGATAACGTCAATACCACCAACAACAACAATACCAATTCTGTAATAAAGTAAAATAAAAATCATTTTAAATTATTATGCCATTTTAATTGATAATATATACAATAACAATATTATGGATGATATAAATATTACAAATTAAGTTTGATTAATTTAAATATTTTTTAAGTGAACTCGAGCTCAAACTTATTTTAGCAAACTCAAATTCAAAGTTACTATTTTTAACTCAAATTCAAGCGAACTTATTTCACGAACTTGTTTAATTAATTTTCACTTCAAACTCAAACTCAAACTCAAAAATTCTCATTAAAAAAGATTCATAATTTCAGTCTTAAACTAAAAAAAAAATTAAAACACAAATAAATCTCTACTCTTTAGCAAGAACAGATGTGCAGTGAGTTCTTATTCCAAATTAGGGGTGCAAACAAGTCGAGTCAGTTCATGAGCCGCTTGAGTTGCACGAGCTGAGCTCAAGCTAACTCGAGTCAAATTAAATCGAGCTCGAACTTTAATTCAAGCTGATCTTGAGCCGTCTATATCTAGACTCGAAGCTCACATACCGATATATAATTAAATTTTATTTTTTATTTTATTAATAAATATATATATTATCACTATTTTTTTTATATTGAGTTCAAACTCAAACTTGAGCTCAAGCCGCAGTTTTTTACTATTTATTTGTCAATTTGAGCCTTATCGAGTCGAATTCGATTAGGCTCGTCAAGCTTGAGCTCGAAAATTTTTCTCAAACTCGGCTCAACTCGATTGCACCCCTACTCCAAATCAGTCAAATTCTTAAAACGAAAGCAAACTCAACTCTCTACCTTGGAAGGACAAAGAAGCATAACAAATCTTAGGACCACAGGGCCACTTTGAACAATGGCTCACATGTGCCATCTGCACGAATTTTGTAGAAAAGCCAAACAAAACTGCATCAAAGTCAAATTCTGGACCACCACCAGATCATCACAAGAATTATAGTTCAATGTAACAGAGAAGAACTTCAATTATCATAACTCATCTCTTGCAACCGACTACAGAGACCTTTGCCAGTCAAAAAGACAAATACCATGGCAGGTCTAGTCCATATGGACTTAAACCAGTAAACAAGAGGAAACGGCACCACAAGTTGGCTTTAATTCAAGTCAGACTGTAGTTTTAATTTTTATATACATATATATATATATATATATATATCAGTAAAGAAATTCAATGTGCTGTATAATTATTCTGTATGTAATTTAAAAGGAATAAACACAAAGGCTACATATGATATACTGGTCTCAACTCTCAACCAAGCTCCATAACAGAGAGATCTGCATGACCGGATACTGCAGATTAACTAATCCATTAAATTTGGGCCTGTCCTCAAAACTATGAAAATGAGTTGGCTATGCTGAGGCAGGAGCAGCTGAAGCTGTAGTTGAAGTCTTAGATGTTGTAACTGATAATTGTTGCATTTGATTAGGCTGATTTCGCTGCATAGGGAACATATGGTGCTTCACAATACGATTAGATGTTTTACCCTCTTCTCTAAGCTCCATATTTGCAAGCTTCAAACGTTGAACTTCTGCAGTCAATGTCTCGTGAAGGGCTGCCACATAAAGTGGGAAAAAAGAAATTAAAGCATTTCTTTTATCCAAGTTTAAACTCATAAATTTGAAAGGAAAAAAGAAAAGAGGGGGGTTTGAAATAGCATTGAGTAGCAAAATGAAATGGGGGGATGCATTTGGACATCATATGCAACATCTATGGAACACAAGCTAAATATAAATATCTTGGATATAGAAAGATAGTTATACTGCAATAAAATGTCTGTATGCGTGCATATGGACAGCAGGAGGGGACTGACAATCTCAGAACACATAGTTTCTTATTTTGTCCACAAGCTGTATTGGGAATTAGTTTTATGATACATCCTGTGTCAAAAATTGTGCCTTGGCCACACCTACTTTTGGGAATCCCCTTACTACGATAATTTCTGAAGGAATGAGACATTTGGAAATAATACTCCTGCTAGTGTCGGGACATTCAGAATACAAGTGCAGCATGGTCGGGGAGGAGGTGGGCTATAACTAAAGCATGTAACAAAGTTTTGTTCCTCAAATGCAATACACAGAGTGAGACCCAATTCCTGAAATCTAGAACAGATACTCCTGTCTCATCTCTATGGAGTATGGACCATGATGCAAGTGCATGTATTCTGGGTGAATTTGCGAATTAATGTAAATTTCACAAATTTAATTAGAAAACTGAATACCCTCTCTCAGTTGTGCCTGTTGCTCCATAGCTTGAATACGGAATTTGAACTCGTTGTTCTGATTAATTAATTCAGCATGGTCTTTCTGAAGAGACAACACAAATCAAGTTACCACATCACTAACTTTGACTGGAAAAAATACAGGAAAAATCATAAGTCCTCAAGCATGCACCTGCAGAATAGTAATTTGAGTTGATAGTGTGGTGGCCTCTGCTTGCAGAGTCTGCACCTTGTGTTCCAATTCAGAGATGTAACGCAGCTTTCGCTCCTTGGAACGAGCAGCTGACTGCCGGTTTGCCAATATCCTGAGACAAAATAATGGATTCAAGAAAGTTCAAATAAGACACCACTAACACATACAACAATCACTGGAAAGACTTCACCTAAAGCATACCTCTTGGCTCGTTTTGGGTCTGATACTGCAATTTCTGCAAGCCTCTCATCTGCCATAATCTTTTTCAGCTCAAATTCATTAAATTCACCATGTGCAAAGTCCAAGTTGACCTTAGCTGAATTTTCACTCAATGAATTGCTTGGTGAGTGCTGATCCACCCGATCACACAAGGACTGTAACTTGGTTGATGAGTCACCAAAATGAAAATTCCCAATACCACTATCCATTGAAAGACTTCGGTGATGCCGAAGTTGGGATGCAGTATCTCCAACAGCACTCCTTTTGACTCGTTCCCCCAAACTCGTACCGTGCCTCGATACACTTTCTGACTCCGAGTTGCTGTCGCCACCACTTATCTTTGTGCCGCTAATGATGGTGTCTTTGTCTTTATCCTCAGCAGCAGAAGAGTTCAAAGCATCCACACGATCCAAATTCATTAACGAATCAAACAAGTCGTCCACAGCCTCTCCCTCCAATTTTCTCCCACCTATTCCCTCAACACAGTTCTTGACGTAACTAACTGTATCCATTTCTCGCCTCTTCAGCCCAATTGACTCGTCATTTCCTGAATTTTCTCTCATAATTGCCATTTTGCCCAAACTTCCCTGGCCACTTATGGGCACCAACTGTGGTGAAGACTGAATCATCACCGAGAATCCCAATGGAACATCGCTGTTAGAACGGCTATGCCCTCTACGAGGGGGAAGACCGTTGTTATCGCGAAAAGGATTTTCCCTCTGAAAAGGGAGACCAATTGCTGGCCCGCGTGAACTAATATCCATTTCCTCCATTAGCACATTCTTTGAATTTGAGTTCGATGAAGCTAATGAAGAGTCACTAGGAGGAAGAGGGCTTAACGGGGGCAAGCAATTATTTGCAAAAGAGGTGGGTTGGGATAAAGACCTCAAGTGAGAACCGCCGGCATTAAAAGTTAGATTAGGGGATTGCTTCAGATTGGTCTGAGCCATCAAAATCAACAAAATTCCACGTATTATAATCAGCAAAACCCAAATCTTCAACTGTTCTTCTTTTTTTCCTCAAAGCATCGCACTTCACACTGTATCACTCAAAAGCTCACACAATGAAGCCCTACAACCAAACAGCTTCCTATGATCAACTTTATTTCCCAGAAATCCTACACCAAAAAAATCTCAATTATTCAAAAAACCCTCAAGACTAACTTCACACAAACTCTCAATTCTCAAATCATCAAGCATCAAAGGTAGTTCATCCACACTCGAACTTCAATCATCATAAAAACAAACCTGAAATTAAAAAAACGAAAAAAAGACAACTTCAAACCCCAAGAAGAAATCAATTTCTTTTACAGGAAGAGAGTAGCAGCAAATGCTCGTACCTGATGACTAAAATAGTCGAAAACCCTCTATGTTATTCACGAGCCAACTGTTATTGAAATGGTGAAAAGGCGAAATGGGGAATCCCGCTGAAAATGGCGGAGATTACGTTGGGGAAAGAAAGAAAGAAAAATGAAGAGGGTGTGCGTGAGAGTGAAAGTGAGGACTGAGGAGTGTGCAAGAAGACAAATTCTTTGGGCCGTTTGGTTTTATTTCCAAAACCATTTCCAATTTTCATAGGTTTTGTTTGTTTGTCCATTCTCAATCTATTTTTCAACTCTCAAAATTTAAATAAATAAATACTTTATATTCTCCAATTTCACTCTTAAAATACAAAATTTATTCCCAACAAATTTTTACTATTTACAATTCCACACCATTCCCCAAAGTTCCACACATTGTCTAATCATTACAAATAAATACATATACTACCACTCATACAATCTATATATATATATATATATAAATAATTTAAAATATTCATTCATCTCACAAATCAAACAAAAAAGTCATTGATCTAATATCTTGTCCCCCCCCCCCAAAAAAAATAACACAAACAATTTTTCTCTTAATTCATTCTTTACCCATCTCCCAAAATACAAACAAACAATCATCACATTCCCTAATTTCACTTTCCAAAATCCATTCTCCCGAAAAAATTTGGGAGAATGCCCCAATTTACATTCAAAGAAAGTCATACATTTCTAAAAATTGAAAAGTTAGTTATGAAATTAAAATAAAAATTAAGATGTATTTTAATGAAATATTAAAAAGTAATAATTAGAGTAGTTATACGGTTGGAAAGTAGGTTGATTTATACTTTTTAAAATTTTTAAAAAATTATTTTTAAAAAAAAATATATTATTATTTTTAAAATAATAGTAGATATTTTTATGTTAAATCAAATTTGGATTTGATTGATATGAGAGTATGATGATAGAGTTTCTCTCTCTTTTAGCATAGTGGGATCCAAGCGGGAGGTAATTGCATTGTTGCGCTTGGATTGTGAGTACTTTCAGCCACATGAATAGTTCAATATACTTATCCACACCTGACCCTGCGATGTGGTCATCGAAGACACATTAGCATGTCGTACTCTTCTAGTTCGAACTGGAATTTGAAACCAAACCTCGTTTTAGGAGGATAGATGGGGTTATTCAGATGAGATGCAATGTAGATGTAACTGTCAATCCACTGGTGGGATCTGAGCAGTTCGAAGGGACCACCATGGCTCCTCTCTTCTCGAGAATCTACATATCTCATGTCGATGTATGGACAACTATTTCTCATAGGTTGATTTTATATGTTTTTATATTTTAAAAAGATTTATTTTTTAAAATATATGTATATTTTATTAATTTTAAAATGATAGTATGTATTTTTTATGAAAACAAATTTAAATTTGATTAATGTGAGAGATTATGATATGGTAGGTTTAGAAAGAATTTAAAAATAAAAAAAAATTGAATGAAAATAAATAAAAAGTGATCTTTTTTATTTTTAAATGAAAAAAAAATCACCCCTGAAAATAAAACCAAACAGGCCCTGGATTGCATAAAAAGCGACGAGTAATGTTAGTAAGGAAGATCGTGTGTGTTTAATTTTTATCCTTTTCTTCGCTATCTGAATGCATCCACGTTATTACAGAAACGCGCTTCCGACAGAATTTTACATTCCCTCTTTTTTATGTGTTTTTACCCTTGACAGTGACCATGATAACGCCTTTGTGGGAAAGTCCGACGTTGTGAAATTTTTTTGTTTTTCCCCATTTCAATTTTCATTTGCATTTGGAGTGAATTTCAATTGGGATTACTACAATGTGGTGATATGTGGGGCCATTTTATCTCAGATTTTTTTTATTTTATTCCATATTTTATTTTTATTTTTATTTTATAAATATATATTAAATGTTAAATACTCTTTTATATAAATAATTAACTAAAAATTAGATATACTTAACATATATTCATTAAGTTATAATAAGATATGGAACTTAAAATTAAATAAAAAATTAAAAGTGTATAAATACAAATAAATTCATTATTTTTTCGACTTATATGCTAGAATTATAAATGAGTGGATTTGTTGGACTTAAAATCACGGTTTTCTTAAAAAAAATTGTAAAAAAAATAAATTACAAAAATATAGCAAATTGGGAAGGTTTACAAATTTATAGTAAGTTGCACTTACCGAGTGCAACTTTCAATAGTACCAAATTTTTTTTGGCTTTTTATTATTTTAAATATTCTAAAATAGTTAAATAATTTATATGGAATTATTTTCAATTTTTACATTTACAAGTTATGAAAGTTATTTGCAATTTATAAATTTATATTACTAATTACAATAATTTATATTAATTAATCAGTCTAATTAATAACTATCATAAAATCTTTGAGCCTTTGTTCCCAAATGCGTTGGTTTACATTGATGATATCTTGCTGTTTTCTGAAGATATGCAGACACACTTATTTCTTCTGCATAAATTTGGGGACCTAGTAAGACAGTATGGAATAATGCTCTCAGAAAAGAAGATGACCATCGCACAAAGTGAAATAGAGTTCTTGGGAATACAGCTGCAAAATGATGCCAGAGCTTACTTTGAGCAGTTTTATACAGAGTACAATAGGACTACCCCAGAACATATGTGGGGGTCTTCGAAGGCTTATTTCAAGAAACATTGGAATTCACTTTCTCATAATAAGTCTTCCCAGGGTGTTGCCGCTACTGTCCCATGCTCGTTTCCAGTTGTTTCTACATTTGCCCCAACTATTCCTACTTCATCAGATAAGGGTAAGGAAAAGGTGATTGAACAGGACGATATGATGGAATCACAGGACCCTTATGAGCTGGAATCACAATGGATGGAAAAAGCTGGGATTACTGTTGACCTTAACAATCCGTTGAGTCAGACTCCACCACAGAACACATCAAGCGTGGTGTTTGGCCCATTTCCTGCTGGCTTTTTGACTGAATAAAAGCTAGCATCTTTACAGCTTTCGGTTTGCTTTTTCTTTGGTTGGTTTGTCGTTTGTTTGTATTATTGGTTTTTGCTTTTTATCTTGTTTAAAGTTGTTTTCAATTATTGTACTTGTTGTCGAGTGAGTCAGATAAGTACTGTACTGTAATTATTGTAAGTTTGTCGTTTGTCAAATCTCCCTCTATATAAAGGGATGAGTTTTTAGTTGGTAAGCAGATTGAGTTGGGAGAAAAATAAAATTATCTTTTAAGCATCTCTTGTTTCCTTTACTATTTCCAGTTTTGTTTACTAGTAATTAACACTACATACAACAATGAACAAAAATATTATTAGAAAAGATAAAAAATAAAAATAAAAAAATCAACTCATGTTATACACTAACTTGAATATTTGTAGAAAAGAAAATTGAATCGAAATGTTCAATTCCTTCCAAATTTGCGTTCTACACAAAATACAAATACAATAAATAAATGTTCATGTAAATAATACAGTACAAAAAATAAACATAACATGAATATAAATTATAAATACAAACAAAAATATGAATTTAATTTTTTTATTATTTTAAATATTCTAAAATAGTAAAATAATTAATATGAAATTATTTTCAATTTTTACATTTGCAATTTATGAAAGTTATTTGCAATTTATGAATTTATATTACTAATGACAATACAAATTACAATTTCATTTCTAATATGAGTTAAATATATTTAAGGTCATTTTTAATGCATTTTTGTGCATAACTGAACTAGCATTTCTTCTGAAAGAATTTTTTATTTAAGTATTAGTAAAGTATTTAATATTTTTAACTAATTAATACATTAAATATTTTTAACTATTTAACAATATTTTCTTATTTTGAATCAATTAATTTTGTAGTGCCCCGATCGGGAGACACATGCTCCCATCCGACGTGCTACTCAAATCAATACCACAAGTAATTTCTACAAAAAAACAGATCTTTTAAAACCAAATAATTAATTTCTACAAGTAACATCCATTAAGAGTTTGACTTGTTATCAAATTATAATAAATCATACATAATATTTTCAAAACCTACCTGTATATTGACATCAGTAACTCAACAGGCTACAATCAATATACTTATAAATTCATTGGTTGATCCGCATTGGGTTAAATATTATTTTCTTTAGCTTTCCTATCTATATCAATTCAATTTAATAATTTCCAACAAAAGCTGTATCAACTTGAGACTAATAACAAGATCTTGATATATTTAACTAATATTTAAATAAAAAATTCTTTCAGAAGAAATGTTAGTTCGGTTACGCACAAAAATGCATTAAAAATGACCTTAAATATATTTAACTCATATTAGAAATGAAATTGTAATTTGTATTGTAATTAGTAATATAAATTCATAAATTGCAAATGTAAAAATTGAAAATAATTTCATATTAATTATTTTACTATTTTAGAATATTTAAAATAATAAAAAAATTAAATTCATATTTTTGTCTGTATTTATAATTTATATTCATATTATGTTTATTTTTTGTACTGTATTATTTACATAAACATTTATTTATTGTATTTGCATTTTGTGTAGAACGCAAATTTGAAAGGAATTGAACATTTTGAGTCAATTTTCTTTTCTACAAATATTTAGGTTAGTGTATAACATGGGTTGATTTTTTTTTTTTTATTTTTTATCTTTTCTAATAATATTTTTGTTCATTGTTATATGTAGTGTCAATTAGTTTTTGTACTGTAGAAATATTGAACAATATAAATCTTAATATTTTATTAAACTTTATGATAGTTATTAATTAGACTGATTAATTAATATAAATTATTGTAATTAGTAATATAAATTTATAAATTGCAAATAACTTTCATAAATTGTAAATGTAAAAATTGAAAATAATTTCATACTAATTATTTAACTATTTTAGAATATTTAAAATAATAAAAGGCCAAAAAAATTTTAGTACTATTGAAAGTTGCACTCATTATAAATTTGTAAACCTTCTCAATTTGCTATATTTTTATAATTTAAAAAAAAAAAAAACATAAAATCACTCTCTTTTTAGTTTTTTTTTTTTGAATTAAGTCCTTTCACCAATTTTTTTTTTTTAATTTATACACACGTACATCAAAAATCCGTTAGGATTCAAACTCTTAACCTCCCATATTATGTGGGAGACTTATACCGTTGGGCCACAGGCTACTCGGCATTTTTTCACTAATACAATATAAATATTAAAAAAATTGAGTTACAAATAACTTTATTGTTTCAAATTGTAATCTATGACGGTGCAATCTGTTTCATGCTTCAATTTAAATTTTTATCAAATTCAAAATACTTGACATAGCTATTTTGCTTATATTATTTTCTTGACCATATTAATTTAGTTGAAGCTATGTCATCCAAGATAAAATTGGAAGTAAAAGTACTAAAACAAAATTACAAAAGAGACCCTTCCATTACCAAATTAACGCTAACATTGATACAATAATATAACAATTAAAACATATCATCACTTACATGCAAAGAAGATGCAAGTTTGCCATCAATAGGCCCCTTCTCACAACAACAACAACAACAAATTGCCATTTTCTCTTCTTTCTTTCTTTCCTCAGCCACACGTCGACAAAAGTTTGGGGTTCAGAGACGATCAGATAAGACGATACAGAAAAGGGAGAGCATAAGATGGGAACGGAAGAAAACATGTACTTGTGCATGATCACTAAGTAAAGTGAAGATATATAGAATTTTCATATTACCTCTCAAGCAATTGAATCCTCAACGATGTGTTTTTTTTCCATCCACAAACATTTATTTGATGGTTATATAGCGATTCGTCCCATGCTTTGCCCAGTGTTCTTTAAGATCAACTGGATTTGATAGATCATGACCCTCTGCAGCAAGACGGCTGATCAGCTTGTTAAACGCACTTCCGCTCATCTTCCTACCGCCAACTCTAGCATGCCGTTTGTTAGGCACGGCCGGGAGGGGATACATTGACAAATTGGTTGTGCAACATGAAGATTGCCAGCCACCATTGCCCCACTTGTAGCACGGCCTTAGAATCCCCGTGCAAGAGCAGATGGGCACTGGCATGGTTGACTCATCAAAAGCAACCTGGTTTAACCCCAGATCCTGATCCTTCCAATCGGGCTTTGATGCACCACCATCCATGTCAGGACCGTTCTTCCATTCATGTGATTTTCCATACATTGATTTGTTAAGGTCCTCTCCTTCCCGTTTAACTTTTTTCGAAGATTTTGGAGGCTTTCTTGCGGGTGCAGCTGGTTTTGTCTCCTTTGCACGTTTTGCTCGCCGGGACTTTGGGGGCTCAGGAGCAACTGGTGATATTGGGACCGTTTCAGTCATTTGCATATCCCTGTTGTTGCTAAATGGAGCTTCAACCATGTGGGACTGGTGATGGACGTACTGCTGGGGATGGTGCATATGTTTTACTCCACGTGGAATTTGGCATCCGGGTGGGCAGGGGGAGATGTTGCCGTTATTCATGGCGCTTTCGCGGTACTGGAGAGCAGCAATAGCATTGTCTCTTTCCATTATGGCATTATTTCTTTCTGCTATTGCTGAATCTCTCTGTAAAATAGCCATATCCCTCTCAGCTATGGCAGCCTTTTTCTCTGAAATGGCCAAATTTCGTTCTTGGATTGCACCATCTCTTTCGGCCATAATAGCCATTATCTGTTTCATTGATGGCTGATGCTGCATCAACCACTGAAACAAAAGCATTTTTTAACAATGGATTAGAAGAAAATCTCAAAATAAATCCTTACAGAAAATAAGGTGCAGGGAACTACCGGCCCCTGAGGTGGTTTATGCCTTCCATTTTCACGATGCCCACTGTCGTCCATCTAAGATCCGCAGTGAGATAATCCGCTAGTACGAATGTTGACTTTTAATCTACTACAACATGCGACCTAAAGTAAAACAAGGCTGCATCAGCCAAACCGGACTTTTATCTGATGCTCCCAAGGGAAAAGTTCTAAATAATTTTTCAACTTTGTGCTTAAATGCAGTGTAACTGTTGTACAAAGCTAATAGATTGAGCTGACAAAAAAAAGTAGGGAAAGAAATGCACCAGTACATTATACACAAGTAGCAGTGGACATCCTTTGAAGAACCTTTCCTGCCAAGAAAACTACTAATCCATAAGAAATATATAAACAGATAGGGTACAACAAACATAATTCACTTCAAGAATACCAATTTGACAATCTAGTGAGATTATAACAAGGATTCAACATTAAATTAGTACACAAACAACTAAATGCTCTTCGAGCATGAGAGATATACCAACCAAATACTATCACCGTGATGCTACATTGCAGCAGGGTTTTAGACAAAGACCAGCAGAAGCTTACAGAAACTAACAGAACTAGTGTGAAGATGAGTTGAATGCATGATCTATATGGCGAAATGTTAGATTATACCATCACAAAGAACTTGACATATAATTATAAGCTTATTCAATAGTGATCATCTACCAGCTTACTTCCACCGTTTTTACATGCACTGCTAGTGGAAGGAGTCATCAGTCAGAACTGGACTGATTTGAAGGCCATAAAAGATTCATAGCCAAGAATGCAACTAGTAGGAACAAAAAACTGGCTACAAGATGCCACTGAGACCTCAAATCCATGACTTTTCACTGAGACAACACAGTTCAGCATTCTACATTCACCACACATGTGCATCCCAACAAACATGATTATCCTAAACCAACAGCAATGCGGCCAAAGCCCACTTCTCACAGAAATGAAACCACAAAAGTTCAGCTTTCACATAGCCTTTTATTTATCCTTCTTCCTTAAATTTACTAGACAAAACAATCATTTTCTCACAGTCAAAATAATTATCATGCTTCTTAATTCAATACTCCACTCGGACCATCAACACGAGACAAATCAACTGCGAAACAATTCCAGCAGCTGCATCAACCAAAGAGTCCTAGTATTTGAGCAGATACCAACTCTATCAAATGAACTCAATCTCAATTTCAGCTAAAAATAGAATTCAAAAGAACTAATCGCATCAACACTATATAAACTACGAAAACAACCCAACAAATAATTCACTTCAAACAACCCAACAAATAATTCACTTCAAACAAGAATCGAGCAAGCTCAAATGGGCACCCACCAACCAAAATCCCCAAATCAACCAAAGCAAGCTCCATAGCAAGTCAACCCCCCACCAAAATTCAGCACCCAAGAACACAAAAGAACCCCTAGAAGCAATTCCTTATTTCAAGAAAACTATGACTAGAAGAAGCAAAATGACCAGACAACAGTGATCAAGAAAAGATTCTTACAGACTTTAACAGAAAGTGAAGAACTTACTAAGCAAGAATTGCAAATAAATTTGACGGGGAAGAGTGAAAACCCTAAATCAAAAGAAGTAAGAAATCAAGCGGAAAATGGGAACATATGGGATGCAAGAACAGTTGTTGAAAGGGGCTCTTAAAGAATATGCAGAATACCCACAAGCACAGTTCTGTTTCTTTTTTCCACCTCTTTTTGAGGATTATTTTACCTGTCCGCCCATCAACATATTACACCATCTTTTCGTTTGTTTTTCTTAGTCATCCTTTGATTGCAGTGAATACTACTACCGTAGGAAGATTGAATTGTTTATCAGTGTGTTCTATTGATGGGATAGTGGGGAAATGGGAAATGCATTTGGACAGGCGGTGAGGGAGTGACAGTGAAGCTCTTGTCCTAAGCCGTCAAAAGGAGATTCTTGGGATTCGTGCGAGGAAATTGGATGACCATCTTTATGTTGTCTTTTTCACCGGCGATTCAACCCCATATCATGTTCTTTATTTATTTTTATTTTTTCCTTCCCTTTTTCCCCCCTTTCTTAACCCTTTAGAAATTATTTCGTTTTCATTTTTTTTCCAAGTTTCATACCCCTTGTGAGTTTGTCTAAGATTTTGAATAAATTAGCAAATTTTGATTTTTTGTAACAATAGGTTTTAGTAAAAACTAATGTTAAATATTTAGATATCGGACATGTGATTGGCCAGAAGTCCCATTTAATAATCTATGTAAAATGTTGATTATTGTAATTAAAAATCTATGGCTTTCTTCGTTTGTTAATAGGGGCATTTTGCCAAAATGATTTTTGGGAAGTGGGGTTGGAGAATGTGGTGATTGTTTATTTGTATTTTGGATAGTAGATAGAAAATGAATTAGAAGAAAATTATTTGTTTATCTGGATTTTGGTAAGGAACAAGATATCACATCAATAATTTTTTGGTTGAACTGGCGAGGTGAAATGGATATTTTAAAAGTATTTATATATATATATAAATTGAATGAGTGGTACTATGTGTATATATATGTAATGTGAACGAGACAATTTATGACAAATTATTAGTATTGGGGAATGTATTAGAGTGTAAATAGTAAGGGTATTTTGAAAAATGAATTTTATATTTTGAGAGTGGGGTTGGAGAATGTGTATTGCTTATTTATTTAAATTTTTTGAGTTGAAAAATATATTGGGGATTGATAAACAAACAAGCCATATGCATCTTTACAATATGAACCTAACTTCATGCGCCAAACTTTATTGCAAAAGTTTCAAGAAGTTATTGTGGAAAATTCACTAATATCCATATGATGATTTCACCAAAAAGGTAATTATTATCATGTGTTATTTCTAGATGGTACTATTCACATTTTTTAGTTTTTTTGGAATTTTAAATTCAAGACTTCATAATTTTTGGATTTTAACTTAGTAAGAAATGGCGTAAATAAGTCAATTTTTTTAAAAAAATTTAAAATCAAATTCGATAAATTTGTAAAAATTAAATTCAAATTTGAAATGACGTATCTATAGGCAATAATCTAGAGGCTACTTAGCTTGAGATTGCGGAATGTTGACTAAGTTAGAAATGAATTGTTTCATAAATATAAGTCAGATTCACTTCATACTTCTTATCTCCACCACTTAAAAGCAAGGTTCTCTTTAAATTTATTTTCCCCTTAATATTACTTTTACTCTTCTATGTTATTTTTTGAAATGAAACTGTCAATTCTCATTTTTCAAATAATATTTTTTTCTTTGTTGGAAATTTTTTTGGAAAAAAAAAATCATAGATTCCTTCATCTCTTTGTGAAAGATATACAATTCATTAGAATATAAGTTAAATATTTAAATTAATTTAAATTTTTAATTATGTTAAATAGTATTACCTTCTTGTATTTTTTCAAACTCTTGTCATCATTATTGTCATATGTTATTATTTCATATCCTCATCATCATTATTGTTATTATTATTAATTAAATCAAAACACAAGTTTAAATTATTTTTGCTCAACTCTAATACACAATAACAACTAGGTATAAATAAAATAATATTATTATTACTTCATCTCAATAGAATTTTAATTTTATATTAATCAAAATATAAAATTATCAATAAATTTCATTATTTTGATGAAAATAATAATACTATTAAATTTGTAAACTAGTTGCGGGCCATGAGTTAAATTTTATTCATAACTTATACCTGCAATCCTATTATTAATTTGTATTCAGATGACTCACATCTAGTGGAGTTTATCTAATTTTGAATTTATTGGATGATTTATAAATTTTACGAGAAATTGTTTAGACTGTTAATCATGATTTTATCACATAATCTTAGAGATGTGTATTTTCAATTGTAATTCAATATATATTATTCTTATATTATAATATTTGTATACTTTAGTTTGGTCTAGCGATGCGTTATTAATGCAAAAAATCAATATCTAATTAAATGTGTATATTTAAAATGCTGACATTTTATTGTACTTATATAAAAGACCAATCCATTCATGGATTACAATTTCTATAAGTTTCGAAATTACGAAAAAAATTCCATAGCATTTGGATTCATAATTATTATTATTTTTTGAAAAATATTAGATTAACTTGACATTTTAATTTTAAGAACAATGCCTTTAATGAATGAATATCATCACACACATATGGGCATAATTTTTTAGGACCAAAATTACAATAAAATTTGGCGTAGATTGAACTCTATGTTGACCTAGTTCAAATTAAATCTCATCACACACAAGTTAGTCCCTAATGAATATGACCACTTTAGAATAATATGTTTGTTCATAATAAATTTTTTACGAACAATACATTTCTTAATATAAAGCGCAATAATTCAAATTAATTAAAACCCCTCTAAAATATTACTTTGGTCTTCAAAATGTCATAATAATTTGCATAATATACATACATATATGCATATATGGATATAAGAAAAATATGTAATATTATTTCTTCAAGCAACTCTCGATACGTTTTTAATAGTTAAAAGTTAATTACGATATATTACTGATTTAATAAATTGGTATATAGAAGTTTTCGTACAACTTCATATCATATTTCATTTTCAACTCAATAGAATTTTAGTAGAGATGGTGGGTTTGAAAATTTTTAATTTTCTTTGAAACTCTCTCCTTTTTTTTAATTTTCTAGTTTCTAATGAAAAACTATCATCGTTCATTTTTATGATTAATGACAATGTTATATAACGTGTGTAGTCAAGTATAAAACTTTTTATTTGATTTCATTTATCTCTGTCTCTCCTGCTTTTTTTTTTTTTTTTTTTTTTTTTGCCTTTTAATTTTCTTAACACTATGACGAATTGTTTAAAGTATCTCGTTAAGTCTCATTTCTTATCAATTTGTGTATTTTTTACATTAAATTAATTATTAATGAATGACTTCTTTTTTTTATAATTATCATGTTAAAAAATGGCACTTCACCCTCCCAAATTTAATTGTTTTGTCACATTACCCCTCAAAAATAACTAAAAGGCAATTTACCCCATCAACTTAGAGTTATTGGAACATTTTACCCCTCAAATACAATTTTTGGCAGATTACGTGGTTGGATAAAATTGTTATTCTTGTCATTTTCACTCTTTTCCATCTTCTTCAACATATTTGTGTAACACTTTACGTAATGTGTTGTCTGTGTGTATATATATATATATATTTCCTTAAAAAGGCTATTAGTTTGTAAAGTATATTTCTTGCTAAACTACTTAATTATGTTTATAATCGAAAGACTGAATTAACTGTAAACTTAAATATATATATATATGCAGTATGCGAACACTTCTTTCTCTTTCCTTCATAATCAGCATTACCATAGTTTACAAGAATGACAAAATTAATTATTTTAATTCTTTAAAGATGGATTAGATAATCTTAGCATCACTAAAATAAAGCATCACTATTTATTGAAAATGTCTTTTATAAAGTAAGAAAAAATTGTTTTAGTGTAATAATAAGGCTAGCGATTTTATTTCTTTAATGTGGTTGGCAGAGCAATCTCATTAGATAACAAAATGAATTAATCATTTGAAAACAAATTATAGCAAATCCATATAAATGAAAAACTAAAAATATTTCTAACTGTAATACATATACTAAAACTCATAAGTTGTATTTCAATTAACAATTAATTTCTTAAATAATAGAAAAAGGCAAATGAGCCAATTGAATGTAAGAAGAAAAAAAAAAAAAAGAACCCCAGTAACCTATTGTTTTTGGTAGATGAGTTTCTTCATTTTTGAGCTGAAAAATGTAAAAATGACAAGAGTAGTTGGGTTCCTTTTTTTTTTAGAGTAAAGAGGTGGGAAAAAGTGAAAATGGCAAGAATAGCCTTTTATCCAACGATACAATCTATCAGAAATTGTATTTGGGGGGCAAAATGTTCTAATAACTTTAAGTTGAGGGGAGTGAAGTACATTTTAATTATTTTTTGGGGAATAGTGTGCCAAAATAATTAAATTTGGGGAGGTGAAGTGTCATTTACCCTAAATAATATAGAAAAATTGGGGCAAAATGTGTTTTATCCCATTGTAAAGTACCTAATTAGTTGAAAACCCCATGTATATTTTTAATTGGCGTAAACTTCCTTGTATTTCTAAATAAGTTGCATAAAAAGATCCACGAAGCGTGTTGATGGTGCACGCATTGAATGTGCGATTTTTTCTTACCTTTGAAGCTTTTTGATGCCATAAAGTGACTTCTTTGCCCTCCTATTATATATAATGAAGAGAAATGTAATCTATTTTCCCTCAATTTGACCACTCTTTGTGGGGGATAATTGCTACAACTCGCCTCAAACAACTCTTTGAAGAAACAAGAATGCACTAGCTATGATTTTAATTTATTTATGATTTTTTTATTTATTTAGGTGTTAAAATTGATTGTGTTTAGGGGTTGATTAAAGTTACTTTTTTAATCAATTCTCAATTAGAAGTTTGACAATGAAATAAGAGTAATTGGACAACAAATAAAATACTTTGCGTCAATACAAACAAAAACAAAAGAAATTCAATAATTTGTATTTTTGATATTAAAACAAAGCAAAAATTCAAACAACACAAAGTATCATAATTTCATAGACAACACTTTGCATTTAAACCCAAAAAATCTAAAAATTTGATTAATTAAATGAAAACATTTTTGAAAATAAAAATAAAAATTACAATATAAAACATGTTGAAGCAGCACATTACATTCACGATTAAGTTGGATTTAGCATCAATGGTTTCAAAACACAAAAATAATCTGACAAATAGTTTGTTTCTGAATGAAATATCCCAGAATCATCCAATACACAATAGGAAACCAAGATTAGGGCTCAAATTTGGGGTAGTTAGGGTTTAGGGTTTTCTCTTCGTTTGAGATAGAGCTTGGAGAGGGAATGTTTAACAACGTTCAATTGGAACAAAGAAAGCATGGCCTTTGACATTAGACTTGGCAAAATTCAACCCGTACTCATGGGTACCCAAAAAATTACGGGTAATGGGTCTTGTTTTTCCAACCTAAAAAATTATGGGTAATTTTACCAGCCGCTTTTTGGCCCGGCCCGCGGGTTACCCGTATTTATAAATATATATTTTATTATTTTATATAATATATATATATATTTACATATAAATATTTTATATTTATAACAAATTAAATTAAAAATTATATCATAAAATAAAATCCTAAATAACAAAAATCCCTTCCCAAAAACATGGATGCAACATCTTCTTCCACAAGGACAACAATGTTCGACTGATATTTAAACTTTCAATTCAAAAAACTTTTGGCATGTAATGGATTTAAATTTGAACTTTTGAATGTGATGTACTTTAAATTTGGTAGACTTTGAATATTTAAGATGTAAGTTTTAAACTACAATATTATTAATGTGCTTTAGGTATATTTGTTCAATTTAATGTTTGAAATTTGTAGTTTTTTTTTTTCCGTTTTTTTTAGTTAAAATTTGAGTAACATTATGTAAGTCACAAGTTGGATATTAATTTACCTATAAATATAAAAATAAATAAAATTGGGTGCCCACGGGTTACCCGTTACCCGTGAGGATGGGTAACGGGTCCCCTACTTCATATCCAATAAAAAAAGGGTAAATTTACCCAACCTGTTGTTACCCGTGATTGGGTTACCCACGGGTACCCAATTGCCAGGTCTATTTGACATATAGAAGAGGATATTTTGATCTTTTGATAAATTTTAAAATCATTTAAATGAATTGGGGAGAGTAAGCAACTTATTCAAAAATACAATGGGGTTTATGGCAATTAAAAATATAAAGGGAATTTTCAGTCAATTAGACATTTAATAATTGGGTAAAATGCATTTTGCCCAGAAAAAATGTAACTTTTGTAAGTATTGAAAAGTTTAGAGTTATCCATTATTTTTATGTTTGACCATAACCACGTCATTTGTTAGTTTTTTATTTTTTATTTTTTTTCAAATATTTGGAACAGATCACTGTAATTTTTGTTTTGCACACTTTAATTTTATCATTTTGATAAAATGAGGTCGAAATAAATTATTTGGTCCGTCTTAGATTTAATTTATAAGTTTTTTTTCTCTTTTATATTTATATAAGGCAATAGAATTAATTGCTCAAGTATTAAGTTAAATCTTATAAGTATTTTATTTTTCGTGCTATTTCATTGGAAACATATGAAGTAATTAACTTGATCATTTTTTATGAAAATGCAGAAAATAGTGTCCAAAAACCACCGGGAATCTTGAATAAATACTTAGGGACAATATTAAAATAAAATGTAAATATCAATTCATGAATACAAACATCATATTCTTAGTTAAGATCATGTCAAATGGTTAATTGATTTAGGAGTGCAAATAAGTCGAGCAGGTTCACATCCTCACATGCCAAGTTCGAACTAGTTTGGCTCAAGTTTGAGCTGGACTGAATCAAACTCAATTATTATTTTGAGTCAATTTCGACCTGCCTATTTTTAATCTTTAGGTTAACAAGTTGGAATATAATTTAAGCCTAATATATATATATATATATATATTTCTAACTTGAGCTCAAACTTTAAAATTTACTTCAAACTTGCATCAATTCATATTGATGTATACCTAAATTGACTTAATAGCATTATCCTTAAACTTATAAATGTGAGATCCTCAATTTGAAACTTAACAAGCCCTTCATATGGATGCTTGCATGAATATATAAAAGAAAAAACTCAATCATGTATAATCCTTTTTTGTGTGTGTGTGTGTTTTATCCTCGTCGCACCTAAATAAAAATATTAAATCTACACTATTAACAAAATATTAACCCATTTTTGTGTGCTTTCAATTAATTTTTATAAAATGTATTGATTTTTTGTTTTAATCCTTGTGCTACAACATTATTTACATTTTATTATTAACTTTTTGCATTTGTCTATATAAGTGTTTAGATAAATATATTGAATTTATTAAAAATTTAGTATTATGTAAAAATAAATAGAATTCATATTTTTATTTAAGCACACTCGGAAGTGTGCGAAAACTAGTATTACCACTATCTTTATAGGGGAATGCGCGTGGCTACAGTAGCCACAGCGCGTGAAACGGATTTCTACTGCTGAATAATTATGGGCCTGTTTGGTTTTATTTCCATTTCTAATTTTTATTTTCATTATTTCTAAAATGGTGAGAATTAGTTATGTGATGTGATATGGAAATAAAAATATATTTGGATGAAATGTTTGAAAATGTGATGTGATGTGGAAACAATCATTACATTTCCAAACATTTCATCCAAATATATTTTCATTTCCACATCACATCACATAACTAATTCTCACCATTTTAGAAATAATGAAAATGAAAATAAAACCAAACAGGCATTAGATGGAACAACTCAACTTTGACTCCCTAAGATAAGGTAGTTTAATTTAAGTACATAGATTTTCTTCCCTACCTTTGGTATATTTTTTTACATATTATTATTTTTTTTCCCCTCTTTTTTAGCATGGTGTGACAAGGAGAAAATTCTCAAATAATCTTAAAAGTAGATTACACTAACTATTATTATGACAATCAAGACAAATATTTAAGAAGAAATAGATTATAATGTTGATTGTGAAAATCCTCATAATTACACTAGATGATATTGCAACCTTGATGTCTAAAAAGTTGCACTCTTGTTCCAACAAAACCAAATTGGGGGAAAATCAAACCCATAATATTGAATTATCATAGAAAAAGACCAATCATTTTATTTATGTGGAACAATATTGCGACATGAGAAGGACATATAATAATGTCATCTTCAGAAACTTTGCCAATTATCTCAGCTACAAAGTTGAATATTTCTCACTACTATGATATGAAAAGTTCCTTTAAATGCTTTATACATATTTCCTTATACTAAAATTACTTTTAATGTTTAATACTGATCAACATTAATTTTGACTTTCTCTCTCTACAAGAACCTCTTTAGGATCAACTCCTTCAACTACTATCATTGTTAATCCTCCAATTCCAGAAGCACAAAAATTAAAGACGTGGTAAAATTATTGTTGGTACAGTAAAAAGCTTTCTTTGTTACATACTAGAATATATCTGATGTTATATACTTATATTCTACTAACCGGAAATAATATAAACAGGAGGACTAATAATCAAAAGATTATTGCTGAAGCTTTACTTGAAGTTGACAATATGATCAAAAGGCAGCAATCAACAATGCAAATAGCAACAAAGTTTGACACAGTTGCAGATGTAGCAAGATCAGAAAATGTACAATATAAACTATCTTTAATCTTCTAAATAATTGAATATATGGATACAAATAAATAAGTACATGTCATATTTGCATATATATGTTAATTGTTAATAAATTCATAGTAATATGTATGATAAATATTTATGCTTTTTCAGGAGGACAAGTTCACAATGAAAGTCAAAGCTCGAGTTACAAATGCAACTCAACTGTTTTGTTACATGGTATGTGAGAAATGTCATTCTTCTTATGCTGCTGAGTATAATTGGCCACTTGATTTGTTGCAAATGTAATCAAAGAACACTAGCAAAGTCAAGGTAAGTTGTGACTCATCCATACAATACCTCGGTGAGGGGTGCTCCCCTCCTTCCTCTCTTTGGTTGAAATGTCGGGGAGCTGTCGCTCACCTTTGCTTATAGTCCCAAGGGTCAGTAAAAAGCTTGACTCAAAGGGGGATACTCATATTTGCATATGTGATGATCAAAATCACCTGAAAATTTGATTGAGGAGAGTGCCAGGTTGAATCATTGTTTAATTTGAAAATCCAGTGTTCATTATAGGTTACTGTTTGAAGATGAGGAGGTGTTTAATTTGAGAATGTATTTTTTATAATCGGGATTTGGGGAGTTCTAATAAGGTTTATTTGATAATGATCTAACTACAATGTTTGGTAATGGGTCATTTGCCTCCAAGATTACAGCCGGCCCTCCACCTGTTATTCTCAGTTCGGATTGCCTGCAGTATTGCTTAGGGTGATAACATTTCTTTGAGTATTAACAAAGCTGCAGCTTCAGAATTTACCAACGGATCGCTCAACTTCTCATGCTTCAGCCCTATGTATAGGACCCATGAGACCACTAGAAATTGAACTTTCCATCAGAGCCTTTAGTTCCCATGGAATAGGCAATTAACCTTCTCTAGGTAATATGGTGTAACAAAAATCTTTTCTTTTCTTGCACGGCTACAAGATGACAACCTTGTTCATTGATTTAACATACATTAACATGGCCTTGATATATAGCTGGCAGTATATATTTTATTTATATATTGAAATTATAAAGGGTATGTTTGGTTATATTTTTTTGTGTAATTTTATTATGTATTTTGGGAGAATGAATTATCGGAGAATATGAAAGTTGTGTTTTGGCATGCTTATGTTTTAAGGGAGACATTTTTTTACTTTAACAGTCAAATTAATATTTTTTTATTGAATTTTTGAGGAGAAAATAGAATTAAGTGATATTTTTTATTGTTAGAATAATAATAAAATATATATAATATGTATATATATATAATATGTATGTATATATTGAAAAATATAAGTTTTTGAGAAAAAATAAAGATATGTTTAGTTATGTTTCCTCAAACTAATTTTGTTCTACTAAGATTATCAAAATGGCAAGTTGAAAAATGACAAGGAAAAAATACATCATGTATCTCACAAAATGAACTTTCTTATTTTAATTTATTTCATCTTCTATTTATTATTCTTTAATTTCTACCTTATGTAAAGTTATTAAGATAAAATTTATAATTTTCTATAATTGTTTTTTTTATGAAATAATTTGATAGGACTGTACACTCAAAAGCAAACTCTGCATAAAAAATTATTGTAGTATAATTTTTTTGTGTGTTTAAAATTTTAAAAAATACCATAAATATAAAAAAAAATATTTATTTAATGAAATGGGCACGGCACTGCGCCTTGCGTGTGCGCTTCTTTCTAATATATAACAAAGAGGAAAAATAGAAGTTGCCACGAGTGGACACACCACAACTCGGACGTGACTCGTGCAGAAACTCAAATGAGTCATTCCAAAACAAAAAATTTCAAATTACGGACCCAAAAGAAGCACAAACTCGTTCACGATCCGTGTGAATCCAAAACAGTCAATCGCAGCCGTCTATTCGTGAAGTGAACCAATGAGAAACGCTAAAGGGAGGTCACGGATCCTGACCTTTTTCCGAATAATTAAATTTTCCCCATAAGAAAGCCGTTGTTGCCTAAAACTCCAAGTCCACGTTTCAAAACCGACCTACTCTATCCCTCCCTATATAAAGCGCCCCACCTTCTCTTAGACCCACCTTTGAAATACGAAATCTCAGAAATCTTCTTGAATTTCTTGGAAGATAGGTTTTCTATTGAGGTATAAATCTCTCTTGCTTACATTTAGTTTCCTGGTTTTTTAACGTTTGATTCATTTCTGGATCTGAATGGTTTCCTTCTCTGTTTGTTAAAAATTGCAGTGAATTTGATTTGTTTGAATTGAGAAGCAATGGCCCGTACCAAGCAGACCGCTCGTAAATCTACTGGTGGAAAGGCCCCCAGGAAGCAGCTGGCTACAAAGGTTTGAGAATTGATTCAAATTTTCCTTTTTTTTCTTTAATTATTTGAATGAATTGTTTGTTTTTAATTGTTTATGTTAGATGTTTTTCCTTTTCTGATTTGGTTTACTGATTTATGGGTGTTTCTGATTGCTTAGGCTGCAAGGAAGTCAGCCCCAACCACAGGCGGAGTCAAGAAGCCCCACCGCTACCGCCCTGGAACCGTCGCTCTTCGGTAAACTCTAGCCCCCAAGTTTTCCAATTTAATCTTTCGTTATGGAAAAGAATCTTTTACCTTAATTAATGGAGGCACGATTTCTAATTAATGGCTGATGATAACAGTGAAATCCGTAAATACCAGAAGAGCACAGAGCTTCTCATCCGCAAGCTGCCATTCCAGCGATTGGTTCGTGAAATCGCACAGGATTTCAAGACTGATTTGAGGTTTCAAAGCCACGCCGTGCTTGCGCTTCAGGAAGCGGCTGAGGCTTATCTAGTGGGACTCTTTGAAGACACCAATTTGTGCGCTATTCACGCCAAGAGGGTTACCATCATGCCTAAGGATATTCAGTTGGCCAGGCGCATTCGTGGTGAGCGTGCCTAAGCTGAAGATTGGTGCGGTCTTGGTGGTAGTTTTAGTCAGGGTTACTTACTAATATTTCCTCCTTTTGATATGCTCTGAGGGTAGAGCACAAACAGTTTGTTGGATTTTGGATTTGTTCCTTTGTAAATTTACAGATTATCTATAGGTATTTCAATTGTGTTAGCATCTCTCTTTCGGATGATGATTTAGCATTTTCCCATTAATTTTATCATTAATTACGCAATTAAAAATATGCATTGAAATTTATTAGCCAACTTCAATTTTCTTCTAAATTATTTTTTCAAATTTCTTCCTAACACATTTTTTGTTCTTTTTTTTGAACTTGTAATATATTTGGATTGATTTTGAGGATATAATTATTTAAAATTTAAATTGAGATTTGTGCAATTGATTTGAATCCAGCTCGGTTGTTGTGCCGCAAGCTCATAATGGATTGTTAATTGTTTTTATGCTGCCTAGGGTAAAGTTTGGTAGGAGCATTTAATTTCGAGAAGTTTTGAACTTTTTGCATTTTGTGGGGCTCTATTAGATTAAGCAAAGGCGCTTTTAATTTTTCAAATTAAAAATAGGGGAAGGTAAAATTTTAAGGTAGTTGAGATGGGTGTTCTTTATGCTTTTTGGGTAAGTTTCAAAACTCTTATACTATGTTTGGTTCATGAATTTTGGTGAGGAAAAGGGAAAAAAAAGAAAAATGCTAAGGAAAATATTTAGGGTGTTTGGTAGATGAGGGGAAATACTGAAGAAAGAAAATTTTGGGAAAATGTATAATGTTTTTAAGTAAAATGAATTTTTCTCACAAAATAGAGAGGAAAAATGAATTTTTCTCATAAAATAATGAAGAAAATTAGAAAAAAGTTCATTTGGATTATCTTTTAGGTATGTTTGGTATCATTTTTGGAGGTCAATAAAAATGTTTAGTTAGAATAATTAAATTTGAAAATAAAATTTTATTTGGAAGGATCGTAGAAAATTATAAGTATATATAAGTGGGAAAATGAAATGTATTTTGATGTTGAGTATTTTTGTAATAAAAATTGTATAGTTTTTGAATTAAAATTTGATGATGTGATGTGTGATTATTTTAAAAAATAATTATTATAATTTTAAATTTGAATTTAAATTTATAATAATTTTATTGTGAATGATTTATGAGAAGTATTGGGAAGATAAAAAATAATTAAGATAATAATATAGTTGAAAAAGGAGTTCAAATGGAGAGAGAATATAATAAAAAATATTTTAAAAATAAAAATATTTAAGAAAATAGTGTATAAATAGTGATATTTTTTTTTTTTCTTTTGAGGAGAAAAATAAAAATGACATTTGAAAATGAAAACAAACGGCCCTTATTCTTCAATATATTCTTCACTCTTTTTCTCCATTTATTTTTTCATTATTGTTTTAACAACCAAAAAAATTTAAAATTTTATATTTTTTTATTTTCTTTTTCTTTTCTCTAATACTTTCTTTCTTTCTTTCTTTTTTTTTTTTTTATCAAAATCTTTAAACCAAACAAAATATTATTACTTTCTTCACCTTTATAGAATCAAAATTTCTTGCAAATACTTAGGGGATAGGATATATGTACTGCATCTTTGCATTTGCCAAAGATCAATGAATTTGATACTTGCAGATTCGTGAGATCCTACTACGTGCAGTGTTAATCATAATTATTTGTTCTTATGAGATATTATATTAAATTTGTCAAGAATATTTTAGTATAATGATGTGATTAAGGATTCACTAATGCCGACTCCTCTATAATGAACATTCAATGAACTGTCAAAAGAACACAACTTACCAATCTTAAAGCTCACTTGCCAAGCCCGTCTGATTTTGGGCTTTTACAACACATCAGCCCTTTTGTAATTGGCATCTCAAGTCAGCCTTTTATCTTTTGTTCCATTTTCTGATTCTGTTGTTATTTATTGCCAAATTCAATGTGCTTGAATATTTGGGGACTAACCATTCGATCGCCCGAACAAGCAAATTACATTGCTCCACGCAGAATTTCATCTCCAGCAGTTCAGGGTGTGTGTTCGGTATACCGTTGTAATCAGCCCATAAATCAAGTTGGATTTTATCAAATTATATGTTGGGAGATGAGTTACATATGTATTTTGAATGTGCGTCAATTTTGATCGAAATTTTTTTAATTTGGGAAAAATAAACATGGAATTATGCATGTAGGAAAAGTTTACTTGTACCACGTTGAAATGGATATGATGAAGAAAGATTCAATCAGTGGCGGAGCCAGAAAATATTCCCAGTGGGGTCAAATTTTACTAAAGTAGATCACATTAACTAATTAATTAATATAATAAACATCTAATGAAAAAGATGGCAAGAAAATAAACTAATCTAAGCATTAGTTAACTGATCGGATCAGATATATAATATATTCCTCAATTGCTAAACAACATCAAAAAAATCATACATACTCTGTGTGTGCCGACCGCCGAGAGGAAAAGGAAAATTGAGGGAGGGAATGGCTGTGTGTGACGACTGTCGAGAGGAAAAAGAAAACCAAGGGAGGAGTGGCTGGCTTGTTTTGGAAGCTTGTTTATTCTTGTAATGAGGGAATGACTTACACTTGAAGCTTGTTTAGTTCCAGTAAATTGAAAACTCTAAACTTAAGAGTTATTTCAAAAATTTTAATTTAGGTTAGAATAGGGTTTAATTGCATATTTAGGTGTTAAAAATATTTTTCGATTGAGTCAAAATTCTCAAAACTTTAAAAATTATCTTACCGATAAAAATAACGTTTATTAATTAAAAATAGGATACCAATAGGATAAAATTTGAATGTTTAAAGAATTACAAATTAATTAGGGGTATTTCAATAAAAGAAATTTCAGGGGTTCAATGGTTCCTAATTCACGTACAATTGAATTAGGGGAATATCATTTGGATGAGTTTCAACTATCTATGAAATCAAAATTTAATTATAGTTTAATTAGGAAAAATTCTAGGTTGTTATGTAAAGTAATTTGATTTTTTTAGTTTATATAATTTCAATTTTTGTGCATTTATATTTTAACACACAATTTAAAAAGGTAATGTTGAATAGTATACCAATTAATCAATTAGTCACTTCTTTCCTAGTTGAATTATTGATCCCCTCATTAAAGAATTTTCATTTTTTTCACTGGGATCAATTGAAGGTAAAATTTATTTTTTTGAAAATATTATATATATATATACATATATAAGGAAAAAACAATAGGGTCATTTGACCCCATTGAACACTGAGTGGCTCCGCCACTGGATGCAGTATATATGTAGTTCAAGTATTAATACTTTATACTTGATAAAATACTATTGAAGAGAATATAGTGTGCACCTGCAACGTAGAGGTGTCAAAACGGGTCGGGCTCACAAAAAAAATCGGTCTAACTCGGCTCGTTTAATTTTTTAATATGGGTTGAGTTGGACCTGCTCGCTTGAAAACTCATCCCAAGCTAAAATTTTGCAGCACGAGACCGGCTTGGCCAGCGAACTGTGAAGGACCTCGGATTTGCCCAACTCGCGGGCAAAACGGGGGCCGGCTTGTGGGCTAGCCACAATATTTTTTTAATTTAAATTATAAATTATAATTTTTAAAAATTCAGGAATTTATAAATTTTAAATTACATATTATTAATTTTGAAAAATTATAAATTTATAATTTATTAATTTATAAATGTATAAATCAATAATCAAGAATGTATAAATCAACAATCAAGAATGTATAAATGTATAGATCATTTTCAATTTTTTTTTTTCTCAAAAAAACTCATGGGCCAACCCGCGAGCCAACTCGCCTAGCCCGACTCATATATAAACCGGCTCAACTATATAGTGAGCTGGTTTTGAGTCGCGCTAAATCTATCATTTTTCAACTCGTTATTGTCCGGACCATGAACGGTCTGCGAACCGGCCCGACTCGGCTCAGGACATATGTGAACCACTTATTAAATGAGCCGAGCTCACTCGACCGGGCCCATTTGAAACCTCTACTGGAATGTGGATTGCCGTTGCCGGCTCCAGCTTTGACGTTGGGGTTAATTCTTTCAATTTTTTTTAAATTAAAAATTTCAATTTATATTAGAAATTTAAACTTTTAAAGGTTCGATACATACATATCTAACTTTGAAAAATTACAAATGTCTAGTTTTGAATACGTAACAGAAACGTTTTCTAATGAACGGAAATATTATTTTGTTCCCTCCCACACCTATATAAACACTTACATGGTCTCTGACAAAGAACACAACAATAGAAATCATAAAATAAAAACAGAAATCATCTTTCAATCTCTGTGCTATATCTGCTTTCTATATTATTTAGACTTCCGGTCTTGATAGTTGAGTCGTGTTTTTCGAGTTTCTGATTATAGGAAAAAGTTTGAACTGTGCACATTTGTTGCCAGAGAAAGTTTGCTAATAGCAGATTTGTCCCGCTTGCATGTCATGCTCCGCTACAGGTCTGGTATTTTCTTGTCCTATTCAGTGTGTTAATCGAAAGTGATTGGGGTTGGGATAGATCTTTCGATGGTCGAGGTCTACCCAAATCGATAAAATTGTTTAAATAAATCAGAAGGTCTAGAACTTGAAATTACAATAAGGTCGTTAGCGTTGTTGGGAGGGATTTCAGCAAAAATTCTTCGACGCGCAAGTAAATTCGAGTAAAATATGGGCAAACTGGAGAAAAAATGTAAGAGTAATATATATTGCATATCTTACATATAGAGTCCCGATACAATTTGATTCTATTATTAGGAATTAAAGATGGCAATTCTATTAGGCCCAAGTTCGGGTCAAGTGAAGTGCCTGTTTGGTTTTGTTTTCAAAATACATTTTCATCATTTTTTTTTTGTGAAAATGAAAACAAAAAGCTATCAACTTTCTCCTTACTTTCGTAGATATTTTCATTCTCAACATATTTTTTCAAACACATTCTTAATTCTCTCTCCATTTTCACACTTTGTTTTCTCATATTCTCATTTGCACGACTTTTAATACAAAAATATAGTAACATCCAAATACAACTCATTTTTAATCATACACTATCATTTCATTTTAAATAAAATATTCAAACAATATTTAATTTTTAAAATCACACTTATACTAACTTTTCATTAGAAAATAAAAATGCCTCCCAAAAATAAAATCAAACGGGCTCTTACGTTCAACCCGACGGTAAAAAGATATGAACCCAATGTTCAATCTTGTCCTCTCATTTTATTTCAACATAAAATGATGAGCTCACTAGAAAGAAAAAGCGGTGATTTTTCTCCCTAAGAAACAGCGAGTATCTCAATAGTGACATTTAGAGTCGAGGCACGCCTGGTGCAAACTAGATAAATATAGAAAATATCAACTTGCCTAGAATTTTCTCAATCGAGCCAACAATATTACAAGGACTGACGATTGGAAAATTTGATAAAAGAAAAAGAAAAAGAAAAAGAAAACTGCAAGTAGCAAAATGTAAGTGCCTGTTTGGTTTTGTTTTCAAACATTATTTTCATTTTCTACTGAAAATATAAGTAGAAAGCTATCAATTTCTTCTCTATTTTTATAAATATTTTCATTCTCGGCACATTTTTCCAAACAAACTCGTAGGGGCTGTTTGGATTTGTTTTCGGGAGGTATTTTCATTTTCTGGTGAAAAAAATAGTGAAAAGTTAGTTATAGATGTGTTTTTTAAAATGAAATATTGTTTGAATATTTTGTTTAAAATGTCATGATTATGTAGGGTTGAAAATAAGCTATACTTGAAAAATATAATATTTTTCTATTAAAAATCGTGCAAATATGAGTATGAGAAAATGAAAAGTGAAAATGAAGAGAGAATGTAACGGCCTGTTTGGTTTTATTTCCATAGCCCCTTTTCGTTTTCATCCGGAAATAAAAATTAAAAATTATTACTTTCTATCTATTTTCACTTAAACTATTCATATTTTCATTTTTAAACTCTTTCTAAATCTACCATATCATCCTATTATCACATCAATCAAATTTAAATTTGATTTGACACAAAGTATCAACAATCATTTCAAAATTAATAAAATATACATATATTTTTAAAAAATAATTCTTTTTAAATATAAAAAATATATAAATCAACTATCTTTTTAATTTTATACATATTTCAATCGTTATTTTCCAACAAATCATCCAAACACATTTTCATTTCTATTTCAAATTTATAACTAATTTTTCAACTTTTAGAAAAGTCTAAAAATTGGAAATGGCTTTGGAAATAAAACCAAACGGGCCCTAAGAGTTTAAGTGGAAGAGTATTTTGAGAATGAAAATATTTGTGAAAATGGGAAAGAAATTGATTGTTTTCTGTTTTCATTTTCAGCAGAAAATAAAAACAAGCGGGCTGTTACTCTCTCTCTCTCTCTCTCTCTCTCTTCCCACATATTTTTACATTTTATTTTTCCTACTTTCATTTACACAACTTTTAATACAACAACACAATAATATCCAAATACAACTTATCTTTAACCCTACATAATTATTTTATTTTAAATAAAATAATAAAATAATATTTTATTTTTAAACTCACACTTATAATTAATTTTTCATTATTTTTTTATCAAAAAATAAAAATACTTTTAGAAAACAAAAACCAAACCACCTCTTAAGCAAGTAATGTGATTGAAAAGATGGATAGTTCTCGTGTGTAAGCCAACTCTTACTCTGATCTGCCTTCAAAGCTCCAACCTGGCTATGGAAAATGACCTTTCCCTTCAGTATGAAGACTCTGCATTTTGTCACAGAAATTTACGGCAAATATATCTCTGACAAATATTAATTTGATGAGCTTTTTTTAGTCAAACAAATATTTATATCAGCAATCAAGTTCTGAGACATACATTAATGAAAATTTCATGCCACCAATTTCACGTATTATGTTGACTGTGAAATGTCGAATTAAAAGAGGATGGAGGGATTATGATAATTTATAATCCGTTTAGAAATATATATTTATATATATAATTGTATTTATATTATCAATAAAGATATGTGTTTTTTGTTGAATTTTTGAGTAATGTATTTTCAATATTCTCATTTTAATATTAGTCTTGATAATTATAATTGAGATGTATCCAGTGGTTATTGATCCAGTGACATTGCTTTCATACTTATATGTATGAAATTTCAGAGTTTAGATCTTGCTGAATCTTTGATGTACGTGCATGTATAAATAAAAAAAATAAAAAATAACTATAATTAAGAGAACTACAGTTTAAAATCCATTTATTTTATATCTACTATTACCATTTTATCATAACTTTTTATATTTAAAATCATAAATAAATATGTTAAAATAATTAAAAAACATTAGTAAAAAAGTAAACTAATATCTTTATTTATTTATACTATAAACTTTTCTTAGTATATGCATAAAACACGTCGAAATTACTACTATATATAACATCATGGCCTTATTAGTATGTTTTCAAAGGAGTTGACAAAACTAAATCCATTTTAACACTAATGAGTAAGATAAGATAATTTTTCTTTTCTTCATTCTATCTAATTTTTTTACCCTTTACAATTAATTTTTTTTTTTAATTTACTTCACGTTAACTTTCTCCTTTGATTTATTCTAAAAGTTAACAGAATTTTATTAAAATTAAAATATTTTCGTTGTTAGGATCAAACACTTATTATTAGGCTAAAAGCTATAACTGTTAGTAAAGACGCAACTTTATTTTCTTATGTATTTGACAGCGCAAAGCACCATATTAGGCTACGGTCGGCTTGAGGTGACTGAGTAATTAATCCTCAAATCAAAAGATGATGCGGATAATAAATTCAACAATCGTATTATGTGAAAAAGTAAATGTATATTTACTTCAGGCTATAAAATTTTTAACACATGTATCGAGTGTGTTAAAATTTACTATACAAATGTTATAAAATGAATTATTTTTGCAATTGTATGTGTGTGTGTGTGTGTTTTAATGGGGTGATGGCGTAAAAAGTATTTGTTCAAATGAACTACATAATATATAATTTATTTTTATTGTCGTGTGTGTTTCTTTTTTTTTTTTTTTGGCGGTAGGTAGGTGGGATGCGTCGGTTGGTCAATGAGATGGTACAACTAACTATTTAAATGCAAAATTGCAGATATTGCTGAGAAATAAATTCGTAAATCAATACTTCCTCTCCACGTGTGAATGAGTAACAAAAAGAAATTTGGAATTCTCTGCTGGGAAGCAATAAAGTTTTAAGCTATGTTTGGTTACATTTTGGAAAAATAATTTTGTGTTTTCAAAATGTAATCAAACATATAAAAGTTTTTCTTTTAAAATGTTAAATTAAAATTTTGAAATACCATCTTCTATTTTTTATTATCCTCAAATTTTTTTTCATTTTTCAGTATATATATATATATATTACATCATACATATTTTATTATTATTTTAACAATAAAAAAGTTATTCAATTTCATTTTCATTCAAAAAATCCAATAAAAAGGTATTGATTTGACTGTTACAGTAAAATTTGTCTCTTCCCAAAACATAAACAAATATACCAAAATTTTCCAAAATAATTTTTATACTATTTTCAAAACATAAACAAGCATACATTACATTCCTCAACACAAATTTCACATTCCCTAACCTCACTCCCAAAACTCATTCTCCCGAAATACAAAATTCAAAACACATAATTCATATCCAAACATTACCGTAAATTTTTATACACTCATTATTATATAAATGAGAATATTGAAAGGGATTTTAAATGTATTATTTTTTTAGACGGATTTGCAAAATTGTTGCACGTTCACTCTCGCTAATAAAAAAAATACTCGTGTCTTATTCAATATTTCAAAAAGCTCTTTGATCGTTATGGCATATAATGCCAAGATATCGAACAAAATCAATCACAAGAATCTTATACTATTTGGAGGGTTGATAATTTCTTTCTTTTGATTAATTCAAAGTGGGAAACAAAATTTTTCCCATTATAAGAAATGCAACAGGTGAAATATTTAATGAGAACACTAATCTTTTGACTCAAGAATTAATTTATACAAATATACGTAAAAATGAACGTATATTAGTTATAATGCCTAAAATTTAGTGCTCTTGAAATTGAATAAAATCACAGATAATTTGGGATTTGAACATTTTTATTTTGGTCGAATTTAGGGATGCAAACGAATCGAGCTAGCTCGCGAGTCCAACGAGCTGGCTTGAAAAGTGTTTGAACTCGAGCCGTCAAGTTCGTATAGGTTTCAAGTTGAGCTCGAGCCAAATAATTATTATTTGCAAGTTCGCAAGCCTATATTTTTTTAAAAAAAATTTATATATAAAAAATATAACAAAATATATTAATTTTAGAATTTTTTATAAAATAATTTAACTCTTTGAGCTCGAGCCCGAGCCTAAACTCGAGCTTATAGTTTGTTGATGAGTTCAAATCTAAAGAATTGAGCCGAGCCCGAGCAAGGGTTCGAGCCCTCGATTTTCTTGGCTTGTCGAGCTTGAACTCGTACCTGAAAAAATAATCAAAACTCTGAAAAAATAATCAAAACTCGATTCGACTCGGTTCTACTTAACTTGACTGCATCCCTAATTGAATTCATCCGACCCAATGCAGCTTGATGGCCCATTGTTTAGTATGGGATATTTTGTCACCTGTTTTATATTTGTCAAATGACATTCATCCATATATAGCTCAGAGCATAATTATTTTCAAATTTGCAAAATTTGAAATATCAGTAATTTTCTCTTTGGGCCATTGTTGATTTAACTATTGACTTTAAACATTGAGCGATTTTCGTTCAGCAACAACACTGCCAATGATTGTCTGTAATTTCAAGTTCTAGTAATTTGAAATTGTTTAGATCTAATTCTAATAATCTCAATTTGTCCTAACTAATGCAATTTGAACCATATAAAAATATCATTTTCCAACTTTTAACAATGCTAAATATATTTTTTTGGAGCTAGTAAAAGAAGGTTATAAAAAAAATAAAGCAAAATATTTACATTTCTTGATGCGGGAAAAGAATCTTTACAACTTGCTTCAAGACACGGGCAACAATCCTATTTCTTGACATTTGCAAATACAGCAATATGATAAGGAAACCTGTCTTAATCCTATAAAGTCAATCCAATACTTTCTATACGTAAAGATTTAAAATGCACAAAAGAATGTAGGTCCAAATTGTTCACTTGATTTGGACCCAAATGCCCACGCTCGGAACATCCTGATGAACCACAAAGAGAAGATAGTACCCGGATGGGGCAAGATTACCCGAATTCGGTGCAATGACCCGAATTTGATATGTGGAGTTTCCAATTGCTGTCGCATCCCCACCGCTCAGTAATAATAGCCTTTGATTCATTGAAAATGAGTGTGTAGTAAATGAAGGTGCGACCATTGTAACCATCACTGATGTGGCATTTACCCTACCCGAAGGGATGGTAAATCGAACTAGGAGTTGTTGCCCATACCCAATTTTGGATTGTGTAATCGGAGAGATAATTTGTGGACGTAAATTTGTAGAATTTGAACTTAAATACGATGGAGAGAATGCTTCCAAAGACAAATCAGTAGGAAATAGAACATCTGTAAAATTATAATAAGTATGAGGATTACTTCCACCAACAAGAACTCGACCATCACCAAGTAATATTGCTGTCGAATGATACATTCGAGGTGTAGAACTCGGACTTTGAACCTTAAATCTAAATCCAATTAAATTATCGGGTCGGTAAATAACTGGTGACAAAACTGAATTTCGACCGAATTCCCATCCAGCTGTGCCTGATCCTGCCCCATTGATAATCAAGACATTACCATTTGGTAGCAATACCATATCCCCCATGACCCGACCACTGGGCATGGTCTCCATGACCCATTGAGGATTCGGGTCATCTATCCGGATCCTGCCGCACGTGTCAAGCGCCGCCACGAAATTTCCATTATTAGCACTAACAAAAGCTCCTTTTGGCGCACCACCGCACACCAAAACTTCAGCTCCACTGCTGTTCTTCAATGGCAGCAAAACTGCCGAACCCGAACTCGGGTAGCTCCTCGGATCCCCACCCGGAATTGTCGGGTAGTTTTTCACCACCACCCCTTTTGCATAATCGAACAAGATAGCTCGATTGTTCGCGAATATAAACAAATTCCCATCCACATTCTGAAAAACAAACGGGTACAAATTGTTCTCGATCCTCGGATCGTTTGTCTGAACAAGAAAAGGCAAATTGTATGACTTCTCAGCCGAGGACGTTTTCGGATAGAACTCATAATTAAACTGCCTCCGTCCGCCGATAATAATCTGCCTCCCGTCCGGCAGAATATGATTTGTAGCATACCACCTTCTCTGCGTGAGCGCGGGATTGCTTTCTTGCCAGTCGCAAGAATTATCCCCACACGGCTTGTAAATTCTCACCGCATGATCGCCGTCATTGTACCCTCCCGTCTGGACCAACGTTCCGTCAGGCATCACGGCGCCGGAGGAGCACCAGGTGTCGGTGAGCACCATGAGCGGCCGGACAGAGTTGGAAGCGACGTCGTACTCCACCGAGTGGGCGGTGCAGTCTTCCGTCAATGAGGTGTCGCTGGGGTCGTTGCGGCATTTTCCGGCGGGTAAGGATATGTTGGAGCGGCCGAAATCGGTTCGATCGAAGATGACAACGCGGTCGGTGTTCAGAAGCTGCATGTGCATGGCTGATACCCCGATGTTGGAGAGGAGCAAATCCCACTTGCCATCGGCCGCGTGTGTGAGAATATTCCGGTGAAGCAGGAGGAGGAGGAGTAGAAGGAGGTGGCGGAAGACGGGGGAAAAAATTAGAGGTGGAGTCATGTTTGGAAGTGATTGTGTGGGGTGGGGGTGTGTGCTGGGCTTTAAATTGTTGGGGTGGGTTTGTAGAAAGCTGACCTGGGGAAGCACCACACGCAAGCAAAACGCGTGGGAACTATTTATTGGGTGGTGGGTTGTTGTTGTTTTTTTTTTTTGTTTTTGTTTTTTTCGTTTTGTTTTTTATTTATAATATGCAAAAATAATTCATTGGCTAGTTTTTGTGTGTTTTTGGAAATATTATGTTATAGATAAATAATAAATTAATATAGAAATATATCTATATTTTTGTGGTCCTATGAAGTGAGAGCACATGGAAGACATGTGAAATTTTGTATGAATTATAAGTATGTCCAAAATTATAAAGGGATTGTGAATGTTTGATAAGTATGTGATGATATAATAAAGGGTAACATTGATGCCGTTATATATGATTTAATTATTAATCATAGTTGATATGGTGTTATCAAAATATTATAATCGAAAATATTCAATTATTATCGTGATATTCATGTTCTATTTTAAAGTACTTGAATGCTTAGCACTATTAAATCTGAATAGTCTTGATGACTCGGGCATAATTAATTACATATTTGTCATGTGTATTAAATATTTTTTTATAAAAATAATTAATTAAAAAATAGATACACTTGACATATATTCATTAAATTAATATAGAAGATAAACATAAAGTGAAAGAAATGATCCAAATTGTGTTATCCATCACCACGACACCACTATAAATAGCTCTACTTAATGCAACTGAAAGATATTCCGACTTATGTTCTATTTTAGTACTCTATCACTAGGAATTCTCGCTCCAACTATTGTAACATTGTTTTTAAGATCGAACTGAACTTGAAATCCGACCTGAGATTAGATCTATATTAAGAGGAAATTACAATACAGTAATTAATAATCTAATTAAATATATATTTAATTGAATTATATGGCATAAGTATGATTGTCATTAGTTAAATCTCATAGTCAAAATTACTTTCCATTGATGAAAAGTATGTCATAAGTGGAAATGGGCATATGCTAAGCTAATTATGAATAGTTTGAGAAAGCATAAATTCAGCAAAAAAGAAGTGACAGATCTTATTGTCTGAGGTAAAGTTATGCTCTCACCGGTCCAAAATTTAATGAGATTCTAATCCCCATAAAGTAATGGCTCAGATGACCCTATAAATGATTCTGCTATGCATGCATTTAACTTGCAGAAGCTTAATTCGGACACACAGCTCTAAATGTTTTTACCTACCACATAACTGTTTGGGATTGTCTTTTTCTTTCCTCGAATATTTAAGGTATTTTGTGGATGACTATCTACGTGTATAAAATAATCGTCAATTATTTTGAGAGCATATGTTAAAAAAAAAAAAAAAAAAGGGTTATAAATACTGGATTTTGAGTGACTATTTGTACGGCTAATTTTGACAAATTAAATTTTGGCATACTGGTGTGGAAATTATTATTGTGTAAAACTTCTTATTTCTTTTAATATAACTAATTATTATGATATATTGCAGATGCATACATAAAATAATCACCACTTATTTTGAGAGAATGAATAAGGAAATTAAAGGAGCTGCAGATGGTAAACTTCACTTTGGATCCTTTATTGTATTTGTATTTCATCTTCTATTTCAATTTGATGTGTATATGCTAAGTGTATTTGATTCTCAATTAGTTATTTTTATAAGCAAATATTTAATACACGTGAATGATACATAAATTAGAATAGAGAATATAAATCGGGTAACTTTAATTACATTAATGTAAGAAGGGAGCATATAAGACTATTTTTGGCAAATTAAATTTTAATATATTAGTATTAAAATTGTCATTTCGCGAATGTAATTTATATATATTTATATAGTATAGAAATTGACTACAAAGAGTTATTTTGCGATAGTTTGGAAAGAAAAAAATAATAATTTAATTACATCGTATAAATTAACGGTATTATTCAATTAAAAATCTGAACAAGTTGTTGAAGAATTATTGGTGCCAGGAGACCACGTGCGGAAAGGTTACTGTTCCTTCAGGAATGATTCTCAGACAATACCAATACATTGTAGCTTTTGTTGATATCTGTATTTGTAATTTTCCAGGGCCAAAAGGTTAAGATTTAAGAATCATGCATGGAATATATGCATATGAATAGGAAAATTATATTCGATTTAGTGATGCTAATCATTTTCTAATCATCCAATATTTGTTATTAATAGAATGTTATTTCTCTTTCAATTCATTTTATACAATAATTTTTTCTGGTGAGTAAACATAGTAAAATGACTATCCTATCCTTGCAATGTAAGGATAATTTTGATCTTATACTTCATGGTTCGTGCAATTTTACGTAAATTGATTTCGATTTGACCATAATCAATTCTTCAAGGCGTTGTCTAAGTGAGAATTGACATACCCACCTCAATATTCTCATATAAATACCATCATATACATAATTAGTCTAAGGACATGTTTGCTTTTTGAGATGAGGATGGATTAAGCCCGTCATCCTTTATCATCCCTTATTTACTTTTCGAGATGGTAGCGTGGAAGAAAAATTTGGGCCCACACTATTCATAGATGTGGGATGAGAATCCCACAAATGACTTGTGACAATTAAATCACACAAATTGGGCTCATTGGGATAGGAGTTTATTTTACTATTTTGTCCTCATTTTCATTCACACAAAATTAAGTTTCATATTCATGGCTACAGTGTCAAATATTCAGTACACCATTATATAAAACTGACTGAATGGCGCTACAACATTAAAAATAAAACGGACACAAAAGAAGTCTCCCTTGGATATTATTTTGATAATGACCAAATTTAATTGTATTACCTTTGCTTGTGCTTGCATCTGTTTTTCTGCAAATAGCAAAATGGAAAGTAGCCGTTGCTTGATTGTAGTAATCAAACATAGCAAGTTACCATTAGCAAATCTTTCCTTGATTATATTAAATCTGTTTCTCAAGTATGGTAGGAACGAAAAGCAGCAGGCAACCTTTGGCAAAGTTAAATAGGAAAGATACGGTTGTCAATCGAAGAAGGAAAGTGGTTGATTATATATTTGTAATAGAGCTAATGTATATATGGAAAATATAGTCTCTTGTATAGTCTATTTAAGCAGAAAACTTAGGAGAAAAAGAGTGGGACTCACAATATACTAAAAAGGCTTAGAGTAGCTTCAAAATAGTTGAGTGAGTGCTATTGAGCTCCTGTGATTTAGTCAGACATCCAGCAGTACAAGTTCCAATTGATTGGTACTTTGTATCGTGTATCTGCTTTTGATTAACTATAAAGTGCAGGTTAAAAATCCTAAGTGATAGCACTTAGGTAGTGGATGTAGGCTTGCTGAACCATTATAAATCTGTTGTGTCATTTGCTTTGTTGTTTATTTCTTTTCGTTAACTTTGGAGCTTCACTTATATTCGAAAGTTCCAATTTATTGTTTCACTGAATTATTTTGTTATAATTCAAAAGACTCCTTCGAGTCAGTTTCCCCTTTTGGGGTCCTATATTCTTTCAAGATGATATATCACTTGAAGTAGAGATTTGATTGTAAAGAAATAGCAATTCTATTCTTAGATTTGCCGCGTTAGCTCATGCATATACACACACACACATATACAGATGATGGTATATGATGATGACCAAATAAGATATGAAGCTTAGTCATGCATGTCGAGATACTATCTTATCAACACGTATTTTGTGGAGGATTTTAAAAAAACGCTTCAAAAAAATTACAAAGAAGAACAATAAATAATAAATTACTTCAAAATTTATTGGAGAAATGAGACAAGAGAACAACTTATAAATTATTTTAAACAATCAACTTCTTCAATATAAAATTATAAGATCAAGTATCACATACCAACTCAAAATACTTTAAAATATTAGATTGTTGACTTAGGAATTAAGAAATGTACTCTTCTATGCCAACCACTTCTTATCTTTTCATGCATGCCATTCAAAGCACTGCTGCTGATAGCGGATGACAAACTGGAAAGAAAGCAAGAATCATAACTAAAATTGAGCCCAGTTTCCATTTGTTATTAAATTAAAAAGAAAAGCATAGAAAATAAGTTAATTAGTATAATTGATTCAAGAAATGCATGTGCTACCAGCTTTGTGCTTTGAATCCTTTGTTCTATTTCATATTTCATTTCCTATTTCAACTTGTCGTATTTATGCCAAACATATTTGATTATCAATTAATTAATTTTATAAAAAAATATTTAATTACATATCACATATTCATGAAATGAAAGAAAAGATAGAATAGAAAATTTAAACTGCCAGTTCTGGTTGAACACAGTGAAATATAATCACAAATTCCCAAAACAAAAACTCGTTTACAGTATGAATACGGTGATATATGCTCTAAAAATGCGATTGACATTAAAAAATAAAATAGCTAGCTAGCTACTTGATTTGGACCCAAATGCCTTCACTAGGAACTTCACGATAAACCACAAACAAAAGATAGTATCCGGATGGAGCAAGAATACCCGAACCCGGTGTCATGACCCGAAGTTGGTACCTGGATTTTCCTAATGATGTCACACTGGCATTAGTCTCATTCTTGTCCGAAAGAACCAATAATCTCTGATTCATCGAAAATGAATGTGTGGTAAAAGGTGGTGAAACCATAGTCACCGTGATAAAATTCTTATTTATCTTTCCTTCAGTGGTGAAAGTTATAGTGAGTTCTTGCCCATATTCGATTTGAGACTGTGAAACGGGTGACAAAATTTTGGGCCGCACATGTGCTGATTTAGGGTTCAAATAGTTTGGTGAAAATGATTCCATAGTCAAATCTGTAGGAAAAAGTACTCCCGTAAAATTATAATAAGCATGTGGATTGCTACCACCGACAAGAACTCGACCATCGCGAAGCAAAATAGCAGACGAGTGGTACATTCGGGGAATAGAACATGATTTTTGGGTCTCGAATCTTGACCCGATTGGATTATTTGGTTTGTAAATAATGGGCGTCAAAACCGGGTTACGACCCAATTCCCACCCAGCAATGCCGGCGGATGCCCCATTTACGATAAGCACGTTACCGTTTGGCAGCAACACCATATCACCCATGACTCTAGCTAAAGGCATCGTCTCCATATCCCACTGTGGATTCGGGTCGGTTATTCGGATCCTCCCGCATGTATTTACCGCCCCGGAAAATTCCCCATTGTTTGCACTTGTAAAAGATTCTTTTGGTGCACCTCCACATACCAAAACTTCAGCTGTCATATTAGCTCCTTCTTGCAAGTTCCTCAATGGAAGTAAAACCGCAGAACCCGTACTCGGATAACTCCTCGGATCCCCACCCGGTATTGTCGGGTAACTTTTCACCACCACCCCATTTACATAATCGAACAAGATAGCTCGATTATTCGCAAAAATGAACAAATTTCCATCTACATTCAAGAAAACAAATGGGTACAGATTGTTCTCAATCCCCGGATCATTAGTCTCCGAAAGGAACGGCAAATTGTACAGCGAATCAGCTTCGGTTCTTTTCGGATAAAACTCATAAGTAAACTGCCCGCGACCGCCGATGACAATCTGCCGGCCATCTGGCAAAATATGATTGGTAGCGTACCATCTTGGCTGCGCAAGGGCAGTATCAAATTCTTGCCAGCCGCAAGAATTATCGCTGCATGGTTTGTAGACACGGGCATTACGATCACCATCGTTGAATCCGCCTGTCTGCGTCAAACTTCCATCGGACATGACAGCGCCGGAGGAGCACCAGACGTTGGTGAGCACGGTGAGAGGGCGGATAGAGTTGGAGGCGACATCGTATTCGACTGAGTGTGCGGTGCAGTCAATTTTGAGGGTTAGGTCATTCGGGTCGTCGCGGCATTTGTTGTTTGGGAGGGAAATGTTGGAGGGCCCGAAATCAGTGCGGTCAAAGATGACTACACGGTCGGTGTGGAGAAGCTGCATGTGCATGGCGGAGACGCCGATGTTGGAGAGGAGGAGGTCCCACTTTTCGCCGCCAGCGGCGGCGACTGTGGGAATGTTTTGCTGATACGGCAGCACGAGTAGTAGAGCGACGAGCTGGTGGACAATGGCGGAAAGAATGAGAGTTGGAGTAGTGGCCATAGCTATAGGGGGATTTGTTTTTTGATACTTCGGATGTGTGTTTGTGTGGTGAATGGAAAGCTAAGCTGGGCTTTAAATAGTTTCGCGAAGTGGAGAGAAAGAGGCAATTATTTGATTTGATTTTATTTTGGGTGGAAAGGAGTAGATATGGAAATAAGCTAGGTTAGGCTAGGATTTAACTTAAATAAACCAAACATGTTATGCAAATGTCAGTTTGAGTCTAATCTATTATTTATGATTAGCTTACGTTAAAGGGTAGGCCTAATTCTTTTAATAAATTTTAAAACCTTAGTCTGGCTTGAAAGCCTACCTAAAAGCCTATTTTCTACTAAGGTTTCAATTAAGTCTAAATATAACATAAATCTAAATTTTTAATATGCTCAAATTTATCCTAGACCTTGATAAGAAATAATTAAAATGATAAATAACAAATGCATAATTATGAAAGTTCAAATCTAAGTATAAAATAATATCATTTCAACAAAAAACAATACTAAATAACATAATCGATTCTATAAAGAACTAATTAAAGAAATCAAGTACAATTAGCTATTTAATATTATATTATTATTATTGTACTTTTTATGTGAAGCATGAGTAACGGGCCGATTTGTTAAGTTTCGCAAGCTTTTAGAAAAATTTAAATCTAACCTATTTAATTAAAAATGCTACTTTTTAAGCTTTGATCTGCCTTTTTTATTAAGTAGACTAGACCAGGATGGGCTATAAGTAGACTATGCCATAGGCCCTTAACGAGTAGTTTGGCTTATTCTCATCCCTAAAGAGAAGGTATATGACAAAAAATATTATACATATTAGTGTGTGTGTGTATATATATATATAAATCAAACGTGCCCTTAGATTAGCCTAATATATTGCATATACACATATGCATGCATTAATATATATATATATATTAGTATAATCTATTTAATGTGCATGGGCACTTTATTCCATTCTCTAATATTCATTGATAATTAAAACTCAAAAGCCCATAGATTATTCCATGTTTGACCAGCATACAGTAGGATTGACATATATCTAGTCCATTTTATGTAGAATCAAATACTTTTTTAAAAAACATTGAATATATTTTATATTTATTTATAATATAAATAAGAAATGAAATATTCATGAAAATAAAAGATTTGAACCTATGAAGTGAAAGATATTCGATAAATCAATGTGCGAATGTATTTTTGGTGCATTTCTATATAATTCTGTGAAATTATAATCATTATTGAATGAGTATAAATAGAGCACATGTCGTACTGTAATTTCTAATCGGAGGTCCGTCAAAGTGTTCCCATGGAAGTAATTAATTATAAGAGTCAGTAAAAGTGTAAGTCTAATTTAGGAACAAAATTAATATACTTTGAGAACTCGTGCAAGTGATATTCCTCGCAATTAAAAGCGTGATTCTCTGATTATATTTATAATCTATTAGGGCTTCCTTGTTACGTTTGATTTTTTCTCTTTAAATTGTATATGGAAAATTCATGTTTGTATTAGATGTGGGTGTGAACTTTGAGCATGACAGGTAAGGAGTGCATGCGAACGAATAATATCTTTGCGTACCTAAAGAATTTGATGATCGGAAAATTCTATCTTTGCATAATTATTGTGGTCTTTTGCTCACATTATCAATTAATAATTGTTATTAGAAATTAATTCTATGTTGCTTCCAATTTAGTGGATCTCTTCTTCTTCTTCTTTCCATATAACATACTATATTGGAAACAAAATATTTATTTAGAATAAACTTTTATATGAATTTAAGAACTACTCCTAGGTAAGAGTTGAATCAAAGTGAATTTTGGGTCAAGTCGATCTGAATATGTGTTCTAAGAATATAGCAAGAGATTAGAGTAGAGGTGCAATCGAGCAAAGTCGAGCCGAGTTTTGCCCTTGAATTAACAAATGAGTTGTAAATAACTACAGGTTAAAGTTCGAACTTAAAATAGAAAATAATATTATAATATATATTTATTAATAACATAAAAATAATATTTAATTATACATTGGCTCACGAGTCTAAATACAGATGACTTGAAATCGATTTGAATTAAAACTCGAACTCGATTCAGCTCTACTCGAGCTCGAAACAACTTTTGAGCTCGAGTCAAGTTAGCTTGAACTCAGCTCGTATTTGCACCCCTAGATTAGAGTCATTGGATTTTGCCCAACCAAAATTTTCCAATACCCAAATATATGGAAACAAAAATATTTAAGACAATTTAAAATGATGTTTATAAATGTTTGTCATTTGACGAGGAGGACATGATTGAAATAGCCTATTTGGACCCTTGATACACAATTAATTCAATGCATATGATTGGTTAGATCATAGAAATATCGAAAATAGCTTCTTTTTTTTTTAGATAACATTACAGATGACGAAATTAATCATTTTAATAAGTTAATATTATTTTATTTTCAAATTAAGTAAATTAAAGTACAAACTATATAATCAAATGCACAACGTTGCCATTCAAGTCGAACACATAGGAGACCTCCCATATAATAACGGAGACTGATGTCACTAGGCTACAAGCCATTGGACATCAAAAATAGCTAGCTTGTTTGTGAAGAAATGGGATGTTTTGCTAGCATGGGGCGCCACATATTCCTTTCTGATAATTATCAATAAAAATTTGTTATTTAACCAAAAAAAAAAAGAAAAGAAAAGAAAAAAAGGAGTACCATCTTTCGGTGCTGGCCAATGACAAACTGGAAAGAAAAAATTCGTCCCTGCTGATGAAAAGAATTTCTATCTTTGAGATCAATGGTCTATTCCGATGGCGGAATATAATTTTAACGAAAATATATCTTTTTGAGCAAAAGCTTGTACGTCAACACGGTTAAACAACTTTTCACGAAAAATAAAATAATTTTTTGAAGAATTATTAATATTTTAAAAAAGTTGGAATTTGTAGTGCAACGTATAAAGATTAATGTTGGTGTATATTTCGGTGTGTGGTTTATTCTCTTGTTTGCGGTAGATTATTTTTCACTTTGAGCACAATTTTATTGAATGCTTATAGTTTTGGAATTAAGAAGTTTGAGGATTGTTGATATACATTGATGGGGATAATATAATTCGTATATGTAATTTTCGTATTATTTTATCCAAATATCTCCTTATTATATTTTATGTAAGTTGGACAATTCTCTTTATATGGCTATAAGCATAAATTTGTACTTTTACCCCTATTTTTACTCAAAATATTAAATATCCAGAAAGTTTAGAAGATTCTCGTCTTTATCACAGGGTAGATCCGTTTGACGGATGGCCCTTGATCTCGACCATCCAAAAGACACACATGACATCAGCTTAACAAGCCATTGATACACAACAACATAGGTCCATGACAACCAACAACTATAAATATGAAATAGAAAATATAGACACTCCTGGTCATCACTATTTTGAAAATCGGACCAGGTCGGTGTCTGGAGACCAGTCCAGTCCGATTGAAGCCTAAAAATCGATGGTGGTTAAAATCGGTCAAAAATTGATTGAAATGGTCAAAATTGGACAGTTCAACCAGTTCAATTTTTTTTCTTTTTCTTTTTTTAATTTTAATTTTAAAAAGAAAAAGAAAAAGTAAAATAAAAATAAAAATTGTGAGTTGAAAATGATGATTAAAGATTTTGGACATGTAATTTTTTGAAATATGAATTTATTTTCTTGAAATTTAATGAAGTGGTAGTTATATGTAAATGCTTATGTTTAATTTGTTATTTTGTTTTGTTTAATCTCTCTTAAATTATGTTGAATATTTAGTGTAGAAGAATTTATTTTTACTTGGAGTTGAAGCATGAGACAAATGATTACTTAAATTAATGTGAAATATTATTTTTTTATTTATTTTTAGTTGACTAATTGTAAAATAGTATTATTTTTCTAAAAAACGTAAGTTGAATTTTTTTCAAATAATATTCTTTCTATACTAGTTGAAAGTTTTATTTTTTGATAATATTAAAATATTATATATATTTATAAAATTAAATATAGTTATTACATCATTATGATGTCATACCGATTCAACCAGTGGTCGAAATGGTTGAACTGATTGAACCAGTAACCAGTAGTCTCACTGGTTCATTATCCAATCCGATTTTGAAAACATTGCTGGTCATAGTTTCATAACTTTGCTCTGACTTTTGTGTTAGAAAATATGTTGAAAAGTTGGAAGTCTGATGTGCCTCATTGCGTGCAGAAACCCCTACACTATCTTTAAGGTAATAATTGCCCCCATTATTTGTGTTGCAGGGACTATGGCAATTCATCCATAGGATTCAACTAAGGCATCCAAGAAATTGCAGTCAGCACTTTGAAATTCCTACTTAAGAATTTCTGTTGATGTTGAGAATAATTGAAAAGCGTATGAAATATCTTTTGCTGGAGAGTAATAATACTTTGCTTTAAAAGTGCATACATAATTTGTGTGGATTAATTCCCCTTCTATAGCATTACAACAACTATTCACATAATTATAACTGTTAGTTTAAACAACACACTGGTTATAATAGTCTTGTCTTTTTCCTAACAGTCACATTGTTTCTGATTAAAAACAAAATTTAAATAATTAATTAAATTTCGTATTTAATCAAATACTAAATTAAAATGTAATTTGAATTTAATACTAAATTGAATTTAAGTGCTAAGTGCTAAGTCTTGATTATTAAATAGATATATATATTATTCAAACAATATATATAATTCCCATGCACTTGAACACTCTCTAAAATCTTAGAATAATCTGAAAGCATAACAAGATATTCACCTAATAAAGGAACTATCCTTTTCTTATATTCCAATGTGGAATTGAAATCCCAAAAAATTCTCATCTTTTCTCCACTTAACATACTATCTAGAGTCTTAATTAATTCCAACATTTTGACCATATTCAAACTTAAGCAGCACTAGAGGATTCTAACCTTGAATTGTTTTCAGGACGTTTAAGGTTTCTCCAACCTACCATTCTGCGGTCCAATTATACCAATGATCGTATGAATATAAAAAAGTTGAAACTAAATTTTACTTAGGTGAGTAACTTCGAATCACTATGGAAAAACCATTTCTTATCTAAATTTTAATCAATAATAGCACAAATGGGCCATTTACCCTATTCAAATATTCATTCTACCCAATACCCAAACCAAAAACAACCTTAAATTCATGGCTGATGAAGTATAACTTTAACTTGCAATCATCCAATACAATCATAGTGTTCATTTAATTTTACATTAATTAATTTTTTTTATATGCTTTAAATATGATTATTCATCATACTCAGTTAATTATTACTCAATATTTTAATAAATTATAATGTGGACATTATATTTGATGATACATTCGCCCTATATGTCCAGGAAAAATTGATTGTGAAATGAATGATTAATAATGTAAATAACAATTAAAATGTTATTAATGGCACAATGTTTGCTGATATCACTCAAGATCCCTTGATGCTTGGCCGCCGGATAAACAATTTAGACCAAACAAATTATTGATTAAGATTTTGTTTATTAATTAATTACCTTAATTAAGTCCCATGGATGTCCTTTAATTCACCTAATAAAATAATTTGCCGAGTGGCCTGTGACCCACCGGCATAAATCGCCTACATAATATGAGAGGTCAGGAGTTCAAGTCTTAATGAACTTTTGATGTATGCATAAATAAATAAAAAAATAAAAACCTTGATAAAATAATTTAAAAATAACTAAAAACAAGCTATAATGCGCATATGTACCAGGAGCTTATCGGCTCCGAGGCAAAAAGCCCAAAGCCATAAAAATGGGGAATTGATAATTGGTTAATAAAGAATCTCAGCCAAGTGGCTGTGGTCCATTGACATAAGTCTCCCACGTGATGTGAAATGTCAGAAGTTAAAGTCATAACAAACTTCTGATGTGTGTGTATAAATAAATAAAAATAAAAAAATCCCTTTTTTTTTTCCTCCCAAGATTTTTGTATTTTCATTGTTGGAATTCATCAGGCATCACACAACATTGAATCAAAAGGAATTAACTCATGATGTGGATTTTCAATGGAGGTAAAAGTTTGACTAATTAAAAAAATTGTTCGCCAGAAATTAAACTTTTCTTTTTTTCTTTTTCTTTTTTTTTGTGAAAATGCGTTTCTTTTAAGTCTGTACAATTTTACAAACACTTCATAATGAAAGTTATAAAAGTATGCATAAATAAAATTCGTTCTCTTTGTGAAAATTTTAAATCATAGAACTCTAATTTCACACACTTCTTATTTCATTCCTTAAAATTTTTGATAAATATTTGAAGTATTCCCGTTAAATAAGGTGATTGTGGAAAAAAATATTGGCCCAATCCAATTCTTGTTTGGGCCATGTTTAAATTTGTTAGGCTAACCAGGCCCAGCAATAGCACAATGGTCTCAACAAATAAGTAAGGCCATGTTTGGTTGCCAACTCCCAATTTATTTTTTAATTTTTCAAATTTAAACAAACAAACACTATACATTCCCCAATCTCACTCTCATAATATAAAATTTATTTTCCAAAATATCCTTACTATTCACACTCCCAAACTATTCCCCAAAGTTCTTATCATTATCTCATCATTACAAATATACATATAAACTACCACTCATTCAATCTATATATACACATATATAAATAATTTTAAAATACTCATTTGACCCCACTAATCCAATAAAAAAATTATTAATATGATATTTTATCTACTCCGAAAATACAAACAAACAACAATTTTCTTCCAATTCATTATCTACCTACCACCAAAAATACAAACGAACAACCATTTTATTCCCCAACCCCACTTCCCAAAAATCATTTTGCCAAAATATTTTGGTAGAATACCCCAATTTACATTCAAACAAAGCTTAAGGGCCGGTTTGTTTTCATTTTCTACACCTATTTTTATTTTTATTCTCAAAATAAAAATAGCGATTTATCAACTTCTACTTATTTTATCATATATTTTCATTTTCAAAACAATCCTTTTTACATTATCTCTCCATTTTCATACCTATTTCCCCCTATTACTACATATATCTATTTTTTTTTTTATCTTTCCAATACTTCTCAAATATTATTCATCACAAAAATATTATTTTATATTATTTTTTAACTAAGTATATGTCACATCATCAATTCAAATTAAATTTTTTTTTTCCTTTTAATACAAAAACACCCAACATCCAAGTGCATATCATTTTTACGCTTATATAAACCTATAATTTTAAACAACACATTTAAATATAATTTTATTTTTAAAAATATTTTTTTAACTAACTTTTTAGTATGCATTTTCACCCGAAAATGAAAACACCTCCAAAAAAATTAATCCAAACGGGCCTAATTGTTGGAAGGACAATCACGAGTTTCATGTTGCATACAGCATGTAACGTTGACAGGCAAAGAAAGTTTAAAATTAAACGGACCCATTCAATTATAATAAAGCTCCTAAAAGACTAAAAAGTACATATTTTTTAACTGTTGAGGCCAAATTGGCAAACATTGACTGGATAGGATGAAAGATTGTTTAATTACTACAAATTCATTGGGTTAGAAGTAGAATTACCTCACTTGTAACATAGTCAAAAAGTGTAGTTTTAGTGTATTTATTTCAATTGTCACAACAATATTTTAAAAAATTAAAAATATTTGACGGTTAACGCAATTTCTTTTACATTTTCGTTGAGGCAAATTTCGTAAAATGATTACTTATTTCCACTATGGAAATAATCGGTTTTTTTATTAAAAAAATTGTAAAAAAAATAATACAAAAATACCGCCCTTTTGGGGGGTATTTCAAAATTATAGTAAGTTGCATTCGGTGAGTGCAACTTTTAATAGTAAATATTTGTCCCTAGCCGCCGTTTTTGACCGAAATAAAAAATTATCTTTCTTTGTGTATAAATTCTTTTACGGCTTGTTATCCTATATTTTAGGGAAATATTTTTCAACCCCTCAAAAATTTCAAAATGCATGCACATTCTCCAATTTTTTTCCCAAAATACTACAATTTTTTACCCAAAAATTCCCCTCATAATTCACCCAAAAAAAACCCTACATCCTAAAAAGCACACATATCCTCTCATTTTCTCACTCCATGTTTCACATCAATCATTCATTACTTCACTTATATATACATATATATACACACACATATATTTACATATATAAAAATATTAAAATTTTGCTATTTAAAAAATTCTAAAACTCATGTTTACCTAAAAATATTTAATGTATTAATTAGTTAAAAATATTAAATACTTTATTAATTTTTAAATAAAAAATTATTTAAAAAATTCTTTCAGAAGAAATGTTAGTTTAGTAGTAATAAAAACATTTATTTCATTTTCTTTTCATTTCATATCTCTTAGGTTCACTCCCTCCTCCTCCTCTTTTTCTTCTTCTTACTTTTTTTTTTTCTTCTCTCTTTTACTTTGGCCAGCCGGCCGGCTAGATCTGGAAATTTATTTATTTATTTATTTATTTTTAAATTAGTTATAATTTAAAAAAAAAAACTAAAATGGTTGTTTGAGTTATTGTTTCAGGTTTAAAGGGTGTATACTTGTGTATTATTTTCCTTGATTGAGGTAATTTTTTTAATTATGCTAAAATTTAATTATATTTTAGTTAATTATCTCCATTAATTAAAATTTGATTTATGTTTTAGTTATCTCTATTATGTTTTAGGTAATTGTCTCCATTAGTTAAAATTTAATTATGTTTTAGTTAAATGATTTATGTTGTCTCCATTAGTTAAAATTTAATTATGTTTTGGTTAAATGATTTATGTTTTAGTTATATGAAATATGTTTTATATAATTTGTCTCAATTAGTTAAAATTTAATTATGTTTTAGTTAAAATTTGATTTCTGTTTTAGTTTAATGAATTATGTTTTATATAATTTGTTTCAATTAGTTAAAATTTAAATATGTTTTAGTTGAAATTTGATTTACGTGTTGATTAAACTCAAATAATAATTTATTATTTTTGGTATAATAATTTGATTTAACAGAACTAATGATTTATGTATTAGTTGAAATTTGAATTACATTTCATGTTAGTTTTATATGTTGTTATATTTGTTAGAGTTATGTTTTTATTTGAATTAAATTTTTTATTAGAATTATGATTGAGTTAAATTTTCTGGTAATACATATTGAATTGTATTAAATATTTAAGTTTTCATTTAGTTTGTGGAATTATGATTTATTAGTAAATATGTGTGCTTGTAAAATGTGCCTAATGATGTAGGCTATCTTGACTTGGTATTTAATATTTTTAACTAATTAATACATTAAATATTTTTAGGTAAACATAAGTTTTAGAATTTTTTAAATAGCAAAATTTTAATATTTTCATATATGTAAATATATATGTGTGTATATATAAGTGAAGTAATGAATGGTTGATGTGAAAGATGGAGTGAGAAAATGAGATGATAGGTGTGCTTTTTAGGGTGTAGGGTTTTTTTTGGGTAAAAAATTGTAGTATTTTGGGAAAAAGATTGGAGAATGTGCATGTATTTTAAAATTTTTTGGGGGTTGAAAAATATTTCCCCAAAATATAGGAGAACAAGCCCTAAAAGAATTTATACACAAAGAAATAAATTTTTTTATTCCTGTCAAAAACGGCTGCTGGGGACAAATAGTTACTATTGAAAATTGCACTCACCGAGTGCAACTTACTATAATTTTGAAATACCCCCCAAAAGGGCGGTATTTTTGTAATTTTTTTTTTTTACAATTTTTTTTTATAAAAAAACCGAAATAATCTTATGGAAATATAATATTCTCTCTAGTAATAAAGTACTTTTTGGGGAAGAAAGCGGTCCCCTTTTGCGGCAGAGTGGGCAGCATCACTTTCACTCGTGTCGCTGTGATGCTATTCAGAAAGAACACAAGAAGAAGAAAAAACAATTTTTTTATTTATACTAGAAATATAATATTCTCTCTAGTAATAAAGTACAATTTTTTTTTAATACTAAAAATAAACACGCACACGCACATCATGAGCTCGAACTCTTGACATTTCCGTATTATGTGGAAAACTTATGCCATTGGGCATATGCCACTTGGCTAATAAAGTACGTTCGAAGTATGTGGGTGTTTAACTAAATTTACTTAAAGCATCTTAAAGTTCCTATATATATGATAAGCTTATAAGATTCTAAGTTTTATTTCAAAAATAAATTCTTAGAGTATTTGGATAAAATAAGACTTAAAATTTATAAAATGTTGGTAATGACAAGTTTGCAACTAAAATATTTAAAATTAAAAGAGCATGTTAACATTTTTAAAAATAAATTAAAAACTCTTTATTTTTTAAAACAATATTTATAAAATCTTAACATTTTATTTTGAAAGTCTATTAAATCTATTTTTAAAATTTTACAAAATATTTTAGTACATCTTGTAAGCTTCTAAATATTTTATAAGATGTTTTGAATAACTTATAAATTCACTTAAATTACTTTAAATCCTTTATTTCATTTCCTATTTCATCTTTTATTTCAAATTGTTGTATTTATGTCAAGTGTATCTGATTTTCAATCAATTATTTTTATAAAAAAATACTTAATACACACGTAATATATTCTTAAATATCCTTTAAATTTTGCATATGTTCACAAGAAAGAATATAGCTACATTTAAATATAAGCTTTATTTGATTTTGTATCAAACAAAATGAAATTAAGTACCTCGGTACCTCGGTTTATTCTCCAAGGCAACACCTAAAACACACATAAAATATTCATGAAATATCTCTTATTTTTATTCTTCAAAATCAACATAACTTAACGTATGTATTTTCTCAAATTATAGTGGTAGATACATAAAAATATTAATATAATGTTATGCTTTTACTACAATGATCAGATAAAAAATATTAATTTGATATTTACAATACAAAATATTTTATCTCAAAATAAAATCAAATACATTATTTTTTGGTAAAATAATTTTTGACTCTTCCAAAACAAGGTTAAAGATATACTTTCCCTAAGCCAACTTCCCAAAATTCATTCCGTTAAAACACCCAAAACAAAGTCATATTCATACTATTAACAAAGCACATAATCCCTTTTTGATATGTTTTTGTGTGATGTACCAAAAATGTTCTTATTTATTTAAAAAAATTTCATAACTACAACTATATAGTAACTACCATTTACAACCTACATATTCTATATCTATAATTATCATATTATCTTAACGTAAAAAACTCAAATAAATATCAAATGCTATTTAAATTTGATATTATATCAAAAAATAAATTATTTATTTTATACTATAAAAATTTTAGTAAATGCATTGAATGTACCCAAATTATTAGTTAATTATAATGTTCCGAGACCAAAGACATAATTTTTATTTTTATTTTTCGCGTTTTTTGGCCTGGGTTTACTTTTGTATTTGACGTCACCGTCCAAAAATTACTAAATAATGTCCGAATAATTCAAGAATATTTTTATTGTAAAAAAGCACCCCCCCCCCCCCCCCCCACCAAAAAAAAAAAATAAAAAGAAAAGAAAAAACAGAAAGAATCATGATATTGGTCAAAGAGGGGCGAAAGAGTCATTTGAACTCGAACCGAAATCATGGACAAGCCTTCCACTTCCCAATTTCATCGACGTGATACACATAAAAAAGGCCTAAATTAATCCAACAAATCAACTGTTTATTCATCTCTCTCTCTCTGCGGAGTCTCGCCCAAAAAAGAGAGAATCCTTTCAGATCCGATCTCTGCAGATATCCAAATCGATTAAAAATGTCTTCAGTCTTCAGCGGCGATGAAACAGCACCGTTCTTCGGCTTCCTCGGCGCCGCCGCCGCTTTAGTCTTCTCCTGTAACCTATGCTTCACCGATCCGTTCCTCTTTTTCAGATCTAAGGTTATTGCTGCTGTAGATTGTTACTTATTAAGTTTCTTATGTAGGTATGGGAGCGGCTTACGGCACCGCCAAGAGTGGAGTCGGAGTGGCGTCGATGGGTGTCATGAGGCCGGAGCTGGTGATGAAGTCTATTGTTCCGGTGGTTATGGCTGGTGTGTTGGGTATTTATGGTTTGATTATTGCTGTGATTATTAGTACTGGTATTAACCCTAAGGCCAAGTCTTACTACCTGTTTGATGGCTATGCTCACCTTTCTTCTGGACTCGCTTGTGGTCTCGCCGGCCTTGCTGCCGGTATGGCAATCGGAATTGTCGGAGATGCTGGTGTTAGGTAATTTCTGTACTCGGATCCTTACTCGGTTTGGATGATTTAGCATTATGATTCTGATTGTTTTAATTTGGATTATGATGTAGTTTGTTAGTTATGATGTACTCATCTTTTATATTTTCCATGATCACTGTGATATTTTGGTAGAGATCTACACTTGCACATATGGATAATTGGAAGGGCGGAGTTTGACTTGATAAAGAATCGGTTGTTTGACATTTGTTGTATACTGAATTGAGTTTATTATTTGTCTTGGAAATGAGTACTTTTAAGTTACTTTTTTGTGTCCTTGCAACTCTTTTGATACATTGTTTAGGTTTTTCTGCAAAATTGCTTCAGTGCTTCCATTGACGTATTAAGTTTAGATTTGCCAAATAGTTTAGTTCTTAGGATCCATACATGGGTTGTCAACAACTGTAGTACATCTTGCTGAAATAACAACTTCAGGCATGACTAGTACCTATGCACAATTGGAGTGTTTACTGTAATATATTCCTCTCGCATCTATTCATGATTTCATGGTTGTGTTCTATTTGTAGGAATGTTAACTTTGGCATATAAAACATAGAGTGGCGGTCTTTTAAAGCTTTCCTGAACCTTAAATAATTGGACTGTGACTCCAGATATCTTGCAATTAATGGCTGGCTTTCTTGCTAGTATACAGCAGTGAAGTATGAGCTGGGGGTGGGGGATATCGGTGATCCTTTGCATTTTCGGGTAAACTTTAGAGGTGATTTGCTGGATTTTGTGATCCTCCTGCTGATCAAGTAAACTTTTTAGATGATTTGCAGGATTTCTCTTATTTTTTGAGAGAGAGGACACTCTTGTATAGGGCGCCTGTGCTCTTTGTCTTTCTAATTCAAAAAATGTGGTTGTGAACGTGGCTTCCTGTCTGTATTACATTAAAGATTTATGTGATTTCCTTCTAATACTTCAGGAATTTCATACTTCCGTATTGCCTGTTCTTATCTTTCTGAGACGCAATGGTATTTACACTTACCTTGTTATTCCCTATGACAGAGCCAATGCTCAACAACCAAAGCTCTTTGTTGGGATGATCCTTATCCTCATTTTTGCTGAAGCCTTGGCTCTTTACGGTCTCATTGTTGGTATCATCCTTTCTTCTCGTGCTGGTCAGTCTAGAGCAGAGTAGAGGAGTACTTCTCGCTTGGCGCTAGTTGCTCTTTATTCCTATCAAGTAAGAATCATAAGTATCTTCTCCCTGGTTAGCATCGTAGTTTGGCTGTGGCAGTTTTTGGGCTTACGTTTTCCGTTGTGCATGGCATTTGCTTGGCCGGAAGAGCTGAGGGTTGACATGTTATGTTGGTAGGATGTAGAGGAGTTTGATTTTTCCCTGAATAAAGTTGTCTGATATTTTTATGGTAGTGCGACTTGCAAGGACCATATTTAATTTGTGTAAGCCATTGCTTGTATTATTTTTGTTAAAGACTCCATACGCTATGTTTCCAATTTCATGCTCTAAGCTTTATAACATTTTTTCTTATGGTGTGCATGCCCTACAAGTAAGCAGAATCTTGAACAGTTTGACAATTCTGTTGCCAAGTGCTGCACATGTTGACCATAAGTTTTTGTGTGATTCACTACTTGCTTTGCCGATGCTACTGTGCTCAAGCTTTTGAGTAACAAATATATTTCGTGTATCAAACTCTATGGAGTAAATCATTTTCTTTTCACACGTTCCAGTAGTGGCAACTGGCAAATGTAAAATTTGCACCCTTGATTGTGAGGTGTTTTGTCGTTGTATCAAACTGGTACAGATCCTGGCTTACTTTGTCGACGTTCTTCATTTCTGTTATCATTGGATATCTTGGAGCTTTGAAAGGTAGTTTATTGCAGATTATAACTACTGCCCATTCGCACCAGTTTTTGGCTTGAATCAAGCTAAGATTTCTCTTGGAAGCATGAAATTCCCATAATTAAGAAATTGTTCTTTTCTCCTAATTGTTTTGTGACGGATGTGCCACTGGTTTTTAGAATAAATTTGATTGAAATCTTTTTTCTATCTAATTCTTAATATTGGCAAAATTGAAGTTATTTTCAACTTTTGGCAAAGTAACTCTATATCGATTTTGCTTATCTATGAATTTGTTTTTATTTTTTATTTTCCCAAAAAACATTAATAGTGAACGTTTTTGTGTCGGTCACTGTATAATTAAGCCTACTACATCATTGATATATTATTACTGTTTATATATGGGGCTTCGCAACCAGGTCCGGGTCTGTTCGCTTACGTCAGAACATGCGCAACCTATCTGTATCTGTTATTTGAAAACGTGTTGGCTTGGGCAACGGGCCAAGTAAGCACGGATTTGTAATATTCTCAGATGCTTTATCGAAATTTGTCACTATTCAGCTGACAATAATGTAACTGACCCATGGGTAGCATAGGTCTAATTTATGTAATCCTTACTTACCTTAGAAAAAATAAATCTGAAGCAAGCCTAAATCAATTTCATTCCTGAGTCCCTTGGTCGTGAAGCCCTAACACTAATTGAGTTGAGAGGACGAACACTTGAAAATGTCTCTCTTGGAGAGATCTACCAATTCGTTTTCAAGGCTCTGGAAAAACTGTGCAATAATTGGAAGTTTTTCAAAGAATTCTAGGAGACAGGGAGAAAATTCTCAAAGGAGTGTGACAGGAAAGATCTTCAGATCAAGTGCAAATCAGACAAGTGCCAGTGTCCAGAAAAATCTCACAAGCATCATAGAAGATTCAGAAAGCATCGTCACCAGTATCACCAAAAATGGAGACCCAGGAGGAGACGAAGATATTTCAGGAGAAAGTTCTCAAAGAACAAAGGAGACAGGTGCCATATCTGCCATAAGCAAGGTCACTGGGCTAGGAACTGTCCTAACAAGAAAAGGGATAAGATACTCAAACAGGTGTTTCAGCTGACCCAATGTGATATTGAAAATGAGGATTTGGAATCACTCTTTTCTGAGGAGGACGAGCCCTCTGAAAAGACGTTGTTTGCCTTGGAAGATGTCTCTGAAGAAGACTCTTCTTCTGAGGATGAGATCAATGAAGATCAACTTCCTATCTTCGGAATTCAGTTCATTGGTTTTGCTCTTGCAGTACCGTTTGTGCAGGTACTACTTATTCCTCAGAAATATGACAACCCTATAACTTTGGTTGGTTTGATTGATACAAGGGCATCCAAATCAATCCTCAATCCAAGAGTTTTACCTGCCTCGTTCTGAAAAAAACATCATGAAGTCTTTCAGGTTGCTAACAGTGAGAATCTAACAATAGACCTGATTAGCAAGCCTGTTAAGTTACAATTCTTCCCAGAACTCTCCATTACCCATAAATTCCTTGGTTCCTCTTTACCTAAGCAAGATGTTGTGATTGGGTTTGATATCATTAAACAGCTTTGGGAGAAGAAAGTAATACCTAAGTCAGAAGGTCTTAGATTTAAGTTTTATTTTCTTCCCTATATCAAACCACGTTATAACATCTCTTTCCAATCTGAATCCGTTACTGATATACATACCCTTCTAATAAGAGATTGTTGTGCAGAATCTCATTCTGATTTCCTCCATAAATGCACAAATCCCCTTTGGAAAAACCCAGAGTTTTTTGTACAGCTTCCTTTTAAAAAAGATATAAATATAAACTCTACTAAAGCCAGTCATCCAGGAATGCCTCCAGAACAACTTGAACTAGCTACCAGAGAATTAGCTCAGCTACGTGATGAAGGTCTTATTGAAGCTACCAATTCTCCATGGGCTAGTCAGGCATTCTATGTAAATAAAAGATCAGAACAGGTGAGGGGAAAAATGAGATTGGTGATCAACTACAAACCCCTCAACTACTTTCTTGCTGATGAGAAGTTCCCGTTGCAGAATCGGAATTGCCTATTTTCTAATCTGACCAAAGCCAATGTATTCTCAAAGTTTGATCTGAAAACAGGCTTTTGGCAGATAGGCATCCATCCAGAAGATCGGTACAAGACAACATTCTGCATCCCAAATGCTCATTTCCAGTGGACGGTCATTCCTTTTGGTCTAAAAACAGCTCCATCATTATTCCAGAAAGCTATGGTTCAAATCTTTGAGCCTTGGCTCCAAAATGGATATGTGTATATCCTTCTGAAAGCCATAACCTTGGTAAGTGAGAGGGTAACTCGATCGAAACCATCTGCTCCTTTTCTGTAGCTGGTAGAAAGTACTGATCAAAGGCAGAGGCTTGAACATACTCCTTGACCTGAACTTTAGAAGGAGTGATGAGGCTTTTAACTGTTTTGGTGAAGGAAGACCTAGGTTTAGTGAAATCATTATAGGGGTTAATGAGAGGCAAATTGGTAAGCGGAACTTTTTCATTATCGGGGAGATAGGTAATTTCATATAGGGAGTCTGTCTTAGAAGCATTGGATTGACGAAAACTGTTACTAGGAACAAGGGTAGATGAAGAAGATGTAGTAGAGGTAACTGGCCTGGGTAGTAAACTATCCATGGCTCCGATACCAACTAGAAGCCGGTATTAGCAAGGTATAACGTCCGTCGGGAAAAGAATGAAGATGAATCTCCAAACATCTTCTTGAAATTATCCAGCCCATGAAGTGGTTGTGAAACAACAGGATAGGAAGACACTGAGGGCTCTGGCCTGCTCCAAATAGAGTCTCTCTGGTACTGTTCTTCTAGAGACTTTAATTGGATTTTTAGTGTCCTAATCTCCTGTTCTTTATGACTGAATGGCTGTGAGGTTTGGAGAAGTCTCATGATTTCATTATGCACCATGTCAATCCTTTATTTAGGCCTGGAAAGAAGATCTGCAAGAACATTGCTCTTCCCTTTGATATGGTTGATAGTAAAAGAATACTGAGAAAACCATTCCGCCCATCTGAGTAATTGCTTAGGAGGAATAGTATGGGGTTTAAAACTCAGCATTTTAGGGAAGACAGTCATGTCCATCTCTACAAAGAAATGATGGCCTACAAGATGAAACTGGAACTTTTCAATTCCTTTCTTTACCGCCAAAATCTCCTTGTAGGTATAGTGGTAATGTTGTTCTGCTAACTTGAAAGAACCACTCTTGAAACCACACACTTTTCTCTTTCCTTCCTTTTCTTCAATGAGAACAGCAGCCCAGAAAGTATCACTAGCATCTGTCTGAAGAATCCTTTTCCCATCTGAAGGAATCTGTAGAGGAGGAAGCTTCTGAATAACAGCTTTAATGGCGAGAACTGCTTTCCTTTTTGCACTGGACCATTGTGGAGGATTTTTCTTGAGCATATCCTGTAGTGGTCTGATGATTGATGCTAGTCTTGGAATGAAATCCGCAGCATAGTTAATAACTCCAAGAAACTGTTGAATCTGCTGCTTGGATTCCAAATTGTCAGGAAACTTGAGAAGCTCAGTAGCAATGTGAGGCTGTAATGAATACTGTCCATCCTTAATAAACATTCCCAAGAACTCTATTTCATTCTGTGCGATGGTCATCTTTTTCTCCGAAAGCATTATTCCATATTGTCGAACTAAGTCCCCAAACTTATGCAGAAGGAATGAGTACGTCTGCATATCTTCAGAAAACAACAAAATATCATCAATGTATACTAATGCATTTGGGAACAAAGGCTCAAAGATTTGAACCATAGCTTTCTGGAATAATGATGGAGCTGTTTTTAGACCAAAAGGAATGACCGTCCACTGGAAATGAGCATTTGGGATGCAGAATGCTGTCTTGTACCGATCTTCTGGATGGATGCCTATCTGCCAAAAGCCTGCTTTCAGATCAAACTTTGAGAATACATTGGCTTTGGTCAGATTAGAAAATAGGCAATTCCGATTCTGCAACGGGAACTTCTCATCAGCAAGAAAGTAGTTGAGGGGTTTGTAGTTGATCACCAATCTCATTTTTCCCCTCGCCTGTTCTGATCTTTTATTTACATAGAATGCCTGACTAGCCCATGGAGAATTGGTAGCTTCAATAAGACCTTCATCACGTAGCTGAGCTAATTCTCTGGTAGCTAGTTCAAGTTGTTCTGGAGGCATTCCTGGATGACTGGCTTTAGTAGGGTTTATATTTATATCTTTTTTAAAAAGAAGCTGTACAAAAAACTCTGGGTTTTTCCAAAGGGGATTTGTGCATTTATGGAGGAAATCAGAATGAGATTCTGCACAACAATCTCTTATTAGAAGGGTATGTATATCAGTAACGGATTCAGATTGGAAAGAGATGTTATAACGTGGTTTGATATAGGGAAGAAAATAAGACTTAAATCTAAGACCTTCTGACTTAGGTATTACTTTCTTCTCCCAAAGCTGTTTAATGATATCAAACCCAATCACAACATCTTGCTTAGGTAAAGAGGAACCAAGGAATTTATGGGTAATGGAGAGTTCTGGGAAGAATTGTAACTTAACAGGCTTGCTAATCAGGTCTATTGTTAGATTCTCACTGTTAGCAACCTGAAAGACTTCATGATGTTTTTTCCAGAACGAGGCAGGTAAAACTCTTGGATTGAGGATTGATTTGGATGCCCCTGTATCAATCAAACCAACCAAAGTTATAGGGTTGTCATATTTCTGAGGAATAAGTAGTACCTGCACAAACGGTACTGCAAGAGCAAGACCAATGAACTGAATTCCGAAGATAGGAAGTTGATCTTCATTGATCTCATCCTCGGAAGAAGAGTATTCTTCAGAGACATCTTCCAAGGCAAACAACGTCTTTTCAGAGGGCTCGTCCTCCTCAGAAAAGAGTGATTCCAAATCCTCATTTTCAAGATCACATTGGGTCAGCTGAAACACCTGTTTGAGTATCTTATCCCTTTTCTTGTTAGGACAGTTCCTAGCTCAGTGACCTTGCTTATGGCAGATATGGCACCTGTCTCCTTTGTTCTTTGAGAACTTTCTCCTGAAATATCTTCGTCTCCTCCTGGGTCTCCATTTTTGGTGATACTGGTGACGATGCTTTCTGAATCTTCTATGATGCTTGTGAGATTTTTCTGGACACTGGCACTTGTCTGATTTGCACTTGATCTGAAGATCTTTCCTGTCACACTCCTTTGAGAATTTTCTCCCTGTCTCCTGGAATTCTTTGAAAAACTTCCAATTATTGCACAGTTTTTCCAGGGCCTTGAAAACGAATTGGTAGATCTCTCCAAGAGAGACATTTTCAAGTGTTCGTCCTCTCAACTCAATTAGTCTTAGGGCTTCATGACCAAGGGACTCAGGAATGGAATTGATGTAGGCTTGCTTCAGATTTGGATTGTCCATCCCACCAAGAATATAGAACTTTTGAGACATCCGTTGGAAATGCTTTTCCAAGTCCTTTCTTTCAAAAGAGCAGCATTTCATCTTGAATAACTCATCCCTAGCAACATCAATATTGTTTTGATGCTGCCCCAGAAACTCAACATAAATATAATTCATGAAGGTTTCTATGTTTGGTACGTTTCTGGCTTGGATCTGTCGATATTCTCCAAGAGCATACCACAATTCTTTCAGCGTACCAGTCATTCTAGCAGTAAAACCATTAATAACACCAGTAAGATTAGCACCTGGTTTTTGAAGTTCTGTCACACACCAAGATATCATTTCATGAATCCTGTCCTTCCACTGAGAAGGGGGAATATCATCAAAAGAGAACAGATGTCCTGAACTGCTAGAATAGGAATGATCAGGAACATTCCTTTGTTGACCTTGTTGACTGGTTTCTGGTTCGTCATCAACAACTGGCTCTTGTGGAGTATCTGGAGGTCTTTCTTCTGGAGATTGATTCATAAAAAGTAACGGGATGTCTTCTGGGAGTTCCTCTGTATCACTGATATCTTCTGTAACAAACACTGGCCATGGTCTGTTTGGCTTGTGTTCCTCACGATCAACAACCTTTTTGAGATAATCAGTGAGTGGATTTGAAGTAGAGGAATTCTGCACCATGAACTGTGGTGGCTTTGAAACTGTCGGTTCAGTTGTGCTCAATGCTGTAGAGGTTTGAGGATTGCTTTTTCTTTTGTACTCTTCCGGAGAAAAGAATGAAGATGAATCTCCAAACATCTTCTTGAAATTATCCAGCCCATGAAGTGGTTGTGAAACAACAGGATAGGAAGACACTGAGGGTTCTGGCCTGCTCCAAATAAAGTCTCTCTGGTACTGTTCTTCTAGAGACTTTAATTGGGTTTTTAGTGTCCTAATCTCCTGTTCTTTATGACTGAATGGCTGTGAGGTTTGGAGAAGTCTCATGATTTCATTATGCACCATGTCAATCCTTTCCTTCAAGGATTGAATTGTTGCTGCGATCTGGTTCTCCATCTTAGCTTCAATCCTCTCCTGGCTTTTTACAATTTTCTGCAGCATATGATTTTGAACTACTGCATTTTCAGACTGCCAGTTGAGAGTTGCTTCAGCAGCAATAACTTCCACCGTTGAACCGTCTGACCTGCGGGCTGTAGGATTCCTAACCTTCCAAGAGTGATTATACTCTGGAATTTGAATTTCCTTAGGAGGATAATTCAATTGTTGGAAAGAAGAGGAAGAAGGACCAAACATCATAATCTGATTGGGGATTGGTTCATCGTCTGTATGGAAGTCTGAGGGCATGTGTGGAATACAATCATCATCATTTTTGTAGTATTCCTCATCATCGCTGTCTTTATATCCCTCTTGAACTCCCCATCCAGTATGTGTTGTTGGCCACCGTGTTGGAGGCGGTGGAGTATATTTGACCAGGTAGTCAAATTTACCTGAAGGTTGTCCTAAAGTATCCACAAAAGGATCATCCCTAGATAATCTTAATGGTCTTTGTCTAGGAGCTTCAGGAACTTCAGGAGCTTCTGGTGGTGCATAAATAGGACTGCCACATCCATCAAATCCATAAATTGACATTTCAGGACCAATATAATAGGCAGGATTGAAACAGCTTGGAACTCCGGTCTTCTCTTTCTGCTTTTGGAACTTAATCTCTACTGACCCATCTTTATTTTTGTGAAAGGATGGTTCAGTAGACTGGATCGGCTTTGATTCCCTTGACGCTTGGTGATTTTGTTCATAGGCCGTGATCCACGAGTCAGGAATCAATTTCTGCAATTCCTCCTTTGGTAATTGTCTGGGGACATACGTACAGCTGGGTATATGATCGGTGTCCACAGAGATTAACAAAGCTTCATTTGTCTCCTGAGGATAAGCAAAATCAATTGAATGATTTTGAATCCTGTACACCATCTGGTATATTTTGATAAAACTAATAAATTAAAAATATAAAAAATTATTCACTTTTTCAACTCTTATCTAATCTGATCAAATATGACCCGTATAATGAATCAAGAGGGAAGCGTATAAAGAACTATTAATATTTATTTTATCAATTAACTTGGTTATTTTTTAATGCCTTTGTATAAGAATTTTTTATTACTTTTGTATAAACTAAAGAAATAATTGAATCTTTTTTCTTTCTTTCTTTTATCTTCCAAGTGAACATTACAATTTACAAATAATGAATTTTTTTATATTTTTAATAAATTAATATTTTTTTATTTTTAAATCAAATAAACTGAAGTATGAATTCTACACAATGCGCATGAAATCCACAAAAGAATTCATTTAGTTTTAAATACGAGACATTGCACATAATAGATTGATGTATAAACTCTATATAATGCATATAAGATGCACAAAGGAACCCGTTTAGGATCTAACATGATGATACTTCATATATAATAAAGGAGATTGATACTAATGGACTACATGCAACTGGACTAATTGAACGTTTTAAGACAGTAAAAGGTCGTATTAGTCATTGATCAAATGATTTACTTAGTATTGTTTATATATACACACACACAAACAGGTATATAATAAAAAATAATATTTTAAGTACTATCATCATGCCTGACGTAGACGGCCCTCACCTTCCAGGAATCCAACAGTTCCGTTCATCCTTCTCAGTTTTGACCACTACTAGTCTATATATATATATTCGGTTATATATATGTATATAATAATAATTAACTTTCATCAACACCACAAGTTAGTAATCGTAGCAAAAATATCATTGAAAATCTCCGACTTGATTAGACTCTTTTCTAATCAATCCAACATTTTCGTAAATCGAAGTTGTAAGAACTAAGAAGGCACAACTTCCGATTGCATGAGTATTCTTCTGCGGCGTTGGTACAAATCATCTTCGATTTTACCATCCAAAATGACGGAGGAAATAGCTTCACCCGCCGCCGCGACGAAGAGACGCTCCCTGTGGCCCTCCGTGCTCCGCTGGATACCCACTTCCACCGACCACATCATCGAGGCCGAAAAACGCCTCCTCTCTCTCGTCAAGTAATGAGAACTTCAGAAGTCCCTAATTTGTTGTTTTTAATTTAATTTGAGTTCTAAAGTTCGAGCTAATTGGTCGTTTCGTAGGACTCCGTATCAGCAAGAGCAGGTTAATATTGGGTCGGGTCCACCGGGTTCGAAAACCCGGTGGTTTCGGTCAGCGAGCGATGAACCGAGGTTTATCAATACGGTGACGTTTGATGGCAAGGAGGGGTCACCGACGCTAGTGATGGTGCATGGATATGCGGCTTCTCAAGGCTTCTTTTTCCGTAACTTTGATGCGCTTGCTGCGCATTTCAAAGTCATTGCAATTGATCAGCTCGGGTAGGTGTGGTATCGTTTTCTGATAGTTTCTTGATCTAATGGTGTTTTCCGTATATGGTTTACTTGGAATCATTAACTTATAGTCGGCGCTGCAAAAATCTATGCTTTTGCGTTTCGATTTGATTTTTATCTCTTATCTCAGTAATTGGATAATTGGAACAATTTACATTTCCTAGTTATCTTGGAGGTTGTGATTATGATAATGCATAATTTTTTTCTCAAATTTTAGGAGAAACCCTCTTTTAACTTAAAGAAAGTAATAAATTATTATATGGGAAACACTTGATTTTCTTAGTCTGAGTTTTCTATTGATATTTCATCCTTTGCTTGTGGAAGAAAATTAGAAAAGTGAAACAAGCAATCTTTAGGGAAGAAGAATAATGGCATAGTAAAAAGTTTTGCAGCGACTTATATTTTTACCTACTCTTTTGTGCAGTTGGGGTGGATCCAGCAGGCCTGATTTCACATGTAAAAGCACTGAAGGTTAGTTATTTTAATGTTAAATTAGTCTCTCAAATATGTGATAATTACTCATTTCAGTTTTGGTATGTATATTAAGTTTGACAGACTAAGTTCGTTGATCTTCATTTATAATTTATCCAGCTAGCTTCATCTTTAAGATCATCAACATGTCATTTTTGATATCTGCTCTAATTTTGTGATGCAGAAACTGAGGCATGGTTCATTGATTCCTTCGAGGAATGGCGTAAAGCAAAAAACCTTAGCAACTTCATTTTACTTGGACATTCGTTCGGAGGATATGTGGCTGCTAAATATGCACTCAAGGTAGATGAGTATTTATTGTTCTCTGGTTTCATAGACCTATTGCTGGTAATAATATCTGTCAATGGAAGTGATTACTTTCCTGTTGTTGAAATCACCTATGAATATATGATGCTCCTTTTCAGCATCCCGAGCATATTCAGCAGTTGATTTTAGTAGGACCTGCTGGATTTTCTTCAGAAACAGAGCATATGTCTGAGCAGCTTAGTCAATTTAGAGCAACATGGAAAGGGGCCATTCTGAATCATCTATGGGAGTCTAACTTTACTCCGCAGAAGATAATAAGGTACTTACTATTTTGGTTAACCTGGCATAATTCATGTGCTAGAATTGTATAACCTTTATGGTTTTCCAATTCTGGAGCTTGCTTTATTTGTTCTAGTTTTACTGAGTTCATCAATTGGCTTTGGGTCATGATTGATATTGATAGCATTTACACCAACCAAGGAACCTTGTGAGTGGAGTTGCAGAAATTTGTATTGTTATGTTAACTTAGCAACAGGAAGGATATATTTGTCTTCTAGATGGAGCTTCCTTAACATCTTAGAGAGCTAGGTAGCAAATTCACCACTTGAGGATGCTGCATTGGTGCTACGGTTACTGACTGACTACTTTAGAGGGGGAGGACCGCGCTGAGATTGTCTTCGAATATTTAAATTGTGTGATGAAAATGGATAAATCATACTTTAACAAATGGTAGGAAATCCTCTGTCAGGTTGCCATTTTCAATGGAAATCTATCAGGGTGTTTGGTTTCATTTCCAAGCCCCCTTTTCATTTTCATGTGGGAATGGAAATTGAAAACACACACTTTTTCATAACTTTTTTTAGAAAAAGTACACATTTTCTTCTCAAAATCCATTTTTAAACCTACTCTATCATTCTATTATACATCAATCAAATTCAAATTTGATTTGACATAAAGTTATCCACTATCATTTTTAAATTAATAAAATATACATATATTTTAAAAAATAAATCTTTTTAAACATAAAAAATATAAATTAACTTACTTTTCAATCCTACAACCTATTATAATCATTACTTTCCAATATTTCATCCAAATTCAATTTCTATTTAACTAATTTTTCAACTTTTAGAAATGATTGGAAATGGAAATGGCCTTTGGAAATAAAACCAAACAGGCTGTATGTTTTTGACAGCATAGAACAGATAAGGATATAGATTGTGATGACCGTCTAGTCTTGGGAGTTTTCCATTGCATGCACATGCACATGTGCCAATTTGGAGAAAGCAGGGATGAAGTGGAGTTGCTGATAAGGAGAGATGCAGATCTTGAGAGGGAGGGGATTGGGGAGGAGACATGAAGAAGGATGTGACCATCTTTATCATTTGGTAGGAAGAAAGCAAGGAAAGATGGAGTAATGTGGCAATGCACCTGTGATTGAGTTTGTTATCAGGGTCTCATATTACTTAACTGAACATTTTCACAGCCCACACACATAATACATCAATTTAACTCATAGCAGTCCCGGGAAATAACTGTATTAATTGCTTGTTCAAAATATGTTGTTGTAATTTCTTTAATTCTTATTTGTTATTTTGTATTTGTTTAAGCAATTTGCACTTTCAAAAATCTTAAGATTTTTCATTCTATCATTCCCCCATGGTGACTTGCGTACAGAGTCATAACTACTCCATGTTTTTCCTATGTTGCAATTGTGATGCTTCTTCATATTGAAGTTGCTGAAAAATGTCCTCCCTGTTCTTGTGCGTTTTGTCTTTTTCTATTTTTCTACACCACCGCACCCCCCCCCCCCACCCCGCCTGCGCTCTTCTAGTTTCAAGTTATGGCTAGGGAACCTGTTGCGTGTTACAATCTGTTGCAACCCATTATGATGTTGGAAATATGTTTTTCTTTTTGGATTTGATTCACATTATTTAATAATGCAGGGGTTTAGGTCCTTGGGGTCCAGGTCTGGTTCGCAGATATACAAGTGCTAGATTTGGCACATATTCGGATGGAAATGTGTTGACTGAGGATGAATCTGGATTACTTACAGGTAGCTTGTGATTAACTTGTTTAGTTTCCTTTTATCCCTAATTATGATCTAATCTTGGGCTATTTCTTTTTTGCTGAAGATTATGTATATCATACTCTGGCGGCTAAAGCTAGTGGAGAGTTGTGCTTAAAACATATATTCTCCTTTGGGGCCTTTACTCGGAGCCCTCTTTTACATTGGTGAGTTGCTTCATGCCTGCTGTGGTTTCCAATTAACTGGGAAATTATGCTTTAGAGTATTGCCATTAGGATCTTAATTGTCAAGGTTAAAAATCTGTTACCTCCCCCAATCAATTTTGTTCTGTGGAAGCATACTTTTTGACATTAATGTAGCATAACCTCGGGGCTTATAGATTTCAAGTGAAATTATGGGTTAAAAAGAGGACTTGGGGAAAAATAAGAAACCAACACTAGGGCCTTTAGTGATTGTTGCAAGTGATACCTAAAGCAGTAAAACTAATGCTTTAAAGATATATTTAAGCTATTAGGCTTCTAATCATGGGTTTGGAATGGAACCATCAATTCTATGGAACTATTGAATTGCAATGCTTTAACAAGCTTTCCAAAGGCCTTTTGTTGCGTCATTGCCTGCATAGAAAATATGCATCTCAGACTGGAAATTTAAAAACTACACATTCAACATGCTCATCTTTTAGCTTATGTAAATGTTAGTGACAAACAGTTCATTATCAAGTATTATTTTTAAGATTGATTGATAGAATTTCTGCTCAATTGAAATTCATAACTTATTTTCACTAGCTGTGTCCTGAAAATAAATGGAAAGAACAAGTTACTGTCACTTTTTCGCCAAATAAGCTCCACAATGGCTTTCACATTCTTTTCATTTATCTATTGGATGAACAAGATGATGTTCTTACATGATGAGTTTGCTCGCAATTAGTTCATTCTGGTCTCATTGATCCACATCATGAACTTCAAAAATAGCACGACTACATAGTTAACTTCTAGGAAATTGGTGGGATGAGATGTACCAACAAAATCTTGCCAAATTTCATTCTCAACTGGAAACACTGGGAACAAGTTGCAGTATGTGGTAACAGTCTAATGTATTCTGGTTGCAGTGCATCTGATTGGAAGGTGCCAACAACATTCATATACGGTTTCCAGGATTGGATGAATTACCAAGGAGCACAAGAAGCTCGCAAGAATATGAAGGTTCCATGCGAGATTATAAGGGTTCCTCAGGTTTCTCTCTCTCTCTTCCTCCGCCATGTCACATATATAAATAGAGATCGACAATTAAACTTTCCCTTTATCCACAGCCAATAATCCAAAATTGGTTTTTTTGCTATTTGACTTTTGCAAGATGAAATACTTCCTTGCCTATAATTGCAGGGTGGCCATTTTGTATTCGTAGACAACCCATCTGCTTTCCATTCTGCTGTATTTTATGCTTGCCGCAAGTTTTTATCACCTGACCAGCACCATAACGCTCTGCCGGAAGGCCTGGAATCAGTCTAAAGGAAAGAGTTTTTGTGTCTCAATACTATTTGACAAATCAATACAGTAAGTAGCCATTATTTACTCTGGAAAATGAATAAAAGAAGTATCTTTTGATTCATTTATGTCTACTACATACACAGACATGCCACGTATTCCTTTTTTAACACTTGATTTTTTTTATTTGTAGATATATAATTATTTGTAAAATTCATAGGGAAAAACTTTCAATTAGCTTAATCTTTTGTCTTCCTAATGACTCCTTTTATTCTCTATGTGCATTAGAATTATGCTGTATATCTGTATGATTATTGTTTCAATAAATCAAGAAATAGTAACAATAAAAGATGCATTTTTACCGCTGGTAAAATTTATATATTAGAAAGGAAAGAAGATAGTTACGTTGATACTGATAAATCGCTTTCTATGAATTTACTGTGTTATTAAATCTGTCCCCATCTCCCCACCCACAGACCACAGTCCCTTAGTCACAAGACTCTGTTATTCCACTATTTGCAGCTCTGCATGATACAGTTGCATCTTTTTCTGTCATTATTGATGTTGTTGCCTTGTTAGTACTTTAAAGGAGTGTTTGGTGGAAGGAAAAACTGGATATGTTTGGGGGGGGGGGGGGGGGGGGGGGGGAGGGGGTGAGTAGGAAAATTCGAAAATAAGGATTAGTACTATGTCAATGTGTAGTTGAATTTTGATAAAGTAATGAAGGATAAGATGCTGTCATTTGAATCTTTTGCACGTGAAAAAAGTAATTTGTTTTCTGTTTTCTTCACTAAAATTTTAAGAACCAAACATCAAAATAAAATATCTGCTGCACATTTTTCTTGGAGCTCCAAATCTTCACATGATCATTCAAGATAACAATAAATTTATCTTTATTTGTTTAAGAATTTTATTTATGTCACTTGATATTTTTTCCAACGGGGTGATAATTTTCTATGCATAACATAACATGCATCAATATGATTTTATTGAATTTGAGTTGCGAGTTATTGGGTTGGCATGATAAAAAAATTCAAATTTTTTAGTTAAGTTTGAATTCAGTTTTTAATTACCTCTCTGACAAAAGACTCAAAAGAGTAAAGATCCAAATCATTAAACCTCCAAAGTCCTAAGTTCGTTGGTCCCTATTTTTTAATTTATTTTTTAGTTTGTAATTGACTTATTGTTTTAGTTGTGATATGGTTTGTTAATGCCATTTTTAAACAATGTTATAACAAGTTTGTTGGACAAAATAAAGTAGAATTTTTTTAGATAAACTAATAGGTGTAAAAAATTTATATTATAACAAGTTGATATGGAGTGAGTTGTAAGTTGCTTGGTGAGTTATGAAAGTTTTGTTCAACATGGGTTGACAGAAAAACTTTTAAGTTATACTAATATTAAGGTTTATTGAGTTGAATATTGTCCGGGTTGTGCAATACCGTTTGGGCTAGTTTGGTTGGGATGATAAAATGAGATATAATATTTTTATCCCACCTTATCATTCATTTGGTTGGAGTGGCAATAAACACTCAAATTTGTATGAATATCAAAAGTCTGTGTTTATATGTGTAATTTTCATGATAAATTAACGTGTCACTCCCTATGAGTTTATTTATCATGCCAGTCAAACTATAACACAATAATAAATTTTTTTATAAATTATTACATGATAAATAATCATGAGACAATTTAAAAATTCAACTAAACTAGCCCTTAATCTACACTATATGAATTTATCTGGTTTTACACGACTGCAATCAATGTTTTCAAAATCGGACTAGATAAAGAACCGGCGATGTTACTGGTTCAACCAATATGACGTCATAATGTTGTAATAATTATGTTTAATTTTATAAAGATATATAATATTTTAATATTAACAAAAACTAAAACTTTTAATGATATAGAAAGAATATCATTTGAAAAAAATTCAGCCTACTTATTTTTAAATACGTTTTTTAGAAGAAAAAAAAATTATCTCACAATTAGTTAACTATAAATAAATAAAAAATAATATTTCATATTAATTTAAGTAATAATTCATTTATGCTTCAACTCCAAGTGACAATAATTTTTTTTAAGCTAAATATTCAACATAATCTAAGAGAGATCAAACAAAATAAGACAACAAATTAAATAAAAGTATTTATATATAACATTTACTTTATTAAATTTCAAGAAAATAAATTCATATTTCAAAAAGTTACATGTCCAAAATCTTTAATTATCATCTTTCAACTTGTAATTTTTTTTTTACATTTTTCATTTTTTTAAAAATAATTTTTAAATTTTCAAAAAAAAAAAGAAAGAAAAATAAGTGAACAGGTAAAAAACTAGTATTTTTGATCGATTTTGACCTGTCTGACCGATCATTGATTTTTATGCTTGAACCGGACCGACTTGGTCTCTGATCACCTATCAAACCAGTTGATTCGGTCCGATTCTAAAATTACTGACTGCAATCCTTAGTTCCGTTAAACCCTCTCGTCAAATAACAATGTTAGTCTCATGTGCAACTAAATTGGATGTATAGCATCAATACTAAATATTACAAACACATCTTATTGAGACTGATGATATTACCAACGCATTTTATTGAGATCAATCAGTCTCAATCACACTTCACAAAAGCAAACAAAGTCCATATAAATTGGTAGCAAATCTCATGTCAATTATCGTTCATATCCTTCCAAACAAGTCCCTAAATCCCTCCCAATCCCACACAAGAGATCCCATAAGGAACTTGCTTGCAACCAGTAGAAGACAAGTAATGGGTCCAACGTCCGGTCAACTGCCAAATTCCGTGAAATCTGACATAGGTTTTGTTTGGCCTACCAAAAATAAGTTAAATAGGATTACAATGAATATGAATACCAACCCCCCCCCCCCCCCCAACCCAACCCCACGCATATGCCCATTCCCAATAAAAATGCTGTCTCCCCATTTCATATTTTCAGACCCTGCCCACTGCCCTATGTAACGGCTACTTTCTTCCTCATTCTGCTTTTGAATAAATAATCCGTATGCAAAGAATATACAACCATGTGACCTTTTATTATATTTTTTGTCCTTTTATTTATTGGAGCATTTAATTTATTTCAGGTGAGTGGAAAATCCCTCTTTGGCGGGAATCTTGAATTGCCCTACTATGTGAGATAAATAATTATAGAGGAATGGGAATGATTTTTGTCAAATTGTTCTCATGAAAAATGAAAGTGTAATGATTATAATTCATTAGTTTTTCTTTTATGAGAAACTGTTTGAAATGTAAATAAAAGTATTAAAAAAGTTTCTTTATTCGTGGTACGTATCAATCTCAATACTGACTCAAGAAACATGCCAACATTGCTTACTGGAAAGGGGACAAAAAAGATTATTGGATTGAGAGTATTATAGTTCATGTCTTTGTTATAAGAAATTGATTAGAGAATTTCTCTAAGATATATTTTTTTTAAACTTCAAAAAAAAATAAAAAAAATGAGAGAAATGTGTTTTAGAGATGAAATTTTGGGACAATTGCTCGCGAGCAACAACCCCTTTAGTGTCAATGAGTTGAGTGCAAAGTTTGAAAATCAGAATAGAACAAGTAAACAACCATAGCTATTGGTCATTGCCATTGCATCTACACAATGGGAAGGAAAGAATCCTATTACAAGTACGATGTTGAAGGATTGGACTACTAAGAAATTCTAAAGCACAATCATAATGATCCAAACATGGAAAGAATGCCTGAATACACACAAATGAATGAAATTCTTGGAGGGGTTTAATTTTCAGGAGGGTGAAGGAAGTGTGGTGGGATCAGCTGAGGAAGGAACTTCCGGGCCTAACCGGCACCCTTCGAGCATGAAAACAACATCAGCCATGGAAGGTCTTTCAAGAGGATCAGGCATTGTGCAAAGCAATCCAACTTTCACTCCCAGCAAGAACTCTTCCCACTCAGATGACTCAGGATCAAGCTCGAGCAAGCCTGGCTCGAGCAATTCTGAAACTTGGCCACTTTGTAATTGTCTTTTCACCCATTTCACAATGTCCTCATCTTGTGTGAACATCATAGGTTTTTTCCCAGTCAGTATCTCCAGCACCACAATTCCAAAACTATAGACATCCCCTTCTTTAGTCAGCTGCCCTGTTAATGCAGCTTCTGGTGCTACATAACCAAGAGTACCAACTGGGGTGGCCGAGGTGGAAGATTCAGCGGGGGTAGTAGCTATTGTCAATTTATCCAACCCAAAATCAGAAACATGGGCTTCAAAATCAGCATCAAAGAGAACATTTTGTGGCTTCAAATCCCCATGTATTATTGAGACTGAATGCAGGTATGCTAGCCCACGAGCTATACCTAGAGCAATCAGGTGGCGCATTGGCCAATTCAGCACATGCCCTTCTTGGTGGGATGCCTCTTGAAGCAGGGTGGCTAGATTTCCATTAGGCATATAGTCGTAAACTAGAAGTCTCATATCAGGAGGGGGGCCAGCATAATAGCCACGAAGAACTGTCAGGTTACGGTGTTTAACTTTGCCTAGAGATTCAGCTTCCTTACGGAAGGTGTTCTCTATAATGGATGCATTAGGAAGGCGGCGAATGGCTAGCACCATTCCATCAACATATGTGGCTTTGAATAACAACCCATACTTCCCCCTACTTAACACATTCTCCTCATCAAATTGCCTTGTTGCTTCAACAGTTTCTGCATATGTGATCTTGTTGTTGAACATAATGAGCTTTGGAGCACCATTCTCTCCACTTCCACGTCCCCCTTGTGAACCAGGGCTAGGGCTTCGCTTCTTCTCTCCTGCCGCTCCTCTCAGCTTCTTGCGCCACCTTACAAGACTGTATATATAACCAGAGCAACACAGTAACAAGAGTAAACTCCCTGCCACAGTCACAACTATAAAAAGAATCAATCTCTTTCTCTTCCGCCTCTTCATACTTTGGCAGTTCTTTTTCAGTGGTGCCCCACATAAATTTTGATTCATAGCATACACAGAAGGATCACTAAAACGAGAAGCCAGTGCCTCTGGAATCTCACCCTCAAGATTATTGGCGGACAAATTTAAGTGCTGCAAGGTTGAGATTAGTGAAAGACTTGCTGGAATAACACCAGTCAGATTATTTGAAGAGACATCCAATGTTGTCAAATTTGGTAGCTTTGACAATGCATCCGGAATGTGGCCGGAGATGTGATTTGAATCCAATAATAGAATAACCAAAGAGGAACAGTTAGAAATGCTTTCTGGGATTTTACCTGTTAAACTATTCTGGCCCAGGTCAAGCCTCAGTAAATTAGATAAATGGGAAAAACCAGCAGGAATTTCGCCAGTCAAATCATTTTCTCTGAGCTCTAAAACTTCAAGACCAGAACAATCACTCAACTCTACTGGAATTGAACCACTTATATGATTATGAGACAGTGAAAGAACATTTAATGATCTCAGAAATCCATAAGTAGCTGGAATCTTGCCGGAGAAAGCATTTGATGAAAGATTGAGGTACTGCAAACTAGACAAGCTGCTAAAACCTTCAGGCGCACTTCCAGACAATGAATTTTCCTCCAGAGCCACAACCTGCAAACTTGGCAATCCAAAGAGCTCAATAGGCAACTCTCCCGACAAGTTTTGCTTACTCAGATCAAGAGTTGTCAGCCTGAAAAGGTCACTGATACTCGACGGAATTGCTCCCGAAAACCCACAACCACTCATATTCAGAACCTCTAACCCTTTCAATTCACCAATGTTTACCAGCACTTGATTGGTGAATTTGTTATTGCTCAAATTTAGAGTGCTCAAACTTCTAAGCCTCATCAACTCTAGAGGCACGGTCCCGCTCAGTTTATTATCACTTAAATCCAACAATTCCAGCAAATAAAGATCACCTAAGCTCGCAGGAATGAAACCACTGAACAGATTCCCACCAAGAAATAACATTGTCAAGTTCTTCATTTCCCCTAAAAATTGGGGTATCAAACCCGAAAACCGATTTTCCCCAAGATCAAGTACCCTTAACAACCCACATTTTGTCACAGTCTCCGGAATTTCACCATTTAATGAATTGTTCCGCACTCTAAACTCCTCCAAGATCACCAAATTCCCAATACCATCCGGCAAAAACCCGGACATCAAATTCCCAGAAATATCTAAAACTTTTAATGTCGAAAAGTTCATTAAAAAATCAGGAAACACACTATTTATCTGATTCTCGTGAAGGTTTAAAACTTCCAGCACACCAGCACACACTGCACCAGCATTATTCTCTATTCCCGTGAGCGCATTAAAACTCAAGTCAAGAATCTTGACAGTAGCATTTGATGCTGACATTTTACAAAATAAAGATGAGGGAACGACGCCGGAGAGCTGATTACGCGACAATGAGATAACTTGGAGACTTTTAAGTGAGCCCATTGTAGCCGGAACGACACCCGATAGCATATTATCCCCGGCGCTGACGTGGATGAGCGAAGAACAGTTCGATATCGCCGATGGAATCGTGCCATAGAGTTCATTCTCATTGAGCCATAAATGCTGCAACTGCTGCAACATTCCTATCGTAGCCGGAATACCGCCGGAGAAACGGTTGAACGAGAGATTGATGAACTGGAGCTCGTGTCTCGACGAAAAGTTAGCCGGAATATCACCGGAGAACGAGTTGGAGGAGAGGTCGAGTATCCGGAGTCTTGCCGGAAGTTCTGCGGCAATTTCGCCGGAGATGAGGTTGCTCGCTAGGTTTAAAACTTGGAGATTTGTGAGATTAGAGAAAAATGCGGGGGAGATTTCTCCGGCGAGTGAGTTGTTCTGCAAATAGACAGCACGTAGTAGAGTACAATCGGAGAGGGCTCGTGGGATGGAGCCGTACAGGCTGTTGGAGTGGAAGCTTAACGCGCGCAGCTGGCGCAAGTTACCAAGCTGCTCGCTGAGCCGACCGCCGAGCTGAAGGCGAGGCAGGCGGAGCTCACGCACCCTGCCGGCGTAGCACAGAATACCGCGCCAGTCACACGGCGCGGCTGGCGTGGACCCATTCCAGCCATCCGTCGCGCCAAGCGGATCGTAGAGATTCTGTTTGAATGAAAGCAACGCTAGGATCTCGGAGTCCAGGGCGGCGCAGGGTAAGGTGGCGGTTAGGGTGGCGCAGAGCACCATAGCAAGGAGAATACTAGCCGTTGGCATGGGAAGAAATGAAAAATGCGTTATTTGGAGGTGAGGTAGTGGGAGTGCGCAAAGGGAGCGTATGGTAGCAACAGAGAGGGAGTCGAAAAGACAAACTCCATATGTTTCGCCAGTGCGAGGAGTTGTTTTGTGTGATATATCGCATTTTATATACTGGAGAATTTTTTTCCCTTTTTTTTAAAAAAGAAAAAAAGAAAAAGTATAGTATATTGCTTATAATATTTCATGATATTCAAGTTATCTTTGGTACAATGATTTAATTCCATGAAATATAGCAAAACCCATAATTTCTTTACTACAAATTTATTTGAATCTTGTAGATTTAATACCTCTCAAGAGAGGCTAATATTCGGTTCGATCACTTGAAATCAATCCCAAATCATTGCTTTTAAATAGTGGAAACTCGGTGTAAATCTTCTGTTTCATTTTATGAATATATGACACTTGTATTAAATATTTTCTTATAAAATAATTGATTGAGAATCAAATATATTTGGTATAAATACAATAAATTTGAATAGGAGATGAAATAGATAATAGAATAGAAGATCCAAAGTGGAAAAAAAAAATCCTCCTCGTTATCGGTTGCATGTAAGCTGATCGGACCTTCTATCACCAGCACAACTACATTTTATTCGATTTGAAATAATTTTTCCATTCCCTGTTGGCGCTTATAGTTAAAGATTTTGTTTTTATAAAAAGCACATCAACTAAAAACACTCGATTCCTTTAATTCAAATAAAATTTAAAATTATCATAAAACCCTGAAAGAAGAAATTTAGAAAGAGACATAACATTGTCGCAGCACATCAACTTAAAACACTCTACTCCTTTCATTCGAAATAAAAGTTAGAATTATCATAAAACTTGAAATAAAAAAATTAAGAAAGTGACACATAATCATCATTTTTGAATTTTCACATGAATATCGTAATTTTTTTTTTTTTGGACAACTTTATATTTATAGCCATGGCCTAAACTTCCACTCCAATGCAAAATTGATTATTCAATACCAAATCAAGGAGCATGAATTGAGAGTTGAACCAATCATCAAAAAAATGAATCAATGAACTCTTACCAACTACTAGAAAATATGCATAACTTCATCAATTTGTCAAAGAAAATGGAAGAATGGAAGAAAATATTGTCCTTTTTGCTTTTAGTAGTCACTTCTGAAATGGTCAATTTTCATTGATGGGTGTCGAATCCAACAAAAATAATTTCCTACTCTAAAAATATGATTTGTAATCAATGGTGAGTAAGATCGTATTCTATAGAAATTGGTAAATTTTTGTTTCCTTCAAATTTACTAAATAAAATAAATAAAAAGGGGGGATTTTTATGAAACGGAAGACTAAAATCTTAAAAGTAAATAAATCACAAATAAAAATAAAGAATCAATAAGAATGAAATCTAGTCTAAGGTAAAAATCTCAGTTTGGTTATCAGATTTGATCATTGATGCAAAGATTAATTTCTCTTTTCTTAAATAGATTGGTTATAGTTACTCGGACGTCTTAATAACCAATCTCTTCTTACTATCTCGATAGCTAAGAGCAGCTCGTTAGTTATTTCCCTTGCCAATAAACAACCCTAAAGAAGCACTCCTAGGATTTAATTTATCAACAACATTAAAAACTAGAGAAACCTAGCCCTAGCCAATAAACACACACAAGCGGGTTTCGTTTAGACTAAATTATTTATCCACATAACATAAATCATGCATGTGGTCACCACACATAACTATGTTATTTGCCACAAATATTAGAACAATTAAACAATTGCGGACTTAATGCTCTAATTGACAGGATAATTATTTTAAGCTATCAAATTTTGGACCTAAATTCAATGAACCTGAATAATCATAATGAAAACGGAAGATAAAAAAAAAAAATACTCAAGGAATAAGGAAAACAAATTAACTTATTTAGATCTCACAAATACTGAAGAACCAAAACTTCGATAATCCCTTAGGCTAGAAGAAGAGTTTAACAACTCATGTCTAAGGGAAGAAAAATGCAAGAAAAATAAAATATGCTAAATGAAAAGAATCCAAAAACTACTGGTGAAAGAAACCTAGTTCCCTATAAATAGCATACTCCTAATGCAACTAAAAAACTAATAAGAGTCCTATCGGAATAGGAAAACTCAAATTATCCTAATTAAAGAAATTAAAATAAAAATATTCCAAATATATACAACTGTCAAAATAGATTGAATGCTTAATCAGATTTACATAATAGTCTTGGGAAGCAAAACATGCCCATACTCAAATTATTTCCTTCTTTCGTTCCTCGTCTCCTCGGGAATACAATCTTTACTCCAAACATGTTAATGCTCGATTTTCAACTGCATTTAGCTTGAATCTTCAATTTGCTTAACAAAACATAAAAAGAAAGTTAAAACCCAACAATTAAGCATTTTTACTATTAATCACAAAAAAAAATTATATGAATAAAAAGACCAAAATGCAACTTAACATTCATTTTCAGAGTATTTGAATAAATGCATTGTATAAATTAAAATAATAAAAGGTTCAAGCTGCTGGCCATTCAATACAATCTAACCCAGCATTAAATATTCATGAAAGTGACAAAATGTGAAGAGTTAACGCTTCGTTTGTTTCAAAAGTTTTCACCAAGAAAAAGAAAAATTAATGGTAATATTTGGATATTAATTATGTGTTTTGGAAAAATGAGTTTTGGGAGTGGGGTTGAGAAATGTGAAATTTATGTTAGAGAATATGATGTATGTTTTTTTATGTTTTGGGAGGAGATGAATTCTACTTTAGCAGTTAAATCAATTTTTTTTTGTTTGGTTTTTGAGGTGAAAATAGAATTGAGTAATTTTTTTATTATTAGAATAATAATAAAATATGTGTGATATATATATAATATGTATGTATATATTGAAAAATGGAAAACTTTTGGAAATAATGAAAGATAGAAGATGATATTTTAAAAAATTTAATTCGACATTTTACAGGAAAATTTTCTATATGTTTCGCTACATTTTTGGGAAAACAAAATTTTGTTTTCCAAAAATGTAACCAAACATATCCATTATGTAACTTAAAATTTTAATATTATTTGGTTGTCAAAGGAAAATAACAATGAGGTGGAGGCGAAAGATAGCTAAATAAACTTTTCTTTAAAAATTTACTTTTTAATTATATTATCTTTTTTATTAATATTCTTCTAAATTATCAAACAATCATAATTACTTTCAGATTTTTTTTTTGAAAAAAAATTCCACCAAAAATCTTTGCAAAACACAGTACTAATTAATACACGAAGATCGTTTTCATTGCATGCAGGCATGTAGTCTCGATTGTTGACAATAATCCAGCAGTGCTAATTAAGGTTGTCCACAATTTAAACCCTAATAATACAGTTCCACCTAAAAAAAATAATTTTAATGCATTTAAGAGGGTGTTTGGCTTATTTAAAATATCGATCTTTAAGTTGTTTTTAGAACTTATGATATGTTAGTAATGATAATTTTATAATAAAAAATTAATATTATAAAAGTTCGTTAAAATTTTAAAAATAAATTAAGAACTTTTTATTTTTTTTTTCCAAAAAAAAAAAGAAAGAACTTATAACAGTAGAATATCTTATTTTGAAAGCTAATAAAATCTGATTGTAAAAAAATACACCAAACATTTTATAACGATTTATAAATTTTCAAATATATTACAAAATATTTTAAGAAGTTTATAAGCTGATCTAAACGTCCTCTAACTTTCCGCTATTATTTTTGGAACTTTCAGCTTAGAATTTCGTAACGGTCCAAATATCCATTGTTTGAGGAAAGAAAATAGTAACTATTTTTTATAGTTTAGAATGAAAAATAGTATTTTTATTTTTTATTTTTTATTTTTTTGAACTGGTTTAGTGAATATTCGTCCCACGGGGCGGACTTTTACCGGACTGACAGCAAACAGAGTGATTTATTTAATTAAAGAAAAAAAAAATACTAAAAGGCCATTCTTTGTGTCGACCGCCGTTAGGCATTTGGGATTTGGCCCGTTACGGCATCTTTTGTTTTGAGTAATACAACAATTGAAATTAACGGACCGTTATGAATATTTAAAAAAAGATTAACAAATTTGCCGGTTTAAACAACGGTTAATTAGAAAAAAATTTCTAATCCTACTTTTATTTTAGTTATCAGTCCCCATTTGAATTTTTACACACTAAACTCCCTACTTTTTCACAAAATTTAGAAATCACTCCCCATATCTTTTAGAAAGACACATATATCCTTGTAGTTAGAGAAAACAACAAAAATACCTGAGAAATACATTTTTCTCTTCAAGAAGAATGCTTTCATTTTTTTTTCCTGAAATTGACGACTTCTCCAAGCGGCCAAACAAAAGGGCGCGAAATCGTTCCTTTGCCATTGACGTGAGGAAAAAAAAAAAAAAGACACCAAAATTCTGCCATTTTTTTTGTGACAATGGAAGGAGAAACAATGGCAACAAGAAGCGAAATACAAAAAAAAGTGAAAAAAGAAACAAATGTATGTTTTCTGCATTTACAATTTTAAATGTCTGTGATTTTTCAGTATTATACTTATTTCTTGTCTATTTTCTCATGTTTAGGGTTTTTATTTCCTATTTAGTTGTTAAACACTTGAATCCAATTGATATATATAATTTTATTTGTGAGATGGGAAGTTTTTGATTTGTACTTGGAAGGCATGAAAGTTGTACTTCAGTTTTTTGAGGTTTATACTTCCTTTTACCTGAAATTATACGGTGAAATTATCTGAAAGTGGTAGTATATTATTTGTTGTACAAAACATCCAAGCTTGCAGTATACATTAAGCAAAAGTGTAGTATATAATCTATATAATTGTAGTATATTTTAGAAGCAAATATAGTATAAATATTCAAACTTGCAGTATACATTAAGCAAAAGTGTAGTATATAATCTGTGAAACTGTAGTACATTTTAAAAGTATTTGTAGTACGAAATATTCAAAGCTGCAGATTAAATGAAATTATAGTATATAATTTGTGTGCATACAGTACATTTTAGAAGCATCTATAGTACAAAAGTATTCAAGCATGCAGTATGCATTAACTGAAAATGTAATATATAATTTGTGTATCTGTAGTACATTTTAGAAGCAACTGTAGTACAAAATATTTAAGCCTGTAGTATACTTTAAATGAAAGTATAGTATATAATCTGTGTAAAGAGGAGCTAAATTCATACGGTGCAAAAAGAGATCAGAGTTGAGTTGGGGCACCGCATACACTTCGAGTCCTTATGTATATGTTGACAAGGACGTCAATGGATCGAATGGGGGAGAATGTCATGGGTCGCTCATTGGAGAACAATGGCGACTTTGACTTCAAGGGGTATTAGGAGCGACAAGGCGTTGTCGGCTCACTCAATAAGGCGAAAAAAGCCCATGAGTAGAGACTCTTACGAGGTTCGGTTTGAAAAACTGTTTCAATGGCATATTCCTTAAGTTATGAGGATGCTTCCCACCAAGTTTGAAGTCATTCTGTGTCCGTTTGGGCACCGAACATTGAGGGCGACCTGGAGCGGTCTTACTGCACGCAGGTAGTGCAAAGATGCATTGAGCAGAGTGGCTTGGAAAAGGAATTTTGTGAAACTGTTTCAGTGGGGTGTTCTTTGAGGTGTTGGAAACGTTCTCACCAAGTTTCACCAGTAGAAGATTCCGTTTGGATAGGAAACGGCGAAGATCTTTAGAATGCGGCAGTGCAGTGGCAATGCTGTAATTCCAGCTTATTGCGAGGAAAATTACTGTTCCTTGGAGAATCGGACGGGGCTGGAACTTTGTGGAGTTAATGTATAAGCCGGGAGCTATCCAACGGTTCAAGCGACAAGTGATTTGGACGCCGGGAGAGGAAGTTGCGAAAATGTAGTACAAAACATTCAAGCCTATAGATTAAATGAAATTATAGTATATAATCTGTGTATATGCATTATATTTTATAACCATCTGTAGTACAAAAATATTCAAGTGTGCAGTATACATTACTGAAAATATAGTGTATAATCTGTGTATCTGTAGTACAATTTAAAAGCAATTGTAGTACAAAATATTTAAGCCTGCAGTATACATTAAATGAAAGTGTAGTATATAATCTGTGTAATTGTAGTATATTTTAGAAGCAAATATAGTATAAATATTTATGCTTGCAGTACACATCAGGCAAAAGTGTAGCATATAATCTATGTAGCTGTAGTACATTTTAGAAGCATTTGTAGTACAAAATATTTGAGCCTGTAGATTAAATTAAATTATTATTTAATATTTGTATATATGCAGTACATTTTAGAAGTATATGTAGTACAAAAACATTCAGGCATGTAGTATACATTAACTGAAAATGTAGTATATAACTTGTGTATCTATAGTATATTTTAGAAGCAATTGTAGTACAAAATATTTAAGCCTGTAGGGTTTGAATCATACTTTGTATGTACATACATATGTAAATTGAAGCATACTTTGTTTATAATATTATTTTGCATGTAAGTATAATTTTCCACCAAGTATTTATAATATTTTGATTTCAATACAATATGAGGGAAATAAAATACAAATGTAGAACGAATAAAGTATAAATGGTGTTATGTTGAAGTACACTTCAATTCAATTGAAATCGAACAGTGAATTTGAGTACAATGTGATGGAAATGAAGTACAAATATAGAAAAAAATAAAGTATAAATGGTGTTATGTTGAAGTACACTTCAATTAAATTGAAATTAGGTAATGAATTTAAATACAATATGATGGAAATGAAGTATAAATATAAAACAAATAAAGTATAAATGGTGTTATATTGAAATACAGTTCAATTAAATTGAAATTGAGCTGTGAATTTGAGTGCAATATGAGGAAAATAAAGTACAAACGTAGAATAAATAAAGTATAAATATTGTTATGTTGAAGTACAGTTCAATTAAATTGAAATCGGACAGTGAATTTGAGTATAATATGATGGAAATGAAGTACAAACGTAGAACAAACAAAGTATAAATGGTGTTATGTTGAAGTACACTTCAATTAAATTAAAGTTGGACAGTGAATTTGAGTATAATATGATGTAAATGAAGTACAAACGTAGAACAAACAAAATATAAACGGTGTTGTGTTGAAGTACACTTCAACTAAATTGAAATCGAACAGTGAATTTGAGTACAATATGATCTAAATCAAGTACAAATATGGAACAAACAAAGTATAAATGGTGTTGTATTGAAGTACACTTCAATTAAATTGAAATCGGACAATGAATTTGAGTACAATATGATCTAAATCAAGTACAAATATGGAACAAACAAAGCATAAATGGTGTTATGTTGAAGTACACTTCAATTCAATTGAAACCGGATAGTGAATTTGAGTACAATATAATGAAAATATAGTACAAACGTAGAACAAATAAAGTATAAATGGTGTTATGTTGAAGTATACTTATTGCAATTGAATAATTAGTCTCCAATAATTGTAGTGATAGTCAAGTACAATATTTTGAAATTATCGGATCAGATGAAGTACGTATTTGTACGGGTTATAGGGTGGATATTATTGTCAAATGCTCATTTGTTTACATCTTCGAAAGCATAAGTATTCTTTACATTATTGCGATTGATAACATTCATTCGTTGAATATTAGTGGTTAACACTTTAAAACTTTAATATTATTTTATTCATATAATAAATATTACACACAATTTTAGAGTTTGATTATTAATTACTGAGACTTAAAAAGCAAATCATGTAACAAATTTCAATTCAACAATATTAGTAAAAATATTAAGAAATGGAGTACATAATGGCCGAAATGAAATACAAATGTCGTGAAATCAAGTATAAATATTTCAGATTGAGGTACGAAAACGCTGATATCTTGGACAATATCCATTTGCTAACTTCCATGCTAAACAAGTACATTATTGCCAAAAGAAGTACAAATGTCATGAAACCAAGTACAATTTTACCAAATTGGGGTACAAAAAAACTGATATCCCGGACAACATGCAAAAATGCAAATTTCATGCTAAATCAAATACATAATTGCCGAAATGAAGTACAATTGTCATGAAATCAAGTATAATTCTCTCAGATTATGGTGCAAAATAACTGATATCTCTGACAATATACAAAAATGCCAATTTCACGTTAAATCAAATACATAATTGCCGAAATAAAGTATAATTGTCATGACACGAAGTATAGTTCTCCCAGATTGGGGTACAAAATAACTGATATCTCGGACAATATACAAAAATACCAATTTCACACTAAATCAAGTACATGATTATCGAAATAAAGTATAAATGTCATGAAATCAAGTATAAATCTCCTAGATTAAGGTACAAAATTTAGCTTAGATTACTGATTCTTTGCAGGTTCGACAATTATTCCCTGTTCTACCACACCTTTTATACTTAATTACACGTTTCTCAATTTGTGATGGAATCCTCTGTGTCCTTCTATGCCCAGGTTGAGATAGGCAATCAGGTGCATTAATGACGCCATCATCATCCAGAGGGAACATATGCATATCATACGTAGGAATAGTATTTATCACTGCTTGGTATGCTTGTTGATACATCTCAACTCGGTAATATTGATCAGTAAAGTCATACGATGAAAGTGACTTTGACTCGAGAGTACAAGTTTTGATAAAATAAAGTAAAATTTTGGAACACTTGAAGTATAGAATTTCAATGAATATAGTATAAGTTTAAATAAAATGATGTATAATTTCAAAAAATAGAAATACAATTTTTTATAAAGTGAAGTACAATTTCAGAATACCTGAAGTATAAAACATTAGCAATTGCAACACAATTTTTGAATAATCCATTAGTAAAATACTTGAAACTTAAATAATAGATTCAGATAACTGAAGTACAAGTTCGGAACACTTGAAGTATAGAACTTCAATGAATATAGTACATGTTTAGGTAAAATGATGTATAAAATGAAGTATAATTTTAAAAAATAAAAGTACAATTTTAGATAAAGTGAAGTACAATTTCAGAACACCTAAAGTATAAAATCTTAGTAATTGCGGTATAATTTTTGGATATTTCATTAGTAGAACACTTGAAACTTAAATAATAGATTCAAATAACTGAAGTATAAGTTTAGATAAAATAAATTACAATTTCGAAACATTTGAAGTATAGAACTTTAATAAATAGAGTACATGTTTATGTAAAATAAAGTATAATTTCAGAAAATAGAAGTACAATTTTATATAAAATGAAGTACAATTTTAGAACACTTGAAGTATAAATCCTTAGCAATAGCAATACGAATTTGGATAATCCATTAATAGAACACTTGAAGTATAAAACTTAAATAATAGATTCAGATAATTGAAGTACAAGTTTAGATAAAATGAAGTACAATTTCAAAACACTTGAAGTATAGAACTTCAATGAATAGAGTACATGTTTAGGTAAAAAAATGTATAAAATGAAGTATAATTTCAAAAAATAGAAGTACAATTTTAGATAAAGTAAAGTAAAATTTCAAAACACTTGAAGTATAAAACTTTAGCAATTGCAGTACAATTTTTGGATAATCCATTAGTAAAACACTTTAAACTTAAATAATAGATTCAAATAACTAAAGTATAAGTTTAGATAAAATGAAGTACAATTTCGAAACTCTTGAAGTATATAACTTCAATGAATAAAGTACAGGTTTAGATAAAATGAAATACAAAAGAAAGTATAATTTCAGAAAATAAAAGTACAATTTTAGATAAAGTGAAGTACAATTTCAAAATGCTTGAAGTATAAAACCCTAGCAACTGTAGTATATTTTGGTTAATTGATAAATATAACACTTAAAGTATATAACTTCAATAAATATAGTACAATCTTTGATAAAATGAAGTATAATTTCAGAAAATCAAAAGAATAATTCTATATAGAAAGCGTATAGTTTAGGAATACTTCAAGTATAAACTGCTAGAAGTTGCAGTACAATTTTGGATAATCCATTAATAGAACACTTGAAGTATAAAACTTACATAATAGAGTACAATTTCAAAACCCTTCAAGTACAAAACTTTACAAACTGCAGTACAGTTTAGATTATGTAGAAGTATTACCTTAAACCATCACTGCTCTTCTTTGCACTGCTGCTTAATTCATCCTTTCGGTTTACCAGGATGTCAACAACGTTCATCTTCAATGTCAAATGCAGTAAGACTATATTCATGACACCGTCATCATCAATCAAACTCATGTATGATCTTTGATGTGGAGCTATGTATTGCAAACTGAAGTGTTCGAGGTTGATTTCACTCCATTTTCTTGCGAGATTAATGTATATGTCCATTAACTTGATTGAACACTCCTACTTCACTACTGGTTGACATTGTCAGAAAAATATAAGAAACTCAGAAGCAACTGAGAAGAAGAAGAAACCCGAAAATGATGAAAATAAAAAGAGAAGAAGACAATGCAACTATTGGGTTGGTGGTTTTTGGCTCTAACGTTATTCTCATTCCTGCCGTGGAGCTTGTTGCGTTTCTTCTGTTCTTTCTGTTTCTGGTATGATAGGGTTTACTGTTTGCTTGTCTGGATGAAGAAGAAGTGAGAAAAAAATTAATGAAAAATATTATACTTAAGGGTATTTTTGTCAAATCAAGTGAGTGGGGAGTGATCTCTAAACTTTTAATAGAACTAGGGAGTTTTTTCTAACAAAAATCAAGTGGGGATTGATCACAAAAGTGAAAAGTGTTTTTGGTACTTTTAATAAGTGTCCCTTTAAACAACTATCAAATTACCCATTAGTACATTTGTAGTAATTTATAATTAAGTTAGCGATTTTGGCACATTATATATGCATACGTTAAAATTTTTATAGTATAAAATAAATATTTTTTATTTATTTTTCTTGATAATAGTTCAATTATTTTAATAATTTCAGCATATTTATTTAAATTTTATATAAATTAAAAAATTATTATCAAGTCCTAGCAATTTTATTATTGTCAAAGAACGAATTTTGGGCCTAATCCAGCTCTAAAAACTAACTTAAGAGATGAGAATTGCCCAAACTATATATAGAAATCACAACTTATTTATTTAACTGATGTGGAATACTAACACACCCCATGGACGCTCACAACTTATTTATTTAACCGATATGGGACACTAACACACAACGTACACTCCTAGAAATGAACATCTATAACGTAGAATTATATGAAATGGATGACCCAACAACAATGGATAATCCAACATTGAGAATTGTGGTTCTGATACCATATCAAATAATGAATTTTGGGCTTAACTCAACTACAAAAACTAGCTCAAGAGGTGAGAATTGATCAAAACCATATATAGAGACCACAACTTATTTATTTAACCGATTTGGCACACTAATAACTATACAGTGGCAACATTGGATTTTACATGATAGTCATTTTATGGATAAGTTGTAATTATACGAATTAAAAAATAACAATGAGAATATTATTAAAAAATACCTAAAGTCATGCTAAAAAATACATTAAAATAAGCCTAATATTTTATAAATAGTATAAATTATAGTTATTGTAAAATTAAACAATATGCCAGCGGGAGTCGAATTCAATACATGAGGATTTGGAGGGCAGTCGAGAAAAGCTCAAAAGAAATATTTTTAAGAAAAAAAAATGTTTTATTCTTTATAATTGGATTTAAAATAAATAATTCTATTGCGTCCAAATCTATTTGATTGATTTCCTTTTCTCGTACAGTCATAGTTCTAATATGTCTTTTAATTTCCTTCCTTAAAACTTGTAATGCATGTGGAGAACAAAGGTTTTTTGTTAGACAAAAACGTTTCAGTTCAAGGGGTTGAGAAAATTTTTGCTGAAAAACATTTAGCTATATATACCAATGCAAAAAAGACCAGGGACATGTTTGTTATGGGTTATTAGTCCCAACATAGTCTTCTAATCTCACTTGTTTGATAGGTAAGATGAGAATGCGGATCAGCCCGCAATTAGTTCAAAGCCCGACACTGTTTACATAATTGTGTGCTATTCGGTTAGTGGGTTGGGAGGGTGCGATCCTCGTTACAATTTTGCTTCCTTAATTGTCCCCCCCTTTTTTTTTCTTGTAAGGGTCAATGAAAGGGATGAGGGTTTTATTCAAAGATAATTTTGTCATTTAGCTAAATAATCCTACATGTCAATCCTGCATCATATATTAAGGTGAATTCTAGTGGCAGCTAATTGTAAGGTCAATCTTCACTATAAAATAGACTAATAAATTATTTAATTTCATCTTATTTCTTTCTATTCAAATTTTCAGTACTATTTACATTCTCAATGAGAATCAAACGTGCCTTGAGGAATATACACTTTCAAGAAATTGCAGATGTTATTTGTACATGTTTTCTAATGCTTTCAAGTTCTTACAGATTTACAAGCTATCCATCAACAAACCGGGGATTCAACTACATGTCTAGAGCATTAACAAACGAGCAGCTCAACAGAATCCGATGCCTTATACAACTTTGGATGAGAACTTACGATCCCAACCACAAACGAGGAGTTAAAATTTAGAAAGGTCATAAGATTTTAAACCATTCCTCCGTCTGTAAGGCTTATATCATGGAAGGCAAGCAGGCTGCCTGTCCTATCCAGCTGAATGACCTGTGGTGGTGCTTGTGCTTTCGTGTGAAGCTAAGCCCAATCATTTCTTTCAGGGCATGAAGCGGCTCCTTAAAACCAACCAATTTAGCAACAATGGCCGCACTTTCTTTGATATGTTCCATGTTTGTGGTGTCTGTCCAAAGCAGCCGGCATAGTTTAATCCTTCTCTGCTTCTTTTTAAGGTCAATGCCCCACTTTCTGTATAGCACCTTCCGTTCTCTTCCTGAAAATTTCTTGAGCATCTGTCTGCTAAGCATCTCTCTTTCCCGATTGAGGGCCTTAACACTGTTAGCAAGCTGGGAAGAGGTTAAAAACTTATAGGAAACTAGAGTGTACCAGACCAAAAATTAGCTAAATTAGCAAAAGAGGAGAAATGAGAGGAGTTTACCTTGAGGCCTCTATGGGGAACTGATCATCTTTCACGACTCTATTCCCTTGTAGTTTTTCCTTGAGAAACAATAATCGTCTTAACTCCAACTCCAAGTAAACAGTATCCGATGGATCCCCTTTAAACAGTAGGAAAAAGTAGGTCCTATAGACCAAAGGAATGTTGCAAGTATCCCAAAGTTCAATTATCTCTTTCTTCTGCCTCTCTAATTCGGCATACCAATCTGATGTAGATGGCATTTTATCCTGATCTTTATCACAGCCACCGTCTGCAGCTTTTTCTGCATTCTTGGCTGTTCTTATGTCCTCCAGGCCCTGCCGGCAATGTTCCCTCATAAGTTCTCTTTAAGAATTTGATGCTAAAGAAATGTTTGTGAAGGGTTAAACCTTACCAAGACATCCTCAAAATGCTTCACTGACTCGGGCTTGATCATTTCTTTGAGTTCTTCTTCCACACATGATTCCTGCTGCTTAATCTTACAGTTTTCACCTAATGTCTTGATTCTTTCTTCTTTTTCATTATGGGAATCTTCTGCATGCAGGTTTTCCTTATTTGTCTCCGGCTCTGCATTTGAAAGCTTCCCTTGACTATCTGCTTTGTTCTCCGATATCTTTTCGATTTCTTCAAATGTTGTCTGAATTTCTTCACTGCTTCTGCTCCTTGATGCATTGACAGTGGGATCAAATATATCTTCGTCGGACGAACAAGGGGATCTGCCTACATGATATATTGAACACAAAAATTAACACAAGTACATAATCTTGGAAAAGCACAACTGCTGAACCAGTAATAGTATAAACCTGAATTGTTATCTCCCATATATGGCGAAGAGGCACTTGCAACCATATTTCCCTCGGTGAAATCAAACTCTATGCACTGAACTTCCTCGCAGTTATCTTCAAACTTATCATAAGCTTCTTGAGCAATCCTCAGCCAGCCGGGATCAGGAGATTGGGGACCAAAATATTTATCAATATACAGCCTAGGAGTTGTGTTATCCGATAAAAACTGATCTTCACAATTCTCGGGGAACTGATCTTCAAGCCTGATGGAGTCGAAACGTTTACATCTACCATAATAATGAGATGTTATGGATGAAATATCAGAGTATAGAGTATCAGTCATTTCTGATGTTTCAGAAGGTGAATATTCATCTGTCCATGAACCTTTGTCAACGCCATGCAAATCAACCTGAAGAGTAAAAAAAATGTGAGAATCAGCTTTTGTGGACCGTTTGATGGGCTAAAACTTCATATCTTAGGGAAAAAATTCCATACAAACCGAAGATTTTGATGATCGATATCCTCCTCCCGGCTGTACAAGTTCCTCAATACGGGATTGAGCTAGGTCACGTTGATGAGTTACTTGCCTTATCTCTTCATGCAACTGCAAAATTTCCAAGAGGTGATGTTTATTAAAGATTATGTATATATGATACTAAATAGCTTCTTTTTCTTTCAAAATCACCTTTCCAATAACAAGTTCTTTCTCTTTCAGAGCTGATTTAAAATCATGTGAGGCAGCAAGTTGACTCAAGTTCCTCAGCTCATTCTCCAGTCTGGTTATTTCTCTCCGCAGCTGCCTCACTAGAGCTTTCTCTGACACGACGATATTGACTTGTGCGTTGGTACTTATTTGCTTGGCACAATTAGCGAATAGGAGTGTGCTTTTTGATTGCTCAACATGACTGTGAGCCGGGCTCATAGTGCATATAATGGCCGTCCTGGCATTACCTCCCAACGAGTTCTGAAGTATCCGTGTCAGCTTAGAGTCTCTGAATGGAATATGTCCATTTCTTCCTTTGCTGGATCAAAAACACGATTAAAGGTGATAAATCAGCCCATTTCAAACTCTAAAGGTGGTTGGAAAGAATGAGGAGAAGTACCTTAATTTGCGAATAACTGTCCCAAGAGTTAGCAAACTGCGATTTATGTGGCACCCTTCTTTGAGTCTCATCCCAGCCGCCATTGTCTGAGAAGAACGTTCGCTCCCTGCAAGATCAACAAAATTCTGTGTCCAAAAAACATGATACCATTTAGTCTCTTCACCGTGTTATCTCTATATCTTCTATATTTCCTTGTAAAAATGTTTAGTACCACTGTAGCTGTTAGAGTGCTTGAATTTTCTACCCCGAAGTACTCATGGGCTTCGCTTTCAACAGTCTGCAGGAGCATCCATGATAACAAAAATCAGCAGAAAGTATAATGACTTCCCTGTCTTTGTATGCATATAAAGAAGCTGGCTCAAGAAGTGTACCAGGCAAAGAACTTGATGAGATCTAGAACTCATTTCATTAAGAGAAGTTTCTCCTGTTCTCCTTTGAGCTGCATAAATCCATTGCCACTAAGAGTAAATCTTGGTGTTATTCTGAATAAAAGCATAATTTCTAGTATGTTTCTATCTAACCTTCACACATGGATAGCAGCCCTTTTAGATGGCCGGCGTCCCTCAACGTCACCTCTGTAAGTTTCTCAACTACAGCCCCTCTCTGAAACCGAAAACAACATAGAAAAACGGCTAAAAATCACTGTTTATTTAGTTAAGAGTTTGAAGTTATTTATAAGTTCAAGCTTTACCTCTGGATCATCCAGAAGTCTAAGTGGGGTACCATCTAAGCTGAGAAGGTCCTTGACTACTTCATTGTAAATCTCCATGGCAGAAAACTTTAACACGAATTCTCTTTCTCGATGCTAAATTTATCAAACTATGTTGTTAGAAAACTCAGAAACGGCAAATAATGAATAAAAAACGGCAGCATCACAAAAAAATACCTTATCTATGTAGTCATATATATCTGCAACTGCATATTCCGTAATTCCAGACATGGTGTATGTTTTACCACTGCTCGTCTGTCCATACGTGAAAATACTCGCTGGAGAGGAAATACAGTCATGATCAAGCTTATATATTCATGAAAGTACATCATTGGAAGAATATACCAAAGGTTACTCACAATTTATTCCACTCAATACTGTAAGAGCAATCTTTTTAGCAGCTTCCTCATAAACTTGCCTTGTAGGACAGTCAGGCCCGAATACTCTGCCTGAGCTCAATAAAATTTTTAAGCAAGGAAAACAAAAATGGAGAGAAGAGAACATAAGAATCCTCCACAAAATGGCTTACCAAATGCATAGGCAGTTGGAGACAACGACCGTTCTTGGAGACTATTCGTGAATATAAGGGTCGTTTTGTTGATGCATTCCCAATCTGAGACATCGTTTCTTGCAAGTTCTTTCTCATTGAGAGGCCTCAATCTAACTGAAACAAAGATTTTCTCCTCTGGTGCATTTGAATCTTGACCGTCCCATTCAACAGACAACTCCCCACCGATCGACCCCATCTCTTATTTGTCCTCCCTCTATTTCTTTTCCCAACCAAGAGCACTTGAAGAGCTTTGACAAGCTGTCAGGGCCAACAAATAAAAGACTGCATATGGAATTTTCTGAAACAACAAAGGTTTGCAGATCGCCCTAAAAGTCTTTTCTCCTGCAAAAGTAAGGCTACATTTGTTTAGCTTTTCCCACAACATTTTCAAACTCTCAAAACATACCAAACGCAATGGCACATTCCCCATTCCCACTACCCAAAATACTAAAAAGACTGTCCAAGATACCCAAACATAGCGGCAAAATTTTCCACAATTCATCCAAAACACAAACATAGCCTAAGATTTTATAGTTTCACATGATGGCTTGGACAGACAAAGTCCAAGAGTGGTTCGAAAACATCAAAAACTAGCCCAAGAATTGCTCCCTCGGTCCAAATATGATCTTCTTTTCAAATATTTCTGACCCTTGAATCTATCATTCAAAAACAAAACATCATAGTACCAACATTCCGCTGGTACTATGAAGCTACCTCCAAAGCTAATGAATATTTTTGCAGATTGCTCCAGATATTGCCACCCATATATATATATATATATATATATAGACACACACACATATATCATCCATCAAATTTTTCATCATGCAAAATGGATGGTCCCAACATTAACCTTTCCCGGACAAAAATGAACATTGACACGAAATTTCACATATAACTGACAAGAAAAGATTGATGCTCACAGAAATCGACGGAACAAGGCAGTAAAAATCATTATTGAAAATTATGAACAAATTTACATACCTTATTAAAAATGCAGAACCCACAAAGAATATATATATATTTTTAATGCAAAGTGTAAGAAATCAAGAATGCCAACTGCAAGCTGAAAGGAGAATTGGAGGAGCATTGAAGAAGAACGAGAAGGGGATGAAGGGTGGTATATGGATATGGTTGTGAAAGAGGAGACTGGTAAAAGCGTTAATCAAGGCAAAACCGGAGATTCTGAGAGTCCAATGAAGATATCTACATGTGTGAGGAGACAGGGAAGTTTGTAATAAGCCGCCAATACCAACGGCTCAAACCGAATTTTCGCTACAAGGTCAAGTGAAAAGCGTATGTTAATAGAATCGCATGGTTCAGCTCCTAGGTTTCACGCTTTTGTAGAAAGCGTGTGCCCTCGGAAACACCTTGGTGTGCGACAGGAACTAATGCTATAAAAATGGAACAAAATAATTGGTCAATTAAATGTTAAATAACATTTTTGTACTGAAAAGACGTCTCTTGACGAGTGAGCGATGAGAAAGTTTATCAAGTATCTTAAGACCTTGACTTTTTCGATATGAAAAAATCAGTTATCATCATAATCTTCAATTGAGATAAAATTGTCGTTTCAACTATCTCAAATTCTTCGATATAGAATAAGATTAGGTATTATAATAGCTTACAGTAATACAATGCCATCGTTTCTACATGGTGCCAGTGACAATGATATAAATCTATCATCAAATATAAAATTCAGCCGAATTGTGATATTGATCTGCCAACTTATATTCAGATGTGGTATTTTATCCTAAAAATTTATTTCATATGATAAGAGACGGGAATAATATAAACTATTTTAAAGTCCTGAATTTTTTAATAAAAAATAAGATCAGATTTCATCAACATATATCAAGACTTCATTAATATCCAAATGTATTATAACTTCAGAATTTTGACCCTTGCATATATGTATAATGTTAGTATCTCTACACATATGAGAGGATGCATTGGCAAAGATCATTTAATTTAGAGAGAAATGAGAAAGAATAGGAGTTTCAAGAGTTGCTAGCAGAAATTGTTTGCCAAATATATTTACTTAAAAGGGCTGGCATCCTAATTATTGGATGTTTGCTGTAATCATATTTATATTTTCACCAGTAGGTTTGTTGGCCTAAATTAAAAATTATTACATCATGATTATTTTAATTACTATAAGAAAATTGGTTATTTAAATTGTAATAAACAAAGATTTGTTGGTGCTGTCATCATAAATTTTTTTATATAACTATTATTTGCTTTAAAAAAGTTCCTCCTCATACCAACAACGGTCTTGATGTGCTTAGGGAGAAGGATGGTCTATTATAGTTCTATTATTAAAAAATATTTCTTTACGCTCTAGGATTCTTGTATTTTTAACGGATCAGATTTGATCCAAAATTTAATTATAAAGGAACATGTTATATCTCAATTTTATTATTATTTTTATATATGAACACGTAATTGAGATCAATTGAATTCGAACCTTATATCTTATATATATGATAATGACATCACTCGATTAATTGGTTGAACAATCCTAATAATCTTTTTTTAATTATGCACATGTGTACGAAGAGTTTGTTAAGATTTGAATTTTACGTCACATATATAAGTGTAATGACGATGTCATTCAACAAAACAATCATACAAATTTAAGTATCAGAAATTTATGTTGAGCACTTCTACCAATTTTAAATCTCTCTTATTTTCAGATAAAAAATTCAAACTTCATCCACTCGTAAAATTAGAGGGAGAGAAAAAAAACTACTGAATAAAGTAGACATAGGTAACCCCAAATAAAATCTATTAGACAACTGATTTGGTCACAACAATTTAAAAGAAAAACTTTATAATAGGATGTCTTGGGATCCCATGCCAAATGGCCTCCTAGACTTTGAAAGATTATTCACAAAGTTTGGTGATAAAATTAGAGATCTTGTGAAAAGTTCAACTATTCTTTTACGCATAACCCTCAACTTTAACAAGGAGAAAATGAATAAAAAGCACAATCTAATCCACCAACTTAATTATTTCTAAGAGGTCGCTTTCTACGTTTGCATGTGACAAAATCAACAAGGCTTCAACTTTATAAAGTTTGGTGACTTTTCCAAATTTCCTTAAATTTGTTTTCTATGTTTACGTTCTATTGCATTTCATTTTCTTTGCATTTTTTATCAAGTATATATGCTTTTTGTCTAGAGGAAAAAAGCGATCAATCAAAGGATACTCACCTATTTTTATTTATTTAGTGATTTATATCATATGCAGAAATTTATTAAAATTTAAATTTTAAATTTCACTTATATAATGGAGAGCAATGTCGTCTAAGTCAATTAATTACTCAATAAAAAGTAATTTATTTATTGCATCCATGTCCTGCATTGAGTCCATTCATCGATATGCATGTGAATTTGAATTGAACTTTGAAACACGTAATTCTACATTTTTCTATAAATCCTGATACCCTAAAGAGACTCTTATCTTAAGATATCATACATTATAATTTGTTTTTTAAATTAAATAATATATCTAGTTTATGGCCTATTAAAAGTAGAAGGCACTCTGGTGGAATCTTCACAGACAAAAAAGGATTGCAATCCATTTGATAATGATTGAGTTATATTATTTTTTATATCCAAACCGAGGAATCCCTTAAATATGATGCAAAATAGATCTTGTTTTATCTTTGATTTGAAATTTCTCTATGAAAAATACGAATCGGAGTTTGAAGAGGGGGGGGGGGGGGGAAGGAGAGTCTGACCCGCAACAGATAGAAGAAGATTTATTCAATCACATAGTTTGGGCTCTTAGAATTGAAGCCCTTGGGGCTTTCAATTTGGTTGTATCGAAAGATCCAATGAATTGAGATTTTCCTATTGGTCCAAGTCATTTTAGGGCAAGCAGATCATTTATGATGGAGATGATGAGCTTCAAGAGAATGATTCAGAATTCTTGTAGAGTGGAACCATACAATACCAGACACAATATAGATCTTCCAAAGAACAAGGTTTTTTTTAAATAAGCCAATTCATTTGTACCCTGCAGATTCGCTCTTTTTCCTATTCAAATATTAGCCCCCGGCTTTGTATTTTCATTATTTATTTTTTATAAGCTAGTTAAAAAAAATAATGACTAGATTTTATAATGTAGCAAATGGATCATTTACTTCCAAACCAGACACTAATATATACAATCAAATGAGTCGTATGGACCTAAAAAATTAGTAGAATAATGAATTCCAAATTGTCAACCACCTGTCACACTTAAAATTTATTTAAAAAAAAAACAAAAAAAAAAAGAAAGAAAGAAAGAAAGAAAGGGAACAATTAATTCAATAAGGTGATAATCCATCACAAGCCTTTTCTAAAGTCCAAAGACATAGTTATAATTAAGAGAATAATGATACCCACTAAGCTCAATTAACCCATTATAGATAAAACAAAATAAAAAAGAATCTTCAAATCCCAGATAAATTAAAGTTCCAGTCTTTTCTTACCTGTCTATGTCCCCACCATTACATGATTCCAATGTTCCATATGACAGCCAGAAAAATTCAAGGAATAAAATTATTAAAAAAAAAAAAATGAATACGAGAAAGAAGAAGAGTAACAATGGGAAAGGAATTTAGAGAGAGAAGCAGAGAGCAGAGTCCTTTTCCTGTCTTCCTCTGTCCTGGGAGATCCTAATTTAACCAAGAAAACAGGCATACTACCAAATCCACTCACCATAAATTTCCTAATTTGAGAAAGGTTATCTTAAAGCTTTGTTGCCCACTAGATTTAGGAACCACAAGTGTTTGTCTGTTTCGTTGTTAAACCCAAGAACTGTAAAATTCCTTTGCTTTCAAGGTCTCAAACTGTTGATGTTCATTGGAAGCCCTAGTTTGGGGACCTTGGAGCTTCAATTTTCGTCCACTGTTACAAATTTTTGAGAGTTGAAGCACTGATTTAGAGGTACCCTTTGTTCTCGATTTTGTTTTCCCCATATTCAATTAAGCAAATACCCTCTTGCAAAAATTTCGAATTTAGCCGGCATTTCGGATTCAAAACCCTAAAACAGGCTAAGTTACAGGGTAAAACCGAAATATGACGACTCGAGGGAGCAGATCGGAGAAGGTGAAGAGAATATTCCAGCAATTCGATGCGAATCGAGACAGGGGTTTGAACCGGGACGAGATGGCGGCTCTGGTGGTGGCCGTGAACCCTCGGGTTAAATTCAGTGACGAGCAAATTAGTGCAATTCTCGACGAGGTTTTCCTGATATATGGAGAATTCATCGACGGTGAAAAAGGCCTCACCTTTGACGGCCTCCTCCGCACTTATGACGATGGAGCTGGTGACGTGGACCGAGATTTTGATGCCCTTGGCCTCGAGCTTAAACCATTGAAGAATAAGAATGGAATTTCACAAGCATCCGAAGAGGCGGCCTCGTCTTCGTCCGTCGCAGATGAGCGTGTAGTGGAACCCCCTAAGAGGCAGCCCACTGCTGCCTGGGCTGCTTCCCCTAACCCTATGAATCGTTTAATTTTGAGAGAAATGAGAAGAGGAGTTTCAAGATTTGTCAGCAGAAATTATTTAGCAAATATGTTTGGGTAAAAGGGCTGGCATCCCAATTATTCACACTTCAGTTGGAGCAGAGCTCATCTCCACAGGGATGTTTGCTGTAATCATATATATATATATATATATATTGATATTTTCAACTTCATCAATAGGTTTGTTGGCCTAAATTAAAAACTATTACATCATGATTATTTTAATTACTGTAAGAAAATTAGTTAATTAAATTGTAATGAACAAAGATTTGTTGGTGCAGTCATCATAACAATTTTTTTATATAACTATTATTTGCTGCAAAAAAGTTCCTCCTCATACCAACGAGGGTCATGATGTCCTTAGGGAGAAGGATAGTCTATTATACTTCTATTATTAAAAAATATTTCTCTACGCTCTAGGATTTACGTATTTTTAACTGGTCAGATTTGATCCAAAATTCAATTATAAAAGAATATGTTATATCTCAATTTTATTATTATTTTTAATTGAGATTAATTGAATTCGAACCTTATACCTTATATGTGTGATAATGATGTCACTCAACTAATTGGCTGAACAATCTTAGTGATCTTCTTTTAATTATGCACATGTGTACAAAAAGTTTGTTAAGGTTCGAATTTTGGACGCCACATATATAAGTGTGAGGACGATGTCATTCAACTAATTGGTCACTGAACAACAATCATACAAATTTAAGTATCATAAATTTATACTGAGCACTTCTACCAATTTTAATTCGCTCCTATTTTCAGATAAATTTCAAACTTCATCTACTCGTAAAATTAGAGGGAAGGAAAAAAACTATTGAATAAAGTAGACATAAGTGACCCCAAATCAAATCTATTAGACAACTGATTTGGTCACAATAATTTAAAGGAATAATTACAGAAACTACCCATGAGGTTTGTGGCAATAACAGAAATTGCCCCTCTGGTTTGAGAAATTATAAAATACATCCCCTAAGGTTTATTGCCGTCTAACAACAAGATCCTGCCATTAGTCAAACTGACGGAATATGCCGACGTCATCATTGAATTTTTTCAAAAGTTTGATTTTACCCTTTTAGTTGACTGTTTCGGCCTGTTGATTATTTTTTGGGACCAAAATGCCCTTGCATTATTTTGGGCATGTGCCCATGTATGTGGAGATGTAATTGTAACATAATAAACATACACGGGGATCAAAGTAACAAACTAAAATAATGCTTAATCTTGTTGTTTGAAATATAATTTAGTAATTAATTAATGTAATTAACCCAATTAATTAATTAATTTTTAATTAACTAATCATATTTTTTAAAAATTATTTAATTAACTAATTTTTTTTTAATTTTTTATGCCAGACATTTATGAAATTAAAAGATTACAATCAACCCCTTCAGATTGCTTGAACTTTTCATATAGCCCCTTGTATATTTAGTTATGTGATATATAAAACCTTCAGTATCTTAAAAAGCTGCAAACACATTCCTCATGTAGTAATATAAACATTCCAAAAGCATCAAGTAATGCACCTCAAATCAAACCAAATCAACATTACAATAAACCTGCATTTTGACTTACAGTAAATAAGTAGAACATTCAGTTTTTCAAAATACAGAAGATAGAATCACTATAGCAAAATAATTGTTTACAAGCTGCACAAAATATATTGGGTTGGTTCTTCCCATGGAAGTGACAAAAATATTAGTTAGTTTCAATACATAAATAAGAACATTTTTCAGCCTATAGTAGCCCCTCCATCACCAGCAGCAACAATAACTCCATCATTATCAAATGCGTGCCTACACCACATACTGACAGGAATTTTCATAAGCCACTAATGAGCTGTAGGTTTTACCTCTTTTATTTTGTACATAGCAAAGTTGTACTCTTGCACATTTTAGGCTTTTGTAGCAATCCAGAAATATTTTCTCAATAATACCCCAGAGAATTGAAGTATAAAATTTGAATATATGTGCCTGCAACACTTTCTATTAATCGAATGAGACACCAATTCAGTAATTTCTCCACTAGGCCCTACAGAAAAATATTACAACTAACACCCTGAGTAAATAAAAATACTTATACAAAGTACCTTAAAACAATTTGTTGCATTGCTTAAAAGTCATATTCAATTGACATCAAAACTCAAAACATTACAGTTAGCCCCCTGCCCACTAAAAATGATTACAAAAAGAACCCTAAACATTTTCCAATTGACTAAAATCTCATATTCAACTAACATCACACTTTAAAACATTACAATTAACCACATGTGTAATAAAATATGTTACAAAAAGAACATTAAAGTATTTCATACATTATTGCACAAAATAAATATTACAGTAAAATTTTACAATTACCCCCCTATGAACTCAGAATCATTATATAAACATCCATTAACATCCTCAGACATTGCACTGCACTCAAGTTCAACAAGTATGTAACTATAGAATATAACAAATAATAGCCTATGTCCTAAAAACTATAACTAAAAGAACCTTAAATATTTTTCAGAAATAATGCAATTTAAAGCAACAACGGTGCATTTTGTCCGTCTGTTATAAAATTTCAGGGTATATCTGGACTATAATTCCGGGTAAAACTAGATTTTTGTAGTCCAAAATTTTGGATTTTTGTAAATATATCCAAATCAAACAAAATAATTACCTACATTCATCAAATCATCATACCAAAATCATATTTAAAACAAAACCCGACCATAATGCATTCTTACACAATCCTAGATATATTAATCACAACAATAATGCAAAAAGAGCTGATTTTTACACATTGTATGAAGATTCTAAACAAAATAAACCAAAAAAAGTGAAAAATCGAATGGGATGTTATCTTTACCACCCATTTCACTCAAACCCATCACTCCACTGCCCGATAAGAACAAAATTCAACGACCATGATGCTCGGCCTTCCTCACGCTACCAACAAACAAGGATTTCGATAGGCAATCGACGGTGGTGGCCCCTTATGCAACACGCCCGTGCTGAAGAAAGATGGGGAAGGCAAATGGGTTTTCGCACGAAATGAAGATCTTTTGCCTTTTTTTCTCTTTTTTTTTTCCCATAGGGTATTCTTGTCTTTTTATTTTACATATATTTAGTTCTTTTTTCTTTTTTTTTAAATGAAATAACTGAAGGGTAAAACAGTCTTTTAACAATTTTCATCATGATTTTTGAACTGCAGTTTTCGGGAAGGAGTTTTCTGTAATTTCTCAAATTAGAGGGGTAGTTTCTTTTATTCCCCCAAACCTCATGGGTAGTTTATGTGGTTATCCCTAATTTAAAAGAAAAACTTTATAATAGAATGTCTTTGGGATCCCATGCCAAATGGCCTCCTAGACTTTGAAAGATTACTCACAAAGGTATAATGAATGTTTGGTGATAAAATTAGAGACCTTGTGAAAAGTTCAACTATTTTTCTACGCATAACCCTCGACTTTAACAAGGAGAAAATGAATAAAAAGCAAAATCTAATCCACCAACTTAATTATTTCTAAGAGGTCGCTTTCTACGTTTGCATGTGACAAAGTAAACAAGGCTTCAGCTTTATAAAGTTTGGTGACTTTTCCAAATTTCCTTAAATTTGTTTTCTATGTTTAGGTTCTATTGCATTTCATTTTCTTCGCATTTTTGATCAAATATATGTGCTTTTTGTCTCGAGGAAAAAAGTGATGAATCAAGGAATTTGCTCATTTGTTTTTATTTATATAGTGATTTATATCATATATAAAAATTATTAAAATTTAAATTTCAAAGTTCACATATATAATACGAGAGCAATGTCATTTAACCAATTAATTACTCAATAAAAAGATAATTTGTTCACTGCATTCATGTCCTGCATTGAATTCATCGATCGACATGAATGTGCGGTTTGAATTGAACTCACAAGCACATAATTCCACCTCTTCTTATAAATTTTGATACCTCAAAGAGACTCTTATATTAAGATATAGGACATTATAATTTATTTTTTAAATTAAATAATATATCTGGTTCATGGCCAATTAAAAGTAGAAGGCGCTCTAGTGGAATCTTTACGGACAGAAAAAGATTGTAGTCCGTTTGATAACGATCGAGTTACATTGCTTCTTTGGCCTGAACCGAGGAATCCCTTAGATATGATGCAAAATGGATCTTGTTCTACCTTTGATCAGAGACTTCTCTATGAAAAATACAAATCGGAGTTTGAAAAAGGGGAGGGGGAAAGAGCCCCTGACTCACAACATATAGAGGTTGATTTATTCAATCACATAGTTTGGGCTCCTAGAATTGAAGCTCTTGGGGCTTTCTATTTGATTGTATCGAAAGGCCCAATAAATTGGGATTTTCCTATTGGTCCATGTCATTTCGGAGCAAGCGGATCATTTATGATGAAGAGGATGAGCTTCAAGAGAATGATTCAGAGTTCTTGCAGAGTAAAACCATATAGTACCAAACACGAGATAGATCTTTTAAAAAATAAGACTTTTTTTCAAATAAGTCAATTTATTTGAGACCCTGCAGATCCGCACTTTTTCCTATTCAAAGATCACCCTGCTAGCTCTGTGTTTTCAATTATTTATTTTTTATAAGCTAGTTAAAAAAATAATAGCTAGATTTTATAATGTAGCAAGTGGATCATTTACTTCAAAACTAGACACTAATATATAATATACAAACAAATGAGTCATATGGACCTAAAAAATTAGTAGAAAAATGAATTCCAAACTGTCAACCACCTGTCACACTTAAAAAATTTATAAAAAAAAAAAGAAAGAAAGAAAGAAAGAAAGGGAGCAATTAATTCAATCAGGTGATAATCCATCACAAGCCTTTTATAAAGTCCAAAGACATAGTTATAATGAAGACAATAATGATACCCACTAAGCTTAATTAACCCATAATAGATAAAAACAAAATAAAGAAGAAATCTTCAAATCCCAGATAAATTAAAGTCCCAGTCTTTTGATGCCTGTCTATGACCCCACCATTACATTCCATCATGACAGCCAGAAAAATTCAAGGAATAAAATTATTCAAAAAAAAATGATTACAAGAAAGAAGAAGAGTAACAATGGGAAAAGAATTTAGAGAGATAATAAGCAGAGAGCAGAGTCATTTTCCTGTCTTCCTCCTTGTCTTGGGAGATCCTAACATAACCAAGAAAACAGGCATACTCCCAAATCCAGTCACCATAAATTTCCTAATTTGAGAAAGGTTATCTTGAAGCTTTGTTGCCCACTAGAGTTAGGAACCATAAGTGTTTCTCTGTTTCGTTGTTAAACCCAAAAACTGTAAAATTCCTTTGTTTTCAAGTTCTCAAACCGTTGATGTTCATTGGAAGCCCTAGTTTTGGGGACCTTGGAGCTTCAATTTTCGTCCACTGTTACAAGTTTTTGAGAGTTGAAGCACTGATTTAGGTACCCTTTGTTCTCGATTTTGTTTTCCCCAAATTCAATTAAGCAAATATCCTCTTGCTAGAGTTTCGAATTTAGCCGGCATTCCGGATTCAAAACCCTAAAACAGGCTAAGTTACAGGGTAAAATTGAAGGATGACGACTCGAGGGAGCAGATCGGAGAAGGTGAAGAGAATATTCCAGCAATTCGATGCGAATCGAGATGGGGGTTTGAACCGGGACGAGATGGCGGCTCTGGTGGTGGCCGTGAACCCTCGGGTTAAATTCAGTGACGAGCAAATTAGTGCAATTCTCGACGAGGTTTTCCGGACATATGGAGAATTCATCGACGGTGAAAAAGGCCTCACCTTTGACGGCCTCCTCCGTACTTATGACGATGGAGCTGGTGACGTGGACCGAGATTTTGATGCCCTTGGCCTCGAGCTTAAACCATTGGAGGAGAAGAATGGAATTTCACAAGCATCCGAAGAGGCGGCCTCGTCTTCGTCCGTCGCAGATGAGCGTGTAATGGAGCCCCATAAGAAGCAACGCACTGCTGCCTGGGCTGCTTCCCCTAACCACGGCATTGTGTTTGACGATACGTGGAAGCTTGTGGATGATCTGGAGGTTTTGATTAAGAGATTGAAAACAAAACAGTTGAAGGATGGGAAGATAAAGAATGATAATTCAGATGTTTTCTCAGATCCTGGATGGTCTAGGGAGCTTGGCCCGTCGAGTGAGATTTCAGACAAGAGAGTGATTTGGGATGAGTCAGGGCCTGATTACGCAGCTTTTGTGAAAGAGTTGGGGGTTTTGAGGTCGAGGGCCGATAGGGCACGGTCGAGAGCTGAGGCTTTCGATGGACAAATGGCCATCGGTCGTGTGTTATACGAGCATTATCTATTTAAGGAGGCTTTGGTGAGTTTTAAGAGGGCTTGTGAATTGACGCCATTTGATGTGAAGCCACACTTTAGAGCTGGGAATTGTTGGTATGTGCTTGGGAATCATAGTGAGGCCAAAGGGGAGTTTCTGCTTGCATTAGAGGCAGCAGAGGCTGGTGGGAATCAGTGGGCGTATTTATTGCCTCAGATTCATGTAAACTTGGGGATCGCACTTGAAGGTGAAGGTATGGTTCTTAGTGCTTGTGAGCATTATAGGGAAGCTGCTATTTTGTGTCCCACTCATTTTAGAGCTTTGAAGCTTTTGGGCAGTGCTCTTTTTGGTGTTGGGGAGTATAAGGCGGCCGTGAAGGCCTTAGAGGAGGCCATTTATATGAAGAACGATTATGCAGATGCACATTGTGATTTGGCTTCTGCTTTACATGCTATGAGTGATGATGAAAATGCAATCAAGGAGTTTCAGAAGGCAATTGATCTAAAACCTGGCCATGTGGATGCTTTGTACAATTTGGGAGGGCTATATATGGATATGGGTAGGTATCAGAGGGCTTCGGAGATGTATACTAGGGTCTTGGGCGTGTGGCCAAACCATTGGCGGGCACAGCTAAATAAGGCTGTCTCTTTGTTAGGAGCTGGAGAAACTGAGGAAGCTAAGAAGGCTTTGAAAGAAGCTTTGAAAATGACAAACAGGGTGGAATTACATGATGCTATATCACACTTGAAGCAACTTCAGAAGAGGAAGTTGAGGGGGAATGGGAATGGTAATGGTGAGGCGGCCTTCATTACTGTGGAGCCCTCAAAATTTAAGGTTGTGGGTGAGAAAACGACATTAAGGCCAGAACTAGCTATTGCGCTTGATATTAGAGCCTTTCAGAGGATCACTAGATTGAACCGGTGTGAGGTTGAACTAATAAAGAAGGAAATGAGTGAAGGAGATGCGCCAATCTCCTATTCAGGGAGCGGTGTGCCTGAAAAGTCAATACGCAAGGCTTCCTTGGAAGGAATTCTTCGCAAGTTAGTTAGTTTCTTGAAACCCGAAACTTTTGTAGGAGCCGTCAAAGCTATAAACCAGAAAATCCTGTGTTTGTTGGATGACTCTGAGTCAGGCCGGGTAGATTTAGGCATGTTTTTTGCTGTCCTTGCCCCACTCTGCGGTGGCTCTGCAGATAAACGGAAGCAGATTGCATATGATGCACTCTTATGGCGACCTGTGAATGAAGGTAATACACAGATAAAGAAGGCTGACGCCCAGAGATACATCAAACTCTTGAGGGCCATCTACATTCCTTCCCATGGGATCAGTGAAATGCTGGAAATGCATGGAGAAACAGATAACTCCTTGGTTTCCTTGCAAGAGTTTGTTGCCATGTTTGATGATCCAGAATGGGGCTTTAGCATTATGTCTATTTTGTTGAAGCTTGAAACCGGGGATAGGAGCCGGCATGGCAGCCATGTTTGTGCTACTTGTCGCTATCCCATCATCGGTTCTCGTTTCAAGGAGATGAAATCTCACTTTAGCTTGTGCAGTCAATGTTACTGTGAAGGAAAAGTGCCTTCTTCTTGCAAGCAGGAAGAGTACAGATTCAAAGAATATGCAAATGAGGCAGAAGCTGTGAAAGATAAATGCTTGTGGTTTGGTTCTAAAGGCTCCTCTCCTGGTGGCTCTTAGCTTTTCATGTGCAAATCTTTTGGTTGATCTTTTAATGTGTCCCAATTAATTTTAGCTGTTCAGTGTGTGAATTATATAACATGTGGAATGTGTTTTAGGAGGCTTTATGTGCCTTGTACAATAAATCCTTTCAAGTCTTGACCTTGAATTCTTTGTTTTTTTTCCCACAGTAGAGGGTTGTCCATTGTTGTTGCATTGTTGCTTTTCTCTGACTGCTCACTAGGTATTTGAGCCCATCTGTCATCAGTGTAAATTTGTTATTAATTTAGTAAGTTTGTATGATTTATCTATTTTTCTACCAACTGTTTGGTTTGATTTTTTGTGCTTGCATCCATTGGTTTGGGATAATTAAAATCATAATTTCAGAAATGATCTGAATGTCTTTCTTCACCCAAACTTTGGCCCACTCAGGTTCTCTTCCCTTTCAAGCTCAATCTTGTTTCTTCCAAGTTCCAAGTTACCATTATGAAAGTTGATGGTTCTGATTTTGAATCTTAGATAGTTTCTCAAAAGGACTATTAACCATGTTGAGTGTGGATTCATGAATTGAATGCCAATCAATTGAATATGATACTCTCTATGTCAAAAATAAAGGGGTATATTTTGACTCTAGCTTGAAAGTAAGGTTATGGTCGTCGGTCACCGATACTTTCTCGACACTATTAAATTTAAAAATCTACTAGTTATTTTTTTTAAGTTGGCATAATATAGAAAAAGAACGTTAAGAAATGACTAACACCTATTATTTTTTGGAACCTTTATTGAATATAGTATTCAAAAGTTCAATATATCTCCTTTTTTAGAGCGTGTAAAGGGAAAGAACGATCACTTTTTGGTATTTTTTTACTTGAATTGTTAATCATCAGTGCTCCCATGACATGAAATATGTCCTTATGAATGCCATTATTATGGTTATATCATGCTCCAAACATGAACCTAAACACCAATATATATCAAGCTCAAACTTGTGCAAAACCTAAACTTCATTGTATATGAAAGACACACAAAATTATGGGATTTGATTGCTAAAGAAATTATGCCTACACCCACAAAAGGGAAATCTTTCAAACCCTAAAATCACATCCAATCATGCCAAATTTAGAGGTGAGGACAGTCAGGCAGAGCCCTTCCATGGTCTTGATGCTTCTGCTGGTGACTATGTTTGCAATTGTGGAAGGATTTTTACCTGCTAAACCACCTTCGTCGTCCCTGCAACTTCTCCAACTCCAACACCCGGTGGCGGTGGAGGAGCAGCCGGAGGCGGCGGCTCAACCTCTGACGGAGGAGGACTATGCAGTATGGAATCCGGCGCCATACTTTGGCTGTGGAGGCGATGGAGCTCCCATTCCTCATCCAAAAGCGGCGCTTGGTTGCTGAACTTTTAACTTCCATGGTTGGTTTATCAATTAATACAATTTATTCCTTTTTTCTTTATTATTTTCACTTGTGATTAAATGATGGAATAAATGCTTTTTATGCATAAAGCAAGAAAAACGTTTCCGGGGCTGCAGAATTTGGAAATCAACTTAAACTTATTCTTCTAGCTGCAGTATCATAGATGAATGTCGAGGCATTTATGCAAATTTTCGCTTGAATCAGAATGAAAAGTAGAATTCGGAAACAAGAAAATTTTGAAAATTCCACTCAATCAGACCTTAACATCGTGGGACGGACCATCGGTAGTTCCTGAACTCTTGCAAATGCATCAAATAATTGTTGCCGATCGTCCCGAAACCCTAGCTCCAAAATCTCCCTCCGTATGTTGTCCGGAGGGGATGCAGTCGGATAAGCATCGTAAAAGAAGGATTCGAGCGTGCAGAGGTTGTTGTCGAGCCGGTCGCCGCCCGCCGGTGGCTTAGAGCTCGTCTGCTGATGGCATATGAGATTGAGAAAAATGGGGAAAAAAAGGGCATAAACAAAACAAAAATTCCGTTGCCGGGACTCGAACCCGGGTCTCTCGGGTGAGAGCCGAGTATCCTAACCAACTAGACTACAACGGAATGTTATTCTGCACTAGTACATTTCATTACTTAATACATTTGCAATTGAGTTGACCAAAACCGCAATGGCTGCTTAATATCTCTGCTTTAAAATTTTCTCCAGTTCACCTTGAACATTTTTTTTTTTTTTTTTTTAATTTATACACAAGCACATTCAGAGTTCGTTAGAACTTAAACTCCTGAGTTCCCATATTATATGAGAAATTTATATCGTTGGACTACATGCCACTCAATCTAGCTCTCAATTTACTTAAACTTGATTTTAACACTTTTATAGCAATATTTGTAAGCTATATTTCATTTTATTAATTTTCACTGGGGAGGGGGAAAAAATAGTTCTTTCTACATAACAATGCAAGAAAATCTCATTTTCTAGTTCCAAACTTCCAGTATTTATATTTCACTATTTTGGCATTATTTCAATTGTTTTTGAAGAAATTTTTCGGGGAAACTTATTTTGGGAATAGTGTAATGAAAAACATGTGGAAATGAAAATTAATTTAAATAAGTTGTCAAAACAATTTATATGATGTATTTTCAAAAAAATGTATTTGAATGAACCATTTTCGAATAAGTATTTTCAATTGCAGATGTCATTTTATTTATATAGTTGTGTTACGTAAAGTTTTTATAGTATTAAATATTATAGTTATATTATTATTATGGTTGAGATAGATATATGTATATTAAAATAATAAGTAGAAGATATAAATATACGTATTTATTTATTTTTGTAACTATTGAAATATAATATATTTATATATATAATTGATATAGTAATTGGAATTTTAAATAAAATGAAAGAAGAGTTGGAAAGCAAAATTTTATTTTGAAATGTTTTGAGAAAATAAAATTACCATTATCTGAAAACGCAATTGCTAATAAAAACTAGGTCAAAAATGCATTTCAAAAAATAACACTGCAATTTTCAAGAAAATAGCAACATAGGAAATTTTCATTAAAATATATAATTGTCTCATGCCTCTAAATATAATGCACTTGATAAAGAGAAATACTCACGTTGTGGTTTGTCGGACATGGCTTGATAATACAAAATCCAATTATTTCATCTTTGTATCTAAATAAAAGATTGATAAAATACATACATATCCAAAATGTGTAATTCCAGTCACCAAACACAGTATTATATTATTTTCAGCAATATAATCCTACCATATCATTATAACTTTATCAATTCTATCTATATATCCAAACGTACCCTCAAGAAAATAAGAAATTTGAAACAAGAGTTCAGATTTAATTTTTAAAAAGTTAAAATTCACAAAAAAATTCATCCAATAAATTTTATTTCAATAGATGTATTTTAATTTTAATTATATTTATATATCTTACTTATACAATGGTTCGTTATTCTTTAATTTTATGTTATACTATTATAATAACAAAATTTATTTAGCCTTATTAATATATCATAAATAATTAGTTAAATTAGTACTTGAAATAAAGAGTATATCCATCATCATAGAAATATTAGATGAATAATTAGACAAAGTCTATCTAACATATACTAATCAATATTCTTTTAAAAAAAATTTATATTAATTATGAAGCCTACTTAAACTTATAATTTATACTATTAATAAAGTACGTATCCTTTTTTGATGGGTTTTGATGACTTATTTAAAAATGCTTTTACTTCTTTCATTAATTCTAAAAATTAGAAATTATAAATAACTTTTGTTTATGACTCATTTATTTTATATCTATAATTATAATTTTGTTATAATTTTTTAATTTTTATTTATGAAAAAATTTAAAAGAATATATTAAATTATTAAAATAAATTTATATTATATAAAATTAAATATTATTATTATATTAAAAATTATAAAATTTTAATACATACATCGTATCACTTGAACATTATTTACAAATCTAAGGTATTAATTAAATATTTGCGGTCCGCAAGTTCCATTGGCACAGCGGCGGGTTTTATTCGGACCAGAGGGAAATATCTCCATATTGGTCTGAAGGCGAAGCTTCATCGGAGAGCTGTCCCCCGAAGCACAGGTCTGTGCAATTTGACCTTCGAAATTCTTTAATTCATTATTGGATCCTATACTCTTTCTCTCCGTTTAGGCAATATGCTTCTACATACAATGTTCATCGTTTTTCTTTTGCCAGTAAATTCTTACAATCATTACGGAATCTGGTTAATTATCCTTACAGCTCCATGATTGGTTCAATGCGATTCAATTGACATCCTGCAATTTATTTTTCTTTTAGTAAACACGACGACGCTGGTTTTAGCCATTGGGTTCCATTATTGCTCAATTTATTTGGATCTGTTTGTGGGCTTACCTTTTAGGGTTTGTATTCGTTAATTATCCTTTTTTTTTATTTGATTTCTGCATAAATTATGTACTCATGTTGGTTTTTCATGTTCTTTTGTTAGAACCTTATGTTTGGTATTCTAAATATAGGAAAGGATTTGATAATGCAATTGAAAGATACGCGTGGGTTGTTTTGAGTTTCTTTTGCTTGCCATGGTGACAAATGGGATAATCATTACTAGTGCAAAGATGAATATCTGGCGAAGTGTGTCTTGCCTATCTTGTGTAGTTTACTTTAATGTCAGCGCATGCATTATGTGCCAATGGGTTTTGGGATTTTTCATGTGGCCACTCTATGATTATTTTAGGAAGGATGAGCATTTGGAATGTATGCAAAGTTTGTGTGCCTCTATAGATGTGGGATACAGATTTTTACAGTCAGGTGGTTTGTAAGGATTAAAAAAGATATTTGAATTTGGTGTTTGCACTGAAGATAAAAGTGGGCATGAGGTGGATTGATGGACACTGTTTTAGATTACATGGTTGGGCAGGGAATGTGCAGAAGCTGTGCTAGTGGTGTGCTGGTGAATTGGGGTTATAAAGTTTGAAGTGAGTGTAAATATGAGTACTCACAGCAGAAGCAGGAGCAGGAGTTGGAGTAGAAGCCGAAGCAGGAGCCCAAGGGGTCATAGGATTCAGTCTGAACGCACTTCTTATCATGATGCTCCTCGTCGGAGGGAGGGACGTCAGGGTTTCAGGTTATTTTGTTCGATTGTTTCTGGTTTTTTTGTCTCCTCAAACATCACTTCTTAATGCATAACTTTCTGAAGAACTACTGAACTAGGAACTAAAACCTGAGTTATGTGCAGCACTTCATATGTTTTATGTATCTGCTAGAGTATCTTTTCACTGTGCTCACTTAATATGCTTCATACAAAGAACTGGCTCAATGGAATGTGGTGAAGAAAACCTAGCAATGAAGAAAATGATCTTTCTAGAGCAGATGTAAACTATTCTTTTTCAGCACTTTTGGATAGCAGGAATCAGAATAAGATTTGACTGCTTGGATGTCTTAACCATGTCTACATTGATTTGTAATTCTTCATATTTCTAAATGCATTACCAAAGAAATCTAAATATTTGCTCTGATTCCTTAACTGGTAGGCTGTTTACTGTACTAAATCCTCCACTTGATCATCAACAGGGGAGGAAAAAGAAAAAAAAAAAAAAAAAAAAAAAAAGAAAGAAAGAAAGAAAGAAAAAGTAACCAAAGGAAGATGAGAAAAGTTATAGCTCTCTATATACCAATCCAAGAACTGCTGTAACATAGTTGCTTAGAACTGGTGGTACTGGGAGTACTTATCTGGCATTTTGATGAGCGAATCATGAGTTGTAGGTCCTGAGAGTTCAACACATCCTGTTGGACTTTGCTTCTTATTCATCATCGTCGAATTTGCTTTGCAGCCAAAACAACTTGTGCAACAATTGCAAACGGCCAGGTCACTTTGCCAGAGAATGCCCTAATGTGGCTGTCTGTAACAACTGTGGTCTCCCTGGGTAAGGAATGTTTTACATCACTGCCAAGTCTTTTCATGCCAAATAATATCTGTTCTTCATTTCAACATGTATTTGAATATATCATAATATCACAATTTTCTAGGCACATTGCATCAGAGTGTACTTCAAAGGCTCTATGTTGGAATTGCCGGGAACCAGGGCACACAGCCAGCAATTGTCCCAATGAAGGCCTCTGCCATTCATGTGGGAAGTCTGGTCATCGAGCCAGGGACTGCCCGAATCCTGAGCTGCCACCTGGGGACTTGAGGTTGTGCAACAATTGTTTTAAGGCGGGTCATTTGGCAGCTGATTGCACAAATGATAAGGCATGCAAAAACTGTAGAAAGACAGGTCATATTGCTCGTGATTGCCAAAATGATCCTGTTTGCAACGTGTGTAACATCTCAGGCCATGTGGCCAGGCAATGTCCAAAAGGTGATCTGCTTGGAGAGAGGGGTGGTGGGAGCCGTTATGGTGGTCATAGAGACATGGTTTGCCGGAACTGCAACCAGTTTGGTCACATGAGCAGGGAGTGCATGGAGATGGTTATCTGCCGAAATTGTGGTGGTCGAGGTCACATGGCATTTGAGTGCCCCTCTGGAAGATTTATTGACCGGTGGCCACGTAGGTACTAAATTTATCAATTACTGGAGCTGTAAAATAAAAAAAACACAGGGTATTGCTTAATTCAAATGTCTGATTAGGAGTTGATGTTGGTGATTTGGGGGAGAAGTTAGGCATGTCATTTTTTGTGGCAAATATGCTATTTCAGAATCTCTCTGGTATGCTGTTGGATGAGTTGCCTTTAAGAACTTCACCCTGTATAATCTTGATGTAAGACACGAATGGACTAGGGGCTTTGTAAGTCTCTTAGAGCTTTGATTTTGCAAGTTGTGAATTCTTGTTAAACATTTTTATTCGAGAAAGTATTTTCTCACCTATGCTACAATTCCTGATACCAATAAAGAGCAATTTATGAGTTTCGAGCGGATATAGGTGAATAGCAATCTAATAATGCTGCTCTTTTGGGAGAAAAAGCACTGGTGCTTTATGTTGAAATATGGCTTTATATACTGACTTTATCAGTTGGTATAATGCTAGTGGCGTAGCATAGCAATAGTTGCTTCAAACTAGGGCTTCTGGAAATATCAAAGAGAGTGATAAGTACTCTTTTGTAACATATCTATACAATTGGTTGTTGGTAGTTTAACCAGTCACTCTTCTTATGTACTCTTTTTTATGCTAAAGAGTTTGTCTTAGTATTTCAAGTTTTAATGCCCTATTGTTGGTTGATGCTATAATTGTTTGATGTACTAGTAAGATGTGGTATATAGCACTTTGATTTTTAGAAAGGGACATGCCTCGTCATGCCTGCGTACTAATCCTTAAGAGGTGGAGAAAATAAAGATTCACTTTTTGCTATGGTTTAGAAATATAATTGTTGATGGTCTATCAAAATTGTTAAATGTAGTTTGGGATAATTAAACAATTTATGGTGATTATGTTTGCTTCAGTGTCAATTTGCATCATTTCCTGGGGAGCATGAGAAGTCATTGATGAATATAAGAAGCTCATGTTCCAAAAAAGTTAATGATTAAGCATACTAGACCTTTTTTGCCTTTCTAAGCCATCGTATTGCATGTACCATAAAATAACTAGGGTTGTTTGCTAGCTTGTAAGTCGTCGAAGTAAGGAATACAAACTCCAGGTGAGCATTTATTGTTGCCCAATATAGATTAAATTTTAGATATTTTCCATGGTTTGGTTTGCTAACTTCAGCAGCATCAAATCATGAGAGTAATTTTTTTAGCAATGAATCTGAACATCTGTGTAGGCAAGAACGTTGGAACTAATCTTGGTTGACCCTCTAATTTCACCTAAGTTCCACAATATTGTGGAGTGCTGACACTGTGGCCATTTGGACATGAAAGTTGAAGTTCAAAGATTTTGTAATTGACCATGAATTGCCTATCAGCTGAATTGAAGACTGTTATTTCTGTTGTTTAGATGGAGATAGAAAAACATTTTCATTAAGGGCCAGGCTAGGAAAATACTTACAGATCCTGATGCTAATACAAAACAGATTGGCTGAAGCCGGAAGGAACAGAAAATAGGGAAAAAGAAGTATTAGGAAAAGCAGAAACAGATCGTGAGCATGATATGCTCTTAACAACTTACAATTGCTGCATTGATTGTATCTTGAGATTTTTAAATTTTCGATGGTAGATTTGGTTGCTCTCTCTGTAGAAATCGTTCTTTTCTTGCAAGCATAAACTGTTGCAATTGCATGTAGGTGGGGACAAAAGTGAAACCAAAGAAATCTCTATACCTCATCCCACTGTGATTTTCTTCTTCTTGTTTTTGTTAGTTGCTGTTAGCTTCCATATTACTGAACAAAGGGTGGCCATAATCTAACTCCATATGTTATTTTAAAGTTTTATTTTATGTTTCCTTCCTTTGTGGAGAAATATGCTATAAATTGGTCATACAGTTGTGGAAATCTCATGAGGCAGAATTTGTCAATGGAGAGGAGACTGGGAAAAAGCTTGTGGTTGGTTCTGTTCTTTGCTTTGTTGATAGTTAGATTGAGAGGTGAAGAAAATAATGGCATTGTTAAAGGTGACAATAATGCCACTTCTTTGACCAAGGTCGAGCTGCCACAAGCAAGTGATGAGAATGTGGGAAAAAGTAAAAAACTAACAACAAAGTAGATGTGAACAACAAAAGAAGGAACAATGGAGGAGGTGGATTTGCATGGGGTTGGGGTAGCGGCGGCGGCGGGAGAGGTGCCACCGGTGGGCGTGGAGGATGGGGGTGGGGATGGGGTGGTGGTGGTGGTGTCTCTTGGCAATGGAATTGCAGAAGAGGTCACCATTTGTCCAAGAAGAGATGTTTCCAAAATGAGGACTACAAGATGGGGGAATTTGCTCAATGCATGGCCAGGGGAAGATGCATGGGTATGAGGTTGGATTGTCCACTACACTGTGGAGGCCCTTGTTTCTATGAATGCAGGCACATGTGCAAAGCTCATTGCACACACTAATTAAATTAGCTGCATTTCATCTCTTGCCAAATTTCTTTGTATTTCACTTCTTGTTCTAAAAGCTTATTTAGTGCCAAGAATTTCATCTTGGGGACATTTTTTTCGTTCTTTTGAGGCCCTTATCCTCAATTAAGATAATGTTTCTTTGTTTACTGTTGCTGATAGCTAGGTTTTGTCCTTGTTTTCCTTCATGATTGGCTAAATGCAGCATGCTTTAATTGGAGGCATGCTTTTTTGAAAAGGGTTGCTAGCCAATCTCTTGTGAGTTTCTGAAGTCAATTAAGACAGTGGTAATGGTCAAAACTTTCAAGTTTGATAATGTCCTTTTTGTTCGTGATCAGATTCACTGTGCTATAAAGTGTACTTCCTTTTGGAGCATCCTATATTATAGCTTTGTCCATGCCAAGCATGTACCCTTGTTCTAGAATGTTCTTATGTGCGTCTACTTTTGCATTACAAAATCCTTAGTTATCTTATACACTATTCCAAACATTTCATTTTGGAAATTGTTTTGTGTATTGCAGGTTAAATATTTGTCGAAATAAATATTGACATGATGGGAAAGTCTAGCAAAACGATCATTTCATATTTAAATGCCTATATACATATAAATATTGATATTATTATGTATAAATGTAATAGATTTACAATTTGTTTGAATTGTACTCATAGCATAGATGAGTTTATATTGAATATGGACCACTAGATGAATAACAATATACCTTGAAAAGGGGCAAATAAATTCTTTTATTATTATTATTATTATAAAAGAAAAGGCAGGGGAAAGGCGACCAGCGTAGCAGTATTTTTTGGGCGTAACCATAGAAGTCCCCCGCCACTGTACAATGTCTGGTTTGTGCCATAATTACCTCCCAAAGGGCGAGTCCATCACCACAGTCTTACTGAAGCGCTAATCAGTCGAGGCCCTTCTACGACAAAGATGACTAGTTCACTAATTATTACTACTAGTAAGTTCGAATACAAAACCTCATTGTAGAAAGTAATTGGTACTGTTTAAGTGGACTATCACCTTGATGGTAGGCACATCCACTCTTTACACCTGAGACATCATAGCATTAGCATACAATAACCTGTGAAGTATGCTTAAAGTTTTATTAAGCAGTAGCGCGGTATAATACTACTGAATATATTGGTAGGAAATGCCCAGATAATTAAAATAATAGATAAATTAAAGGTAGTGGTTTGCATGCTAAAGGATTGCCAAGCTAAAATGATGGTGTCCAACTAGTAATTTGGTCTGAATTATGTTGTCTGGGGCAGCTTCTCATGTGCACAAAACTTGGTTGCATTATGACTTATGATTAAAGCTAAGGGAAGACAGAGAATTTATTGTCCTAAATGATAGATATATGAGCAATTTTTGCCTATTACTTCCTTTGAATTTTTGATTTCATGTTTAAGGTACACTTAAATGGTTTTACATCTTTATTAACATCAAGCTCTCTCAATTCTAATTGAGTTTAAGAAATTGAAAAGAAAATGCTCCATTCATTTTTTTTAGGCCCTAAATGGGCGTAGAAATAAATAAGAATTCTTGAACGAAAAAAAAGAAAGAAATTTAACTTCAATTATTCTGAAATCATCGATAAATTTTATTTTCGATAGGAGCACTGGTAAGTAAATTTGATTTTGATCATTATTTTTATATCCACAATAGTACAAAAAATTAAGCTCTAAATCATTCAAAAATAGTAGCATTGACCATTTCGACCCTTTGATTTAGGATTTAGTTTTATCCAACATTGACAAGGTTGAAGGTTTTGAAGCATTTTATAAGTTGTTTCCTTCTCTTATTTTCTAAAGCATATTTTTCCACAAAAAAAAAATCCACATTAAATAAATACTGCTGAGACAATATTTAAATACTAAACCTCTGTGTTAAAGTAAAAATTTCAAGTATTTTCTTTGTTATTTAACTTCAAACACAAAAATAATGTAATACAAAAAAAATAAATTATGTACCTATACTATTATACAAAGAAAGCCTGTTTTATGTTTAAAGTGGAAGTAATTTGTGGTTTTTTACATAATTTACCTTTTAATTATACCAGCAACTAAAATAGGTAATGTAACTTGAATGATAAAATGAAAAATTTAGTACAAAAATGTGGTTTAGATACCAAATTTACTAATATTCTAAATTTCTTTTTTAAGTTGCTCTTTAAAAGCAATGGTTCAGTAAGATCACAATTGTACTTTTCACAAAATCCATAAACTCATAAATTCGTATTGCCAAAATTTCATATTCTATTATTTTCTTTATTATATCAAAATATCTAACACAATTTTAACTTTACTCACAATTTAAATTATTTTATATATTAATTTTAAATAATTTAATAAATAATTTTATAAGCACCAAAATTACGTCCAACAACTACTATATAGAAAGAAGGGATAGACACACGCCGCAGAAATTCAAAAGCAGGTCAAAATGACAAAACATAGGACGGAGTAGGCAGTCATATATAGTACAATGGTCCAAACAAATTCAAAACCTTGAAACATTGCCAAGAATTTCCGACATTTTTCCAAACTTGAAACTAGAAATTCTCTCTCTCTAAACCTCGTAATGAAATGGAGGCTATCAGAAAGCAAGCTACGAAGCTCAGAGAACAAGTAGCCAGGCAACAACAGGTACGCATCTCTCTCTCTCTCTCTCTCTCTCTCACGCACTTGCACGGAGAGTATACTGAGTGAGCCCTAAGTTCGATTTATGTACTGATTATTTCGAGTTTTTGACGTCAATGTGCTGGAGAATTTTTTGGAATCAAAAATACGGTTGGATATATTAGTTATGAAGTTTGAATAATTGAATTAATAGATGATTTTTACATTTTAAAAAATATGTTTGGCTTGCATATTTTCTAATGTAAAATAAATAATATGTTCTGAAAATGGGGGATATGGTTTAACGGAAGGATTTTTGTATGGTTTGAATATAATTTTTTTAAAAACGTTTCCGAGAGATATACCTAACAAACACATTTTTTCCTACATGAAAACGTGAATTTAATTTGGAAAAATTGATGTTGAACTTAATGTTTTGAGTAACTCAACAATATTGCCCATGTAGTAAAAGTGGAATTCTGGGACCAAAATTTTTAAGTTTAGAAAACGAAGTTTTGATTTACAATGTTCCCCTGTAAAATAGTAGCTGTGAACCTGGACTGATGAAGTATTTTTCAACTTGGGATAAATTTGATAAATAGTGCCTTATTCTATCATTCTAATATCTTTAGTGTTGTGAATTTAAAAGATATTTACATTTAAATATGCCTACAGTACTGGGTGAGATATGATTGATCATATGCTAATAACGGTTAGTCATAAAAAATTTCATTTTGGGCCTCATTTTGTACTAGGCTGTTCTCAAGCAATTTGTTGGTGGAGTTGGAGGTTCAGACAATGTTGCATCCGATGAAACTGAATTCCAACAGCATAAAAAATTAGAGAAGCTGTACATATCTACTCGTGCTGCCAAGGTTGTCCATTATGTTACCTGTGCTTAACTGCTTATGCCCCTTCCCTACTATTAAAACTTACCCTATATATACTCTTTGCTATTATTTTTTATTTTTTATTTTGTTGGTTCTTACCAGCACTTTCAAAGAGATGTTGTCCGAGGCATGGAGGGTTATATTGTCACTGGATCAAAGCAGGTTGAGATTGGTAAGTAGCTTACATTTCTTACCTTCCCTTGATTTTTAACATAAAAAAGAAAACGGAATCCTCATTTTGAAGTTAACTCTTCACAGATACAAGGTTGTCAGAGGATAGCCGAAAATATGGCACTGAGAACACATGTACCAGTGGCTGTACTTTATCGAAAGCAGCACTATGTTATAGTAGAGCTCGTCTTCAAATAGAAAAAGAACGCGAAAATCTGCTAAAATTGCTTGGAACACAGGTTTGGGCAAGGTTCTTTTCATGGTCAGCATAAATTTTTATCCCATGTCATGTATGCCAGGGGTGATGGCTTATGGTGCATATGCTGTTCTGACATGTATTAGTTTAAAATTCTTGGTTTGATCATTTACATTATAAATGAACGCATATAGGATGACTGAGAAATCAAGTCTGTGTCTGTAAGTCTGTAACTGCTTTCTTTTATTTTGTATTTCATGTTACACTTTTCCTTTGACGAGAACATATCATTGAGGATTACTTGGTTGAATATTGCCCGTATTCTGTTTCTTAATATGATCCGAGTGGATAGTGCATAATCCTTTAATTAATAGTCATTATCTCCCATCTTGAGCTCTTTTCGCTCATCTATAAGCTTTTTCTTGCTAAAACTCAAGTACTAACTTGAGGAGTGTAAATTAAGATCTCTTGGACTCCTGAATATGCGTAAATTTTATTAGTTTAATTTACTTTACGAAAGCCGGTGTTGTGAGTCGAGCAGGCTCGTGCGAGCCGAGCTTGAGGCCTGTTGAATTGAGCTCGATCTCTATTTCGAGCAGATCTTGAGCTGGCTATATCTAGGCTTGAGAATCATGAGTTGGCTTGTGAGCCGGTATATAATTAAATATTCTATTAATAAATATATATTATATTACTATGAAATAAGCTCGCGAGTCGGTATTTTATTTTCTTATTTCAAGTTCGAGCCAAGCTTGAGCCTGCATTTGTTTATAGCTCGCTTGAAATTTGAGTTTAATTGAGCCGAGTTGAGCAACGGGCGAGGCAATTCAAAAAGGCGCTACAGAGGCGCTCCTTTGCTCGCCTTTTTCTCAGGCGAGAGGCAAGCAAAGGGTGCGCCTCTGTTGAATTGAGCTCGATCTCTATTTCGAGCAGATCTTGAGCTGGCTATATCTAGGCTTGAGAATCATGAGTTGGCTTGTGAGCCGGTATATAATTAAATATTCTATTAATAAATATATATTATATTACTATGAAATAAGCTCGTGAGTCGGTATTTTATTTTTTTATTTCAAGTTCGAGCCAAGCTTGAGCCTGCATTTGTTTATAGCTCGCTTGAAATTTGAGTTTAATTGAGCTGAGTTGAGCAACGGGCGAGGCAATTCAAAAAGGCGCTCCTTTGCTCGCCTTTTTCTCAGGCGAGAGGCAAGCAAAGGGTGCGCCTCTGTTGAATTGAGCTCGATCTCTATTTCAAGCAGATCTTGAGCTGGCTATATCTAGGCTTGAGAATCATGAGTTGGCTTGTGAGCCAGTATATAATTAAATATTCTATTAATAAATATATATTATATTACTATGAAATAAGCTCGCGAGTCGGTATTTTATTTTTTTATTTCAAGTTCGAGCCAAGCTTGAGCCTGCATTTGTTTATAGCTCGCTTGAAATTTGAGTTTAATTGAGCCGAGTTGAGCAACGGGCGAGGCAATTCAAAAAGGCGCTACAGAGGCGCTCCTTTGCTCGCCTTTTTCTCAGGCGAGAGGCAAGCAAAGGGTGCGCCTCTGTGAAGCTTGGTTTTTCACAAGTTTTCAACGTCAGATTTCAAAATAAAAAATGCCCAGATTAAAAAAAACAAAAAACAAAAAAATAAAATAAAACAACAGAATACACTTAAAAAGCCCTAGCAAGCGGACAACAACTTAGCAAAGGAAAAATAAGGACGCCAAAATCACTTACCTATCTTATTCCTTTACCCTTCCCAACTCCCAACAACCAGCTGCTGCAGCACCACTTCCTGGCTACCCCTTTGGTTTAAAATTATAGATTTTTGATGATTTTTAGTTTTCTTTTAAGACTCTTTGTTTGTGATGATTTGCACTTATTGCACTTAAAATTTGATTAGCTTGAGTTCGATTTTATCATCTTATATTTGTTCCTATAGGTTATCTACTCTTACCTGCATCTTTTATAACAATTTTTATTTTGCGCCTTGTTTCAAAAAGGCGAGCGCCTCTCGCCTTAGGCTCTAGTGGCCTTGTTGCCTCGCACCGCCTTTGGCATTTAACAACTATGCTTCTAAGCAATTTTTCCTATTGCCTCCATTTGTATAATTTTGTTTTGATATCGTCCTGATGTAGGTCACGGAGCCCTTGAGGGCAATGGTAATGGGATCTCCATTAGAAGATGCTCGGCATCTTGCACAGAGGTATGATAGAGTGCGACAAGAGGCTGAAACTCAGGTAACAACATTCTACCACAATTTGGCCTAAGATTCTCTGAAGATAAATAATATACAGTTTTCCGTTCTAGAATATTGGAATTTCGTCATGTTCGCTAATCTATTCTTTTGCTTTATTCTTCCGACCCAGACAGGCCATAGACGTTGCCAGACGCCAAGCTAGAGTGAGAGAAACAAATGCTAATTCAGATAATATATCAAAGCTGGAAGCTGCAGAAACGAAGCTTCATGAGCTTAAGTCAAATATGGCTACCTTGGGTAAAGAAGCAGCTGCTGCAATGGCTGCCGTTGAAGGTCAACAGCAACGATTGACTCTCCAGCGACTAATAGCCATGGCACGGCAATACATTTCATTTCCCCACCATATTTTCGACAAAATCACTTTTTCTCATGATTTCTATATCCACAGAATGAGCACCGGCAACTTCTGAATTTTATTTTTTTTACCTTATTCAAGGTTGAAGCCGAGCGAGCTTATCATCAGCATGTGCTGGAGATACTCGATCAGCTTGAAAGCGAGGTATGTCTAGTGTAAAGCACATTTACACCTTCCAACAGTTCTGATTTATAGAAGTTCTCGTTTGTATGCAGATGTTGTCTGAACATCAACGTGTTGAAGCTTCCCCTGTTCCAGCTGCAGCTAATATGAGCCCTTCACCACCTGCATATAAAGAAGCTGAAGATTTATTTACTTCTAACACATATGATGGGTCAAGTGATGGCACTGGTTACTTCTTGGGAGAGGTATTTGACGCTTTAATTCTTTCACAGTCTAGTTATGATTGTTGAATTATGTACCTTCGGTACTTACTCATTGTCCTTAACTGTTTCATGATGAGTTCATCTATCATATTGAAGGTCGTGCATCCATACCAAGCCGAGTCTGATGTGGAGTTGACATTAGCCATTGGCGACTATGTTGTTGTTCGAAAGGTCTGTTCTATCATCTTCAACTCATGTTATTTACTCTCTGTTGATTTTATTTTGCAATTTTGCATCAAAGAGACAACCAAGGAATCTATGTCTACATGCCACCTTCACCAGAATAAATAAAATTTTCCGAAATGAACCCCTAGCAATAAGAGACACAGGGCTAAAGAGAGTCGAAAGGGACAATTCGTGTATAATCCTACATAATCTTACATGTCATCAGTTCCAGTACTAGACTAAATAATACAATGCAAGTAGAAGTTTCTAAATTCATAAAGATATAGAACAACATATATTTAGTGACAAATCTTGTTTCCTTTGCAGGTGACTAACAACGGTTGGGCCGAAGGTGAATGCAAAGGGAAAGCGGGGTGGTTCCCCTTCGGGTATGTTGAGAAACAGGAACGTATTCTTGCAAGCAAAGTGGCCGAAGTCTTCTAGCTTTAACGTTGTAAATCTATGCTGGCATGTGCTTTCATGCCTTAGCACTCTGTGTGCAACACATGAAGTACCACAATGTTGCATTTGCAAGCAAAAAGAAATTAGACAGGAAAAAAAATTATGGGATGTTCTGGGATTACAATTACAAAAAAATTATTGTCACAGTAGTTTACTTTCTAATCTTGTGATTACTTCATAGCAGGGTGCAAGCTAAGCTCCATGGGTTCTCCATCTAGAACTTTCTTCTCTCGTCGAGGAGCTTTTCTTAGCTAAAAACCTTTCTCTTTAATTTGTTGGTATGTTTCTTTGGTAAAATTTAGGTATAATTGATGCTGTTTGATATTATGCCCCACAAATTTTGGGGTATGCGACTTGAACAAAAATTATTCTCTCATTCTCCTTCCAAGGTATATTTTTCACAAAACATTCCCCCATTGCATACCGATGAAGTAATACTTCGATGCAGTTGAATTTTTATACATGACAATGGAATTCGTGATCATCGTTGGGGTTGTCTTCGGCACAATGGTCATGAATTCCTTCCCATTTTCCTAATTTGAGAGTTATGTTCTGTTCCATATCAAGGCTATGATGATATCCATTTTTATCCCACATAGGTAGTTATGATGATACTTATATTTTTCACATATCGAACCTAAAATGATACCCATTTTTATTTGACATGAAAGAATCGAGGGATATAATAAAATTTGAATATAGATTCATCTTACTCTCCTCCTTTCAAGAGATATTTTCAAGATAAAATTTCCATCAATAGTCGGCGAATGACCATCAATGCTCAGTATATAAATAAGTTACCTTTGTCTGTAAATCCTCCAATGTAAGAGTGGGGGGCCTGATCTCTTGCAAAAATTCATTTGTAGTACACTCAGAAAAATCCATGTGATGAGCATCCACTCCAACAAGGACATTTAACACACGAACGTTTTCCACGCGATTCATGTCCTTTTTTGCATATCTAACCTGCAGACTTTAATGCTTTGTTTCTTCAGAAAAACATAATTTTCAGTAACTATTTGTTGTTGTTGTTGTTGTTTATATATATATATATATATACACACATTAGGAGCTTGTTCAAACTTTCAACTTCACACATTATGTTGGAGACTTATGCCATTGGGCTACAGCTCACTCACCTTCAAGTAACTATTTGTTCTAAATTGAGAGCTGAATCTTATTGATTGCAGCAAATTGACCTGACATGTTGAAAGTAACATTTCATATTTTGATTTATGTTGGAGTAGTTGAAATTATTTATAAAACTTGTAGTAAATACACGTTTCATGCACGTGTTTTGGTATCTTTCCTTAGTTCTCATATGATATCATTTTTTATTTTTAGTTTGATTCGAAAGAAGATGAAAGGACGTAAAATTCAAAGCTCAGTACCAAAATATATTAAAAACGTTTATTATTTCAGAAAACTATGGCAACCATATTTGTATAAATTTAAGCGGTCCATTTGGTTTCATTTTCAAAATCTCATTTTCACATTTCTATTATTTGAAATTGAAACACATTACTTTTTATATGTTTTCACTCGACATCATTTTTATTTTTATTTTTATTTTTATTTTTATTTTCAAACGCATTCCACAATAACTTATATTTCTCCTCTCTCTATTTTATTATCACTATTTCTTTCCATCTACAACCTACTAAACTCTAATATAATTATTACTTTTCTAATAATCTATCTAAACACAAATTTATTTTTAATTCATTTTCACTAATTACTTTTTTAAATTTTAGAGATAATGAAAATGAAAAATGAAAATGAAAATAAAACCAAACGGATTATTGTTCTTCGCAAAAATGTTAATTCATTAAAACCCACTTCTATTACATGGATCAAGAAACTTTTATTTCCTTAAAATGTTGATAAATACATTAAAATTTATGCTTCACTTTTGCCTATAATCATCATCATCATCATGGTCATTATAGTCAATGTACATGTGATGCATGCTTTGACATTGATGGGACTACATAAAACGCCAGAGCACGCTTTTAAAGATTTCAAGTTCCAGCCCTCTTTGCCTTTCCTGTCGTGTTTCGATTACAATTTTTGGTCAAAAAACTGCAATTATTTTCTACGACCAGTAATCTTGTTAAACAATGTTCTCTCCCCTCCATGCTTTAGTGTATGAATTAAATTAGGGATGGTAATGGGTTTAGGTTTGGCAATTCGAACCCAATTCATTTGGGGCGGATTTTGAAAGTATAAATAAGTCTTAGAGTGAATCTCTGATTTTAAGTTTTAAATCTGGATCTACACCAAACCCGTCCCGCTAGATATTATATATATTAATTTTGTTTATTATGTGTATATTTTATGTGGTGTGTATTCATATATATATGTATGAAAAAAATTGAATATCACATATAAATTCTATATAAAATAATAATATTGTCATAAGAAATAACTTATACATTCAATGTGCATATATATAAGTAATAATAATGTTTGCAATTTATCATTTTTCAAAGGCTAAAACATGCATATATAAATATTTAAATAATAATTTTTTAGTTAATAATATTATTTTGTCATATTATAAAGTTATGGTGATTTTATTTTTCTTAAAAGAAATATTTTTAATTTTTTAAAATATTTTAAATCGGTCTAATGGGTCTAACGGGTCCAACCCGCTAGATAAGGGTTCGGGGTGTGGGTGTGGATCTCAAGTTCATAAAAATCTTGACGGAGCAGGTCCTAAATTTTGCCAAGCTCGCTCCAAACCCGACTTATTCCCATTCCTAGAATTAATTAAATCTATTAATGTCCCATGCATAGTCAAAATAATTAATTTTACAAGGTTGCGGTCCCTATAATTATAATTTTTTCATATTAGTAATAGGAATGAAGTCAAGAATTTTAGTTTTAAAATATAAGATTGAATCTGTGAATGAGTTCTCATAAACAGAAAAGCTACCATACAAAAGTGAAGAAGAAGAAAAAGAACAACGGGAAGAACTTGTGTAATAGTCCACTTAGATTTTCACTTATCACTTTGCAAGAATTAATCACTAATTTTCTTAATTGAATACAGAATTCTAATTGATAGAAAAATGGATGAAACTACATCGTTAAGCTTGATAAGGAGTGGAAAGAGGAAAGCACCAACTCCATCGAGACAGTTAGCGTTCTCAAGACTAAAAAAGTCAGGTGAAAAAGGGAGGAAAGCTCTCCATTGCTTGTTCTCTTATAGTTGGAACCACAAGAATCCTTAGTTAGAATTTGGTTAATATTCGACCTTATTAATAAATAAGATTTATAGAAAAATTAACAATACACATTTTCTTAAACCCTACATGTTATGGAATTATATTAGAAATATCAACAAAATGCATTATTCAAAGTTTGAAGGAAAATTAAACAAAATGACAAAAGTTCACTTTTGTTTTTCTCCCCCTTTTTTTTTCCACCAGTTCTCATTAACCGACCACAACTCAGAACAAAATTCCGGTCAAGAAACTGAAAGTACATTATTTTCTGCCCCTTTCTAATAATGTAGTCTTAGGGAATACAAATCCAACAACATTTTTAACTATTATGATGACAATCCATTGGTTCAATTTCTCTTTGTTTCTCTATATTTGTTAAGTTGTATACGCCGAGTTGATTGTGGCCCAACGGCATAAATTTGATGTCAAAAGTTTGAGTCTTAACGAAATCCTGATATGCATGTGTATAAATAAATAAATAAATAAAAATTGTAAACAGTAGAAAACGTGTTATTGATGTTTACAACAACTTTTCTCAGCACTTTTAGCAGCTTTGGGTTATCATGAAACCAAGTCCAACCGTGTCTTTAACTATGACGTTTTTCCTAGAATTTCTTGCACCCCACCCCCCCAAAAAAAAATAGAAAAAGAAAAAGATTCTTTATAATTTTCATATGCTACAAGTTTTATTAGAAATTTTATATTCAATTTATCCTATTACTTCTTTTGATTTCATTTTCCCAAACATATGAAAGAATTATGTTATGACACAATGTATTAGCCAGTGTCGAAAAGGTCAAGAAGTTTAAAACAGTTTATGTTGCTTCTTCCATTCATCGAAACAACTGTTCATAATAATAAAATTTCATAAATGTGCGCTGTGTCAATTGAATAGTATTTCAAGGAACGATTTTCTATATCTAGTGATAAATTAGAAAATTATCATATGCATAACTCTGTTTGTACAAACGACAACAACTAATCATTGAGAAAAATAAGAAGAAACGAACACAACCAAGATTTATTTCAATTCACCTATATGAACTCTATCAAATGACATGACAAATTTACACAAATTCATCCTAGTTACTCTTTATTAATGATCAAGCTGACCTCTTTTCTTGATCAAATTTACCTTCACATCCTGGCTGGACTACTACTGTAATTCCCATTTGAGAAATGTGGAACAAATTTATGAATGATAAAGACTTGGTGTTTGTTTTCATTTTCATGTGGGAATGAAAATTGGAAACAAATACTTTTTCACAACTTTTGCAGAAAAAGTATATATTTTCTTCTCAAACTCTTTCCAAACCTACCCTATTATCCTATTACACATCAATTAAATTCAAATTTGATTTGACATAAAATACCTACGATTATTTTTAAATTAATAAAATATACATATTTTTTAAAAAATAAATCTTTTTAAATATAAAAAATATAAATTAACCTACTTTTCAATCTTATAACATATTCTAATCATTACTTTCCAACAGTTCATCCAAATACATCTTAATTTCTATTTCAATTTCATAACTAACTCTCCAACTTTTAAAAATAGCTAGAAATGAAAATGACCCTTGAAAATAAAATCAAACGGGCTATTAGAACCCAACATAATTCCAGGTTGATATAATGGTCCCCTTTTTCACCCAATTTTTTAAATCTTTTCTCTTTTATTTATTTTTAATTTCTTTGCTTTAGGCCTAGGCAGCCATATTCCAATGGCATGGAAATCATGCACTTTTAGACTATACAATTCTTGGAACAAACAGTAGACGAGGTTGGGAGTTCATCTTTTATAATTTATTTAAGAAACCCCACATAATGTATGACCATAATTTTTTTGCTGTCTATATGTCAATTTCGAATTAAATTCCGCAAGGGATTCATTCCCTTATGGCTCCGCTTTTAGGGGGTGTTTGGTTTTATTTCCAAACTCCGTTTTCACCATTTTTGCTATTCTAAAAATAGAAATCATCACTTTTTAAAAATTTTCACCCAACATAATTTTTATTTTCATTTTCAAAACACATTCTTCAACAACCTATATATTTTTTTCCAATAACCTATATATCTTCTCTTTTTATTCCATTATTTATATATCTCTCCACCTACAACCTATTAAAATCAATATAATCATTACATTTCTAAACATTTCATCCAAATACATTTTTATTTCCACATCACATTATATAACTAATTCTCACCATTTTAGAAATGATGAAAATAGAAAATGAAAATGGAAATAAAACCAAACGGGCTAGTTTTTTGTGTTAGGCATAGGCTCCCAAATTGTTGTTTATTTTGTGAATCATTAGATCAAGATTTTTCCTTGCTTCTAATGTTGCTTGATCAATTGTGGACCTTTTACAACATATTTTTAACGTTTCAATAAAAGAATTATCACTAAAAATGATAACAATTTCAAGTTCTATTAAATTTGATACGACCACATTATTCAGATATTAATCTGCATCCTCTATTTTAGTTGGTGTTGCCTCTTCTATTTTAAGCGTATGTAACCCACAAGCAATTATTTTGTTAAGGAAATAATTTATGTAATTGACATATATTTATGAAATAGAATAGAAAATAAAAATCAATTAAAATAGAAAAATCAACATACAATCAGTATTCGAAAAATCGTATTGTTCATTGAACCAAAAAACTTATCGGTTCGCGGTTCATTAGTTCAACCGTTGGTCGGACCGTAATTGAACCATGACGTTGTAATTATGAAATATATATATTATATTACTTAAAAATTAATAAAATGCCAAAATATATAGCTTAAATAATATTATCTAACATCATAATCCAAATTTCACAATTCATATTACAAATGATCACAATAATTTAAATATCTCAAGTCTAAAATTTAAAATTGAAAGTGTGTGAGTTAATTCTAAAGTATAAACTCTAAACCAAGATTTTTTTTTTTTTACTTTTAGATAGCTTGTTAGGTGTACCTTAGTCTTTAAACTTTGTACTTAGACAAAAAAATTTAAAAAAAATAATTTCGTTAAAAATTAAATAGAAAAATTACTCCGATTCAATTGAACCGTGAGCGTTTCACCAGTCTGAACGATTTTAACAAAATATGACTTTTTTTAATTTTTTGATTTTTTGAGAAAACTAAAATCAGACCGGTTCGCCGGCCGATTTGGTCCGATTTTTTAACCCATGCATACAATATTGAGTGTTCAAAGTATAATAGATAAGTAGACCCGAATGAACAGACATAACCATCTTAATTTAAAAATTCAATATGTTTTTTCTCTTTTCCTTTTAGATGGAGGACTGCGGAGAGATTTTTTTGAGCGGATTAAGTTGTTGGACATTGATCGAAAAAATTTCTATCAAATTATTCGTCGAAAATTTATCAAGATAAACTCTGACAACTTTATAAATTTCCCACGGATTATCCGTCGAAAAAAATTTCGCCAGATATCCAGCGGATTTTTTGACGATGAAATAACAAATTAGGCATTATTGATATTAATGAGAAGGAAGTATATAGGAGATTTAAGATTGAAATAGACCTGGAATATTTTGTCCCCATCTGGCAGATCTTTTAGATGTACATTAACACATCATCATCCCATGTTTTCCAGTGTGTAATTCCTTATTTTAAAATTATAAAAGATCTTCAGAAAAACTTTCTGTAATGTGATATTTTCCTCAATAGTCAGAGACCAAAAGAAAAGAAGAAAAACTTGAAGAATGACTGCCTTTTAACCGTCACTTCTGGAGTCCCAAAATCAAACATATGAAGAAAAAAAAAGAGAAGAAAAAGTGGGTTCTTGTGATTGATTTGTACCAGATTGATTCATAGGATTTTTTCATTGGATGCAACAGAAGATATTTACAGACAAAATTGGTAGAGAAAAAATAAAAATAAAAAAGCCCAAGAATAGAAAGAAAGGGACAAAGGAAACAACTACAGAAAACAAGGAAAATTGGGAAACCAGATCAGCGGTTTGAGGAAGTGGGATTCTGAAAATGATGATCTTCTTCTTCTTCATTTTTTTTTTTTTTTTTTTTTTTTTTTTGATGGGCATTAAATTTACCAAAAAGTTCTAGATCTCTTGGAGGAATTGGAAGGTGGGCTGATGATCTGTGGAACAGCAAAAGAGTTGTCTTCATTCCTTTTTCTTCCAGATTTAACGTTGTCATTTGCAAATTCCTTGGACTGCTCCGCCTTGAATCCACAATTTGTTGTCCCAAAGATCATCTCCATAGATTGGTTTTGTGTCTGGTGCAAAACTTGAGGGACCCAAAATCCCATTTTTTCTGTGGGAAAAACACTCATATTTGTCTCAAGATCAGCGTCCCAGAATGGCAGCAAATCGTTTTCTCCATTCTGTTCGATAAAATTGAGGTTATTTCAACATGGGATATGATCTTTTCAGTATACTTAGAAAATTTTCAGGCATTAAGCAGCAAAAGTACCTTAGAGAAACCATAAGGAGTTGCAGAAGAAGAGGAAGAATCAAGAAAGTCTTCAAGGTCCCAACCTGGCAGCATTTTTATTAAGTATTCCGAAATGCTACTTGTTGAGTCCGAATTAATCCCACCATTCATCAACTGAACATTAGTTGCCTCACTGGATTCCGGTGGGCTGTCAACTGTTGTACCCTTCGCAGTCGAAGTTGTACATGTTGTGGTAATCATGGAGGCGCTACTATTCAAATTAGAAGATGCGGATTCTGCCGAAGATGGCGATTCAGAATAAAGGATAGAATTTGCAGAAACTTCGACGCCGGTGAGAAGAAATCTGGTGTGCTTCTTAGTGTGCTCATTTGCTTTGTGTATTGGAATATCACACTCTTTGCACAGAATCGCCCTGTCTTGCTGACAAAACAAGAAAGCCTTTCGCTCCTAGATATGTTGAAAGAAAATTTGAGATCATTATTATTATCAAAAGATATAAAACAGCAAGAATAATTAATGTAAAAATATTGTTACCTGGCAGACATCGCACAGGGGGCCTTGTTTAGGGGAGGGGTGGTGGAGGGAGAAGCGCTGGTGTTTTCCGGCGAGCTTGTTGGCGTGGTGGACGCGGTGGTCGCAGGCGGCGCAGAGGGCGGCCTCATCGGCCACACAGAATAGTGATGCTTCATCTTTCTCACATACATCACACCGGATCTTCATTTGATCAGTTTTGCAGTGGTCTTTTTTTGGCCTTCTTTTCCTGGTTTTCTTGATGAAGATTTTGTTTGTTGGGGTGGGGGGGGGGGGGGGAGGGGGGCTGAAATTGGAAATATAGAGACAGAAAAGGGGAAAGAGGGGAAGTAAGTGAAGGGGAGGGGTTTATTATATTAGGCCAGTTACTATGTTAGGAATGATGAATCTCTCCACTACATATAATTTAATCAGTAGTGTTTTACCAAACTCTATGTATAATGACTCATTTATTCTATTTCTTTATTTTTAAAGAAATGATTAATTGGATGTACTTTGGATACAATTACATGCAAGAGTTTAACTATATATGGATGAATATCCTATGGGGGCTGTTTGGTTTTAATTTCTTTTCTTTTTTTTTTCATCATTTCTAAAATTTGAAAAGTTAGTTAGTGGAAATGAATTGAAAATAAGTTTGTATTTGGATGAAATTTTGGAAATTTAATAATTATGTTGATTTTAATAAGTTGTAGATGGAAAGAGATAAAAATAAGGGAATAGAGAGAGAAGATATATAAGTTATTGGAGAACGTGTTTTGAAAATAAAAATGAAAATGATGTTGGGTGAAATTTTCTAAAAAGTAATGATTTTCATTTCTAGAATAGTAGAGAATGAAAAAAGTGAACGTGAAAATAAAACCAAACTGAAGTTGATGGGATCCGATCCAAATATTTTGTAATGGGAATAGAATTTTAGAGTGTCAATTTTATTATTCAAAGTCTCCCAACATATGCTAAAGTCCTTAAATGATCATACATAGAGAGAAGAGGTAAATGTGCAAAGATAGTATCAGTTAGGAGATTTGCTTAGAAGCAGCCATGACTCACTAATCAAGCATTCTTCCGTCATTGTTGATTGTGGAGGCTAAGTAGTTCGTGCAAAAGTAGGATAAAGTAGGGACGAATTCAAAAATAATAGTATGGAACATAAAAGTTATAAAATATAAAAATTTAAATATAAATTTCATTAACTTTTGAATTCGAAATATATATTTTTATCGAAATTGAAGGCAATACTATTTCATATCATAAAATTTATCAACGATCAAATCAATATCAAAACTTTTAAGATGAAAAATTTGATTCCGTATATATACTTTCTCTCTTGGATCAAAAATAAAAATTTGTCGCAGGTTGTGATTGAGATGAATGCTTTAGTTATTGTTCATAAAGTTTCCTCTTGTTTAGAGGATAACTCCTATGTTAGATTAGTTATTTTGGATTGTAAAGCACTTTTGTTAGAATCAACGGATTGCTCTACTTGTGTTGTCTGATGCTCGGCAAATCATGTGGCTAGTTATATTGCAAGAGCTGCAGTTTCTATATCTAAACCTAAAACGTGGGAAAATCACGTTCCTACATTCATTTTCCTTTGAAGCAACTGCTAAGTTAGAATAAAATGTCATCCTTTTAGAGTCAAAAAAATGCAACTTGGAGGATTTTCCAACATAACTGAGTACTAAACCATTTACTCCGAAAATAAAGTTAAATAGATGTATAAAAAGACCTTAGAAGCATGTTCTATGTGCTTTTTTGGAAATAGAAAGCAATATATATATATATATATTTTATCTATCTAATTTCAAGATTCAAATATAGTATCAAGGGACCTGAGAGAAGATTTGCGGATGCAAGTAAAAGATATTAATAAATTAAAGTTAATAATAATTTCTGCGTGAAAAATTTTCAAACGAAACTAAATTATTTATTATTTATATAGTGGAATTTCCAAGATAGAATTCCATGTCTTTATTTAGAATTTCTGGCAACAAATAAAAAGTTTAACTTGCGTGTCTAAAGTGTTACGACGAATAGGATCCCACATAATGCCCTTTTCACATGACATAACCTCGCACACTAAAATTGACCTACTTATTAGTTATCTACATCTTAATTACAAAACATATTTCAAATTCAAAAATTAAGAAGAAAATAAATAATACAAAGTTTGCGACTGAATTCAAATTTTTTATTTCAATTGCTTTCACTTTTTATCTTATATTATAGATAGACATCAGATGCATAAGATAGATTTTTAAATAAGTATTTGATCGTAACTTATGCACAATTCAGATATATTTATTAAATGAAATATATAAAAATATAAAATAAAATAAAAAATTTGCAATATTTGTGAACACTACATAAATTACTTTTATAGTCGAAATATCTCTTTCTAATTTTTCTCTATTGATTTTCATTAAATTCAATGTCTTATTACACTACAAATTGTTACTAGACAATTGATCGAGTGGTATCGTTTTTATTTGTATATATGTGAGATTTAATATTAAACGCAAATAGAGACGGAGCCAGGGAGCTGACAGGGGCAGTGCCCCCCCCCCCCCCCCCAAAATATAAAAATTTCATTTTTTACGTTAACAATTTCAAAATATTACACCTTTGCCCCCTTAAAATATTAAAATTTTATTTTTATATTAAATTTTTTAAATATTACACTTTTATCCCCTTCGAAATTTAAAACTTTATTTTTTATATTAAAATTTTTAAAATATTATACTTTTCTCATCCTCAAATTATAAATTTGCCCATCTTCTTATTAAAATATGCATTTTGCCCCAATATACTTCTTTGTATGTGTAATAAAAAAAATATATCATATTTTTGATAATTTAAAATTTTATCCCTCATAAACGAAAATTCTAGTTCCTTCCCTGAACGCAAACGAATTTTAAATACACGTACAACTATGTGCATGTGATAAAAAAAAAATTAAAAAAAATGGTACAAATTGAAATTTAATTATCAATCAAGCATGACTACTTTATTGGAAAGCCCAAGGAACATTCTAGTTGATATATTTCTCTATTATTGGTTCAAAAAGTTAACAAAAGGGACCAGACAAGCAATGCCACATCCCTTCTAATCAGGCTTAATATATTCAGATGTTGCACCACTTTATTTAGTTTATTAAGATTATTCAAATCTGTCCAAAAAGTCGAGGACCCAATAAAAGTATAATTAATCATAGCATCATAGGATATGTTTCACTTTAACGATAATTAATATCTTTTCTTATGACAATTATTACTAATAAATAATTTAGTTATTTTTTAATTTGGTTAAATAATATAATAAATATTAAGAATTAATATTTTAATTAAATTAAAATTAATAAACAAGTAATACTTATGATAGTTAGTTAAAACTTAAAATATTTACTAGTCAGATATATACCAAAAAGGAATAATTTGGGACTCAGGTAATCTAGTTAGGTTTAGGTTAGTCAAACTGAATTAAAATTAATTATACAGTTAATGAGTTACATTTATATAAAATTAATTAATTCACTAATATAATATTATCAAATTGATGTAATTTCCCAGGCTCTTGCCTTGAATTTTATTTAATATAATATTATCATTTCTCTAAAAAAAAATAATTCATTAATTACATAATTATATAATTAATAAGATTGGCCAATTTGGCAATAATTTTCTTTACTTTTACATAAAATTGTAAAATATAACTACATTACATCTATATTATTTAATAAAACACTAAACCTTTTGGTATATTTCAAATAACCTTTCTAATTATATTTTTTAATTCTCATAACTAGAATTATATGTACATGAATTAAGGATTGACCCAATTACATCGCCCTAATCCTTATATATATGTGAAGATCAAAGTTTAAATTTAACGAAAATTTGGTCCGCATACACGTGTAAATATACAGAAAAATTATATATATAATAATCATTATTTACAATTCAATACTATTATTCTGTAGTCCAGTATTACCAATTTATCGTAATTTTTTTAAAAGCATCACATAAATATATTAAAATTACTTTTAAAAAATTATAATATTACATAAAAATATTAAATAAATCTTTTTATTTTATTTCTATAAAAAGATAAAAGAGTCGTGAATTTCAAGTAGATATATTTTAATGGGATTAGGGCAAATGAGATGCATGGCTGTGCCAGCGGGGCACCCATTATGCTTGTAGCTTATGGGCAGCCAATAACTCTTAATTATTGCTTTTTAATATTATTAAATTAAATAAATAAGCGGGTTCCAGAAGTCGCGATAATGGGATCAAATGTATGGAGAGTGGTTTATTAGTTCGAGATCCATGTAAAATGTAATTTTCATTTCATTGACTTTGGAATTTTTTATTTTTTTTATTTTTTTTAGTTTTAGAGTGCAAAATTATTCTTAAATAATGAAACTTATGCCTAACTCAACCCCAAAAGCTAGCTCAAGAGGTGAAAATTGATCAAAATCATATACAAATACCACAATTTATTTATTTCACTAATGTGGGACACTGGCACACCCCACGCATGCCCAGGAATGAACATTTGGAGCGTGAAATGGTATGAAATGGGTGCCCCAACAATATTGGGTAGCCCTATATCAAAAATAGATGACTCTGATACCATGTTAAATAATGGACCTTGAACCTAACTCAATTCCAAAAGCTAGTTCAAAATGTGAAGATTGCCTAAAACTATATATAAAGACCATAATTTATTTATTTTACCAATGTGAGACACCAACAGTCATTAGTATTTTTTTTTTTTATACGCATGCATGCACATCAGGAGTTGGAACTTGATTTAACTCGACTCGAGATCGAACTATTTCAAACTCGAGTCAAGCTAACTCAATCTCAATTCGTTTGCACCCCTCCTCTTCAAATCAATCTGAGTTTTACTAATTTATCCATGAAATTAAATGATTTTTACTATGCAACATTTAACAATCATGCGAGTTACCTTAGTTTGAGGTTATTTTTCATAATTGTACTTTGAGATGATATCATAGGTGACCTCAACTTTCATCCACTAGCCAGCGTTCATCTTGATATTTTCCACTAAAATCATTATCACATAAAAAAAATTACTTTATAAGATGTTCGCTTGAGATGGCAGACATCCAACCAAGACTGTTATGTCAAAACAAATGGCTTAAGGCATTAAATTAATGAGAAATTCCAAGACTTCTGCTAACTGGAGTTTGCGGTTTAAGGTAACCAATTAACGCATCAATTTTATGTACGGAAACCATTTACGGGTCAAAAAGGCAGTGGCCATTTGAATTGTATCGGATTGCCAAATAATAATTTAGGCAATGTTTGGGTATGTTTTCTATGGTAGTGTTTGAATATGAATTATGTGTTTTGGGAGAATAAGTTTTGGAAGTGGGGTTGGAGAATGTATGTTTGTTTATGTTTTGAGAATAATAAAAAAATTATTTTGAAAAATTTTCGTATGTTTGTTTATATTTTGGGATGAGACAAATTCTACTGTAGCAGTCAAATCAATGCCTTTTTGTTGAATTTTTGGAATAAAAATGGAGTTGAATGATTTTTTTATTATTAGAATAATAATAAAATATGTATGATGTATATATATAATATATGTATGTATATATTAGAAAATGGAAAAGTTTTGGGGATAATGAAAGATAGAAGAGGATATTTTGGAAATTTTAATTTGGCATTTTCGAGCAAATTTTTTTGTATGTTTGGCTACATTTTAGGGAAACAAAAAGTTTTGGGGATAATGAAAGATAGAAGATGATATTTTGAAATTTTTAATTTGGCATTTTGGAGGAAATTTTTTTGTTAGTTTGGTTACATTTTGGGAAAATAAGATTGTTTCCCCCAAATGTAACCAAACATAGCCTATGTGATTTTAATATGTATTTTGGGAAAAAGAATGCTAAAAGTGATATTGAAAAATATAAAAGTTGTGTTGAAAAATATAATAATTTTTTTATTATATTTTGAAAAATAGTTAAAATTTGGTTTTGACGAATTTTGATATGTTTGTTTATGTTTTGGAGGAAAAAATATTTTATACTATAGCAGTCAAATCAATATTTTTTTGTTGGATTTTTGGATGAAAGTGAAATTGAGTGATTTTTTTATTGCTAAAATAATAATAAAATATATATAATATATAATATGTATGTATATATATTGAAAAATAGGGAAGTTTGGGGGATAATGAAGGATATAAGAAAATATTTTTGGGGAAAAAAAATTAATATTTAAAAAAAAAATGAGTGTATATTTAGTTATATTTCTTCAAAATAATTTTGTTATGGAGAAACATAACTGATTAGTGCTTTAATTATTCTATTAATAGTATCGTTAGTACAAATGACATGATAAAATGGGTATTACATCACGCATGACATTATTTTGCAAAGGACAAATTAAGTTGTAAGAAAATAGGTTTGACTAGCTTTAGATCTGTCAATTGTTTCCACTTGTTCGAGGAACCTTTTTAAACACAAAAAAAAAGTCTAATGTTGTACATGGGCCTGGAGTCGTGTGACATTGATGCTTCCTATGAATGCTAATCAAAGCAACAATGCTCTTCAGTAAGAGCAAAAATAAATCACTAAGTTGGACTTTTAGAAGGACCGGCGTTCGTGTAGGAGTTTGGTCAAATCAAAGTCATTACCATAATAAATGTGATTTGAAATTATTTATTTATTTATATTTTGGATCAGTCTGTTCATATCTATCGAACGAATACTTCTCATTAGGTAGATATAGAATTGGAACGTAAAATCAATTATACAAATCATGGTCGGTAAAAAGTTCCTAACAAAAATTCTTGAAATTTTAAATACATAAAGAATCAGGAGAAAAAAAACGTGTCAAAACATAAAAATTAATAAAATATTATGTTATGTATTTTTATCATATTATGATTTAACGTAAACTAAGACTCTAACGTGAGATTGACGCTAATCCTACGTCAAATTCAAGAGTTTTTTATGTATAACAGATGGAAGGTTATGACTGGACGTTGTTTTTAGATTTGATTCAAATTGAACCAAGTTCAAGTAAAAAAAAATACGGATCAGAGTGTTGGAGTATTAATTTTAAATGGTGAGATCATAAGAGATTTTTGTCATCTAATTACATATAATGAATTATATATTTTTTTTTATGTGATTACTATACAAAAAGTAGTCAATCATCTAACAAATGCAATAATATTTGTTATGTGATTTGTTGGATACGGCAACAATAATTTTTTGAAAATTCTACAAGTAGAAAGGAAATAATAGAGAGAGAGAGAGAGAGATTAGTTGCACTTGCATGTGAAACCACGTGCGACAAAGGAAAAAAAAAACATTAAAAAAAATTGTGTAGTTAAAACTTAAAAGTGGAAAATGCCCACAAGCATGAGATCTCGAGGAATTGAGCGGCAAATTTGACTAAGCAATCCCATAAAATGAGCGTACAATTTGCAATAGAGTAGGTAGGTCAATGGGTAGGATATCACGTTGTCTAAGTATGTATTTTAAAATATTTAAATAAAAATATTATATATTTTACATTATTCTAAAATATCCAAAATAATAAAGATCCTAATTCTATTATAGGATGTAAGAAAAGTCAAGCCGACTCACGAGCTAGTGAGTCGGTTCGATTATAGCTCGACTCGAGCTTGAGTTTTAACATGAGTTGAGCTCAAACTCTACTTTAGTTATTCAAAAGCTCATTAATCGGCTTATGAGTTTTTTTTTTATTTTTTAATATTATTTATAGATTAATTAAATAATATGTATATTAATAATTTACTTTGCCCAATTTTAAATATTTATTATATACTATTAGATAATTATAATATATTAATAATAAGATCCTAAAATATCCAAAATAATAAGACCCTAATTCTATCATATCCTATCTAACACAAGACCCATTGAGTCTAATTTATTGTTCTTATTTTTAATGTATAAGCTAATTTTATTAATATATACTAAAAATATTATTTGACATACGATAAAAAAAATTCTATATTTAATTTAGTTAAGTTTTATTTTTTGTATGATTAAAATTATATATAAAAAGTTTAGATACCAAAATTATATTTGATCATCTATAATCTGCTTTGTAATTACTCGAATTAAATTTTATTTAACTAGCCGAATTCTGGTACCTAAAATTCTAGAACCTAAACAAACTACAAAGACAAATATTTTCTATATTTAATTTAATTTAGTCATTAAATTTAATTTAATTAATTTTTATTTTTAGTATAATAAAAATTATATATATAAGTTTTAATAAAAAAATTATATATAAAAAGTTTATCATGAGTATAAATTTAATTTTGGCATAGACAATTATTACCTTAATAAGTTGGCATAGATAATTATTACTTTAATGAGTTGAATTTAAATATAAGGTAATGTACTAATGTGTAATTTTCACTTACGGGTATATGGGTAGTTTTTGGTTATACATCCTACTCATACCTACTATATTATCTTTACTAAGTATAGATATGTATATGAGTATGTGCATGATTTTTTGTGCCTGAGTAGGATAATATCCTATTCATTGACAAATCTACAATATGGTTGTTAACGAATCAAACATTTATCAAATAATTCGATATTCGAATTCAAATAGCTCATTCGAATTCGAAATTTAACGAATTCGAATTCGAGTCTAGCATAATATTCGATATATAATCAAATTCAATAATATTCGATAAAATATTCGAATATATAATATTTTTATATTAATATTTTTATTTCTCAAAACTTAAAATTTTGATGATTTATAGTAATGAATCCATCGAAAAAATCAAGTATTTTTATTTTGAGACCATAATAAAATGTGAAAAAATAAATAAGTAAAAAATTGAGTTAATCAAACATTCAAATCCAATCCGAATATGTCGAATAGTTACTCGAGCCTAATTTAGAATTCAAGTTGAATTCGAATACGAATACAAATAAAATGAATTGAATCGAATTCGAATTTTCAAATATTCGATTCAATTTGTTAACAATCCTAGTCTACAGTAGAAAATTGAGGAAATATGCAAGAAAATGTAATTATTTTAGGGAGTTTTTTAAAAGAAATAATGTGCCAACTATAACAAGACAAATGAAACTTTTTGGTGCCTAGGTTTCCGTGATGTTATTATCATAATTAATTATTACATATTTTCATAGAATCTTATCTTATATATATTCAAAACGATAAGGTGGATTTCATATGACATGTCGGCATCATACCATGAAAGATAAAAGAGCATAATGTCTTCCTCCAACTTCAGTTCACATGCATTTCATCTGCCATAATTTTTTTTTCTAAGGGTGGTAGCGGATTTATTTTACCACTATTTCCTCATCTGACCATCTATCATTATTCAAAACTACATACTTTTGAAAAAAAAAAAAATTATTTAATGTGATTTATCGTCCTTTCAGGACACGACGTTTTTTTTCCAATTAGATGGTACATTCAGTTATTCTTTGATTCTTCGTCAATCATGTCGACTAAAGCAATGCGAAGAATTCAAAGTTGGAAAAGCAAAGGGCATGTGATGGAATTTGGGAAAGTTGGTACGATCAAATGTCTTCATCTAAGCAACGTACTATTGTTTTGAAACATGGGTATTTAATTTATTGATATAAACAAAATAGAACTTCTAAATATTAAAAAAAATATTTAATTGTTATTGTTGTCTATAGTAAATAATAAATTTTCTTTTTTTATAGGAGGGATTTCAGACTAACACGGTTTGTGCACTTTATTATTCTATAATTCATGAAAAGAATAAAATAATAATATTAGAGATAAAATATTAAGTAATAATTTAAAATTTTAACAATGATAATAATTATAGTTAAGTTATTAAAATTAACAATTAATAGCACATATTTTATGTAAAAACTATCGCCAAAATTAGTACGAAATAAATAGTCAATAAATATATGCCTCAATCTTGTTTGGGTAGAAACTAAGAAATATCATGTTATATTATTGAAACACCCTACTTTTTGACTTTTTTTGGGTTATATATAGGTGAAAAAATAGAATAAGATAATAAATTTCTAGTCGAGTAAACTATTTATAAATGATTACCCAAAGTTACGAGTGACAATATTGAATAATTAAAACATTAAGATATATTTAATTGAAATTCACCTAGCTAGGGACAGCCCCACATCTTGCAAGTTCTAGAGGAAACAATAAAATGTTTGACCATCTTTTTCATTTCTTTTTTTCTCAGGGTCAGATTTTGACCATATTTAAATTTAGAATTTCACATTATTTTATCAGAGCTACCCAAGTCCCAAGGCCTCTATGAAATAATGCCCACATTAATAAATTGAGATTTTTCTGCTACTTGTGATTGTGTACTTCCCATGTCCCAAATCCTAGGCAAAACTTGCCCGTTTGATTTCATTTTCACAACCCATTTTTATTTTTATTTGAAAATAAAAATTAAAAACTATTACTATCTGCACTATTTTTTTAAATATTTTCATTATTAAAATATTTTTTATTATATTTTCTTTTCATTTTTATCCATTTTTCAACCCTTATCGTTACCTTAATCATTTTTTATCTTCATAATACTTCTCACACACCATTTACCACAAAAATATTAAAAATTCAAATCAAAATTATAATATTATTTTTTTAAACAATCACACATCACATCATCAATTAAAATTCAAAAACTATACAAATTTTAATACAAAAATATATAACATCCAAATGCATCTTATTTTTATACCTATATAAACCTATATAAATCTATAATTTTCTACAACTATCCAAATAAAACTCATTTTCAAATTCAACTATTCTAACTAATTTTTCTCTCTCTATTTTCACTTGAAAATGAAAATGGCCCATGAAAATGAATCCAATCAAGTGTCCATGTTATATATTGATAAGTTAATTTGATTATTTTTGTGAGTGTAATAAAATTTAGTTAAATATTTAAATACAATGATATTATTTTAAAAGAAATTGAATCTTCATAAAAACACTAAAAATAAGTTAAATAATGCGAGGCTTGTCCTGTTTGTAAAAATAAATAAATAAACAAAATACGGGGAGTCTTAATTCCTCTTAGTTCTCACAATTCGTGATTAGAGGTGGGTGTTTGGATCGGGTAATTCGAGTAACGATCTAATCCGATCGGTCGATTTTTTTATTTAAAAAATATGGATCGAGTATCCAATACTCAAATAAAATACCCAACCCGATATCTAATATTTATATTATTTCTTTTTAGATAATATTTATATATATATTTTTTAAAAATCACATAGAATACCCAAACCCGAAATAGTCGGGTACCCGAAGTGTGCGGTACCCAACAATTTTAGTCTATGTCGAATAGCTAAAATTGCTACCCAAAAAATTGGATACCCAATCCAAACTACACAAATCCGACCTACTCAATCCGAACGCTCACCCCTACTCATGATGAAGTACTCTCTCATAAATTTCCTTTATTGTTACCTCCATTTTTTAGTGAATCAAGATGGTTATTATTACTACTAGTGTTACTACTTAACTTTAATCGTGGGTTTCCGCCTATTTAAGGACACTGGACCCCAAACCCATCTTTCAGCCCAAAACTTAATATCTTCACATCATCTTTTGGAGGCCCAATAGCCCAAGCCACTTTCATCACTTCATACTTCTCCTTTACTAATATTTGATTTTCTTGAAACAACGACCCAACTAATAATGCTAAGACTCCATTTTCTTGAATTATTTGAATAAAATAAAATTTATAACATATTGATAATGATAATTTCATAATTAATATAATTAATATTAAAAAAATTATTAAATATTAAAATAAATCGAAACTTCCTACATTTTTCAAGAAAATATATAAGACACTAACATTTTATCCATAAATTTATAATATTTTTTTATAAAAAATGTGCCATATACTTTTTGAAATCTTACGAGCACTCAACCGCACATCCCAGAATCAATCTGTTAATAACTTATAATTCCGAACAAAACAAAAATAGAGAATCCATAATAGCGTACATATGAAAACACAAAAAATTACAAGCAAGCATAAGTTCTTAATTTAATTTAAGACCTAAGTTGTTCATACTAAATTTAAAAGACATTATGGGACAGAAATTTCTATTCAAGCAAAGCAAATGTGGTTAGGTCTGATCCTCCTCCGCCATTAATGTGGTGATTAGGGGGGAGGCGTAGAGCGATAATCCGAGGCCCTCCATTTGGAAATCCAAGAACAGAATTATAATCACCTTCATTTTCAACTAATCCATAGTGTGGATCTTCCTGTCTTGCATCCTATGCAAAATAAAAATAAAAAAAATGAAAAAAGAATCATAATATTAAAAATTAAAAGAAAAAAATCGATTAAACTTTTTATTAAAGAAAAATTCTTACAAATTCAAGAACTAGGTTCCTGTGTATTTCTTCAACATTCCTTAACTGCAAATTATTATAAGTAAAAGAAAAGGCTAAATTAAATAAATGTAGAAATGGATCGAATTTAGAAATTAAATTAAAAAAATGCAAGATTTTAACGTAGTTTACCTTTTTCTTGCTGGTATCGATCTGGTTGCCGATGACTTTGTACTAATATGGTTAAAAGAGTTAAATTAGTGCAGTTTTCATTTATGGGAAAAAAAAATAAAAAAATTACAACCTCATTCGTGTAAACATAGGTATAATTGAAAAAATCATTAAAAAGTAGGAGGAAGAAAATTAATTATGGAGGAAATACACAAAATAAACAAAAGAAAAAATATGAAGTACTATGATTTGCATAAGATGTTTAAATTTAAATGTCTACTGTCACAAAATAATTTCTCCGATCTCTTTAGTTTTTGACTAACCTAAAATCTTATCTTCTTGATAATTTTAACATTACCAAGGGCCCGCTTGGTTTCATTTTCAAAGCCTATTTTCATATTTTCTACTATTTCAAAAACAAAACACATTACTTTTTACATATCATCCAACATTATTTTTATTTTTATTTTCAAACCACATTCCCAAATAACATATATATTTCCTCTTTCTATTCTATTATTTCTATCACTCTCTACCTACAACATACTAAAACTAGCATAATCATTATTTTTCCAACAATATATCTAAATACAAATTTATTTTCAACTCATTTCAACTAACTACTTTTCAACATTTTGAACATAATGAAAATAAAAATTGAAAATGAAAATAAAAACAAACAGGAAACTTTCAAATCCTAATATTTGTTATACTAGTTCTCATAATATATACAATCCCTGGATGCATAAAATAATTACCATTCATTATTTTGGAAGTATGAGTGGGGGGAAAAGTGGACTTAGATTGTATTAGTAGACGAAAGGAATTAATAGAGATAATAGAAAAATTATACTATAACCCGTTATTCCAAATGTGGTAAAAAAATCTTAAAGCTAATCCATAAACTATTGAAATTTATCATTTATAAAAATATTATTAATAAATTAAATTTTAGTGTATTTATGTAAGAATATCATTATTTATGTGAACATAAAATTCCGTTCTTTTCTATATAGTACTAGTTATTGTGGCTCACGTCCCTATGTATGTGTATAAAGTAGTCGTTGCATCAGTTATTTTAGAAATTAACATGAACAAGAAATTGTAAATATGAGTAGTGAGAAAAAAGTTACGAATAATGAATTTTGGGTGCACGGGAGATCTACAAACTACTTGTGGGGAATTTTTGACAAATCAAAATTTGAGAATAAATATAATGGATTAGACCTTAGAACCAATATTTGATAAAAATTATTGCGATTTATTGTATGCTCTATGACTCAGAATGTTAAGAAAAATATTTTCTTAGCTTCAAGCAATAAATCTTGTGTTTTATATTTCTATTTTTATTTTTTTTCATCTAAGCCCAAGATCCAGACTACTTCCTCTATGTATCCAGTAAATATCGCTCTTATTAAATAAATAAAATAATAACAGATCTAAGTAATCAGAAATTATCAGTGTTCCCATTGTAGTAATAGTACTACCTTAATTTCAACCAACTGCAAACATATATGTAATAACTGGAAACCCTAGACTTTTTAACTCTCGGCAAATTAAAAAAGAAACAAGGGAAGAAATCAAAACCTTTCTGTCACGAATCAACCTCAGAGAGTTGTCCATGTCTTCGATAAGATTAACCATTTGTTCGTAGCCCAGATCGTTCAAACTCTCTCCCATCCTTTGCCTAATATAAACCAGATTAAAATAAACCAAAAAAAAAAATTGAAAAAAAAAGGTAAAAATACACTTCAAAATATTATAATTAATATACATATATATACCTAATATCCCTCCTCAAATTCCTGTTAACCTCCTTTAGCTTCTTCAAGTGATCTTGCATTTTCTGCATAATTAAAAAAAAAAAAAACTCAAATAAATTATTACATAGAGAGAAAAACCATGGTTATGGAAAAAAGCAAAAAAAACCTCATAGTGGGACTGCCAAAGATCAACTCCGACAGCCTTCTGATAGTGATCGAACATCTGCTTTGTTCTGACAAAAAAGTTTCAATGTTAAAATGAAGAATCTAATTCAAAAATACAACAAAAAAAGGAAAAATAAATAAATAAATCTGAGGATGTCTTTTGAAGAGAAAAAAGACACATACGTGGTACTAGGGCTGATGTATTCATGAAGCTTCTGAGTGCTGGAGATCATCAGAATGGAAACCTTAGCATCACAAAGAACAGTCAGCTCATGAGCTTTCTTGAAGAGCCCATTTCTTCTCTTGGAGTAGGTCACCTGCCTGTTGGTTTGGTTCTCAATTTTCTTGATCTGGATCTTCCCACGAGCCATATTTTTTCTTCAAAAAATCTCTCTAGTTTTCCTGAATATATCTACTAGTTTTGTGAAATGGTGGAGAGATTCTTGAAGATGAGAAATGAAAAAGAGATGGGTTTTGATTATAAAGAGGGTTTGAGGGACCATAGGTTGGACGAAAATGGAAAGGATTACCAAATGGGTGTAAGAGAGTAGCAGATGTTGATAAAGTAGTTTAAGAATGAGTCTTTTTCTTGTTATCAGTCACCACCGCTGTCCACTTGCACAGAAATTTTCAGTAATGGGGCTTGGGGCCCTCTTCTTCCCCCATTTAGTTCTAAAGCTTTTTTCCACTATCAAAAGGGAGAACTACCAATTGCTGATCATAGTGGATTTGTGTTGCTTCAATAGAGTTGTGATTTGATGGGTGCTTTGGTTTGGTGCAGTTTGACTCTAACAGTACTAGGGTTGGATATTTAGGCACTCTTTTGCTTTAATTTTATTTTATATAAATTTATAGATGTTAAGGACTTGTTTGTTTACAAACTCTCAATTAATTTTTCAACTTCTAAAATTTAAATAAACAAACACTACATATTCCTCAATCTCATTCCTAAAATACAAAATTTATCATTAAAAAATACCTACTATTCACACTCTAAACAAATTCCCCAAAATTTCAATCAATTGTCTCATCATTACAAATGTATACATATACTACCACTCATATAATCTATATATATATACATATATAAATAATTTTAAAATATTCATTTCACCCCACAAACCCAACAAAAAAAGTTATTGATGTGACATCTTGTCCTCCTCAAAACACAAACAAACAAACAATTTTCTTCCAATTCATTCTCTATTTATCTCCAAAACACAAATAAACAACCATCACATTTTCCAACCCCACTTCCCAAAATCCATTCTGCCAAATATTTTTGAAAGAATGCCCAAATTCACATCCAAACAAAGCCTAAATGTTCGAATCATGAACCTCATACATCTAAATGAAAATATTTCAATCTTTAAGAAATGTGCTTAAAAATTTGACCATGTTCATTGGGAAAATATAATAGAAGTTGGAAGCACATCTAAGGGATTGGTCTTTCGAACCTGTGATTGTTGATCTTTCAAACTCTGATTTTGTCGAATTATCTTATGTAATGTTCGACACATATTGAGCACACAAAATAATATATTCTAAAATTAAACAGAAATGAAAAAGGTTTCAGGGTGAGAAAGATATGGCTTCACTATCTAGAAATAGGTTGTTGGCTAAATTTATTTAAATATCTTATAAATTTCTGCATCTTATAAAATATTTTTGAAATTTATAAAATACTATATCTTAATTTTAAAATAAGCACTTAAAGTGTTAACAAGATGTTGCAGCTCGTAAAACGTTAATAATGATATTTTTGTAATTAACATAATTAATATTAAAGGAACTTATTGAGATTTTGAAAATACGTTATGAACTCTTTTTTTTATTTTTTATTTATAAGCACTTATAAGACTCTTACACCTTATTATGGGAGCTCATAAGATCTTTATTTAAAAAATTTATCAAACACTTCATAATATCTAATAAATTCCAAACGTTTTTATAAAATGTTTTCAGTAGCTTATAAATTCATCAAACCATCCTCTAGATTCACTTTCTCTTCTTTTTAAATTTTATTTTTAAAGTTATTTTCTTCTACTCCCATAATATTATATAGGCCATAAATTATTACGAAAAATCTAACATTATAACCAATATAAACATCTTTTTCACTATATTCATGTGACGACTTATTTATTTATTTATGCGTGCGTATGTCAACCAAAAATTCATAGAGTTTAAATATCAAACCTTACATATATATAAATGTGAGGAGAATATCACAAAATCAACTGACTACTCGGCATATTCATCCATCTTTTTGTATGTAAAATTTATTTTGATCAATATATTTGAGCATTATTATGATTTAAATGTTTTAAGAATCATAGTATCCCACATTTATATCTTGTGGTGCCTCTATCATTTCTGTACATCCTAACTTCTATTTTAGCCATCTCACACCCACATCTGTCCTCTTAAGCATCGGGTTAGGGACATAAACTAATAGCCCACAAATAATTACGAAGGCATGGTAGTGTCTCTACTCAACACCCAGCAACTTTAATACTTGCCCCCCTTCCCCTTAAGCCTCAAAAGTGAAAAGTAGTAACTTTAAATTTATTAGGGATGTCAAATGGATCGGATATGGATCGAATCAACCATATTTGAATTCGAATACAATTATCAAAATTTATATCCAAATTCGACTCGATAAACTATACATTTTTTGTTAGTCAGTACCATATCGAATTTGATGGGTATCCGAAACCCAATTAAAAAATAATGACCCGATTTAATATATATATTTTTTCTCTCTTGGATTGTATAAAAATATTAAATTTATAAAATAATTTTACATCATATTTGAATTTTTAAAAATATTTTATTATATGTTTAGTCCAAAAGTTAAATATTGAATACTAAACTCCTATTGTATAGGTGAACTATTATACATTATCATATTTGACATTTTATCGGTATCCTTCTTATTTTTTAAGCTAAAAACTCATTATTAATAATATAATATAGACGTTAAAATAGATATTATATAAATATAATATATAAATTTTATTTTAAAATCTTTATTAATATCATATATAAAGTATTAATTTAATAATAAATTATTAAAGTTCGAATTTGAATTTTTAATGGATCGAATTGCTTAATTTCATATTCGATCCACTTATTTTGAATTATGAATATTTATAAATAAATTGAATATTTATTTCAAATTCATATCGAATTCGAATTAAAATTCGATCCGTTAACAGCCCCAAAATTTATAACAACGACTTCATTACATTTTTAAAAAGTTAAGAATGTTGGGCCAATCAAAACACCCAGCCCAATAGGCCAGCCCTTTCAAAATCGTACTTCAAAAGTAATCAGGCCATGGGCAATGAATCTTGATGGACCAGTAAATCTTTTAAAAATATAAAAAACGTAGCCCAAAAATCAATTATATCTGCATTTTATTTGGGCTTACTTACCTAGACTGTCTCCCCTCCTAAATAATTAACGTGTGACATGCCTTTTATATTGTAATGGAAATAGAGAAATTGCTAAAGTAGCTGAACAATTCTTTAACTAACTAAAGAAAATTGTCTGAAAATAGACAATTGATATATTTTTTTTAATTTCTCACGGTCCCTTCATAAGAGACATATTACTTTATTATACTAGAAATTAAAGAAAATTTTCTAACAGAGGATAAGGAACAAAATATTTATATTTTACATAAAATATTGAAATAATTAATTTTCAATTTATTTCCAACGTTGACGCAATGATGGTATGATTTTTTTTACATTCGCCACGGGCAATATTTTCCATGCAGACACATACTACTTACTATATACAAAGATATCTATACTATTAGTAAAGTATCTAATCCCTTTTTGGTATGTTTCGTATAATATACCTAAAATGTCCTCTCTCTCTTTTTTTTTTTTTTTTTAATTAGAATTGTCACAGCTACAATTATATAGTAACTGTCATTTAAAATCCACATATTCTATACCCGTAATTATCATTTTATCTTAATTTTATTATTATTTATGTAGAAACTCAAATAAATATCAAATGCTATTAAAAATAAATTATTTATTCTATACTATAAAAATTTTATTGCATGCATCGAATGTGCTCCAATTATTAATTAAAATAATACTTTTAACGTGATTTTCAGTGTGTTGATCAAACTACCATATTCTTTTAGTATAATGCCGGAGAATTATATTAATATTATTACTTCAATCAAAAGAGAGAAAAATGAGTATTTATTAGTGTGACAAGAAATTATTTAATAAAATTCTAAATTCAAATCACTAACTTGTAAAAGAAAAGATGCGCTTCATATAAAATCCGGTTATTTTTTCAACTATCGGATCCGAACACTCTTTGCCCGAATAGAGTAGATCCACCTGCGAGCGCAGAGAAATAACGCACTCTTTATCAAAAAAAAAAAAAAACCTACACAACCTTCTTATCCCACACTCCTGTTGTTAAAAAATCCCCAATTTGTCACAGATCTAAAAATTGGGTTCACATCACGAATCTCGATTAGGGTTTGTAATTGTTATACTGAATTCAGATCTCTCTAATTCTGTGTTGTTAGTTTGTGTGGTTATAGTGGGGGAAAAGAATTGTAGAAATGTTGACGAAGTTTGAGACGAAGAGCAATAGAGTGAAAGGTTTGAGCTTTCACAGCAAGAGGCCATGGATCTTGGCGAGTCTTCACAGCGGTGTGATCCAACTCTGGGATTATCGCATGGGCACTCTCATTGATCGGTTTGACGAGCACGATGGACCCGTTCGGGGTGTTCATTTTCATAAGTCGCAGCCGCTTTTTGTTTCTGGAGGTTTGAATTTATTTTATTTTATTTTTTGGGGTTTCTTTGATTTTGTTATTGCATTGTGATCTCTGCTTGGTTTAGTATAAATTTATGTTTTGAAGAGTGCTTATCGAGTTTTATGCTTCGGATCTGCTGTTCTGTGTTAATTGCTGGTGTATGATTGTTGAATGTGCGGAGATTTGCTTGCTTGCGGCATTATTGGATTCTGGAATTTTGATTCACAGTGTTGATTTTATTCTTGTGTAATTTGTTTAGTGGATTTTGTGATCGCAATTGGTGGGATTATGGTTGTCTCTGATCTGAAACAGTATAATATCACATCATTAGTTTTCTCTCTAAGCTAGGACGTATAACTGATTTTATGCTGATTTTACGTTATGTAAAATGTTGTTTTGTGGTACAGAATTTATTTTCTGTGAATTCATTGCCAGTGGAATGTTTTACTTGTGGAGCTTGATTCAACTTTAGGCAAAGGATTCTTCTTTTCATGTCGAAGCTGCGGAACCTTGACCCCTATTCTTTTCATGATCTTAATTCTTATGCATGCAATCAACATTGGCAGAGTTCAATTGTCTCAAGATACATGCTGTACTAAACAAACTCCAATGATTAAAAAATAACGGCATCTCTATTCAGTTCTATTTGTTGATTTCCTACTGTTAGTTTAATGATTGTATTTGATTCGTATGGGACTCGGGTAGTTTAGTAGAACTTACTTCTGTGAAAACTGTAAAGATTGTTGAATGACCTGTTACAATTTATCTAAAAAATTATGTATTTATTATATTTTTAACAGAAAATTTATTGATTTCAGGCAATGTTCCATTAGATACATGCCAACTTTGTTCTTGGATTGATATTGAGATGTGTTTTTTGTTTTATGCCAAAATTGGTTTCTGCAGGTGATGACTACAAAATCAAGGTTTGGAATTATAAATTGCACAGATGTCTATTTACGCTTCTTGGTCATCTTGATTATATCCGGACAGTTCAATTTCATCATGAGTATCCATGGATAGTAAGTGCTAGTGATGATCAGACAATTAGAATATGGAATTGGCAATCACGTACTTGCATTTCTGTGTTAACGGGACACAACCATTATGTCATGTGTGCCTTATTTCACCCCAAAGAAGACTTGGTTGTTTCAGCCTCTTTGGATCAGACTGTTCGTGTTTGGGATATTGGTGCCTTGAGGAAAAAAACAGTATCTCCTGCTGATGACATTCTGCGATTATCTCAAATGAATGCGGACTTCTTTGGTGGGGTCGATGCTGTCGTGAAGTATGTTTTGGAAGGCCATGATCGAGGGGTTAACTGGGCTTCTTTCCATCCGACTCTCCCTCTGATTGTTTCTGGAGCAGATGACCGCCAAGTGAAAATATGGCGCATGAATGGTATGCCAGCTTGATCACTGATTTATTAAGCATCTTCTTGAGATATATTTTTATTTTTGTTACATGATGGCGGTAGATGCTGGAAAGGTCATATAATGAATGTACATTTTGTGTCTGAATGATATTTTACTTGGATAATGGGAGCACTGCTTTACTATCGAAAAAAGGGTATGTCATAATTGTATTTTGAAATCTTCTAGTGTCTATATTACATCGCCCTCCATTTTTGCTCTAGACTGGTGTTGAAGTTTCTGGCATTCTGGGACCCCCTTTTTGTCATTTTATATTAGTTCTTAAAAGTTGTATGCTCTGTTTAAGTTTGTGAAAGGAGCTCTAGCTTGTTTAGCTAAAGCAAGGTTGAGAGAGGGATTTTTAATGATATCTCTTCAATTTAAGAGAGTTACCCTAAGGAGCTTGTTGGAGTGTTTTTTGAATTAGTTGATGCGTAAGCTAAAGTTTGCTGTCCTTTTACCTTGTGTCTGATGGAAAAGATGTCTGGTACAGGCCTACACATTAGCTATCTGATTTTTTTCTAATTTAGCGGAGGAAATGATGCCGTAACAGCTTCAATCAAGTTTCTTGGAACTGGGAATTGGAACTTCATTTGTCAGTCAGAAACTTCATGTTCGACCTGACTTATATTCTAGTGATTTTATATTGCTTTCTCTAGTTGCTGAAAACTTCTTCTTTATGAATATTAATGAGTGATATCTGATTTATTTTCTCAGATACAAAGGCTTGGGAGGTGGACACATTGAGAGGCCACATGAACAATGTTTCTTGTGTCTTGTTCCATGCAAGGCAGGACATCATTGTATCAAATTCAGAAGACAAGAGCATCCGAGTTTGGGATGCTACTAAAAGAACTGGCTTGCAGACTTTTCGTAGGGAGCATGACAGGTTCTGGATCCTTGCAGCCCATCCTGAGATGAATCTTCTGGCTGCTGGTCATGACAGTGGGATGATTGTTTTTAAGCTGGAGAGAGAACGTCCTGCATTTTCTGTCAGTGGTGATTCAGTCTTCTATGTCAAGGACCGGTTTTTACGTGCTTTTGAGTATTCAACTCAGAAAGATGCTCAGCTGATACCAATCCGTCGTCCTGGTTCTAACAGTTTGAATCAAGGGCCACGAACTCTTTCTTATAGTCCTACTGAGAATGCTGTTTTGGTTTGCTCAGACGTGGATGGGGGTTCATATGAACTCTATATAGTTCCCAAAGATAGCTATGGCAGAGGCGACACAGTTCAAGAGGCAAAAAGAGGTATTGGGGGATCAGCAGTTTTTGTGGCTCGAAATAGGTTTGCTGTGCTTGAGAAGAGCACCAACCAAGTCCTGGTCAAGAACCTGAAAAATGAAATAGTGAAAAAGAGTGTGCTGCCCATTGCTACTGATGCTATATTCTATGCTGGAACTGGAAATCTGTTGTGTAGGGCTGAGGACAGGGTTATGATCTTCGATCTTCAACAAAGGATTGTTCTTGGGGACCTCCAGACTTCTTTCGTTAGGTATGTGGTTTGGTCTCCGGATATGGAGAGTGTTGCTCTACTGAGCAAGCATTCAATTGTTATTGCTGACAAAAAGCTTGTGCACCGCTGTACTCTTCATGAGACCATTCGTGTCAAGAGCGGAGCATGGGATGATAATGGTGTTTTTATCTATACTACACTGACGCACATTAAGTACTGCTTGCCTAATGGGGATAGTGGAATTATCAAGACACTGGATGTCCCTGTGTATGTGACGAAAATATTCGGGAACACAATCTTTTGCTTGGACCGAGATGGGAAAAACCGTCCTATCATTATTGATTCGACGGAATATGTTTTTAAGCTGTCCCTGCTGAGGAAGAGATATGATCAGGTTATGAGCATGATAAGAAATTCAGAACTGTGTGGACAGGCCATGATTGCTTATCTGCAGCAGAAGGGCTTCCCTCAAGTTGCTCTTTATTTTGTGAAGGATGAGAGGACTCGATTTAACTTGGCCCTTGAAAGCGGCAACATTGAGAAAGCCCTTGAATCTGCTAAAAAGATAGATGAGAAAGATCACTGGTACAGGCTAGGGGTGGAGGCCCTACGGCAGGGAAATGCAGGGATTGTTGAGTATGCATACCAGAAAACGAAGAACTTTGAGAGGCTATCTTTTCATTATCTGATAACTGGTAATCTGGACAAATTGTCGAAAATGATGAAAATCGCAGAGGTGAAAAATGATGTCATGGGCCAGTTTCATGATGCACTGTATCTCGGTGACGTGCGAGAGCGTGTTAAGATTCTGGAGAATGCAGGCCATTTGCCCCTGGCGTATATAACAGCTTCTGTCCATGGGCTCAATGATATTGCAGAGCGTTTAGCTGCAGAACTGGGGGATAATGTTCCTTCTCTGCCTGAGGGGAGGAAAGCTTCTGTTTTGATACCCCCGAGTCCAGTTCTATGTGCTGGGGATTGGCCGTTGTTAATGGTCAGTAAAGGTATATTTGAGGGTGGCCTTGACGATACAGGCAGAGATGCACATGAAGATTTTGAAGAGGCTGCAGATGCTGATTGGGGTGAGGCATTGGATATCGGTGAGGTAGACAACATACAGAACGGAGACATTAGTTTGGCACTGGAGGAGGATGCGCAGGAGGAGAATGATGAAGAGGGAGGATGGGATCTTGAGGATCTAGATCTGCCTCCTGATGCCGAAACACCAAGGACAGCTACAAATGCACGCTCTTCTTTATTTGTTACCCCAACACCTGGTATGCCTGTAAGCCAGATTTGGGTCCAGAGATCATCTCTTGCTGCTGAACACGCAGCTGCAGGCAACTTTGATACAGCAATGCGTTTATTGAGCCGTCAGTTAGGGATACGTAATTTTGCCCCTCTGAAGTCACAATTCATTGATCTTCACTTGGGCAGTCACAGTTATTTGCGTGCCTTTACCTCAGCACCAGTGATCTCTGTTGCAGTCGAGAGGGGTTGGAATGAGTCAGCAAGTCCCAATGTGCGGGGCCCCCCTGCTCTTGTGTTCAACTTCTCGCAATTGGATGAGAAGCTCAAGGCTGGCTACAAAGCTACAACTGCTGGAAAGTTTTCTGAAGCTCTTCGACATTTCCTGGCTATCCTCCACACAATTCCACTGATTGTGGTTGAAACAAGAAGAGAGGTGGATGAAGTCAAGGAATTGATTATCATAGTAAAAGAATATGTTCTTGGTTTGCAGATGGAGCTTAAGAGGAGGGAACTGAAGGATAATCCCATTCGTCAGCAGGAACTGGCAGCCTATTTCACCCATTGCAACCTCCAGCTTCCTCACACAAGACTTGCCTTGTTGAATGCCATGACCGTTTGCTTCAAGGCTCAAAATCTGAGCACTGCAGCCAACTTTGCCAGACGGCTTCTGGAGAGCAATCCAAGCAATGAGAATCAAACCAGAACAGCTCGCCAGGTTCTGCAGGCTGCCGAGAGGAATATGAAAGATGCTACCCAGCTTAACTACGACTTTAGAAATCCTTTTGTTGTGTGTGGGGCTACTTACGTCCCAATTTACAGAGGCCAGAAAGACGTAACTTGCCCCTACTGCAGCACACATTTCGTCCCATCTCAGCAAGGGCAGCTATGCACTGTCTGTGATCTTGCAGTCATAGGATCCGATGCCTCTGGATTGCTCTGCTCTCCTTCACAGATAAGGTAATTGTCCTTAGCAATTTGCTTGTTTGTGACCTTTCACTCTCAGTGAAACCAACTAAGTCAGTGGACAGCTTTCATCCGGAGAAACAAAGAGGTAATAGTTCCAGACAAAGAGAACTTCACTCGGATTCATATATCTGTTCGATATTTGGTTTCATTTTGCAATCAATTTTATCAATATATCCCACCCCTCAACTCTTTTTGTTCTTTAAGGTTACAGTTATCTTTGTAATAAGGTTATGTGTAAGATTTTTGACTTCTGCCATTCTTATGCAGTGTGGGAATTTAGTGTGCCTTGCTAAATGTGGCAGCTTTGTTGCCCCCCTTATCTAGTATGGTGGACCATATATGTTATTTTTGCAGATGTAATTGACATTGTGGCTACTCAGTTACTTTTGTAAGCTCATATATTTCTTTGTTTCTGCAGAAGTCCAGTTAGCTTATTCACTTGTAAGCAGGCTTTATGGTCTTCATAAAATGGCTTGAGGTTTTTTTTTTTTTTTTTTTTTTTTTTTTTTTTTCTCTTCAGGAAGAGAAATCGTCCCCAATCTGCTTAGTTATTACTAGATTTATTTCTTATATCAATTAAGGGATGCCAATTTGGCTCATTTTAGTAATTTGGCCTAATTTATCTCACAAGAAAGTAGGGTCCAAGTTGAGGAAAAAAATATACGAGAAGACCAATCTAATGCCTACTAGGTTTCTCATATTCCAAGAATATTAACACATAAATAATTATCTATCATGTTCAAAAAGTTAAAATAAAATAAAAATATATATAAAGTACCTTAACACACTTTTTTCTTTCTCTTTTCCTGAACAGCTAATTTTAATCAGGCAAATTGTTACTGTAGTTGAAAATATTTAATATTTTCGATGCATCAACAATCCAAATTGCGGATTTGGACTTCTAAAACATATATATGTGCATATATCATAATAGGCCACCTTAATTACTGACTGGCACCATGTCCAATAAGGTAATTTCATTCATCTACAATGACATGTTTGGCTGATTCTGGAAGATATTTCAAATTGCTTTCCAAAAGATTTGATAATTTGCCTTTTTCCTACTAAGAAGATTACTACTTAGGCTATGGCCCCCATCTTTAGATCCCTAAAACCTCAATTAAAATGGTCTTAGGGTTGTCAAAAGTGGTTGAAAGTGGAAACCCACGTGAACTGGCCGTCCATTCCTTCCTTTTTTTATTTTTTTCCTAAGGCACATGATGGCTGATAAAATGCCAATAAAAATCAATAATAATACGCCCTAAGAGAAACCTAAGTTGGTCTAAAAATACAAAATTCACTACCTAAGTCAATATATATGTGTGTCGAATGGCCTGTGGTCCAACGACATAAATCTTTTATATAATGTGAAAGATCAGAAGTTCGAGTCCGAACAGACTCTTGATGTGTGTATGTATAAATAAATAAAAAATCAATATGTGTGTGTGTGTGTGTGTGCGTGTGTTAAATTTTTGTAAATTCTTTTTTCTTTTGTAATCCCTCCCCCCCACCCCCCAACTCTTTTCCTCTTTTGTCAATCTTTATGATTATGTTTGGCACATGGGAGGACCAAAGGGCCCCCCACAAAAGGTTGGATTAAGTTGTTAACAACAATTAAAGACAAGTTTGGATGTTTATTGGTGCTTAATTGATGATTGTGACTAATGATACATATGAAACTTATTTGTACTTTCTGGGGAGATTATATTAAATAAAACGCCCAGAATAACATTTTTTTTGTCTATTTTATTAACAGTAAAGCATATTATATATCTCTTCTAGAAAGAGGTAAATAAACTCCGGTAAAATGAAATCATCCCTTTTGCTTAAAAAAAAAAAAAGGAAAAAAGAAAATTTAATGACAATCAATCTGAATTTTTATCATTTAGAAGAGAACAACACAGCTTTATACATATGATAGAGTGTTATATTTAATTCATCATTTCTTTTCTTTTTTGATAATCACATAGAGTAATATCATTAAATAAGAGTATATATTTATTTAGAAGAATTAGAAGAGGAAGATTCTTGAAGGATGTTTTTACTTACTTTTATAAGAATTTAAAATGTGAGTATTTTACTTATGTTTAGGGTTTGAAATATTCACAATCCTTAATATAATAATATGTTTTGCACAATCATATTGACTATGATATTTTGCTATGTGATGCGATGTGGATCTTTATATATGCCGGCTTGAAACTAGTTTCGAATACTTTATGAATTTTGATATGGTAGTAGTTTGTCCACCGATTTTTGGGTTATAGTCACATGATAATGTTAATTATAAGGTATTTTGAATATTTTGCATCTTAAATATATGCAAAATGCTTGCTGGGATTTCGATCTCACTCTTTTTGTTGATATTTTCATATATGAAGGAAAATTAACAAGGTCAAGAGATAAAGAACTATATTTATTTATAATCTAAAAGTGCATGTGTTATCTCAAAATATGTAAAATAAAATATTTTGTTGAAATATTACTTTATTCAAAAAATGGAAAGAATTTTGAAATAAAAATTATGTGATATCATAAATTTAACTTTTTTTATTAATAATTTTTTAAAATTCGAATATTAAACCTCACACATATAAGTGTGAGTACAATAACACTGAACTAATTGATCAACTTGACAAGTTTCATGTTATATAGTATGAACTGTAGAAATCTATTAAGAACCCACTACTGAAATATCAATTCCACAATATAAGAATATTGAAATAACATATGTGTTATTATTGTATGAGTAACAAAATCAATAACTAAAAAATTATTATTTTATATTACCATATAAATTTTAAAGTAGCCTACGTGTTAGTAGTGTTCGTATATATGCATATCTACATTTAATAACTATTACTTAATGATGAACAACAAATAGAAATAGAAAAACAAGTATTATTATTAATAAAAACGACACAAACATTCGACAGATTGCGGCTCAATAAATAGAGATTAGATATCTACAACCTTAAGTAAGTCAAAATATGTTGAATGATCACTATAATATTCTTTCCTCTAATCTAAATGATTTATAAATTCTTTATATGAGCATAATATAATGTAGGACTTTTGTTGTTATGTATGTGTTCCCACATTAATGGCTGTCATGTTAGGTTTGGTTAGAGCTAAAAATTGAACAAATATGCTGCAAAATATTTGAGTTATTTCTCAATTGATCAAATAATATTGGTTTCACATTTATTTACGTAAGGTTTGAAATTCAAATTTTAATGGCCTTAGGTGTATGTAAATGATAATAAAAAAAAGGGTTTGTTTGATTGAGTGGACAGTTGAAACAATAGCATCGATCACATTAATATCTATATGTGTGAGATTTGGAATTCAAAACTTCGATACACATATGTGAGTTCAAGTTTTAAACTCTAATGAACCTTTAGGTGGCTTTACTGTATATGAACTTTTAGGTTTAAACCTCAATCAATCTAGCTGAATAATATTACTATGCGTGAGTTTAAAATTCGAACTTTTATAAATCTTAATTGGTTTCACAGTGTATGAAGTTTAATATTTAAGGCCTTGTTTGGTTGCCAACTCCCCAACACCCAAAATATAAATAAACAAACCATACACATTCTCAGCTCTACTCCCAAAACACACCCAAAAAGGTCCAAAATACCCTCTCAATTCATTTCCTACCCATTCTATCCCTTTCAAGTTTTGTCCCCCCCAACCCAATTTATATATACACATACATAAATAATTTTAAAATATTTAGTTCACTCCACCAACCCAACAAAAAAATTATTGATGTGATATTTTGTCCTCTCTCAGAATACAAACAAACAAATAATTTTCTCACAATTCATTTTCTATCTACAATCAAAAATACAAACAAACAACTATCACATTCCCCAACTTCACTTCCTAAAAATCATTTTGCCAAAAGATTTTGGCAAAATTTCCCAATTCACAACCAAACAAAACCTAAGTCCTCGCAAATTTTGGATGCAATCAGTTTACGTGGGGGAAAAAAAAGTTGCATATATTTTTGTTTTGTATTTTACGGGAAATAATTGCAAATTGCATGAATTTGTGTTGAAAAGACGTTTTTGTTTTTGTTTTTTTTTTTATCCTGCGAACACACGGAAGCGCGTACTGCTGGTCAATCCCGCTTAGAAAGGCCATCAGACGCAGGGCTCGAGATGGGATGAGGGGACGGCCAGCCAACCCCCCATTCAAATATTCAATTATTTATTATTTCTGTTCCCTCTCTGATCACCCGCCACATATTTGGTAATTAATTGATTTCAATTTTTTGACAAAACTATAATTGCACTTTTTTTTTGTTTGTTTGTTTTTATTTTCTGTTAAAAATAAAAATAGAGAGTCATTAATTTTTTTTTTTTATTTTTACAGATATTTTAATTCACAAAATATTCTTTCAGATAAATTCTTGTATTTTTTCTCTATTTTTACTTTTTATTTTCTCCTATTTATATTTATATGACTTTAAATATAAAAATACTATATTTTTTCAATACAACTCATTTTCAACCATATATAATTATTATATTTTAAATAAAAAATATTTAAATAATATTTTATTTTTAAAAATACATTTATAACTAACTTTTCATTATTCTTTTCCATCAAAAAATAAAATTACTTCCAAAAAGCAAATCCAAACTGTCCCTAAGTTAATTCTCTTCACATCAAATCATGAAAATTTCCTAATCTTAGTCTTCATTTAACACCGCTGGGAAGGAACATTTTTAACTTCAATTTTGTCCAACTTAAAATTATCATAATTTATTTATTTATATATATGTACGTTGAAAGCTCGCTAAATTTGAATTTTCAATCTTACATTTTATGTACGAGACTTACATCATTGGACTAAATATCATTTGACAAATTTATTATAATTTACAGCTAACCATTTATCTATATAGTAAAAAAAATTATTAGCATTTTAATAGGGTTTATAGTGATGATTTCATTTTTTAAACAGTAGTTATAAATTAAATTGTATATTATACAATATTATATGGGATTTTGTTGAGTATTCAATTAAGTGTGTGTGTGTGTGTATATATATATATATTATATATATAGACATGCATATTAAGTGTTCGAACTGCAAACCTTACACATATAAGTGTGAAAATAATAGCATTGAGTTAATTAGTCATTCAACATCGAATGGTCATTTGATTGAATGACGTTTCCGTTACACTTATATGCATAAAGTTTAGAATTCCAACCCCTCAAAAATATCCCACTCTTCAAGCAATCTCATATATTAGCATGCCTTAGCTTGGATCAATAAAATAAAAACAAACTAATGATGCCACATATAAAATAAGGTTCAAATACTTAAAGAAAAAAAATGAACTTTATTTGGTTATATTTTCTCAAAATATTTTTCAATTAAAAAAATAAAATAAAATATTAATTCATTTCCCATAGCACATCTCAAAACACTCAAAAAATAATCCTTTTCTATTCCCTAAAATAAATATAATAATTACATATATATAACATATATTTCCTCAAAATACAATTATACATATATTAACAAACTAATACAATATCTTATATTCATCCCACTAATTAAATAAGGAACCACTTATTTGATATTTAATTTACCAAATATCTATTTCCATAGCAAAACATAAAGACAAAAAACACACACAAAACAACCTCCAATTACCCCTAAAATAAAATTGAATATGCATCATGCTCTCCAACCCCACTCACCAAAATCATTCTTCGTAGACTAAGACTCCTTATAACTCACACCAATATCGGCACTGAGGGAACGGAGATTGTTGGAAAAGGTAGCCCCTAGCCTCTCTCCCCTCCTAGCTGCCTACCTACTCGTGTTCATAGCTCGATCGAAAGTTAAAATTATGATCCGACAAAAAATCAGAAGTAATCTGTATGTTGTGATACGTGAATTGCTCAATACTGCTTCGCCACCACATAGCTTTCTCATGACAATCAAAACAATAACAAATAAAGCCAAGGTAATTATTTTTTTAAAATTAAAGTGTGATTAATAATGTGTTGGCCATTCAATAGGCAACATTTAGTCTTAACCACTTTTTGTATGCGTACGGAGTGATTAGGGCCGCCGTTAGTCCGTACTTAATTATTAAAACAATTACAATTCTCAAGAAAATTAGATTAATTAATAATTATGGGCCACTAATTTAGGGAGACCTCACGTGTTATTGTTATTATTATTTGTAGCCCGTGACTGAAAATTACAGACTGATAAAAAAGTATTAAAAAAGTATGTTTAATTAGGATGGTCCAATTTAATTTTATGGATGTCTTTTCAAATGCTTCTTCTTTTCTTTTCCATCTCCCTTCTCTAGGAAATGTCATGTCAAGCCGCTGCAGCAACTTTTTTGTTTAATACACTTTCTATTTTATATTTTTCCATTCCCCCCCGCCCCCCCCCCCCCCCCCCCCCCCCCCAAATTATCGGAGTGTTTGGTTATATATTTTGTTTGATTTTATTATATGTTTATTATGTGTTTTGAAAAAATAAATTATTAAAAAATATAAAAGTTATTTTTTAATATATTTGTTTATATTTTGAATGAGATATTTTTTATTGTAACAGTCAAATCAATACTTTTTTATTGAATTTTTGGGGGTGAAAATGACATTTAGTGATTTTTTAATTTTAAAATAATAATAAAATATATATAATGTATATATATATATGTATATATTGGAGAATATGTGTTTTGGAGGAAAAAATGAGATATTTTTGGTTATATTTTTTCAAAATAATGTTATTTCGGGGAAACATAACCAAACAAAGCCAATGTATTTTTCAAACATATATGGGTTTGTTTATTTAAGAATTGGAGTTAAAATATTTTAATAAAACAATTTTTGAAAAATGGGGTTAGGAAATGTGATGTTGTTTGTTTGTATTTTGGATGGTAGGTGGAGAATAAATTGGGAGAAAAATATTTATTTGTTTGTATTTTGGAAGAGGACAAGATGCCACATCAATAACTTTTTTATTGAATTGGTAGGGTGAAATTGATGTTTTAAAATTATTTATATATGTGTATATATGTTTGGGTTGGGAAGACAAAAAATGAGAGGGTTGGATATTGACGAATGAGTAGGAAATGAATTATGATGGTATTTTGGGCATTTTTGGGTGTATTTTGAATAGTGGAATTGGATAATGTGATAATTGTTTGTTTATATTTTGAGAGTTGAAAAATATTTTGACAATTTATAAACAAACAAACCCTATATTTTCCAATTAAAGTATTAATTTAACAACTTTAAGATCAATGATATAAAGATAAAATTGTGCAAAATTTATTTCATCTTTTTAAATATGGACTTGTACTCCATAACAAGTCAAATAAGAGCATTATTTTGGGATACGAAGAGTCAAAGAATGGACACTATAGAAAAATACAATGTAAGGGTTCGTTTGTTTTTGTTTTCTGGACCTATTTTTATTTTCTACTGAAAATGAAAACAGAGAGCCATCAACTTCTCTCCCATTTTCACAAATATTTTCATTCTCAAAATATTTTTTCAGATAAACTCTTACAGAGTCTCTCCATTTTCACTTTTTATTTTTTCTTTACTTATATTTGCACGACTTTTAATATAAGAACACTATGAGCTTGTTCTCCTCCCTTTTCCCACAATATTATCCAACTCCCAAACTACACCCAAAAAGTGTGCACATTTTTCAATATTATCTTAAAACAGAAAAAATTTCCACCCAAAACAATCTCAAAATATAATATATCTACCCTACCCTACATATCACTTTCACTATACAAACCCAACAAAAAGCTAATTAATTTGACATCTATAGTAAAATTTGTCTCTCCCCCCAAAACACAAAAAATAAACAACCCATTTTCAATTCTTTTTCCCTCTTCTCCCAAAAGAAAAAAGAAACGCTTGGCACATTTTTCAAAATTTTCTCCCAAAACCTCATTATCCAAAAATATTTTTCAAAAAATGCCCAAAATGCAAGAGAACAGAGCCTATATTTTTCAAATACAATTCATTTTCAACCCTACATAATCATTACATTTTAAAACAAAACATCTAAACAACATTTCATTTTCAAAAATACTTTTACAACTAACTTTTCATTATTCCTTTTCACCATAAAATGAAAATGCGTCCAGAAAATAAATCCAAACGGCCTATAAGTGACAAAAGAATAAGTAAAAACATATGATTATTAGTAACGAAATAAATTAAATGATAATAATTTTTATTTTATCATTGATGATAATTGTATGTATTAATAATTTTTACTTTTGTCATAATATAACTTAATACAAAAATTAATATTTTAAATTTTTATTATTAGTAATATATGTATAGTGTCAGTATTATTTATTTGGACAATATGAGGTTGGACAATATTATTTTGGGGAAAAATAACCAAACATATCATCATTTTTCTTCAAAAACACATATTTTTCAATATATACATATATATATTATTATATTATATATATTTTATTATTGTTCTAACATTAAAAAAATCACTTAATTCCATTTTCATCCCAAAAACCTAACAAAAAACATTGATTTGGCTGCTACAGTAAAAAATATCTCCTCTAAAACATAAATATACCAAAAAAACTTTCACATTTTCAACAATTCATTATCCCAAAATACATAATAAAATCATACAAAAAACATAACCAAACATTCCCATAATTATTAATGTTTCTTCTATAATTAAATTTGCTCCCCATACTTATTTTATTTTTAAAGAAAGTATTAGTCAGGAATACATGATGTTTTACATGATAATTTGCAAACTAATATGTTTAATTTTTATACACTCAAGGAATTCTTTGGCCTTGTTTGGTACCAAACTTTCACAGTATTTTTCAATTTTCAAAATTTAAACAAATAAGTTATCACATTCCTCAATATCACTTTCCAAAACACACAAAATAATCTTGAAAATACCTTTAAAAATTCACCCTAAAATCAATTCCCTAATGTCCTACTCTAAATTCATCATTACAAAATATATATACATACATCAATCACACAATCTCTATATGCACATTTATAATCATATCAAATTATTTAGTTAATTTCAACATTCTAGTAAAAAAGTGATTGATATGACATGTATAGTAAATTTTGTCCTGTTCAAAATACTACCAAACAAATAATTTTCTCTTAAAATATTATCCATCTGCCACCTAAAACACAAACAAACAACCTTGACATTCCCCAACCCCACTTCCCAAAAATCATTTCCTAAGATATTTTTCACAATTCACCCCAAAACCTAAACAAACAAGGACCGGTTTGTTTATGTTTTCAATACCCTTTTTCATTTTTAACACAAAATGAAAATAGAAAACTATCACTTTTCTATCCATTTTCACTCAAAATTTTCTTTATTTTTCTTTTCAACTCTTATATTAATCAAATTCAAATTTAATTTCATATAAAGTAACCACTATCATATTAAAATTAGTAAAATATACATATATTTTAAAAAAAATAAATATTTTTAAACATAAAAAGTATAAATCAACTAATTTTTTAATCTTATACCTACTCTAATCATTATTTTCCAACAAAACACCTAAATACAATTTTATCTTTCATTTTCAAACCAGAATTATTTTTCTAACTTTGGTTTTTGCATAAAAATGAAAATGACCTATGAAAACATATCCAAACGGGCACCAAGCGTTATGACTTTATGAAAAAGAAGTCTGCCACTAATCTCACTGGCTGTGACGCTTATAATCATACCAGCCATAATTATCGCCGCCTGATTCGTCATCAACGAAAGATTTTTCGCTGTAACCTTGGGTTTCCTCATTTGGTTGATTGCTTTTAATCCCTTCCAGAAATTAATAAAACCAAAGGGCACCAAATTATCATCATGGCAAAGAAAAAGCAGAGCGTGTTTTCCGGTACAAGGACGAATAAGCAAAAGCTGATGCCATGCCACGTGGATCCACACTAACCGTTGGATCATCAGGCAAGGACTAGGATTTACTTTCTCGATGGGGGTTGGCTTTTCTATAGCAAAACTGCAAGAAGAACTGTAGAAAGAAAGTGGCAAGATTTTCTGCTCAAACGACAAATTCTCCCCACGCCCCTGCTCCCTACCCACCCCGCCCACTGTAGTCTAAAAGTACACACAGTCCACTACTATTGTAAGTGATTTAGTGTGTGATGTGTGTGAAAGAGAAAAAGAGTTGAGAAAAATGTCTTAAATTGAGGTTGCAGAGGGGTGGTTGCAGTGGCTGATGGCGGCGTTTGCAGGGCTGTGATTTTAATGCATCCGAACACAAAGACAGAGAATTCAATTCAAGCGAGAAAGAAAGAGGGGAAAATCAACGAACTCCTTTTTTGTGTCTTCATTCTTTTCTCTTAACCTAAATTTTGATGGTGAAAAAAGCTGCAAAAAAAGAACAAAACAACCCCCCAAGAATCACACACACACACACACACACACAGAAACACACAGTGTGTCAGCGGGCAGAATTAGCAGAAGAAAACAGTCTCCAGTGTCCCCCCACCTACAAAAATACTTCTTAGTATGACTAGCTTTACTATAGTAGTAAACTAGTCCCATAATTCATTTGACAGTTCTAGCCCGAGGTTTTCTCCTGTTTGCTAATGGATTTTCTCTCGAAATTGAGCTTAGAATCGGCTTGTCGGGGTGGAAAATGTCTGGGTTTTTCTCACTAGGTGGTAATAAAGAACAAGAACAAGAACAAGACACTAATTATAGCTTGTTTCTGTTCAAGAACGAGGAGATCTACAACAAGGGTTTTGAGTTATGGCAGCAGTATTATCAATTGCACCATCAAAGACTTCAGTCTCATCATCAGCTACAAAGTACTCAAGATGTGGAGTTTTCTATCGGGCCGAGCAGCAGTAGCAGACGGAACAATATAAATATCAACGGTGATAGTATTGCTGATGAGCCTTCGAATTTTCGGGTGATGAGTCAAGGAAGAAGTGGAAACGACGTAATTAACTGTCAAGATTGTGGGAATCAAGCCAAGAAAGATTGTTTGCATATGAGGTGTAGGACTTGCTGTAAGAGCCGGGGCTTTCCATGCCAAACCCACGTGAAGAGCACGTGGGTTCCCGCGGCCAAACGCCGGGAGAGGCTGCAGATGCTGCAAGATCAACAACGTGTGACGATCGGAGGGGAGAATAGTAAACGGCTGAGAGAGAATATTCCGGGCGGCGGTGGAGGTACTGGAGCTTCTACTAGTATTTCACGTTTGCTCTCTTAACACTTTAGGTGATGTTTGTGGGTTTTAATACAGAAAAACATCTGAAAAATTTTGAAAAAAAAAATGATGGGCTCCATTGATCTGATGGGGTTTGAATTCTTGAAAATATAGGTCATTTAAGAAGCTCCATAAAATCAAAGACAGGAAAATAATGAGTAAAAATTTATTGTACTAGTGTTGCAATAATATCCTTTTTCTAGTTTACTGTTGCAGAGTAAAACTGACGCAAATAAAGTCCAAAAGGAATTAGAAAAAGAAAAATTCTTTGAATTTATCTTTTCCCATTAAAGATTTTTTGCTTTTTGTTCTGATTATTATTTTCTTGGTTGGGGGTGGGGGGGGGGGGGACTAGGGTTTGAGTTGGCACATTTTCCAGCAGAAGTGAATTCTCCAGCGGTTTTTCGCTGCGTGAGAGTGAGTGCAGTGGATGAGGCGGAGGAGCATTTGGCTTATCAGACTGCTGTCAACATTGGAGGCCATGTTTTCAAGGGAATTCTCTACGATCAAGGCCCCGAAAGCCGGTACCCTGGTGGTGGCCCCGGAGAGACCTCCTCCGGCTGTCGAGGAGGATCACAACATCAGCCGCTTGATCTCATCACCGCGGCCGCCGCGACGACCAACTCCCCCGCCGCTGCCACCACTAGCAACCTGAATGCGGCGATGCTTGACCCTTCAATTTATCCTGCTCAGATTAGCGGTTTCATGGCGGGTACGCAATTCTTCCTACCACCAAGACCTTGAGAAGTAGAAATTTCTTTCTTTCCTTCAACTCTAACGTGAGATTTCCGTTTGTTGCTGGTAATATTTTAAGCCTATATTTTTGACAACCATATTTGAAGGAAAGAAGTAGGTCAAGACGTACGGTGTAAGAAGAAAGGCCTTGGGATGTTATTGCGTATTATTTTTGTTCGAATTTCAATTATGATTTTGTGCATTTGTTTAGTTAAATTTGGTCTCAATGAAAAACCCTTTCTTTCTTAATGCTTTTGGTTGAAGCAACAAATGGATTTTCCATTTTTTTTTTTTTAAATTTTATACACAATATATATTTGAAAAAATATGTGAAATTGGATGCTTCTATTCCACCGTTTCTTGCTAGTTAAATCGGGAGGAAAGTAGGCGAGGAGGTATATATATAGTTGGTTTTGCTCTATCATTTTGTTTAGCATTCTTTTCCGGATTCAATAAAAAGAAAATTGGTTGTTGGCGGATGAACTAGCATCTCACGTCTTCCATGCACTGACAAATGATATACCAAAAGAGCGAACCTCAAACCTGAGGATATCGATGCTGTTGAATTAATTAACCACTTAATATGGTGATAGCATATATTTACGGTTTGTTTGCTTCATTGGATAAAACTGGATAGATCAATTTTTAAGTTTTAATTTTAGTTTGCTTTATATTTTTATGGTTCATGATATCTTTGTGGTTCGATGTGATATCATGGGCCAGGTTAGTTTATGGATAAATATATCTTGGCCTGATCTATTTTTCATCTTTTTAAATTTGATCTGATAAAGAATGAAAATGATATTTTTACCTTCATAAAAATTCTATCCTCAACGTTTTTTGCCAAATTTTGGAAATTTACCTTTATTAGAAGTTAGGATATTTTCGACATTACAAAGTGTAATCACATCGAACAATCTTGTCTACCAAACATTAGATAGTATTAAGCATAGGATATCATTAATTTTTAAAATTTAAGTAAATAATAGATTACATGATTTAGAATTCTATTTTTAATTTATGTATCACTAGTATATTAATTTCTTCTAATCCTATGTGCCCAAGTAAACAATTTCTTGATATGCATTCATAAAATGAAACATAAAATGAAACAAGAACAAGAATCGAGTAGAACTCAAAATGCTCCTCCTCACCTATAGCTGCCCATACACATAGCCATAAATGCATACACATATGTACGCACAAGATCCCTAAACACACAGTACTGAAAGAAAAAAAGCACCCAGAGGAATATTAATAAAGGGTTCAAGACTGGAAAATTACAGGCATGGATGTGACTGGAAGAAAGGATATTGGAAGCTGTGATGATCCTAAATGCAGATCATATGTTTAATGTTTCTGCAACTACATATGTAAATATAGAACCATGTGATGATGTGTGGACATGGATGTAAAATGTTGCTGTAAAATAACGTACATATGATATGGTAAGAATATTAATGGCTCTTTTCTATAGGCTGCATGCTATATATGACCCATAGCATGTATAGGAAGCAGAAAAGTTTTAGAAACTTTCCACAGATTTGAAATTTATGTACCTTAGGAAAGTTGATGAGTAATTTTGGGAGACAAGGACATTTCAACCCTAATGGGAACACATATATACATACTTCTTCACTTCTTGTTTGATCTGTTTTTCTCAGCTTTATTTTTGGATTAAGTTCTTCTATGTGTGTGGGTGGTTGTGTGCATGCTACAAGTAGGGTTCCAATGCTTATTGTTGGTATAATTACAAGTAGTGAGAGAAATTGTTGCATACATTTTGTTGATTAGTGTGGCAATCGATTGAACTAATTGTTTGTGTATGGATGTTGAGGGTAGGGAAGTTCGGATTCTCTATTTTAAATGGTACTGCATCTAATTTTATTCAGTTTTATAAATATATGTTAAGTGTATTATCTTTTTTTAAAAAAATATGAATTCTTATTTGGATTTTACACATTTGACATGTATATGTGAAATGGAATTATATAATGTAATTGTCATATGTTTATGAAGTGAAATAGAAGATAATATAAGATTTGAAATGAAGGACCCAAAATGACGAAGCCTAGAGATGCATTGGTTGAAACAAGTAAAAATATCAATAGATATAATAGTCGAATATTATTCTATTTCAATATCTATTTTGTTGTATATTCCACTTCACAAATGCATGTTAACTGCATTTTATTTACAATTAAATATTTTTTAAGGAAATATTTTATATATTTTACATTTTTGTGTATTTTAAAATAAAATATCATGAAATACCCATTGGAATAGAGAATGAACTGATGGTCATATTTTAGTAATAATAGAGTTTTGTTCTATTTTTTGGCAAGATGATATTTTCCCATTGCTCTGAAACACTTATATACCTGTTTTATATATTGTTTGTTATGATACACACACACACACACACACACACACATATATATATATATATATATATTTCAATTTGTAACTCTTTTATGTATTTAACTTTACCTATAGACACTAAATTATTAGTGCATGTGATTTATGACCAAAATTTAGTCTATAAAATATTTTATACACTCAACATTTATTTATAATATAAAGTAGAAGATATACGAAATATCATTAAAATGGAAGAATATTCGAATGGGATATTGGTTCACTGCCCATGTCTAAAAGAGAATAATATCCTCGCATAGTTACCCAAAAATGCACCTCCTATAAGGGTCAAATTTACCGAACTTAGGGAAATACAGTACAATTATGGGGGCATTTACACACTATGTACTGGCAAATTTGAAGAGGAAGCAGCAGAGATAATGATAAGGAACCTAAGCCTTACATATCTCCATTCAATTTTGATGAAATATGGAAATATGGTGAACTTAGCCTAATGACATTTTTGTCTTTGGCTTCAAGTTCTATGCATCCAATCCTAAATCAATCAATCACTTAGCCTTTGACATGAATTGTGTTACATTCTTTCTTTCCATTTTTTTTTTTGTGTGTGTGTACATTCTTAGTGCCCGTTTGGTTTTGTTTAAAGCTCATTTTCATTTTCTACTAAAAATAAAACAGAAAGCTATCAATTTCTTACATATTTTTATAAATATTTTCATTATCAAAATATTTTTCAAAAGGCATTATTACTCCCCCCCCCCCACCATTTTCATTTTTAGTCAATTTTCATTTTCTGCTGCTCACGTTTGTACGACCTTTAATACAAAATTTTACATTTTTCAAATATAACTCATTTTCAACCCTAAATAGTCATTATATTTTAAAAAAAACCTCCAAACAATATTTTATTTTCAAAAGCAAATTTATAACTAATTTTTCACAATTTTTTTACATCAGAAAATAAAAATGCCTCCAGAAAATAAATCCAAATGGCCCCTTATCGTTGTGTATATTTGTGTGCTAGTTCATCAAAACCATAACATATATATCTCATATCTATATGATCAAATGTTCTTCTTGTGTGCTCCATGGGTAGCATTTATTTGTTTGGGAAACCATGCATGCATGCTAGGAACTTTATCCCATTGTTTATGACTAATTTCTTTTATATATGATGATGTAATATCCCATGAAATTACAAGCATTTTTTCAATTACCATTCTTGTAAAATAAAGTTATATGCCATGAGATTTTTAGTGAATCTACATTTGTACCATCGTATGATACTAACCTGCCTGAATTATGAAAGCGATTTTTTCCCCATGAATCATATGAAATTATAAATAGTACTTCATATTTTATATTTGCATGTACACACACACACACACACACACACACACAGTTATAAACACTATTTGAAAGTAGATATCAGTATATTATATCTTACTTCTCTACCTCCAAATAAATATTCAAAGATTTTTATCGAGCAAACTAATTGGACGAATGTTTCAGATTACAGAATCCACATTGATCTAACTTAAAACTCATATTAACTCAATATATGCATGCATGACTAAGGGGCCGTTTGGTTTTATTTTCTGGAAGTATTTTCATTTTCTGGTGAAAAGGAATAGTGGAAAATTAGTTATAAATGTGTTTTTAAAAATAAAATATTGTTTAGATATTTTGTTTAAAACGCAATGATTATGTATAGTTGAAAATGAGTTGTATTTGAAAAATGTAATATTTTTATATTAGAAGTCGTGTAAATATGAGTAGAAGAAAATAAAAAGTGAAAATAGAAAGAGAGTGTGTGTGTGTAATAGCTAGTGTGTTTGGGAAAATGTGTTGAAAGCGAAAATATTTGTGAAAATAAAAGAGAAGTTGATAGTTTTTTGTTTTTATTTTTATGAGAAAATGAAAAGGGACTTTGAAAACAAAACCAAACGGGGACTAAGAGAAATATCTTTTGAAACTTATATCCAATTGTTATCAGCAGAAAAGAAAAGAAAAAATCAAAATCATATAATGAGTAGCCTTAGTAGGGTTTGAAAATTTTAGGGAAAGATAGGGTGAGGGCCAGAACCAGAAGCACGTCTTCATTCTAATGCTGCTTGTCATGGTAATTGAGCTGTAAGTGGTCCAAATTCCCTCTCTTTTACCAACAATTCTATCTTCCTTTCATTCAATCTCCATCAACACCTTTAATCCCCTACCACCACCTCCCTGTTTTCCATCTTCAAATGCCAACTTTATTGCAATTTTTAATTACTGCATCCCAAAATTACATGTGTTATGTGGTAAGTTCTCACTTATGAGAACAAATTAATTGCAAGGTGAAAGTCATATATATATATATATAGTCACACATTGTCACACTTGGAGTGGTGGTCAAGTGGTTCCAAACTTACTCTCAAGTGATTTGGTAAGTCCACCTCCTGAGTTCGAATCCTCTCTGTACATTTATTATAAATATTTGTTAGTTGTGTGCTCTTCGGCCTAGTTGTAGACCAGTGCTGGCTTTTGTGGACTTTATTTGGCCCTTGGTGGTGCTATGTTAACGTGACCTGTGCTTGTGCGGATTGTTCAGGTGTCTGATATATTCGCAGTTGAACATGAAAGTCTGAACATGACGTAGCGGGAGGAGGTAAGGTCGCCACTACTGCTTCCTTCCTTTTAGCCTTAAAAAATAAAAAATAGTCACACACACACACACACACACATATATATATAAAGTAGTTGGAGAATCGGCCATGATCATCATCTTTTTGGAAAAAAAAAAGTGTAATGCAAACAACAAACTCATTCCAAATTTATTAAGTCAAAAGTATAAGTCGATGAATATAGTAGACAATATAATGATCGACTCAGAGGGTGTTTGGTTGAACTTATTTAAAAAGGTTTTATAACTTCCTACGTCTTACAAGATGCTGGTGAAGCTTATAAGATGTTAGATCTTTTTCTAAAAATAAGTTCTTAAATTTTTTGGATAAAATAAGGTTTTAGAGCTTATAAGATGTCAGCAATGACGATTTTGTAATTAATATGATTAAAATTAAGAGAGTTTGATAATATTTTAAAAATAAATTAGGAACTTCTTACTTTCTAATTTTTTTTTTTATCACTAGTTCTATAAAATGACTTAAATCTAATAAGAGTGTGTTTGGATGAACTCATAAGTGCTTTAAAATATCTTATAAGATGTATAATTTTATTAAATTATAAAAAAAAGTTATCAAATACTTTTATATATTTTATAAACTCTTAACTATTTTATAAGACATTTTAAAATGCTTATAAGCACATCCAAACGCATATGACTAGACTTAAATTATTTTATAAAACCAGTGAACACATAAATATTTTTCACCAATGCATGTGGTGTAAAGTGATTTTGATTTTTCCTTTCTTGAAAAAATTATTCGTTGGAAAAAGCCCTTTGACCCGGCTGGTTTTGAGCAATACTTCTGTTTTTCACTTTGTTTTAATAGTGTAATATGTCAACAAGAATGTTTCGATCAAAATCAATTGTAATAAATTCTACGGAATGTGGTTACCCACAAATACTGAACAATAGGCCCCGGGCCCCTCGATACTTCAACGACTCTTCTGCTATCCCGTGATACCGTGCATCATTCCTACTTCTATATTCTTTGTCTAAAAATGGTTTTGTATTTATGGGGAAAAGTCTGATAATGCGTCGCAATTTTGTACAATCATTCGATCTGAATACTACATGAAGAGAAGAATATCTAAATGACAGAACAAAAGATATGAAAATACGAGATCATACCACGAGTAACTCAATAAATTTGAATTTGTAATATTTTATATAAATATAAACATGTATTCAAAGGCATTATTGATCAGTCGACCGTTACAACTAACATTACTGGAATTAGATTCTTCTGGATCGTATTGCAAGAGAGGAAGCTTTGCTAACGAAAACTCAAAGCAGCAAGTTCTTATTTCAATTCCATAGGGCCATCTCCAACCCTAAATCTATTTTAGGGTCTATTTTTTTACCTCATAAGAAAAATAGCACGCTAAAAATTTAGAAACTTAAATAGCATTTTCCTTCTCCAACCCGAGATTCTATATTTTATATTAATTTAATATATTTAGACTAATCTATTTTTTTTATATTTATTTTTTGATCAATTATTAATTAATTTTAATTTTAAAAAATATTTAAAAAATAAAAAGTTAATAATTGAAAAAAATATATTTTGTTAAGCAACTTATCAAAGGGTATATACTTGAAACTTGAAGAAAAAAGAACAATACAAATAAATTTATGAAGCAGTACAATTTAGTTATCACGGTTTGATGATATAAATCTTGCTTACAAAAAAATAATCAATAAGTCAAAAAAATAAAATTTTGTATTTATTTTTAAAATAAATGATTTTTTAAAAATATATGTGAAATTAATACATAGATTAATATAATTAAAAATTCTTAAAATTTACATAATTAATATAAAAATACATAATTGATATAGAAATTAATATAAAAATTTACATAAATTAAATACATAATTAATATAAAAATTAAATTTACTTATAAATTAATACACAAATTAATATAATTTTTGAAATTCTTTACATTAATTAAAATAAATTATAAAAAAAGATAAAAAATAATAAAATAAGAAATGAAACCTTTGGTCATGGTTTAGCACTAGGGATGGGAATAAGTTAGACTATAGGCCGGGCCTTTGGCCCGGTTTGACCTAGCCTGTTTAATAATTTAGTCAGGTTAATGTTTAAAAAGAAATATTTTTAACTAAATAGGCTACACTTAGACTCTTATAAAAGCTTGCAAAGCCTAACAAGGTGGCCCTTTTATCCTTCTTTACATAAAAAAGTATAATAACAGTGATGTAATATTAAATAGCTAATTGTATTTGATTTCTTTAATTAGTCATTTGTGGAATCCGCTATGTTGCTTAATATTACTTTTTGTTGAAATTATACTATTTTATACTTAGATTTGAGCTTTCATAATTATACATTTGTTATTTATCATTTTGATTATTGCTTATCAATGTTTATTATAAGTTTGAATATATTAAAAATTTAGATTTATGTGATGTTTAGATTTAATGGAACCCTTCATAAAAAATAGGCTTTTAGGTAAGCTTTAAGACTGGGTTAAGACTTTAAAATTTTATTTAAAAAGCTAAATCTAACCTTAAAAAAAAACCTATAATAAATAATAGACTAGACTTAGACTTGTCATTTGCGTAATAAGCCTGATCTATTTAAGTCAAAACCCAGCCTAGCGTAACCTAACCTATTTCAATGCCTATTTAGCACTAAAAGATAGTTGAATTTAAGGAACTCAACACATTTTCACCGGTCTATTAACTCGATTCAATTGGTCATATTCGTTGTATTAATTTGCTTGGGAAAGTCCAATTTGAAGAATAAGGCCTAGTTTTAAGAGAAACAAGCCCAAAGTAAGTGAAAGCAGCCCAAGGGTAGCAAAGCCCACGTTTGCCTATTCAAGTTGGGCTCGACCTCGGCCCGGGTACTTCAAATCCCTTAGATGAAAGGCCACATGGATGACTAAGATAGTGTCACTATACTTGAGATATAGGATTCAAATATTACTATAAATAGTATCATAGCCCATTTTAATAGGTATTATTTTATAATAGTTTTCACTCTCTCTACCCAACATTTATTTTACCTTTCTTTTCGACCCTCGTAATTTGATTTGAGTATCGGAGAATTTTTATTAGGACGACCCCAACAACCTCAATGACTTGTGGTGATTTCATATCATATTAGACAACTTAATTTGAAGACCTGAATCGAATATAATTACAACGAATGATCACTCCCAAATTCAATCATAATTATTTTTGAATGGTCCAAATCAAATTACCTCCGTCATGACATTTTTGCTAAGTAGCAACAACTGTAAATACTTTTTATTTTTTCATATTTTATAGGCAAATGATTTTAGAGGAAAAGAATATAAACTCGGGACATAGGCGATTGGAAGATTGAAAAACAAGAACGCCTTTTGAGAACGCGATATTCATCTAGCCCGGCCCGAAGACCCAGCCCGGACTCCGCACCTACTCATACCGAGTCCATTTGAGTCGTTACGCATCTTCGTCTTCTTCAAACGAAAGCCGTTACTCTGCCTCTCAGAAACATAAGGTCCCGTCATGGAGGAGGACCATAGTAACGGTAACACAACCGTCGACACTGCCAAAGCCGATCGATCCGTTTGGCTTATGAAGTGTCCCCATGTCGTCTCCAAGGCGTGGCAATCTGCCTCCTCCTCCGCCGACTCGCCGCCTATCGCCAAAGTCGTTGTCTCCCTCGATCTCCTCAAACCTGATGATCCCTCGTCCCTCCAAGTAAACATTCCCTTCTCTCTCTCTCTCTCTCTGTTTGGATACGTGCCATATGTGTGATGTCGATGTGATATTTGTGCGTCTTTGTTGTGTGATTTTATGAATTTTTGCGGTTTATTTGAGTTTGAATTGTGAATTTTGTAGGGATGTAATTTATGAAATTAATTTGATGTACGTCCATCAGTTTACTATGGAGACGGCTGGGAGGGAGGTTGTGAACATGCCCAAGAGTTACTCTCTCAACATGTTTAATGATATCGTTCCCATGTGTGTTTTCTCGGAGACAAATCAAGGTGAATTGTCTTCAATTACCATTTTCTTTGCTGCGCCCCCCCCCCCCCCCCCCCCCCCCCCCCTCTTTTTTCTGGTGAAGTGTGAATGCGAAGTATTTATTGGTTGGTTTTGGCATTTTAGAGTAACTGCTATTTCCATCTTACTTGATGGTTTATGCTTTTTCTGATTTTGATAATCTGTGGTGAACTCAAATTTTGGATGAGTAATGATCTTAGATTTTCTCCCAACTCTTTTTCGTGGTATTTTTGTGATTTATGGATTAGTGATGACTTCTGTTGTATTGGATTGTAGATAACCTGTCTCCGCAATGCCCATGATTGTCGAATTATTGTCAAATATGGATTTGTGTTAATATTACTTTAGAAAATCTGCTGCTAGTAACATGCGGTGTACGAGATTATGAAGAGCACTGAGCGTTAGTGCTGTATCTGTTAATGCTGTAGAGGAGTTCCCTCTGAAGTATGAATGTGCTTATGTACTAAAGGAGATTATAGAGGAATTACTTAATTTTCCATAATGCTCCATCAAAATGAGTCTGCAAAAATTGTCTTTCTGCACATTATTTTCTTGTAGATGCTACTAAGATTTCATCTATCAGGGACTTGGCAGAAAGCTAAACAAAGTGATGTTTAGATCAAATTTATCTTCTAACCAGCTTTTTACTTACTTGGAAAGGACCTGAAATTGCTAAGTATTAGGTTAGTTCAGGCAGGCCCACATTCCTCCATATCAATTAGAGATTAGTTGAAATATCTAGTGAAAAAATACAATGCAATTGAGATCATCTACCTAATGAACTGTTCTTTGATTGTACTTATGTAGTTGGTTGTCATGTGTGCTAATTTATGGTTGGTAGTAACAATGGCCAAAACTAGCTATTTTTTTCTCCTTAACCACCTCTGATTGAGGGTACAATGGTCTTGCTTCTGGTCTTAGTTTTACCTGGTGTAGAGGGTACCCTTCTGTACATCTAATTCAGATGACCACAACTTGGTTAGCGTACTGGGAGGTTTGCCTCATCAGTTACCCTGTCAAAATGAGCAGAAGTTCTCTCGTATCTTGCTATATGTCAATGCATGTTTATTTATTTTATTATTGTTATGAGTTAAAGAGACTTATGATGGTTGTAAAAGTAATAGCTAAGGAAAAGGCTGGGTTTCTAAACATTTTATGCTAAAGAAAGAATAATGAAAAGGTGTTCCTTGGTTGGCTTTATTTATATTTAAGTAAAAGAGCAACACGATTTTATTTGAGGGGCGTGTTTTTTCCTTTAGGAATTTTATCTCTTGATGTGCATAACTTGGTTAGAGTTTAATGCTGTTATGTTCAACTTTACCAAACATTATCCAAACCTTCAGTTAACAACGGATATTCACTATAACATGCTACCTAATATGATGATTTCATATCTTGTGGATGAGTATCTGTCTGGCTTCATTCAAGGTGCTGTCTTGATGCAGTTACATGAATGGCATTTATCTAGAATTGCAATTCCTAAATCTTTTTGCTGCCCATTTATTTGTGCTTCATAATATGTGTGTTCAAATTAGCTTAAATGTATGCACTACACACTACTCACTATGTTGCTTGCCAGTTTGTTTATATATTTTATGTTTTCTTGTATAGGTAGAGTTGCAATGGAAGGGAAAGTGGAACATAAATTTGACATGAAGCCCCATCATCGAAACATTGAAGAGTATGGAAAAATGTGTCGGGAAAGGACAAATAAATCCATGGTCAAGAATAGACAAATCCAGGTCGTACACTGGCTTATCACGGATTTTATTCATACGCATTCATGCTAAAATATTCTTAATCTATGTTTCGATGTTTATCAGGTGATCAATAATGATAGCGGTGTGCACATGAGGTCCATGCCTGGAATGATGGGACTGATTACGTCGACTTCTAAGGTAATTAAGCTCTTTCTTATTTGTAATTTTCTTAGAATATAATTCAGCACTTTGGGTTATTGCTATAGTTATCTGATTTCACTTTATTTAGGTTAAGAAATTTAATACTAGTTCTTGATAAAGCTGGTTCAGTATCAGACATGTTAACTTATGGAGTATAAAGTTGCGAATACAAATCAAATATATTTTCTTCTTGAAACTGATATGAGATACTTTCTTCTGGAATAAAGAGGCCTAATCAGAAGTCCTGCAAATTGCTGGATATGCATTTGTCTTTACACCTCTTTTGTAGTAGCATAATGAAGTAGAAGAAAGCATTTCACTGACAAACCCCTCAGCTTCTCTGGCCATGCTGCTGTGTGCTATATCCTGTCATTGAGTGAGAGGCTGCAACATGTAATTGTTGTGATTCCATTCAAAACTGAGACATGGATTCTGAGGATTACACTTATAGCGTTAAGACAAAAAGTTGGAATTTTGGAGAAGGGAAAGAATGTGGGAAGAAGTGGAATTATCCCCTAAACAGAGTTTTTGTGGATGTGATATGGGTGATGACAGATTGTGATTGCTATTTCATCCTGCTTGCTGTATGGATGAATGAATAAATGTCAATTATGTAGGTGCCTTCTTACGTAGATGATGGTACGGAACCTACATCCTTAATTAATTCATATGATGCTTATAATGAGTACAAACACGATCTGGCATTTTGGAATCAGAAGGCCAGGGGTCAGGTATTGCTCGGCCATGAATGCAGCATGCAACTGTGTTTGACTATTGTTTGACGGCAAAACCAATAATTGAAGATGGGTTTGACCTTAGCGGTTTGTGAGTTTAGGAGATGTCTGCAACATCGGAATGTGGTGTTGCTCACAATCACCTTTTGAAGGCTATTGTATGGCCTAGGCCATGTTGCAAGATGCTTGGGATATGTCTTTCCTATTTCTGGTTGACAACTTATTCGTCATTGCATGTACTCCATTTAATACATGGATATTATTTTCACAAACTTCTCACAAAGTTAACCTTAATTATTTTGTTTTAGTAATACAAATTGTAATTTGCAAATATTTGCAACTTATGCAGGATAAGAAAAAAGCCGCTCCAGTTAAGGGGTCCGATGTGAAAAGGACTAGAAGGGACCGTGGTGAGCTGGAAGATATCATGTTTAAGCTTTTTGAAAGGCAACCTAATTGGGCACTGAAGCAGCTGGTTCAAGAAACTGATCAACCAGCGGTATGCCTTTGCTTATCATTGTATTTTGAAGAAAGGCTTAGAACTTAATGTGTTGTGGATATGGTGATTGATGGTTCCCGTTTCTATCGTTTGTTGAACATCCTGCTGGCTTACATAGACCGACAAATATTTTCTTATGAAGGCTATTTGTTATAAAAACTCACTCTAGATGATATACAATGGTTGACTATGTTGTTTCTGTGTGTGAATTTCATGGGGCCAATGTGTCTAATTTTCTGTATCTTTCTTTGCAGCAATTTTTGAAAGAGATATTGAGTGAGCTCTGTGTATACAATAAAAGGGGAACAAACCAAGGTACATATGAGCTCAAGCCAGAATATAAGAAATCTGTTGAGGATACAGGTGCTGAATAATGATTTTGCATTGTTGTCTGTATATTAGATTACAGATGAATAATGTTATATAAGAAAAGGGGACCAGTCTTTAATATTGCACATCTGTCCTTTAAGATATGGTGACATGCCTAGATTGGCGGTCCTCGTAAAACTCAAGAAAGGAACAGATTGATGCCAGAGAAGCATATAGCTACTAAAACCTAGGTTGTACTTGTTTATGGATTAGGTTCCCATGTATGTTCACTTCATAGAATACTCATTTAATTAAGTCATGAGTAAGTCATATTTGATTGCTGTTTTTCTTTTCTTTCTCTTTCTCTGCCATCTTCTATAATATGGTGTGGAGTTCTAGTAACACAGTTGAAGGATTCCATATGTGCTTCATTGAGAAATTTACAATTTCATTTGAATTCTTTCTGATATTTTCACCTTCCATGCATGTCTAGCAGGTGTGTGCATTAGGTCTGGTAATCAATCATAACGCAGAGTAATGTGATAAAATTCTAGCAGCTTTGTTAAATGTCTCATTCAGAAATGTTTTTTGTTATAACTACAACCAAACTTGAGGAACCCTAACAATGTAAGCTTATATAAGTATTGGCTAGCTCATTGTGTGATTTGCCTAAAGATATGATATGCTTATCTGATAGTGTTGATTTTTGCTGGTCATGGTTCCGCAGAAAATTGCATTTGTTTCTTAATTGCTTCATGCTCATGTATTAGCTTTTAATTATCTTATTAAGGATGCATTTCTTCTGTGTTAAATTCGATAAATATAGCATGAGTTACCTAGTTGATTTTGTAGAGCTATTCTCTTTGATTGATTCCCTGTGTTTTGCTTTGATATTACACCCACTATCTGGATGTGAAAGTCTTCATGCTGAAGAATACAGGTTTTAAGGAGGTAGTCTTGCTGTGACAAGTTTTCAATTTCAGAGACTAATTTAGCCCTCATTTTTTTTTAATTTTTTTTATCCTTTCTACGTGGATAGATCACATTAGGAACCAAATTCATCTCATATCAAACTCTTCCTAGCAGAACCAATGGCATATAGTGATAATTGATGCTGTCACCTCACCTTATAGTGCGGAGAGAACTCCAAAGCTCCAAGCTCACTGACATTCACAACCGGACAGCATATTAGCATATTACCAAAAAAGTAATAGAGAAGATCAAGAGAGCCTCAGTTACAGACTTAAACAAAGCCATAAATACCATCCCACCTTGGAATTTTGTTAAAAAGGCTGCGGCAATTATATTGATATTTAGTTCAAATCTACCACTAACACCATATCAAACCCCAAATTGATTCCTCAATAACATCAAATAAAGAAAACTTCTGGACAACCCAGAAAATTTTGCCACAGCCAGTGTCACCTGACCCAGAGCACATTACATTAGGACTGGAAAACAGAAGCAATTGGATTACCAAAGCTATTATCAGTCATCTGAGTTTATTAAGCAAAAGAAATCCATCCTTTTCACGAATTTCCTCTTTTGTGTGATGGATTCCAGAAAATTCAGACACGAGCCTTGATCTTTCGTAATGGCCGGTGTCATCTGAAGTGCAATAGAGAGCATATGCATGAAATCATCCATAAAATAAAATTTTGTTAAACTGAGGGTGGTATATGTGAGAAAAATAGATTAGTTGTTTGCCATGGTTTCTGTTTGCTTGCTTCCTCTGTACCTGGTTGAGAAATTAATTGATTGTTTTATTATAAATACCTTTTAGTGTGGGGGGTTTCGGTTTGAGAATTCACCTTTTTATCATTTTATTGCTATGAATACATGCTTGATTCTCTGATAACTTTATGCTTTAATTCCATGGCATGGTCATATGCGATTAAGTGGTGTCCAGCAATGGTGATTTATTGACGTTTGAATTTATCAGTGTGTTAAATCTTATCATATAGATAAACTTGCCCTCGACCATGACAAGGTTGGGAAATGTCTATTCAAGATGGACATTATTTGTCTTCTAGTTTATTTACTAATGCACACAGAAAGAAAGATTCTGTTGTTTAATTGGTATAAGAATAGGAGGTTTGGCCATCATGCAGAACGTGTGCTATCCTGAGCCACTTAAACAGGTTTGAATTTTGGTAGAGCAGTATTTAGTGACTGCCATTAAACCGACAAAATTGCCTCCTTTTCTACAATTCATGATGACATTGGCTGTCCTTTTCTTGTATGCTCCCCCCGTAGGTGCATTTTCATGTTAGTGCGGCATTAGTGTCAATCTGAAAGTTTTATTCCGTCAATTGGTTCCAATATGTTTATCTAGATGAGTATCATTACATCTTTATTCGTATTATAGACTAGTGTGGGAGCTCTCTGTATGATTTGCCTACATATCACTTCATTAGGCAGTCATGAGGATGTGCTGCATTTGCTTGTTAGAGAACAAAATCTTCAATGAGTTTATAGCAAGGATATAGAGATTTCAACAGTTAGCATACTGTAGCAGAGCTAGATATCATTACCATTTCCCATAAAAAAATTGTTGTCGTATTTGAGCATGTTTTTAGCATGAAATAGCTTCCTAGAATTCTAAAGATAGTCGTTCTTGTAGTTTTTGAGGTGAACAAATTTTGTGAAGTCATGAACAAATTTCTCTCTAATATCTTATACACCCTTAAGGTTCCATTGTTTAGTGGAAAGGGTATTTACAACTCATGTACCCATGCATCAGTTGTTTTTCCCCTCTCATTTTTTAATATCTGCCCTTTGCATGAACACAAACAATTTCCATAACAGTAACATTTTCTTTTCTTTATTTCATTAATTAGTTTTCTTTACTTACTAAAAGATGGTGCCATATGGTATCATACATTTCGTTCTTGGCACAAATTAAGTCACATGCATTAGCACTAATGCACATTTCTTATCCATAAAACTTGATTCTGTTAAAATATCTGTTAAAGATGGAGTTGCATACAGAGTGCCTAGAATGAACTCTTCTGGAATGTGAATGGCCAACAAAGTGTTGTCATCCACTGATTTAGCATGTTGAGCTCAAGTAATGAGGCACATGAAAATGATCTACTAGGAATCTCCTTTGTCCTCTTTCAAAGATTTTAGAGCATCTTCGGACAAGAGAGACTCTGCTTCAGCTTCTCAACAGTGCAATTGGGTACTTATAGCACTTTACTGGAACTTTATTTTGGTAATGGTGGCTCCTGGGGGGACCCCATTTTCCCATATGGTGCATGCTAAAAGGACTGTTAATGGAGACCTTGTCACTCCCATGAACGTGGATGTCAAAAATGGGTAACAAGTAAGAGAAGAGAGAGGAAGTTAGTCGAGATTTCATTGATGAGTTTAGTGGTGGTCCTCACCGATGAAAGATTCCTGATCTTTAGGTACTATATGATATCGTGATTATGTTTCTGTTAATTGACACTCTCTGATTTAAGTTGGAAAAGAACCTCGTCTCTTGTCGGTTTGCTCCTTGTTACTCTAGCTGCTATCTAGGGGTTGTTAAAGAACTGATTAGTTCTTTAGTTATGATCAGGCATTTTTACATCTTTATCTGTTTTGCTTGGGTTGATGAGTTTTTTTATCTTCTTTATCCGTGCAACTGGCTTTGTCTTAAGTGTAATAGAGGGTGCATCCAATGTTGTATATTTTTGGAAGAATTATTTCTGTATAATGCAGTTGTTTATGGCCTTTTTAGATCTATACCCTGATGTCCAGGGGCATTGCTTCTGTAGATACAGGAGACTTCAGGGGTTCTTATAATAAACATGTTGATATATTTGAATACCCATTGTGTCTGGTTGTACGCAGGTGAATACAGCAAAGTTGAGGGTAAAAAGGTCATTACGTTTGAAATCACTAAATTCTTGTATATATGATTTTTTTTTTATACACAAGCACATCAAATATAGGTTCGAACCACTGGCCTTACGCTCTATATATACGTCAGACTTATATTATTGGCCAAATGCTGCTCAACAAATTCTTATATATATATATATATATATATTCACTGAAATTATCCAAACAGCAACAGGAAACCTCGGGGGTGTTTTAGGTAATTACACCTATCTTTAATAGGTGAGTTCCTCCTACGTGAACTAATATTATAAGTAACGTTGTCCTTTTTTTTGTTTTTGTGAAGAAGTAATGTTGTCTTTGGTGTGAGCCAATTCAGGAGATTTTAGTTAGTCATAAATAATCACTGGCCTACTGATGACCTTCGGATTTTGAGAATGGGAAGAATTCACCCAATTGACCAAAGAATATTTTCCATTTTTTTTGGATTTTATATATTATTATTATTATTATTATTATTATTATTATTATTATTATTATTATTATTATTGTTTATGTACATAAGTGAGGAGTTGTAAGAGATAAAAAATTTAAGTTCAATTTTGAAATGAAGAATTTTTTTTTAATTAAATAGTATGATGTCAACTCAATTCGAATAAATTGATGCAGAAAGTTTACAAAATTATTATAAAGCAGTAGAACTAGAAAATGATTCTTAAGAATTATATAAGTTTTATACCATACAACTAATGAAGAATAGAAAAACTTTGAAATATTATATTTGGGCATTCGAACTAAATTAACCTTACCACAAGTTTATGAATTTTATTATCCTTGATCTGACTTTTATCTATTTTTAAAAAAATATTTTCTTTTCATTTTTCATATATTATATAAATATATCACAATATCTATTATTTATTAGGAGGTCAAATCTAACACAAGTCCAGCCTACTTCTATTTATATCAATCTTAAACTTAAATTTCATTTCAAGCTTTAACTATGTTTATAAGTAGTGGGGATCAGGCTATCAATGAGAGGTGGTTTAGTTATGATCCAAAAACAATTCATGTATAGATTTTTTCAAAAAAAAAAAAAAGTAAAATTAGAATAGACGATAAAATATTTTTTTCTCTTCTCAATAAATCAGGCGATAAAGTAATTACATTTAACTTAATTTATAATTATATATAATTATTTAAAAATTATCAAGCCAACTTTAGGACCTCGTTTGGACCACACTCATCCAAAGTCGAACCAAAAAATCAAAAGCATATGAAAAATCAAGTACAAATCCTTATGACTTAGTCCATCTTCGAAAAACTTTTTCTCGTGCTGTAACTATCAAGGATGTTTATATTTCTGGAAAGAAACAACGACTGTTGATTAAGATCGTCTCGCTAAAAACAAATGAGTTCGAGATAGCTAGGAATATATAATGGGGTTCAGAAAAAAGGTTCTTGTAAACACATCTTTATAAACTGAGAAGAACATATGATCAAAGTTAATCAACTGGTGAAAAGTCCAAAAGAAAGAAAAAGAAAAAGAAAAAAAAAAAAGAAAATGTGCTTTATTTGATTTTTGGTTCATATTTGGAGTGGGTGGAATCACTTTATGTCACAAAGAAAAGCAATAAAGAATGGGGGTTGAATCTATTCCAATATCAGAAAGTGGCCAAACAGCAAGAAGTCAAGCAGACTTCCCCAAAAAGAGTGCTCTAATATATTAATCTCTAACTTAATTTGATTGAAATGATCATATTTTGCATGATGTGGATGTGACAAAGGAGAGGAAAATATCATTATTGATAAGGTTAACAGAGTGCCTAGTCTAAATCTAGTAGTTTAGGTTCTTCAAAATTTCTGGTTGTCATGCTTTTAGATGATTAATGAAAGATTACCACCCAAAAGAATAATGTGTATGTTGGGTTCATGATGATGAGTGTTGAAATATTGTTGGGATATTTCATGCAGTCGTTCCTGATATTGCATTACATTTAAATTTTTAGACGATGCAGTCGGATAAATAAAGTTGCTGTTAGTTTCAAACGTCAGGCTTTAGTGAAAAGAAAAAAAAAACATTATCAGTCTCGAGTATTTACTTTTTTAATAATTTAAGTGAAACAATTATTTAATATATTGCTTAATATTTTTCAATAGTAGGGATTAATTCTATAGAGTTTTTGAAGACTAAATAGTTATGGAGGTAGAAAGTTGGCTTTTCTTAGTAGCGCTTGGAAGAAATGAAAAAGTGGGGTGCAATCACGAATTTATGTTTATGCAACACTAAGCAATTATTATTTTATTCTTCATTATATTTTCATTCATTTAACTATTAACTTAAGTATTGAAAGTTTTTCGATAGATAACCTTAATGATTTTAAAATTCAACTCGTTTTTTAAATTTAAAAGTATTTTTAGATGAAATTGATCCCATTTTTGGTCAATTCAGTCGATTTCATCAACCTGACTCAAATCATTCTGAAGAATTACTTCTAAATTTACATCAGTGTGACGGGTGCAGTCACATATTTATCTACACTAATTGAAATTGATAGAAATTTGATAATAAACATAGATGCTTCATTATGCCCTTAGGGCTTAGACAAAAAGGCAATAGTACTTTAATTTCGCCTCCTTTGTGCATGGGATTTGGGGACTCTAAGGTTTCAAGTTTTTACCTACTAGTCTTTCATTTTGGGTTAAATATCTAACAAGTTTATTTAATTTCAATCTAAGTATCGATTGATGTTGAGATTGGAAATTGAAAACTGGAACAGCCGACAGCAGGGGGACAAATGCAAGTGCTATCGAGTTTTTTGTCATCATTATTTTGAAAATTCTTCCAAGTTATAATGTTTCACTTCTATTTTAGGGGAAATCCTTCATATGGCATTTAATATCAATATTTTCTTTGAAATATTGAGAAGGAAGTATAGTGCAGTGAGATTGATTTTAACAGAAGGAAAAATTCGAAATGATCGGAAAAATTGCAGCAATAAGACAAGTAATCACATATATAGGTGGATGAGGCGCGGACTAAGTCACCCTCTTAAGATGATTTTACGATTATTTTTTAAAATTTGGTGTAATAAAATTAATACCAGTATCGCCTGTGGGATACAACATTAATCTAATATTAGAATGTAGCTCTATCAAAAATTTGTAATATTAGGTGAAGTAGAAGCTACATTAGATACTTTTTATTTAAGGAGAAATTAGAGAGAATGTGTTGTGTACTTCTGACAAGTACCGAAGCCCTCTTATATTGTGGTTAAAGAATTGACTGTTATACTAAAGGTTCAAATTAGATTATCTGTTACGAAATTATAACAACAAAAATCGATTATCAGTTACAAATCGCCTCATCTATCCTCCCTCTTGCTTGCACATCAAGATTTATGATAAAGGTAAGATAATATATATTATTTAGTTCAAACTTTAATATTATATATGGGATTTTTTTTATGATTATTAAGATATCCATCAACCAATTCCTTAAAAGCATAGATAAGGTTATGATCGGTAAGAATGGTCAAAAGCTTTGAAGATTGAGATTGATCGAATCATGGAGTTGGAAATAATTGCATCAGACTGACCTTAGTGAAAGCACATGATTTACAAAAAAATTACATATTTATCAAGAACATTAAGAATATTTCATGTATATTCATATTACTTTTCAAGTCGAGTGATCAATTGATTAATGACATTGTCTCGCACACTTTTATGTACGAAATTTGGAGTTCGGACATTAACATGTTCTAAGAACGTATGTGTATAAATAAGAAAATCAGTTTTCACTTATTCTGTATTTGAATTATTTTTTTTTTAATGTTATTTTGTAAATAGAAGTGGTTATGATTTATTTGCGAGGTTACATACTATGCTTCTTTTGGTACATACAACAATCTCAAATAAAAAAATAAAAAAAAAAGAAAAGAAAAAAGAAATCTGCCATTTTTAATTACAAATTGTAACATGTAAATATTGGAGAGAACAAATGCTAGATTGCATTGCTTCCCATTAGGGCCTCAATACAAATAGTAGTGTTGGCATGCCATGTGTCAGCACATGTCTTGTTGGTTGAAAAAAGAGAAAAAGAAAAAGAATTTTTTTTTGCTGAATTGGAAAAAAAGAAAGAAAAAAGAAAAGAAGAGAATAACAATAAATAATATATGATTTTATTGCTCTTGCATATTATGGTACTTTGTAATAATTTGTATTTCTTCTATTTTATGCATGCTGCTTCCCGATCTTGAATTTTAGTAAATAGAATATTTTGTTTTCTATTCAAGTTATACAAGTTTAAATTGATATATATATATATATATATATATTAAAAAAATTCAAGAAATAATAAATTAAACTTAATTTAAATAATTAATCCTAAGAATATTTGATTGTTCAAATGACGCCACTTGCTGAGAGTCAATCATTCTTCCACTCCTATAAATATCTTCATATTTAATGATATTTTGATGTATGGAATTCTTATTATTTTCACCATTTACTCTATTTATTATTCTCATTTACGAGCCTTGAATTGGCTTGAGCACTCGAGGTTTCCATTGGATTCACTGGCAAGCCTAACACTTGTTTTGAATTTGAGGATGAAATTTTAGTTCACATTTAAAAATGCTCGAGTTCAAATAAAAACAAAACTCTTTCCATACTCAAATCAAATCCTCGATTTCTCCTCGCATAAAATTCAGATAAAACTAGATATGATACTGCATGAGAAGTTTTGAAACTTAGTTATAAAAAATTTATATACAAATACTGACTTTTTGAGTAATCTTAAATTATCTTAAAATAACCAAGCATACCCACATAAATAAAATTTGAATCCAAAAATTCTTAATTTAATTGAAATTTAATGTCTCAATCTTATTATTTTGGCAAAAATACGTTAATTTTCAGACTCGGGTCTTTTTATCTATTACTTTCAACATGAAAAACAATGATGATTTGAAATACTTCTTTTTCAATTTTTTGCATGCGTTAATGAATGAAGAGGCTTTTTGATTGAAAGAAATGAACTTTTCTCATAATGGGAGTCTTTTTCTTCTGTTTTTTTTTTTTTTATAATTCTGCTACAGAATCCTAGTTATGATTAACTGTCTTAATTTCATTTCCCATGTTTTGTACTCAATGTTTCTAACATAAATAACCAAAGTCCAATCTCATAATTACCTTAGTTATGCTTAGGTTTCCATCAAGCATACAAATCAAGTAATCATATCATGCATTGTCTGATTATATCTTCCAAATGATTATAGTCCACATATGAGTTATTCATTCTTTTCTTTAATATGAATTCATGAAATTTTCGTGAACGATCAAGTTGAAAAGATTTTGGGTATGGGTCTGGATTTTGGCCTTGGTTTGAATTCTCCAATCATGTGTCTTGAAATTAAATATGGAGTAGGATTGCAGAAGTGAAAATCCATCAACATTAACACTATGTTTGGTTGAAGGAATTTGACAAAGAAAGAAAAATGTTAGGAAAAAAGAAAACAAAATAAGAGAAACGTAAAATCTCAAACTTGTTTGGTTGTTAAAGAAAATAATGAAGAAATGAATAGAGGGATGTATATGATAGAGAAGGAAAGATGCGACAAATACGTTTTTTTCCCCTCATTTTTCCCATCAATTTGTGAGGAAGCACACTATTTTTTTCCCTAAGTTTTCTTTATCAACCAAATAATAAAAAATATATTTTTTAGTATTTTCTTTTCTTTTCTTTTCCCCACTAAACAACTTGAACCAAACATAGCGTAAGAGAAAATAGGAAGTAAAAAATTTGAGAGAATAATAGGTAAAAGAAGGTTAGAAAGAGATTACGTACTTATAAAAATGCAATAATACGAAGCTATGTTAATTGATTGTCACTTAATAAATTATCCCGATCGATATAATCTCTTACTCACCCAATTCTAAAGATTCAATAGTACTATTATTAAGATCATGGATTGTTTGGACATGGTTCAACTAGGGATGATGATGGGTTGGGTTTGGGGCAGATTTGGCAAAACTCAAAGCTCGCCCCGTCAAGATTTTTATGGACTCGAGACCTGCCCCACCCTGAATCCTTATCTAACAGGTCAGATCCATTAGACCAGTTTAAAACATTTAAAAAAAATTAAAAATATTTCTTTTGAAAAATATTAACATCATCATAACTTCATAATTTGAGAAAATAATATTATTAACAAAAAGTTATTATTTAAGTATTTATATATGCATATTTTAGTCTTTGAAGAATGATAGATTGCAAACATTATTGTTACTTATATATATTGAATGTATAAGTTATTTATTATGATAATATTATTATTTTTATATAGAAATATATGTACTATATGCATTTTTTCATATATATATAGGAATATACATCACATAAAATATACACATAATAAATAAAATTAATATATATAATATCTAATAGGGTGGGTTTGGAGCGGATCCAAATTTAAAAATTAAAATACGAGACCTGTCCCAAGACCCATTTATGCTTTTAAAACTCGCCCCAAGTGGGATAGGTCCGGGGTGGGTTTCGGGTCTTACCCGGACCCATTGCCATCCCTAAGTTCAACCAACTTGATTGTATGCTACATACACATATCCAAAAAATAACTTAAAAATCGAATATTAATAACTTAATTCGAAATTTTAGATGCAACAACTTTACAATTCGAGTTTATTCCCCCCCACCCCATCCCACCCCATTCTCAATTCTACCTCATTGAATAACGGAAAACATCGAGTCCACTAAGCAAGTCTCGCCCTGACCGCGAGATTATGTCGTGCGAGCGAAATCTAAATAGAGCTGTCAACCATGTACAATAGTACTGTGACCCGGGAGAGGAAGAAGATATACAAATATCAATGGCAATCAAGTATTCCACCTGTGTTGGTTAGGGTGGTGTCCGACGGTTCCTTCTGGTCGGGTCAGCCCGGGTAACCACCCACCCCTTTCCCACCTACACCTTTCAATTTTGTCTTCATTTATTTCCCAAATTTTCCTAAGCTCTCATCCGGGTTAATGAGGGGATGTAATTCAATATATTAATTCTCTTTCAATTGATTATATTATAGGTGCAATAATTTATTTCATGAGGGTGAGGTTTAAAATGACCTAATCCAACAAGAAAATAAATACAAAAAAAAGATAATACTATTTCATGCATACTCTATTTGATTGTATCATTCGTAATATATATATATATATATACACTAGAGATATTTGATGTTTATCTTTTCTTAGAACTTTATGTATCGATTTAAATTGAGTGTATAACATACTTTGCCACCATATTGGTATCATATCAACTATCAAGGACAATAATTACTATATATATACATACACACACACGATGATAACTAATGATCACCAAATCGATTCATCACTGGCGGAGGTCAGGTAAATTGTATCGAGATATTGTCCCATCAACGCATATTTAATGAGGGGTTTTGTGGTTGAAAAATGTGCCTCACTAAATACGTGTCGACAAGACAACACCCGATGCAACTGAACCTCTATGTTGGTAATGAATCGATTTGATCATCATCAATAATAAATTTTATTTCACATTGAAGAGATTGAGAATTTCGATACAATTTATATGTTACTTTCTTTCTCTTGCTTTGACGCATTTTTCACTACATATGTGGACGTGACATATCACATAAAGAAAACCAGCATTTTTTTCCAAAGAAAAAATTGAAAATTATTAATCTTAAATTTCACATGGCATGACTTTCAGAAAAGAAAATACTTTTCAACTAACAAAAAAAGGGCTAGAGTGTATACTATATTCTTCTTTGGGCAGGTATAGATCAGCTTTACTCGATATTTTGAAAGATTATAGAATGATGGTGGTCTCAAATGAGAGGGGGACACAATGTCGCTTAAAGTAAAGGGTTTATAATATTTGAATACAACCCATCTTAGGAGGTGGGTTGTTAGTGGAAACACTACATTAATTACCTTAAACAAACATAATTAATCAATGTCCCCTTATGATGTAAAAGTTTAAAGTTGCCCTTAATCTCCATTGATTACTTTAGTTCGTACAACCATTAAAGGAAAATACATCTATGGGGTCCTAAAGCATTCATAAATTGGGAAAAAGGAGATGTATTCTTTAATTTCTTGTGTTATGGGTACCATAATTATAGGTTGATGTCCATCTTTTTCTTAGTTAATAGTTGTATTAATATTTGTTAATAAAATATTTTTATTTACTTACATACGTATACTAAAAATTCGTTAAGGCACTACAAAAAATTAGAGCGTGAGCTAATGCTAAAAATATGTGATAACTGAATTTGAAACAAATATTTTCATAGCTACAATCGCTGCAGTTAATTCGTAGCTAACAATTTTTTTTATATATCAATTTTTCTATGAATACTGCATAACTAACCTATTGCACTCGCGACAAATATTACTACAGATTAATAGCTAATAATTCTTATTGTTTGTTATTCTAAGAAAATTACATTTATTATGATATATTTATAGTTATAATTTATTGTTATAATACTTTTGTAGTAGATACTATAATTCTTTAACAGTGAGATTCGAACTTTGAACTTAGTATATAATCGACCACCCGACACTAATAAATATTGAATACTAATTAAAGGTTTAATAAACCAAATCTCCTCACAATCGTTGTATGCTAATTATAGATTCAATTTGACTTGATACCACAAGATTCAGTCAATAACTACTTTTTTGTTATACTAATGCATACAATTTATATGTAATGAGGAATTATGTATGGGGCAATTTAAATAATTTATCAACTCCCAATAAATTTAATATTTTCTTAACACCAGCATAATTCGATCAAGACTCAACTCAATAAAATCATATATGAGTGTAAAATATCGAATAGTCAATTAGTCTAATAACATTTCGCATATATAAGTGTGAGATTCAAAATTCGAACTTTACTAATTTTTTTATGCGCATTTATATGTGAGTAATATATATATATATATATGTACATGTGATCGTAAAATTCAAAAAGTATGGCAACTTATAATGGTAGCCTAAAATCCCAAGAATAAGTCGTGGAGGGGTCAAAAGGGTATGATTTGAAAATGCCCATTTACTCGTGATGATTGCACATGCAAATATGCAATTCACATATATATTTGGCTAATTGGATATCTCGTTATTATTGTTTTTGCTTAAAGTACCTAGCTAGAGAATGTGCAGATTTAAATTTGTGCTGAAAAAATATATAAACTTTAGTAATTTATAATGGGTTAAGAAAATTATTGTTTTGTATCTTGTGGCAGGCAGTTTAACAATCAATGGTCTGTATTAAATCAATATTTTTATTTTTTAGTTTATATTATAAATATATATTAAGTTAAATTATTAATTTTTTGAATAAATAATTAGACGTAAATTACAGAGACAATGCTTGATACATATTAATAAAATAAAATAAATAATAAAATAATATTTCAAAATAATTATACAGCGTACGTACGTACACACGTATCAATACAATGGACAAGAAAATTAAATGGGAAGGTTATAGTAGCTAGGATAGTGGGTCTTATGGGTCCCACGTGCGCGCTATACATCGATGGCATTGGCGGCTCAACCCCGCTACCCCGACCCCGCCAACCCCAGCCAGTCCTCCTCTCTTCAATTATCATCATTTAACGGCATGCTTCCAAATAGATACATTTACACACATACACACACACGCACGTGTGCGTGTGTGTATGTGAGTATAATTTTTTCCCTTCGCTAGTGCGATGGGGGGTTGTCTTGTCAGCCAAGGGGGGTGGAACAGTAGAAAGGGTTTTGTAGAAAATACTCAGAGAGAATGTGGGAGACAACCAAAACCATTTCAAGGTTCACGTTTGATTCAGGGCCCTCTTGTGGGGTCATATCCCCTTCCAATTGCTTCTCCAAACTATATTTATATCACCCCCAAACTCTTAAACTCTACCCAAAAATCATCTCTTCTTTTTTCATATAGAAATTATAAGCTCTATAGCAATGGCGGACGCTGGTGGTGGTAGTTCAGCTATTGCTAGGAGAATGTGCTGCTCTATTCCGGAGAGATTTCAGCTTCATTTGGCTATGTTAGCCTTACAGTTTGGATATGCAGGTTTTCATATAGTTTCTAGGGCTGCCCTTAATATGGGCATTAGCAAGATTGTTTTCCCAGTTTATAGAAACATTCTTGCCTTTCTTCTCCTTCTACCCTTTGCCTATTTTCTTGAGAAGTAAGTGGGAATTAATATATAGTGTATATGATTTTTGTTAATTTATTTGTTCAAATTTTCATGAATTTGATTATATTTGGACAGGAAAGAGAGGCCCCCTCTTACTTGGAACTTCATAATCCAGTTCTTCCTCCTTGCAATTGTTGGGTATATATAATATTAAAGATCATTCAATTCTTGTCTTAATTTCCAAGAATTTTTGAGTTAGAATTCTGAGAGATATATGATAAAAAATCTGACAGGATTACTGCAAACCAAGCATTCTACTTGTTGGGATTGGACAACACATCGCCAACTTTTGCTTCTGCCATACAAAATTCAGTTCCAGCCATTACATTCCTCATGGCTGTCATTCTCAGGCAAGTTTTTCAAGAATGATTAATGATTAATATTCTTAATTTATGACAAGAAAGCAGAAATAAATTAAAAAAATTTAAACTTTTGACTTAAAATTTTGCACTTTTTCAGGATAGAAAAAGTGAGACTGGACCGAAAAGACGGGATCTCAAAGGTGGCGGGGACACTTTTCTGCGTGGCGGGTGCATCCGTGATCACACTCTACAAAGGGCCCACCATCTATAGCCCCGCTCCGTCACTGCAAAGTGTGGCGACGGCGGCTTCGTCTGGGTTGATGTTCCTGGGAGATGCAAAGGGAAAGAACTGGACCTTGGGCTGCATATTCTTGATCGGGCACTGCCTGTCGTGGTCCGCGTGGCTGGTGCTTCAGGCGCCGGTTCTGAAGAAATACCCGGCTCGGCTCTCCGTCACATCTTACCAGTGCTTCTTTGGGGTGATACAGTTTCTGGTGATCGCGGCTTTTATGGAAAGTGATCCTCAGGCTTGGCTCGTCCACTCTGGCGCCGAGCTTTTTAGTGTTTTCTATGCGGTATGTGATCCTTCTTCTTGTTAATTCTTCTCCTTATAATTTTTCCCTATCGGATGATTTTAATTCTCTGGTGAAAAGCAGATTGCATGGCTCTGAGGGCAAAATGGTAATTTTACTTGATCATCAGTTTCATAATTGAAGATCTAGCTCTATCACTTTAACTAAGATATTGGGGGAAAGTAGTCAATTGATCAAGTGGTATCGCCTTGAATGAGGTGTGAGGATAGAATTCTAATGAACTTTACTGTGTCTGTGGCCGTGTTTAGATAAATTGATTGAAAATATTAGAAAAAAAGAAAGGAAAAAGAAAAACCTTTTGAAAGCCGGATGATCTAAAATGGCTCTCGATCATAGTGGTGTAGTTAAGTCGATTCGAGTTTGGGAAAAATTTTCAAGTTCGATGGGCTTAATATTTTAAGCTTGAGCTCAACTTGAAAAAAAACTTGAGCTCAATTCAACTCAATTCGATAAGGTTCAAATTATCAAATGGAATGTAAATAACTATGCGTTCAATCTCGAGTTTGAGCACGAACTAAAAATAAAAAAAATAGTAATATTATATTTATATATTTATTAATTAAATAAAAAATAAAATTTAATTACATACTGACTCTCGATCTAGCTCATGATCCTTGAACCTAAATATAGATAGCTCAAGATCGGCTTGAAATAGAGTTTAAACTCATTTAAGCTCTACTCATGCTTGAAACAGCTTGAACTCAAGTCAACCTATCTCGAGCTTAGCTCGTGAGGTTCGTGAGCCGGCTCAAATCGATTGTACGCCTAAATGATTTTGCCAATAAATTAAGTATATATTTAATTGAATTATGAATCATTAAATCATGTATTGATAATTCAAAAATCATATGAGTAAATATTTAAGTAGACTAGGAGATTTATCAAATTACTTCTTGTCCCTATTCATTGCGAGACCGATCATTTGGACCAACAATCTTATAACACACAACTGTGTGTTTGTGACCATAACTATTGGATTAGAGTTTTGTATCAAAATCAAAGTGCTGATAGCAACATAAAATTGATGTTAGAAAATGAAAGTACAACATAAATGATCTTGAGATAATATTATGTCGAACATGAAATGTACTAAAGCTTGTGAAAAAATAACAATACCTAAACTAATAAAGGGTCCATATTTTTAATAACATGTCCAACCCATACAAAACATTACTGAAACTAGCAGGTGCAAAAACACAAGTGGGACTTAGGACATGGTCGAGAGTTGCATTCATCCCATGTGAGGTACCATATGTTAAGTCAATGTATCCTACATCATCCTGTCTTAATTCCTCAATTATGTATTGATACGCTGATAGAAACGAGCGAGAAGGGGACTGATAAGGACAGTCAATCTCTCAACTGTATATATTGTACATATATTTTTATTAAAAATTAAAAATTTGCCTAAGATACTGTATAAAAATTTAATTTTGCTCTCAAAAATTAAAATTTCTGACTCCGACCGGCGTGTAAATTGACATTGGAACTGAAATAGGAAATTGAATGTGAAAGTGCCACTGCCCTCCATCCAAAATAGATCTATTGATATGTATATATAGTAGTAGTTATAATACGTTCATATATCTGTATGTATATATAACACACACACCAACGTGTGTGTGTGTTTTTTATGTATTTGTGAGATATATGACAGCAAAGTAATGGTGCAGGGAGTGGTGGCATCAGGGATCGCATTCGCTGTACAGATATGGTGCATTGATAGGGGTGGCCCCGTCTTTGTGGCCGTCTATCAGCCTGTTCAGACGCTTGTTGTCGCCATTATGGCCTCCATTCTCTTGGGAGAGGAATTCTACTTGGGAGGGTATTAATTTTTCTTGCTTCTCTCTTAATTGATTAATGAATTACTTTTTTAATATTTATTCTTTTAATGATCTTTTGATTCAAACTGACGCATACATATAAAAAATTCGTTAGAATTTAAATTTTCAATCTCATTATATATATAAGAACAATATTATTGAATCAGACTGACTGATTCAAATTGGAGTTCTGATCAATTATGCAACTACCTAAGTCCCACATGCACATTGCTAGCCATAGAATTAGTCCATATTTTTTGGTAGCCAAGAATGTCTCGACAATTATGCATGTCTGTTCCATTTTGCTAATAATGCATGTTCATTTTCCCGATCAGGTAGAAATTAATAGTATTTTTCCCCCTTGAATCCAAGATTGATTTGTACAAACGATGCCTTAGCCTTTTCTTCATATATTTTTTTTAATTTTATTTGTTAAGTACATGAGGTATTATACATAGACAGAGCCAAGGGGCTAGTAGGGGCATCCATCCCCCTCAAAATATTAAAATTTAATTTTTTATATTGAAAATTTTAAAATATTATAATTTTACCATCTCTCAAATTATAAAATTGTTTTTCCTTTTATTAAAAATATGTCAATTGCCATTGTCCTTCTTTACCTTTCTATTTTTCTTGTATCAATTATTTTGAAATTATAGATTTTAAGTGATTAATATATATGATGAAATAAAAAATATATATCATATTTTTGGTAATTCAGAATTTTGCCTTTCATAATGAAAAATTCTGGCTCCATCCTTGATACTATTCCTGAAGAAATTGTGTACGTGGTCCGAACCAATCATGGGAGAGAAATGTGTTGATGATGTCCTTAATTAAAATCACAACCGTTGAATTTAAGTCCGCTATTTTTGTGGGTGCGATGTACAGGATCATTGGTGCAGTGTTAATCATAACTGGGTTGTACCTCGTGCTATGGGGTAAAAACGAGGAGAGGAAATCGGCAGCAGCCCAGAAGGCCGCGATCCAGTGCCCCGCGGACCACGGCAACAACAGAGCAACTCCACATATCAAGTCGTCCATCACTCAGCCACTTCTCTGTCAGTCAACGGAAAGTGTTTGACCAGCAAAAGGGCCTAAGTTTAACTACATCTTTTGGCTGGAAACAAAGGGATCTTCAGTGGCCAGTTCAGCTATGCTTATATATAATGGCTTGGAGTGTCAATTAAAGTTGCTATTTTATTAGGGTTTCCTTTTATTTTCCTTTTTCTTTTTTCTTTTTTTAATATATATATATAAAGTTAGTCGCTAGGAGAGTGGCTTAAAAAAGAAAAGGGATTATGCGGGGAAAAATGTGATGATTATGATCTTGTGAGGTGGGGTCTGAGCATGGATATTCCATATGAATTTTATATTTTAATTACTACCAATTTTAATGGTGTTTGATTATTTTATGAGAAAAAATTATCAATATGTGCATAATGTGAATTTGATGTACTTTTGTTTCTAGCAAAAGATTTAGTACCATAGATATGCATTTATTGATAATTAAACAAATATAGATTCATTAAAATAATTATTTGGAATATATTAATACAAACTTAATTGTGATATGAAATGAAATTAATTCAAAGTCGACGACTAGGTCATCCACATAGTCATATATAACAGGGTTCACACGTACATATCAGATAATAAAATATCTAATTTGAAATTAAAAAAAAATATATTGTGAAGGTTATTGAGAAATTCCAAAAAATCCTCTATGGTGTACTGAGTAAAAGTTTAAAAATTAAAAAAAAAAAAAGAGAGAGAAAAAAGAAAGAAAAGAAGGTCAAGATCGACCTCAAATAAGCTTAAGATGAAAATGGGTATATTTATTAATTATTATATCATCTAATTGAGTATATTTATAGAAAAGTGGTAATATGGGAATGTTACATAAGACCTTCATGTTGCCATTCGCTTATGTTATGATGAGTTCATTTACTTGGTGAAATGGGACTAGTAGATAAGATGAATTGATGGATAAAATTAAGAATTAGAATAATTTTGTATTTTAAGAAGTATGTTTAATTTGTGGTATATAAGAAGAATGATAAAAGTAAATATTTTTATTAATTATTTACTTGAATAGATGATAAAATTGGAATAAACATTGTAATGATTAAAATGCCCTTCACAGATTAAAAGGAAAAAATTATGTGTATATATATTTGATTTTTGTTTCAATATTGTTTTAGAATAGTCCTATTTCATTACACATATGTGGCTAAGGAGGCAAATTTTTTCCATATTACTGTGCAAACACCTCAATGCTTGTTGAAATTTCACTGTCTATTTATAGTTGCGGCATGCACTTATTTCTTACTGTGGCTAAGGGTGTAAATGAGTCGAGATTTTTGAGCTCGAGCTCAATGATCTTACTTTTAAGGGCTCGAGCTTGAGCCGGCTCACCAGAAAGTTTTAAATTAAATAAAAATATTAAATTATTAATATATCATAATTATTTAATAATAATTAATAAACTAATTAAATTTATAATTATAAATAAAATATATATTAAATTATAATATATATTATAATAATTACTATAATGATTTAAATTATAATATATTATAATTATTGATGAAATATTAAATTATTAATATGTTATAATTATTTAATCATATATAATAAATATTTAAAATTAGAAAAAGAAAGTAAATTATTAATATATATTAATTATTTAATTAATATATAAAAAATATTTAAAAATAGAAAAAAGCTCATGAGCTGGCTCATGAGCTTTGAACAACTAAAGTAGAGCTCGAGCTCGGCTCATGTTAAAGCTCGAGCTTGAGTCGAGCTATAATTGCCTCGTGAGCCGGCTCGACTCATCTTACACCCCTAACTGTGGCACCATGTTGTAGGATTGGTGAATCACACCAAACTCACCGGATGCCACATCCCAAATTCCGGTGATATCATATTGGGCACAATTTTATTTATGAACCTACAGCCAACAAAGTAAACATAAGTTTAGTTGGGATATAGAATTATATTCCATATAAACCTATAAAGTAAAAATGCTCTACAGGGATGAAATGAATGACTCAAATGTATAATGGTACTTAAATTGAAATCGAACCCAAAAGAAAATTGCAGGACTTGGAATATTTTGTCAATAAATTTAAGTGGGGGAGCCAATTTATCTTTTGACGTACTTGTTCATACTTAGAATATTTATTTTATTTAATTTTTATATGTTAATTTTCTTTTACATGGAATAATGGCCCCACAACATTGCACACGGATAATTATGACTTGCAAAAGATGGCAAATGCAAGTGGATTTTTGCTCAACATCATAAACACGACTCTTTTGGTAGGTTGCCGATGGCTTGTAATCATGATTGAGAGTTGTCACTCTTTTAGATTTTGGTTAATCATCTTGTCAATATGTTTTTCTAACATTGAATAGAGATCATTCAAATCAAAGCATGGCACTTTTGGAAGCATGCTCGAGATTGAGTGATGTAAATATTTATTTATTTATTTATTTGTGCTTAAATTGATATTAAATTTCGGGATGTCAAAATTATCCATCTTTGATGGTATCTGCGAGACCGCAAGGGGTAGATACGGGAATAATTTTCTTCTTACGAGAATGGGGATGGGGATAATTTTGATCCCTGAATGTTAAACGGGCAGGGCCGCCACCCGACCCGCGAAGTCAAAATAGTCTCCACCCCCTTTCCGCCTCGTTGACATTCTTAATCAAATTTAAATTTTAAATTTTAAATTTTACATTTATAAATATGAGATCAATTCTATTAAAAAAAACTAATTATTTAAAAGAATAATATGTACTCTTATTTTAATTGATAGATTTCTAACAATCCAAAACTTGATTGGAAAAACTTTTATAGAATGTCATATGTTGGGAGATAAAGCATTACGTTGCGGCGTAAAAATGATGATATAGTCATAGTGTCACATAAATTTAATATTTTTAAAAAATTTTGGAACACTAATGTTCAATGTATAATAACTATACATGTTCTTTTTTTTATAGACTTATTGAGCACATATGGGATATTCTAAACTCTAAATTTTAGAGTTTTTTCTTTTTCAAACAATTATTCTCTCCAAACTAAAATAATGATTAAAATCTAGAGCGCATAGAAGTATAAACTTTTTTATACTTTTTCCATTCACTACAAAAAAGAATAATAACATTGGTGAAAAATAAATAAATAATAATATAAAAATTGTCACTGATAAATTTTAACTGATAATAATTTTTGTTTTATCCCTGATGATATGTATTGAGTAATAATTATTTTTTTTCTTGCCAACAATAAATAATTTAATAATGGTAAAATCTAATATTTTAAAATATCACTATTGATTATTTATAACACATTTATAATGACAAAATTGTCTATAATCATATAAGTATTCATTATATGTAGGATCCAAATATGTCACTATTCTCATTGTTAGTGCGAAATGGCTCGGCTTAGGCCCTTACAGTAATTTCAACAAGATGCCTTGAGAATTTCTCTCGTCTTTGTACGGGCTCTGCTGGGCCAGGCTAGGTGGGCTGGATCGAGAGCATGGGAACTTTGCAAGCTTATGTCTCGGGCAATTAATGGAGCAACATTCAAATTTAATTCGATTATTTAAGATCTTTAATCGATAAAAGAATCGATGGATATAATCTGATTAAAAAGTTCACAATTCAAAATAAATTGAGCGTATATGGATATGAATCGATCCGATTCATTAATAATCCAAATTCAAATATATTCAGTATTATACATATACGACTAATTTGGTCGGGATGATAATATGTGATAAAATATTTTTATCACACCTTATCATTCGTTTGGTTAGAGTGATAATAAACACTCAAGCCCACACGAATACCAAACATTCGTGCTTATATATGCAATTTTCATGATAAATTAACCTATAACCCCCCATAGAATTATTTATCCATACATCTACTTCTTGTGTTGAAATTATCTATCTACCCTTTAATTTTTGAAATTATAGACTTTATATTTGAGGAAGGGACAAAAAGATAATTTACTAGTGATGAGGGTAAGAATCGTATATAACTGGATTGGGACGGAATCTGGGTGGATCGACCTTCCTGGTCGAGTAAATGAGTTCCACAGATATCTGGGCTGAGTCCTGCAACCACGAGCAAACGTCAGGCTAGCCGAGGTGCCCTCGGCTTAGGCTCTCCGACGCTCAAGTTAGTATGAGGTCGAATATATAACAAACATCAGAGTGAGGGCTTCGTAGTATGAAATGGCATACCTTTAAAAGGCTGGAATGGGGGTATTTATAGTCCCAAGTAGGAGATCAAAATGTCCATGGTACCCTTGCTCTTGCAGGGAGGACCTTTGTCATTGCATGAGGGTTTTTAGGTCTATTCCTTATCTGAAATCCTCTTTCCAAGTGGCGCCCCACATCCTTTTGGGATATGGTGGAGATCTCGCATTTAATGTAGAGGCAAGTCGCCTGTCAGTGTATTTAATGTGGCAGAGTAGTGGTTGAGTGCATTAAATGCGACAGCGACTGGTGGTGAGAGAAACCTTCCTGTCTCGTAGGTTGACCTCTTCTGGTCGAGATATCTCCCCGATCGAATCTCTCTGACCACTCTGGTCGAATGCATGACCTCTTCTGGTCGAGATCTTTTGGTCGAGATGTCCGCGGCCGTGGGTCTATCCGCCCACTCTGGTCAAGTGCATGACCTCTCTGGTCGACCTATTCTGGTCAGTATGTCTCCTCAACCGTGGGTCTCTCCACCCACTCTGGTCGAGTGCATGACCTCTCTGGTCGATTGAAGGAAGACTGATAGCCTTTATTGGTTAATTAGCCTAATGTATTCTTGGGCCTGGGATAGTTCTATTGGGCCTGTTGGGCTTATCTTACTTCCCCATATCAGGAGTCCCCCCCACTCCCGAGTCCTAATCGAGCTCGCGATGAGAAGGAGTGGGGAGTAGCTGATTTTCTTCATTATGTCGACCTCAAATTTTGATCATTCTTCAATGATTGATTGAAAACCAACTTGATCGTGCGACTACGGGGTCGACTTGATCGCGACTATGGGGTTGACTTGATCATGCGACTACGGGGTCGACTTGATCTCTCTTTAGGAGCGGGTCGACTGCCATTTTGCTCATGCGACTATGGGGTCGACTTGACCATCCTTAGCAGCGGGGTCGACTGAAGGTTGACTGCCAATTTGATCATGCGACTACGGGGTCGACTTGATCGTTCTTTAGCAATGGGGTCGACTGAAGGTTGACTGCCAGTTTGATCATGTGACTACGGGGTCGACTTGATCGTTCTTTAGCAATGGGGTCGACTGAAGGTTGACTGCCAGTTTGATCATGTGACTACGGGGTCGACTTGACCATGCCTTAGCAGCGGGGTCCACTGAAGGTCGACTACGGGCTAGCCTCATGTTTACCCTTTCTCAAGTTACAGACTCTATTTCCCAAAGACAGCGCCAAATGACGAGGGTAAGAATCGTATATAACTGGATTGGGACGGAATCTGGGTGGATCGACCTTCCTGGTCGAGTAAATGAGCTCCACAGATATCTGGGCTGAGTCTTGCAACCACGAGCAAACGTTAGGCTAGCCGAGGTGCCATCGGCTTAGGTTCTCCGACGCTCAAGTTAGTATGAGGTCGAATATATAACGAGCAGCAGAGTGAGGGCTTTGTAGTATGGAATGACATATCTTTAAAAGGTTGGAATGGGGGTATTTATAGTCCAAAGTAGGAGATCAAAATATCCATGGTACCCTTGCTCTTGCAGGGAGGACCTTTGTCATTGCATGAGGGTTTTTAGGTCTATTCCTTATCTGAAATCCTCTTTCCAGGTGGCGCCCCACATCCTTTTGGGATATGGTGGAGATCTCGCATTTAATGCAGAGGCAAGCCGCCTGTCAGTGTATTTAATGTGACAGAGTAGTGGTTGAGTGCATTAAATGCGATAGCGACTGGTGGTGAGAGAAACCTTCCTGTCTCGTAGGTCGACCTCTTCTGGTCGAGATATCTCACCGATCGAATCTCTCTGACCACTCTGGTCGAATGCATGACCTCTTCTAGTCGAGATGTCCGCGGCCGTGGGTCTATCCGCCCACTCTAGTCAAGTGCATGACCTTTCTGGTCGACCTATTTTGGTCAGTATGTCTCCTCAACCGTGGGTCTCTCCACCCACTCTGGTTGAGTGCATGACTTCTCTGGTTGATTGAAGGAAGATTGATAGCCTTTATTGGTTAATTAGCCCAATGTTTTCTTGGGCCTGTAATAGTTCTATTGGGCCTGTTGGACTCATCTTACTTCTCCATATCAACTAGATATAATTAAGATGTTTTAATGTTGAACCAAATACAACAACCAACAATCATGTGAACCCACATAAAAATAATATGCAAACCAAACTATAGCGCAATGATAAATAATCACAGAAATTATCACATGATAAATAATCATGAAATAACTTAAAAATCGAACCAAACTAGCCCATGTAGTATTACACATATACATACATAGTTTCTATAGGAATACCAAAATAGATATTTGGATAAAGGGAATAATGAATTTCTATGCAATATATCAAATCAAGTACTTTTCATATAAATTATTGAGCTTATTTATATTATAATTATATCACTTGTTTCTCTATTTTTATAACAAAAAATGATACAGAAAGAATAATGAGTAGAAGTCGAATGCCATTATATGGCAAGAATGAAATACAAATCTCGATTTTAATTAAAATAAGTTTCCTTTTTATAAAACTTTGAATCTATAATTAGTTGATTGAATAATCAAGTATAACTATATATTTATAATACCAAATAAGTACTATTATCAGCAAGAAAACCTAAAATGCAATGATCTGATGAATGAATGTGATTAAATTAAATTCTATTATTGCTTTTAAGTGTTTAATAGACTTGAAAATTTATTCATTAATTTGTTGTGTATTTTTTTTAAATGATGATTATTTTGAATTTGAATTCTACTGAATTTTAAAAAAATAATAAATATATGATGATTTTAGGAGTATTCGAATATGAATTTGGATATCCGATAAATATCTTACTTTTATTTGGATTCAAATATAATTATATCAACTATAAATCCTATAGGATCTTGGATCAAATTTGGATATGACATTATTTGATTTGAATTTGATACAGTATGATTCAATTCGAATCTGACTCATTCACAACCCTACTTATGTCCATTAACTGAAAAGTTAGTTCCGACTTCCGGTGGGATGGACGCTTGATATATTGGGCTACGCCATTCCTATTCGGTCTGGGTTGTAAACTGACGGGCTAAGGTCCATAATCCAGATCCGGGTACAACTACACTTGTTTGGATCCTAAATTGTACGATACAATAGAACAAGACTTGAGCCCAAAATTAAAAAGTTTGGGAACTTCAACTTGATTATTAGACCAAAGCTTTTCTTGGCTAGTTATTTATGATGCTTTTCTTGGCTAGTTATTTATGATGTAATTAATGGCCATTACTTTTTGAGTTTCAATTCCTCCAAAAATATGAATTTCTTTATTATTTTCATTATAATTGGTTAATTAATTATAATAGTTATCAATAATTATTGATAATTGCAAATAAATTTGTTGCAGATAATTAAATTAGTCTATAAATTAAATTCAAATTCAAATTCAAGATCAAGTATGAGACAATATGCAGCTCCTGAAAAAATTTAGGCTTTGTTTGGTTACGTTTTCCCGGAATAACATTATTTTGGAGAAACATAATCAAAATATCTCTATTTTTCCTTCAAAACACACATTCTTCAATATATACATATATATTATATATTTTATTATTATTTTAATATTTAAAAAAATCACTCAATTTCATTTTCACTCCAAAAACTCAACAAAAAATATTGATTTGACTATTACAGTAAAAATTGTCTATCCAAAATATAAACAAATATACCAAAAAATAACTTTCACATTCTTCAATAATTCATTCTCCCAAAATACATCATAAAATCAAACAAAAAACATAACCCAACATTCCCTTAGCATTTTACAATCTTATTAACTAATCTTATTAAAACTCAACACTGTATATCGATAACTGCCATAAATTTTAACAAATACTGATAAACAATAGTATATATTAAGAACAAGTAAAATGTCAAAAGAATATTTAATAATGGTACATCAAGTAATTGAAGAAAAGTTAATTTTACAACATTCCATGGCCCCTCAAGAAAAAGAAAAGAGAGCGTAACAGAAATTTTTTTATCTTAATTTCAAAGGAATGTGCTTGTCTAACCCATGACCATGAGCCCACAACTTCACTATGTAGATGCTGGAAGGATCCCAATTTATCTTTAACTTCTGAAAACCCATTGTCCCAATTGACCACTCTTCTTGGCTGTACTTTTGTGATTGGCTGCTCTTCTTACAACAAATCGGCTGCTCTTCTTACAACAAATCTTGACAAACCATAAAATCCCATTTAGACAGGTTCCAATAGACATTGCCCATGTTTCTGAAACTCCTTGGTTCCCCTCATTTTTAGGATATATTGAACCAGAATCCCCAAACAGAAAAAAGTTCAGACACGTCTCTCTAGAATGAGTTGGTTATGGTGTTTTCTTCATCTTCTTCTGCTGTTTTTCCAAGTGCCCACATGTAAATCTTCATCAATTTCTGATCTTTTTGATAGTTGGTGCAAAGAATATGGAAAAACATACACTTCTGAGCAAGAAAGAGAGCACAGGCTCAAAGTATTCGAAGAAAACTATGAATTTGTTGTTCGGCATAATACGAGGGCTAATTCTTCTTACACACTAGCTCTTAATGCCTTTGCTGATCTCACTAACCGTGAGTTCAAGGCCAGATATTTAGGGCTTTCACCTTCTGCAAGTGACTTGTTAATCAGATTGAATAGTGAGCCAGTTGCAACTGAAGGCCCCAATCTTGTGAAAGAATCTGATATTCCTGCTTCAGTTGATTGGAGGAAAGAAGGGGCTGTTACTGGGGTGAAAGATCAGGGCAGTTGTGGTATGTTGAGTTTGTTTTTCTTACCATTTCTTGATTCATTGATTAATACTGTTTTTGCTGTTGATGTAATGATTTTTGTTTTTGTCTGACCGTAATCTCGTTGTGCTGCATAAAGACTAGTTCTTTAATTAATTGATTCTTGAAATTCTTGTTCATTTCTTCATCCCTCCTCCCCACATTAGCTGTGAGTGAGTGGCCAAATGGGGTTGTAAATCATTCGATTATACATGATAATGCCATTATTTCACTTTATAATATCATCATATGCGTATCCAAAACTAGTTCACTTAGATCTGGATAATATGATTCAGAGCATGTTAACTCATTTCCACATGTTATCTACGAATTGTCTGTATCTGCATCTGTATTTGTATCTGAAGAATGGTATCTGTATCTATCGCATACTGTATAAAAAAGTACATATAATGAATGCTTAAATAGACACAGAGAACTTACTATCAAGATTTGTTAGAAACCATACAACCTTAATCTTTTAGACTATGATTCTAATTGCAGTAGGTACCTCCAGCTCTAAGCACTTTTCCTTCTTTTTTACTGGGGGCATATGTTCCTGTCCTAAGTAGACAGCTATGTTAGAAAAGGAAGAAGATAGGTAGAAGACAACTTACTCCCATGTTCATTGTGAAGGTGCTTGCTGGTCATTCTCAGCCACTGGTGCAGTTGAAGGCATTAATAAGATTGTCACAGGATCTCTAGTCAGTCTGTCTGAACAAGAACTAGTAGATTGTGACAGATCTTATAATGAGGGCTGTGAGGGAGGACTCATGGACTATGCATTTGAATTTATCATTAAAAATAAAGGGATCGACACAGAGGAGGATTACCCCTTTCGTGGCCGTGATGGAACTTGCAACAGAAACAAAGTACATCCGCTAATTCCCTTTCTCAAGTTTTATTCTTGCCCTCATCTCTCCTTATCTTCACGTCTATTTGTCCTTTATTCTCAGTTTCTTTTTGTTACTCCTATTGCTCTAGCATATCTATCTGAGCATGCATAATGAAATTGTACTTGCCATTGCAGCTGAAAAGACATGTTGTAACCATTGATAGCTATGCCGATATACCTTCTAAAAACGAGAAGAAGCTCAAACAGGCCGTTGCCACTCAGCCCATCAGCGTTGGTATATGCGGGAGCGATACCTCCTTCCAGTTGTACTCAGGGGTTGGTCCCAAGAGCCATTTTCACACATAATTCTTGTTAAAATCTTTCAAATATATTTTCAGTTCAGTTAATATATGATGAAAATGCAGGGGATATTTAAAGGCCCTTGCTCAACTTCTTTGGACCACGCAGTATTGATCGTTGGATATGATTCTAAAGATGGGATGGATTATTGGATTATAAAGAATTCGTGGGGAAAATACTGGGGAATGGATGGCTATATGTATATGCAACGAAACACTGGAAATGCAGAAGGGATCTGTGGAATCAACACGCTGGCATCATATCCCATCAAGACGAGCCCAAATCCGCCACCCTCTCCGTCCCCTGAGCCGATCAGATGTAACCTTTTCACTTATTGCTCCACTGGTGAAACCTGTTGCTGTGCCTGGCGTTTTCTTGGAATATGTCTGAACTGGAAATGTTGTGGAGCAGAATCTGCTGTCTGTTGCAAGGATCATCGTCATTGTTGTCCGCATGATTATCCAATTTGTGATACTAGAAGGAATTTATGTCTCAAGGTTTGCTTCACACTCCTAACTCGTAAGAATTTCTTTCAACAGCATACTCTCGTTTTCTCTTTACTTAGCTGCATGAATTATTGTTGTTGCAGCGCCCTGGGAATTCTACATTAGTGAAGCCACTTGCGAAGATAAGCTTTTCTGGGAGATAGGCGGTTGAAGAAGCTCTCTTATGGCCGCCGAAGCACTGTGGTTATATTCTTACATCAGCTGACTTATGATCGCTGGAGTTTGAGATAATGCTGCTATTGTGTTAGAGCTATCATTTATGGATGCTACTGCACTAATTATTGGTTCAGTATGAATAGAAGAATTCTCAGCATAGTCATGATATTTGTTTACATATACTGACATAGTCTATCAGTTGAGGTAAATTTTTGTGTTGCATGTTGCCAGTGCAGATTTGCAACTGATACGATTTAGTAAGCAGATGTATTATTAAAACACATAAGTATATTATCTCATATTCAACTGATGAGAAATGCTTGTCTTTGTTTTTGGTTTTCTTAAAGATGTAAAGATAGTACGATATATTTAAAATAGGTGGGCTTAACGCTAGCAAATGGTGATTACCTTAACGGCACGTTTGCATTGTTGGATGAAATATGTTAGGACCTGCTTGGTTTTATTTTCATTTTCAATTTATTTTCATTTTCAATTTTATTTCCATCATTTTTAAAATTTAAAAAGTTAGTTAGTGGAAATGAGTCGAAAATGAGTTTGTAGTTAGATATATTATTGGAAAAGTAATGATTATGTTAATTTTAATAGATTATAAGTAGAGAGGGATAGAAACAATAAAATAGAGAGAGAAACTATATAGATTATTGAGAGAAGATATATAGGTTATTAGAGAATGTATTTTGAAATGATGTTGGGTGAAAGTTTGTAAAAAATAATATATTTTATTTTTCAAATAGTAGAAAATGTGAAAATAAAATCAAATGGGTTCTTAAGGCCCGTTTGGTTTTATTTCTAGAATCATTTTCAGTTTTTAGTCATTTCTAAAATTTGAAAAGTTAGTTATAAATTTGAAATGAAAATGAAAATATGTTTGGATGATTTGTTGGAAAGTAATGATTAAAATATGTATAGAATTGAAAAGATGATTGATTTATATTTTTTTATGTTTAGGAAGATTTATTTTTTAAAAATATATGTATATTTTGTTAATTTTAAAATGATAGTTGATACTTATATCAAATTAAATTTGAATTTCATTGATGTGATAATAGAATGACAAGATAGATTTAGAAAGAGTTTGAAATTGAAGATAGGAATAATTTGAATGAAAATAGGGAGAAAATGATAGTTTTCAATTTTTATTTCCGGAAGAAAATGAAAAGGGCTTGTGGAAATAAAACCAAACAGGCTCTTAGATTGTCAAATCAAGCCCCCATCAGGTGATTGTTTTGATGAATTAAGCATATAATAGATTATAGGCCCATGTTATAATTCTTACGGCTTTTGATAAATAATCCCCATATTAAACTCAGATTAAGCAATCCACACGAATTTCGTATGGGGAAAAGGCATTGAACTTTGATTAAAAATTGTATAATTCTAAAAACCAAACACAATATTTTCTTATCTTCAAGAGTGTAATTCCACTAAATCATTATAATTTTATCAATTTTGTGTATCAATTTTATCAATGATGGCAAAGATTGAAAAAGAGTGAAATTAAGAATTTAATGTGTAAATTTATATGAACTCAAAATCCTTCATCATTTGGACGGTTCGTCCACATGCTAGTTCTATGATTTGAACCAGGTTGTTTCTGCCCTGCTAACGTGCCGGCGGGTCTTTTTTTCTTTCTCTTTCGTGCTTATTGGTTGTCTCGTAGAGGGATCAGCATAAGTCATGATATTGACATGCCACTGGTACTTCTATGTTGCCTGGAGCTAAGCTGGATTGGTTTGCCTAGTGAGACTCAAATCCAGATGTAACTTGTATAACTCTAGATTTGCAAGAAAAGAACAAAACTTCAAGAAGATTTAAGGAAGAAACACAGGACTGTACCCAAGGCAAGGTGGGCATAAACTTCAGCTCCACTGGTTCCAAATGAGTAGGCAAGATATCAGTAGTAAAACATGGAAAGCATAGATCAAGTTTTCACCAGGTTGCGGAATCTGACATGCACATGGTAAACAGAAAAATTGAAATGAATTACCTAAACTTCAAGCTGCCATGAACAATTCCAAAAGTATGGGCACATATTGCACAAGTAAAAGCAACCGGAAAAGAATCAGCAACAAAATCCCATATTAATCCTCATACCTGGGATAAAGCATAATATTCCAGAAAACATCTAGATGTAAGAATGTAAAGCTTAACAACTTCACATATCAAGACAGCAGAACTGCAAAACCAGTTCACCAACCACTGGACCATGGCTAGATTGAACTTATCTTCCCCTTCCTGTGGCCTTGGATTTCTATTTGTTGTTGCCTACATTGTTATCTCTTCTAAACTTCTAACTCCTCCAAGGAAGGAAACTGAAAATAAGAAGCCATCTTCGCCCAACTGCTGATAGATGACCACCAAGATCTTTTTTACTCTTATTTTCCTAATCTAAAGCAAGAGAAGTGCATGCCCTCGAAGTACAATGTTGGGAACCTAATATTTAGAATGTATACACATTCATCCATAGTGCCATCTACCCTTAGACAGCAACAAATCAGTATCGGAATTCACTAGTTTCATCGTCCTAATTATGAACTAAAGGGGGCAATCTATCATCATTCATCTCCTCATTTCACAAGCCGAAAAGCAACAGCGGGATAGAACCAACACAAATACAAGATTAAAACATTTGAGGCACGAACTCAACTACTGCCTCAGCCGCACTAATTTGCAAAAACAATTATAATAGAGTAGGACAATAAATCATGATCATTCTTGGCTACTCTCACTGTATCAAGCAAGCATTATAGAATAGTTCAGACACCAATCACTGGCTTCATGAAGATTCCAATTTGAACTCATTCAATCCTTTGAGAATCATTTTAACAAACAGGTAATCATAATTAAACGAAACCCTATAGATGAAAACACCGCCAACCAAAAATAAACTCAATTTATCTACTAGACATCAAAGTTCACACGTTTCCATGAAAATAATTATGCTTGTATTAGTAGTGTATAACTATATCAAGTTATACATATCAAACAAACAATACCCGTAATCTCATCTCATCTCCACATTGCTATGAAGATGGAAACACATCCTTAACCGCAGATGCAGCTGTCAAGTAATTCAATGTATTCCTCAGAGTCTCCTTTTCTCTCTTCAATCTCATCGCCGTATCCTCCAGCTCCAGCAATGCCTGCTGCTCCCGCGGCGCCCCCTCAAATGTACTCCCCACAAAGAACGAAAATGGCGTCGGAAACAGATTCCTCCTCAAATCCTGAACCTCCTTCTCCGGCTTCCCATTCAACCGATTGGACAATCTGATCACATCCTTCATATACATTTCCACCTCATTGGCCAGCGCATCCAAATCCTCCACCTCGCCGGAGGGGCGGTCCTCGAGCCACATCACCTCCGCCACTAAATAGGGTTTGGTGCGGACTAATTTGGTGACGCGGAATCGCTCCTGCCCTTTGCAGATAAGGAAGAATCGGTCGTCGACGAGGCGCTCGTGCTTGATGACTTCTCCCACGCAGCCTACATCGGTGGTGCCGGTGGCGGCGTCGGTGTAGATGACGCCGAACCGAAGGTCAGTGTGAAGCAGAGTGTGCATCATCATACGGTAGCGAAATTCGAAGATTTGAAGGGGTAGGATAGCACCTGGGAAGAGGACAAGTGGGAGAGGGAAGAGGGGGAGTTCCACGACATCGTCGGACTTTGGGGAGTTAGTGTGGTGCTTCTCTGAGAAAGAGGAGGCGGAGCAGGTCAGGGAGTTGGGTTTCCGCCGCCGCTGGCGGCGGTGGTGGGATGGGGTGAAAAAACTACTGGTGGGTTTCGGTACAATTAGTCGGTTTTAAGCGGGGTTTGGGAGAAATTAAGGAAGATGAAGAGGAAGAGGGTGGGGAATGTAAGAGTTGAGGCAACGCCATTAGAGCAGTTCTTGTTTCTTGAACTGAAGCAATGAGTGGATGTGGAGAAAGGCTTAGGAAGGGAAAAAAGGTGAATTAATGATAGAATTGAGAGGAAAATTATTGATTGGCATGTAGAATAAGGATTTTGTGGAGGTAGGAGAGTGAAATGTGGAAAAATCTTAGTACTGATTCATGGCTATTGATTTAATTAAGGACGGGGGGTGGGCTATGAGTAGGGTGTGTATAATGTGGGAAGAATGAAGGTGAAGATTTTTGTGTTGAGAAAGGTGGGGATGTGGTGCTGAGGTTTACACGTGGACATGTGTTTATCTCCATAAGTGGGGCACGTGCGGACTCCTTTGGCCATGTCAAAATAAGATACAAAATAATAATATAGGACTTCTTTATTTACAAATTCCCAATATAATTTTTCAACTCTTAAAATTTAAATAAATAAATAATACGTATTTTTCAATTCCACTCTCAATATATTCTTCAAACTATTCTTACGATTCACATTCTAATATATTCCTCAATACTAACAATTTATCATAAAATGTCACCCATTACATATATATGTACATACTACACTGATTCAATCTATCTATCTATCTATATATATAAATACTTTTAAAAAATTCATTTCATCTCACTGACTCAACTAAAAAGTTATTGATGTGGTATCTTGTTTCCTCATAAAATACAAATTAACAAACAAATAATTTTTTCTCAATTCATTCTCTACCTACCAACAAAAATACAAACAAACAACTATCACATTCCCCAACCCCATTTTCTAAAAACTATTTTGACAAGAAACTCCAATTCACAAACAAACAAAACCATAATTTTAGAAGAAAAAAAAAGATCAGTATTTTTTTAATTAAATACACATACGCCATTAAATTTAATTTTTTAAGTTCATATTTTATATGTGAAATTTATGTTTTTAGATTAAAATCACTCGATTAAGTTAATAATTACAAGTGTACAATTATAAAAGCAACCTACCAACGTAAAACAATATTAATAGATATATTTAACATGAAATGCATGGATATCAAATTTTATTGTCCCTTGAAGAAGTTGACAAATTTTAAAAATAATTTATAAATTATTTTTTCTTCTTTTATACGCAGAGCGTTTTTAATAATGTTCCGGTCAAATTATTGATCCACAAATTTAAACACTATCAATATGTATTTTTTAACATCATATATATATATATTCACATAAAATATTTATGTCAAATTATATATGTACATAAAATATAAAAGCTTATAATTTTTTTTAAAATAAATTTAGTCAAACACCCTCTTAACTCTAAAGTTAATGACCTATTTTACATACAAACACTATAAAATATTTTAATTATATAATGTTTAGTCAAACTCATCGCACCCAGGAAAACATAAAAAAAAGAAAAAAAAAGTTTCGCCCTTTTCTCATGAATTTCTAAATTGATTAGTTGATTTCCTTAATTTTGTCTCTTACATTATTTTCCAAATTTTTTCCGACCACCAAAGTCACCTCCCAGAAAGAGACGCAGTGCAGTACAATAAGGTGAACGGTGCTCCGTCCTTGGAAATCTATTTCATGTTCTTGTTTGCTTGCTTAGCCAAAAAATCTACTTTGGATGTTGAAATCGCACTTTGGAATTAGGCTTTTGTGTATTTTTGCAATCGATTTCGACTTTAGAGTTTCTGGTGGGAAATTAAGCACTTAATTTTTTGCCATTTTGTTTTAGATTAATTTAGGCCATGAAATGTCCTCAAAGAATACATCCTAAGAGAATATTCTATGGCCACATTTGATATAGAATTTGGATAGTAGTGGCTATTGTAATAGTGGGTGATTGTGTGAGATTGAATTATTTATTATTCTATTTGATATGAAAGATTGTGATATAAATAAGGCACCATTAAAATCTCTAATAGTCTGATATCAAGTGTTTGATTGGGTCTACTACATTTTAAAAGACTATTTTGCCCTTAATCTATATATATATATACATAGCATTTAAATTATATATATATATGTATATATATAAATTAACCTAAAAATTTCAATTTTCACCCTTAGTATAAATTATCAATTCTCAATATGTAAATTATAAATTTTATATATAAAAAAATTTTGATTTTCAAAATATAAATTATAAATTTTCAAAATATAAATTTTCAATTTTTAATTTTCAAAATATATAAATTTTCAATCTTCTTAAGTTCCACCCTCCAATATTTATAGGTGAATCAAATCACTAGAAAGTAGAAGTTGGATCAGGGAGATTGATGATATTTTTCAGATGTTAGGTTACCTAGAGGACCTCAAATTTATATTTGCTATCTATCTATTAGAAGGAGCTGCAGGTCAATGATGAACCTTAGTAAGCCAACGATGGGAACATAAGAAGGTGCCTCGTACTTGGGACAATTTTGTGTGGGACTTTATAGATAGATATATACCACAAGTAAGGGATGCCCAGAAACAAGAATTTGAAGGTCTTACCCAAGCAGATATGACAGTGTGGCAATATAAGACAAGATTTAGTAGGTTGATTCGGTATGCCCCACATGTATTGAGAAACGAGGAGTGTAGAGCCGAGAAATTTGTTAAGGGATTAAGATCTGAGATACGACGAACCCTCATGCCTTATGAGCAGTCTAACTTTAAGGAAGCCTTAAGGAGGGCCTTGCAGGTGGAACAAGAACCTCTTGAGGTACATACAGATGGAGGAAAAGGCAAGATAGGAAAAACTTCTGAGATCAGAGTTGCTGTTAGCAAAAGAAGTGGTTTTAGATCAGAAACGACGAAAGATCCAATCTGGGATATTAGAAAAGATTTGTGGATTTTATGGCATGTTAAATCATAAGGAATCTAACCGTTGGAAAAAGCTAGGAAGGCTACCATCTAGTAGGCAAGACCATCCCAATACCAAACAATCAAAGTTACAAATTGGGGGTGTCAATCCCCAGGTTTATCAGACTGGTGAAACCACGTGTACAACACAGAAAGCGTGTGGATATTGTGGGAAACCAGGCCATGAAGAATTAGGATGTTGGAAAAAATAGGGTAGATGTGTGGTTTGTGGCAATGATTAGCATTTATTCAAGGATTGCCCAAATCGGAGAAAGTCAACCCCTACAGAAAAAGGAAACAAATTGCAGGAACTGGTGAAAAGCTAAAAGTCCGAGCGAGTATATGCTCTAACTAAAGAAAAGGTGCCTGATCCTTATGAAAGTGACAGAAGGTATAATTTCTAATTTTGGAAATTATAATAATGCCATTTATGATTTTGATAGTTGCATTCTTTCATATCTGTCGTACCTCCTCGAACTAAATATGCAATTCGAGATTAAGGTCTATTACACGTAAGTGATAGCTGAATACTTGGAGTTATTCTCAAAAGAATTGAATTCATTATCCTAGTTTACGTAGAAGTATTATTTGACTTTCTGCAGGGACAAGAATCTTCTCAAAGCTGGAGTTGAAGTAAGAGTCCTTCCAGCTTAAGACTAGAAAAGACCATGTAAGGAACTTATGCATGGTTCTCGGAACCTTAAGAAAGCAATAATTGTATGCAAAATCTGCAAGTGCAGATTTTGGATAAGAAAGTGGCTTTTCTTGGATATATCATATCTCTAGATAGGGTAGAAGTTGATCCCTTTGAGATAGAGGCGGTAATCAATTGGAAGGGACTAGAAAACGTGACAGAAGTAAGCAGTTTTCTGTGTCTTGTCGGCTGTTAACGAAGAATTGTGCAGCACTTGTCTAAATAGCTGACTCATTGACTAAAGTAACTCAATAAGGTCAATCATTTGACTAAAATGAAGATATGAACATAAAACAGCGTGATGGATTGAAATTCTAGAAGACTGGTACTCTTTCATCACCTATCACCCGAAAAGGCAAATGTAGTAGCCAATGCCTTGAGCCGAAAGGCTAGAGTGGCTCACTTACTGGAAGCAAAAGAATCAGAAAGCCTAAGAATGGGTTATGTTGAAATTGAAGGAAAGTTAATCCTTCTGGAGAATCTGAGTTCAATACCGATATTTAAGGTATTCTTCTATTCCATAAGAAAACATGCGTGTCAGAAGAAATGGAAGAAAGATTGCTAGACACAAGTCAAGATAAACAATGCATCCGAGAAGCATGAAGATGTATCAGGACTTGAAGGAACAATCCTGGAGGAATGTAATAAAGAGAAGATGTAGATCGACAGACCGAATCTACTCATTTTCTGTTAGTCAGATCAATACTCAGATGAGAATCTGGGGGCTAGATTCTTTTAAGCGGGGGAGTCTGTAACACCCCTGAAATTCAGTATTTTCAAAATTAAGGATTCCGAAATTAAGATTTTAATTTGGTCAAATTTTCAAAAAAGAATTATAAAGGATTTATTGCAAGAAATTGGAAAGCACTAGGGTTAGAATTACCATTTTTAAGGATTAAATTGAAGCATTGTCTTGACTTAAAGGGGTTTGCATGGAAGAAATATAGTAAACTGGGGCTTAGGAGCAATTCTTAGAATTTCAAGGACTCAATTGAGGAGTGCTCTATATTTTGAGGACTAAATTGCAACAATGGAAAATTGGATTTTAAAACAAAAACAGGCAGCATAATTTTCTTCATTTCCTTTCTTTCTTCCTTTTTTTTTTCTTTCATTTCTTCATCGTGGCAAAATAACTCCCCGGCTACCCTTTCAACGGCGACGACTCACCACCTCACCCTCCAAACATCTTCCCACACCCTCCGGCCACACTTACACACACATCTGCATTGTTCTCCACTGGTGGCAAGAAGGTGGAAGAAAACCCACCTCATAGGTTTCATGGTAGCCGGCGGTAGGGTGGTTTGACCGGAGTTCTGGGCGGACGGTTGGAGAGTTCTCAACATTGAGAACACGTTGGTGGTCTTGCATGGGGGAGTAGAGCAGTGGCTGCGGCGGAAACAGCCGTTACAAGCGCGGCAGAGAAAAAAGCAACTGAAACTTTTGGGCCACGGTTGAGGGTCTTCCTGGCCTCAAATCTAAAAACTAAAGGCACCGTTGAATTCAAGAGGAAGAAAGGAAGTGAACGGTGGTGGTCTTGACATTTTTCGGCGGCGGCGCTCTGACGGTACTCTGGTAACCACAGACCAGTTTCTTCTCCTCATTCTGATGATCGCAGTGGTGCTCTTGGTTCATGATTGCAAGGCCTCGATAAGCAATTTTGGGTAATATAGGGTTAAGAATTAAGTTTTAATTGAGTTGTACCTTGTTATACACATATAATGCATATGTTATACTTTCCTAATTTAAATTGTATCTATGCTAAGAATAGGATTTGGGATGTATTGATATAAATATGATTGTGATTGAGATCCCTAAGCAAGGAGTACCTATAAGTTGTGGACCTGGATATTTGTTATGTTGGAATTAATTGAGTTACTTAAAAGATTTGAACCTTAACTTGTGGATTATGGATTTAGATCCAAGTGATAGTAATTGGACAATTATTGCAAATTTTGGATGATATGACGAGAATGATTATGTAATTAAGAACCAGTTATTGCTTAATTATTAGACTTGAAATGAAATCAAGATTAATTTGGATATAATTGATCTTATTGGTTGTTATTAGATCGATAGAGTCATTTAAGCTTTAAACTATTATGTTAATACGATTATTTGGTGAATTCGGATTAATGATAAGCATGATAGTAATTATTACGAGTTATTAGGGTTGTATGAGGATTCTGATTCTGAACCTATTCTTTTGGATTAAGTAACGTGGAATTGGAACCCACTGACTCATAGGTTGCAGATCGTGATTTGCGTTTTGAGACTACGAGGTGAGGGTCTGCCAATCTGGCACCTTTCGTACCTATCATTTTGTTAATAAACACTTGTGAGGGTTGAAATTGTTTGCTTACCGTCTTTATAAGTTATTGCTTTCCCTTGTGTGGGATCTACCGATTGATTCTTGCTTATATGTGTTATTCCATGATATCGTTGAACTCGTTGCTATTGCTGATTTTATATTTCTTCAACTTATCGTTATCGTTGTAAATTATCGAACCCTATGAGGTTCTTCTAATTTGAAATTGCTTGATAGGTTACCTTTTCTTGAAAATGATCCTGATATTTATGAAAATGATATTTGAAATGGTATGGTAGACCTATTTGTGTCACAAGTTCTCTTAAATTATTCATGTACCTTGTTTACTGGAATAGGCCTTGCTGGCCGTTATTGGATATTGTTTTGCCTCGTATATGGCAAGTCATGTAAAGTTTCGAAATGTTCATGTTATTGCTTGAAAAATTGAATTGATATCTGTTGGCATTGTATCGTGCAACCCATAGGGACGCCATTGGGAAGTTCAACCCAGAGGGATGCCACGGGAAGTTAGGCCCGGGGCTAAGTTCGGAAAGATGGCCGGGCAGTACGGACCGACGGTGACAGATCTCCCGCCTAGTACCCACCTACGATCCTGACTCAACAGGGAGCTGGAGGCAGCGAATTGTAAGTGGCGGGATTTGGCATGCGGTTGACCATGCCAATAAAAGAAAGTTATTACCTACCGAGCTGAGTGCTCGAGCAGTGGAGCGATAAGAAAATCTTGTTTATACTGTACCGACATCCAGTATTAGCAACTATACATTGATCTGGGAGTAATAAGGATGGAATGACCAACAATCTAAAATAGTTGATATCATGTGTATTTTGCAAAATGTTGATTCGTGTTGAAACTTTTATTGTTATCAAACTGTCTTTGATTGTTGTCTATCCTTTTCCTTCTCGTGTTTATTAAGTTGTTCATCAATAGTTGTACCTCATTAACTTTCCTTTTAAATCCTGTCATTTTCTTTTCCCTCACTAAGTCACTTAGAACTTACCCCCTTGATATTAATTGTCTTCAGATAGGTCAAATTGAGAAGCGAAGGTATGTTTTGGACAAGAGTGATTTTGTAATAGATTATGTGCTGCTGTTGTTCATATAAGTCACACGATCAAGACAACTACTTGAAGAGTGTTATGAGAATATTTGTATGGAACTTAAGATACTGGATATGTACATATTTTATGTTATGAAGTAATCTTTTGGGATAAATGAATTATTTTCCACTGACTTGGATTCTAATACTTGGGTTGTATGTATTATGCTTTTTTGGAATGATTCTTTTGGATTAGTGTGACTGTTTTACCTTTAAAATCGTTAAATTATAGATTTCCTAGTTATTATTTGAACTATATTTAAGATTGAATTAGTAGCACCTCAACTTGGGTGCTGTTATGAGAAGGGGTGCTACAGAAGGGTTGTAAATTTAAGGGATGTAATGCCAATTTAAGAGCAAAAATGAATTTTTAATTCAGAATGAGGCAGCTTCAGGGGGTGTGATTGATTAATCACTCCCCCAGGACGCGATAACAATTGCATGTAATCGGATAAATAGTGATAAGCCGCATAAATAGTGATGGGCCGGCTCAAATTACGAGCTAGCCCGCATTTCCTATGTCAAGTATCAAACGCAAGATTAGCCCCTATTAGCAGTCTCAATTGTGGCTAATATGGTGTAAAAATGTGGCTAATATGTCAAGTTGTGTCTTCTGTTTTGGATTTTCTGAATGATGGTAAATGTCTGTCTCAGCATAACAACACTTATATTGTACTTATTCCTAAGGTTAGCAATCCAGAAATGTTGAGTCAATTCAGACCTATCAATTTGTGCAATGTGAAGTATAAGATAGTTTCTAAGATGATTTCTAATAGGGTACGACCTTTTATGGATTCTATTATCTGCTACACAATCTGCCTTTATTCCTAGATGACTTGTAAGTGATAATGTTCTTGTTGCTTTTGAGGTAAATAACCATCTGCATAAGTTGCGTCAAGGAAACCTAGGACTAATGATTGTCAAGCTAGATATGGCTAAAGCTTACGAAAAGGTTGATTGGATTTTCCTGCAGAAAGTATTATTGAAACTTGGGTTTCATACGAAGTTTGTTGATCTTATTATGAAATGCATTACCACACTTTCTTACTCAGTTGTGCTAAATGGAGAAAAGTTCGGTTATTTCTTGCCTCAGTGAGGTTTACGGTAGGGAGATCCTCTATCACCTTATTTGTTTTTGTTTTGTACTGAAGTTCTATGCTTTCTCTTCAAGAAGATGGAGATGGATAATATGATTTCTGGTATCTCTATCAGTCGCAATGCTCCACGAATTTCTCACTTGTTCTTTGCGGGTGACACTCTTCTATTTTTTCAAGCAACCCAAGCTGCTGCTCATAATGTTCGGTGTGTTCTCCATTCTTATGAGCAGGCATCTGGCCAACATATTAATTTGGAAAAATCCTCTATTATATTCAGCCAAAATATGAATTCTGATCTATGAGATAGGATTTCTCATATCTTAGGCATGCAAGTAGTAGAAAAGCATGATAAATGTCTGGGAGTCCCGTCGGTTGTTGGAAGATCTAAGAAGGATATTTTCTCCTATATCCGGGAACAAGTGTGGTAGCGTATTAATGGTTGGAGTGCGAAGTCATTGTCCTCAGCTAGAAAAGAAATCCTTTTGAAGTCAGTTGTTCAAGCAATACCCACTTATGTAATGAGTTGCTTTAAGCTTCTGGACTGTCTACTTTGGGATATTGAGTCTATGATGGCCTCATTCTGGTGGAATAATAAAAACCATAGGCGAATTAAGTGGTTGAAATGGGAGATTCTTAGTCGAAGTAAAAGAGACGGTGGCATGGGATTTTGTCATCTATGATCTTTCAATCAGGCTTTGCTTGCAAAACAGGGATGATGACTGATGAAACGACCAGATTCCTTGTTTTCAAAGTTGTATAAAGCTAAATACTTTCCATATTGCGATATATTTCATACAACTTTGGGATCAAATCCATCCTTTTCTTGGGGAGGTGTATGGGAGGCATTATCTCTGCTTCGTACTGGTGTTAGATGGAGAATTGGGTCTGGAACTAGTGTGCATATATGGCATGATAAATGGCTCACTCGTCCCCCACTTTTCAAAGCTTTTTCTCCCTCTAACGTCTTGTCAGCTGATGCTCATGTTTCTAGTTGATAGATGTTGATACTGGTTGTTGGAAATCGGATTTCATCAAGTAGGTTTTTTAAGATCCCAATGCTGAGGCCATTTTGTGCATTCTGTTGGGGAGAGGTGACCCTTAGGAGTGGTATTGTAAGATTTTTCAATTAATTAAGGGTGTATTTGTTATTATTTTTTTTGTTTGAGGTCTTAAATATAAGAAAGCAAAGAAGAATCTCGGCTGAATTTAAAATAGTAAATATATTTAAGATAATTTAATTATATTCAATTTAATTTAATAAGTAAAAAAAATTAAAAATATAAATCAAATCTAATCATCTTGGAACATATAATTTTAATAACTGAAATGATATATTCAATAATATTAAAAATAACAAGTATATCTAAAATAATTTAATTAAATTTATATAATTAAAATATAACATATTAAATTATGTTAAATATAAACTTATACTATTAAAATAATCTAATAATATTAAAATAGTAATATATAAAAAATATTTTAATTAAATTCAATTCAATTTAGCTAAAAAGTAAAATAAGTAAAACATTAAAATAAATTAAATATATCATGATATATTTTTAATAATTTTTAAAATTAAAAAATAATAATAACATCTCAAATAATTTAATTACATTTTTTATTAATTTAAAATAGAGTAAATTAAAAATTAAAAAGACAAAAATTTAAATCTTCATCTAAAAATATAATTTTAATTATATACTTGATAATATTAAAATTATAAACATATTTATAATTTAATTTGTTTTGTTTATCAATTAAAAAATAAAAAAATAATATATGTATTTTTAACTTATATTATTTATTAATTAAAAAAGATAATTTTTTAAATTTAATTATATTATTTATTAAAATAATAGTCATATCTAAATTAAAAAATATTTAAAATATTTATTCAATTAATAAATCTCTCTAAAATAAACTTATAAATTTATTAATTAATTAATTAAAAAAAGATATTTTTTTTAAAAAATAAAACCATGTCCCACCTCCCCACTCCCCCACTTGGTGCACCCCCCCCCCCCCCCCCCCTAAATGCCCCTCGCTTCCCTTCTTCTTCTTGCCATGGCAGCAGTGGGTCGCTGTCGATGGGGATTGGGGGGGGGGGGGTGGTGGCCATGATGGTAGCAGTGGGGTTGGTGGCGGGGTGGTATATATATACGCACATACATATAGTATATTTATATATATGTTTGTATATAATATGTATATATATGTATATATAAATATATAAATATATTTTTAAAAAAATTGAATCAAAATATATCAAATAGGTCCAAGGGTATTTCTATCTTTTGATATTTCTATTAGTTTTTTTATTTTTTCTTTTAACGGAAGGGCATTTTGATCATTTTACACTTTTCGTTAGCATTATATTTTAGTTTGAAAGTTCAGGGGGTAAATGTAATTTTCAAAAGAATGAGAATTTTTGGTAGTTACACCAAACCTCAGGGGAGGTGGATATAATTGATCCTAAAAATCAATTAAGCCAAGATAAAATTACGATAGCAAAGATAAAAAAATAAAAAATAACATAAATATATAAAATAATTATAAACTTAAAATAAATATTAGTATATAAGTTAATAGAAACCTTTTGATTTGACTCATAGCTTAGTTATCATATAATTAAGTGAAGAAAAAAGTGATATTTTATAGTAAATTGATAATGTAATTATAAACTCAAAATTGATTCTAAAAATAAATTAGTGATAGGATATGAGGATGAAATTAGAATGTAAAATAACATATGGACAAAATAAATTATTATGTTCATTCTCTTTTTTTTTTTTTGTATAAATATAATTGGATCTTTATATTATGTTTCACAAATAGCAGAAAAAAGTGAATAACATAAAAAGGTTGTTAACCTTTCAAATAATCAAAATTTGAAAAAAAAATAAAAAAATAAAAGTAGATATATATTTTGATGGATAAAATAATGTCCAATGTTATAAACTTAAAAAATTAATGGGTGTGTTTTTTATTGAAATAATCATATCATAATTTTTCAAATAGGTAAAAAAAAGATATGAGAATATATATTGTTGAATTAATTAGTATGTAGAATTTTTAAAAAGAGTTCGAATTATACATACTTATACATACATAATTACATTATATAAATAAAAAATAAAAATTAAATGACATACTTTTAAAATTATAAATATTAAAAAAGTGAAACAAATTTTAAAAATATTAAGACTAAAGAATAGATCTCATCCTATAAATTATAAACTTACATGAGAGAGAGAGAGAGAGAGAGAGAGAGAGAGAGAGAGAGAGAGAATTTAAAACTAAATTACAAAATTTAACAAATAAATTAATAACTTGATTCAAAGAATGAGTAAAAACATACTCAATTTATACCATTTTAAATAAAATAAAAATTAAATGACAAAATTTATCAATAACTTAAAAAAAAACATGCAACTAATAAAAATGAAACAAAATTAAAATCTTTTAAGAGCAATCAATATATCTCATCTTGTAAAATTATAAAATTAAATGAACAAAAATAAATAAATAAATAAATGAATTGATAACTTAAACTAAGTAATAAACAATATATATATATAAGTTCACAAATTTAATATCAATAAAAGCTAAATGATAGATTTTATTTATGGTTAAAAAGAAAATTTTAGCATTAACATTTGAAAAACCTCTTCCATCATGTAACATACATGAAAAAAATGAAATAAAAAATTAAACTATATCAAACTAACATAAACAATTTGGAGAAAATTATGGTATTAAAATTCAAAAAATCTTTTCCATCATGTAACACACCTAAAATTAAAAAAAAAAATGAAATAGAAGAAGTGAACAATAAAATCCAACAAAAAATAAAAATTTGAAGAATGAAATAAAGAGACATACAGAGAGACAGATGGAAAAAAAAAATGAAACTAGAGAAAAACACAAAAAATAGAGTGAAAAAAATTCTAGAAACTAAGAATATTAATAAAAATGACTTTTGAAATACTATATATAAAGGTATATATAAAAATTAATTATTAAAAATAAGATAAAAGAATATGAAAAAATGTAACGCCCAACCAGGAGGCGCCTACTTCCGGCCGAGGTGCTACTCACATAGTGCCACACGTCATCCTTGCAATAGAAAATCACTTTTAAAATTTTCGAAATGATTAGATCCTACAATCATTTCCATTGGATACTTACTTCTAAATCGAAATATTTCGAATAACACGTGGCACTTCTATCACCCTCATTGCCTCATGTGTGGCTAGGGGCTAGTCTATCTTCATCAGTTGTTCTTATCTGGGGTAAAGAACGGATAGCAATAATGAAACAATATAAGTCCGAATGACTTAGTGAGATATTTTAGCAATAACAACCAAGTAACAATTTCACAATTATTATGTAAGAGACAAATAGAGGTATATTTATTCCCAAGAGTTGTGAGAGAATGTTTTAATCAAAATTTAGAGTGATCCATCTCACCACTATCCCATATCGGTGATGAGACTTTACAAATCCACTATCTCTCACAGAGGAATTTTAAATCACGATTATGACCACAAGGGGTCAACATGTCACTTGAACAATTACTGAGTTTGTGTTAAATATTCGAGTTTCAGAATATAAAATAAAGTTAATAATCACTTTCACACTTTTGCTGTTGGTGGTTCTCCTACCTTATCACTCCACTTTCGAAAACATGAAAATCCTGGTCCCTCCAAAGTACCGAGTGATCGGCTCGGACACTTACTTAATCACTCACTAGGCATGGCTAGCTACATGCCTGATCCCACTCATAGCCGACTTCCTCCAACCCTCTATGAGTAGGGATTATATGTACAATTTTGTACGGGTATCAGCTGAAAGATTTGTCGCTGCGAATCGTTCCGCCTAGCTGTCTTTCATAATCGATCTAGGGCCCACCCCCAAGGGTATTAAGTATATAATCACTAATAATGTTTAGTACACCCAACATCATATAATTTTACATGTTACTTTGTCCTGATAATTAATCCTCATTGAATAAACACAAGGCTTTTCCAAGAAAACATGGCAATATATTTTTGAAATCACTTTCACCTTCCTCAACACAATTGCCAATTTTGTATAAAGCGACATAAGTAAATATCAATAGGAGCGTTCAATGTAAAAGGGGCGATGTGGAGTACTATTTTCATAAACTGTTAACTTTATCAAAATTTGGGTGGAAGTAAATTGCAGGGTGCGGAATCAATCATGTAAAATAGGTGAGGGGGCTCAGGTACAAATAGTCCAAGAATTATAGATAAGGGTAAGAGAGGTCCACTCAACTACTGAGGGAATTCAAGAGTAGCAAGTCAATGTTACATAGGTAAATGGTAATCTTTAGTAGAAGGGAGGCCAAGCAGAGCTGATATACATGTATCAATGTAAATGTACAAGATAAGAAGTCGTATCCATCAAAATTGAGAGTTTAGGTAGCAATAATTTGAGAATTTCGAGCAGAAGGGATAGCTTAAATAAACTGACCAAGTGAACATGAGAACCAAGGAATAGCATAGAACGAGCACGTATCAATCATCGAATCTTAGCACAAATAGAACTAAGCAGCAAGACATAATAACAAATATGTATGTTCTTTCCCCAGCAAGAAAGCTAATATAAACTCACTTGGAAAATGCAGAGGAATTATCAATTGTATAGTCACTCAGGTTTTGGCTTCTTAGTCACATTGAGGGCACTGTCATAAAATAACTCGACTTATCATTTCATCAATCTTTTGAGTTTTCACTATAAGTATAACGAATGTCATTATCAAACTTAAGTGTATTCTGACATAGTCCTGATAATTCTTAGATATTTAAACAGTCCATAACTTTGTTTACCAATTGACTTAAAACTCAGAGTAGATAACCTAAATATAATATTAACTATGATTTCTCAATCATAATTCTCAATTCCATGTTACACTCAACCTGTGCAAGGTAATCACTTATCATAGTCCTTGACTCAACAAGCCGATAAACTGGTTGTTAACAGCTTATTTAAAGCCTCAACAAAAATTTGATAATTTATCCGAGTCGAATAAATTCAATACCATATGAATTACAAGAGTAATCTATAACCTTAGACTAAATCATAGCTTAACAATCTTAATTCTGATCACAGTCAATCTTCATCCAAAAATCTAAATACATTCAACAATTTAATCGAATCGAACTTCAATTATTGAAATTTACCCAAATTTGGTCGAACCGGGACCCAATCTCACGCCGGGACTAGTCTAGACGAGTCCAAAATCAGATTCTGCACAAACTGCCTGAACGACGCCGCCACTCGCTGCCGCCGGCGATGGACACTGCTACCACCAAAAGATGCGCCTCGATGCCAGGAGCACAACGCTCCAACTAATTTTGAATTCCAACCACCGTAGGCCGGTCAATTGCGCCAAAAACCACCTTGAAACCCTAGCTTTGCCGCCGTCCTCCGCTACCTTCAATTCCACCACCACCGTTAGCCATTTCACCAAATTAACACTGCTATCAGCCTACCCATCACCTCACGACCAAAGCCCATCCAATCACAACCACTTCCCGCCGCCGGAAGCAGCGGAACCGCCACCTCGCCGCGAGCTTGCCGTCGAGCTAAATTTTTTGACCATTTTTCCGAGGTCAACATTGGAATGGTTTTGCTCGCCTCAGCTGGAGGAAGCTAACTATGGCCTTGGTTTCGGGTTTCACGGCCAATATCCGGTGATTCGCCGGTGGGTTAGCTTTGGGCCATTTTTGAGAATTTGAAAAACTTCCGTCCTTAATCCTATATATATATATATAAATGTACTTTCCAGCTCTTTCAATCCAGCCCCAAAAGTTCTGGCCGACTTCATTTTCACCCCAAAAAGTTTCAACCGCCTATATTTTAGTCCCTGGCCTTCAATTGAGTCCCCCAACTTCTATTTCTTGCACTTTGACCCCCAGAATCCCTGTCTTTGGACAATCAAATCCAAACAAATTTATTTTGAGGTCCTCAAACTCCTATTGCTCCTGCATTAACCCCCAAAACTTCTGAAATTTTTGCAATCAAGACCTTATAATTTATTTTTTTGAGCCTTAAAATCCGATCAATTATCATCTTAATTTCTAAATCCTCATTTGTTCAAAATACCGAATTTTAGGTGTATTAGAAAAAACTTATCAAACTATAAAGTTCAAATGATCGAGGAATTCACCATGTATTAAGAGTTAGGATGAAATAGATTTTATAGATAAAATGCAATCATTTTTTGGTATTAGAGATAAGTAAAGAATAATTTATTCTAATAAAAAAATGATTTAAAAAATGTAGATATCTTTGAAAGGAATAAATAATGTCAAATTTAACAATAAAAAATTATATTTAAATTAATTGAAAAACTCAAAATTCTAAGAATTCATAATTTTGAATTTCGAATGAAAGAAATTTAGAGATAAGATACAATCATATCGGTTAGAAATAAACAATAAAATCAAATAAACAATAAACACTTTGAATAATGAACTAAAGATGCACACAAAGAGATAGAAGAAAAAAAAAGGCTAGAAAATAAAGAAGACACAGATAATAGAGTAAAATAAATGCTAGAACCTGAGAATATGTGAAATGACTTTTGAAATACTTTATATATAGTGGTATAGATATAAATTAGTTATTAAAGATAAAAGAAAATGATGAAAGACTTATCAAACTATAGAATTCAAAATTCAAGTGATCAAGAAATATTTCACATATTGAGAGTAGAGATGGAAAAGATTTTGTAGATAAATGCAATTATTTTTTGATATTAGAGATAAATAAAAAATATTATTCTAATCAAGAAAATAATTTCAAAAGATCAGATATCTTTAGAAGGAATAAATAATATCAAATTTAATAACTAAAAATCAGTTTTTTAAATTTAATTAAAAAACTCAAAATTCTAATAATTCAAAATTTGGTCAAAATTGCACAATTATGGGTCCCATATCGTTATGCTATATATAATAGTATAGGTAGATAGATCTAATTTAAATTTTGAATGAAATAAAATTATAGATAAGATACAATCATATTGGTTAGAGATACTAATTAACAAATAATGAAATTTTTTTAAATGAATTAAAATGTTCAAAATTCCAAGAATTTGCTATTTGGCCAAAATTGCATAATTAGAATCAAAATTATATAATTATGGGTCCTACATCGTTGTGCTATATATATAATAGTATAGATATATTTTAAATTTTGGATGAAAGAAAATTAGAAATAAGATACAATCATATATGTTGCTTAGAGATAATAATTAACAATTAATAATTTTTTCTTAATTGAATCAAAATAATAAAAAATCTAAGAATGTGACATTTGGCAAAATTGCATAATTAGATAAGCACAAAATTGTACTATGTATAAGATATAATCATATATGTTGCTTAGAGATAATAATTAACAATTAATAAGTTTTTCTTAATTGAATTAAAATAATAAAAAATCTAAGAATGTGCACAGTTTTGTGCTTATCTAATTGTGCAATTTTGATTCTAATTATGCAATTTTTGCCACGTCACATTCTTAGATTTTTTTATTATTTTAATTCAATTAAGAAAAAATTATTATTTGTTAATTATTATCTCTAAGCAACATATATGATTGTATTTTATATATAGCACAGTTTTGTGCCTATCTAATTGTGCAATTTTGATTCTGATTATACAATTTTTGCCACATGTCACATTATTATATTTTTTTATTATTTTAATTTGATTAAGAAAAATTTATTAATTGTTAATTATTATCTCTAAGCAACATATATGATTGTATCTTATTTCTAATTTTCTTTCATCCAAAATTCAAAATGTATTTGATAATATTTCATAATCTTTGGCCACGTTTAATTCCCCACATTACATAATAGCCGAGATTGGATTGGTGGCAAGATTAGGTGAGAGTATAAATAAGCATTCTTTGTTTGATACAACAAATTGTTAATTGAGATTAGGCCCAGTATCAATATCACCTAATGTTAGCCTTTATGTTTGATACAGTCACATATATTTTGTTTGACCATAAAGCCCTTAGTGCAATTTTAACTATTCGGCCTCTCCTTTTACTGCTTTACCCAAATCCCAAATTGCAGCTCAAACGGCTGCTGCAAGGAGTAGAGGTTAAGTCGACTATGTTCTTGTGCTTCCAAACTGCAATGGTTTAAATTAGGCTTACTATTAACAATTTTTTGATATTCCCCAGATCCCTAATATACCGGCAAGCGATACAGCAACCACGAGGGGCTGATAGACAGTCTACATCGGTGTTCTGCTTCCAATCTGTAGTCGATGAGAATTAGATTTTAAAAAATAAGGCCATCTTCCAATCTTGCAGCGGACGAGTTTGAAAAGCTCAATTACAATACGCTTTCGTTTCCCTTGATTTAAATTTGATGAAGTTACCGTTAATTTCATATGTCACTGCCACTGGCTAATGTCTAGAACGTGGGTTTGTGAATTTTGGCTGTGTCTCAGATGAGTCCTAAGTTTGTGCTAGCACATAATTTGACAATTTTCTCCTGACTACAAGATATATATATATATATCTATATAGGCCCATTTGTTATTTGTTATTTGGTTTATCTTTTAGTAAATTATTTAACCATTTTGTGTCATGGTCTGGAGTATTGATGTTTCCACCACTTCTGGATGCCATTATGGTTTAGTAGTGAATTAAACTCGTAGTATACTCACTTCTTATGAATGCCATTGCAATGGAGTTATAGATGTATGGTTGCTTATACAATTTTCCTATTTTGGTCTAGTCAATTAAACATTGTGCTCTTTATTCAAACATTTTATAGAATCAAAGCTTCCAGTTCACACTTGCCTTTACTTTAAGTACTAGTAGTTTAAGATTTGTATGTCAAAGCAATAATGCTGATTCCTCACTTGGTTGGGTGTAAAACACTGTACACATATGATCAGGCAGTGGAAATACATACGGGTTAGGTATTCATTATGTTATGGACTATTCGGGACTAATCGGAATCAAAACAAACAGCTGGGGTTACAGATTGCTTCCCCATTTTGTAAGTTATCATGGGGAATTGTGACAATGTGGTTGGGCTAAAGTTATATTTTATTAGATGGTTGAGTTCATGTTTGGAGTATACACATAATTTTTATATTATATTGTAGTATATTTGCATATACTAAGGGACGTTTAATCGCAGTTATCGTTTATTATGAGCTTTTGTTTCTAATTACCATATAATGTTAACCATTGTAAACCTTTCTAATTTTTATATCTTCACATGCACTTAATTATGTTTGGTGGTGTATGTGACTAGCGACGGCCAACTTGTAGTTGTGAATGGAACTGAAGTCAGCACCGCAATGCTCGTGTGGTGAGGTACAATGGTCCTCTGTCAATCGCACACTTCTCAAAATCCTGGGAGATGGTTCTACAAGTGCCCAAGGGGAAGTAATCACACTAGACACTTCATGTGGTTTGAAGTGTACCAAGGGTTAAACATGCAACACCCATATGTTCATCACAATTCATACAGACTTACGTCAGCTCCTTTAGTTTGAATGGTTGTGATCATGACCATATAGCATGCAGGGGCCCGAAGTCCCGAAAAAGTGCATGCTTGGGCAATGGAAAGCAAGCTGAAAGTTCGTGTATGGGTCCTTCATTGCAAACCCCTCGTTATGATCCAAGTGCTCCTTTCATCCCCTTATCTCCTATTACGAAATTTGCATTGTTATTAGGTGGTTGTGTTGGATGTGGCCATGTTTTCATTGTTGCGTTTGTAGGTTTGCTTATAGGATTGGCTTTAGGAAAGCTTGTGTTGTAAAATAACAATAGGGTGCAAATGTATGGGTGTTTATGTAATATGTTAATCGACTAGTATGTAATGTGATTATGTGCAATAGAGTTATCTTTCTGTATCTAATGTCTTTCTGTATTGCATTATTTAAATGAATGCATTGTCTAACTTTGGGATTATGTATTGCTATAAGTTGTGTTTTTTCTTGACACCCACTATACGTAAATATAAGTAAATTCGGGGCACATTTAAATTTGTAATTTGAATAACACTTCATGGCTTTATGATATAGTTTGTTTGAAGTTATTCATTGAGAAAGCCAATAAAAGGTAGGATGCCTATAATTCATGTTGAAGCAAAAATGGCCCAACTACATGCCATGCCACATCCATTACAAAGTATGTTTCTTTGAAGCCAACCTATGCAAAGTATGTCCCAAAGCAGAATACTCCAAAATCGATTGTGACCGTGATGATGTACCCATGTGGCAGCAGATGCTTCTTCAATATTCCCTTCATAGTAGTTCATGCTTGCAAGAAATGGGAGAGCATTTCATTGCATGCTTTAGCAATAACTTTTTTGCCCTCCACTGTATCTTAAAGCTGCCATGATTCCTACTAATTGCCATGCCTATGGGAAGTGTCGCTTCTATTCATAGGTTATCTAAAATCTGCATGCATAAGTTGAGTTATGGGTGCGCACCTATGATGCACTTGGTCCATACCTTCAAAATTAGGTGTTTTCTCTCAAATTTCTTATATTACCAATACCACTCAATTATACAAATACCAGCATGGCTCCACAAAATCCCCGAGCCTAAGATCAAATCTTCTACTTTCCCCCATAGGTGGAAGAATATGACAAGGAATTCATCTCACGCCTCGCGGAGTTTGCCCGTTTAGATGGAAGATATCTCAGTCGCTTTGATATTGCTATTATTCAATCATGCGTGCACTCGGTTAACCTCAAGTTTCGTGCCAACTTGATTTAAAAGGATGCGAGCATTCGTTTCAAATATTTATAGCAGTGTCATACTGTGTTTGGATTTTTTATCTCCATAGAATTAGTTAATTACATTGAGGAAAACAATCGCGTGGCGGCTGATGCATATATATGGGACTACATCACCATGGCAAATTTTTATTCTGTTTTTTTTTTCAATTCACGAGTCAATATCTTATATATAGTATTTTGTAGTGTTATAATCAACTCATATTTTTGACAAAAATTTCCTCTATTTGAGGCGTATATGATGAAATGAGAATCTTAGTGGATAGAGATGTGTTAGATTTTCGGGCCCCCTAAGTCTTTGAACCTTTTCTTAGATTCCAACATTATTCAAATTTTGGATGATAGCACATATGACCCAATGGAGCCGATGGTAGTCTATCCTACTATGGTGGCAGCCTATGCACCGCCCATGAGTGAAGCTTTGGGATCATCATTCTGGAATAATTTGTACTAGCCAAGCCAGGATGATGATGCAAATTAGGATTCAATGAAGTTATAGAGTCATAAAATGATTTCAACATCGATTGTCAATCCATACGCTGGTGTGTATATAGTGTGTGGACTGAGCAGGATGAGAGATTTGTTTGGTAATTTCCAACCTTCCCCAACACAAGGACCAACCAGCTCCCATGCAAGTTCAAGTAACACTCCCAAGGTGCGAGGCAAAAAAATAAGACTATGTTTCTCCATTTTAATGTATTGTCGCCAGTCCATCTTTCTGTGATTTAGTGTCAGTTATATCACTTTCCCCCATATTGTACGTGTGTTTTATCGCGTGTTGTGTGTTGAACCGTTTGACCATCGAATGTGTATGTCGGAGTCGTTCTAAAATAAAAGCTTGCATCAATATGTGTTGTATATCCTTCAAATCCCTATTTTTTCCTTTATTCAAAATGAGGGTGGCAAAACTAATGGCAGAGTACATGCAAACCCTTCCCCTAATTATCATGTTTATTTATTTTCTGTTAGACTAGAGAAAAAGAAATGCCTTTAGATTCAGAACATTCACACCACATTGTATTATTCAGTAAACTTTTAATTAAAAGATTTGGTAAGTAAATAATAACTAAATCAAAATTATAGGTAATGAGGCATGGAAAAGCAATGAAATCTGGCAAATCTCAATTCGCGTCAATCTTTTGATATATCAAAACTGTTAGGAAATTTTTTGAAGATGGGGATGAAAGCTGATTAATGATATTTAGGAAATTTTTATCCTTGCCAATATATTAATCTCAGACATGCTTAAATTGGTGAAGTGACTTGTTTAGTTATGTAGTTGAATTCGTCAAGAAATAATGCAAAATAAAATGAAGCCTTAATCTTTTTGTATATGTTCTTCTTTTAGGAGGCCAGGGGTTTGTTTGTTGGAAAAATATTATTTTTCTGCATACTTTCTCATGTGACCTTTGTGTAATAAGGGCTGAATAAATCTTGACATAGTTATAATACAACCATTGCTATTCCAGTAAAAATAGTATATTTCATTGACTAACAAGTTCCATTTCGCCACATGCATATTTGTTGCATAAGACATGGGTGCAGTAGGGGAGGGCAGACCACTACTTTGTGTTCCTTGGAAAAAGAAATGAAATTTGGGATTGCTACTTCACTGCCACAACACCGACCATAATAATGTTTTGAAATGAAAATGCATAGGAAATAACATAAGTAAATTGCTCATTTCTTATACTCCAACTCCAACGCATAGCAATGCCACATATAATTAATTACATTTTACTAAATAATGAAGCCTGGATGACTACTGAACGTGTTCAAAGCATTGTCATAAAAACTATGGTCCATCTTTGTTCTATTGACCACGCCCTGCCATAATAGAGCCACGCAATTATGACTCCAACATCATTAAATCAAAAAATTTTCCATCTAAGAATACTGCCATCCTACTTGCTATTACCACAACAACCTAAATTCATTTCTGTCCTAGCTGATATAGTTAATCCAACTATATATAACATACATTAATAATGCACATGAACTATAAGATTAGGCACATGAATAGCCAAGGTCCCAGACAACTCCACATTCTCTTCTCTGCCTAAATATTCTCCAGAAACAAATAGACATAAATAAGCAAATAATGTAGAAACCAAAAGGGCAGCTGTTTGTAGCCATTTACGCAACCTACTGCTGCAACTTAACCTCCAAATGTTCGCCTTATACATTATAGTAACACAAGAGGCAACTAGGCAATAAATAAGGTTTTAGGCATCACCACAAACCATTATAGGGTTCTGAAATCATCATATACCATGCACACTGTCCTAATATGCAACAAACCTTATTATAAACACCAAAACATGCAAAAGTAGGCTACTGATAGCGTGGAGAAGAGCGAAGTTACCAGATAGAAGCAGAGATATAAAACGGCCGAGGGCCTCTTTTTTCATCCCCCAAAATGCATCCATATCTAACTTATTGTGACACATATGATGTGCAGGCTTGATCTAATCATCCAAACTCAGTCTAGAAATCTCTTGCAACGCCTTAAACAAAGAAGATCTAACAGACGAGTCAAATTAGGGCACCAGCGCTTGTGGCTGCAGATTTATGAGCTTCTCAGCAATGCTCCCTAAGGTGCTCTTTGTGTCTTCCACTAGTGATCCTATCATCTATTCCAAGTCAACAGCATATGAATCAACCCTCTTTCGTTTCCCAAATGAGGATGCCTTTTATTTTCGAAGCAAGCCCTGATGGTGCAGTAACTGATACGGCATCAAAGTCGACATCAGTCCTTGACGACTGTCTATTGGGTGGCTCGCCACTATCACTGTCTTTCACTCCGTCTTGTTGAGAGCCATGTAACAACTCTTGCAAAACATTTGCTACATCGAATGCTTGCTCCCCAGTGGCCCTATCATTCCCAAAAATCTCGACCTAACTTCCGTACCATAGGTGTGGCTTCCCTCTTAGCTTAGCTACATTCGGGTTCACCTAAGTATGAAGTATGTGGATATAAGTATGTTGAGATATGCATTTTTTTAGCATGAGTGTATGAAAATGCCAAAAAACACTGTGAATATACCTTCACATAATCAACCTAAACTGCCTTCAAATCAATGATAATCATATGACTGGAAGAATTGATAGCTACGCCCCCACCTCCACTACATCCCAATATGCCCCTCAGTGTTAAGTATGTTTTCTTCCATACTTGCAGCTTAAATTTTATATGTTTCACGTATATGCTATCATTCGGGAACTTCTGGCACATCTTTGACTCCAACCTCACCATGTCACCTCCTTTGAAGGAGCCGTCACACTTCCAACCACTTGTATGTAGATTCTTCAATACATTCTCTTCTTGATGAGTCCAGAAACGTTGTAGGGCAGTAGGTGTTTTTTTTTACCTTTTGGTGCTGTGTGATGAGTTGATAGAGTGCACCATGATCAGTTACCTACAAACAGATTAAATAGCATGTTAAAAATAAGATATAAACTCGCTTAAGTAATTGCTTAACTAACATATTACATACATAACTATGAATAGCAGTAATGCTACGTGTATATGTAGAATGAAGCAAAGTACCGCCAAATCCAATTAATTTAAAGCATGATAAAAGGTTTCAAACTATTAGTATGCACAAGATACTTCGATGATACAAGATAGCTTCAAACATATACTTAAAGACAAGCATAAATGACCAAGCAATCTATATACATGTACATGGAAATCATTATTATTAAGTTGTTAACCCCAATGCCTACTTCTCAATTCTACATAACAAGCTAGTGTGCCACCTTCCACGATTCATACATACTGACCGCCAGGTTATCACACCAAGTACTCCACTCGGATGAGCTCTCAATCATCTCTATATGATCACCATTCACTTGTTCATTACTTACAGGTTCACCCCCTAACATAGCTTCCTCTAATGGGTCAATAGGCATCTGGGTGCGAATGTAATTGTGCAAAAGTGAACACAACATAATTATCATATTTTGAGTGTTTATTTGGTAGTATGTGGTGCTCCTTAATACAACCCATCGCCCTTTCAAGAGGCCAAAAGCTCTCTTAATTACGTTCTGTGCCCTAGTATGTTTCGTGTTGAAGTATTCGCGAGTGTTCTATGGAGCTAGTGCTCCATCGCTCTAGTCATCGAGATGGTATATGACCCCACGATATGGGGTCAAAAAATCTTCATAATTGGTGTAGTCGGCATCACACAGATAGTGATTACCTACAAAGCATGAGTGAGGTTAGATGTAATAAGAGCTCATAATCAATTCATGCAGAAGCATATGTCTACACACAAGATGGTTTCAATTACTAATTGGAATTTTAGCCCATTAAGCTTGTTCACAACCGCGTGCAATACCCTGCTATTTGCAGCGGACCCCTCCCACCCCACAAGCATGTAAATGAAATTCAGCTCATGATTGCATACACCGAGGACGTTCACAGCTATTTCACCTTTCCTAGATCTATACCATGTTTGTTTGCTACCTGATACACGTACTAATATGTAGGTGCCATCAAGGGCGCCAAGACAATCCTAGAGAAGAAAACAAAATTTTAATTTAATAAGCAATAGCACATTGAGGAAAATAGCATTCAATATATTCATTACAACATGTAATAGTACCTGAAAGCATCTCCATGGTTCAGTAGTACAGTCATCACCAACAGGTTGAGGTTGACAAGGAGTAACAGACTAATCTTTATAACTGCCTTTATATATTACTTGAAATACTTGCTCACAGTATGCCTAGATCTCTTAAAATTATGTTTAACAATCCTATTTTTCTTATGATGTGCTAGTATGGACAAAAAGGTGGCTACTTTCTTAGGAATTCCTACAAAATTTTCATCTCTGAGGCCCCCTACATGCTCAAGCAAATAACAGAGCCTCCAAAATGCATTTATATCCATACGTAGTTGGTCATATATGCTTCATCATTTAATTCAACAATCTCCCTCAAATATTTTACTTGGTCAGGTATCCTAGAAATCACGCTCCATCTCCTAGGCATCTGATTTTGCACACCCCTCATGCTGATAATGTATACAATAGGCTCAATAAAGCAAACAAATGCACACAATCCTCCGGACCAAAAATATATAAATCTATATAAAAATTCTAAATCTGGTATTGAAATCCATGACAATAGCCTACAACAAATCTAAACATAAACCACGCATGAGGGTTGAATAAATCTTATGAAAAAATGCCATGGAAATACATGTTCAGAATTAATTCATAATTGCCAGCATGATCATACATACTTACAAGTACACACAAATTTGACATGGCATAGGTTATTGCCCAATCACCAAGTGATGTATTATTGTGTATTAAAATCATAAAGTTTCACATCATGTTCAAATCAATACATTTGCGAGGTCCCTTGAATGAAGTTATCACATATGCACAGTTTAACTAAAGTTCATTACGGGCGCGTTTGATAGCCTTTACATGGAACTGGACAATGTAATCAACATTTTATGAGATTAGCCTCCCTAAAAAAAAAAAGGCGAATATGCCAAAACATTACTAAATAAGTTGCGGCAAGCATGATAGCTGATGCGTATAGGGCAAATTGTTAATCCTACAAAAGGTATATATGGGGCACAATAGCAACTATTTCTGACTCAGCCCACAAGTATTTGGGGAAACAGTTGATCCTCATTTGGGGATTTCATGACATTACTGCATATTACAGTGCCAACATGGAGACTCGTTCAGCATCTCAGATATGTATACAACAATAATTTCTAATATAGTCAGCTGACTTTTAAAATAACAAACAATTACCACTTTTAAATTGACTTATACAATGGCTTTAGGAGCTAGTCAAACAAATACAATTTACCCATTAATCAAATACCCAATTTCTGCGATTTTCCTATTAAAAATTTTAAAATATATATATTCTACTGCAAATCACTTCAATTGCAGAGCAACAATGGCAATCCGTTCAACAGTCTGTCCCTCTCATGGGTGACTTCAACTGTTTCTTGCAATCAATACCTGCCACAACAATGAAACATCAAATACGTCGATTGAAAGCCGAGTTCCCCAAAAATCGTATGGGAAAGATTCATCAAAAAAAAAAAAAGCATGAAATAAAATGATGGCAGAAGCTGAGCCCCTAAGCAACGACTATGCGAGCAGCTGTAGTGTCTTCAATAGATGAATTGCCAAGCAGAAGCATTATGGGCCAGCAGCAATCGAATGAGTAATTGTGCGCTAGGGTTCTGAAGGTCACGCACAATTTAGGTAGAGGAGAGAATGGGGGGTAGTGAGAGCTTGCACAACAGGATTGGGAAATACATCACACTAGATGAGGACAGAAGTCTAAAATGATCCAAGTAATAGAGGACACAATCGTCAATTTCGTCCAAGGCATGTTGGAGCATTGACTGGAGATTACGTAGTAGCGGCCAAAAATCAGCAACTACAATTTCGCCTAATCTAATCAACAATGCTGGGCCATGGATTCAATCGTGGCCGGCCTGCAAAATTAATTGTGTAAATCAAACACAATATTACATGACATTAGAGGGCCTTGTAGTGGCTAATGTCATGAATCAAACGTGCCCTTTATCTAGTAGAGGATTTGATATTATCTATATGATATTATAGATATTGATGAGATAATGTCAAAGATGTTTAGATGTATTAAAACTCTTATACTTTATATACCTAAATATAATTTGAAAAATGAAAACACATCCAAATCTCAAAGAGTCCAATTTCATATCTTGAAGAAGAGAAATTACTAAGTATCTCCATAAGAATTTTTCTATGTAAGTAAATAAAAATATATTGCTATTTTGTTATATTTTTCCATTGATTTTGTTGTTAGGGTTTTAATTGTATATTTATTGGTTATATGAAATTGATTGACTTTAGGTATTGATGTAATTTATGTGTAGGATAAAGTGAATACTAAGAGAATCAAGAAAAACATTGAATATTTGCGATCGATTTACACTAGAATCACGAGGTTTGTTCTTTTTTTATTATTTACTTGACAAATTTAATTTATGAGCTTTGTGGAGTAGACAATTTACTCAATTAAAATAATATTTTTTATTAATTAAACATCATATTTAGTCATGTTCATCCATTTTATGATTATTCACTTTATTGTAATAATCAAGAAAAATAATATTTAAATATTATATATATATATATATATAAGTTGGGAATTGTTTGTGTATATCAATGAAACTCGGTGATTTTAATCAAATTTTGATAAAAATATTTACTTTAGTACACACTGCACAGTGTCGAAAGACGATAAGCAGTAGCTAGCAGGTGGATTTTTTTATCCTTAGAACTAATTTTAAGCATACTTTATTTTTAATTGATTTAAAAAAATGTGAATTTTTTATTTATATTTTATATTAATTTAATTTTAAATATAAATAATTACCTTAATTAATATTATAACTAGCATGTGGTCAGTGCAATGCACCGAAAATAATTTTAATACTGAAATAATTTTAGTGCATCACACCGGGCACATGCTAGTTATATATAGCACAATAGTGTAGACTCCACAATTATGCAATTTTGATTCTAATTGTGCAATTTTGACCAAATGGCAAATTCTTAAAATTTTGAATTTTTTAATTCAATTAAAAAAAAATTATTGGTTGTTGATTATTATTCATAACCGATATAATTGTATCTTATCTGTAAATTTCTTTCATTCAAAATTTAAAAATATCTATCTATCTATACTATTATATATTATTTGAAATTCAATATTCTGAATTCTTAGAATTTTGAATTTTTTAATTAATTTTAATTTAATTTTTGATTATTAAATTTGATATTATTTATTCCTTTTAAAGATATATAAATTTTTTAAATCATTTTTTGTTAGAATAAATTATTCTTTACTTATCTCTAATACCAGAAAATGATTACATTTTATCTACAAAATCTATTTCATCCTTACTCTTAATACATGGTAGATTCCTCGATCATTTGAACTTTATAGTTTGATAAGTTTTTTCATATTTTTTTATCTTATTTTTAATAATTAATTTATATGTATACCACTATATATAGTATTTTGAAAGTCATTTTTATTAATGCTCTTAGTTTCTAGAATTTTTTTTCACTCCATTCTTTTGTGTGCTTCTTTATTTTCAGATTTTTCTTTCCCATCTATCTCTTGGTATGTCTCTTTATTTCATTCTTCAATTTTTTTATTGTTTGTTGGATATTATTGTTCACTTCTTCTATTTCATTTTTTTTTAAAATTTTTTTTAGAGATGTTACATGATGAAAGAGTTTTTTCGAATTTTAATACTATAATTTTCTTCAAATTGTTTATGTTTGTTTGATTTTATAGTTTATTTTTTTTATTTCATTTTTTTTTCCAGGTATGTTACATGATGGAAGAGGTTTTTCAGATTTCAATGCTATAAATTTTTTTTTAACCGTAAATAAAATCTATCATTTAGCTTTTATTGATATTAAATTTGTGAACTTATATATATATATATATATATATATATTTGTTTATTACTTAGTTTAAGTTATCAATTCATTTATTTATTTAATTATTTTTAAATTTTCTTTTTGTTCATTTAATTTTATAATTTTACAAGATGAGATATATTAGTTGCTCTTAAAAATTTCTAATTTTGTTTCATTTTTATTAGTTGCATTTTGTTCTTTAGTTACTGATAAATTTTGTCATTTAATTTTTATTTTATTTAAACTGCTATTCATTGAGTATGTTTTTACTCACTTTGAATCAAGTTATTAATTTACTTGTTAAATTTTGTAATTTAGTTTTGAACTCTCTCTCTCTCGTTCATGTAAGTTTATAAATTTATAGGGTGAGGTCTATTCTTTAGTCTTAATATTTTAAAATTTATTTCACTTTTTTAATATTTATAATTTTAAAAGTATGACATTTAATTTTTATTTTTTATTTATATAATGTAATTATGTATGTATAAGTATGCATAATTCAAACTCTTTTTAAAAATTCTATATACTAATTTATTCATCAACATATATTCTCAAATCTTTTTTTACATATTTGAAAAAATTATGAGATGATTATTTCAATAAAAAATACACTCATTAATTTTTTAAGTTTATAACATTGGATATTATTTTATCCATCAAAATATATATCTAATTTTAACTTTTTATTTTTTTTTTCAAATTTTGATTATTTGAAAGGTTAACAACCTTTTTTTGTTATTCACTTTTTCTGCTATTTGTGAAATATAATATAAAGATCCAATTATATTTATACAAAAAAAAAATAAGAATGAACATAATAATTTACTTTGTCCATATGTTATTTTACATTCTAATTTTATCCTCATATCCTGTCACTAATTTATTTTTTAAAATCAATTTTGAGTTTATAATTACATTATCAATTTACTATAATTTTAATTTTGTATTACTAATATCATTTTTTTTTCACTTAACTAGTCGATAACTGAGATACGAGTGAAATTAAAAAGTTTCTATTAACTTATATAATAATATTTATTTTAAGTTTATAATTATTTTATTTTTTATTTTTTTTATCTTTACTATCATAATTTTATCTTAGCTTAATTGATTTTTATGGTCAATTATATTCACCTCCCTTGAGGTTTGGCGTAATTATGAAAAAATTCTCATTGTTTTGAAAATTATATTTACCCCCTGAACTTTCAAACTAAAATGTAATGCTGATGGAAAGTGTAAAATGACCAAAATGCCCTTTCATTAAAAATTAAAAAAAATAAAAAATGAAAAAAGTGATAAAAATATCAAAAGACAAAATACTCTTGGACCTATTTGTAATATTTTTGAATTTATGAGGGTTTGTTTATATATTTTTATCACCTTCAATTTTTTCAAAATATATTTATATATTTACATATACACATATACATATATATATATATTATACAAACACACACACACACGCACACACACACACATACATATAGTATATAAATATACTATATGTATGTGTGTGTGTATACCACCCCAACCGCTACCATCATGGCCACTCCCCCAGCCACCCCCACCGACAGCGGCCCACAGCTGCCATGGTAGTAGACGGAAGAAGAAGGGAGAGGGGGGGAAGGTGCATCGGGTGGGGAAGGGGGTAAGTGGGATAGGGTTTTATTTTAAAAAAAATCTTTTTTTAATTAATAATAATTTAATTAACATATGTATATTTAATTTTTTATTTATTGTGTTTTGAATTAATTAATTAATTAATTTATAAGTTTATTTTAGAGATGTTTATTAGTTGAATAAATATTTTAAATATTTTTTAATTTAGATATGATTATTATTTTAATAAATAATATAATTAAATTTAAAAAATTATCTTTTTTAATTAATAAATAATATAAGTTAAAAATATATATTAATTTTTTTATTTTTAATTGATAAATAAAACAAATTAAATTGTAAATATTTTTATAATTTTAATATTATTAAGTATATACTTAAAATTATATTTTTAGATGATAGATTTAAATTTTTGTCTTTTTAATTTTTAGTTTACTCTATTTTTAATTAATAAAAATGTTTAATTAAATTATTTTAGATGCTATTTTTTTTAATTTTAAAAATTATTAAAAATATATACCATGATAGATTTAATTTATTTTAATTTTTTTTACTTATTTTTTAGTTAAATTGAATTGAATATAATTAAAATATTATATGTATAAATATATATTACTATTTTAACATTATAGATTATTTTAATAATGTAAATTTATATTTAACATAATTTAATATGTTATATTTTAATGATATAAATTTAATTAAATTATTTTAGATATGCTTATTATTTTTAATATTATTGAATATATCATTTCAATTATTAAAATTATATGTTCCAAGATGATAGATTTGATTTATATTTTTAATTTTTCTTACTTATTAAATTCAATTGAATATAATTAAATTATCTTAATTACATTTACTATTTTAAATTCACCCTGGATTCTTCTTTATTTTCTTACATTTAAGACCTCAAACAAAAAAATAATAACAAATACACCCTTAATTAATTAAAAACCTTATACACTACAAGAAAACTAGCTTTTACCAACAAAAAATTACCGACGGAAAAATTCTATTGGTAATTACCAATAGATTACCAACGGATTTCAAAATCAAATTTTAAAAAATTTTGCCAACAAATTTACCAACGGAATCAGTGACGGACAGAATATCCGTTGGTAATTGGTTGGTAAATTAGCAAGAGAAATAAAATCCGTTGGTAATGGGTCGGTAATTTTTTCCAACTGAAGTACATTCCGTCGGTAATATTTCCAACAAACTAATGTTTGTTGGAAATCCGTTGGTAATTTTTCAATATATATTATTCCGTTGGTAAAATTTTTGAAAGATGTACTTCCATTGGTAAAATTTCTAAGAGATATAATTCCGTCGGCAATTTGTTGGCAAAGTTTCTTAGAGATATAACTCTGTTGGTAATCCGTTGGTAAAATTACTGACAAAAATAATTTATTAATAATTCATTAACACATTGTTGTTAATAGTTATTTAACTAAATAAAATATTAAAAGTTATATATATATTAAGTATAATTAAATAATAATTATATAAAATTAAATTTTATAACAAAAATTGAGTATTCATATAAAAGTACTGAATAATTAAATTTGGAATTCAAAATTTTTAAAATTAAAAAAATTAATTACTATAATTAAATAAAAAATATTAAAATAAAAAATAAAAAAAATAAAAATGAGAAATAACTAAACCCTAACTATATACAATTCAATTACACTCTTACCTCACCACACAACAAAGGTATGTCCTTTCCTCTCCTCTTCCTTCCTTCTTCTCTCTCTCTTCTTTCTTTCTGTCTTTCTCTGTTGTGTGTGTGTGTGTGTGTGTGTTTTCCTTCTTCTTCTTCCTACTTGCCTCATTCTCATTGGCAAAAGCACCAGTGAGATGCTGGTCGCAGAGGCTAGCCTTCGCGATGCAAAAACAGGAGCCAGCAGATCTACTGGCTCCCAGTGGTCGGCGAGACCCCGCAGCTGGGTCTCTTGACCAGTGCTGCTGTGCCGGGGAGGCCAGCAACCGCGACCAGCAAATTCTTTTATTTTTTTAAAAATTTTATGATTTTATTAATATATATTTTTAATTGTGTAGGTTTAAATTTTTACATCTTTGGGCATTGTAAAAGGTGAATTATTTTAGTATTAAGTTATAATTATATGAATTGTATTGATGAATTATGTAGTCAATTATTTTAGATATTGTGTTAGTTTATTTCAATTTGTGAGTTTTTCTATAGTAGTGGACTTATAGTAATTTGAAACTATTATCTTGGTTACTTCTGGGATATTAGTAAGTGGTGGTAGGCATACGGTAATTATTCTTGTGCTGCAACATTGTTAATTGAATAATTAGAAGTATTTGTTTTGGCATAATTTTTGGAAAATTAATAGCATAGCATCTTCTATTTTCAGTCTTTGGATTTGGATCTTTAATGAGTCAGTCCATATTGTGGATGGTTAAAATCACTTGTATCGATGATATGTCTATATATAGTTAATGTTTTCCATCAGTTGTATATGTTGTTTGTGGGTGGTGAACTTGTAATGATTATTTATCTATCCACAATATATTGCTTGTAGATGGTTATTAAGATTGCTTTGCAAATTGAATTTATATGATGTCGTTTTATTGAAATCTATGTTATTCTAAACACTTTAATTCTCTTCAAATTTATGCTCGCATGATTGCATTTAGTTATATGATGTCATTTTACTCAAAATTGTTTATGTCCACTTTTGTTATTATGTCATTATCATTAGTAAATATTTACATTTTTTATACTATTTTAATATTGTGGAAACTAATTTCGACTAATGTTTTTCTATTACATTTTTTTGCAAGATGACAACAAGAGGAAGAGGAGGAAGAGGCTCCAGGGGTAGGGGATGAGAGCAAAGTGTGGCAAGATCTAGTACAAATGTGGAGTCGGAAACATCAAATATAAATATAGAGAGAGCAGTTAATTTTGAAACAATCTCAGAGGTTCCACCCACACAGGTTAATGAAGTGGTTCAACAAACATTAAATGGTTTTGTGAACTTGGTACTTTTGACTTGCATCTTATGTAGATTTAATGATTGAATGGTTTGTTGTGGTTTTATTGGAGTTTGTAGTTTATTGAGGTTATATTTGTTGAGTTATGATTGTGTTGAATTAGTTTGTTGAAATTGTGATGATTTTTGACATTTTGGTTTGTTAAAAATATGGTTAATATTACTTAATGATGGATTTGATGAAGAATTGATATTTAATGTATTTTTATTATTGTATTTGGTATTAATTAGTATATTTAATTGTTATAGGTTATTAAAATTTTGTTGCAAAAATTATTAAAAAAAAAAAGAAAATTTTTTCAATGAAAATTACCAATGGATTTACTGACAGATTGTTATTCAAAATTAAAAAAAAAAGACTAAATTTACCAACGAAAAATCCATCGGTAAATATTACCAACAAATTACCAATAGAAAAAGACTAAATTTACTGACGAATTACCGATGAATTTTTGTTGGTAATATAACCAATGTCCATACTAAATTTACCAACCGAAAATCTGTTGGTAATTATTATCGACAGACTTAAAATCCATTGGTAAAATTTACTAGCGGGGTTATTGCCAACGGATAATTTCCATTGGTAAATCCGTCAGTAAAATATATTACCAACAGATTTTTTCAATTTACCGACGAATTTTTCCGTTTGTGAAAGTCAGTTTTCTTGTAGTGATAATACCACCCATAAGGGTATTTTTGTCCACTAAAAAAAGTCAAACCAAATCAAAAATATAGTCAATGACCCTAACGGCATTTTTGGAATTTCACTCTAATTTTTAATGGTTGTTGGTCAAACCCTAATGTTGACTAACAACTTGGTTAAAATGTTAGATGGTGACAAAGTTCGCAGCGGGGGGAAGGGGGTAAATGTGATTTTCAAAATAATGAGGATTTATTTGTAATTACATCAAACCATAGGGGAGGTGGATGTAACTGACCCTTGATTTTTAATAAAAAAATTTAAAATAAATAAAATTATTTCAAATTCTCGATATATTATCTAATTCTTTATATTTTAAGTATTAACTTAAAATATACTCATCGTCTTTTAAGGTTAAAGTAATTTTAAAGTATTATAATTTTAAGTTTTTTCAAACAATGTTCTTTTAAGTGATCAATCATGTGTCTATATTCTTCTCATATATTTTCATTTTTTAATGCAACTATCTGTTAAGTTTTGGTTACATTTTTCTTCTTTTGTATATAATCAATGTAACGCCCCAACTAGGTATAGCATCTAAGCTGAGGTGCCACTCAGTTCAATCTTAAATTGAATCTACAATTCAATCAATATTCTACAATCAAACGTTTCAAGCTTATCAGAAATAGCAGTGGATTTCAAATTAAACAAACATGTCATATGACAATAAATTCAAACCTTAAACAATCCTGTAACATACAACACATCTACTAAATACATGCTACAAAATCTCAAATTCAACTTATCAAAAGCGGCGGAATTTCAAACTTAATAGACTCGTCAATCGACTAAGTAAATGCCATGATTCACATTCCTTAAGTCGACCACATCAACATGATAGATCACAGCGTCTTGAGTCCATGCTTAGCAATAAGATAATTTCCATATGTACATTTAACACCTGATATATTACAGAATATTCATGTCCTGCCTGGAGTCCAGTCCTTCACTTAATCTCTATCTAAGAGAATCAAAATAAATGGGGGTAAAGTCCAAAGGACTTAGTGAGGGAGAAAAAAATGATAAGATGCGAAGGAAAACTATTGGGATACAGCAATCAACAATAAAATTCAGTAATAAGAAAGACTTTTCAATAGGAATAAAATTCGGTAATAATCAAGACTTTTCAATAAGAATAAAATTCGGCAATAAGCAAGAATTTTTAACATGATCAATAGAGTACATGACACATATGATATCAAACTTGACAGACTGCTAGTCATTCCAACCTTATTACTTCTAGATCAAATTATAATTGCGAGTACCGGGCGTTGGTATAGTATAAATAAAATTCTCTTATCACTCCATTACTTGAGCACTTAGCTCTGTGGGTAACAACTAGATTATATGGCATGGCCGATCACATGCCAGATCTCATCACTCACAGTTTGCTACCTCCAGCTATCTGTAAGTCAAGATCATAGGTGGGTACTAGCCGTAAGACCTGTGTCTGTCGGTCCGTTTCGCCTGGCCATCTTCCAGACCTAATCCTGGGCCCAAACCCCCCGCAGTGTCCCTCCGAGTGAAAACCGCCCATGGCTTTTCGTGGGTTGGAAAGATATAATGCCAACAGATAAGAATTTAAGCTTCAAAGTAATAAGCACGAGTATAACCAAATAAAGTTTGGAAGAGGTCTAGTATTGAAATCCAGAGGTGCTAACGGGAATAGACTCAAGAAGAGCCCCTACTGGACATGCACTATCAACCAATGTGGCTCTTTGCTCTGTAACAGACTTAAGAAGAGCTCCCACTGGACATGCCTTGTCAACTAGTATGGCTCTTTGCTCTAGAACAGACTCAAGATGAGCCTTCACTTGACATGCCCTATCAACTAGTGTGGCTCTTTGCTCTGCCTAGCACAAATTTTACAGTACTAACCAAACAAGATATTTAAAAGGGTCAAGATTTTCAACGCTCAGTGCCAACAGGGCAGAACAATTTAACAATTTTGCGAACAAAGCGATTAACAATACACTTGAACAAACAACATGTTTATAAGAAACTAACAAATATATTGGCCGGCAAGGCCATTTTAGTATATAAATCCAAGCATTCCACTAGGATTGACTTTTAAATAGAGTTTACAAGTTCAGAGAAATTCACATAGTTCGATTGAAAAACAGTTGTTTTCAAGAAAATACGAAAAAAATACCAAATAGTTTCAAATTTAGGAAAACCTAACAGGGTTCGAAAATCAAACAACATTAATCAAGACAGATATCAAATCAGTAGAACCTAACGGATTCAATGATAGATACAAAATAAGCTCATACAAGCGATAACCAATTGGTAGATCCCTCACAGGGGTAACAATAATTCACAGAATACGATAATCAAATCAATACCAACCCTCACAGGGGTTTATCAAGGAAATTCGATAGGTATAAGAGTGTCAGATTGGTGGATCCCCACCTTAAAAGTCTCAGAAAGCAACCATAATCGGCAATCTATTGGTCTGTGGGACCTACTTCTTCATCACCTACCAAAGGAATAAGTTCACAATCAAATCTTCTGAATCTTAACTATAAATATAATAAATGTCATTATCAAACTTAAGGGTATTTCAACATAGTCCTGATAATTCTTAGATGTTTAAACAATCTATGACCTTGTTTCCCAATTGATTTAAAATTCAAAGTACATAACCTAAACCCAACATTGATTATGATTTCTCAATCATAATTCTTAATGCACTTAAATATCCTTATCACGTTCCTCAATTACTTTAACTATTCAGTCATAATTCTCAATTTTCATGTTACACTCAACTGTGTAAGGTAATCACCTATCATAGCCCTTAACTCGACAAGCTGATAAACTAGTTGTTAAAATCTTATTTAAGGTCTCAACAACAATCTGATAATTCATCCGAGTCAATTAAATTCAATACTATATTAATTACAAGATTAATCTATAACCTTAAACTAAATCATGGTTTAACATTCTTAGTTCAGGTCACAATTAACTTCATCCAAAAAGTCCAATTACATTTGACAATTTAATAGAATCAAAATTTAATTATTGAAATTTATCCAAATTGGGTCAAACCGAGACCTAATATCACGTCAGAGCTAGTCCAGACGAGTCGAAATTAAATTTTGAGCAAATTGCCCAGAGGCCACCAGCACGCGCCACCGCCGTAGACTGAAACCAACACTACCACTGGATGCATCTCAACGAGACCAACAAAGCCCCTCAAACAATTTTTCATTTTGCAGCCGTCACGATGGACAATTTGGCAGAAAACCCATCGGCAAGCCCTAGCACCACCACGACACCACCACATTAATTCCTCCTTCGGCAGCCGTTGAAACCTTAAATTGAGGGCACCAATATGATGCCTAGGAGCTCGTGACCAAAACCCATCCAAACACAACAACTTCCAGTAGCGGAACCGCCACCGCCGCTGCAAGCTTGCCGTCAGGTTCGATTTCCTGACAATTTCACCAGTGTTTTGGGTAAAACTTAGTATGATTTTGCTCCTTGAGCTGAGAGGAGACAAAATATGATTTCAGTTTCATTTTTCGTGGTCAGTATCCGGTGATTCACCGTCGGGGTGGTTTTGGGCCTTTTTTGAGAATTTGAATATTTTTCATCCTCCATTCTATATATATAAAAGTATTTTTCCAGCCCTTTCAGTCTGACCCTAGAACTTTGGCCGACTTCACTCTAGCCCCAAAACTTTTAAACCGCCTTCACTTTGGTCGTCAGTCTTCAATTTAGTCCTCTAATTTCTATTTCTCACACTTTGACCCCTAACATTTCCATTCTTGGGCAATCAAACCCAAATTTAATTATTTTAAAGTCCTCACGCTTTTATTTATCTCACATTAACCCCCTAAACTTTATAATTTCAAACAATCAAGTACTTTTTATTTATTTTTCGAGCCTTAAAATCCGATCAATCAATATCTTAATTTCTAAATTCTTATTTTTTCAAAATACTGAATTTAGGTGTGTTACAATCATATTCATAAAATTTTATCTTCGAAAGTTTTGAATTTTTTTAACTTCTCGCTGAATAATCTTAAGATTTATTTTTTATGATATCATGTATATAAGATTTTTTTAATATGTTCCAAGCTTTTAAATACTAAATTTTAAAACTTTAAATTTAATTTACTTGACTATTTTTTGAAGTAATATTTAATTTTACTAATTACTTGACTATTTTTGTGATGTTTTTATTTTTAATCATATTTATAATTCAACAATTACATTAATATATTGTAATTTTAAAAAAATTCGTGCATAAAACGGGTATGATGCTTGTGTGTGTGTGTGTGACATTCCCAATCCCACCCATGGCGAGCGCCTTGCCATAGCAGTAGCTGTTGCCATGGCGGCTACACCTTGCCATGGCAGGGGAAATTTGCCTTGGCAATAGGGATGAGAATAGGCCATGCTACTCGTTAGGAGTCTATGGCCTAACTTATTTATGGCATAGTTTGGCATAAACTATTTAATAAAAAGGTCAAGTTAAGACTTAAAAAGTAGCCTTTTTAGCCAAAGAGGCTAGACTTAGACTTTTCTAAAAGCTTATAAAACTTAACAAGCCGGCCCGTTTATCCTTCTTCATATAAAAAGTGAAACAATACTGATATAATATTAAATGACTAATTGAATTTGGTTTTTTTAAATAGTCCTTTATGGAATTTGTTATATTGTTTAGTATTCCTTTTTATTGAAATGATAATAATTTATACTTAGATGTGAACTTTTCACAATTATGCATTTATTATTTATCATTTTGATTATTTCTTATTAAGGTCTATTACAAATTTAATCATATTAAAAATTTAGATTTATGTGATATTTTGACTTAATTGAAGCCTTGGTAGAAAATAGGCTTGCCAGGTTAAGGCTTTAGAATTTATGAAAAAAACTAGGCTTAACTTTAAAGAAAAGCCTATCATAGATAATAGAGTAGGCTTAGGCCTGTCATTTGCATAACAAGCATAGCTTATTTAAATCAAAGTTTAGCCTATCTTAACCTATTTCCATGCCTATTTGGCAAGGCGCAACAACCATGGCTGCCACGTTGCCATGGCAGAAGCAGCCTTGCTATGGCAACTGTCATGTCTTTTATTATTTTATTTTTATTAAATATTAATTTTATTCAATTTAATTTAATTATTTTAAAATCTATCTGTTATTTTGATATTATTAAATATTTAATGTTACTATATAAATTATTCTTCATATGCTTACTATTTAACATTATCTAATATACAACAATATTTTAGATTTTTTATTTTGTAATTCTTTAAATTTTCAATTAATAAATAATTTAACTAAATTATTTAGACATTATAATGATTTTAACATTACTAAATATGTAATGACAAATTATTAAAGTTATATTATTTGAAGTGATAAAGTTAAATTTTTAAAAGAAACTTGAAATGCTAACTAACTCTTAAATTATTAAAGAGTATGATTTAAATTTTAGTTCTATTAATTTAATTATGGATGGAAGTGGTTTCAAGAGAATTAAGATTTTTTTAATTTATGGTAATTCTAGGATAGAAATTAAATTATCTTAAGATCGATAATTAAAAAATAAGTACATAACAATAAGCTAAAATCATGGATACATAACCTTAAAAAGCCCACTTTTTGTTTAGTTCGGACTCACGAATTAGGTTTGTTTTGCCTTGAAGGACTAAATAATAATATACGGTACATGGTTCAAAGTTCTCTTTTCTCTTCTTCCCCACCCCCCACCAACGAACCTCTTTTTTTATCTTTTTATCCAAATGCACTTTCGGCTTTGTAATTCAACAAAGATCTTTATTTTCTGAGATTTCTTTCTTCTTCTCCAATGAATTTTCACTCGAACTTTGTTTTATTCGAAAAGAAAATCTCAAATATGGTTTTTCCTCAAAAAAAGTTTTTAGGAAATGTAAAACCAATTAACTTCCACCAAAATTTTATAAAATTAACTAGAAACTAAAAAAAAATACAATATTAGTTACAAAAATCAAATGACAATATAAAAATGATCATTAACATGTAAATTAATGACAATAATGTTTATTTTATTAACAATTATATATACTTTTTAATTAATAATACTTTTTTTATCACAATAATAAAATGAATGCTTGTAAATTGTCACTATTGATAATTAGTGACATATATATAATAACAATATAACAATAAGAAAAATTATTACTATAATTTATGACAAAATTTTCATTATCACTGTATTATTATTATAAACATGTTACTAATGACAATTTAAGCATAACTTATATATATATATATATATATGCAATTTCTAAGTTTGCAATTGATTTTGAAAAAAATAATTTTTTTTTTGTAATAAATATAATTAGTGATAACTTTCATATTATAATCCTATATATTATCATTAATTAACTTCTTTTTCTTTTTTTTTTTTTTTGCCTTATAGTGTCATATATAATCATACTATTTTTGCTTTGAAAAATAACAAATCTAAACACACATTCGAATCTCAATTTTCACTTCTTAAAGTTTATTTTTTCTCACTTTTTCTATATATATTTAGAATCAATTCTTAGAAAATGACTATCCCTTCAACTATAACCATAGCGTTTTTTTCTTTTGAGAATAATCAAAAGTCACCATGTAGACATTATGCAAATATTTTCCTAGCCGACATATTCCAAATTTGATGTTGTGGTTTTATGCAATATCAGTCGATCAAAACTTCATCAGATTCTCTAGCAAGTGTATTTACTTGATGCCCAAGTATTTCTGAGGTCAATCCTAGCCGTTGCCATGGGAATTTCGGAAATATCATCAACGTCCAAATATATATTTAGGAAAAATATTTTATGTTATTTACTTATAATATATGTAAAATTATTTTCTTGATGTAGGATTGGAAGTGATTCTTTCAGTGTCTATATTTGTGTGGATCGATGAAGTCTATTGAATAGTTCAAACGCTTTAGAACCTAAAACTACATTACGTAGGTTGTTAGAGTTCATAGGGATCTGACAAGAATCTTCCAATGCTAATTTTAGGGATTGCTGGTGGCCATTTAGCTCATAACATAAGTCTTACATTTGTAGGATGAGGTCAAAGGATCGAACTTATTGAATCTCTACATACATGTGTATAAATAAATAAATAAATAAAAAAAATTAGATATATAAGGGTTTAGTTGAATGAATATAAAAAAGTTGGGGAAAAAAGTGAATGGTAAATTTGGATAAGTTGAATAAATAATAAAAATGAGAAAGTGAAAAATGTATAATCAATTTGGATAATGCATCTTGCAAATGGAATCAATCTGTCTAACTATTTTTCTAAAGATTTCCCATCGTTATCTAAAATAAAAATAAAATATTAACCAAAACAAGAAATTAAGGCCACGTTTGGTTTCATTTTCATAGCCCATTTTTCCATTTTATACTATTTTAAAAATAAAACACATCAGTTTTTACACATTTTCACCCAACATTATTTTCATTTTCAAAACGCATTCTTCAATAACTTATATATCTTCTCTTCTTCTCTCTATTCCATTATTTCTATCTCTTTCCACATACAACCTATTAAAATCAATATAATCATTACTTTTCTAGCAATTCATCCAAATACAAACTCATTTTAACTTATTTCCATTAACCAACTTTTCAAATTTTAGAAATGATGGAAATGGAATTTGAAAACGAAAATGAAACCAAATGGAGCCTTAACAAACGTACGTAACAGCCCAAGCTTTTTACAGGGTGATTATGGCGTCAATACTTATCCCTCGAAATTCCCTAATCCGACATATCCACATCAAACAAACGTTACGACCACGTTTCGGCCATTAATTCACCATCGCCACACGATTGGCCTTTTGTAAAGCGCACACCGACCGGCCCGCTTTATATTATTCCATGCTTACAGCAAACGCTTTAAATTTTGGCGCAGTCAAGAGAGGGAAAGCATATATAAAAAGCCTTGCAACCTACGATTTTCCTTGTAAGAGAAAAACCCAGGAAAAAATGGCTTCTTTTGGACAAGTGAACTCTTGCGAGAAATTCGACGAGTGGTCTAACGTTTTGAATGGCTCTTCTGACAAATTGGTAATGATGATCAATTGATTCTTAGTTTCTTGTTCTTGAAATTTATAGTTGTCCATAATGAATATATAATTCCAAATATATACAGTTCTTGATTTATTTTTTTTGTCCTCCTAATTTTGATCTTATTATATGGTTTTTCTGTCAGTCTGAATTTCTGTGTTTCTGTGTTCTTTGGTTTTTTTCATCGATCACAATTTTAGCTTCTAGGGTTTGAACCATATATGATTTTCCTATGCTGCATCTCATGATTTTTTGTTTTGTCTGGGTTCGATTATTTTTATATATGTTCGATTAGAACAGCATGTGAATACTACATACAAGAAAATACTCTTTCATTAATGAAAATTTCATCACAAATTTAATAAAATTTGTTGTAAAGCATGATTTTATATATATATGATGAATTTATTTCACAAATCCGTTAGTATATGCTTTGTCGATATTGATTAGTTTTATGAAGAAAACAAAACGCATCACAAAATTCATTTCGTGATGCAATTTCCATCATGGATCGAAAAGCCATTCAATCACAAAATCATATTTAGAGTTATTAAATTTGTGACAGACAATTATTCTTACTAATATAGATTATTCTTCGTATCCATCACAAGTATCATTATTAATATATATTTTTGCTCCTTTAAATTCATTAGTATATATAATTCATCAACAATCCACCACAATTGTCTTCGATCTATGATGGAATCATTTTGCCACAAATTTTTAGTCAGTAAAAATGTGTTTCCTTATACTGTATTTATGTTTTATAATTAAGTACAATAAATATTTATAATATAAAATAAAAAATAAAACAAGTAAACTATCGTCACTTATTTGATCATAATAATTATAACATATATGGAAATTTAATTAAACCAACATCTATTGAACCAGGTGGTGGTAAATTTCACGGCTTCATGGAGCGGACCATGCCGCTTCATTGCTCCAATTTTTGCTGAGATGGCCAAGGGGACAACCAATGTTTATTTTCTGAAGGTTGATGTTGATGTCCTCCCGGTACGTTATATTCATACTCAACGTAGATGGGGAATCAACAAAAGTTTTATTTGAGTTGAAGAAATTTTTTTTTTTTTTTCTTTGTTGGGGTGGGGGGTTTCGTCCACAAGGACGGAGCCAGTGAAGGCTTGACAGGGGCAGCCGTCCCCTCAAAATATTAAAATTTTATTTTTTACATTAAAAATTTTAAAATATTATACTTTTACTATTCTCAAATTATAAATTTGTTCCTCGTCTTATTGAAAATATTCCTTTTGCCCCATTATACTTCTTTGTATATATGTGTAATAAAAAAATATCATATTTTTAATAATTTAAAATTTCGCCCTCCCATAAATAAAATTTCTAGCTCCATCCCTATTTGTCCATTAATTGTATTAATCAGCAATATTATAACATTATATGCAGGAGGTTGCAGAGGAATACAATATTGAGACTCTGCCTACCTTTGTGTTCTTCAAAGCGGGGAAGAAAGTGGACACTCTTGTGGGTGCAAAGAAAGACAGTCTGCGGGCCAAAATTAGCAAATACGCTCCCGCTAAATATTAAGATATATATATATATATATAGATAATTAATTATGTACTCTGATGATATGTGCTTGAAATAATCACATGTGGCAATTAGTGCCTTATGTTATTATCCCTACATATGTTGTGTTTTAATGTATGAGGATTGTTCTTAATTATTAATGTAATGGAGTGTATGTTGTAAGTAATTCTAATTTTGGATCTTAATTGGATTACTATGCTTTTATTTATATGTGTTACAATGTTGTAAAGTGTTATTCTTAAAAAAAGTATAACATAAAGAGTTTAAATGTTAAGTGGTCTGTGGCCTAGTGACATAATTCTTCCACATAATGTGGAAGGTCAGGAGTTCGAGCCCATACGAGCTCCTGATATGGGTGTGTGTGTATAAATAAAAAAAAAAAGAGTTTAAATGAAAATTTAATGGAAAAAATGTAAGTTATTGATTTGCATCCTTGGGCATAGACTTTAATTAATATCTCCATGATTGCCGAGTAGCATGTGGCTCAATGGCATAAGTCTCCGACCTAATGTAGGAAATCAGAGTTCGAGTCTGAACAGGCTCCTGATGTGCATGTGTGTGTGTATAAATAATATATATATATATATCTCCATGATTTATTTGATTCAGATATTTTGTACACTTGTTGATAGATTAAGAGGATTAACGAAGAAAGATAATTATTTAAAATATGATATATTTTGAGAAGGCACATATAATTAAGTGGGTAATTCTAATAAATATAAATTTATATAAAGATCAATGGATATTTATAAGTGACACATTACTTAAACTTTACAAATTAAAATTCGACATTCTTTTGTGTTTTGAAGTTTATTTTCGTGTTAAAAAGTATACGTTTAAATCGCCCCATTTCAGTTTTTCAGTCTCACTTAATCAAATTTTTTTATTTAATTGCTATTCTTTTAGGGAAGTGGTCTAGTTTGACTCCATATAGTGTTCTAGATGAGAGAAAAAAAATATAAGTATATGTATTTATAAAATTACCCCTAAAAGTAGTGGATGAAAATTACAATGTAATATTATTTTAATTAATAAGATAATTGCTTTAATAAAATATTTATCTTAAGGCATGGAGTCTTATTATAGGATATTTTAAGATTAAATGAAAATAATAAATTTGAGACGTAGTATTACCTTTGTATTTTATATTTATTACACCTTCATGATGTTGTAGTAACTTAGGATTAAAAAATAGTACAACATATGACCCAAGTCAATTACTCAAATATTTTTTACCAATAAATACCATTGTGATAATAACAATCATTTTAATTTTAGTTACAAATTTTAAGCTTGAGCTTTTATTTGCAACACTATTTCTTCTATATTATATTATCACGATATCTATTTTACTTATAAGTGTTCATTTTATTTCTAAATTTTAAGCACATTAGTTTGTCGTGTGCTCAATTATGGTGCTTGTCAATTGAAAAATGTGCCCTTTAATTTGAGTTACTATGAATTTTAAATAATTCAATACCTATCTTAAGTATTTTCTATTATTACGTTGCATTTCTCAGTCATCATAACGAATTTCATGACATCCACTAAATATCGAATTAATTTAAAATTCTTAAGTATTCAAATACAACCTAAAAGAACATTCAGAAGTTTTTGTAAATTCAATTTTTTTTTATCCAAATTAAAGATCACAATGCTTCAACGACGTAGGTATAGAAGTTAATTATTGGGTTTATTTGAATAAAAGTTGGCGAAACAAAGATTTATTGAATTTTATATCCCAATTAAAATCACAATGCTTCAACGATGTTGGTATAAAAGTTAATTGTTGGGTTTATTCGAATAAAAGTTGTGAAATAAGGTTTTTGGATTGGTTGAAAAATATTTTCAAATGCTTATATTAATTCTTAAATGAAAAATTGTGTATTAATTTTAATAGTGTCACATAGTTCGAGATTAACTTATTTATAGTATTCTAAAGTACTTTAAAGGATATAGAAAATAAAGTATTAATTTTTCAACAATATATTTATGTAAACTTCATTTTAGAATAAAATTGCGTTCTATTGTTTTGTTCCCTTATTTCATTTTTAGTTAATTAAACATGTTGCTCGAACATAATTCTGTTAATCTTTAGTAACTAATGGAAGGAGGAAGCTCCCATTAAACTTTTATTGAAGTAAATTTTATATGCTATACCTCTATTTCGTTGCAAAAGTGACGCCTCAAATTCGTCGCACAATCCGTCGCAAAAATTTACCACCAAAGTTTTTGCAACGGATTTTTGCCGTCAAATGTACTATTATTATTATTGGAAAATAATAGAACTTTTTTATAAGTACATACCTATTTCATGAATTTGATGCTACAAATTCATCAACAAAAGCAGTAAGAAAAGTTGACAAGAGACAAATTAAAGTGAGAAAAAAGGAAAATGATTCTTGTTTATCCAATACTCTGGTGGAATCTATATGTGTTGAAGTTTCTGAGAGAAGACAGAAAATTGGACCTCTGGGAAAAATGTCTTCTACTTTTGCGTGTGGCACCTTATTCTTCTCTGCACCACTGGTGCCAATTCTCTGGGTCCAGATTTTAGTTGTGCTTGCATTTCAGAAAAATGGATTACGACTTGAGCTCGGGATTAATTCTTTACATCGCTTAGGGATCTATTTCATAGTTCAATAACTCTTTTACTAATTAAAATCAAAGAATTAGTATGTAGATTTATTCCGATCAAAATGAGAATGGTTAGGATTATGAACTTATAATCTGATAATCGAATCGATTTCATAATTTCATATACATTCAAGCGTATTTAAATAGGGTAATACTATATATGTTTATATATGGAACCCTAGCTACATCACTCGATTCCATTTAGGATTAGGAATATGCCGTAGGATATATATATATATATATATTTTTTTTTTTCCGTATCTCTTATTATTTTGGAGACCTTATTTCATCTCATTGAGCTTTTATTGAATCGAGAAATTAAGTAGATTTGATTGACCATTTTCTTGATACATACATAAGTTATTGTCCGGATAATTCAAATCAAAGCAATTGAATGTCCAACTTGAACGAGTACGTCAAATGGGTCGCATAGATTAAGATTTCTAGATCCTAAAATCACAATAATATTGTATGATATTGCTGGGTCACTTAGTGAAAAGGTTTGTGTCTTTGTGATGTTAAATTAGTAGTCAATATAACTAGAATAAATCAAAGAAATAAAACTAAGAATAATTTCAAATTAATTGCATTATTAAAAATATGATGGGTATTGGGTACGTAGTGATTGCTGTAGAAATCTTGAGCGTTCACATCTCAAGACCTCATCAATTCACCAGAGTTAATGGGTAAGATACATCGAATCGAGTACTGAGTTGATTAAACCGAATTCAGTCTGACCCAATTGAAAAAAAATGCAAATTCAACTACTTAAGGGCAGAATTGATTTTTCCTAACATCCCAATCAGACTGGAACCTTTAGGGAACTTCTGATATTGACTGCTGAGAAGATCTTTCTTTTATACAGGAATGACAAATGTAGGTTCATGATTATATTGTGATTAAAAAAAGAGACAGAATCAGTTCCCCCACTGACAAAAAAACATTTCTGAGTTAGTAGAAATTAAGCAGACTCACTATATTTGAAACCCAAATCTTGAAAGCCATATCAGTGGATGCCCAGATATGAAGCATCTGACATTCTTTTAATCTGATTTTTATTGCTGGTCAAAAAATTATAAAGAATATTTCACTGATTTCAGCCAGTCCCTAAGGTCATCTTGAAGCCATTTTAATGTATATTAACTAATATAATGGTTCATCTCCTTGGAATCAAATTCTCTTCTTTTGAACGCTTACCTCCCAAGGTGGAATCCCAAATTCGCTAATCATGCAGGTGGAATCCAGAAGGCATTCTTTGAGCACAAAAATGATCCACCATTCTAGCATCCTTCCTTCCTTATATATATATTGTTCCTCGATCTCTTTAGGGACGTACGTAGAGCTCTCATTTGTATTTCTCGCTCCAGATTTGTGGCTGTGCGGATCATTTGTCCGAAATGGTATACATTTCATTATTCTTTTTTATGTGTATTGAACATTTGTATGAGGAGATTAATTATGAATATCTGCAGAGTTTGGAGCAATTAGGGAAACAAACTGTATTGCTTGGGCCATGGGGAGGCCACGAAGGATTTCACTGGGACGACGGCACCCACTCCACAATAAGGCAACTGGAGATAGGCCATGGACTTGGTATAGACTCAATCAGGATTGAGTATGACAACCATGGAAGATCAATCTGGTCGGAACAACATGGCGGCAGTGGTGGGTCTAGACTTGACAAGGTGCATACATTCATAATGTTCACTCCTGTTTTTTGTCTCTTTTTTTTTTTCATTTCTCCTGTCTTCACAAATTGTGTTATCAAACACAGTACATATGCACACACAATCACACAAAGAAAAGAGAGAAAAGAAAATTTTGACATAGGACTTTAATTTGGTTCGGCTCTTCTACTTGCAAGATAGAGAGAAAATTTCTACTATAAAATAAGATATGTACAATTGATGTCCCTTGCAAAACTTCTGTTTGGTTTTATTTCCACAAGCCCTTTTCATTTTTATTCGAAAATAAAAATTAAAAATTATCACGTTCACCCTATTTTCACTCAAACTATTCTTATTTTCAATTTCAAACACTTTCTAAATTTATCCTATCATCCTATTATCACATCAATCAAATTTAAATTTGATTTGATATAAAGTATTAACTATCATTTTAAAATTAATAAAATATACATATATTTTTAAAAAATAAATCTTCTTAAACATAAAAAAATATAAATCAACTATCTTTTCAATTTTATACATATTATAATCATTACTTTCCAATAAATAATCTAAACATATTTTCATTTTCATTTCAAATTTATAACTAACTTTTTAACTTTTAGAAATGACTAGAAAGTGGAAATGACTTGGGAAATAAAACCAAATGGGCCCTAAATTTCCTTGTGTTTTTTCAAATACTCATCTGGGCCACTTTGGATCTTCTATTCTATTATCTATTCAATCTCCTATTCTGACTTGATGTGTGCATGAAAAGTGTATTTAATTCTCAATCAATAATTTTTATAAGAAAATATTTAATACACATATCATACATTCATGAAATGAATATAGAAAATAGAATACAAGTTTTAAACCGTGAGCCATTTAATGTTCCATTGTTCCATACATGAGGGCTCCGCCCCCTTATGTCTTCTGCTATCAACACATATCTCTAGTTTTTCTTCAACTTGGATCACACCATGCAAGTTTCTCGAATCGGGTTATAATTTTAATTCACTAAATTCAGACCACGTTAACAAATTCGTATGCATTTTCTTCATCTACCAGGTGAGGCTTGACCACCCTGACGAGTACCTAACCTCAGTACACGGATATCATGGGAGCTTGCAAGAAGGGGGAACAGTCATTGTCCGATCACTTACATTTATCAGCAACAAAAGAGCATATGGACCCTTCGGATTCGAAAAAGGGACATATTTCACATGCCCCACAATGCATGGCAAGATCGTCGGATTTCTGGGAAAGAGTGGGTGGTATTTGGATTCTATCGGGCTCTACGTCGAGCCTCATCAGAATCCTGCCGTAGTTTCAAATTCCATATACAGAACTCAGCAATATAACGTTGCTCATCATGCGACTGAAACGCCATATGACTACTCGATGATCCAAGGAAGTCTGGGCCCACACTATGATCTCATTGTTGCTGTCAGACAAAAGGACAATGATCTTAAAAATTCTCGACCTGTGAGTCCTCATCAAGACATGATCAGCCATCCTGAAAAATCCAAGAATGTGCTGGCAAAATTACCGGCCCCTGAACAGCCCAAGAATGAGGTGACAAAATTATTCTTCCTAGTTAGTACTTTTGTTGCATTATTTTGAAGTTTTTGTAGGATGATGAAGTTTTACACAGAACTCTTTTTTTTTTTTTCCAGGTTGTTAAGAAGATTGAGAGAGTTCCCTCCAACAGTATCAAAGTTATGACTTATGGGCCGTGGGGTGGCGATGGTGGGAGTTTGTTTGATGATGGAGTATATGATGACATCAGGCAAATTAATCTGTCCAGGAATGTGGGAATTGTGTCTATCAGAGTTTGCTATGACAAAAATGGGCAACCTGTTTGGGGAAGTAAAAATGGTGGCAAAGGATCATTTAAGAAAGATAAGGTAAACTATCAACAAAAACTGAGACAATATATGTTGAGCGATAATAATTTTTTCTTTTGTCATTAATAATAATATTTTTTATTTTGTCAAAATATAATTTAGTAGTGACGAGAACTGTATTTGACAATAAGTGGTATATGTATAGTGACAAATTTTTAAGGTTTAGAGTTGCCACTGTACATGTTTACTAATCGTCAATCATGACAGTTTAATCATAACTCTTATCATAAATAAGTTTTTTGTTGAATTAATAATGGTTTTTAAGTTATTGTTTACTATTTTGTCACTAATTTTTCTTTTTCTTGCCGAGATTGTACAATTTCTGCTGCTCTCATGGCTTAAAATTGATGAAAGAATTCTTTCTTCTGCAGATTATCCTTGATTATCCATCAGAAAAGTTGACACACATAACAGGCTACCATGGGCCTACAATGATGATGGGATCTGTGATAAAGTCACTCACTTTTCACACCACAAAGGGGAAACATGGCCCCTATGGGGAAGAACAAGGGGAGTTTTTCTCAACTAAGTTGAAGGAAGGATCAATAATTGTTGGACTTCATGGGAGGAAGGGATTGTTCATTGATGCAATAGGTGTTCATGCGCTAGAAGGGAAAGAAGTTCTGCGTGCTGACAAGGATAATGCAGTTGTTTCCTCCAGAGCGAATAGCAAACAGTCTGCATCGACAACTCCCCCGGCCACCAAAACCAGCAACCAAACTGCAATCTCAGTCCCCACCAAAACCAGCAACCAAACTGCACTCTCAGTCCCCACCAAAACCAGCAACCAAAATGCACTCTCAGCCCCCAAATCTGCAGATAATTCTCAATGGCCATTCAAAGGGGGAAAGAGAGGACAAACTGAGGAGGTACTTCGCAGCAACTCTTTCGTTTTGATGATAAGTACTGATGAATGATTGGAGTATACTTATTTTGAAATTGTCTTTGATCTCAGGTCGGCCAACGACTAGTGAAAGATCCTGCTCCATACGGCACAGGCCCGTGGGGCGGGGAAGGTGGGAAGCCCTGGGATGACGGAGTTTTCACAGGGATCAAACAGATCATTTTGACAATAACAGACGCTATTTGTTGTATTGAAATAGAGTACGACAGAAACGGCCAATCTGTTTGGTCAGTCAAGCACGGCGGCGGCGGCGGACAAACTGCAAATCGGGTAATAAAATCTTTTGAACTACACATATAAAATGCATATTAAGAAGTTGTTTGACTACGTCTGCTGAAAAAATGTTATAAAACTCTTACATCTTATTCAATGTTTTTTAAATTTATAAAATAATAGAACATCTTCTACAAATAAATCAATTTTTTTTTATTTTTTCTAAAAAAACTTATAAAGTTTCTTTTATTTTAAAATTTTGTAAACTCCTTTCTAAAAAAATTATATACTCACCACAAGTAAAAAATAAATTAGTGACAATAAAAAAATTATCACTAATTATATATATATATTAGATGATAAAAGATTTAGTTTTGTCACCTTAATGATTTTTATAAACTAAATAGTGACAAAAATAATATTTAAGTTATCATTATAAATAATTAGTGACACACCTGTAGCAACAATGAAAATTGTGTCACAAACTATAGTGACAACCCACTATAAGGGTGTCATTAATTTTTAATGGTGATAACTTAAAATATTAATTTTTGCACTAATGAGTTATACTGTAATAAAATAAAAATTCTTGTCATTTAAAAATTATCATTAGTGTCAGGATAAAAGCTATTGTAACTTAATACATATTATTAGTGACAACTTTTACTTTGTCACTTACTATTTTATCACTAATATTATATTCTTTTGTAGTGAGTTTTTATTATCTTATAAGTTCTTAAATATCTTATAAGATATCCTGATGAAAAATTGCTGACGCAGTTTGCTTATTATGTTTTCCAGGTGAAGTTAGATTACCCTCATGAAGTGCTAACATGTATAAGTGGATATTATGGTCCTATAAAAAAGGATCAAGGGACAAAAGTGATTCATTCTTTGACCTTACACACGAGCAGAAGGAAGTACGGGCCGTTTGGGGAAGAACTGGGGACTTACTTTTCGTCGGGGACGACGGAAGGGAAGGTGGTCGGGTTCCATGGGAGGTGCAGTATGTATTTGGATGCTATTGGAGTACATATGCAGCATTGGTTGGGCAATCAAAAATCTAAGCAATCTATAATGAAGATGTTCTCTTGATGGATGAATATGACATTATCTCTATGTTTGGGTTTTGGATTTTGAAGTGAAAAATGCGATCGAAAATTATTTTCATACTTCAAATAATATAATTATGTGCTCTAGTATTTGCATATTTGTATTTTTCTTGATCCAAACATAGCCTATGGGTCTTGTAATAAGAGATTCGATATTAATTTATATTTTTCGTGATCTCTGTAACATACGTAGCAGCCCCTTAACTCTTGAAGATATGAATAAAACATGAAAGTTGTGTTTGCCTGAATTTCAACATAAAATCTTGAATGCTCATTTGATGCGCTTTTTTTCTTTAGTAAGTGTAAAATAAGAGGTTTTTTGAGAGGGGGAAAGGGACCATGTGAGAAAAAAAAAATAGTTGGTAAAATTTTATTTTGTAGTAAAATTTATAATTTAGTGTTCATGTTGAGTATGTTACAGAAATAATTAAGGTTTACAATTTAATTTATTAAGAAACTAATTTGTGACTGGAATAATAATACAGACAAATTTACGCAGTTAGACGAAATTTTTTGCTAAAGAATGAGAGTTTCTTTCTTTTAGTATGAGAGAAATTTATCTACAAAAAAAAGTACATATTTCAATTTAATAACCAAACCCCAAAGAAAAAATAAAGAAAAAACTTTTTTATACAATTAATACCAAATTATCAAAAAATATACTTTCAACTCTTTATATTGCTCCTCTAATAATTAAAAATAAATTCTTATGACGTGCACGAGTGTGTTTTGACTTTTTTTTTTTTTTTTATTTTATGAAAAGTGTGATTTGACTTTTGAGTAATAAATAAGAACACTTCTATTTAAAAGTTAAAGAGTAAATACTTAGGGCCTGTTTGGTTTCAGTTTCAAAGTCCATTTTCACATTTTTTATTATTCCAGAAATAAAACATATAACTCTTTACACATTTTCGCCCAATATCATTTTTATTTTTATTTTCAAAATACATTTCCTAATAATCTATATATATTCTCCAAATAACATATATATCTTCTTTCTTTATTCCATTATTTCTATCTATCTCCATCTACAACCTACTAAAACTAATATAATCATGACTCTTTCAATAATATATCCAAATCCAAATTCATTTTCAACTCATTTTCACTAACTACTTTCTAATATTTTGAAAAATGATGGAAATGAAAACTGAAAATGAAAATAAAACGAAATGAGCCCTTAAGATTTTTTAATAATATCTGATTTTTAAATAGTTGAATGGTCAAATCCCAATTAATGACAAACAAACACAGAAAAATGTCTAAACGTTGAAGGTAATTAATGTTTCACAAAGAAATGTTCGTTTACTTGTATGGAGATATCTATGTTCTTTATGCATATAATAGGTACAAAAAAGAGAGAAAATTAATTGCAAAGTCTTTTCCACAAGGGTAGGTATATTTTCTTTTTGTTGACATTGAGATAATTAATTCTTTTCTATTGACTTTTGGACAACTTGAAAATGCACAATTTGAATGATCTCAAAGCAAGATATATATTTGCTTTAAGATAGAAATATTAACTATTCCTATGAAGAATCTAGAACTTATATACTTATTCTCGAAGAATTTCTTTCATCATCAAAAGTTGAGCCCTATACAAAACATTGTAGCTTATTGGAATATATCCACTTGTTAAACACACATAAGTTGGTTGAATTATTTCAAATAAATTAAAGCCCAAGAATTTCTCAAGAAGGAAGTTAAGGGAATGTTTGATTATGTTTTCCCATCACAAAATTATTTTGGACAAACATAATTAAACATACATCTATTTTTACTCCAAAACACTAAGAACATGTTTGGTTTTATTTCCAAACCCCCTTCCCATCAATTTTACTATTCCAAAAATAAAAATCATCACTTTTTAAAAAATTTCACCCAACCTAATTTCAATTTTCATTTTCAAAATACATTATCCAATAACCTATATATCTCTTCCCAATAACCTATATATCTTCTCTCTCTATTCCATTATTTCTACAACCTACATAATCATTACATTTCCAACATAATCATTACATTTCCAAACATTTCATCCAAATACATTTATATTTCCACATCACATCACATAACTAATTTTCACCATTTTATAAATGGTGGAAATGAAAATTGGAAATGGAAATAAAACCAAACAGGCCCTAAGGCACCATTTGGTTTCATTTCCACACCCCATTTTCACATTTTCTATTATTTTAGAAATAAAAATCATCATTTTTTATATATTTTCACCCAACATAATTTTCATTTTCAAAACACATTCTCCAATAACCTATATATTTTTTTCCTATAACCTATATATCTTCTCTCTCTATTCCATTATTTCTATCTCTCTCCACCTACAACCTATTAAAACCAACATAATTATTACATTTCCAAACATTTCATCCAAACACATTTTTATTTTCACATCACATCACATAACTAATTTTCACCAAAATGAAAATGCTGAAAATTGAAACTGAAAATGAAAATAAAACCAAACGGTCCCTAAAAAAACGTTTTTCCAAAATATCTTCTCATATCTTTCATTATTCCTAAAAGTTCTCCATTTTTTAATATATACATACATATATTATATATATTATTATTCTAACAACAAAAAAATCACTAAATTTCACTTTAATCCCAAAAATTTAATAAAAAAACATTAATTTGACTATGACAGTAAAAAATATCTCCTCTCAAAATATAAACAAACATACCAAAACTTTCTAAAATCAATTTTTATCTATTCCCCAAAACATAACCCAAAATTCATTATATTCCTCAACACAACTTTCACATTCTCCAATATCACTTTCAACATTTATTCTCCCAAAATACATATTAAAATCACACAAAAAAACATAACCAAACATTGCCTAAACGATAGGGTGTAACAACACTTTTCCCCCTCTCTAATTATACCTCATGCAACACTTTGCTTTGTCTAATTATACCTCTTGTAACACTTTACTTAACTTTTAAAATAAACATTTAATTTATTCCATTTCAACCATTAATTATTGTACAAGAAACACATCTATTTCCTAGGCAAGATTGGTATATATGCATTTATTTATTTTTTATAGTTGTGTCATTCATGTCAAAAGTATTCAAGTGGGTTATTTATGTTTTTTATTTTAAAGTTAATGGAATTTAATTTTTAAACATAGTGGTATATAAAGTATAGTTTGAATGTATAAAGTGTATTTTTGTAATGAAACCATGTTTGTTAGTTTTTAAATGTGAATTGATAGATTCGTTCAATATAGGTAATATTCTCACTTCATCGTTGTTGTTTTTTTTTTTTTTCCTTTATAGTATTAATGAATCTGTATACGTAGTATTTTATAAATCAAATGAATCAATTAAACACACAAAAAGATTGAATAGGATCACGTTTGATCACGAAATCAAGATTGATCAACCAATTATTTTTTTCAATATTAAAAAATATATATTCTTCCGAGTCGCATCTTTTCAAATCTCTAAATCATATATTTTTCTAATCTCATAAGTTGGATCCTTTTGTTTTTCAATAATGCTGCTATAATTAATGTTCCATATCTAGAAAAGAATAATTAGGAAGATTTTTTTTTTCTTTTTTCTCAAGGACCTTTTAAGTGCTCAAGAGGAGATGCAAAGCACAAACAGCATAAATGCTTTGTTGTGGGAATAAGTCCCCACCCCATTTGTCAGTTGACATTTCCTCCCAAAAAAGTATTGAAACTTTAATTCCCGTAACTTCAAGACGCAACAAAATTTTTCATGCTTTCCAACGGGTCTCGACAGCAAAAGGATTTTCAACTTAGTATTATTTAACTTACGGGTAAAGTCAATTTTATCCAGGTACACTTAAACTCTGTCTTACTTTATCCCTTATACTTTTAATTACATCACTTTGTCTTCTTGTATTCTCAATTTTGTTTCACTTACTTTAACATCATTAAAGCCTCTTTAATTTCTGTTAGCAATCAGCAAAAATAATTAGATCACCGTATTTTATATTAATATATCCAAAATGCCTATAACTCAATATTTTTTTGCCAATATCTCCCAACTACTCTTCTCCTATATCATGAATACACAAATTTTATATAAAATAATATTAAAATTAAATTTAAAGATCTAAGTTGAATGCTGAAAAGATGAAGCCTGGACATCACTATTGATTGTACTACAAATATATCAAAACTTGCATCATATACCAATAGTACATCTCTAGAAAAAATAATGATTTCCATTAAAGAAAACTCAATTAATAAATTATTAAGATCTTGTGATCTAACTATTTTTGCTTGGTTTGCTAATAAAAATTAAAGAGGTTTTAACGGTGTTAAAGTAAGTGAATCAAAATTGAGAGTACAAGACACAAGTGATGCAATTAAAAGTATAGAGGGTAAAGTGAGATAAAATTTGAATACAAGAGGGTAAAGTGAATTTTACACTTAACTTATATTTTGTTATTGTTATAAAGACGGATCTAATATCGATTCATTTTTGATACAACACGTGATCAATGATTTTTATTGCTGTCAAGCATAATATTAATTATAAAAAGCTAGTTTTGTTGGATTTTTAAGTTATTTCATGATTATTTATCTTTTAATAATTTGTGTAATTTTTTTTTCATTGTGATAACTGATATGATTTGATTGATATGATAAATAAACCCATGGGAGGTGGCAAGTTAATTTATCATAAAAATTACACATATAAACACGAATTTTTTATATTTATGCGTGTTTGAGTGTTTATTATCACTTTAATCAAAGAAATGATAAAGTGGGATAAAAACATTATATCTCACATTATCATCCCAATCAAACTACATTTTCTAATACACCAAGTCATTGGAAATTTTTTTATCACCAGATTTCGAATGAATCACCCTTTGAGTTTCAAAGAATTCAAAATGCAACGTGCTTCCAATGTCAATTAAAAATTATTCATCCACGAGAAAGTTATTTTTTATGCTATCACAAATGATCTAGTTTCATGTCCTCAACAAAATATATATCTGTATAAATATATATATATATATATCACAGTTTGTTTTAAAGATGATCATAGCTGATTCCCCACACGTCAGATAGAAAGTTATTTCTCATGCCATCACGAAAGATCTAGGGAATGTTTGGTTATGTTTTTTGTGTAATTTTATTATGTATTTTGAAAGAATGAATTATTGAAAAATGTGAAAGTTGTATTGGGTGCAATTGATTTTTGGTTATGTTTTGAAGAATAGTTAAAAATTAGTTTTGGAGAATTTTGATATGTTTGTTTATATTTTGGGGGAAAACATTTTTTTACTGTAACAATCAAATCAATACTTTTTTGCTGGGTTTTTTTGGGTGAAAATGAAATTGAGTAATTTTTTTATTATTAAAATAATAATAAAATATAATATATATTTAATATGTATGTATATATTGGAAAATGATAAAATTTTGGGGATAATGAAGGATAGCAGAAGGTGTTTTGGGAAAAAAAAAATCGTATTTAATGAGAATATATTTGATTATATTTTTCTAGAACAAAATTATTTTGGGGAAATACAACCAAACATTCCCCTAGTTTCATATTCTCAATAAAAAGATTTATATCACAATTTTTTTTTTTTAAATAATTTTAGCAGACTCCCCAACAACCCATCTAATAGAAGTTAGAGTTAAATTAATTTTACCCCCCTATACTAGGGGTTAGTATGAAATACCCCCAACTACTTCTAAAACCTTCAAATACCCCCCCTCAAAATTATCTATTGTTTGTAAAATAGTTGATGTTGTCAAAACTCTACAATAAATTACTGATTTAACATTAAAAAATAATTAAATAGCATAAAAATTTAGGATATGTGGCTTTTTTTTTATAAAATAATGATAAATTATAAGCTAAATATAACAAAAGCCTACAAATTATTGTACATTTTTTATACCCCAAAAGGATTACAGGTTTGAAAAATTTTAGACAAACAGTTACGAAATAGAAATATGTATAATGGTCCCATATATTTTTTCTGTACAAGCAGCCTCAATTTTGTTGGTCCCATGTGTTCTGTATTAAAATAGAGTTGTTTAATGTTATTTAAAAAAATGATTCAATATTTTTGTTGAATTAGGAGTTAGATGATATTTTAAATTCTAAAATGAAAGTAACAAAATTGAAGTAAGAAGCTTGAACATTATATAGTAAATTACAATGGTATTTTGAACATAAAATTTTTCAAGGATCATATGTGTAAAGGGGAGATAATTTTAGTTCTACATCAGTCAAACGATAGTTACTTTTCTAACAGCAAAGAAGTTTGAATGGAGTGTTTAAAGGTTTTGGTAGTATGGATACCAAAGATAGATTTGTTTACACAGAAAAAAAGTCACGTATTCTAGATTTTGATGCTATTTAATTTTTTTTTAAAATTAAATCAGTAATTTATTGTAAAGTTTTGACATCATCAGCTACAGATGACTTTGAGGAGAGTATTTAAAGATTTTTGATAGTACATGGAGTATTTGAAGGTTTTGAAAATAGAATGGGTATTTGATACATATCATATAGTACAGGGGAATAAAATGAATTCAACTCTAAAAGTTATTTATTTATTTATACACACGTACATCAGAAGTTCGTCGAACTTTTGACATCCCATATTATGTGGAAACTTTTGCCGTTAGGCCACAGGCCACTTGGCAACCCTAGAAGTTATTTCTCACGCCACTAAGAAAGATTTAATTTCATGTCCTCAATAAAATAAAATAAAATAAAATAGCATAAGAGGTGATTCTCAATTACCCCATGAACTTTAACATATAGGCTACAAACAACATGCTAAGTAAGATTACAAATTTTTTTATATATTATCAATAGTTTAAGAATTAGTTTGGTTGGATTTTTAAGTTTATTATGTGATAATTTGTGTGATTTTTTATTATTATATTATAATTTGATTGGTATAATAAATATTTTCTTAGAATGATAGATTAATTTATTATAAAAATTACACATATAAATACGAGTTTTTAATATTCATGTGAGTTTGAATATTTATTAACACTGTAATTAAATAAATAATAAAATAAAATAAAAATATTAAATTCCATTTTATCGTCTCAACCAAATTAACCCCTTAATTATAAGGACATTTTTAATCTTTGTTATCTCTGACTCTAATCATAGGCCAGATGAGGTCTCTGAAGCCAAAAAAAAAAAAGATAAATACGACCAATTACCGCCAGAGATTTCTTCATATCTTTACAAATCCAAATTTTAAAAGGCGAGGTCCAAATTGTCAGCCACGTGTACTAGTGGGGTCATGTGATTCTGTGATCACGTGACCCAACCACGTGTCAGAAATCAGTATCACCCACACGTGTGGACCAGATTCATCACCCACCGTCAGATCTGTTTCCGCTTTTGACTGAAACGCAATCTCCTATCATTGATCAGAAGTCAGAAGCATTCGGCCTTTTCTTTTTATGTTTTCAATGTCCTTAATGATAATTAAGGAATTATTAATAATATTAATTTAATTTAATTCTTGAAATTTAATTCCCACAAGGCCACAACTTCTCACAACAGTACAAACGCATCGTTTTGCTCTCACTTTCTCAAAAAAACTCTCCCTCTAACATTTTCAGTTTCCGTACGCCATGGCCTCCCCCTCCGCTTCCTCACGCAAGGTCCATTTTCGAATTGAATTTTATGTAGATTTTTTATGCGTATACGTATGTGTATAAATTATTTTTTTTTTCAATTTTTTTGGGGGAAAATTGATTGATTGATTGACTGATTTATTTTTTGTGGAATTGAAATCTGTGGGAAAAGGCGTTGAGCAAGATCGCTTGCAATCGGCTTCAGAAAGAACTGGTGGAGTGGCAGGTGAATCCGCCCACGGGTTTCAAGCACAAAGTTACTGATAATCTTCAAAGGTTTTTCCCTTTTTTTTTTTTTTTTTTCCTTCCTCTTTTCTCTTTCAGCTATTACTGTCTTTTTTTCGTTTTTTTTTTTATTTTTGTTAAATAATATGGAAATCAGATATTTGTGGTAATAATTGATTGGTTTTGGCATGATTAGATGGGTAATTGAAGTCAACGGTGCGCCGGGTACGCTTTATGCAGGAGAAACGTACCAGCTTCAGGTTGATTTTCCGGAGCATTACCCCATGGAAGCGCCGCAGGTAGATGTTTTTCACATATTCGATTCGCTATTCTATGATTTTGCGTGTGATTTTTAATTGTGGAGAAAATGGGAATTTTGAGTGTCTTGGAGTGTGATTTAAGGAGGTTTTCTAGGGTTTGACTGGTACTTATAATGTTATTCGTGCAGCATGGCTATTTAGTTAAAAATTGGACTCTTATCTGTTTCTTCGCAGGTTATATTTGTTCCTCCAGCGCCTCTGCATCCTCACATTTATAGCAACGGCCATATATGTTTAGGTGCGTTTTTAATGCCCTCTCGAATTTGGATTACTTTTGTTGAATTTAAGCTCTTCTTGGTATTTATTTGTTCATGTTTAATTGTTTTACTTCATATTTTCTGTCTTGGTTTATGTTAGGAACAACTCATTTGTGCTTTTGTAATAAATACATGTTGCTAATATACCAAGTAGCCTTAGTAAAGTGTTACATGAGTTCGGGAAATTGATGAGTAAAATTAATCTTTTTGCTTCCGGTGTTGGGAAGTTGAGCAATTAGTTTAAAGGGAAAGAACACTTATCTTTTGGAGTGTGTTTGCAAGTGCAAGAGGAACTTGAAAATACAGCATCAGTTTTTACTTTGCTATTGGCAGCTTTGGTCTAAAGCAGGGAAGAAGGCATTCTTGTGGATGTCTTCGTTCTTTGTGGCTCAATTTTTTTTAGTACATTCTTGGTTGCATCAATGTGGAAAGGGTATAATGTTCCCAGTTATACTGAAGAAGGATCCGCATTCAACTTTATCTCTTACTACTACTGGTAACTTTTTACACCCACAATATATTGTCTTGTAGTGGCTTAAGCAGAGCTGCATGCTCAACAAGAAATTGAGGACTTGGCTGATGGATGATATTGCTCCTTTGCTTGTCAAATTCTTGCATTAATTTGACTGTAGTTTATACTATGTTATTGTGGATGAAATTTGGAACATGGTGGGGAGGGTTTGGTAGTGAACTCTAAATGGCAGAAAATCAGCCACATGGAAGGCAAATTTTATGTTGTCATACCTCTTTAAGATCATGAAAGGCATTCATTGCCTTGCTTTCATTAAGGGGAAGGTAGGCATTCGTGCATCATATGATAAAAAGCAAAGCCTGCATGGGTATCTTTCACCTATTTGGAATATCATGCATGCAAAAGGGGGGATGCAATTATTGTTACTAAATCCATTTTGAAATTAGTGGAAATGTTTTCTTTTTCCTTGCGGACAATGTCAAGGGGTAAACTTAGTGGCAGTTTTGCACTCTTTTTAAGGGAGGTGACCTGAAACTTGTTGTACGGCACTGGGTTTAAGAAACCATAAAAGCAGATATAGAAATTTATTGTTCTATCTCTTCTGGGAAAGCCATTGTTGTAGTTCTGTGGCCATAGAAATGAAGTGAGGTGCTATGCCTTGATTTTGGTCATTGCATCGGAGTTCTCAAAGAAATTGTACCTTAAAGGATAATAATGCGTAATCTAGCATGAAATTACTGTTCATAGGTTCATGAGTCGCGAAGCTTGGTCTTACAGTGTTGATGTGAGTGACCTTTGAACTGTTGAAGTATAACTACCTGTGAACATTGAACTTCACTAAAACTTCTAGGTTTTTGTAGCTGTATGATAGAATGTGATTTTCTCTATATTATCTGATTGGCAGATAACCTTAGTAGCTACCTGAAATGGGAGGAGCTATATCCAATAGCGACACAGAATTGCAGAATTAGCATCTTGAATTTCCTTATGACACTGACATATAAATTGTACAATGCACTTATCACATTTACTGGCAGCCAAATGCCATAAGAGATCTGAATTGTAATTGAAATGATAGTTGTAGATTATATATTTAGTTTCTCTTTTTGGTTAATTTTCATTGACAAACCCCTCCACCCCCTCCCTGGTTAGATTTTTTGGTTCAGAATTGACCCCTCTTCTAGTTTGTTTATCAGATAATTGCACTGAACATCTACTTCGTTTCTCTCTTCCTTATACATCGTACAGATATTTTATATGACTCTTGGTCCCCAGCTATGACTGTTAGTTCAATTTGCATCAGCATTCTATCTATGTTGTCGAGCTCCCCAGCAAAGGTTTGTCCAAATCTTAGTAGTTTCAAACTCAATATTAGTTCACATTACTGCTTATTAGGATTTCACTCTCTTTAGCCTAAAAGTTGATCTCTTGACTCTTTTGCCCGTGCAGCAACGACCAGCTGACAATGATCGCTATGTGAAGAACTGTAAGAACGGTAGGTCTCCCAAGGAGACGAGATGGTGGTTCCACGATGATAAAGTGTAATATCTGAATTTGGAGAATCCTGGAACACCGCCTCACTCTAGGACTGGAGGATATTTTCTTCCCCTTAAAAGATCAGGGGAAGACCCAAAAGTCTATATATAAATTTGAAAACAAAAGTCTTTTTATTTTAATTGCTCTGCTTGTCTTGACGGCGTCAAACAAAAACATTCAGTAGCAGCTGGCCTAATGCTGATGTATTTATGTATACAGTATCCAGTAGTTCTTTCTGTCTATGTTGTCTGAAAGCCAAAGCATGCATGCATTTACCATCAAAAGTTTTTCAAATGAGGTGAAATAATTTACATTTAGAACGAGCTAACTTTTGACCTACTTGTGTAATACTGGTATATTGATCAGCATGTTTGGTGAATTAATTAAACGAAAGACTACATTTCCCAAATTCACTCTCAAAACGCAACCAAACATTGCCCAGAATTAGCATGGGACATAGGTGAGTTTTATAACATGGCGTTAATTTTTTTATTGAAAGCTTTTTATTAGTAAAGATGCTGACGAAAATAGATAGTTTTTATTTTTATATAAAGTTGGTGACAAATATAAAAGGATTATATCTTGTTGGGACACCCAAGGTAAAACTATTTTGTGAAGTATAATGCTATTGCAGCTCTAAATGATTGTTTCTTGGATTTTATTTGTTCGTTTTTTGATGAATTTGCTATGACATGTGAGTTTCTGAACAAGCTAATGAATTAGAATCTTACAATGATTGCCGCATTAATCAACCTCTTTAATTTATTATTGTTTATCGGGGTGATTTTTGGATTCTTTTTGTATTTCTGAATGTACCACCACATTAAATACGTTAATTGCTTTGCTGAGCTCATCTTTCTTGGACAGAGTACATTATGGATTTGCTGTACTACTATTATTACTCGGACAGAATAGATTGTTGCTTTGAATTTGTGCATACTTCTCCTCCTAGTTGAAATACCTCGCTTGATCCCAGCCCCTGTTTGTATTCATTTTCAGTTTCAGTTTCCAGTATTTCTAAATTGATAGAAGGTAGTTATGTGATGTGATGTGAAAATGAAAATATGTTTGGATGAAATATTTGGAAATATAATGATTATGTTGGAAATGTAATAATTATGTTGATTTTAATAGGTTGTAGGTGGAGAGAGATAGAAATAATGGAATAGAGAGAGAAGATATATAAGTTATTGAAAAATGTATTTTGAAAATAATATTGAGTGAAAACGTATAAAAAGTGATGTGTTTTATTTTTAAAATAGTAGAATTGGTAAAATGTGGTTTGAAAATGAATCCAAACGGGCTCTTAAGTCCATTTGATCTCCTAGGGTACAAATGGTCATTCCAAAGTAGGAGTCGAGATTCTTCAAGTTACTTATATATGAAATTCACAAATTCAATTTGGACATGTCGTTCAATAATAGATGTTCGGACGTGTTTCAATGAAAATTATTTAATGTTCAAGTTAATAGATCAATTAATGAAAAAATAAATTGGGAATTTAGAGTAAGAGCTATCAACAAAAAGTTATTAATAAGCTATCATAGTACTATAACATGTCTTAGTTATTAGCTCCATCAGGATCCTGAATATCATAGAAGGGTTTGATTCCTCTTCTTCGTCCCTTCTGGTGAATTCTATTGTTTTGTAAAATCAACATGCCATTTTTTTTTTCTTTTTTTAATCAAGATAGATTTCTCAAGTTCCATTTGTCTGTCTATTCGACATCAAGAGTTCTTTCTTTTTGAGTACCCATAGTGCAACGGCTCTTATTTCAAATTAAAATCTCTTTTTATGTACTCGTCAAAGTCTTAATATGAATCATGATGAATTGGTTCTTTGATTAATGGCTAGGGGCGGAGTCTTGGGTAATTGAATATTTGGTTAATCCGACCCGATCTGGACCACTTTTGACTATATTGGGTGAAAAATTAATCAGAATCTTGGATCAACCTGCATGATTACACACGTCAACAGCAAATAGTTTTAACCGAGTTCCCAGGTTTTGGTTGATTGGCTTACTTTATGGTCCTAGTTTGGAATAGAATATGATTCAGCCATTGACGAGCCAGACAAAAATTCCCACCAAAAAAGAAAAAAAGAATATGTTGTCTGGATATGTATAATGGTGACCTTCTGTTTCTGTTGTCAACCAGACAAATCTAAACAAATGAAAAACAGTGTACATTCTTTACAACTAAGGATTCGTCTAGAGAAGTTTTCATTGGTTTTAAGGGAAGTTTCTATTCAATCTTATGTTTGCAACTTTGTCTAATTGAAAAGGAATTCATGGGTTTTTTTTCTTTTAATGTAAGAAGGTTTGAGGGTCACCATTCTTTAAATTCTTTCAGTTAAATTATTACAACCCTTTTGAATATATATAGTTTTTTGTTTGTGTCATTGTCCAATGATATGAAGGGTTGAAGTATTATATCTTTTCTGGTACTTAACTTACATATTTGAATCTTCTATTTCCTTCTCCAGCTCACAAATGGTTTCATCATTTTTAGTGGTCATGGTGTTTGAAGAAATGCCGTTAAAAAGGATGACTTCTGTTTATGCAAGTGTAACCGGTGAAAGAGAGATGCTACCCACTGCATTTCTGCCGGATCATAAACTTGCATCTTATCCATTATCCGGTCTTCCTTACAATAAAGCACATGCTAGTCTGCCTTCTGCTTCTTTATCCTACTCAAATTTATCGTCTGCTAGCTCTGTCTCGGCTTATGATCATCTTGAAGCTGAATATATTAGATGCGGGAATGGTTATCCCTCCTGTTTGTGATTATGACATAACATTGAAAGCCAATCTTTCCTGTTTATCTTTTGGTTTCTGATGAAGATTTGATGATCTAAGGCAAACAAGATATTCCCATATGTTCCACAGATTCACAATCAGACAATTTATCCAGTATACTTTGGACTATTTCAGCAGAAACTTAAACTTATCAGATTGGCCATTCCCTGCGAATAGTAACACAGAAAATGGCTCTCTTTTTACATAAAATTTGTGAAGTTTAAGCCTAAAGTGCTTTTTTGAGTGCCCCAAAGAACTGCAGCAGCAGCGGCAGGCATTAAAGCTGAAGGGTTTATGATTTAGCTTGCTTTGTAGTCAGGGAAGAAAGGGCCTGACAATTTTTTTCCTAGCATTGACAGTTGGTTAATATTTATGCTCTTTAAAGAAAGTTGCAAAGGTCTGTTTGTGTAGCTTTTATAGCTTTCAGCTTGCTGATTTAGGGTGCATAGACTTCAGAATAAAAAAGAAAAAAAGGACAGCGTATGAAAGAATCCCTGCTTTCCTCCTTAAATGAACTTGGTATGTTTGTCCTAAAGATTTCATGCTTCCCATTTGGATATGCACACGTGAATTTTTGGGTTCATGAAATAAGAAACAAATTTGATGCTCGTAACCCAATTGGGTACATGGCCGATGGGTGGCACGAAATGAATATGATCCGATCATTTCAATTCTAATCATGACTCATCTATTTATTTTTCAGCATTAATCGGTCCCGTTTCATGTATATTGTAGGAGGTTTTGCCTTAAAAAACTGCTTTGAAGTGTGAAATAGGAGAAATAACTTATAAATTATCTCAAACTCTCAACTCCTTTCAATATAGGACAATTAGGCATCATCACAACACCCTCCCCTCCCGAATCGTGGGGTTTGGCAAAAGGTGCATTGTTGTTGGGGGTGGGCATTAGATAGGGTAATTCAGGTTTATCCAATTGGGTTGGGATTTTTTTTTTTTATTTAAAAAAATTACGGGTCGAGTACCCCAAATAAAATTTTGGATCGGATATAGGGTAGTTTGGGTATCCGACTTTAACTTGTATATAAAATAAATATATATTATATATAATAAGCATCTTATATATATATTATATTCAATATACATAAATATATATAGATATACATATAGATCTATATATATTAAATATATAAAATACTAATTTTATATATACCATATATGTAAATATAAATTATAGATTACAATATATATGCGTGTATATATATAAATATATATATATGAAGGCAGCCAAACTTTGGCCTTGGCCTCTGTTAGTCAGGACAAAGTTCATTTTCTTTCTTTTTCTTCTTTTTTTTATTTTAGATTTTTTATATAAAATTTATAATTTTTTTTTTTAAATTCATTTCAGGTACCAGAACCCAATTTAGTCGGGTACCTGATAATTTTGGATCAGTGTCGGATAGCTAAAATTTCTACCTGTAAAGTCGAGTACTCGACCCAAACTATCAGAACCAAACCTACCTGATCCGAACGCCCACCCCTATAGATGTCACACCAATAATGATGATAATCAAATCTATCTCCAAATATAAAGACCTAACTGCTTCGAGATATTGTTCTGTCGGCACACATATGGTGGACGACCTTGTCCAGAAAAAAAATCGTCTCAAAATATAAGAGAAAAAGAATAATTTATCTCAAATTTTCGATTTCTTTCAATGTGGGACAACTAAGTATCATCATATAAATTATACAAATTTAGGTTTATAAGCAGTGATAAATACCCTACGATAACTTGCTTTAGCTACAGCCTGATGGATTCTCCTTAACCAAGCCACTACCTGTGAGACGCTTCAACAGAGAAGCGATCATAGCCATGGCCTCCGTATCGTTCACCTAATTAAGCAAATTCTTGAATAACTTCAGATTCACCTCGTCCTCTTCTCCTTCACTTTTTCCTGAGTCCCTGTACTCTTTATGCAGGTTTATGCTTGCACTCCATCTTTCATTGAAGAATTAATGCATTAGATTTTCTGAGAAAAATGAAAGATTTCTGTCATTGTTTTGTACTTGCATTCACAGCAGGAGGTTTTTACCTTTCAGAAATCTCTCCTTTTTTCTTTCCAATTTTAATCATGTTACATGGCCTATAAAATCTTCTTCTTGACCCTGATTTCATGTTACTTAAGAATTACAGCTAAAACTTACATTTTCTGCTATTCACTTTAAGCTTCTGCTCAGCTTTCAAGCTGTATAATCTAACCAATTTATTCATCATTCCTTGAGCTTATTTCAATCTTTTGACAATTCTTTCTTGCAGAACTCTTCAAAAATCTTCTTCCAGGAAAATGAAATTCTTGCAAGTTTTCTGATCAAGATCCAGTTTTTGAACCTAAGCGACTGCAAAACCTGCAGATATATTACAAAATATTTGACAGTTATTCATTTCCACTTTTTGTCACTATGGTTTCACAAAATTCATCCTCACACTCAAGTAAAACTATTCTGCAAGAATTCTTCATCTCAAATTCCTTAGCTAATCAAAACCAGCACTTTGATGCTCGTGGAACAGATCTTTCCAACAGCCCTTATCCAGACTCTCTACCTTTAAGTATTCATTGTCTTGGTGAAAGAATGTCTACATCTTTAGACCTTGTTCATGCCCCACAAGGGCCTCAACTATCAGATGAATCCGATATTAGCCGCCCAATCGATCTTCTTGCAACATCAAATGAGGCATCCCATCAATCAAACAGGCTTTCACTTTCTTTAGGCTCTGTCCCGTGCCGGCCCTTAAATTCAAGTCCCCAAAATCCCAGTTGCCTAATTGCTGGAGCAGAACCAAATGAAGCTTATAATATTGATTTTGAAAACTATATTTCTGATGGGAGTAGTTCTGCTCCAGATCAGTTATATGCTGCAATTGGAAGCTCGAAATACTTGCAACCAACTCAGGCCCTTCTTGAAGAAATGCTTAGCATTGGAGGCAAAGACATTGATAAAATAAACCAGAAATATATGGATAAATTGTCCCCATGGAGCCAAAAAGGATCTTCCAGCCTTTCTTCCAAGCTCAAAGCAGAGTTTTCTGATATTGAATTGCTGGCTGAGAAACATGGAAATCATATTAACCTTCTGAAGCTTATTTCCTTGCTGGAGGAGGTTAAGTAACACTCTTTTGATGTCAATTTAGCCTGTTTTCTTGCTAAATACTGAATTTTTATTTTGCAAAATACAGTTGGAGAGAAGATATGGGGAGTATTCTTACCAGATGCAGGGTCTGGTATCATCATTTGAGGCAGTAGCAGGCTTAGGAGCAGGAAAATCTTACACGGCCCTCGCCCTTCAGGCCATGTCCAAACATTTTTACAGTTTGAGGAATTCAATATTGTCTCAAATTCATGTGACCAAACAAAAGATCAAAGACAGAGATACGCCTAAAATCAGCTCAAGATTGTCTCAACTGAGTCTCTTTGATCAAGAAGCTAGACAAAATCGAGCATCACTTCAAACATGGAGGCCAATCAGAGGATTACCAGAGACTGCTGTCACAATTCTTCGTGCTTGGCTTTTCGAACACTTTCTGCACCCGTATGCACTTGGATTAATGCTCTGATAATTTCTAACATTGGGGAAGATATAAATGTCATTCACAAACAATTCTCTTATCTTTTCTTTTTTCACATTTTCAGCTATCCAAATGATGCTGAAAAGCTGATGTTAGCAAAGAAGACAGGCTTGTCAAAGAACCAAGTAAATCCCTTACTGCCCTTTATAATGATTTTTCTCAGGATTGAATAATCTAATCCATGTGGGATTGTTGTAAATGATTGTTTCCAGGTTTGTAACTGGTTCATAAATGCTAGAGTCCGGCTATGGAAGCCGATGATAGAAGAAATATATAATGAGGAATTTGCAGAGTCTTCCACAGAATCTGATCAATTGTTGACAAGCAGTTCCACAACAAGGGAAGGAGAAGAGGATTCTGCAGAGGACCTAAACTGAAAAAGGGGTGGCAAATTTCATTGACTTTTGGGGATTAACCATCATAAACTTTCCCCTTTGATAAGCAGATTTTATGGTTCAGCATGTTCTTGATTAGGAGGGGCTTGCTTTAAGTTAGTATTATCTTTTGGGATAATTTGATATGACTAGCAGCAAATCAAGGCAGTTATTGAAGATTCTGTCTTTCTTTTTTGAGTTTACTTACAGATGTTGGATAAAAACTACTCATCCTTTTGCTATTCGCCTATAAATGAAAGGGGAACTTAACTACTACTCACACCCCAAAAATCATTCAAAGAAAAAACAGTAATAGATAAGATGCAAATTTGTTGTGCATGGTTCTAGCATACGCTCATCAGCTCGCTCCTATCAAGCACTATAAGGTGCTGCTTGGGAAGATATTAAAAACTAACTTTTTATTGTAGAAAATATTATAATTTTCTAGATATTACACAAGCTTGAGGATATTCGTACAAATTTTCAATTTAATCAACCAACCAAAGAAAAAGAATAGACCAACAGAGGGGGTGTAAGATGAGTCGAGTCAGCTCGATTGTAGCTCGACTCGAGCTCAAACTCGAGTTTTATAATAAACTGAGCTCAAGTCTTGATTTAGTTGTTCAAAAGTTCATGAGTTTTTTTTAAAAAAATATTTTATATATTAATAATTAAATTTTATTTTTACTGAACTCATGAGTTCGAACTCGATCTCAAAATACTAGACTCTAGTTGGAGCTCAAGGCTCGTCGAGCTCGAACTCAAAATTTTGTTCTAATTTGATTCATTTATATCCCTAGATCAAAATTGATGGAAAATCTCCTTAATTAGAGGGACAAGAAAAGGAAATAAGGAAAGAAATTGTACTGTCAATTAAAAAAGAAAGAAATTTAATGAAGAATTATTTCAATATATAAAAAGAAATCCTTTGAAATTCATTATAATTGTCCTTAACGGTTAATAACCACAAAAGCTAGGAAGCCCGTTTATGTCTCTTATATATAAGGATAAAAATAGGTGGATCATTCTTGAAGATTGCGCCCATTATTCGAATTAACAGTAATTCAAGAAAAAGTGAGAAAGAATTATCATGAGCTTATGCTTTTGCTCAATCTTGAAACCTTCGTTTCTGAGTCGTGAGCAAGATTTGGTTTCTCGATGGGCTCCAAACCCTAATATCAAACCCTTTCAGTTCTTCAATCTTCAAATACATGGTAAAGATTTTAGTGTCAAGGCTGTGCATACAGATGGAGTAGGAGTTCTTTACTCCGACGACACCGTTTCTGAGCGGAGCGCCCCGTCTGATGCTGAACCAGAGGGTCAGGCTCATGGAGTGGTCAATGGAGTCGCGGGCACTGCGACGGAGGAATCCCATGAAGCACCGAGTCGAATTAGGTTGAAAAAATCCGACGAAGGGAAAGCAAATGTAGAGGAAACTGATAAAGAAAGTCGGTTCAAACTGCGAAATGGACGAGAGGTCTGCCTTTCTAGTTTAATCCTAACTCATACTTTTCTTCAACAGAGTTAGTGTATATATGTTTAAATTTTCCGTTTTTGCGAGTTATTAGGATTCGGTAAAAGTTATTGACCAAAAAAGTATCAATTTTGTTAATTAAATTCACTTTGAAGAATACTATATTTGAATTTTTTCTAGACGGGTGGAACTTTGATATGTGATACCCCCAATTACTGTTCAATCTAATGCTAGGTGTTTGAAGAGAAAGCTTATCTAGTTGGTGTGGCAAGGAAAGGTGACTCTGATGGTTCCTTTGGTATAGAGGAATCACTCAGTGAATTAGAACAGCTAGCCGACACTGCTGGATTACTTGTTGTTGGTTCTACTTATCAAAAGTAAGTAATATATATATTGCACTTAGCACCTTTGATTTTTGATGATGACAAGTTTTTTAGTTCTATGAGAATTTTGAAAGATAGTTGGCTAATTGAGGTGATTGTTATATTTGCTGCAGACTTGCAACACCCAATCCCAGGACATATATAGGATCAGGCAAGGTGGCAGAAATTAAGAGTGCAATTCATGCATTTGGTGTTGAGACAGTAATTTTCGATGATGAACTTTCAGCAGGGTTGGTTCTTAATGATTTCACAAAATCATATTTACGTATGCGGGAATTTTTTATCTTTTGATTATACCATCTCAGTGGTTGCAATAATTTCCTTAGTATATTTTAACCTACTATGCACTGTGGTTCTGCTCTTGCACAGCAGAGAAAAGATTTAATGGTGGTAGAGTCTGCCATTTCTTCTTTTCTATTAACAAATGGGTTTTTTATGCTGAAGTTGTGTCTTCTTGTTAGTCTTCTTTTAATTTCTTTAAATGTTTGAAGACAGGCAATTGCGGAACTTGGAGAAGACCTTTGGTGGAGATGTTAGGGTGTGCGACCGTACTGCCCTCATCCTGGATATCTTCAACCAACGAGCAGCCACTCGTGAAGCTGCTTTACAGGTAATTATCTTTAAGCCGGAATCATGTCGCTGAGATTATCACCTTTGTGATGCTAACAAGAAGACTTTTGCTCTCAGGTCTCATTGGCTCAGATGGAATATCAACTACCCCGGTTAACAAGAATGTGGACCCACCTTGAGCGCCAAGCTGGAGGACAGGTGAAGGGTATGGGTGAGAAACAAATTGAAGTTGATAAGCGTATCTTACGTGACCAGGTATGCAGCTTGCTTTTTGGTACTGTTGTTAAATCCTTGTATCAGTAGGTGTGAACTCAGCTGTGCCATTTTTGTTGCCTTTTCTTTTCTTCATCCTAAATTGGCTTTTTCCTAGTTGATTGCTAGGCAGGCATAGGCCACATTTGGAGTTGGATCCATAAATTATGGATGTTGTTAACTTTGTATTATTTTCATTCTTCTTTTATAGGAATGTGGGATTTGAACTGTGATATTTGGTAGAAGTCATACCACACTTACAAGCTACTTGTTGCTAGTAGTTTCAGTGGCTTGTAATTTTTTCAGAACTGCGAGTTATTGCATGCGTTTCGTTAGATATCAGTTTCGAGAAATCATTATACTTGAGTTACCTGTCAAACTTCTCTATACCTGTTGTATTGCATATTGTGTTCTTCCTTTCCCTGTCAGAGCTATGTTTCTCTGAGCACTTTGAATTGTTTGTAGCATGTTTCTGTGAATGCATCTTGCTTCCTGTATGTTTGACTTCCTTGCTTTGGTGATTTGCATTTGTGTAATGTGCACTCTTTCTGGAGTTTTCAGATTGCTGCTCTCAAGAAAGAGATAGAATCTGTCCGTAAACATCGCAAACAGTACCGAAACCGGCGATTTGCTGTACCTGTCCCTGTTTTGTCTCTGGTAGGAAAATACTCTTTGTTTCTATTTGGTGGGGTTGATATCTGATGTAGAAGTTTGGCTATATTGGCTGCTCCACATTTTTATACGGTTAAACCGTTATTATATCTTAGTGTATCTTATACTAGCAGTAGTTTATTAATGAACAACTTTGTGTCATGATCCACAATTACCTTCCCTAACATCCTATTACTAGTGTTTTTGAGAATCCTATCCAAGCACCAGACCTTCCAGCATTCCATTCTTCCCATGGACTTCAAAAATCTGTACTGCTACAGGATGAAGAGTCTCTATGCATAGATTATTAATTGATGTGTGATGGAGAAATTAGGATGTTGTCAGCTAGAAATTTCTTAGTGTTACAAAAGAGGCTAAACTTAAATATGAACGATCCTAATTATGCTTATCAATTAATTCAAAAAGGATTTGTTTGGTGGGTACATGTACAGTTAACCATACCCTTAATAAGATTCCTAGAAAAACTATGCATCTGTTTTTCAGTTGCTATTGACCATTTAAGTTGATATTGAAACAAGTATGTAATTTAAAATAAAGTGAGATGTTCTTCTAAGTTTTTGGTAATATTTTGAACCTTTTGCTTCTTAGTATTATATAATACTTTGAACCTTCGACTTTACCATGACAATAAGATGATGTCTCATTAATTGCATGGTTCTTATTTCAAAATTATAAGTCTACTTCTTGTGATATGCTTATAGCATTTGTGTGTATGCTATTGGATATTGATATAATTAACTTTGCATATCATCTGTTAAAACTTAATATTTTTTCATCCCTATAATATTAATGAGAGGGATGACTGTCAAATCGTTTAGGTTGGGTACACAAATGCTGGAAAAAGTACACTTCTAAATCGATTGACTGGAGCTGATGTTCTTGCTGAGGACAAGCTCTTTGCAACACTTGATCCTACTACAAGAAGAGTGCAGGTAAAATGGTCCTGAATAAACTTGTTTCCTTCAACAATATCCAGGGATGTTTGCGTCATAGTCTAGAGATAATCTGAATCACTTTCTATAATACATTTGTCAATATATGTTAGGGGGATTAGCAATCAATGCAGCTGATATTTCCAGCGACATACTCCTTTTTATCTTTTATATTATCACATAGCACCCAACAAACAGAAACACAATACTTATTTTTGTATACAATGGTTAGATTTTCAGTTCATGTGTTCCTTAGTTTTACATTTCTCATCAGAGTGATATAATATATATATATATATATATTTTCTGAGGCTTAAAGTGTACAAAATAGAAATTTTACAGGTTCACTCAAGCTAGGTTTGGAACCTGAGTGAAGAAATCATCAGGGAAAACATTTTCCTTTGTTTGGTTTCAAGGGAAACACAAAGGAAATGGTTTAGAAGTACAACTTTGAGAAGTATCTGTCAATTTAGTCAGATATTTTATTTCTTTTTTCTCAGTTCTCAATTACATGGAAAGAATTCATTTAACTGGTGTCTATTTTCTGTCAAAAAGGAAAACATAACAAAATTTATTATTCAATTATATTCATTGTTTCAAGTTGATTAAAAAATTCAGTGCTCTCGAATAATTGGCTCTCAATTTCATTTTTCTTTTTTCATGCTCTGAATTTACACAATTGTTTTATTTTCTTTTGTCTAGATGAAGAATGGGAAGGAGTTTCTTTTAAGCGACACTGTCGGCTTCATTCAAAAGCTACCAACAACACTGGTATGAATGTTTCCTGTTCCAGTTATCTCATGGTTGTTCCCCATTATTGGTGGAGTTGTGTTTTTTATGTTCACTGAATTTTATCTTGGCCATTTATTAAATGACGTTTCTCAATGCAGAGTGAATTTTTTGTATCTGCTTTACCAAGAATCAGATCCTTTCTGTTTTAACTGATCTTTCTTCTTCTAGGTAGCTGCTTTTAGGGCCACTCTGGAAGAGATATCTGAATCATCACTTCTGGTACATGTGGTGGATATTAGGTATGATTAATTATTTTAAAACTGAGCTGTAAAATCACAACTATTGAGCTTCTAATTACACTGCTATTTGAATCAGCCATCCACTGGCGGAGCAACAGGTTGATGCTGTGGAGAAAGTTCTTGCAGAACTTGATACATCATCAATCCCAAAGTTAATTGTGTGGAATAAGGTATTAAGAGTTATCTAGTCCCTTGTTTTTAAATTTATATCACTAGGAACGATAGTTGACAATTTGCTAAATCATGTATGGCTGTATAGTTTTTCCTGAATGAAACTGTAGACCCAGGAAGGCAGTGTGACAATCCAAGGTTGCACAAAACCACAATGATGCCAAATAAGGCATGCAGATTAACTGCATCGACCTCACTGAATGGCAGTTTTTTAAATATGTATTTAACATATGAACATGACCTCTTGATGCATACCCTTGTAACTCTTCATATTAATAAATGTCTTCACAGCCTTGACTGAGTGACATTGTCATAATGAAGTTTTTGTCTGCATTGACTGAATCTGTATGTTTTTGTCCTTAATTGGGGACTTCATTGATGATTTAGATCTACAGCATGCTTCCATTCAAATACAAGGAATGACTCGTTAATGCATATTTTTACAGGTTGATAATGCGAAGGACCCTGAAGGAATCAAATCTGAAGCTAAGAAAAAAACAGATGTTGTATGCTTATCTGCTTTAACTGGTGAGGGGCTGGATGATTTCTGTAATGCAGTTCAGGAAAAACTAAAGGTACTTCTGGTGTCTTACAAATTGGGTTTATTGTCTTCTCCTTCTCTTTTCTAGGGCAACTTCTGCCAGTAAATTCAGTGTGCTTATATGATCCTGTAAATTTTCATTCAACAGGATATGATGGTGTGGGTGGAAGCTCTGATTCCCTTTGACAAAGGAGAACTCCTAAGCACCATACATCATGTTGGCATGGTTGAAAAAATCGTAAGCATTCTTTTTCATATTGCTACTTTTATACACACTTTCTCCCTGAAGTTTCGAGGGTCTGCAGCCTGTACATTTATCAACAGATGTGATTGGAAAATATTTGAACTTCTGACATTTTTCTCCTGCACATTTTTATCTGATACTATCTTTCAGGAGGTATTAGAATGTGATAAGATGATTCTTAATTGACAAAAAGCTCTCCATTCAAACATTGTAAATATGGGATGAAGAAAGAGAAAGCAAACAACCTAGGATTTCACTTGGTACTTTTGTCAAACGATCTAATTTATTTCTATCTTTTGGAATGTGGGGAAATGAGTAGTGTGCTGCAGGATAAGGAGGGAAAGATGTCAATACTCTGAAAAAATGATTTAGAAAACCTAGTAACAATATTTATACGTCTCAAGTAAAATCTTGTGGGCTAATTAAATGTCATGTAATACATTAGAAAAGAAGATAATTTTCAGATAAAACTGTCTGAAAAGTTGCATCAACATAAATCATGGCAAAAGAGAGGGTGGAAACGATCTTCAGTAAGAATATGCTTTTTGTTCCATTTGGAATGCATCTGATCCTTTCTGTGAATTGTCACATAAAAGTAATGGCCAGGAGTTTATCTGCTGTAGGAGTAAATTAGTGCATTTTTGACAATGCAATGATAAAGCCTGTAGCATTCTGAGATGTTGTTCTGTCCGCTCGTGACTGATTATTCAATTTAGTTTTAGTTCTTTCTTAAAACTCATAGTAATCCCAGTAACCAATAATCATTTGATAGGAATATGTTGAGAATGGAGCTTTGGTTAGAGCGCATGTTCCACTCCGCTTTGCAAGGCTTCTCACTCCAATGAGACAAACTTGCGTCTCTTAGCTTGCTTCCAGTTGGAGTGTCTGAAGAAGACATGATTGTTGCTGGTCTTATTATGGTTGACGCTTACAGCTACAGAGGCAAGTGGGAACCAACTCTCGTTCCCAGCAGATAAGAGCTTCGGGCTCAAATGAAGCTCCTGGAGTAATCTTTCCTCATGATTTGACTCATATCTTTGTATATAGAATCAACAACTGTCTCATTACCTTTTTGAAACTTCTCCTAACAGACATTTCTTAGAAACGTCGAGGGAGGTGAATGTAATCTTTTTACTCTTCACATAATGTAATCTATTTGGCTTCAGCAAACTATTGTACTATGATACAACTTTGTTATTTCTTGTGAATAAGTCTTATGTACTGTCTGGAGCAATCTCTCTCTTACTCCTCTTTTCTGGTTTTTCCTTAAGCTCAAGGACAATTGATTCAGGTTATTTAAAAGTCTTCCTATTTAACATCCCAAAAAAAAAACATCGATCATGGGAAATCTCACCACTTCTGGCAAGGCAAAATGCCAAAATTAGCTTGGTTTGGAGACTGATCAAAGCAACAGAACATGGCTGACATATATTATTTCATGGAGCAGGTGAAACTAAAACCAGAAACACTGTCCCAAAATTCAAACTCAGACATACCACAACAGCATTGACATGGTCAGAGAATGTCCATAAGAGGAATATTTGTGTAAGCACCAAGTGGGATTTGGTACATAGCAGAGCAGTTGATATTACTATTTCAGCTCTATATAAATAAATGGATGCTGCAGAAGAACTTCATAAGAAAAACGACGTGTTTGATAGTCAATGGCTTCTCTCAAGCTGATTTTTAGCCTCATGGTCATGGCAGTGGCTTTACTGTCCTGCTCTCAGCCGGAAGCTTTCCCTGGTTCAGGTTTTGGGATGGGAGGAGGAGGCTACACTGGTCTTACCCCAGAATTCTACCAGTTTTCATGCCCACAAGCTAATGAAATCATAATGTCTGTATTGGAAAATGCCATTGCCAAAGATTCAAGAATGGCTGCCTCTTTGCTCAGGCTCCACTTTCATGACTGCTTTGTGCAGGTTTAGGATTGATTTCCTTTTCTGTACTCTCATTTTCTGTCCATTTTCTTGGTTCTAAGCGTTTGTTCTATTGCATAGGGCTGTGATGCATCAGTATTGCTGGACAAAAGCCAGACAATAGCGAGTGAGAAGAATTCAGGGCCCAACAAGAACTCCCTCAGGGGATTTGAAGTGATTGATGAAATCAAAGCTAAATTGGAGCAAGTTTGCCCTCACACTGTTTCTTGTGCAGATATTCTTGCTCTTGCTGCCAGGGATTCTACAGTCCTAGTAAGCTGCTCTTTCTCAATAACAAAAATCAAACTCTCTTTATGATGTAAGTATGAAAATCTTTTCTTAGTCTGGATGGAATTCATGTTGGATCTCTGAACTCCATCCAGTCATGAAAGCAAAGACAGGTTAGGTACACTAGGATAGCCTAGCGACAACCCTTCGATGCCCAAATTAGTAAAAGGATACATGAAAATTATAACATTGAAGCTCAGTATCAGTGCAAATAAAACCTAAAATAGATAGGATAAGCACAAACTGGAAAGTATGACAATGAAACTGTTTACAATAGCCCCATCTAGGACGTTAGTGGATCACTAGAACTAGTCTGAGCCGATCACATGTTAGAATCTGACGTTCTAGCATGCACAGCCAGGAGGAGCAATCAGGGCTCTACCCCATAGATATTCTTCAATAATACCACTTTTTTTCAATAATATAACTAAATGAATTTGGTAATCTATGGAAGTGATTAAATTTTGTGATGATGATGATGCACACAGAGTGGTGGACCACATTGGGAGGTGCCATTGGGGAGAAGGGACTCAAGAACAGCAAGTCTGAGTAAATCCAACACTAACATCCCTGCTCCAAATTCCACCATCCAAACACTCATAACAAAATTCAGGCGGCAAGGCCTTGATCAAGAAGATCTTGTTGCTCTTTCTGGTTAGCTCCCTTCTTCAAAATAAAGATAAAATCATGAGTTTTTGCCCTCCAAACTGTGTTTTATCTAAAACCTGTTTCTTTCTTTGCAGGAGCCCACACAATAGGAGTGGCAAGATGTGTGACATTCAGACAAAGGCTATACAACCAAAATGGGAACAACCAACCAGATGAGACCCTTGAACAAAACTATTACAATGGCCTCAAAACTGCCTGTCCTAAAGTTGGTGGTGATAATAACATTTCTCCTCTTGATGTTTCTTCCCCTGTGAGATTTGATAACACATACTTCAAGCTGATATTGTGGGGAAAAGGCCTGCTAAGTTCAGATGAAGTTCTGCTTACTGGAAATGTCCGAAAAACTATGGAATTGGTGAGAAGTTATGCAGAAAATGAAGCTCTTTTCTTCCACCAGTTTGCCAAATCTATGGTTAAAATGGGGAGCATTAGTCCTCTTATTGGTTCCAAAGGTGAAATCAGGCAAAATTGCCGCAGAGTGAACTGAGAAAATATAAGTCTGTTTTCCTTTGTGCATGCTGTTTGTTGACTGAAGATGTTCTTTTCTTTTGTAGCAAAGAAAATTCTGTTATTTGTGTCTGCAATTAGCTCTATATCAAGCATTAATTCTATATAGATATTATTCCCATTCTGAATCTTCTATTCTAAACTATATTTTATTTTCTATATTGTTTATCACTATATGTCAAGTGTTATAATTCAAAAATAAGTATTTTTATAAGAAAATATTAATACATTTGACATACGTTTATAAAATAAAATATGAAATAAAATACTATTTGTAATGGAGAGTCGGAACTCAATAACCCAAGTCATATTCTTCAATTATTTGGTGTGCATCTTTTAAAGTCAGTAGAATTACATTTTATATTTTTAGGGCCATTTTCCAGATTTATTAAAGTGAAAAATACAAAAAACCTTGTGCCAGTATAAATTATTCTACATATATATATATATATATATATATAATCCAGAATCTTATGCCAAATTAGCAAGTCTAATTCTTTCTCTTCTTTTTTAAATTAAAATATGACAATATGCAGGATAAATCAATTTCTTTTTCTACATCACATTATTCTATTTAATTTTTAATAATCAATTAATTGATCACACTCGCATTTATATATACATGAATTTAAAATTTAAATTATAAAGAATCCTTAATATATGCATGCATATAAAAATAAAATATCCTACCAGAAACACGAACTAGATGTGCCCTTATGGCTTATACGCATGCTTGTATAGACTTGGCAATGGGGCGAGTTTTTCTTAAACCCAAATCTGTCCCGCACTTAGAAAAATATTTTAAAACCCGCTCCGAGGGTTTTAGATTTAAAAATCTCAACCAACCCCACATTAAATATATAAAACCCTCTCCAGCACCCGCCCCGCTCCACCCGCCTTGATCCCGCCCAATTCACAACAACTGAGTACAATTTCAAATAAAACAATAGCTTTGTCTTTATAAATATCATAGCCACAAAAATCAAATACAAATTTTGTTAAATCTTTCAATAATCTATATGCAATATGTCAACTTGTAACAATCTCATAAAAGTAATTTTAACATGATAATATCCAAATATGCCAACAAAAAACAAGAATATAAAAAAGTCAATTATAAAAATGATAAAATCGACACTTGATACTCTAGCATAACTCTCCATCATCATCAATCAAGTGGCACAGGAGAATCTTTATCATTTTCGATATCATAATTAATTGTAACATACTCACCCAACTTGAGAGATTTATCATCTAAAATTTAAGAAAATAAAATAAAATTGTTAATGCTATATACCCTGGGTAAGGCGGATTGGTCTTGAACCGGCCTCGCGCCTGCACAAAATTTGCACTAAAACCGGCCCCGTCCCATGCGGATTGGGTTTTTTACCCGCCCCATCGAGTGGGTCGGAGCAGGTACCCGCAGGATGGGTTCAAATTGCCAAGTCTATGCTTGTAGCATCAATATCTCCTATCATATGGAAGGCCTCGTATTCTAACTAGAGCGGGTTCTTCCTTTGTGCACCTTTATGTGTACATTTGGTTTTGGAGTTTGTACTTTCATTTAATTAATTTGATAATTAAATTCTATTTACTTGTTGTAATGTTCTTTCAAAAAAAAAAAAAAAAAGTGCCCTTATACCACTAATAATTACAAACGCTATTTTATGAAATCACCTTTTTAATTTATTATCTCCTGTAATTCAGAAGGAAAAAGAAAAAAGAATTTATTAAAGTGTACGATGTCGTCTCTATGCAATGAGCAGTTTGGCAGGGGAGTGTGAAGGTTTAGATCTAATCAGACATTGGGCAGTATTGCAGTAACAAATTTTCTTCAATTCCCCCAAAGTCCCAAATTTTGGCGCCCTAAATGCATCAATTCGACGAGGAGTTTGATCTTTAATTGTACTCTTGGCTGTAGATGAACAGAATAATGGCGAGGCATTCGGCGACGTCGTTAATTTCAGCCCAGAAGAGATGGTCGTTGATGATATTACTATGCGTCGCTCTCTCCACCTTCATTGCCTTCTTCATTGGAGCCTCATTCAATTCCTGCAACTCTCGCGATTACGCTGACAGCAACAATTTCAATACTCCCATTCACTCGTTCGACTCGAAAGAGAAAGAAGAAAATCCCCTCATTTTCATGAAATCGAAGCTCGTACTCATGGTGTCCCACGAGCTCTCGCTCTCAGGTACTCTAAAGGTTTCTGCTCGCTCCTTTTATTGTGAATCCAGTTAATAGGAAGTATGATTTAAAAGTGTCATTGCTTAATGTTGAGAATGGGTTCTCACCACGGCAACAAGATGAACTTTTGACAGGTCTGATGAGAAATGCAGGAATTGTTTAGTTTGGATAGGATGAGAAGATTTAATATTTCACTGTTTATTGGCTTAATTTTGTGAGTGTGTTACGTGTATGGTCAACTGGAGGCATTGAGACATATAGTTCATGTTGTTAAGGTGTCTTGTTAAATTGTTTAGTACAAGAAACTTCCTATATGTGAACAAAATTATCTTCCAGTAGTGTGTGATTTACTACAATGCTGATTAGTATAGGAAATTGCTTAGAAAAGATCTTTTTGAAACAATGTCTGTATACGAGAAACTATAGAACGCTAATTTCATTTTTTAACAAATTTTCATAGGTGGGCCTTTACTACTAATGGAGCTTGCCTTTTTGTTAAGAACTGTTAACACACGGGTTGTCTGGATCAGTAATCAGAAGCCTGCTGAACCTGATGAAGTGATTTACAGTTTGGAGCAACGGATGATGGACAGAGGAGTGGAGGTATAATGAAGTTCATATCTTGATATTTGGCTAATTGACCATTATCCATCAACTTCCTTTGCCACTGTTGCATTAGAATTATAATAGTTGATTGTTATTCAATGCAGGTTTTATCTGCAAAGGACCAGGAAGCTGTTGATACAGCTCTTAAAGCTGATGTAGTCATTTTAAATACCGCCGTGGCTGGCAAATGGTTGGATGCTGTGCTCAAAGAAAATGTGCCTCGTGTACTCCCCAAGGTTTTGTGGTGGATTCATGAAATGCGAGGACATTACTTTAAACTGGAGTACGTTAAGCACCTCCCTTTTGTTGCAGGTGCCATGATTGATTCTCACACTACTGCTTACTACTGGAAGAACAGGACTCGTGAGCGATTAGGGTATGCTACTTTACATCTTATATGTAATACTCATGATTCTATTTGTTTGAAGACCATTTCAAGCATAATTCCAACCAGCAGCACAAGCAAAAGTGTGCGTATTTTTCAGCTCTTTTAACAGTGTAATCTTTGCAGGAAGTTCCTGAATGTGTCTCTTTGGGTTCTTATTCTAGTTTCTCCTTGTAGCAATGTTAAGAGATTATATTCTTTCACTTCTAATGTGTCTCATCTAAGTTACTTCAATGCTTTATTCTTCAGCTCCTTTAACAGTGTAAGGTCTGCAGGAATTTTCCTGAATGTGTCTCTTTGGGTTCTTATTTTCTAGTTTCTCCTTGTAGCAATGATAAGAGATTATATAGTCTTCCACTTCTAATGGTGCAGGATTAAGATGCCTGACACCTATGTCGTGCACCTTGGCAATAGCAAAGAATTGATGGAAGTAGCTGAAGATAGTGTAGCGAGAAGGGTCCTTCGAGAGCATATTAGGGAATCACTTGGAGTACGAAAAAATGATCTTCTGTTTGCCATTGTCAACAGTACGCTTGTGTCTCAACTTGAAATTCCTAATACTTCATGCTTCGTAATTGTTTAGTTTCTGAACATTTTATCAGTAGTGGCATTTGTTGTTACCGTCTGTATTACATACAAGAGAAGTTAATTTTAATGCAGTGTATTGGCTCTGTAAGAATGACAATATGTTTTTTTGTGGTTATATTTACTAGACAGTATTCTGAGCTACAGATGCTGCATCTCTGCAGGTGTATCCCGAGGGAAAGGTCAGGATCTATTTCTTAAAGCTTTCTATGAAGCTCTGCAACTCAGTCAAGAGAGGAAACTGAAAGTGCCACCAATGCATGCAGTTATAGTGGGGAGTGACATGGGTGCCCAGACTAAATTTGAAACAGAACTGCATAACCTTGTTGCTGACAAGAAAATTCAGGACAGTGTGCACTTTGTGAACAAAACACTGAATGTTGCTCCTTATCTGGCTTCGATTGATGTTCTTGTCCAAAATTCTCAGGTACTTGTGGACTTTGATGATTTGATTTCATGGCACACAGTACATATGTTTCATTGATCACTCTGACATTACCAAGGGGCTTACTTTTCCAATTTAATGTCGTCATATCCCCTCTATCATTAATGGACTCTCATTAATGGATATCTATCAGACAGTTTCTTCGTTGTGCTCATTTCTGAGTTGTTCATAGTAGTTTCTGAAGTATTTAACCTGTATGAGATTGATGTCATTTGCTGGGGGTGAAATGAAAGAAAGTGGAAGCCACATATTTCTTTTTTCAGTTTCTAAAGCTTTATTTGTTTCCTCTGTTGTGATTCATTTTGAATATCTATTGATCATATGAATTACAATTAAAGTGGAGTACTTTTCCATTCAAACTAATGGTTTCAAAGCCAAAGTGGACAATAAACTGGCTGTACAATTAGTTTTCAAACAGCTGGGTAGCTGGATCATGTCCACAACTGGGCGTCTGCTACCCAAATTTCCAAATCATCCTTGTCCCCAAAATCTTAAAACATGTGGCTGGTAAAATAACAAAGACAAATTTAGTTCTTCCAGGTTGGGAGGCCCAGCTTATGGAATTTGGACCTGACTTTCTCCTGGTCAACCAGCTTATATTGTTGGTATTAGACTCAGCTATCAACGGAAGGGAAAAGGCCAACATTCGCAGCGATGAATTAGTGATTAAGCATAATGAATTTTGTTTGAACCTTCCTTGCTTCAAGAAACCTTTCCTTGTAATGTTAATATTAAGTTAGTATCATAGAAAAGATAGGGAAAATATAAATAGCTTTCTTGATGTTATGAGTATAAGCTGGTGTTCTTATTACCGACTTTAGAATGATAATCTGGCAACAGTTTTGAGAAATATGATCCACTTGCATATATATATATATATATATATGATTGATTTTGTCTGTTGTACTGAGGAGAGAATAAAATTTTGTCTAATGTAGGCACGTGGAGAGTGCTTTGGGAGGATAACCATTGAAGCTATGGCTTTTCAGCTGCCTGTATTGGTGAGTTTTGTGAACTGGTTTTTCTCTTTTTTGATCTTGAATGCATTTCACCATGACCTTCCCATGTCTCATTTTCAAATGTTGAATGTTTGCAAATGTATGAGCTGTTGTCAGGACGACTTTACTGCTACCTATTAAGTTCATACATTACCGCAAGCTAAAGAGTCCTAGGAAAGTAGTAGATATCCTCCCCTCTTGTTAGCACCTGCATATGGGGCTTGGGTGGTTGATTGGTGGGGTGTCAATCTTGTATTATGCAGAAATTAAGTCTTAAAGCACCTTTTCATCCATTCCTTTCCACAATCTTGTCTCACGCAGAAATTAAGTTATAAGGGAATGCCACTTGCCATATTGTTTGGAGGAATTGTATTCTTTGGTTAATGGGAAATGCTTTCATTGGCCACCAGCTTCTAGTGATCAACAATGATACCTTGGGCTACTTTGGTATATGATTTGCATGGATTTTTCATCTTTTTTTTTTCTTCCCCTAAATTCCAATTATATCAAAAAATAATCCTCTTGATATTTGACAAGTACTCATCTTTTGACTTGGTGGGTTATCTTTTTGCCAATGGAATTCAATTCCAATTATCATTATCCTACAAACATCGCTAAGCATGTATGTCGTGTAATTAGGGTACTGCTGCTGGAGGTACAATGGAGATTGTAGTAAATGGCACAACGGGTTGGTTGCACCCAGCTGGAAAAGAGGGCGTAACACCTCTGGCCAAAAATATCCTTCAACTAGCCACAAACATAGAAAAGAGAACGACAATGGGAAGGAAGGGTTACATTAGAGTCAAAGAGATGTTTCTAGAACACCATATGTCACATAGAATTGCCTTGGTCCTGAAGGAGGTTCTGCAAAAGGCAAGAAGAGAGGCTCACTAGTTCAGAAGGCATGTTTCAGGTACTTGGGAGAACTTTTAGCCTGCAAAATATGATATCAAGAATCATTTCTCTCATATCTCTTCAACCCTCCCTCTCCCTCAACCCAGCTGATCAAAATATATGTCACGTGCTCTTTACCTAGTTTTTGTCAAGCTGCATTTTTTATGGATGATTGTATGTAAATATGACGGCCCCTTACAGTATTGCCTTGTATCGTATGATAAGGAAAACTTTTCAATTCGTTGTTCTCATGATTTCAAAGGAAAGCTTGTCTTGCTTCAATTTCTTTATGGGATTTATCGAACATGATGGCATGACATTAAGATCCCTTCTCTGGTTTCATATGTTTTTTTTTTTTTTAATAATTTAACAATTCCTTTGGTATAAAAATGATCGAGCTAGCTCGCGAGCTTAGCAAACCGGTTTGAATAAAGGTGAATTTGAGCTCGAGCTTAAATATAGGTGCTTGACAGCTCATAAGGCTGAATTTGAGGGCTTCTTGTACTCTCATGCTCATAGATAGCATAGTTTTTGTTCCAAATTGTAAGTGTTTTTGTTATCTTGAAATTATTAACATTGGCTATGAGGTCACACATTCAATCACATTGCACCAACTTTAAGCACAAAAAGTTAATAAAGCTGTTTAAAGTGGTTTAATTATGCTTAACAATGAGATCACTACTATAATAAATAATTGTCACACTATTAGAATAATTGAAATGTAAAGCATAGTTTGATCTATGCTATTGGAAAAGAAAAATATAGTTAGCCAAATATTACCATGGCAACTTTTACTTGCATCATAAAAGCAGCATAGAGTCGCTTACCCTCCACTTAACAAGAAAAGATTAAAGGACACAGTAATCTCATTTCTTGTTAGCTTTATATATCTTCATAGCTGGCTGCATGCTTTGATCACCCAATCCTTAGTATAGAAATAAGGTTTGTTTTTGTGGAGATAAAAAGTATAAGTAATTGAAACATTTTTATCCTTTGACAAGCAATCAAATTCCAAAGATAGAAAGCACGTATTTGATTTAATCGTGTCCTCTTTAAAGATATTATTATGAAGTTTTATCAATTGCTTAATAAAAATACCCCTTTTAAATTAATTAAATAAATATTGATATTATGAACCTAAAATAAAATTCTTTACTTCAAATGATTTTTATTTTATTTTTACTTACACATTATAAGAATTTTATAAGAACAATTAATTATAGATCAAATACGCTCAATATATAACTATTAGAATAAAGAATGAAATATATATCGAAACAGATCAAATACACAAAATAAAAAAGTGATTATTAGGTAATGCTAAATCAGCTTGAGGCACTAAATAGAGTACAGCTGGAGAAGAAAAATGTAGTTAGCAAAATATTACCATGGCAACTTTTACTTGCATCATAAAAGCAACATAGAGTCACTTACTCTCCACTAAACAAGAAAAGATTAAAGGACACAATAATCTCATTTCTTGTTAGCTTTTTATCTTCATAGCTGGCTACATGATTTGATCATCCAATACTTAATATAGAAATAAGGTTTGTTTTTGTGGAGATAAAAAGTACAAGTAATTGAAACATTTTTATCCTTTGACAAGCAATCAAATTCCATAGACACCAAGCACGTATTTGATTTAATCGTGTCCTCTTTTAAGATATCATTATTAAATTTTATTTATTGTTCGATAAAAATACTCATTCAATATAAAAGAATTTTATAAAAATAATTAATTATAGATCAAATATACGGGCATATAGTTATTAGAATCAGATGAAATATATATTCAAACGGATCAAATACACAAAATAAAGGAGTGATTATTAGGTAACACTAAATCAACTTGAGGCATTAAATAGAGTACAACTTGAAATTTTACATTGACAACCTTGAATTCCTCAAATCCCTTTTGACTTTTCTTTTAGTTCTCTCATTCAAGGAATTCCTTAATAATAAACTATATAAATGATTAATCCTTTAATCCCATTTTTCTAATTATACTAAATATTAGGAACTACAATTTCTGCCCCCTTACTCAAATCACAACCACTACCTAGAAATGGACAAAAAAATTATTGACCATTTCTTGATCCTCACAAATCCCAATTTGTGATCAATAATAATCAATCATCTCAGCAGATGCCATAATGGGCTGTTGCTGATTAGCCCCCATCAAGTTCCATGGATTGTTCGAGAAACCATCACCAAATCCCTGATGCTGGAACTCTTCCTCAGCCTCAAATATGCAGCTCCCGCCGCCGCCGCAGGCGGCGGTGGAAGAGTTGATGTAATTCAAAATTTCATTCAGGGATTGGAGTCTTTGTGTCAGCTCCATCATCCGGGCCCTCAAGACTGAGTTTTCAGCCTCCATATTCACATAGTGCTGTGTGGTGACATTTATACTGTTCAAAATCTGATTATTTTCTTTGCTCAGCTGAGCAACCTGGGCCATCATATCATCCAGATGCTTCTGTTTTCTCATCCTGGATCGCCTCGCCGACTCCCGATTGGATTGCATTCTCTTCCTCTTCCTCTGGTCCATCAGCCGCTGCAAATCTTCCTCTTTGCCGGAGTTTTGGATCTCTTGTGAACCTGAAGAAGTCCCACTTGAGGAGGCCATTTTTTTCAAAGTTTTTTTTCAATTTTTTCCAACGTTGCTGTATATTGTACGAATTATAACCAAATCTGGGATCAAAATAGTTGCTTTTATTTGCTAGGATCTACATATACTTCTACACATATACAATATTAGATTGAAGGGTTGATTTGAGAGATTAGTTTGGAGAAAACGTAGAACCAGTATAGAAATACAACAGATAAAGATTGAACAAGATGAGTCCTTCGCCTGAGGGAAGAATTGATCATAAAACCAGACCGGAGGATTTCACTGAGTACAGGAGACATGGATCTCAAACATCAAGAACACTATGTGCAGCATCAAGATTATATATATAGATAGATGAAAAGGGTTCAAGAAACTCTCTTTCTTTCGGCAGAATAACAGCCAGAAAACCCCTAAAAAAGAAAATAGGCAGAATCTCCCCAAGAAATGAGAAGAAAACAAGAGGAACCCAAGAAATATATGGAGGAAAGAAGAAATAAGAGGAAGAGGTTTTAGAGGAAGAGGGGAGGGCTGATTTATAGGAGGAAAGAGTGGGCAAGAAAATGGAGAAATAAATTGTTTAATGTGTGGAAAAGCGGAAAGGGTGGGCAAAAGTGAAGGGATTTGGGGAATCTACTGTTAAGAGTTGTTGGGAGGGGCAAGAGAGTGATGAGGCATGTGGGGTGGAGAAGGAATTCCATAAACGTCCAAATCCAGTTCTCTGCAGGTCCAGCTGTGTGCAGCAAATATACTGTGAAAAATGACATCAACTCTCTCTCTCTCTCTCTCTCTCTCTCTCGGCTTTGATTTCACCAATGCTGCCATTTTAGTACGATGTTGTTAAAAGTTAAAACCTGTTTAATTTACAGTGGTGTTTTTCTTACAATTTGGGTGTCATTTTTAAGGTTGGGGGAGAAAAGGGATTTCTTGTTGGTCATTGAAGAAATGAAGATAATTTTCAGGGAATTATTCTCTTTATTGTTCCGTGAGAAAATGAGAAAAATAAAATTATATATATATATATATGGATGGTTGCTACTAACCTTTTATGGGTTAACTTCTGTAATGGGTCAACACTAATTTAAATAAATTAATTTATTGAAAAAGATGTGGCAAAAAAATGTTAAATTAACAAAGCATTTAGTTAAATTTATTTAAAGAAATTTCGTAAGATCTTATATTTTGTAAGATGTTTTTTTGACATTGTAGATTAGGGATGACAACGGTGCGGATTTGGCCGGACCCGAGACCCGCCCCCTTGGCAATTGAGAGACCCAAAACCCGCCCCAGCCCGCCTTCCCTTTGGCCCCGAACCCAATGGGTTGGACCCACCTAACTCCTTTTTTTTTTTGTATTTTTGTATATATATTTTTTTTACCCTCTTTTTTTCATCATCACTTGAATATACAGATTTTGCTGTGGTGAGTAGCGGGTTTAAGAGAATAAAACTGAAACAAGTTTAAAAAAAAAAAAAAAAAAAAATCCTAATTTTCTAATATAGTATTATAGTCTACTAAATATTTATACTTATATATATAATATATATGTTGTATATAATATATATAATATAAATATATATATTATATATAATATAATTACTATATGGGGCGGGTCCACCTAAACCCGCTCCATCTGGGCGGGGCCTCGATTTACCCGAACTCATTGTCATCCCTATGTAAGATGGTAATTCTTATCCTGTAAAATTAAACTTTTGAAATATTTTGATAAGATAAGAATTTATGATTTATAAAATCTTAATGATAGTTAAAATTAAAATAATTTTAAAATATCTTATTTTTTCTTTTTCTTTTTAAGAACAAAAATTATAAGATCATACCATCTTATTTTTGGAGCTTTTAAACCTTCTTTTTTTTTATTTTGTCAAATTCTTTAAAACATCTTATAAACTATTAGAGATTCCATAAAATTTGTGGGAAATTTCAAGTATTCTCTATATAAAAAAAAAAAGAATTTTCATAAGAAGTGAGAAAATTGTAAGGTGGAGTGAGGAATTTCCTTAATATGAAAGTGCAATAAGTAAAGCCTTCGGAATCTCCAAGAAAGACAGAAAATTTAGTTGGCCAATCACATCCGATGCACCGTCCGTATCATTTTTAGAAATTTAAATAAAAAAGGATAAAAGATTATCACACTTTATTACTTTTTTTTTCCTTTATTTATTTTTCTATTATTATTTTCTATGTTTAGGTAGTTTTGCATTTGTCCGGCGCCTGTATGCTTCCACTTATTTCTATAATGTATTGGATTAAACGAGCTTTAGTCCAATTACTCTTGTCCTATTTTATTTGTGATGTTCTTTATACTGCATGAGCTTGTCTGTTTGCTGTGATATTGCGTAATAGACACATGATCTAACTTAATTTTAATATTTGATTCATTTTTAAAAGTTCTTGATACAGTTATGGTCCGATATGCATTTAAAACCAAACTTGGCTTGTACGTCAAGGCCTTGAAGTGTAATATATTTTTCAACCTAAGTTGAAAATGAGTTGTAATTGGTCAAATAGAATAGTCATGTCAAACAAACAATCAAAGTTGTATATCAAGTTATTTAAAATATGCAGACAAATACTAAATAAAATACACAATAACTCAATATTTATTTTAATCATGTGTATCATGCATAATTCAAATATGTCAAGCAAACGAGCTCTTTCTCATAATAATTATGTGCACAATTTATTAGAAAAGCCAAATTTAGAAAGCATGTTGAGTGAAAACAGAAAGGAAATTTTAATACAAACTTTAATTTGATTTAAATTTGTAACTGGACATGTATGTGTCGTAGCATATTGTGTAATACCCGGATTAAAGCCTAATGAAAAAATGAATTTAGTCATTAGATGTAATAATAATAAAGTAGCATAGTTCTCCTGCTAATTCAATTTATAATAGTACCAAGTGGCCAGTTCGCCCAACGACATCTCCTGCACATATATAATTATGAAGTTCATGATTCGAACCATGAAGAAACCTAGCATGCGTGCATGTGTAAATATATATATATATATATAAAATTCAATTTATAATAATAATAATAATAATAATAATAATAATAATAATAATATTTAAGCATTCTATGACCTACACATATCAGTCTCATTCGAGAATATGATTACCCTTACCCCTTTAATCTCCATGACGACGTTGACACTTCAAATCAAGTCAATTAGCTATATATTTCATGTTAAATAACACTCTTTTATAAATACTCCACTATTGATTCATTAACAAGTATGCTTTTTTCGGAACAATTTATATTTATCCGAACTTTTTGCTTTATATATTTATCAATTACTTTTTATTTATTTATTTATTTAAATACACGCACGCACGTTAAGAGTCCGTTGGGGTTCGTTCTCCTGGCTTTCCACATTATATGGGAGACTTATGCCATTAGACCACAAACCTTCAATAATTCTTATATTTTCATTAAGTCAACATTCAATAATTCTTATATGTCATTTATGTTTTTAGAACCCAACTTGGATTTGCTCGACTTGAATTCTGTCTATCCAAGCTTTTCTTACCAATTCGAACTGAAATATAAAATATATATATATATATCATATTGATGAGGGTCCGAATCATGATACAGGTACTCCGATTCCGATCTATATTGGGTTTAACTCCAAAGGTGGATATCTTCCGTTGATGATGTTTGAGAATCCTGCAATCAAGGCAAACGTTAGGCTAGCCGAGTGGCCCTCGGCTTAGGCCCTCCGACGCTCAAGTCAGTATTAGAAGTATTGAGCAACGGAGTAAGGTAGTTTCAGAGTATATGAGTGCATACCTTGTGAGGCAAGACAGATGAGTTTTTATATTCTTCCCCTCGTAGGAAATGACAGGTAAGCCCTTGGCTTACCCTTGGGGTCTTCAGCCTCCTCCAAGGGGCAATTAGTCTATTCCCCCATTTGAATTTTGCTAGTTAGATGTCCTTTCATGCTACAGGACGGGACGGTATACGGTGTGGCGTCTGCCGTGTCAGATAGTGAGGGGATGGCATGCGCCATTAATGTGGTGGCGTGGTGCCAGTCAACGCATTTAATGCGGTGGCAGAGTACTGTGCAGAATTCGACCTCCTATTGGCCTGATGGAGGTCGAATATGGTCGATATTATCCGAGGGCTCTGAGACGCCCGCCTGGGCCTGGGGGAGACTGGTCGAACATAGTCGACGTGTCCCATGAGCCCTGGGCCGTTGTCTGAACGTTGGACCTTTTGGGCCTGGGCCGTTGTCTGAAACGTTGGGCCTTTTGGGCCACCCTATATCACATATATTCTTTTTGAATTCAGATCAAATCCATTTTTTTTCCAGAAATCATAAAAATCAGGATGGATTCTTGTGAACTCCATTTGTTGAAACTGAACATCAAACAGGCCAGGCGACCAACCTTGCTTGGTACAAAAGTTCCAAAATGATTAACCTCGTCTTGATGTATCCAGAAGTTCTAACCTCGTAATTAAGGATTAATCATTGAAGCGTAAAACAACATTAACAAATTAATGAATACACACACACACTAAAAAATGCACTGTTACAATTTGATGCCAATTTTTTTCTTTAAAAATGCATTTTTAGTAACCAATTTTATTTTAGTTTTTTAGTTTTTTCTGAAATAAGGGCTTCAATTACATGTTACAAGTGCAAGTTTGGGTGCGATGGATCAAAATAATTAAGGTTGACGACATGTGAAAATATTTTCATGCACCAAAAACACGTTTAATTTGAGGAAAAAAACAAAAAGATTAATTAAGCACGATAAGTATGTTATTAATTATCGATAAATTTTAATTGAACCAATTTATTTGTCGTTACAATTCTGGACCAACAAAGTAAATGCCAGCGATGATCTTTAGTTAAGAATGTTCTAATTTTGCATTAATTGTGTTCTTAGGGGGGCAAAATCTTAAGCTAAAGCTAAAGCCTTGTTTGTTGGATAAATTCTCACTTCTATTTCTTTTTCCATTAATTCTAAATTTAATTTTCAATTTTCAATTTAATTAATCCTAAAAATTGCACGTTAGGTAGATTCTACATGTACACTTGGTGCTAATATATAATTGCATAATATATTGTAGACATATATATACCAAAGAAATTTGCAGCATGCACACACCATGAGACTATGCATGTGGGCCAAAGAGCTTAGGCTGTAATTGCTTGTGAGTTAATGTCTCATTTTTCATGTTTATAAGATTTGAGGTTGTTTTGGTGTTTTATAAATATGTGATTTGGAAATGAGCTTGTGATTGGTTGGGAGATAAAATATAATAATTATAGTGATGTGAAGTTGTGATGATTGTAAAATTGTTTGTGGAAAACGTTTGAGAGATTTGTTTGAAAAAATGAGAATGATTTATGATTTTTTGTTTTTGAGATTTTTTTTTTTTTGGATTGAGAATATTTAAAAAATAAAAATAATAGAAAAAATTAATAAATTGCATTTTTGGGGGTTATTGTTTAAAAATTGACAATGAATTAAGTTATTAATTTGAAAAATATATAATTCCAGCTAAGTAAATAATAATTTTTTTCATCAAATTTATTTCAACAAATTGTTTATCAAGCAGATTAGTTAGAAACTTATTTTTCTAAATAATATATAAAAAGAATGAAAAATGCGTATCAATCGAAATATAATTTTTAAATTATTTATTTTTCTATTTTTGTATTTTAATTCTTTAATTTTTTTTAATTTTTAATTTTTTTGGCCACTAATTTCTACGTAAAACAAATTATATCAGCCGACAAAAAATTATGTTATTCATAAATTTTTTTCACCAATTACATTTCATGATTTATGAAAATGAAATTATTTAGGTACTTTTATTTGACAATAAAATTTTTGAAAAAATATTCAAACAAAATACAATTAAATATTTAAAATTGAAACATGTAGAAAAATAAATTATTTAGTACGAATAAAAATAACAAAGAGTGAAAATTCCCACATAATATGCTTATATTAGAAATTCTAATTACATAAAAATATAACAATTCTTACAATTAAAAAAAATAAAGTTATGAAATCCTAGTTACACCAATATATAACACATTCTTGGCAAAAAAAAAAATCAGCATTTGTTGCCAAAAAAAAAAAGGAAAAAAATGTCACTTTATTAGAATAAAATAAAATTAATAAAATATCCTTTAGAATATCTTATAATACACATACTAAAATATAATAATGAATTTATGTAATAATTTAATTAATTGAAACTTCAAAAAATTTAAGTTTATATTGAAATAAATGTGTATATACTTATATATATAGAAAATATTATTATGAAATATTAAAATACACGTGCGAATAATTATATTATTGAAAATTAATTTTATTTAAATAAAAAGTTTGAGATGTAAATATAAATACATATTATGAAGTAATTTTATTTAAACAATACAGTATAATATGTACATATAATTATATAATATGAAAATAATTATATTATAAATAATTTTGTTTAAAACAAAGGTGATGCATCATGCGTGCGTGTGTGTGTCAGTGTGTGAGACATGAGAGGAGTGAGAAAAGGAGGAGAAACAAAGTTTAAACCCACAAATAGTCACAATCTTAAATATTGATATTGTCACACGAAAAGGAGTCAGGAATAAATAATATGGTGTGAAAGTTAAAGGAGTAATATATAGTATTGCTTAATTAGAGAGGAAATTAATAATTTTTTTTTTCTATTTCATAAGAGGATTGTTCCCAAATTTATTTAAGTATTCTTTATAATTTTAAATTCATCCCATCTAAAATTAAAATTGATGCAATCGAAATTACGTCGACCCACATCGCTCCGCTACGATTATAGCTAGCAACTTAGCCCAACGAGAGAAAATTAATAATTTCACATCTTCACTTTTTTTTCTTTCAATTTAGCTGCACTAAGTGATAAGTGAATCCAACTCATAATAGTGAAGTAACTCCTGCCAAGATCATGTGCTGTCCCAAAGATGTCCTGCCTAGTCAACTTAGGAGAAGACCATATATTTCACAAGGGAAATCCCCACCATAATCCTATCAAAATATCAAGGAAATATGTTATTTAAATATTATTAATTTCTATAAAAAAAAATGACAATAAATCGGCAATCAATACAACGATCCACTTTGGTGTGACTATAGTCCTATCAAAGCACTAATTAGATTATCGAGTGGTTTGTAGTTCAGTGGCATAGGTCAGGAGTTCGAATCAAATGAGCTTCTTATGTGCATAAAAATATACAGTTTAAATGTACTTCAATTTATTTAATTCAATTTCAATAATAGGATAATATTGTCTTGTTGAAAGGATAAATTAGTTATTATAAAGTTTTCAAAAAAAAAAAAAAAGTACTAATTAGATTGAACCACCTTGACCATAAAAGTGATTTATTCCTGAATTACTATGACAAGTAATTTCGAATTTATAACCCCTCTTGTAGTTATTTTTCTTGTGTATGCAACTAAATTTCTTCTCTTTACAACATATGTTCAAATAAAGGCTAATTAAACAAGCAAATACTACAAACATTATTGTTCTAATTAAGGTGGCAAAATTATTATTTTATTTCTTTTAACTAATATTATAGTTATTTAATTTCTAGGTTTTGCTTAAGTGTCTTGAAAATGGCAGCGACCAGTCGTCCCTTTCTATACAAAAATAAAGAGTAAATATCAATTCCAAAAATTTTGGACCCCCATTAATTTATATTTTAATTTGCCATGGTAGGGGACCCCCTCTAATTTTGTGTATTAAATTCTTGCCTTTTAATTTGTTGGTTACGGACAAAAGGAATAAAATAACAGTTTGGAAATGTTTTATATTTTTTTTTTCCTTATAACTTCCTCAACTTTGATATAAAAATAAAAATAAAAAAAAATCTTTCCTTCAGAATGGATTTTGATTGGTTCCCAACTACTCTTTCTAAGCTTGAATCTACTATTAATTTGGGTACAAAAATAAAAATTTAGCACCAAACTATCAATTTATTTGAATTTTAATAAAAAATGATTTAATAAAAAATGATTATTCTTCGATTGGCGTATTATTAAAAATATTAAATCAGCTGTATGCAATTTTAAGGCATGTTGCTAGATAGTTGTCTGAATATTTCATTTGATGATATTGTAACATTCGATATGTTGACGACTTAATAATGAAACTATATATTCCATTAAAAAATAATAATAATTTTCTAAATTAAGAAAAAATGAAACTAAAATGAAAGAAATATACAGCACACTATGCATATATATCTCTTCACTTTTACAATATTAAGATAAGTATTTTATTCATTTGAAGATCTTAATTAATAATAATGCATCTTAGTTGATATGTTAAAGGATGGAACATTAGTACTAAGCTGTCTTAATAATTAATAAACAAAGATCTTAATTTTAGCCAACATTAAGGGAGATCAGGTGCTGACCATTACAAGAAGACGTGTCTTAAAAATTATGTAAAATTGTATGAGAAACCAAAGAATCTATCCCATGTGAAGTTAATTACTCCATGTGCTGTACTAATGGCTTTTTTTTTTTTTTTTTTTTTTTTAAGAGGAAGCATCATGGGGGCATGAATTTTTTGTGGGTATTTCAAGATGTTTTTTTAGACATTTATGGATCTATTTATAGAGGATGATAGGTCAAGTTCATTCGGAATATTATGAGTCTATTAGGATTTTCAAATTAATTTAATGTGTGATTGTCTATAATTTTAGGATATGTTGTGTCGATACTTAAATTTGTAAGTATTATTTTAACATGCGCTTCAATTTCAAATTTCAAATAATCACAACCATCTATAGATCACAAAATTTTCATAGTTGTTCAATATATGAATAAGTCGGATTGTCTCAATAAACCGCCTAGACTTTTTTAAGACGAAAAAAATTAATGTATGATATAAATTTTAATATATGTTTAAGATGAATCGAAATGTCTGAGATATTTAGAAAGAATGAAATTAATGTATGATATATATAAATTTCGATATACGTTTGAGATGAATTGTTGCTACATGTAATCATTATCTATGGACTAAAATGTAAGAATTGAAAATGGGTTGTTGGGTTGAATCTCAATCATATATATAGATGCTAAATTTGATTGATTCCACAAGAGAAAAACAAGAATCTAGCTATTCCATCACTAAGAAATTATCTTTCCATAGATTAAACCCTTTGAGATTCTTTGGTTCTCTTTGCAAATTACTATTGAATTTCACTAATTTTAGATGTGGTAATTTGTCCATTTACGACATTTCACCTTCTAGGAAAGTTTTATCCAACCAACTATTAAGTATTAATTAAATTTTGCCCAACACATTTAGGTCACACATGCTACTCATGCCTCTCATGTTTCACGTTTTTCATTTTTTTCATGGAAGACGTTTCGTGTATTGTTGTCATCGTCGTTGTTGTTGTTGTTTTTTTTTTTTTTTTTTCTAGAAGATGTTTTGCGTATTTTAAGAGTAAAGATTAATGTTCTTCTATGTTTCTTAGTGCCCCAATAGTTATAAGACAGGTCTCTAAAAGAACACTAAAAATGAAAATTGAAAAGCAACCAAATATTAAGTGGAAATCACTATTAAATGATTCAAAAAATTATTTTACATAAACAAATTTAATAATAATAAAAATTTTATTTAAATTATCTCCGTCGACAATTAGGAGCATATATAATGAAAATAAAAATTTTATTACAAATTATAACAATAATTTTATATTGTCCTTAGATTGTCAAAAAATCATAGTAAATGTATCATTTAATGTCAACAATGAATACTTGGAAGACCCGTTTTGATCTGACAAAATTAAAGTAATTGTCCTATCTCATTGTATAGGTGATAAGACATTAAGTGATGATAAAAAGTGTCACCATTTATTTTGCCAAATTTTTTATTTTTATTAGATTATCATTATAAATATGTTATTAATTAATTATTAATAGTTGACAGTTTAAAAAATTACTTTTAGTCCCTACCAAATTATTTTTAGTGAAATAAATGTTACTAATATATTTTATCGGTGATAATTTTATCATTAATTTTTAATTAAAAATGCAAAAAAGAAAAATTGTCATGACTAGCCTATCATAGGCTTTGTTTGGTTATGTTTTTTCCCGGAACAACATTGTTTTGAGGAAATATAATCAAATATATCCCCATTTTTTCTCTAAACCACACATTCTTCGATATATACATACATATATATCATATATACACATATTTTATTACTATTTTAATATTAAAATAATCACTCGATTCTATTTTCACTCCAAAAACCAAACAAAAAAGCATTAATTTGACTACTACAGTAAAAAAATGTCTCCTTCAAAATATAAACAAACAGACCAAAAAATAATTTTCACATTCTCCAATAATTCATTCTCCCAAAATACATAATAAAATATAACCAAACATAACCATAGTATTACGATAATTGCAGCAAGACTAAAGTTTGATTTAAGCTAATAAAGTTTTGGTGTATATTCCAAGTACAGCCAGAGAAAAATGGTGTGATGGTCGGTTTTGTAGGGTCCGGAGTGAGACCAATTTGACTACAGAAAAAGTGATTGTTCAAGTTGAGAATTAATTAGCTTTACCTCTCCTAGAATCAAATTGCATAACTTTGTCTCTATATTAAGCTAGGGCAATAAAGGCATGAATTTCACATGCCATTCAATGTACAAAATTGAGTTTAAGACTTAAAGTTTAATCTTGTTGAGCTTATGAAACTTGACCTCTTAGTATAATGCATTTTTTTGGACTCGCAAGCATATCTAATTGATCACACATCAAATATACGAGTTATAAATTTGCTTATTATGTCGATCAGATAACGCATTGTTATTTGGATGAACGGATCTTATATTAGCGCCAAAGCATTGGTCTCTAACTAAACAAGTAACATTTGAATATGAAAATGATCATATAGATCCGTCAAACTCACTAGGATAGGCAGCATTATCGAACCAGAGAAAATAACAAGCAATGAAATCAAATATGAATAAAACTCCTAAAATTATAAGATAAATAAGTCTTCCTGGAGCATACAAGGAAACGTTGAACCCATACAAAAAGTTCAGTTAAAATATGTCAAATTCCACCAAGTATATAAAGAGAACTTAACTATACATGTCTTCTAATTGTAACTTCTAAATTCGTTCATACTAACAGTCCATCCTCCCCTATCAAAGGACAATCCTGGTAAATGACCAAAGCTAAATAGATATATTAGCCAAAATGTTATAATATAATGTTTAACTATTGATAATGTTTTCAGGAGTATTTGATAAAATTTTTGGACAAATAACTCTTTAAGTGAATTGGCTTATAAGAAATTAGAAATCTAAACATTGCGAGGCATGAGATAATTTTTTTTTTTTTTTTTTTTTTTCTGAAAACCACTTGAACCTTTATTTATAAGAAGCCAATATGTACCATGTACAATTACAAACAGCGAGGCATGAGACATTATTCCATCTGTAAATTGCATAAAATTTTGAGAGTTAGGTATATATGGCTTTTGTATTGCAACAGCTAAACGCATTGATCTAATATTTTTCTTTTTCAAATTACAGTTAGAGAGTGCTGATCAAATTTTGTATTTTAATTAGTATTTTATTTCATGAATATGTACTAAATGTATTATACATTTTTTAAAATAAACATTTAATCATAAACTACACATACTTAATAGATGTTTATAATTAAAATTAAATATTAATTAAAATAGATCATCCAAGAATAATGAGCTTCAATATATACCTTACTTTTGTTATAATCAAAGGCATACCATCATTGATCCCAAATTAGATTGTTTTTCAACAATTTTCTTTTGATTTTTACTACCTCAATAGTTCTAATCTTTTTTTCATGCTTTTTGAAAATCAACTCTTTATCTTAAACAAATCAACTCAAGGAGCATTTTGTCAACCCTAGTACAATCATCTCTACCAAAATTCTTACAACTCATATTTAATCTTGTAGGTTCCACCAAACACTGTCTTAAAAGAAAAATAGTTAGGGTAATGTTTGGTTACAAATTGTATATTTTGTATTACGTGTTTTGGGATAATAAATTTTGGGAGTGGAATTGAGAAATGTGAAGTTGTATTGAAAATGTGATGGATGTTTATTTATGTTTTGGAAATGGGATTGAGAAATGTGAAGTTGTATTGAAAAATATGATGTATGTTTATTTATATTTTGGGGAATAATTAAAAAATTATTTTGGAAAATTTTTTATATGATTGTTTATGTTTTGGAGGGGGAGACAATTTTCACTGTAGCTATCAAATCAATATTTTTTGGATGAAAAATGAAATTAAATAATATTTTTTATTGTAAAAATAATAATAAAATACATGTGATGTGTGTGTGTATATATATGTGATCAGAAAGTCTTAATGAGACAAATATGTCAAAATCAATGGCTTGGGAGAATGCAAAAATGAGAGAGGTTTTGGAAATTAACCCATTTAATGAGGGATATTTTGGAAAATTCTTAATCGCCATTTTGGAGGTAAAACATGTGAATATTTCGTTGTGTTTTGACAATTTATTCTGCCAAAATGCAATCAAACATGGCCTAGAAATTCACAATCAAGATAAGGATCAATATTCAGGCAAAAAAAAAAAAAAATGAAAGAGAGAAAATGGTTGTCTCGTGTGGATTTCAACAAATAAAAAGAGGGGGGGGGAGCTATTTTAAATGAACAATTTAAGCATGTGGATTATTTATTTATTAATTTATTTATAAAAAAGAAAAAGAAAAAGAAAAAACAGTCTCGGTACTCTGACAAAGAGTCCCATAATCTTTTTCCACTTTTAATTTGTAGGTCCAATTCCAAAGTTTTCCTCCATGACTCGAACCATTGGAAGTTTCCCCCTTACAATTTTCAAGATTTCACAAAATATTATTCGTATCATTTCAGCAGATTGCCTTTTTTCTTTTCTTTTTCTCTCTTTATTTAAAATTATAGATAAGTTGAAAATTAAATATAGGCTACCTGTCTCTCCATTTATGGCCGTCAATATCAATTTCCAAGGCTTTATTTTGTCTTCTTCATGACCAAGTGCAATGCACCTTACAAAGAATATTCACCTACTATACATATATATATATGATTCAAAGTATCTTACTATTTATGATATGATCTTACCTCAATTTTCTCACTTCAAATTCATCACCAAAAAAAAAAATCTCACTTCAACAATAATTAGTCAAGATTAATGTAAATTCTGACTATTGTTTAGTTAAACCAATAATTTTGCATTCATTGTATATTTTGTGTTATGGATAGATATTGTTAATGATATTTACGTCCTCAAATGTTCATATAACAATAAAACATTATGAAATTTATTTATTTTTTATGAATCAATCCAACTCGAAATTCGATTTATCGTATGACCTGAGATTTCAACCATTGACAGGGGATACATATTCTCATCCTATCCATGTGTGTCAATCCATTACTATAGATATCACAAACTTTAGATGAAATAGTTTATGTCCATTTAATTTCCAACTTATATTAGCTGACGTTTACTTCGACGTCTAACTTAGCTATGGGAGGGTAATAACTGAAACTCATCCAACAACCCATTAACAATGCACTGTTTTTCACGTTTTAAATCCACCAATTTAGTGGACCTTGCGATTGAGAGGAGTTCGATCTCGGCTCAACTTCCCAAATCATCCATACAATAACTAAAGAAATAACAAAAATAATTATAATTAAAAGCTTCATAATATAAATTTTTTATTCATCTTGGAATCGAGCTGGTAGTATTAGTGAATTTTATATAATATTAAAATCCAATTGTATTACAACTAATTAAGTGATTACTAATCCACGCGTTATTAATCTTTTCTGGAGTTGTTTAATATTATTGAAACTGCTAGCTTTACTTTTTTTCATGCAATAATGCTTAAGTAAAGTTTATCATTTTCAATTTATGCGATCAATTTAAATGAATCTAATTTAATTGAATGGGAATTTAATAAATCACAAGCATGAAAAAAAAAAATTAGTAGTGTGTAGAGATTAATAAAGAAAATAAAAATAAAAAATTAAAAAGAGCACCTGAAGAAAGAAAAGCCGTCAGAAAAGGAGGCAACGAAGTCTTTGGCTTGAAGCTGCCAACTTGGAATGCTGCGCCGGCTGTGGCTGCAAAGTGCAAAGTGATAATGTTTTATTCTTGTCGTATTATTTAATTGAAATGTATATATAAAATTTGATGTTGAACTTAGGAAAGTTCAATTAATTTATCATTTTGTTGATCGAGAGGTGGAACAATGAATTTAGTAAGAATTAAATTTGTGGGCCAACTTTTGGGAGAAGCTAAAGAATAGATCGAATAATGTTGATTCAACTTGCTGATCAAAGGTAGTGGAGTGAGCACTCTTATTACAAAGGTTGCACCTAGGTTTACTGTTGATTCAACTTGCTCTTTCATGATAAATAGTTGAGTGTCTCATAATATGTTGTTGAGATATTCAATATTATTCGTTTTATGCAGTATTTTTGATTTTTATTATGTGTTCTTATTCATGGATCAATATGTTAGGTTAGATGTAATGTTGGATTGTATTACGTTCCAACTCTCACAAAAAGACGCAAACCCTAATGGATTGTTTGGTAATTTAAATTGTTTATAAGGGCATTTTGGGCCTTTCATGTTTTGACCCATTTCGAAATGGATAAAGATGATTTGAAAGATTGATGGTCATATATACTATGATTATAATGTTTATATATTAATATATATAACAATTTAGAAATTTAAATTATTGGATTTTTTTTTACAATGTTTAAACTAAAAATTTTGACTTTAAAGTCAAATTTAAAATCAAACTCGAGCTCAAGTTCAAACTTAAGATATTGCACCTAAGCAGGCAGATGATTGCCCATGGTGATATAGAAAGCAGGACATAAAATTTCTGAACTTTATAAATGAGTCTCGCCTTAATAATAAAACTCAGTTTGTAAATCTGAAGGTTTATTCTGATTCTAATCAAATGGGAAAGCCCAATAAGAAGACTGTTGCTGCATTTGCTTCAGGCCCGACCCGATGATGACTCGGGGTAGGTCACAAATAATTATTTACATTGTTTTATAAATTGGCAAACATATCCCTATGTTTTCTTTTTATTATTATTATTATTATTATTTATACATACTCACGCACATCAAGAGCCCATTCGGGCTTGAACTCTTGACCTCCCATATTATGTGGGAAATTTATGCCATTGGGCGACAAGTTTGGTAATATTTGGTATAGTTTTGAGTTTTTAGAGAAGATATTTTGAAAATTCAATTAGAAGAATGTAATGTATATTTAATTTTATTTTAAAAATTGATTATTTAGAATTAGAATGTTATATTTTATTTTATTTTTGAAGTAAATAAATACTACTATAAATGTAAAATGATTTTGGTTAGTCCGGCAAATATATAATTCTACATTATTATTTTATGTATTATAACTTTAATGTAAAATGATATATATAATTATTATGTCTACCTTGGATAATGATGATATAAGGGCACTAGGGATGTTTTGAAATGATTTCGTGTATTTTGAAAAAATAATAGAAATTACTTTTATTTTTATCTTTCCAAAAAAAAAAATATATATTCGGAAAAGTTAAAAACAAACATAGGTCCCATCTTCATGCACAGGTCACAATCATCCCCAATGAATAAGAGTTTTATCAAAAAAACCAAAAAAGAATAAGAGTTGGATAGCTAATGACAAAGAGTAAAAAGTTCAAGGTGAAGTTGAAGTTAAAAAAAACCCAGTAATTTGAATTTATAATTGTCAAATGAAATATCATGATATTCTAAAATGTAACAATAATTTTAATTTAATAATATACTATATATAATAAAATAAAAAATACTAATAAATTTTATAATGGCTCGCAAGTTCAGCTTGCTCGACTCATTTGCACCCCAAGAACTGCTCATTGCTCAAACAAGGTAAAACATCTCCACCCCCAAATATCACCAAAATCGTCTAGCATAACAGTTTTTTCATATAGGAATAACTAATGTACAGAAAATGTTCATGGCATACAACAGCAAACCTATGTACAAATTACAAGGCACTTGTCATAAAAAGCTCAAGCCCATGAACCGCTTCCGGGAACATATAATAGTAGCACATTAGCAGCTCAAACTGTTAATGCATTGATTCTCATGATTATTGAGATAAGGAGAAAAAGAAAAAGAACGTAAAAGATTAATACGAATGTTCTGATGTTTAAAACAAAATATTCCAAAGTCTCTGGTGAAACATAAGCTTACATGTTGACCTCCATACTTGCTGCAGCAACTTCTTGATGATAATGCAGTATTTCCTTCCACATCATTTCTCTAATCATCTCTTCACCTAAATCCTCATCTATGTCGAGGTTGATGGGGACCTGGGCCGGAGGATCGCATCTCGGATCATACAGCGGAGACATGTAAGGGTGTTGAAGTGCTTCAGTTACGCTAATCCTCTTTGAGGGGTCAAAGACGAGCATCTTCTGTAGCAGATCAATCGCCAGAGGATGGGCGTGGGGATAAAGGCGGGCAAAGGGGGTTCCGAGGGAGTAAGGAAGAGTTTTAATGTACTTCCTTGCCTTTGGGTTATCGATAAATTGAAGATCGTCTTCCCTTTGGCTACCAAGGATGTTGATTATTAACTTAAGCTGGTTAAGACATTCTGTACCAGGAAAAATAGGCTTCCTACCAAGAAGTTCTGCAAAAATACAGCCAACAGACCAGACATCAATTGACGTCCCATAGTTGTCGCAGCACAGAAGGAGCTCCGGAGCCCGATACCAGCGAGTGACCACATATTCGGTCATGAATTGACCTTTACTGCTGTTTGTTCGTGCAAGCCCAAAATCACATATTTTGAGATCGCAGTTAGCATTGATGAGTAGGTTGCCAGGCTTCAAATCACGATGAAGAATGTTTGCCGAGTGTAGATATTTCAGCCCTCTTAGCAACTGCAATGAGAAATTCAGAATAGTAATAACATAATAAGTCAGCACCCTGTGATGGGGTAAGGTATTTTTCAGTTTCAAAATAACACAGTTCAATGAACACAGGGCCATCGATCAGAATTACAATTACCATAGAAATCAAAAAGTAATAAAGAAAGAAAACAAATCACGTGTTCATATCACATTCTCTTGGTTGTGCATGAACAGGAAGAATAATCTTCAAGAGAAAGTGGTGAGATTTCTTCCCAGATTCTTAGCTTCAAAAGACATACCAGCAAATAGCACCAGCATGATGTCTTGGGACACAAGAGAAAGAAGATTCATCAGCTCATCCATAAAATAGAATGGATAGAACTGGGATGATTTTGTCCCTATGTTTAAACAACTAACGTAGAGTATTAAGGAAGAAGGGATGTTGAAAAGGCATTATAACAGACTTAATGACAACAATGGTAAGGTCTTGCACAAGCATTTCTAAGCACATACATTACTAATAAATTGAGAAGGGCATTAGAGTTTAAATTAAAGAGAAATCGACACAAGTTTCCCACAACAACTCAAACCTTGTTTGTTATATCCAAATTTTCTAGGTTTCAATAGTTAGCAGTGGCTGAAAGTTCTTGCTGCAGGCATTCATCCAAATAAAAAATAAATAATTAAGATCACTAATAAAAAGACAGTCAACCTAATTCATCATCATGATATCATTCTATTAGGAAAACTCTAGTACATTGGTACTGCATTATCTATTTGTAGTGGGTGGTTCCAGTACATATTGGCAGTTCATTGTGGTGGGGTTTTCGAGTACATATTGATAGTGCACACTCATTGGTAGGTGTGTAAAATCATAGTGATGTTACCACTGAAAAGTTCAGTACGATCTACCCCTGGAACTACATTAAGACATCAAAATCATATTGGCAATGAAATAAATATTTACAAGTACTGCACGGATCTAGCCAGCTCATTCTTCAGAAACAATAGATCCGTTGGTTGTCTACAGACAGGAATGATATAATCCAGAAAATTTAAAACTAAAAACAATTCATACACAACTCTTAGGCCACTATTTATGGAAATTACCTGGAATAGAAAATACTGGCAATGGTCATTTGTAAGTGCCTGAGAGGACTTAATGATCTGATGCAAATCAGTATCCATAAGCTCATAAACCAGGTAGACATCTTTGAAACTTCCCTTGTGTATTGGAAGCATGACATCTTTGAGAGCTATCACGTTTTCATGTCTAAGATGCCGGAGAAGCTTCAGTTCACGCAAGGTTCTCAGTGCATCAATACGATTCTCAAAGGCATTATGTATCTTCTTGATTGCGACCTTTTCATTGGTCTCCCTGTTGACAGAAGAACAAACTATGCCGTAGGCCCCTCGACCAATAGGCTTGATTGGCACATATTTTGTATCAATCTCAAAAAGCGTTTGCCACATGGAGTAGTAATGCTTTCCTCGAGATCTAACCCCATTTGGAGGTTCCACTGGAGTTGCCATACTGTTAAAACCACTACAGAAAATTGGAGGCGGACCAAGTGAGAATTCATAGATTGCCATCTATAAACAGAACAATTTCCTAAATAATCTCACAAGCAACATGTTCATAACAAGTTATCCCTCAAGCAAGTATTCATACAAACAGTGCCCACATGTGATCCCAGAACAGATAAACAACCATATTTATTAAAAATTAAACAGGATATTATTACTCACTTGAGACCCACAACATAAAAGATGTATCTATAAACAACTTAGAAGAAACAAATGAATCATTTTAATTATAATAGTCATCAAACTTGCTCAGACATCACAAACTTCTCCACCTTTCAGCAGGACAACAATTCTGCAATCTATCTACATGATATTTACAAACGAATTACCAATATCAAGAACCGTTCACTATTTTCCATTCTAGCTAGATTATGAACGAAAAATAGACTCCAGCTGTACTGTGTAAGAAAACCACAAAAGAAAAAAAAAAGAAAAAGAAAAGGGGAAAAAGACCCACTAATGGACTCTTCCCTAAAAGCCAATTCAATGTAGAAGAACCATTAATAAATCTCTTCAATGCAATGCTCAATAAGGAAAATTCCCAGATCAACTCATAAGATAACATCAAGATATACTTCGCAAGCTTCCATGATTTTATTAACTATAGCTATTCCAATTGTCTTCTTTGCAAATTTGTTCCAAAACCAAATTCAAAATATTTCACATTCAACTTTTACTATTTACTCATAATTTAAACCAATAATAAAGACATGAATACTAAAAATAAAACTGTTCAAAGCTAAGAAAAAGCGATAAAATATAAGACGTATAGAAAAAGGGGAAATAATGAAATTTCTTGTTAAAAGGTTGTATTTCCCAATTTAATGCACTTTCCGAAAATTCAAAAGCAACCCAGAACAAAGACCAAAACCAGTTTTTCCTTTTCTTTTTTTTAAAAAAAAAAGAAGGAAAAATCAAGTACAATTATACAAGAGTACGAAATTTTACGGAAAACAAACAAACAAGTAAATGTAACTTGGACAATTTCCCAAACAAAAAGAAAAATGGAAGGAAAGAAAGAAAGAAAGAAAGAAAAATTAGACGAAAAGCGCAAACCTTTTTGCTCCAAAATTTTCCTGAAATATCTTCAAATTGTGTCGCGGGCCTCAAAATTCTTCATTACTCCTTCCAATTTCCACTTTCTTCTCAAAATTCCCTCCAAATGCCTCCATAATTCGGCATCCTAACCCCAGATTGGCCACCTAGTTTTACTCAAACTGCATCAGATTTTGTAAGAATTCACTCAGTCAAAGGGTGAAATTCATCTGAACTTGCCGGAGTTTCACTGAATCCGATCAGAAGGATCTATGCCAACAAATTACCTCACATTATGTTGATTTTTTCACTGCAATTTGATAAATTATGGATAACATAAATATTGTATTTATTTTTGAGGGAAAAGATATTTGAGAGTAAATGTTATGATTCGTTATTCTATCGCAATCAAGAGCCGACGGAGTGTGGATCACTAATGAAGTAAACAGGCTGCCCCTATTTTAATATGCAATGGTATTAAGGATTTTTTTTTTTTTTTCGAGCTACCTTGATTTTATTTTTTGAAGGCATTTTTATTCTTTAATAAAATAAATAGTAAAAATTAGTTACAAATATGAATTTAAAAATAAAATATTATTTGGATGTTTCGTTTAAAATGAAATGATTATATATAGTTGAACATGAATTATATTTGAATATTGTATTGTTTTGTATTAAAAGTCGTGCAAAGATTGAAAATTTTTTATTCTCAGATTTTGAAAATAAAACCAAATAGGCACTTAGTAATGCTTGGTTTTAGGAGAATATATTTTAATAATAAAATTTCAGAAAAAATAAAAATATTTTTTTTATTTAATGAAGATAATTTTTGTTTGAGATGCCTTTTTTAGTAAGTTCTTGGTGTGATTAGTATGTGTTACATGGTTTTTATATTACTATATATTAATTTAGTGGTATTATTCTCACACTTAAATTTGATGTTCAAATTTTAAAAACACATATGATGTAAATAATAAAAGATATATTTTATTATAAAGAATTTGAAATGAATAAATAATTATATTTTTTAATAATATTTTAAGTGAAAAATATATTTGGGTGCAGGGATGTTTTATTTTTATTTTAGAAAAATGAATCTAAATATAGCCTAGATTTCTTACATTCCTCTTATGGGACTCATTTACATATAGAGCTCATTTTACTTTGTGTGTTTGAATTAGGTATGATACACATATTTTGTATTTAGAATAAATAGTATATTAGTGTGTATCATATCTAATATTTATTTGCATATTTTAAATAACTTAATATCCAACTTTGACTGTTTGTTTGGTATGACTATTCCATTTGATAAAGTATAATTTATTTTCAACTTCAGTTGAAAAATATATCATGCTTAAGGCCTTAATATATAAGCCAAGTTTGGCTTTAAATGCTTACCAGATCATAATTATCTCAAGGGCTTCTAAAAATGAACCAAAAGTGAAATTGAGTTGGATTGTACATTTATCAATAAATACCAAATAAAACAAATCAGCTCATAATGTATTCATAAGAATGAAAACTTATCACCGAACAATTCATTCGTCCTAATTTTAATATTATCACTTATATTATTGCCATTGTAATATTAATTTTAAAAATAGCCTTGAATGAAAATCACTGTATTCATATTGTTATTTAAAAGAATATTGTAATTTAGGAACTAGTACATTACTTCTATATATCATCACATGAACTTGTTAATAGATTTCTAATTTCTTATTGATCTTTAATTTCAGTTTTAATTTTTGTCGAGAGATCATTTGAGTTCACATCTTATTTATTTTGTGTGTATTTTTAGAGTTATTCATTCAATTATTCGCTTGTGATTGTAATTATTTTTTAAAAATGGAGAGGTAACAAATCATCTATTCCCATTAAATTCATATAACAAGTGAATATTATTAGCTATTAAATTTTGTGAAACATCAAATCTAGATGGACACATATAAGAAAAATGAAAAAAGAAAAATAAAAAGAAATAGGAGTAATCCAACATTTCAACTTGAGATAAAAGTATAAAATAATTAAACGAGGCAGGTTGTCAATTCGGGTGAATTGGGTGGGTTCAAGTTAGGTTGAGTTAGGGGTATAATATAAAAATACCAAACTCAAACCCAACCCAACTCAATTCGATGTTAACCCAAAAGGTTCAACCCTAACCTGACCCATAAAATATCATGTCAGGTTCGGATTAATATGATTTTTAGTCATATTACTCAATAACTTGATAAACTCAACCCAACCTAATCTATTTATTTTGCTTTTTATATTTATAAATTCCAACATTATAATTGAGAAAATGTTTGATCTACAATAAAATCTAAAATTCGGTATAATCATTAAGGTATAAGAAATATAATAACTTTAAAACTTGTCATGTCCATGAATATTCCGAATACAAAAATAAAATAAAATTGTTCAGTAATTAAATTTTTAAAATTTTGATTTTTGGATATATATTATTTAGATTTTATTTTAATTAGTTAATTTTTTCAGGTGAGTCAGGTTGTGTTGAGTTGGGTCAGGTTTAATGAGCTATTGGATCACCCGCTTATTTTTATTTTTATTTTTTTTCGGTTAGGCAAATTGACCCGAAAGCAACCCAATATTATTTTTTATGGATTTGACCCAAACCCAAAAACATCAAACATAAATCTAACTTTTTTTAGATAGATTATTATTAGATCATCGAGTTGGATTTGATTTTGACACTTTTGAAACTAGTCCCTTATTATTGCACAACAATAAAAAGTAACAAAGGCCGAGAGTGGTTGATTGGTTTGGTGCAGGCACGCGGATTGCAGCCAGAGAATCCCTTGGGACGGCAACGGGAAATCCGGGCCCAGTCCCACAAAGGAGGATTTTCTTGCAAGGGGCCTCCGTACGACACCGTTCGAGGCGACCCTTCACCCTCACGAGCATTGCAACTGTGGGAATCGGTGCATCATTGTTGGGCATATTCATCAAAAGGGACCCACTTTGTGAGTGGGGGAAATTGTGATGGCGTCGGCGTGTGATTGCAGCTAATTATTTTAAGCCACGTTGAAAATATTTGAAGCTGTTTATTTTTCTATGGTCAACAACTTTGCACTTCATTTAGATTACCTACCACAAAGTCAAATCAACATTTGCGCTAGCTGTCAAATTTCTCATAATTAGTGTACCTAGCTATAACTTTGAATTCATAATTCTAAATATTGGTGAACGAGTAGGATGCTTTGGGGGGCGGGGGGCGACCATACTCAACTACAAAATTTATTTTGTACATAATAGAAAATTTTATTTTTCTTTTAATAAGAGTTCTGGGTATCGTTTATATAATTTACTGAACCAACATTAAATTTTGAAATATTAGCCGTATCTTTAAACTTAGAAATATTAATACGTACTAATTTTTTTTATTGTTTATGCTATTGAATTGCCAATTATATCTCTGCATACATAATTAACATAAATGGTTATCAGATACAATTATATATAACAATGCAAACTTCCCTTTTTAATTTTAAAATTATGCATATACTTCTCTTAAAATTTATTTTCATGTTATAATTTACCTCGATCTACCGGTCAATTCGTTTAATTTGATGACGTGGTCACTAAAATTTTAATGAACTTCTTAAATTATTCCCACGTGCATTAATGAGACCAACGTGCAGTCGGGAAAGAAGGTGATTCTAAAAGAAATGTTGATTGGGACAGAATAGTTAAGAGAGACAATTGAAATAAAATGAGTAAAAGTGAGGTTGATAGAGAATGACTTAAGAGAGAGCTCTTCAAATCAAAAGAGTTGTGAGAGAAAGATAGAGAGATAATGAAAGTGAGTGTTGAAGAATAAAATTGTTATTTGATAAATGGAGTAGTTTATGGTGCAAATTTGGTTGTATATACCTCATGTGAGGGATGTACCAACGTTTCTAATCTAAGCCGTTGAATTTAAAATATGAAATCATATCTTTTCATTTTGATTATGCTTGGCAACATAATAAAATACATTTAACATGCTCCCTGTATAAGTGATTGATAGTGAATTTTAATTGTATGTTGAGGGTCTGTTGAACTAAATAGTAGCTATCAATAATAAAATTTTATTTATTTTAGCCTCCAATCCATTAAATGGCTCTATATATATTTTGGACCTATTAAATTGAGTTTTTTTTTTCAATGATTTTTTCATTAAACCTATAAAATGTAGAATGGGCCTATTTATATTTATTATATTACTATATATTCTCTTTTAATTTCAGTATATATCGTATTTTAATATATTTTTATGCATTTATATTTTTAAATTAATAAAAAATATTGAATTTGCAATATATATGGTAAATAATTGTATGTGATATACATTAATATACTTAAAAAAATGTATCAAGTTATTTTAGGAAAAGTGCCAAAATTTATTTTCCAGTGATAGTCTCAAATCAATCCAAAATTTAATTAGTTATACTATTTTAATATCTTGCATTAATATATTGGCTAACATGAACCTATATTTGTATTTTAAAAAGTTACAATTACTCCCTAACGTTAACAAAAATTTAAAATGGTCATTTTAACCCTCATTAAAAATATTTAAAAGAAAATCAATAAAAAATTAAATAGTAAATGACAAAATGCCCTCTATTAAAAATATATTCAAAATATTTATATATTTACATATATAAATATGCATAACATAACATATATTCAAAATGTTTATTATATATTACATATATATAAGTATATACATAACATACATACATATGTACATATATATAAGTATAACCCCCACCCTAGCTCCCCCGCCCCCAAAATCCTACCGCCATGGCCCGGCGGCCGACCATGGCCATCGGCTGCTGGACTGGCCATGGTTGACTGTCTCTGTGGGTACGGTTAGGTTGGCTGTTGGTTGGGTAGGATGGGGGAGAGGAGAAAGGAGCGGTGGGGGCTTGGGGTTGGAATAAGGAAATACTTCCTTTGTTCTTTAGATTTATTTTTTAATTGATAAATAAATTTATTAAATTAAATATTGTTTGTTATTAATATTATTAAGTATGCATTTAAAATTATCAAAACTATTATCTGAAATAATAAATTTAATTTTTTTAAAAAAAATATTTTACTTATTAAATAAATTTAGTTAAATTATTTTAAATATGTTTATTTAATATTATTGAGTATACAAGTCAAAATTGTTAAAATTATATTGTTGGAATGATAGATCTAGATTTTACTATTTCTAATTTTATATCTTGATTAATAAATAAATTCAACTAGAGTTATTTATATTATTTTATATATGTTTATTACTTAACATTATAGAGTATGCAATTAAAAACAATTAAATACTCATCTAAGATAATATAGTTTTATTTTTTCTTTTAATTTTTTTGGGGGAAATATTATCAAACATTAAATGTATTAAGATTTTAAAATACAAAATAATAACTTGTTGCGAAATTAACATCAACTTATTGTAAAAACACATGTGTCATTTAATTTGAGAGCATCTCATATGAGTAAAATACGACAATACCTCACTGTAGACAAGCCATTGATAAATTTCGTCAACTTTGATCAGTTTAAACAGATAGAGAGGAATATTTGTAATTTTAATAACGAGAAGAGGAGGTCAGTATAATTACTCATAGTAGTAGGGAAGGGTGATATCTAATCTCTTTTCCTTCAAATTTATCACAATCAGAAGTATAGTTTTACACTATGGACCATTACCAATGTGATCATTGTAGTAATTGAGGAAACAATTAAAACAGTCAATATGACAGTCTTCATAAAATTTTGGAACAAATAAAATATACAAATGTAGTATATATGTTTGATCTGAGTCGATCAATATTAGGGGTGCGATCGAGCCGAGTTGGGCTGAATTTAGGTAAAATTTTCGAACTCGAGCTAATATATATTTTAGGTTCGAGCTTGGCTTGATAAAAATTGGAGCTTGGCTCAGCTCGGCTCAATAAAGCTCAAATTGGCAAATCAATTGTAAAAAGTTGCAGGCTCGAGCTCAAACTCGAAATAAAAAAATATTAATATAATATATATTTATTAATAAAATAAAAAATAATATTTAATTATATATTGACTCGCGAGCCTCGTGCCTACATACAGACGGCTCAATATTAGCTTGAATTAGAGCTCGAGCTCGGCTCGTGAACTGGCTCGACTCGTTTGCACTCCTATCAATCATATACTAATTCAAAGTACTTAATAGATGTATTACACATAAACTATCAAATTGTGAAACTCACATTATACTGCATATCCTTCTACTACTATCGTTCCATCTCAAACGCGACCTAAGTGAAATTTTTAAATAGAAGTCCGATCGAAGTTGACAAAGATTAGGAAAGCAAAAGGCCAAGTAACTTGTCTTGTTTCTGAACTAATATCTCGTCGATAGCATTTCTTCATTCCTAAACCAAATTTTTGGAAAGAAAACATGGTAAAAGAAAAGTTCCTTCCAATATTTGTGGAGAAAAAAATTGGAAAGTACTGCTAGGTAATTAACTTAATTGTTTTTTGTTTAATTTAATTTTATCTAAAATTGATATGAGTAATTATGGATTTAGCTCCAAAGTTTTTCCTTATTATGTGAAGTATTCGGAAATTAAAAAACCAATCAAATTAAGTTAGGTCAAATCTATGTCCTATTCAGTCAAGTTGGTCAAACTCAACTTATTATCTTATACTTAAAACGTTAAGGCTGATTAATATTGAATGGCTCTATTTAAATCAACGCATCTATTTTCTAACCAACACGTCACTATTTAGTACAAATAGCTCATTTATTAACTATTGCAAGGTGTGTGTATGCATTTACTACTTGTCAATTACTCTGTTTTTTCAACTTATTTTTCATAACTCTATTCATTAACTTGAGTATCGAAAGATTTTTGTTGGGACATATCTGAAGTACCCAATCGTTTCAATTTGATTTTAGGTTTTAAATACAAAAAGAATCAATCTAAATTTTAAAGGATCATTTCGACCTTGAGTTCAAGTAGATATTCTCAACCTACATCAGTATTATTAATTAATAAATCATTTTCCGATTTTTTCGAAATTAGTTATACTGTTTAGAAATCCAACGTTGAAGTAACGAATAATGCTGCAATAAAATTAAAAGACACTTTTTTCTTTTCTTTTCTTTTTTTCATTTTTTTTTTTTAATTTTAATGAACAGCAGACAACTTTTTTTTATTCTTAGAATTGCTGTTGAACTTGTTTGGAAAAGGGTTTGGTCTTGTGGGACAGTTCAAAAGACAACCTAAATAAATGGGAAAAGAATATAATTACGTTCAAAGCCACTTCATAAAAATCAAGAAAAACTTTTCTAACTAATGATCATATGAAATTGACTTCTATTCCAATTAACATTGTTTCCAACTTTTAAGATTGGACTCTTACTCACTTTTCTTTAGTTTGCTTCAAACTATGGCCAAATAATACTATAGTAGTCTTAGATTTTAATCATTCTAAAGTTCATAAAGTGCATAAGGTTAATTTTGTAATATTTTATCCCTTCAAATCAATTTCCATAGTTTTCATATTTTTCAAACATGATTGAATATTGAAGTTTGGGGGGGGGGGGGGGGTTATATTTATTGTTGCTTTTGAAAAATGGATCAAGGGTGGAATGCTTTATTTGGTGTGATAAAAATTACAAAATTAAATAGGGCCTATTTTCATCTTATTTTCAATTAAACCTTGTTCTTAAGAATGGGGAAGAATGAGAAAATTGTGAAAAACATATTAAAAAGTATAAAGGATATAATAGTAAATTTATATATTATATTTTAATTTATTTATATATTAATCTTACCAACCAAATATAAAATTAAAATATTATATCCTAATAGGCTTAAAATGTATCCATTTATTTATATATCACTTCTAATCACATCATTCAAAGCAAATGAGCCCTAAGTGAAGAGGTTTGGATAATTATCTTTATAATTATCATTATAATTTTGATGGATGAATAAAAATAATAAAATGTATTCTAAAATCATCTGTTGGTAGATAAACATGTCTAACTCTACATAATTTCTATAATAATTTAAAGAAGTATACATTAGAGTAGTGGTGATTGATGCTTTTATAATGAATTTTATTCACAATCTTTTTTATAATTTTTTTCTTTAAATAATTAACCAACCAATTAATTTATCGGGCAAGTCTTTGATTATTATTATTTAGTCACAAGAAAATCAATTTTATTATTATTTTTTCATAATTCTTTATTAAGTTAAGGTGAATTCTATACAAATGGAGAGCGTAGAGAATTTTGGAGCACTAATATTTGTCACTTATTTTTGTAGATTAGAGGAATTTAATTATTCCATGGCCATTGTCGATTGTTTGCATTAATATCATTAGAGAATTGAATTTTGGGAAAGCATTCAAGGGCTAAGTTGAAAGTATTTAGACCCAAATTAAATTCAAAAATATTTATTATTGATTGGAGGAACAACCATTAAAAGTTAAAACCACATATAAATTTTATACAATATGATATATATATATATATGCATATAACACACAAATGCACACATTCATGAAGTTGTAATGAGTAAAGTATTAATTGATTCAGTGATATAATTTGTATGAGGTTTAAAATTTAAATTTTAATAAATTATTTATATAATATATTAATAAAAGAAGAAAAAAATTAGACTAAGGTGATTGCTGGAGGAGGGCCCCATACATCACCATTTTCAAGACAATTCACACTTGCCAAGAAAAGGTGTGTTACATAATTTTGTAAAGTGAAAATAGTGATTAAAATCTAAACTATGCTTTGATCATTTTATTCTTAGGACTTGTTTGCTTGAACATGTAGAATTAGACAAGATTTATATACTAATAATACATAAGTTATAAATGGTATCTAATATGTAATCTATTATTTGCTTTAATTTTATAAATTGGTAATATCCAACACTTGACATTATATAATGTTTGGTTGGCAAGATTGTTTAATATGATTACACTTTGTAATGTTCAAAATATTTTCACATAAGGGGTAAGAATAATTTTTTCATTCCTTAAACCCTAAACCCTAAACCAACTTGGCCCGTGATACCATGTCAGGCTGCAAAGATAATATGGGCTATAAAAATGTGAAGCAAACAAAAATAAAATTTAAAAATATATCTATCATACCTTATCATGTGAAGCAAACAAGCCCTTAATGTATAATATGTATTGTCTACTAATTATTTTTCTCAAAAGAAATCAATGAAATCCAGAGGGATTAAAGTGAAACAAAATTTAAATATTAGAAAATATTAGTTTGATTTGCACTATAAATTATAACAAAAATATAAAATAGCCACACGATGTTGAAGTCAAAAGAATTTAACAAATCATGATAAATTGAAACCTCTCCATGGTGAGAACATAGGGATAAGAGATGATTAAATCCACTATCAAAATATATTTATCTCTCAAAACAAATTTTAAGATGGATAGTTCCACTAATTCTTTTCCAAATTGCGTGTGATCATGAGGGGAACGACGAAATTATCCTTAAAATGAATTAAAATGTATTTACTAAACACGTCAAGATTGGTCTTTTATAGAAAATTGATCTAATTCAATTTAAATCTAAATTTTGATCGAAATATCACCAAAATACTCTAAATATTCAATAGATGTTCTAATGCGTGCCACATCGTGGACATCCAATCCATTTTATATATAAATCCATAATATTTATTTAATAAAAACTAATATCATTTTTGTTCGAATCCTTTTTTTTTCACAGTAACTTTTTTGACTATTTACGTGAGTTTAATAGGTCAATTATTCCACTTTTTTTCGATAATAATTTTATGATTAAATTCAAATTCAATCTTAAATTGAACTCAATTTAACCCAAAGCAGCACATAGGAAAACCCTTCTATAAACTCAAATAATCAAACTCCAAAATTATTTAGAAAAAAACCACACACACACACACACACACACACACACAAAACAAGTGAATCACCTTGTTGCTTTTGCTTCTCTCCCTTTTAGCAAAGTATGGAACTTAGTGTGAATGGGTGATGTCCTCTTTTATGACCATTTTCCTTGCAATGGATGGGATTCCAATATTTTCAGTGCAGCCATCTCTGACTATGACAATGCTTGCTACAGCCATTATACTTTCCGAAAAGGTGAATTTCTTAAGTTTGAAGGCTGTTTAATATTAGTTTATGTGTTAGGATGAGAACATGACCACCAAATATAGTAAGAAACAAGCAAAGCTTTTCCACCTTTTTATTCTTTAATAATTTTATCTTTCTAATTAGAATCAAATATCAATATCCATAGTGAATTAATTGTCGTTATTAACTACTAGCAGCACAAAAATTGTGAAACAGTTGTCACTATTGACAATTAATCATACTCTTATATATACAACGACAATGTAATAATAAAAAAAATGCCACATTAATGAGTCGACAACTATATTTATGTTGTTACCAAAGGGTCATTATACGTATGTGATATGTCACAACATTGTCAATAATGATTGCTTAAAAATAATTATTGTCATTATTAAAATTTTATAATTTTTGTTATTGGTAAAATAAATTTTTTAATTATAATATTATTATTAATGATAATTTTTATTTATTTATTTATTTATTTTCACAGTTATATTTTTAAACAAAATTAAGGACCTAGTCACCTAGATAATATACGAGTAGCTTATCTCATGGTCTGGGCCTAACTCCAGAGGGTCAATTTAGGATTTAGACTTTTAGTGTAGCGCCTACAGTATATGGGCTTCATTTGTTGGTTGGGCCCAAGACGTAAAGCCCATAACAAAGCAGAGCATTAGAATCGCATTGTTTACCACAAAACAGGGAAGCCCAATTGAGATTGGAGATTTAGAGAGTGTTTGGGTGTGCTTATAAGCTCCTCAAAATATCTTATAAGATATTTGAGAACTTATAAGTTATTAAAAAATATTTGGTAATTTTTTTTAAAAAAGAGCTTATAAGCTCATAAAATAAAATGTTAGGAGCTTATAAGCTTTTTTAAAATAAATAAGGAGATCCTAACTTATTTTTAAGATCTTAACAAGTTCCTTCACATTTAACCATTTTAATTACAAAATTATCATTATTAACATTTTATAAGCTCCAAAATCTTATTTATCCAAACACTTTAACAACTTATCATCAATTTGTACTTTTATCATGTAATAACTTAATATATACTTCTTCTTCCTCAACAGTCAATAAAGTACTAATGTAGATAGGCCGAGGGTCATGGGCATCACCTAAATTAACCTCTTTCAATTAATCTACAGTGGCCTTAACACCTTCTTCAAACTTAGGATTATCAGTTTCAGCATCTTCTTCTTTAATAAAAAATTCTTCACTCAAAGTAATATGGTATGCTGGCGCAATATCGTCTTCCACGAGCTCAATCTTTTTCAATTCCACACATGCCCTTATTTGTCCATCCCTTGTTCTTATATGGATAGTCTGCATGATGCCATCTTTCTCAGTTATGTTACATAGCAAATGCTATCTCTGTGGGGGTGCATTTTAGTAATTTGACCCAATCCAAAATATAAGCAAAAATGAGGATTATCAAACTCGCTAAAGAATTCAAATACACACACACACACATATATATATATATATCTAACACTAAAGTTCTTTTCTATGTCACATCAAACAACCATCTCATCTAAAAATTTAAATTATCAGATAAAAATATTTTATATTTAATATTGCTTTTTTACAGTTAACAATAATGTTGACATCGTAAATTGAAGTTATATAAAATAGTACTCACGATTATGAGAAAACGTTACATGAATCATGAAATCTTGTAATAGAAAGAACAACATAGAGCCAAAATTTCCGGATGTTGTAATGGCATCTGGGAATTGGCAATGTCCAATTTTTACAGACCACACATAGCTTATCTCCCCTTTGTGAAATAAAGAACAACTTTTCTCCCATTCAAGAGTTGCTTTTTCCCTTTCCATTGCCACCTTTAAAATTGAAAAAGAACAATTTCTACTGGTTTTCTTAAAGACTTTAAAATTGAATTATCTCGAGTCAAAATATATTTATTTTTTATTATTTATACTTTAATTGTTGATTTTTCTTTAATACGTAACATGTCCATATTTACTTATTAAGATATATAAGGATCGAAAACCTGTATTATCCTTTATTTGTGTAAATTTAACATGGATTTATTTACGCTCTTAAAATTCCGTATCTAGATTTCTGTTATTTCGTAGTGTTTTCTTGACATATAAATGGAATTTAATAAAATTATTTTCGTGGAATATATCTCAATAATATCCCCCAATCTAATTCAATTCCTATTTATCCTTTTATTTTTGTTAAAGAAGATATGGATTACATTATTTATTCCCCCAAAGATATCAAAAATTAATTAAGTCCAATTTTCAAAAATAATGTTGGCATGGGCCTAGTGTTGGATTTCATGCCCCTAATTAGAGATTGAGAAAGCTTAATATATTATCCAATTCCAATGCTTTGTCTTCTTCTCAAGCACTTTATAACCCTCCAAACTTTAGACCTCCTTTTAAGGGTTTTTGCCAAATATTTTGTAACTTTAAGTCTCATATATTATAATCATCCCATCAAATATTAATATTGGTTGAGTATAGCCCAAAGTAATGCCAACTCTTTATTTCTCTTAGTGGGATGTACTTAAAGAGAGTGAGTGGATGGTGATATGGTATGATGACATGATACTCAACAAATTCTTACCACATTAATTAGAAAAATGGGTACTTTTTACCTAAATGAAAAGGAAATATCCTCTTTGTACACGGAATAGAAGAGTATTAAATGAGAGTTTGCCAACATTAAGAATTTAATGACTTGTAATGTCTTTGTCATTCAAAGCTAAATTTGTTTAGCATCAATTATTTGCTATAACTTACTTTAAAGTTGTGGTTGCATTTATGGGTACAACCACAACCACATATATATAGCCCACAAATACATACATATATATATATATATATATTATTTGTTGTTATTGTAATTATATGCACTTATATGCAAGTACCTGCACTACCCAATCTTCGTGATCTTGAATTTGAACTTGAGATTTTGAAATTATAAATTCGGTTAAAAATGTTGGCATGTATCCCAGCAATAACTTTTGATGTTCAAGTTAGTAAACTGTGTGTACAAATATTGTTGAAATACTAAAATTATAAGGGATATAGTATACGTATCTCATAAGTTGCAATCCTTAACCTATTTATAGTAATATTTTGTGTAAATAGATGATTTGTTAGCTTAATTTGAGTCATTCATGAGTAAAGCAATCAAAGGGATAAGATTTCATTCCCTTAATTAGAGAATGCCCATCAAAATCACTTGTAGCCAAATTGCCAAAGTAGAACTTTGACTAATTGAAATACCATGTTTGAATTCAAGGACCCAATAAAGAAAAATCAATGACACCGACATCAAAATCCTATTATTTAGATTTGGGCATTGCCTGATCAACAACAAACTCATTTTTTTAATTCAACTGATTGAGTTCGAGTTAAGTTTATTTTTTCAATCTGCAAATAAATTGTTAGTAAAATGATTGTTATATTATTATATTAAAAATGAATAACTGATGTAACAAAATAAGAAAATCCACACTTTAAGCTAATATATGATTAGATAAGTATATAAACATTAGGGGGACTTAAAATTAAAAATTTTAAAATGTCACTCTTTAATTACAGGATAAGTACCAAGTAGGTTATGGATAATTTTTTAGGTGTCGAATAGTCAGTTGGTTCAATAATACTGTTCTCACCTTTTTATGTGTGTTTTGTGTATAAATATATATAAAATTTGTGTATAAAATGACTTATGTTGAGAGTTGGAATTAACAAAGTTCATCAATAGCTAAGTTGGATTGATGAAAAAGATGTTTGATCAATTCATAAAACTTATCTTCATAATGGAAGTGGCTTCATGTTAATTTAATATATCTGTAGACTAAAAAGAAGGCTATAATTAAAGTGGTGAGACCCGTGGGGGTTTGATTTCGAAGTTGATTAAGACTTAATTACCTATGACATAATATGGCACAATTCATACAAAATAATATAGTAATTATGGTATACAAATTTTATTTTTTAAATATAGGACATGACATATGTCTTAATTATGTTGGCATTTATGTAAACAAATACATATACATGCACATATATATGCATTTAGAATATACGAAATGTGATTTTTGAACTATCATCATGGAAGAGAGGGGGGGGGGGGGGGGGTGGTGGGGGGTTTGGTATACGGCAATAAAGAAATATAAAGTGAGGAAGACTATGTACAATTTTCTGAAATAGCATTTTAGAAATTTTTATATTTTTATTATTTTCTAATCGATTATATACTTTCTAAAATATTTTATAAAAAAAATTCCTTTATAGCCAAGGCATATGTTTGATACACTATCTGAAATTAATGTATTAATGGACATGCTATTAACTAGCCATATTAAAATTTATTTAACGACCGGCATGTCAAATATTAATATGATGTCTGATATATTAATAATATACTTCAAGAATATATCAGTAAAATTATAATAAAAATAGTCTAAGATAATATTAAGATGGATATATAAATTATAGTGTAACAACAAATTTTTTTTGTCTGCAAAATAAAATTACAAGACAAGAAATATTGTACAAATAAAATAAAATTCAAACTTATCAATTGTAGATTCAATCTCTAATTTAATCCTCTGATTCTTTCCTTCCAATTATAATCTTGAAATTTGATGAGCTTCGCAAAAAACGCCTTGAATATCGGGGATCTCCTTAAATTTGATTTGAAAAAATAACATCAATTCGAGGGCTTCACATCTTAATTTCGAATCAAACACCAAAATATATGAGCTCCGCAAAGAACGTCTTGAACGTCATGGGTCTCCTAAATTTAATTTGAATAAAATAACGCTAATTTGAGGGCTTCGCACCTTAATCTCGAATCAAACGCTAGAATATGATGAGCTCCGTGAAGAACGCCTTGAACGTCGTGGATCTCCTTAAATTTTATTGAGAGAATTGCTGGACTCCTTTGATGTTCCTCTCACTTGCTGGAATTTGTGTTGTGTGTTGAATGAGTTTTCGTCATCCCCTTTATATAGATGTTTGATGGGAGACTTCCAGATTGACTTGAACTTTTTTGATAGTTATATATTTGATAAGATAATATTAAGTATCAAGAGATAATATCAAATATCTTCAATTTGATTGGTCCAAAAACGTAGACACTTCATCTTTAACACTTGTCAATATCTGATTTGAACATAAAATAAATACAAGAATATTAATTAAAATTAACTATTTATCTTTTGAAATTACATTTAGTAAATTCTAAAATATAAATAGAAAATTTTAAATTAATAACTAGCATATTATTTTATACGTGTCACTTCTCAATTGGCCAAAAATTGATATGTCTACAAATGCCCCCACTTCAAGACTTGGTGAAAGATATGCCAATCGTCCACGAAAGAGGCAAGGCTTGAAGTATTTGAGAAGTTTTCCTTTTCTCTCAATGTGTTTGCAATAATAACATCCTACATGCATCCCTCAAGCTATGGTGCCCAATCAAAGGGTCAAGTCATAACATGATTCAAAGTAAATATCCTTTTGAGGATGGTGTCATACATAGTTTATACTCATGCGGGCCAGGAGTAACATACAATTTAGGCTCATTTGTCAAAGAGCATATTTAACTTGAATAGACATTTTATACTCGTGTCAAGGAGTTCACTTGAATTTGATTGACACTTTATACTCATGTCAAGGAGTTTACTTGAGTTTGACTTAATAGACAGTTTACACTCTTATCAAGGAGTATGTGGGGAGAATTTGAATATTTAGATAGTTTATGCTTATATCTAGGAGCCTTATTAAAAGTTTAAGCTCATATCAAGGAGCACATGGGGAGACTTTGAATATGTAGATAGTTTATACTCGTATCTAGAAGCTTTATTAACAGTTTAAGCTCTTATTAAGGAGCACACGAGGAGACATTGAATATTTAGATAGTTTATGCATGCTCGTATCTAGGAGCTTTAGTAGTTTAAGCTCTTATCAAGGAGCACATGGGAAAACTTTAATTTAAAATTTTCAGATAATTTATGCTCGTATCTAAGAGCATTTGGAATTTGAAGACTTGAGCTTTGGATTTGAGGACTTGAAGATTTGAGTCTTTGATTTTGAAACTTGAAGACTTGAGTCTTGAATTTGGACATATGGAGACTTGAGTCTTGAATTTGAAGACTTGAAAACTTGAATCGTGGATTTAGAAACATGGAGACTTGAGTTTGTATTTGAAGACTTGAGTTTGAATTTGGAGACTTGAAGATTTGAGTCTTTGATTTGGAAACTTGAAGACTTGATTCTTGGATTTGGATGTCTGAAGACTTGAGTCTTGAATTTGAAGACTTGATTGTGGATTTAGAGATTTGCAGACTTGAATTTTGAATTTGGAAATCTCAAAACTTGAGCCTTAACTTGAATACTTGGAGACTTGTGAATTTAGAAAATTTTAGATAGTTTATGCTCTTATCTGAGAGCATTATTGACAGTTTATGCTCATATCGAGGAGCACATGGGGAGACTTTGAATATGTAGATAGTTTATACTCGTATTTAGGAGCTTTATTGACAATTTAAGCTCATAGCAAAGAGCACATGGGAAAACTTTAATTTAAAATTTTCAGATAGTTTATACTCGTATCTAGGAGCATTTGCAATTTGAAGACTGAAAATCAATTGCCCCCAGCATCTTCATCATTTTCGGCATCACTTGAATCTTTTTGTTCATCAAAATTCATGCTCATTTCAATATTATGTGCACGCGTTGCCAAATCTTCAAAGGTTTTCGGTTTGATTCTTTGAAGTATGTAGCAAAGACTCCAATGCATTCCTTGAATACACATCTCAATTTCTGAAGCCTCCGATAATTGATCTTTGCAATTAAAGCTCAAATTTCTCCAGCAATTGATGTAGTCAATGACAGGTTCTTCTTTCTATTGGCAAGAGTTGGTGAGTTCAATCATGCTAACTATCCTTCGAGTGCTATAGAAAAGATTGAGGAACTCTTGTTCCAGTTGCCCCCAACTATCAATGGAGCCTGCCTCCAAGTCAATATAACAAACAAAAGCATTGCCCTTCAATGATCGAACTAATTGCTTAATCAAATGATCTCCATATGTCCCAATATTATTACAAGTCTCAATGAAATGAGCCACATGTTGCTTTGGGTTGCCTTTGCCATCAAATTGCTGAAACTTTGGGGGTTGGTAACTGATCGGCATTTTCAAGTTATTAATCCTTTGAGTATGTGGCTTGGAGTACATCATAAACGACTTAAAACTTCCATTAAGCTTACCTTTGATAGTCTCCATGATAAACTCCTTCAGTAGGTTGCTAGGAATTAATTCAGTAGAAACTTCTAGTTCTTTTGTTGTAGTCTTTTCATTTTCGGCTAGCTGTTTCTTTATGGATGTTTCGCCTTCGTCCTGAGCCTCAATTTATTTTTCCACCATGCAGCTTGCATCAAGATTATCCACCTTGCTCATCAATTTGGAAATTTGAAAGTCTCGCTCTAGGACATGCTTCATGAGTCCTTCAACAGTCTTCATTAAATGTGCAATTTGTTCTTCCAAGGTTGTAGCACTCGTCACCATCGCGATCGCCATGCTCAAGGAAATTGATGTTGAATGAGGAATGGATGATAAGGATTATTCCTTTGAGTCTCCACCATCTTTATTGATATCAATAAAATGTGGCAACACCTTTTCCATAGCAAGTGAAGGAACCATCTCCGAAGATGATTGAAACTTATTGGACATACTTCTTGTGATGACACCAACACTTTTTGCTCCAACACTTGAAGAATTTGAGGTAGTAATTTTCAATGTAGCAGTCTTGTTGGCAGTCATTTGATACTTCAATCTTGATGAAGGAAAGAGATGAGAGGTAGAGATGGTTCCACCGAGCATGCCAAAATTTGTAACGACAAATTTTCTTTGTCTTAATCTAGAATCAAACGCCAAAATATATAAGCTCTGCAAAGAACGCCTTTAACGTCGTGGATCTCCTTAAATTTAATTTGAATAAAATAATGCCAATTCGAGGGCTCCGTACCTTAATCTCAAATCAAACGCCAGAATATGATGAGCTCCGTGAAGAACGCCTTGAACGCTGTGGATCTCCTTAAATTTGATTGAGAAAATTGCTAGACTCCTTCGAAGTTCTTCTCACTTGCTGAAATTTGTATTGTGTGTTGAATGAGCTTTGGTCATCCCCTTTATATAGATGCTTGATGGGAGACTTTCAGATTGACTTGAACTTCTTTGATAGTTATCTATTTGATAAGATAATATCAAATATCTTCAATTTGATTGGGCTAAAAATGTAGATACTTTATCTTTAACACTTGTCAATATCTGATTTGAACATAAAATAAATACTAGAGTATTAATTAAAATTAACTATTTATCTTTTGAAATTATATTTAGTAAATTCCAAAATATAAATAAAAATTTTAAACTAATAACTAGCATATTATTTTATACATATCACTTCTCAATTGGCCAAAAATTGATATGTCTACATATAACATTATAAATACCATTATTAATGACAAAAAATTGAATATTGAGTTACATTTTCAACTAGAGCATTTAATATGAGTTTGACTAAAAAATTCTCTGAGTAAGTATGTTCTCAAATCGACAATCCATCAATTCTTTTTTATTTCAATATCCCTCAAAAGATCAGTAAATAAAAATATGAAACGCATCAATATCTAGTGCGTGTCTTATACATTACAAATAATTCTCTAGAATACACACGTACATATATATATTTGTAATGTAAAATCCTTTATCATTATGATAATATATGCTTAATTTGTGGGATATCGTAGGTTTTGTGCTACTCTAAAAATCGCTCTGCCCCGCAGGTTTAAACATTATGCTCGTCCTTTTTCTAATTTATAATGCATTTATTTTTGTCTTATATGAGCAAGTCCTTTTTCTTTAATTATTAGTTCAGGCTAAAGCTATACACCCTTTTAGTTATTAATGACTATATTAGCAATCATAATAGGCTCTTTTAGGTGAAACATATAAAAACTAATCTTATGTGGGTCTGTTATTCGACTACGATTAATTCTAACTCGAATTGAATTTAGGCAAATTCAATCTATTTATTTGATAAGTGAATTATACTTTAAAGAATATATATCTACACGAGCTTATAAACTCCTTAAAATATATAAAATATTTGAGAGTTCGTAAGTGATGAGGATGAATATCGTATATTAGTGCATTGGGCTGAAATTAAATAAAATAGACCAAAGGGGGGGTCGAGGAGTAAGCCTCTAGTGAATCGAGGTTGAGCTCTGCAATCAACAACAAATATCAGGCTAGCCGAGGTGCTCGTGGCTAAGGCACTCCGATACTCAAGTCAATAAGGATTGACTAAAGATATGAGCAATGGAGTGGGGACACTAGATAATATATGGCATGCCTTGCTGAATGGTTGTGATGGGATATTTATAGCCTTCTCATAGTGGTTGATATGTCTTTGATGCCCCTGTTGTGTAAGAAGGGCCACTATCCTTGCTTGAGGACTTTCCTGTCTTATCCAGCTTGTGTACTGTTTCAGGTGGCGCTATCTCCAGCTATCTAGGATAAGGTGGTACACTGAGAGCGCTCCCTAGCCTGACATGGCTGCAAAAAGTGGTACTGTTGGTGGCATGAGCCATTAATACGGCAGCACGGTGCCTGACAAGGTATTAAATACGGTCGAAGGGTTTTCATCTTTCCTCGACCCCCATGGTCGAGACGAGCACACCAGCTAGAATGTCACCTAGGAATCTTCTCATCCCCTCTGGTCGAGACAAGCACACCAGAGGGAATGTCACCTAGAAATCTCAGTCACCAAGCTCATTCTAGTCGAAGTTACATCATTCTGGTCGAAAGATTGAGACCACCTAAAGGAGGCTATAACGACCATAACTGGGTCGATCAGAAAAGCTAATATTTGCCACAACAAGTAGGGATCTAGAGGTCGAGCGGCCGTCGAACGTCTGCTCGATCCACAATGAGTTGGGCTTAAAGCTATCCTAGTTGAGTGTTATTGGGTTGGGCCTGCAGGGCCATCCCATATCTTAAGTCCCTCCCACTTCTGAGTCTTGATCGAGCATGTCGACGAGAAGAAATGAGGAGTAGCTGACTCGTTGATCCGCAGTTGGAAAGAATCAACTAGAGTTCAACAAAGCGATCGAGGTTTCCCATAGTCGATGAGAGTTTTGCAAGGTCAACTAGGGTTTTGACGCAATTAGTGCATCTGTTACGTTGGGTCATGTGAAGCATCAAGCGGCGGCAGTGTAATAATTGTTGCCGTTTAAGGTTCCGCGCACTGGGGCCTATAAATAGGCGCGGTAAGAATTTTCATTCCCACAGACAATGCCAAATGATGAGGGTGAATATTGTATATTAGTCTATTGGGCTGAGATTAAATGAAATCGACCAAAGGAGGGTCGAGGAGTGAGTATCTAGTGAATTGGGATCTACTCCTACAATCAATAGCAAACGTAGGCTAGCCAAAGTGCCCTCGGCTAAGATACTCCGTTGCTCAAGTCGGTAAGGATCGACTAAAGATATGGGCAGTGGAGTGGGGGCACTAGATAAGAAATGTCATACCTTGCTAAAGGATTGTGATGGATACTTATAGCTTTCTCATGGTAGTTGACATGTCCTTGATGCAACTGTTGTGTAAAAAATGCCATTGTCCTTGCTCGAGGACTTTCCCATCTTATCCAATTTGTGTACTGTTTCCAGTGGCACTGCCTCCAACTATCTAGGACAAGGTGGTACACTAGGAGCACTCCCTAGCCTGACACAGTTGCAAAATGTGGTACTATTGGTAGCACGCACCATTAATGCGGCAGCACGATGCCTGGTAAGGTATTAAATATGGCCGAAGGGTTTTCGTCTTTCCTCGACCCCTCTGGTTGAGACGAACACACCAGCTGAAATGTCACCTAGGAATCTTCTCAACCCCTCTGGTCGAGACAAGCACACCAGTAGAAATGTCACCTAGCAATTTCAGTCACCAGGCTCATTTTGATTGAAGGACTGAGGCCACCTAAAGGAGGCTATCGACCATAGTCAGGTTGATCAAGAATGCTAATATTCGCCACAATGAGTAGGGATCCACAGGTCGAGTGGCAGTCGAACGTTTGCTCGGTCCAAAACGAGCTCGAGCTCATCGAGCTTGCTCTTAAGGGCTCAAGCTCAAGCTCGAGCTCAAGCTCAAAAATACTGAGCTCGAGCCGGCTCATTAGAAAATTTTAAATTAAATAAAAATATTAAATTATTAATATATCATAATTATTTAATAATAATTAATAAAATAATTAACATTATTATTATAAATTAAATATATATGAAATTATAATAATTACTATAATGATTTAAATTATAATATATTATAATTATTGATAAATTATTAAATTATTAATATATTATAATTCTTTAATCATATATATAAATATTTAAAATTAGAAGAAAAAAAAGTAAATTATTAATACATATTAATTAATATATAATAAATATTTAAAATTAGAAAAAGAAAGTAAATTATTATATATATTAATTATTTAATTAATATATAAAAAATATTTAAAAATAGGAAAAAGCTCATGAGCCGGCTCATGAGCTTTTGAACAACTAGAGATGAGCTCGAGCTCGGCTCATGTTAAAGCTCGAGCTCGATGAGCTCGAGCTTGAGTCGAGCTATAATCGAGCCCGCTCATGAGGCTCATGGCCGGCTCGACTCATCTTACACCCCTAGTAAGATATCAATAAGTTAAATTTTTAAAAAGTGGGCTTGTATGCTCCTAAAGTGATACATTAAAATCTTATAAATTTTTTTAGAAAAAAACAAAGATTTCTTAACTTATTTTTAAAATTTTAACAAACTTAATTATTTTGAACCGTATTAACTATAAATTTGTCATATTCTTAGCAACTTATAAGCTCCAACATTTTATTTTTATCCAAATCTTTCAAGAGCTTGTTTTTAGAATACAATATAGCATCTAATATAGCAATAATATGCCCTAAGACCAAATTAATATATAAAATTACCACAAAGGTACAACACCATATGAAAATGGACCATTACACAGGATAGGGTAACAACTAAATACTAAGTGATTGTTTGTTTCGACATGTAGGATTAAGTAAAATTCATATCATAGTGACACATAAATTAGAAATAATATAAAAAACCATATAATTTATTATTTGTTTTGATTTTAGAAATTAGTAATATTTCATGCTTGATACTATATAATGTTTGATTTTGGACAAGGTGGAAAATGAATTAGGCCAAGATGGCCTAATCCATAAACCAGCTTGGGCCGTGATATATGTCGGACCACAAAAATATCATGGGCCACAAAAATGTGAAGCAAACAGAAAATAAGGCTTGAAAATAGATCTATCAGGCCTTAACCTTTGAAGCAAACAAGCCATAATACCATAGATATCATCATAATTGACTCAAAATGGTAGTTGATCACTTTCATACTCGAACAAATTCTCGAAATAAATGCATTCTCACTACAAAATAAATTTCTAAGGGAATCCTAGAAAATAAATTCCAACATAGAACTTATAAATAATGCCCAACCCAAAAGTAATGATCAAAAGCAAAATAAATATTATTACATTTGGAATTTAAGTAATTGAGTTATATCCTAACAACTTTAATTTGCTTTAAAAAAAGGATCTTTTAGCTAGGACTCTTGAAAGTGAAAACAGCAAACAAAGTCCTGAAGCAAAAACAGCCTTTTGGGAAATCAATTCTTGGAAGATAGTGGGATTAACAAACATGAGGGGAAAAAGTGAAAAACAAAGGGAAAGCATGGGGAGAGGTAGACCTCTATTAAAAGTTAAAAATAAAAAATAAAAAAATGATAGTAAATAAATAAATAAAAAGTCTAGAACAAAGGGGAAAACAATGATGTACTTGTTTGTGGTTGGCATTTTATAAAATATACTAAACAAATGTAAGGTTGTAGAATTGCAAGCATGCTTGGGATGTGAAAAAGGAAAAGGGGTTTAAAAAAAATAAAATCAGAGCCCCATGCTCTGATTTCACATCCCACCATCACCTTTTGATCTGATTTGAAATTTTGTGGGGCTGATGAGATGATTGTATGTTTTATATTTACCTGATCGATTGAGAGATCAAATTCTGTGTTTTTTTTTCCTTTTTTTTTTAAATTTGGTTGGGGGGACCGTGGTTGATGAATTTTTTTTTTTTTTCCCTTCTTTTTTAACGCTCATAAATCTTAGAAATTCATTGGACTTTAAATTCTAAACCTCATGTTAGAAATTTTAAACTATGTGCGCCAGTGTAATTGTTTGTTATAGTAGCATAATTTTATATTAAGTAATCAATATAAAAATAAACATATATAGGATAAAAAAATAAAACAATTCAAAATTGATAAAGGATTCAAACCGGAAGTAGTAAATTGAGGATAAAACAAACAATGAGTCGATGCCTGCACAAGCACAACTTTCTTAAGGTTTTATCTGTTTCCCATAGGTGCCCGAAGACTGCTGACGAATAATCTCTTAAGATACAATGATTCTGAACAGCCAAAGGCGGCATTTTATCGACTAAACCTCCAAACGAAACTAACTTGAAGCTCTTGTGCTTAATGACGAATATGTATGTATGTATGGGAATATGAATGCCTAGAATGCTAGAGTGCTAGAATACTTGTAGGAATTTTCTTGATGATAAGACTCTAGACAATATCTATATTTGTAGGACTTAAGTGCCTATTTCTATAAGATATGTCCCTAATTCTGTCAGATTAAATAAATGTTGTAACCTTTATTTTGAATTTCAAAAGACATGGGCTACAACTCTTTAAGAAAATTAGACATGACTGTTGGAAGAATTAATTTCGGTCTCAAAATTCTAAATTTAAAATAATCCTAATAATTATTATATAAAATAATAATTTTTTTTTTTTTTGGGATTATTATTATACACTATCCATCCACTACTATGTCTTATATAAACTTTAGCTCATAGCTCACTCTTTAACCAATTTACTTAATTTTGACACTTAGCTACACACTAAAACATCTTCTCAACGAGACAAATTAATTTATTTAGATGCCAAAATTCTAACACCTCACACATATAAATATGAGTACAATATTATTGGATTAATTGAATAGTTGAGGGAGGATGAGAGTCGAGTTATCTATTTTACTATGCATCTTTTTTTAAAAAAATTGAGAATATCTGAATCAATAGAATTGGAAAGGTGTTGGACAAAATCTATTAAGACTTTGTAAGCTCTTCACTTTATAAGGTGCATTTAAAGTTCATAAAAAAATGAAATTTTATTTTAAAAATAACCTTCCATAGTATTTAGATAAAAATAAAATATAGAGCTTTAAGAATGTTATATAATATGATTAAATGTAAAAGAAATTATTGAAATCTTAGAACTAAGTTGGAAATGATCCTTACTCTTTTAAAAAGAATTAATAAGATCATAAAATCTTAATATTGGAGTTTATAGATTCTTTTTTAAAAAATCAAACCGAATATTTTGTAATATCGTATTAGATATGGAAAACTTAACCAACGGGGTGTTATTTCACTTATACTTGTGGTTTGAGTGTGTTACTCTTATAAAAGGTCACTTCAATGGTTAAATGCAAGACATGCTTGGTTAAAGTGTTGGAGTTTGTTCAACGAAAGACCTTCAATATTTAAGTTAAAATTAATTAAAAGTAAATTTATTCGATGCAACCTTAGATTCAAGTGTAGGTTTAGACCCCTCTTGGGTCACCATTCAGCTCAATCCAATATATATATATATATATATATAATTGGCATTGATCAGTTGCTAACTGATTAAATTTATAAATTATATCAAAATTTTCTTCCAAATTCTAATATTGAATAAGATGATACGTCAAATTTGATATTATTATTCATCATTTATATTGTCAAATTCTATATACAAGTGGAATAACTTGCAGTAAAGTAATTCAATGTGAGGAATCATTGAAGGATCTAAAAAGAAATTAAGAAGCCAAAAATTTAATCCACATATATTGGGAAATGATGATGTCATGGTAAGGTCAAGTTGACATCATTATGATGTCATGGAAAGGTCAATTTGACATCATGATGATGATGATTCAATGTATGGTTGTCCTTATGGTATGGCCCGTCTTGGTTGTCCTTAGGCTAAATTCTCATAGAACATAATCATAAACATCTTCATGCACGATGTACATGTATGCATGCATGCATGTATATATGTATGTATGTACGCAGGCTATGATGACTGGTCCCTCCCGGCTCCCGGTTGATTTAATTTGCACAAATATATATCATTTTGTTCATTCTACTTGTATTTACTATAATACTATATATATGTCCATCCAGTACAATTTAATCCTCTAACGTTGTTTTCATAAATTTCCACGATGTCAGAAACTCTGAATTCATCGCACGCTTCGCCTCGATGGGTCACCATAGAAACTGATGATGAAGGGATTTTGAGAATGATCCCACATATTATTATTTTTTTTTTTATTTATACCCTAAAATTCGTTAAATTTTAAATTTTGAAACTGACACATATATAAAGGTGTGATTATGTTATTATTGAGTCAATTAACCACTTGTTGATGATTCTATGTACTTAACATGCCGACATAAACATTGATAATAAACACTGCAAAAAAAAAATATATATATATAGGTATTATCTATTACTAATCCGTAATTGAGACTATAAATTTTTAGTCCTAGCTACGAAATATTAACCTAGTTGAATTCGAAGTAAATGTGCTCATAGCTAATTAATATCCCTCACTAATACAAATTTATAGTTAAGAAATATTCTTTTTATGTATTATTTTTTTTGTGAATAATGTTGATCTATTCAACAAATATGGGTACGAATTGATTACTAAAAAATTTTTGTTGCTTGTTGTTTTAAAAATCGTATTTGCTATGGAAATTTTGTAGCTCTAGTTACGAAATTAATTTTATAGGTAATTTTTTTGTAATAAGTACCTAATTTTTTATTATGAAAAACTTAAAAGTGAAGGTATTCTCGAAATTAATATCGTGCAGTTCTCGACATGAAAACTACATATGCATATTAAAGGCATCTCCAACCCATGGCTATTTTGGGTGCTATTTCTCAAATAAGCACCCAAATAGCACTTGGTTCCTCCAACCAAATTTGGAGCCAAAGGTTCCATTTCTTATATTATTATTTTTTCATTTTTCTAATTTAATTTATTTTAATTACTGTAAAGAATTTCAAAATTTATATTAATTCATGTATTACAAGCTCTTCAAAACATCTTAAAGTAAGGAGTTCCTAATTTATTTCTAAGATCTTAACAAACTCCTTTAATTTTAATCACATTAATTATAAAATTGTCATTACTAATATCTTATAAGCTACAAGATCTTATTTTATCCAAACACTTTAAGAACTTATTGTTTAAAAAAAAAAATAACATCTTATAAGTTCCAAAAACATCTTATAAGATATAAGAACTTATAAGATCTTCTAAATAATTTTAGCCAAACACCCTCTAAATCAATAATACATCTATAATAACAAAAAGATTTGCCTTTGATTTAATAACAATTTTTATCATCACTGGAGTTGTCAATACACATATTTACTCATTATTAATTGTAACAACTCAAAACGTTAGTTTTTATTATTATTAAGTCATTGTTTTACAAAATAAAAATTATAATTACTTCATGGAGAAAATAAAAATTATTGTTATTAATACGTACATGTCATTGGTGATAATTTCCGCGCTATGATCACTTAATTTTTTGTCACTAATATTATACATATCAAGCATATTTAATTTAATCACTGATCAATGAATTAATTTAAAGCTTAAGAGATTGGATTAAAGAGTGAAATATATATATATATATATATACATAACACCCCTAATGTAATCAAGGTAACAAGGAACAATATATTATTTGTACAATGAAGTAGACACTTTAGTGAATTATGTATAATGAATTAATTAATTAAGGTAAATTTTTGTGATATGACCCCCTCTATTCATATTTCATACCTTCACTTTCATCCCTTTCCTTTCTTGGTCTGACTACTTTTCCTTTGAGTATAGCCTTGAAAGTTATCATCCAAACTAATGGACCACCAAGAACTCATCCAGAATAGCTAGCATGACAGACCAGCCATTTCACTGTGGCTTCTTCCTTCTGATTCCACTTGATATATATGATTAAAGCCCAATACAAAAAAATAAAGACTGCCAACCTGTGGCCATAAAAAGGGGAGAGGAAGAGAGAGAATGGCTTGCTATCATTTCTTTGCACAGGCTTCTGCTTAAACCCTTGGGACTGAAGGTAGGGATGAGGATGAAATTCTTAGTTGAGACTGAGTGCATCGTATTTGATTCAATCGTGATCGTTGGATTTATAAGAGATGGATAATTTTCTGATGAATGGTTGCTATCATTTCTTACAAAATGCCCAAAGTACCCTTGGGATTGAAGGTACGGATGACGGTCACAGATATAAGTATGACGTTAAAGGTTCAAATCTAAATGAAATTTTTAGCATATATTAATGTAAATTTAAATAAATAAATAAGAATGGGTTGAAATTCTTAATTGGACGACCAAGTGCAATATATCTAATCAAATTATAATTGCTGAATTTACAAGGGATGGATAGTGACCTAACCCTGTAAATATACTCGATGAATAATACACTTAATCTACTGTAAAATGAGCTAGGAATGAGGGGACCATAATCATGGCATAGAGGTACTATGTATGTATATATATATATAATTAATAACATCATCTCATCTTGTATAAAGTTTTGACTGAAAAGTAAAATAGATCATAATTAGGATTTTTAGAGAGAGAAAGATGGGGACTGGTTTGAGGTCAGAAGAAAGAGTTTATTCAAGATTCATGGATTCATTTGTGCTATATATCTTCCTTTCTTTCCAAGACTGCTTTATGATGAGACATTAAAAGAGTAAAGAGGGGGGGACTTTGGAAAGGTGCTAAAAGCAAAGGGAGGGAGAGGTATTTGGTTTGTCACCTAAACTACTGTTTCTTTGAATAAGAGAGAGAGAGAGAGAGAGAGAGAGAGAGAGGGAGATTCCTCTTGGAGCTGAGATCATTTAAAAACTTGTTAACATTCTTGGGATTTTCAAGTGTTAAAAAAAAATTATCACCTCATTATGGAGTCTGCAAACATTCATCATCATCATCAGCTCCAAGATCAACTTGTTGGCTCTTCTTCTTGTTTAGCTACCCCTTCTTGCTATGGAGTTGGAAGCACTACCCATGATTGGACCCCAAATTCCATCTTGTAAGCCCCTCCTACCACATGATATATCCTTCATATCTTGATACTTTATGATTTCCTCTTTTTCTTTTTCTTTAGTAGTACTGATTTGATGTGCATCAATCAGAAGAGTTACTAGAAACCCAAATACTCTTGTTTTTCCTTGTTAAATACAGTATTTTTCATGAATACAAGTAATCATGCTTGCGGAATATATACAGTACTGGAAGATTTGAAAATCTCAAAAGGGTTTTCTTGAATACACTTTTCTTTCTTTGCTCCAGAACTAGGGCTTTCATGAAACTTTCCTAATTTCCCATATATAGAAGAATATATTAGTTATATGATGATTCCTTCTGATTTTGCAGTTCCATGGCTCCAGACTCGGGCTTCCACTGGGCTAATACTAATGGGAGTATTCTAACCAATACTCATCAGTACTCTGCGCAAGATTTACAACTTTCAAGGATTAAGGAAGAATTCTCAGACCATTATTACCCTAAGTACACTGAATTATTAAACAGCAGCCCATCTTCAAGCACTGATGAAGTAAGTCTAAGGAAAGATGAGCAGAGAGATTTGGAATCCAATGATGTCTGCATGAAGCTCCTGCTTAAATCTCTCTCTTCTGGAAATCTTATGAACAAGATTCAGCTTTATCCAGGAGATTTATCTAATAATGGAAGGGGATTATTCAGCCAGATTTTTCCAAGCAGTTTGATCCAAGAAGGGTTAACAAATCCAGATTCTTTGGACATGAACTTACAGCCATTAGATCTCCTTCCATCTTCAAGATTCAGTGGCAACTTCAGCCAAATATTTTCAGACAATCAAATTGAGCTTATTACAGATGGTTTTTCTTACAGCCTTGATCATATGCAGCCATTATATACTTCTAACAAGGTACGTAATTAGTATTACTCTTTTTTTTTAATTTATAAAATTATATTTCAGAAATATCAGAAACAGTTCTTGGGATATAATTAACCACAGACCCAAAAAAACAATTTTTCTGAACTTTTTTTCCCCTCTTTTTCCAACACTTTTACCACCTAAAGAAAGCCCTTCTCTTTTTTCTCCATTTAAAGGCTACTTCAGCTTTATGCATTATATGAGCACCTTTATATTTTTTCAGAAATTTTTGAGTCTTTTTTATTGATTGGATTTGACAAGAGGGCCATGCACATTAATAATCATTCTTTGCTAAAAGAAACTTTACTCTTTTGATGAGTTTAAAGGTATCAGCTACAGCAGAAGCAAAACGAACCAGCAGTAGTAAAATGGAGCCAAAGGAACTTCAAAGTACTGCACCAAAAAAATCGCGGTTAGAAGGACGCGCTTCTTGCCCGCCCTTTAAGGTACAAAAGATGCAGGATTAATTAAGCATGCATTAATTTGTAAGAAGATTAAGTGTTTTTAGTAAACTCAGCTCTCTGCAAATTAATGATGTCTTAACCCTTAATTATGAATCATTTCTGCTCGTAAGTTTTTACTAATTAATTTGTACTGAATTAATCAGGTGAGAAAAGAGAAACTGGGAGATAGAATTGCTGCCCTTCAACAGTTGGTAGCACCTTTTGGCAAGGTAGTGTTGTTCTATAACTTCATGGATATATAGATTAATTACCACATTTATATATATATATATGTTATATTTGTAGGAAACGGAGGGATATTTTCTTATGAGTTGAATTGATTTGTTTAGGTTTAGACAAGTTCTAGCTAAAAATCAAAGTTTAGTTAGCATTGCTAGATGGTTTAAACAAAAATTCTCGACATCAAGCTAAATATAGAGTTCAAGTAAGTAAACGGATAGTACTGAATGTTGTGTAAAATTAAAATTATCTATAGTACATACTTTAGGATATGTTGATAGCCTGTATAGCATTATTTAATCTGATAAATTTCTTAACATCTGATGTTCCTTTTGCATTGTACTCAAGTTGAGTTAATTCACGAACTCAACTGCTCCCGAACTCGAACCCCTATTTTATAATTGGCTTCTTTTGAGAAATACCATACCAAATACAAATTAATCCAAATTTAGTGATCATAGGGCACCTGAAAGTGCCCTAATTAATTAATCACATAATTAATAAGAAAGTTTTTGCTGTATAAAAATTGTGATGACATGCGGGGGTGCAAAAGGCACAAACTCAGACAAGATAGGCACGATTTGCAGAATTAAGGAGTCAAAAAATTTGCATGCTTTTAGGATTTCAAGAAAAAGACAACATATTCTCTTCATAGTTATGTGTTGTATAGTATTTTTTTTTTTTTCCTTATCTTCCGGACAATATATAACTAATGGGTTTGGAGAATATTGCAGACAGACACAGCATCCGTACTAATGGAGGCCATTGGATATATCAAATTCCTTCAGAATCAAGTTGAGGTATTCGCACTTTAAACCATTATTCTAAGTGTTTGTTTTCTAGCTAAGCATTGGGACAGGACACACACTACACAATATATATATATATATATATGTGTGTGTAATATTAGTGAATGATAATGTAAAAATTATCATTATTTTTAGTGTTATTTTTTCAATGAAAATAATTTTTATTTTGTTATAATATGAATTAATAGTAACAAAAAGTAATATTTTAACTTGTCACACTACTAGAAAACCTAGCCATCAGCTATGAAAATATTGCTACGAAATGAATTTCGTAGCTATAGCTACAAATTGTAGCAACAAACTTTTTGTAGCACATGTAAATTTTTATATAACAAGTAGCAAAAACTATTAGTTAGCTATCAACCATTAGTCATGTTCATTACAAGCACAATAGATTAATTTTAAAATATCTATAAAATTACTTATATATAAGAAAAAATAATTATTAGCTATGAATTAGCGAATGTTAGCTACGAGAGCATCTGCTTCGAGTTTGGTTAAGTTAATTTCATTACTTAGGCTGCGAATTTTTGGCATTAGCTAGGAATTAATCGTAGTTAATGCCCCAATTTTTTGTAGTGAGATCAACACCGATAATGAATTATATTCCTATAGTGAAAGTTTAGTGACAATGCAAATTATGTCATGCATATTGATTATAAATTATCATTAAATTTTCACTATAAGTATGTAAATTGCCAATAGTAACAATTTAAATACTATTCTTATAGCTATTAAGTTTGTAAAATTCATTAGGATAACAAAATAAATTCTTTTATTACTCAATATATGTAATTAGTAACAACTTTTAAATCGTCATTTTCTATTTTGTCAGGAATTACTTTTTTTTCCTTATAACGTGAATATAACTTGAATTTTTTATAGAATTATATTTTATATGTATATATATATATATATATATATATAGTTTGAGATCGTTTTCTTGCAGACGCTGAGCGTCCCTTACATGAAGAAATCATGGAATAAGACCACCAGAGTAATGAAATCGGTAAGAAAAATGCTTACTTCTTTCTTAATTTTTTTGCTTGGGCTTCGTTTTGTTTCACATGAAATTGATGGAAAATGGGAAAATTGAGGTGTTTCTATTTTCTAGAAGAAAAAAAAAAGATATATTGAAAAATAACTCAATTTTCTTTAGTTTTTGACGTGTTTGGTTTTATTTCAGTTTTCTTGGGAAAGAGTTATATATATTTCTATTTTCTAACAGTATTTTACAATTAATTAATGCTATTTGGTTCAAGATATGGCCATACAAAACTTTTATTTGATCACTATTTAGGTTTATTCAAGTTATTAGTTACAAATCGATCCAAATTAATAAATTATTGGTTATAATTTAAACACTATTAAATTTTTATTATTTATTATTATATCAAAATAAAAATTATTGTTACTTAAAATATATAACTAAGGAAACTTTTACATTATCAATTACATCCCATTAGTATATCGTTTCACATTAATATTATAAGCTATTTTAAGATAAAACTTTACAAAAGTTGATATTTTTCTAAAAATAATAGTTGAAAGTTAATGTCGATTCATGTTATTACACGAGACAATATTTTTACCCCAAAAAAAAATCTAAAAAGATCGGATATCATAATTTTTTATGCCTCTACAAATAAATTGAGCACGGTAGTTTAAATTCTAATTCAAATAAATGATATCTAAAAGCATACATATATCCATAAATATTAAATTCATAAAAAATGATATGTACTATGTGATAACAGAATCGAATTGGAAACGAAAGCGAGGAGCCAAAGAGCGACCTGAAAAGCCGAGGGCTTTGTTTGGTTCCATTGTCATGCATGTCATACATAACCGACGGTTGCGGTGGTGGTGGCGGCGCCGTTGTCTGGCCGCCGCCTCATTTTGGTGGCGCCGCCTAAAAAATTTGAAATTAAATGTATATTTGTATGCTTTTTTTTATGAATACTTCTGGTTAGCCTTAAGAACAGTCTCCAAGCTTGACTCAATGGAGCAAACTTGGTCATCAAAAAAGAGAAAAAGAAAAGATATTGGGAGGGACCAAGTTTGATCCATTAGTGTGTAGCTCAGGTATTATTTCTATTAATTATATCATGTCTCTATTGTTTGTGTAGATTAAGGCCCGTTTGGTTTTATTTTTATTTTTCATTTATATCATTTTTAAAATTTGAAAGTTAATTAATGAAAATGAGTTTGTATTTAGATATATTGTTAGAAAAGTAATAATTATATTGAGTTTAGTAAGTTGTAGGTAGAAAGAGATGGTAATAATGATAATAGATTATTAGAGAATGTTTTTGAGAATAGAAATGAAAATATATAAAAAGTGATATGTTTCCATTTTTAAATAGCAGAAAATATGAAAATAGAGTTTGAGAATGAAAACAAATGAGACCTAAGCCTTTGTTTGGTTTCATTCAAGCAAATTATTTTTCAACTCAGAAATTGAAAATAGGTATTTAAATTTATTTTCGATGGTACTACTTTAGAATATTATTTTTTTATTCTTCAAAACAAATACAATCATTGCATATATATATATATGTGTGTGTGTGTGTGTGTGTGTGTGTCTTTTTATACTATAGTTATACATAATTAAAAATATGAATATAAAATTATATTTTCATCTTATTAATCAAATGAAAAGATATTGATTTTGCATTTATAGTATAATGTCTTCTCTCAAAATAAAACCAAATACTTCATTTTATCCCAGAACAATCTTTAATCACCTCCAAAATTAAACCAAATATTGATATTTTTCCCAACCTTACTCTCCCGAAAATTTAATATTCCAAAATTTTCAACAAACCCTGATTTACTCTTATATCGGTATTAATTTTGCAACCAATTTATGAGGCAAAAAGGATCTATAACAATATAACATTATCTACTTCGGGAAAAATGAAAAACAGCTAATAATCAATTAAAATGGAACTTGTTCAATGAACTTGTAAAAAAGTTTCATTTTTTTGAGATATTAAAATAAAATAAATAGGATAAGATAAGAGTATACAAAGTATTTGTACGATATCTAATCTACAGAAACATATATATAATCCAGGAAATTGATTGATTCCCCCTTTGTTCTAACTTGCAAAGTGTCTAGCAGCACGACACTTGTATTATTCTACCACGATCTCATTTTCACGAAAAATAGGTAATAATTAATTAATATTGACAATCAATAACTAATAACTACCAACATTTAATAATTATTATAAATTCATAGAATTCGTACATGAAATCTCATATTTTATAGTTTTTACTAGGGGTGGCAAAATGGGTTGTAAATCATGGGTCCAACCCAACTCACATGGTTTTGGGTTGGGTTGGGTTCCAAAATTTTAAAAATGGGTTGATGTGGGTTGTATTTGGTTTGGGTTCAATGTGGGTTTAAGTGGGTAAAAAATGGGTTCAAACAATTAATTTAATAGATTAAAAAATAACTTCAAATTAATAATAACAAATTTATATTATTTTTATTTTCTCATTTTTGTCAAAGTCTAGTAATTTTAGATCATTAATAATATTTAAATTGAAATAATCATCTTGGACTTAGGTTAGTTGTCTTGAATTTTTCTCAAAATATAAATTTTAATATATGAATAATATATAAAAGTGATCATAGGAATAAATATTGTATCTACTAATTAAAAATAAATTCTAAATTTAATTTGTTGCTTAACTAATATTGCATGTCAATAATAAGATTGACATACAACTTATATGTATTAATTCTGGAATAATGAAAATTATACAAATTCTTTATTGAAAATTTAATATACATTTATTGGTGTGAATTTTGGAGTGGACATTCGGATCGGGTAGTTCGGATTGAGTACCAAATTTTTTGGTTAGTAATTTTAACTACCCCACACCAACCTAAAATTTTCGAGTACCCGACATTTCAGATATCTAACACTAAATACTATTTTTAAAAAAATTTAAAAAATAAAAAAAATTGAACATTATATAATATTATAATCTATAATATATTTATATATATGGTATATATACATCTATTTATATACAAATTAAAGCCAGGTACTCAAACTACCCAATCGGGTAGGACTTCCTACCTGATATTGAACTCGAAATTTTATTCTAGTATTGGGTATCCAACCCGCAATTTTTTTAAATACGAAAAATTCGACTCATCCGATCGGGTCGGGTCGGTACCCGAATCATCTGATCGGAATGCCCACCCCTATGTGTGATAATGGTGTCATTTTTTTCAAAATGATCAACTATTTTTACAAGATAACTACTAGAATTATAATTAATTATGAATATAATTACATATGAAAAATTAATAAAATAAATATATAATTTAATAAATCTCCCATTATACTGTAAAATTTCATATTGAATATAAGATATGAAAGATATATTATTATTTTTTTTTTTTATTTTTTTTTTAATTAATTTTTTTGATTAAGTAAAAATTTTATTTTTTTTCATTTGGTCCCATTTTCAGCCCAACCCAAATCATTTTCAACCCACCTACTTAAAACCCATATTGAGCCCACCCATTTTGAACCCAATCCACCCATTTGCCACCCCTAGTTTTTACGATCGTCATAAATCTTCTGGCTGCTCTACAGTGTGGGCCTTTCGGCCCAAAAAAGAAGCCCGTTTAAAGTTGGCCGTAGGCTGGCCCTGTGGCATATTATCTTAAAAGTTCTATTCCAAAGATGGGCCTCGATGATGGATCCAAATTAAACAGCGAAAGCCCGAACACGTATCAAGTACCAATTCGTCCGTGATGATATTTGATTTTATTCCGTATCAAAAAATTAATTGAAAAGAATAAAATTTGAATATAAGATTCATTCTGTCACATATCATTTTCACATTTCTATACTTAATGATGAATTAAATTATTACCGTATGATGCTAATCCACGCATCATAAGTTCTAATGAAATCTCGCACCAAAATCCTTTTTTGAACTTCGCTTGTTCAATCAAAATCCATCGACTCTGTTTGTCTATAATTTAGATGTTTTTTAATTTTCAAAATAATTCAAATAATACGATTTATTTTCTAATTTTACTTTGATTATTTGATTTGAAAATAGAAATATATTGCTTTGTTGAAATGATAACATTTCGTTATTTATAATGTTCTCTCAAAAAAAAAAAAAAAAACACCCAAAACAAAAAGAAGAGAGCTAAAACCAAATTCATGAGCCTTTTCTCTTTGTTTCCCGGGCCTCTAATAAGACGGGTGAGTAACACGTAAAAAATGCCCTCGGGAGGGGATTTCATAACCTTCGTTCAATGGTCAAATTCTACAGGACTGGATGTTTTATGAAAAAAAGAAAAGCTCCTTATTGGCCCTAGGCGACACACATACTACAATGGCTGGGACTGATCGCGTTACTCAAGCCGACATTATTGCTTCCACTCATATCCCGATATAAGAAATCCAACAGGAGTAGGAAGAATGGATTGTTAGTGTGGACGATTTAAAAGAAAAAAGACCTAATCATTAAAACTACACTAATCTATCATTACATATATATACATGCAGAAACTAATTAATAAAAATACATAGACAATTACTATAAAAAAATTTTAATTTTACTTCAATCCAACGACTTATTAATGTAATACTTACAATAAAATAATCTCCTCTTAAAATATATTAAATAATTAATTTTATTTTATAACATTTTTCAAGAACTTCTAAAACAATAACAAACAAATACCATATTTTCCAAATTCATTCCCAAAAATGTTTTCTCAAAATATTTTTATTAAATAACCCAATTTACAACCAAACCGACCCGTTGTGATCAAGATTCGATTTCTTTAATCCCACTTAATTATCATATTTACTAATTAATTATCTAATATCTCCGGCGACGCTCCTCCGTAATCTCCATTTCCTGTCTCTCTCATGTATAATGTCATGTGTTACTGTGTAATTACTTCGCTTTCACTTTTCTCCAACTCTGTAAAATTTTCTGAACTCTTGAAGGTCTATGATAGGCCATGGCGATTAAGAAGGGATTATTATACGCTGTGAGCATCCACAGGAATACGGCCATTGGATCTCGCTTCCCCATTGCTGTTATCTTCTTCTCATTCCTCGCTTTCAACTTTTTATTCATCGGCCGCGGTCTCTTGACCGGTGCTTCCACTGGTCAGTTTCCGTGGAAATTGATTTTTGAACTTTAGTGATGGTTTCTTTTTTTATTAATGTGAATTCGGAGTTTGGAACTGGGAGCATCAAGGATTATTCTTGAATGTTGTTATATGATGCAAGTGAAGTAGTTGTTAGTCAATTATGAAAATTGAGTGAAGAGTCGTGTAAATAGCAATGAAGTCTGTAGGTTTTGAGTCGGTGAAAGATTTTTGTTGCCTGGAGTTTTTTTTTTTTCCTTCCTTTTTTCTTTTTCCCGGAATTTAGAAGTGGTGGCTTTAATTAACCTGTTAGTTGAAGTTCTGAATTTAGTTGAACATTTAGGCGACAAGATCTCAGAAATGTGTGTGAGGAGATAAACTTGGTCGAATGTCTGGATTAGGTCCCTATTTCAGGAATAGGTGATGGGCTGAACTTAGTACTTAGTACTAATAAATTGTAGAAAGTAGCTTTGATCAGTGGATGGTTCCCTTCACTGGAATTTTGTTTAAAGCAGCAGTGTAAGGCAACTTGAAATGCTGGCTACGGGGAAATACTACGTGCATTCTTATTGGATATGTGTTCTTTGAAATTCTAAATTAGTACAGAGACCTTATCACCAAAACTAGTAGGAAAGTCGCAATCTTTTGCTTTGATTGGTTGATTTTGGGCTGAACTTAAAATTAGAGTTTCTGATTTGCTTCAGTTGAAGCTAGCTGCAAATGTTGGTTTCTCTTTCTGGACATATTTTTGAGGTGGAGGAGAATTTTGGAGAATGGGGATCAAACATTGACATGACCAATAACTGTACTCATTAGAGATTTGAAATTGTAATCAGTCGTCTTACTACCCAAGAAAAAGCATACAGTAATCTGATGGTACCATTCACATGGTAAGCCAATCCGGAGTAATTTTTGTCGTTGGTGCTATGATCTTGTTTCTCAAGTAAAAACAGAGTAAACTCTAAATTTAATAAATGGTTCCTGGTAACTGCAATGTTGAAGTATAGTTCTCATTTCTTATTGAAGTTAGTCTAGACTATTTAGAATGATTTTGGGATTAAGGAGAAAAGATGGTATGGCCAGATTGAAAAGTGAGTGGAGCTATGGGATTGAACAGACTGTACTGAGTTTAGTAAGAAGACGGTAGGTTTTTGAGAGAATCTACTGGAGATTTTGTGGAGAAAAGTGATCGAGTTTGAGAGGCAACCACAAGGGGTTGGGGAATGACTGGCCGCTAAAGAAGGGTTTTGTTGGAGCTAGGAGGGGGAGTTAATCCACCCCCCACCCCCACCCCCCCCCCCCAACCCCCAACCCCTAGCTGTGGGTGAGAGTATTATTTTCATCATTTATCTTTTCCAATTTATAAATCTACTATCTCCATCTCTTTTTGCATGGGGCCAGGGAGTTAAGTAGTTGGATGAAAACCATGCTATTTGGGCCATTCGCACATATTCAGAAACAGTGTGGTTCAAAATGATTGTAAACAATCACTTGAAGGGCAAAAGGATTTGTCCCTGTATCTATTTTTGGAGTGTTAGGAAACATATGGATTAGTGCCAGCATTTTCAGTCGCTCTCTCTGTCTGCCTGTGTTGCACGCTTGTATTCACATGTCACTTGGCTATTTATTACCTCTTGTAGTTTACATATGTTTGTAAACTAATATATATATATATATATATGTGTGTGTGTGTTTTCACAGATCAGAATGAATTTTCAACAAATTCTAGTGGACAGGTATCCTTCTTCTGCACATACTTCACTTGGATTCTAGTTGTGGTTCTGTAGAGAGTGCATAACAAAAAAAAGTACTGCTTGATACAGGACCTAAATTGGAGAGAGTGGTTGGCATTGCAACATCTTAAACCTTTATTGTCAAAAGAGGCAAGTTTTCATGCAATGAGTGCATGCCGATATATTCAAAATTATGCTATTGTATGTTGTTATTTGTTGGTTTTTGCTAACTTGAGCATCATATTAGGTAATTGATGTCATTAAGGCCAGCACAGATGATTTAGCGCCTTTAAAAGTCGACTTTTTCAGAAAGAATAATTTGTCTGCGTCATGGAAATTTGTTGGGCAAGAAACTAATGCTGACAGTGTTACTTCTGCTGAGGTCAGGATGAGTATGTGACTGTAGCTATTGTTAATTGTGTGGATGAAAAACTGTATTATCAATTTTAAGTTGCTTAATCATTTTTCCTTGTTTTTTGGTGATTTTAAGTCCACTGGAGCAGCTTCAAATACAAAACAAGAAACATCTAGAGCGAAGCAGGAATATGATTCTAATGGTAATATCTTTTTGGAAATTCAGGTCATACGATAGTTCATTTGGTTACATTTCAATATGAAATGATTGAATAGCATATTTTTCTTTTGCAGAGGATCATTCTAGTTTTCTTGACACACCTGCTACACTCGCCAGAAGGGTAAGCATGGCAGTCATTTCAATATAATCTCTCACTGATAATTCATGCCTGCTATTATGAAATTTCTTTGCGAAGGTTGCCCCTTGATCCTTTTATTTGAATATCCATGGAATAACCATCACTTGAGCTTGTATTATCGGTCGCCATATTTCCTATTCTACTCCTGTATTACTTGGATCTATATGAGCTATAGCATTATCTGTGTAATCTTCTGCAGCAATTGAGAGGAAAAAGGCGTGAAAAGCGTGCTGCCAATTTGGTAAAGCAAGATGATGGAGTGACCGTAAAGCTAGAAAATGCAGCCATGCAACGTTCTAAATCAGTTGATTCTTCAGTTTTGGGGAAGTACAGTATATCGAGAAAAGAAAATGAGAATGAAAATTCTGATTCAACTGTGCGCTTGATGAGAGATCAAATGATAATGGCAAGGGTGTTTATAAGTCTAGCCACAAATAAAAAAAAGCTCGACTTGGCCCGTGAGTTACAGAACTGGCTGAAAGAGAGTCAGCGTTCTTTAGGAGAGGCAACTGTTGATTCTGATCTACAGCACAGCCTGCACAGGTGATGGATGTATGGTATTATCGATCTATAGTTAGCCGGATTCTAGCTTGTTCTATATTGACATTTGCACGTGGATGGACATACAGTGCACCTGAGAAAATTAAAGCAATGGGCCTAGTGCTGTCTAAAGCTAGGGAGCAATTATATGACTGCAAGCTAGTCACCGAGAAGCTAAGAGCCATGCTGCAATCTGCATATGAGCAAGTCCGGAGTCTGAAAAAGCAAAGCACATTCCTTAGCCAACTAACTGCAAAGACAATTCCAAATGGACTTCACTGCTTATCCATGCGCTTAACGATTGACTACTACCTCCTTCCACTAGAGAAAAGGAAGTTCCCTTGGAGTGAGAATCTGGAAAATCCAAATCTCTACCATTATGCCCTATTTTCTGATAATGTTCTTGCAGCCTCAGTAGTTGTCAACTCAACAATTATGAATGCCAAGGTATGTTTGGTACAACTATGGTTTGTAATTGAATTTTGCCTTCAATATCTCAAAGCTTAGTGCTGAATTGACAATTGGGGAGGTGACATTTGTAAAGTGAAACTGCAAAATTCACTTTTCAGATTATTATGTCCACTTCCTTGGTGTGTGGCTTAGCAAGTTGCCTGATTGTTGCATACTTGATAGGAATAGCTGGAAAATCCATGGTGTCCATCTCATGAATAACAATTATTGTACATACATATATCTGTATGGCTTATATACACACCACAGACACACATAAGTACATCCAGAATCCACAGTTGTGATCTCCTGAATAGGATTTTGTGTGCAGATACATGTGTGCATACATATATGTTGTTCTTCTCATTGGCCATGATAAGAGGCATGTTTATCTCAGCCTTAGCCATTTATGCAATGTTAAAAGATTTTCCGTCAGACAATTCTATTTGCTGAACGTGCTGCTTGAATGACTTTGCAGGAGCCTGAGAAACATGTTTTTCATCTAGTTACTGATAAGTTGAACTTTGGAGCGATGAATATGTGGTTCCTGTTGAACCCTCCTGGTAAAGCCACCATTCATGTGGAAAATGTTGATGAATTCAAGTGGCTTAACTCATCATATTGTCCTGTCCTGCGTCAGTTGGAGTCTGCTGCCATGAAAGAGTACTATTTCAAGTCGGCTCATCCTACCACACTTTCTGCTGGTTCTTCTAACCTGAAGTACAGAAATCCAAAGTATCTTTCAATGCTCAATCACCTAAGATTTTATCTCCCACAGGTTTATCCAAAGTTGGATAAAATTCTTTTCCTTGATGATGATATCGTTGTTCAGAAGGACTTGACTGGTTTGTGGAAAGTAGATCTCCATGGAAAAGTAAATGGAGCGGTTGAAACCTGTGGTGAGAGCTTCCATCGGTTTGATAAATACCTAAACTTTTCAAACCCTCACATTGCGAAAAACTTTGACCCGAATGATTGTGGCTGGGCATATGGAATGAACATTTTTGATCTGAAGGAGTGGAAGAAGAAGGACATAACTGGCATATACCACAAATGGCAGAATATGGTAAGTTTTCTTTATTGTTACATTTTTCTCTTTAAAGTTTTTCTTACACCATCGTTGTTGGTGTTAGAATGAAAACCGGGAGCTGTGGAAACTTGGGACACTGCCTCCAGGTCTGATTACCTTTTATGGGCTCACACATCCACTTGAAAAGTCATGGCATGTGCTTGGTTTGGGTTACAATCCAAGCATTGATCGGTCCAAGATTGAGAATGCAGCCGTCATACATTACAATGGGAACATGAAACCCTGGCTAGAGTTGGCAGTGACAAAGTACAGACCACATTGGACCAAGTACATAACATATGATCACCCGTACATACACAGCTGCAAACTAAGTGAATGACATAATGCCGAAATTCAAGGGATTTTTCAGTCCTCCCTGCCTGGGCTGCTGACTAGCTTATTGAGCTCACATTAACTGATCAAGGTAAAATCTCTGCCCTTTCTGCCATCATTCATTCTTCTGTTCAAGCATGTGTGATTCACATAAGCACTCCTTGTATTTTTGATCATGGAGATGCTTGGTAGTTGCAGATATTATTGTTGACTGATTTATTCTCTGAACAACCTACTCAAAACATTTAGATTCAAATAGTATCAGACTCTTCTCTGTACTTCTTGATGTAAAAGTAGAAAAATCATGGTTATTTGTCCAATGCTAACTTGTAGTTATGGTGTCATGAAAGAAATGAATATTAGTTATTTTTTAACTGTGCAGACTTTTTCTTTTTCCTTTTTTTTTTATTTTTTTTACTTTTTTGGCCTTTGAAGTTAGAAATTTAAAAGCATTTGTATATTACAATTGCATGTGTAAATTCATTTCCTAAGATGTTCAAGATTTTTTATGGGTTTATTTTCGTTCAAATAATTTGTTGGGTCTGACATTGGGATAATTAATTATGATTAAATTACATTGATGACATCAGAAATTTTTAATCCCGTTGACTAACAAAATTCAAAAATTTATATATAATTTGTAATTATGTGGATGTCGGACGGCCAGCTGCCAAGTCTGTACAAAGAACCTTGTTCCAGCTAATGTTTTCCTCTGTTAGAGTCAGATTGAGATTGTCTGGTGCGCAAGAAACGAGGAAAACCGTGTGCCCGTACATAGGTTGTTTATTGCCTTTTAATGGAAACCGTTGCTTTTACGCATATATTCGTATTTTAATTTAATTAGTAATAGTATTGATTGAGAACTTAGATTAAAACACCATCCAAACAACTTTGATAGAAAATTAATTGGAGCGGAACTTGTCAAAAGAAATATATTTTTAAATATATTTTATTATTTTTATATTCTGATGATGCAAATTGACTATTATCTGTGTTTTTAGGATGTAAAGTGTCGATCACTCTATTCGTATATTTTATCTTTGATTCTTGAAATGTCCCTCAAAGAAGAAAGGACAACATAATTAAAGAAAAGCATAATTCAATTTTAACAATTTAAATATCAATGATAATATAATTGTACATATCGAGATTCAAGAATAAGGGATTAAAGTAAATGTGTGACTGGTTAATTTAAATATCTATATTACTCTATTCTAACTTTTTAATTTATCGACTGACTTATCATACTGATTTTTATAATTTTGGTATTATTAGACCTCTCAATTTTATTTTTTTCATGTAATTTAATAATATTCAAGTTACTTTTTGATAAAATTGACTATGTTGTGTTGCGTATTACTTACGACAAAAAATTTATTTTTTTTGGGATATAAGGAGTACTATCTAAACTTAAAAGGATATTTTGCTAAATTTATCTTGTAAGATGACATATCTTATTTTAAAAAAATAAAATTTTAAAGTATTTAAATAAAATAATTACACATAAGACGTCCAAAAAGATGATGGAGATTCTTGCATCTAGGAGAGGACCACGGAATTTTGCAAAAGAGGGGCCGTACTTTAATGTATTTACCCCGTAAGCCCTCCTTATCCAAATTGTCTTCGTAATGCTACACACGTGGCGCTCATCTATGACGGGTGGTATCGCCGGTCGCCGGCACTACAGTCTCCGTCAGGTAGCGCTCGCTTTTCTCGGCTGACGTCATCCGTTAAGTCATTGTAAAAGGTCAGAAACACCCTTCAATAATAATATCTTTTGGCATGTGAAAAAATGGACTATTTTCAGCTTCAATATATCTTGATTTAGGGCTGGGCTAAAATGTACATATAAACATTAATAAGTTGGCAAAATACCTAACATTGAGGAAAATATTATTGTAGGATTGAAAACTGTTTAACCAAATGTCAAGATTGTAAAACCTTCATTAATTAATTTATTGTAGGCAAAATACCCAAGATTGAGGAAAATATTATTGTAGGATTGAAAACCTTCTTTTGTAAATTTTATTTGTGTCATTTTATTTCACGGGATTTTTTAATTATTTTTTATCAATTAAATATATAATTTTCATAATTACAAAATTATAATTACGAACATAATTTTGTGATGTTACGTACAATTTCCAAAATGTTCATATTGAACCTTGCGTTGAATTAATTACATTATTAAAATATTAGGCTTTGTTTGGTTATGTTTCCCTGAAATAATGTTGTTTCGGGGAAACATAACCAAATATATCCCTTTTTTTTTTTCAAAATGTACATTTTTTAATATATACATACATATTATATATATATTATATATTTTATTATTATTTTAATATTAAAATAATAACTCAATTCCATTTTCACCCATAAAATCCAACAAAAAAATATTGATCTGACAGATATAGTAAAAAATGTCTCCCCCAAAATATAAACAAACATACTAAAAAATAACTTTCACATTTTCTAATAATTCATTCTCCCAAAATACATAATAAACATATAATAAAATCAAACAAACAACATAACCAAACACAACCCTAACTTTAGCATGTACTTCACGCTAAGTATTTAATTTAGACGTTAAAAAAAAATGCACATCGATCTTTGAAAAAGAAAAAAGAAAAAAAGAAGTATACCTTACTAATCTTTTAGTACCTGAAGTAAAATGCTATCCCTAGTATTCTTTAAAAGTTGATGTTTAGAAATCATAACCTTACCTGTTAAGCTTGAATATCATAAAGTACAAAAAAAATTAATAATAATAAGTTGCACATTTTTTTTTTAATTATACAGATGCATGCATATCAGGTGTCCGTTAAGACTTGAAAGTCGGACCTCCCACATCATATGAAAGACTTATGTCATTGGGTCACAAACTACTTGGCAAGTTGCACAATTTATATTAGTAACAATAAAAAAAATCATATTTTAAGTAAAAGTAGAAGAAGAAATTACATATGTGAAATTATATAAATTCTTGATGAGTAGAAAGGTTTAAACAAACCACGGATGCAATAATGGACTATTCAAAAAAGAAAAAATTATAGGATATATTGCAAAATTAAATGATAAGTAAAACCCAAAAGCCACAAATCACCAAGTGAATATAGAAAGCAACTAAATGAATAATATCAAATAAAAAATACATTAATTAACAATCTAATTCGAATTACGGAAATATTGAAAATAAAGGAATTCAGCAATACATTTAGAGTAATTTGAATATTTGATTATGATATTTCATACAAAATATAGTTATGGGAAAAAATCACAAGATCAAAAAAGGAAGACAAATGTATCATTATTTTTGTAATCTTTCTTAGAATTTAGCTAATTTTGTAGCATTGCTTAATACATTAATCAAATATTTCTTAAATTTGTGTAAATTATGAAAGTTTTGACTCAATTTTTTTTTTCTAATTACGTGCATGAATAAGATTTAAATTCTATTAAAATATCACTAAATTTCGTTAGTTATAATATTTTGGTGATTTAAATTTTTTTTTAAAGAGCTAATATTAAGCAATCAATGAAATTGTTGAAAACAGTACACAAAAATTAAATTTTGAAAATTCAAAATTTGCTTAAAATTACATAATTAAATTTGAAAGGTCCAACGCCTACATGTAATTAAGCTGGTCAATGGGTAGGGTTAAACCCATGATAATAATACAATATACATACTCACACCCAATAAATAGATATGAGACCCGAATCATATCCAAACCCATTAAAAAAATAGAATAGGTAAGGGTAGGGTCATACCCATGGAATACCCAAATACTCAATATCAAATATCCATGTTCTAATTCCCTCATTTCCAGCTTTAATCTTTTTTATTCACAAAACTTTATTTAGTTACTATTCGTCAAACCTAAACCCAAAAATATATTAAAAATAATTGATTTTGGATTACGAATCTTTATAATCAAATATGATTGATTGGATATTTTAATCGGATAAAAATTCTAAAATTTGAATCGAAATCGAATTAAAATTCAATCCACTGACATGTCTACCTCAAAATTACTCATTATCCAAATACTCAAATTTAACTAGTTAATGCAAATTACTTATATCAAAATTAAATTTCTAATAATAATCATGGCATACTTGAAGTGTATATTTAAATTTTTAGTACATATAAAATAAAAAAAATAAAATTATTTTGAATTTATTTATTTTCAATAGCTTTGGACAATAGAGAAAGAAAGATTTTTATATTTTGGTGCTCAATATTCAAATTTTCAATAACATCAAATTAAAATTTTCCCACTAATTACATATATTTTATTGAATATATTACATGAAATAATAATATTTCAAAAAAAAATGAAAAGAATAAAGTTAAAGAAAGAAAATAATAATATATTAGAGGAAAAATTGAGAGAAAAATGTAATACGGGGAAGAAAGAAAAAAAGTGATACATACTCTTGTGGTTCTTATTTGTTTAATATACCAAAACTTAAATATATAAATTAACTAAATTAAATTAAATGACTAAAATTAAATGCATGCTTTTTTTTTTAATTTAAAAAATTGAGTTAACTTTTTAAAACTATGCCGAAAAAATTAGCCAATATTAACAAATTATTCTAGTATTCAAATATTAGATAATTTTAACATTTTAATTGACACTATAAATTTTTGAAAAAGATGAAAAAAATAATCAAATCAAAACACAATAAAAAAACTGGGTCTAATAAACTAAGCCTAACCATAGACTCAATAGGTCTTGGGTTCGATTAGGGTAGGATTTAGTTTAGGGTCTATTATTTGGATATTTTAGGGTATTGATTTAATTGAATTTATGGATAGAGTAGGGTATGATAAATATATGATATAATTATTGGAGTATAATAGAGTATGGATTTGGGGAGGGCAATACCCTATTCATTGACAGGCCTAGGTATAATATTACAGAATTATGCATACGTGGTGTATTAAAATGGTCACTAAATTTAGTTAGTAAACATATTTTAATGATTTCGAAATCGTTAAGTTCATAGCAAATGCTAAGCAATCAATGAAATCATTCTAAAATATTTTTTAAGAAATTATAAGTTCTAAAATTCAAACTTTAGTTAAAATTGTACAATTGTGATCAAAACACTAATTCTTATATACGAAAATATGTACACGAGTTCCATTTATTTGTAACCACTTAACAAAAACTTAAACAAACTATATGATAAAAAATTAAGCAATATGATATGGACACAGACTCAAGTAGGATATATTGAAATTGTTACTAATTAGGTAGAATTTTAAAATTTTAACTCAGTAATTTTTATTAGTTTGAAACTCTTTTTTGTACATGTGATCTTATTCGTATTTATTAGGATAACACTTATTCGTACGTCGTCGTTTCTTATCTATATCTGTACTGATACTCCTTGATATCTTAGGACTCTTCCTTGCATGGGAAGCTTTGCATATATAAAGGATTTTTTTTTTCTTCTAAAATCTTTAACACAACTTGACTGATTTAAAGAATTGTCTATATTAAAACCTTCTTCTAGAAATCAACACATAATTTGATTGATTGTCTCTCCAGTATATTATCTCCATTCTCCATTCCTCTTGAAGTATTATCAAATTGCCCCCGACGATTTAAGTGCACAAGTTAGTAGAAGCTTCAACATCGATTCCACGAATAGGGATTGCTTAGAAGTTGTTTGCGTAAAAAATACGAAGTTCATATAAGTTCAAAGGTTTGCTTGATTTGAGGTGGTTTTTGTTATACTTTTACTGTATAGAAGGTAAAATCAATTCACTTATTTTGATATTGTTCTGCATGCAATTTAATTTTCAATTAAAATAATTGATCCTTTGGAAATTGCCCTTAATTGGCCAACCCTAAACCCTAGTATGCTCCCATGATTTTATTTTATTTTTCTTTTGATATAATCCGATTGAAGAAGAAGATTCACAATAAAATTATTGATATTAACATTTGGATACACATTATAATGAAAAAGTCAAAATTATAATTATAAATATCTCTCGTGTAGATATTTTTAAATTTCTTTCATTATGATAATTGTAGTCCAAATTCATTCAAAGGACAAATCCGTCTTTATATGTACGCAGCCTGTTTTAGAAGTCACTGTCGTCTGTGGTGCTCTGATTGTCTATTTCTACAACTCTACTCATTGCGTAATATCAAACGCACTTAATACTAATAATTTAACACTATACGCTCTTTCTCTGGCGTTGGAAGGAAGAATCTCTTATCTTCTTCTTCCTGTCTCCCTCAAGCCATTTCATCTTTCCTTTTATCCAGTTCTCAATCGTCGGTTGTCAGTCATCCATTATACTCTGCCCACTCCCTTCTCATCTCTTTTTTCTTTTCTTGTTTTGTTTGTTCCGGATCAATATTTTCTTGATTCTAATCCCATAAACCCCCCGCAATTTCCGGGCTTGGAGAGCTGGAGATTATAAAGCTGCGACTTTGGTGGGTTCTGCTCTTGATTCTTAAAGATTTTTAGAGAGGATCATTTTTTTTTTCAGGTGTGGTACTTATGTGCAAAAATAACAACTCTTGTCTAATTTTATGCCCTCTTAATAACTTGAATGATTCATGTGGGGGACAATAGCTTAACTAAAGGTAAAAAAGACAGCCAATTTTGAACCAGCAAAACAGAGGAGGGGAGGGAGGGGAACTTTTTTTTTCCTTCTTCTTTTGGAGATTTTATGGTTTGAAGATGAGGGGTCCGTCGGAGCATTGAGTATAACTAGTCCTAATCCTGTGTTTTGACTTGTAGAGTCACAGAGGGTATTAGCGGGATCTGGGCTTAATTGGGTTGGTCTGATGAGGTTATCACTTTACTAATGAATATCGAAGGGAAAGATTGTGCCTTTATTTCTTTGCTGTTGTATATTATCAGTTTGCCATATGAGATAGAGGAGATCTCCACAACTCATAGTTTAGATTTGTTTTTCCCCTCCAGGGATTTTCATGGAAACGTTTTCCGGAGTTAATACTACTGCTGGAATGAATGATTATAGTGTCTGTGGAAATAATTCAATAAAATATCCAGCCGGCATATGATTAGAATCATTGAGAGATGCCACATGTCTTTTTTTTATATAACTCACTGCTGTGTAATTTAATTGGTGGATGCACATTAGGCTGACGACTTTTTGTTTATTAATTTCTGATGTCTCCTATAGGAATTGAGATGGTTTCTCTACAAGGCCCTGTCTTTTGCGCCGTGGTCCGTGCAAAACAAACTGGACTGTCTGTGCCTGTTAATTCACCCCTGCTCAAAGCTAAATTAATTAGAAGTGGATTCTTGGGGCTCAAACAGCTCAGCTATGGCGTGAATAATGTGGGCTCCCAGCAACATTCGAGGAAATGCAGAACAATCCAGTGTAGTTTCAGTTCATCATCAAATGGCAACGGTAGCATGGCTGAGAATTCCAGTGAAAATGATTCTGATTATGTGAATTCAAGTGTGCTTGAAGCTGGTATGTAGAGTTTCTTGACAACTCAATAGTCTTGAGAATTAGAAAACCTTTTATCATTTTGGATCAAATATGAAAAATGTGTAGATGCAAGTACAAGGGAGTTTTAAGCTTTCCCTTAGTACTATTTCTGCTTGTTTGTATCAAAGTTAAATGAGAAAATCACTCTTCTTATGCAAACTTGTAAAACGGGCATCATTTCTCATTAGTAGGTATTATAAGTTATTGTATACATCCAACTCATTTGCATATATGTTTGATTGTTCTGAGTAGTTGAAGTAAGAAGTGGGCCAGATGGTTTTGTGATCAAGATGAGAGATGGTAGGCATTTGAGATGTGTCCATAATAATCCCCAGGGAGGTCATCTGCCGGATTATGCTCCACATCCTGCAATTGTATTGAAGATGGAAGATGGGACTGGGCTGCTTCTTCCAATAATTGTTTGTATGTGCATATTACTGTCCCTTTTTCTGGAGAAGGCAAAATCATTTTCCTTTATTATCCCTTTATTCTTTTTATGTTTGCTTTTATTACAGTGGAGATGCCAAGTGTGCTGCTCATGGCAGCCGTACGCGATGTCCATCTTGTATGCTACCTTTGCTTCACCTAATTTAAGCTATAGAATATATATATATATATGTATGTATTTAAATTCATGTCTACTTCTCAAAAAAGCTAAGTAGTTGATTAACTTCAGGCTAGACCTACTGTGTATCAAGTGGTGAAGGATATGATCGAGAAGATGGGCTATACGGTGAGTTTCTGAGATATATGAAGCTATTTTCTTCTTTCCAGCACTGATTTATTGCTGCTTACACTTTTGATTTTTGTGCTTGCCTCTTTTGCAGGTGAAACTTGTACGTGTCACCAAAAGGGTGCACGAGGCATATTTTGCTGAGCTACAACTTGTCAAGGTAAGGCCACCTTGTTACTAAGACATTTAACTGGATCTGCAACCCCATGCATTCTTGTTGAACAAAATACAGAAATATAAGTATTCTCACCATGGTCATGGTTTTTCTGCTGATGAGTTTTTTGTGTCGATTGAAGTTGGATAATGAAGCAGACTGCATTAGCTTTGATCTGCGTCCATCGGATGCCATTAACATTGCAGTAAGATGCAAGGTAATAATCTTAATTGACCTAGCTCCCTCAGTTATATATATATGTCACCCATATTTCTACTCGGTGCTGATATTTCAGTATTAGAATTTCATATTTTCTCTTCTGTGTGGCAATGAGCTAACTTAGACAATTACAATTGTTCCAGAAGAAAGTTCTGTGGATACGCCTTTCTATTAAACACAGAAGTTAGAAATAAAAGAAATAAATCTAATTAGTTCCACACAAGTTAAACTAGCTATCTATTTAAATTGCATAATGGCTTGTCGTTTTCTATTTCGTATGGCCATAAGTAACCCTTTAGCACTAATTTTAGAAGCTACCATACTTCAACCTATTGGATAAGAAATCTGTTACAAGCCTAACTAATGGATGTATTGACTAAAATTACTAATTGAATTCCTCGGCTTAGAGAATCTCGATGGAGCAGAGTTAAAGGTTGACAAATACCTTTTTTAACTAAACATTAGCAACACTGAAGTTCTCTTGTAGTGAGCCTTTGATTGAAAATTATTGTTCAGTGCTAAAAAGGTTTCTTGCTATGTATAAGTCCCCTCTCTTAATATTATATTTGCGACATTTTGGTTCAGAAAGTTTGGTGAATTTGTTAGTGGATAAGTTCTCTGTTTTCTCAGAAGAACATGTATAAATGATTTACAATTTTTCTACACCTTCCACATCAACCATCATTCATGGAATTGTTTATGATCAATCATGTATCTGCCTCTTTTCTTTTCAAAATTGTCAATGGAAATTTGTTTTGGGAGATGCTTCTTTCTTCCGGTACTCTCAAATTTGTGTACAATGCCGTCTAGAATGTATAAAAACTGAATAGATTGCCCAGTTTGCGATGCCATTACAGACCAGTCTCCTAAATAAATGTCTTATGATCCACAGGTGCCAATACAAGTCAACAAATTCTTGGCTTACCGTGACGGCATGAGGGTTCTTGAGTCTGCAAACGTGCCAGTGCAGAGCTCCACTTCAGATGGCCGATATGTCACTGTACTGGACAGGTAAATTAATATCCTAAACAACCTTTGGTCCTTTACCTCATGCAAGGATTGTGATGTTTTGTCGCAGGAACGTACAAATTTTTGGACAAACATAAAACTATTTCTTTATTGTCTAGCAAGTGAATGGTATACAGATGTATATAAGGGTTCAATCTGGAGAATCAGGCGGGATAGTTTGATTTAGTTTAGAACAACAATGGTTTTGACAATCTCAAAGACCCTAATTTAGTGTTAATCGACGCAGACCGACTGGCCAGCCCTGCCTTGAAACAAAGGAGTTCATTTTAGTGCGAAACATGCTAATTGCTGCTGTTGAGGAACGTTACAAAGATGCAGGTAGTTCTTGTCAGAATGCAGACATCATTATTTTAAAACTTAGCAACAGCTATTATCATGTGAATTAAAAACTCTTACTGAATGTCGCAATACTTTGGTATTGTTTCCGTAGCTTAACCTTTTCGTCCCTCGTTTTACCTATATTTCTGAAGATTCTTGGAGATTTTTCTGACTTTTCACCAATTTTCAAAACCTAACCCGCTCGCCCGTTCCATTGAAATGTTTAAATTTTAAAACTACCTCGTTCCATTGAAATGTTTAAAATTTTAAAACTACCTCGCGTTTGAACACATTTTGTAGTTCTTAGTACTAACAACTGTCCTTTCCGACTGTTGGCTGCAGCTCTGTGGAGGGACAAGCTCACCCAACTCAGGTCCAAGAGGAACTGGACATGAAAAAGAAACACTCTTCAAGGAGTGTTGAATCTCTTCTGATGGAATTTCAGGTGCTAAGGGGGGGTGACTTGTGTGCATAGCAATCGTTTGGTCAGGCATCAGCAGTGATTAATTTGTGTTTTCCCCCTTTAGGATTATACATAGGATGCTTGTGCATATATGTACAGATAGATAAACTGTTCTATTTCGTGCTGAAGTTTTATGTGGTAACTATTGGATTTCATATTGAATGTTCCTTCGTTCCTATGAAGTATCATCTCTTATTCCTTTTGAAGGTTATTTGGGCTTTCCTTGAGTGGTATGCCTTAAAAACAATGATCAATAAAATGTTTACAGGGTTTTATGTGTTGACCCAATTGATTTGTTCTTGAATAGTTGTTTCATGAACACAAATTTGGATAAGTTTGATTTTATTGTACTTATCCACCCACGCACTTACATTTGTGGTCGTAAATGTGAGGGTCCAATTCAGAAGACTTTTGGTTGTTCATTGAAATTGTTTGTTTGGAGAGTTTTCAAAATGCTAATCATAGTCTTTATTATATAATATATATATATATAGGGATGTTCATCGAACTGAATCAATTTAATTGGTTTATATTGGATCGGATAATTGTGTTCAATTAAGTAAAACTCGATATGAAATAATTACAATTAGGTTGGACTTGGGTTTTATTTTTGTATATCCAACCTAACATGATTGATTAATTCTGATTAACATTAAAAAACAATTTATTTTCTAATGTTTCTTCACTTTCCTATCTTTGTTTAGTAGTCTCTTTGATATGTATTGAAATTTGATTAATTTGTTTTTGTCTTCTTCGAATGTATTTAGATTTCTATCATTTAGTTGAAGAAATTGAAATTTTATAATTTAATTAGTATATAATTTTTATATACAAAAAAAAAGAAGAGGGAGACAGAAAAAAATAAATAAATAGACCCGATTACTTGAAACTTGACCAAGTTTAATTAGTTTGGATTGATTTTTCTTACGACCCAATCTAATCTGACCTGTGAACAACCCTCTTATATGTGTGTGTGCGTGTGTGTGTTAAGAGCTTAATGCATTCGAACTCAACTTTACACCTTACACATGAAATTTATGCGACTAAATCAGAGTTTTTTTGACGAAAAGTTAACCATGAGTTCTTCTTTCAAAGCAAAATAATATGATTGCTATGATTGCTGTGCTAATTACTAAATTTATTGAAAAGAATAAATATGGTATATAATTGATTATCAAAAGAAACATTAGACCAATAATTATAATGCATTTTAGGAAAATCGAACTTTCATGTTTAAAGAGAGACAAATGAAAAGTTTTTATGAAAAATATTGTAAATACAAAGATAAAATTTTTGTTTTGTAGACCATATTTGCAATTGCATTTAATTAAAAAAAAAAAGTAATTATAACCGAACTTAATACCTCTTACGAAAAGATACATCATCAAAATCATGGTAAAGTTTTCGAATTTATAGTTTCGAATATTTGTTCTTCATTATTGTTGTTACTTCTTGAAAGTTCGTTCACTAAATCATTATACGGAGTGGATTTTCAGTAAAAATAAAAATAAGAAGCCAATAATTGTTGTCGGTAACAAACTTTTGGTATGAATTAATTTCAATAATAAATAGTTTACAGTTTTTAATTGATTATGCTATATTATGCATCACATATAATTATTAAAACATTAAATAAAATAAACTAACATTCTTTTTTTTTTTTCAAAAGGTATATCTTTCAAATACTATTTTATATGAATTTTGAATTCAAAATTTCATCTATTTAACTATGAGAACCACACTACTAATTCAATTATCATTTAAACCTTTTGAGAAATTTGCACTTTTGGCCTCATTGAATAGGGAATTATGTACTCTCAATCCCAAGCTATGAGACTAAAATTCTTTATTTTTTTGCACTTTTAGGATACCGTCAATTTGTTGAAGGTTTATTTGGAAAAATTGCACTTTGATCTATTTTTATTTAGGTGAATTAAATAAAAAACCACTAAGGCTTGATTTATCTACAATAAATTTAGTTAAATTATAATGATTCCCTAATATTTTGTTTTGTCTAATATTTTTGAAAACATGTTAGCCTCCATCCACAAATTTGTTGGCATCATCCAAATATTTATGTGAAAATCTAAAAATACCTTGAAAAATTGTTTTAGTTATTTTTTAGACAAAATGCCCTTAACTTAAAATTAAGGTAACAAATTTTACAACTAAAAGTAAAATCTAAAAATGTCATCCCAATAATATAATTTAAATAATTTTTAAATAAGTAAAACAAACAATAAAATTAGTAATTCCAAATAAGTAAAATGAGTAAAGAATTAATTGTTTGGATAATATGAATTTAAAATCATATAATTGATAATATATAAAAATAACAAATATATTTAAACTAATTTGATTAAGTTAACTAATTAATAATAAAATAAATAAGTAAAAAAAAAATCCCCACCCTTTTCCGCCACCCGATCAACCCTCCGCCCACCCTACCCCCCTTCTAGCCAGCGACCGCTGTGGTCGACCGGGCAGGCGACCGCTTGTCGTTGGCTAAGCCTACGGCCAGCCCACCCCCATCCCCTCTCCCATTTCAGCCCCAGCCCTCGTGTACCCTCCCCCTTCTGGCCCACGGCCGGCAACCCATATACCCCCACCCCAACCAACCCTCCCATAAATAGATCAAACTCATGAGGTTGTAAGGTAATAAATTGTTTTTCATTTAACGTTTTTCATGAAAAAAATTAATGGACGTTAGGGTGTGTTCCAAATGTGCCAAAAAAATGGAAATTTTGGTCCTATAAGTATGAGGTTGGGATCGAAAATGCAAAACTCCTTATTCATTGGTAGGTATGGGAATATGCTAATCTACTTGTCAGGACCTATTGCATAGCTTACTTATGATCTAATTTGACTTAACTTATTTAATAAAAATGTCAAGTTAATGCTTAAAAAAAACTTTTTTAATTAAATAGATTAAATTTAGACTCTTCTAAAAGCCTGTAAAGTCTAAAAAGTTAGTCCATTTATTCTTCTTTACATAAAAAAATACAATAATAGTGGTGTAATATTAAATGGTTAATTGTATGTGATTTCTTTAATTAGTCATTTATGAAATCCATTACGTCGCTTAGGGAAAAATTACACTTTTAGTCCCACAATACAACTGCATTTTCATTGTTAATCCCATAAATTGGCACTTCATCACTTTTAGTCCAAATTTTATAATTTTTTTAGCATTTTTGGTCCTCCACCGTTAAATATTGATAGAAACCGTTAAAAAGAAAAGGATTAATTACCCACAGACCCCTAAAATTTGATTTATTTATGAAAATGTCCCTTTTATCCTTAAAAATTAAAAGCTAAGTTCTTTATTTAAATTCTCTCTCAAAAAAAAAAAGTTCCCTATATAAATATTTTAAAATGATATATATTTACAATATATATAGATACATAAAATATATCTATATATTATGTATATATATAAATACATACATTATATATATAAATACAATACATATATATAAAACCCACCCCCGCCCCCTCCCTAATCCAGATTGCCGGCCATGGCCAGCGGCCGCCTCGCGAGCGGCCAGATCTGGCCACGGCTTGGCAGGTGACCATGGCCGGACAAGTCGCCTGGCACAGTGGCCAGGGAGCAGCGACTGTTGGCCGCCTCATGCCGGCCACGGAGATGCAGCCAGCGGCCGGCAACCACTGGCCACAGCCAGGTCGGCTATGGGTTGGCAATGGCCGGCGAGCGAACAGGGGGTTGAGGAGTGATAGGGCTGCGGGGTGGGGTTTGTTGGGTTTGGCGTGGGGGGTTGGGGGCTGGGTGGGAAGGAAATTTTTTTTTTTTTTTTAAAAAATACTTATTTATTTTTACTATTTATTAATTATTAATTTAATATTATTAAGTATTATTATTAAGTATTAATTTTAATATTATACAAAATAATTATTTTTTAATTATTTTATTTTATTAAATATATATTATTCAAAATTATTTAAATTTTGTTAAGATGATTAAAATTATCAAATTACTTATTTAAAATTATTAAATTGCTTACTTTTTAAATTATTAAATTATATTAAGAATATTTATTATTTTAATATTATGAAGTAATTAATTTAAAATTATTAAATTTTAACTATTTAGAAGAAGAATTTTATTTTTATTTTTATTTTTCTATTATTTACTTATTTTATTTTTTAATTAATAAATAAATTTGATTGAATTTGATTAAAATATTTTAGGTATATTTATGATTTTAATTTTTAATTTTTTAATTTATCTTGGATTTAAAGATTATTAAATATTTAAAATAAATAATAATAAAATATATTTAAACTTATTATGAGTAATTTAAATAATTTTAAAATTACAACCCACTAGTATGAACAATATTATAAATAGGTTCAAGAGCATTTTTGTGTCAAAAATAATCAAAACAGTTATTTAAGATTTTTTTTTTGAATTTTCAAATGACGTCAATAAATTTATTAAATGAGGTTACTGGTTCTTCAAAGTAGAGCGAAACAATAGGAGCTCGTTGCAATTTTTCTGGGTTGATTTATAATTGAGTCAAACCTTAAGGGTTCTATGTAATTAACTCAAATTAAAATGTTAGTGGATTTTTACATAAATAAATCAAACTTGGGGGGCGTTTTTATAAATATATAACAGTTTTTGCCAAAGATTTAATAGAAAACTAGACGGAGGACCAAAAATGCTAAAAAAATTATAAAATTTGGACTAAAAGTGATGAAGTGCCAATTTCTAGGACTAACAATAAAAACACAGTTGTATTGTGGGATTAAAAGTGTAATTTTCCCCGTCACTTAATATTGCTTTTTGTTAAAGTGATATTGTTTTATACTTTGATTTGAACTTTCATAATTATACATTTTTTATTTATTATTTTGATTATTGCTTATCAAGGTCTATTACAAATTTAAGTAAGTTAAAAATTTAGATTTAATCGAAGCCTTTGTAGAATTAGGCCTTTAAGTAGGCTTTCATGAGACTAAGACTTCAAAATTTATTAAAAAAGTTAAACCTAATATTAAAAAAAGCTTATAATAAATAATAAATTAAATTTAAATTCGTTATTTACATAACATACATGATTTATTTAAGTCAAAACCTAGTGTAGTATAGCCAAGCCTACTTTCATACCTACTCATTGGGACAAAAAATGCAATTTTCCCGAACCTTTTTTTTTTTTTTGAAGAAGTGTATGAATGTAACTTATCCCCGCGCTCTTTTGGGAGCCAAAAATCTTGAAATCGGTTCGCGCCATCGCCAAGCGGACTTGGTTTAGAGCTTTTAAGCGAATCAGCTTCGGCAACAATCAGTTGTACGCTCTCCCCGCTCCCTAACAAAAAGAATTCCTCCCTAGCGCGCCGCCGCCTCGCCGCCGCTTCCATCCTCAGTCCGCTTACTCGCTGGAATTTTTGGGGAAAATCATCGATTTTTCCGAACCCTCCCGGGGATTTGCTGTCTGAAGATCCAACTACAAAATTTCATTTCAAAAATATTGTAGGTACCACTCCGATCCTCATAACCCCTTCTTCTTCCTCTGTACTTCTTCTTAATTATTTCTTCTATTTAAGAATAGTTTGTACTTGACTTTGCTAAATGATCATTGAGAAACTTTTGATTAAAATCGTGCTGCATAATTTCCATGTGGATTTTTTTTGCCTGATTTTAGGACTTTTAACTTTTGTCGGTTGCTAGCTATCATTACATCTTCCCGACTTCCTTCTCATCCCTCTTATTCTCTTCTTGTTTCTTTTGTCCCAGATCAATATTTTCTTGATTTTAATTCCATAAAATCCCTACAATTTTGTTATGATTCTGTGGGGGGTGCTTAACTAAAGGTAAAAAAAAGAAGCCAATTTTGAACCAGGAAAAAGAAAAAAAGAGACTTTTTCCTCCCCTTCTTTTTGGAGATTTTATGGTTTGAAGATGAGGGGTCCTTCGCGCAATTGAGTATAACTAATCTCAATCCTGTGTTTTGACTTGTAGAGGTCACACAGGGTGCTAAATACTAATGAGGTCTGGGCTTAATTGAATTATCAAAAGCAAAAAATGGGGGAAGATCTGGGCTTAATTGGGTGAGTTTGATGAGGTTATCATTTATGAATATCGAAGGGAAAGATTATGCCTTTATTTATTTGCTTGTTTTATATTATCAGTTCTGAAGTATATGCTAAAACTATAAAATGCTGAATTTGTGGATAAAAGTCAGTTCGCCATATGAGAGAGACGAGAACTTTATAATTCAGTGTGCCACATTTCTTTTCCCAAAGGCTGGTGGCAGTGAGATTTAATTCTGTTCTTTTGGGGATTTTTCCACTGGCAATTTCCAATTGGCTTTTGTGGACTTTTGGTGAATGGGGTTTCCTTTTTATTTTGTATTTTGACAGAAGGCATCTAAAAATATTTGCACTTCAAATATACTAAATGATACTCTTAATTTACTTCTGCATTATTTTAGATGACGGTACTGATTAGTTTCTTGATATATATAAACTGTAGCACTTATGTACCTGTACATTAATTTCTAGCAAATTTGTGATATATATACTTTCTTCCATTGGTTTTATTCACTTTAATGCTATTTGGCAAGAATTAAAATGACATGATGTTTCCAGAAAGAAAAAGGATAGCAAACCAGACCATAAGAAAAGGTCGGATCGAGGCCCAACATAAGATTCGGGCCAAACCAATCACGCCCGGTCCATTGATTTGATGGTTCTCCGCCTGGGTTTTGCACAATAAACAATTACTGGGTATTGTGAGAGTATGGGCCTACCCTACCCTGACAGGCCTAGAAAATGAAATGGAATGCTAAAGCAAACGAAGTCCATTTGTATTTTACTCTTTCCTTGGATTATTCTGTTTGGTGATAATTGGTAATTGGTGATAAAAATCTGGGGTTTTAGTTTCTGGAAATATGAATTTATGTATGTATATGAGTATCTATATTTTGATATGTGGAAAATTCCCAAATTTCAGGGATTGTTTATAATGTCTTTTCTGGGTCCATTTTAGCAAGTCTCTTTCTTGCTATTTGTATATAAACTTGGGTTTGTACGTTTTTCCACTTTTCTTTTTTCGAGTTAGTCGATAATGCGTTTTCGAGACACTGTTTGAAATTGTCTTCTATTTTTGTGACACAGTATGATATCCTCGTATCTCTGAGCAGTATCAGATGATAATGCAAAATTAGCAAGAGAATTTATGTTTGGCAATATTCTATAAATTGTTGAATGGCTGTCTGCCGCCCCATCCAAGTTCTGATTGCCCTGTCTAACAGAAAGGAAAGGTCTCCTCTGCTTGATTTCCCTTCTTTGCTTTCTTACTTCTGAAGTGTTCGTTCATGGTTTAGGAGTTAGCGTTTTTCAGTTGAAGAGAATTGCTACTAAGTTATACATTCTTGAATGCAGCTACTTGGTAGTCAGTTTCCTATTTTGTCTATTTATCCTTGATTGGTCTGGAAGATAATTTGGTATTTTTATGATTTTCAGGTTACTTTACATTCTTTTCGGAGTAGTCTAGTCTGTTCAGCTTCAGAATCACCATTGGTACGGTCTTTTGAAACTTCGAAGTCCTTTACTACGCAAGGATTCTGCAGCAGATATTTAGTAATGGGCGGTGACTCAATTGAATGCCTCTCTAATGGCAACACCAATACTCAGCCAATATCCGGGAGGACTTACCAAGTTGTGGTGGCTGCAACTCCAGATATGGGCATTGGGAAAGATGGTAAGTTGCCATGGAAGTTGCCTGGCGACCTTAAATTTTTCAAAGAGATCACTGCTACTACATCAGATCCCAATAAGAAGAATGCTGTGATGATGGGGAGGAAGACTTGGGAAAGCATTCCCCCTCAATTTCGACCTTTGCCTGGTCGACTCAATGTTGTGCTGTCTCGTTCTGGAATTTTTGATGTTGATGCTGCTGAGAATGTTATTTTATGTGGCAGCGTACCATCAGCTTTAAAATTATTAGCAGAACCCCCTTATAAATTTTCCATTGAGAAGGTTTTCTTGATAGGAGGTGGCCAGATTTTGAGGTATATATCCGGCTTTTCATATTGAGTTCTTTCAAATTTGTGTTTGGTATACTGCTATATGCAACTGAAAAGAAAAAGATAACATGAGTATGGATGCAGGGAAGCCCTTAATGCACCAGAATGTGATGCCGTACACGTAACTGAAATTAAGACCTCTATTGAATGCGACATCTTTATTCCTCCTATTGATATGTCAGTTTATCAGCCATGGTACTCATCATCCCCTATTGAGGAGAATGGTATACAGTATTGTTTTACAACATATGTGCGCTTGAAGTCCTCCACTAGTGGAACTGTCAATTCTGGTCTTGAGATCAGCTGTAATGGTAGTACATCACATCCCAAAAGGTTCAAACTCTCAGATTTCACTTTTCTGCCAAAAATCATTTTTGACAAGCATGAGGAGTTTCTTTACTTGAGATTGGTTCAAGATATAATTTCAAATGGGAACGTCAAAGATGACAGGACAGGGACTGGCACTCTGTCGAAATTTGGTTGCCAGGTATGCTCTAAACTTGAAGGCATTATGTTGAGATATTACTTTGTTACTCTTATGCTACTAGTGTTTCAGTAATGCCCTTCTGATACTTGTGTACATTTTCCAGATGCGCTTCAACCTGCGGAAATCTTTCCCTCTTCTTACAACTAAGGTATTTTCCTTGTTTAGGATTTTGCATTAAATAAATTTCTTGCAATGCTGTTACTTTTTGCATAGTTAAAAATACTTGTGCGGTTGATGGTGCAAAAAATGAATGTTTTTCTTTACTGATGCCCCCCCCTCCCCTTTCTTTCTTCTGCACTTGTCTTTTTCCTTGGGAAATGCAATTTAAAATCTCCATTCTTCTTTCCTGATTTGATGCAAAAATCAATGGTAACAAATTAACAAGTGACCACCTAGTCAGTTTTTGCCTCTTATTTCCAAAACCTGCTTGCCTTAATGCTTATTTAAAGTGAGAACCTGGATTCTCCTATATATGTAATCTGAAAGATGTTATAAACTTCTGTTTCATCAGCTCAAATTCAGCATACGAATCTAGTAGAATTAGTCTAACTTTTCAGTAATTGGAATCTATGAACCTTAATTATTGTGGAATACTTGAAATTTTCGTTCTCTGTTTCCTTTATGTGCTTTATTCATTTTTGCACCCCCCTTGTATGCTGTATTTCCTTTATGCTAAACTTGCAAAGGTGGTGCTGATGGCGGACTTGGTAATTTTGTTGGTCTTTTCTGTTTCTATGAAATGGTGAGGATTGGCTCCGGTAGAAGTTTTTGGAATGTTTGGGGCAAGGGGAAGGTGTAAACTGGAATCTTGATATCTATTAGGTTGCTGCTGGGTGGCTTTGGTTGGCTGCAAGTGGGAAGACATTTCTCTATGTAGCTGAAAATAACTCTGCATTCTGCATCAGTTATCTTATCCTAATTGTTTATATTCTGGATAAAACTTTGTTATTTGCCGCAAAATCAACAATTTCCTCTCACCTTTTCTGAGAGACTAGCAATGAAGAGAGTTTACTTTGTTGACAATTAACATTCTTCTTCTCACTGTTTGCTGTGGTGCATTGGCTCTGGTTTTTAATACAAAGAGGGTTTTCTGGCGAGGAGTTGTTGAAGAGCTTTTGTGGTTCATCAGTGGTTCGACAAATGCTAAGGTAATTTTCTCCCATTTTATGTTTCCTCAATCAAGAAAATGCTAATGGAGTCAAAGAATTAGAGGGGTTGAATTTGTCATTGTAAATTTATAAGTAGATTAGAGTTGTATACCTACAAATTCAATCCAATAAATCTCTGAGAAAATGCTCTTTGTTTCCTTTACTTTCCCGTACATGAAATTTAGTCCAAACATTATGCCCATTTAAATTTTGGTTTCCTTTCAATTTGTGATATTTCTTTGTAAAATCATTAAACATAAAGATTAGGATTTACAACTCCTCTAGTTTTCTTTCTGAAATATTATCATGGTCCTCCATCTATATTGCATTGATTTTTTATATTATTCTCAGAGGGAGACATGTCTTGATTATAATAAAGTGCCTTGATACAGATTCTACAAGAAAAAGGGATACATATATGGGATGGCAATGCATCCAGGGAATTCCTTGACAGGCAATTACAAACTTCTGCGAGTTAAGTTATTCTTGTTGCACTACTAAATCTGATGAAGAATGTTTTATTTTTTCTTCTCCAGCATTGGATTGACAGACAGGGAAGAGGGTGATTTGGGGCCTGTATACGGGTTTCAGTGGAGACATTTTGGTGCCAGGTTAGCAATTCTTACTGTAACGTAATAGAACGAAGCAAAATGTATTGCACCTTTAGAAGTTACCTTAACAATTTGTATTCTGCAGGTACACCAATATGCATGCTGACTATACAGGACAAGGGTTTGACCAGTTGGTGGATGTTATTGACAAGATAAAGAATAAACCAGATGACAGGCGGATTATCCTTTCTGCTTGGAATCCCTCTGATCTTCAGTTGATGGCTTTACCCCCTTGCCACATGTTTGCACAGGTTAGCCAGACACTCCTATTACCTCCCTTCATCTCTTCCACTTTGTCCTCTCCCGTACCTAAAAGTTCCGCTAAAGTAAGTTAAAAGAAAAAAAATATACAAGTTAATTAGTAGAGTACATTAAGGGCAAAAGAAGAAGAAAAGAAAGATGGAGTCACTTTTATCAAGTTGACCTCTGGTGGCTTCTACTTTTCTCATATTGCAGTTTTATGTTGCCAATGGTGAACTATCGTGCCAGATGTATCAACGGTCTGCTGATATGGGTCTTGGGGTGCCATTTAACATTGCATCTTATGCACTGTTGACATGCATAATTGCTCATGTTTGTGGTATGCATTTACACTAACAAACGAGAATTAACGTCTTAAGTATCTGATGCTTATTATTGTGGATCACTTCATCATGTACTGCTTACAATTTCCATTCTACCCTCAGGTCTTGTTCCTGGTGATTTTGTCCATGTAATTGGGGATGCTCATGTGTATAAAACTCACATCACCCCACTGCAGGAGCAACTTAAAAAGCTTCCCAGACCTTTCCCAGTAAGTATACTTAATTTAACTGCTGACATTCTTATGTGATACATACTCCATAGATCCTAGATCAAGTTGTAGAATTTTACCATTTTAGACATTTTCAATCACTTCAGACGCGCTGAAGTGAAAAGATGGGAATTGTGTATGAACTTAAATATTGCTAGCCACAGCTAATATGCGTTCATGCATTATTGTCTTTCTGTTGATATTCCCCCTCCATTGTCAAACAGATATTGATGATCAACCCGCATAAAAGGGACATTGATTCATTCGTTGCAGCTGATTTTGAACTTAGAAATTATGAGCCTCACCAGAAGTTGGAAATGAAAATGGCAGTGTAAAGCAATATTTTAGGCTGTGGGCAGCTGCTGGTTATTGCAGATTTTTCCATGCAGTCCTGCTGTTTTCTGGAATTGTTCTGTATTAACATAAATATGCTTGTTTCCTGGTGGAGGCTCTCCTTTCCTCCTATGTTCAAATTCTCTATTTTAATTGTTGTTTGTTTTAGTGTATATATTTTTATGCCAGATAAAGGTAAGATCTTTTTTCAACAATTTTTGAAGAGCTTCACAGTTGAATTCGAACTCATAAAGTTTTGATGAATGAGCTGATCTCGTGAGATTTTCAATAAATTCTTCGATTTTTATGGAAATGGTTAGAATCAAGTGTTTTTAAATAAGAATATTTAATTTTTGTATACAAAATATAAAGTATAGTGAAACAAAGAGGATTTGAATTGAAAAATTCCAAGGCCGCGTTTGATTTCATGTATTAGTAATGTATTTTAATTTTAGCCTGAATCAGATTATGAAAGATTATCATTATCTCTCATAATGCAATCCTACATTTGATACTCTATATTACATTTGGCATTATGTTATATTCAACTCATTGTGTCACGCTTAATACTAATTATTTGTTGCTATATTGTTTTATTTTTTCAAGATTGCATCTACACTCAATAGCATTGAGCATAGGCATATCATGGATATATGCATGGGTGCCAGAGTGTGCAATATTTGAGCACATGTGTAGAAAATGTGGTTGCCTAGGCGTCGGATGTGTATATTTTATTACAAAAAAAGAAGTGCATATGCGCAATATGGGAATAGGACTATGCACCAAACTATTAATGAAATATAGACATGTTATGTATGTATATGTATCAATGTATGCAACAAAATCACCCGTGCATCAAGGCATAAATGAGGCGCCAAAGTGAACATTCAAATTTTAAATCTAAAATGATTTTGAGGGGGTTCTTAGTAATTTCAACCAACTATTTGAAGGATATATTCGTCACTTAAATTGTTGATTAGCCTGGAGATATTACTAATTTAACCTCCAATCCTGAAATTTGATTAGCGGCTAATTATGGCTACAGTATGGGTTCAGCGCGAACTCAAAGCTAATTTGTTTTGAGTCAATCACCTTAATCTCACGTATTCAATGCGAAATTAGCAACTATTAAAACTACTATTACACCCTATTGACATAAATCAAATGTGGCCCAAGTCCATTTGACGCATAATTTTTTAAATATCCAGAAGACTCTCGCCTCAATATGTATGCTTATTTGTGCCACTTCTTGAAATTTGATGATGAAAATTTAAAATCATTTTGGTACATACGATGTCAGGTTGCTACCTCCCACCTGAATTTCATCGGAGTGACTACTGTGCTCTGAAAATGATTATATGCTCTTCTTTTAGATACAATGATAAAAATCAAAGGAAATAATTATTACAAAAGCCAGAAAATTCCTATAATTGCAATTAATGTCACCTAAGTCTTACAACTTGCAATGATTCCGAAAAATAGTATTAACTGCCAATTGAATTTTCATTAATTTGTCAACGTTCTCAACATTAAAATATGACCTTCCCTCCTTCCTCAAATGACTTCTATTACTTCATGTGGTGATGGTAGTTAAGAGTGTGGACTCATCATTAACAATAATAGCAACAATAGTTGTAATATTAAATATTCTATAACAATAATGATACACCACAATTTTAAGGAACATAATAGATTAGATGATGCTGCATGGATTGCCACTATGCTTATTAATATCGATATAAATTAATCATCGTTAGTCTTGCATGTATCCTTCATTTTTTAAAATATTTTTATCTTCAATTTTACTTTATTTTTACTATTTTCTGATCTAAGTGTTAAAAGATTTTTATGAAAAATTTTAAGTAAACGCAACCTTTATTTGCTTTGAGTTTGCTGGTCAATTCAAAAAAATTAATTTAGAGAAAATTGCATTTTTAAGCTCATGGTATAGCTGTGTTTACATTGTTAGTCCCAAAAATTGACGATCACTTTATTTCCATTTTTCAAAACATTTTACACACCTTTGGTTCTGCACCGTTAAATGTTAATGAAAACTGTTAAAATAAAAAGAATTCATTATCCACAAAACCCTGAAATTTGGTTTTTAGTGGGGTTTTTTTATAAATAAATCAAATTTGAGTTGTTTTTTTTTTAAAACGGAAAATTGGATGGGGACGAAAAGTGTATAAAAAATTATGAAAAAAGGACATAAAGTGGCCAAGTGTCAATTTTTGGGACTAGCAGTGCAAACACAGTAATATTATGAGATTAAAAATATATATTTTCAATTAATTATAATTAAAAAAAATTCGAGCAACTCACGTCAAGTTTCTTTTGTTTTCCTCATCATATCCTCCTTTTATTATATTGGACTTGCTATAATTTACCATATGCAATTTTGGGAGGTGGCCTTGGGCATTCTGGTTTCGTCCAACATAGGTCAAATATTCAAATATTTTAGCCATTACAAGGTAAAAATAATTAAAATTGCTCTCTTTTGCATGATGTCTTGTTGAAAATTATAAGAAGGGCTATTAAAGTTCGACTTAAGGGGTAAGTATTGAAAAATCATGTCTACTTAATGGTAAGATTTATCAATTTCCTGAAATAGAAGAATTGATGTTTCTTCACAAGTGGAAAATAATAGTTGATTCTACTCCAAGAATTCAATTTTGTCACATAGTCCTTTGTCTTTCTATACTATTTATGGATGTCTTTTCAGTTAATTATCAGATGAGTTATTATTTTTTGAATTATGTAATTTGTTGAACCAGATGCTGATAGTTCATTAGAGAAATCAGTGAGAAAGAGAAAACATGGATCCATAAGTACACTAGGATAGGCTGTAAATGGATAGGGTAACATCCTACTCAGGTCCAAAATATCAATACACATATTCTATTCATACCCATACTTATTAAAGATAGTGTAATGGGTATGGGTAGGGTCTGTATCCATAAATTACTCATGTACCCATACCAAAAAATTACATATTATTTTATACTTAAATTTAATCTATGAACCTAAAAATTGTTTATACCCAAATTAAATTTATATTAATGATAAACTTTTTATATATAAAAATTACAAATATGTGAATGAATAGTAACAACTAAATAATTTTCTTCATTAAAAATTAAATTAAATTAATAAAATTAATAAAGTTAATATATTGTGATAGCAATTTTTTTTTAAAATTGGAATAGCAATAGCAACAGTTGTACATTTTTCATTAATAAAATTAATAATATTAAAATTAATAGTGGAATAAATCATTATTATAAAAATGGTTAATAAAATTAATTTTGTTAATGAATAAAGTTTATTAATATAGAAATTAACTATTTTTTAAATTTAAATATAGAAAAAAAGTTTTTGCTTTTAAACTATTTTTATTAACTTTTTTTTAATTATATTAATTTAATTAGCAAAAAGTTTAATTTTAATTATATTAGTAAAGTTTAACTATTATATCAATAAAACAGTTAATTTAATTAGCAAAAAGTTTAAAATTAAATAATTTAAATTAAATAATTAAATTAAATTAAATATAAAAAATTTATTTTTTGTTATCGTATACCAAATAATATTTTTATTATATATTGAAAAAATAAATATATACATTAAAAATATAAGTTCAATAAACTAGACTTAATGGGTCTTGGGTTAGATAGGGTAGGGTAGGATTAGAGTTTCATCCTTTTGGGTATTTTAGGGCATGAGTGTGGGTAGAGTGATATCCTACCCATTTACAGGCCTACACTAGGAGAAAGAATGATATTACATACAAAAAATTAAATAGAAATATGAAAATTGATGTTAATGACTTATATTAAATGATATTTGAATAGTCAATTGGACGAGTGGTATTGTCTCAAACTTATATGTGTGAGGTTTGGGGTTGCAATCTTATAATTTATATATATACAAATATGTATATTAAGTGACAATATAATTTTTAACTATAATACCAACTTAATAAAAACTAGCGCTTTAAAGTGCTACTGTTGATAGTATATATATATATGTATGATGTATGTATGTATGTATATACGCACAATCACAAAGTAATAATTTAGTGACAATAAAAGTATCAACAAGATTCTTGACAAGATATTTATTAGGGTAAATGACACTTCACCCTCCTAAATTTAATTGTTTTGGCACATCATCCCCCCAAATATAACTTAAAGTCGCTTCATCTCATCAACTTAAAGTTAGTGGAATACTTTGCCCCCCAAATTACAATTTTTGGTAGATCGTATGGTTGGAGAAAAATATTATTCTTGTTATTTTCACTTTTTCCCACATTTTCTTGTTCAGAAAAAAAGGAACCTAACTATTCTTGTCATTTATACATTTTCCAGTTCAAAAATAAAGAAACCTATCTACTGAGAATAATATGATACTCTGGTTCTTATTCTTTTCTTATTTTCAATTAGCTTATTTGCGATCTCCCATTGTTTAGGGAATTAATTGTTGATTGAAATATAATTGAATGAGTTTTAATACATATATTTTAATTAGAAGCATGTTTAGTTTTTCATTCATGTGGTACGGATGGTAGTTGTGCTGTAAATAACATTTTTAAATGATTAATTTGTTTTCTTGTCTGGTAAGATTACTCAGCCAATCATATTAAAGAAGCAAAATCACTATCCTTATTTTCACTCTCAAACAAATTTTTCTAACTTTAAAAGATATTTTCAGAAAATAGTAAAACTCATACTTTATTATAGTGATACTAAAATTATCCAATCAATCTTTACAGAATCAAATCATTAACTTTGTCATTCCTCTAAGGGAATATATACACAACACATTACAAAAAATACAACACAAATATACTGAGGAAGGAGGGAAAAAGTGAAAATGACAAGAATGGCATTTTCTCTAGCCACATGATCTGCCAAAAATTGTATTTGAGGGGTAAAGTGTTTCGATGACTCTATGTTGAGGGAATAAATTGGTTTTAAGTTATTTTTGAAGAATAATGTGCCAAAATAATTAAATTTTAAGGGGTGAAGTGCCATTTACCCTATTTATTATCTGTATATAGGGATCATTAATTGTTAATGGAAATATATAAACACAAATTTCTCACGTTAAGTTTATGAAAATCATTATTAAGAGAAAATCAATTATTTTTATTATTTAAACTATACATTAACCCAAAAAAAAAAAAAAAATCCATATTTTTTTTAGAGATGTACCTAAATTGTCCTCATCTTTACTTTTGATCCTCATAACTACCACAACTTATGCAATAATTATTATTTACAACTCACCCACTCTATACTCCACTATATCTTATCATAACTTCTTAATTTTCTTTAAATAAAAATTTAAATAAATATATTAAAATTATTAAATCACTAATTTATAAAATTAATGGCAATTTTATATTATTAATATTTTCTTTTTCTCTTGTAGAGTGAAATTGCCGCAAGGGAAAGGACCCATACAACTCCACCAATACAACAAAACATGCTAAATGCTAGCTTTGATATGAAGAATTAAGACTAGGTGGTTAGAAAAGTCCCAAAACAAAATAATGGGGAGGAATATTTTTAATTCTCATTTATTAAGTAGGAATTGTTGCAATTTAGGTAGCAATAGGAAATATTATTAAATTTATGTCCACACCACCTCTACTCTTTAATTCCCCTTTATGATGTTGACTTAGATTATCGCACATATGTCTTAATGGTCCTTAAATTTTTATATGCCAACAATTAATTATTTTTTTAATGTAATAAATATATATTTATTGGCTGTACCACTACTTGATTAGCTAACAATTTCATGGCCTACTAAATAGTTAATTGCTTTACCAACTATTTTTTTTTCCTTTGGAATATGTTAACTCATATTATTATGTAATTAGTTAAATATATAATTCTTTTGCCATCTTAGCTTGGGTGAACGATCGATGCAATCAAATTGAGATATTTCGAATTATTCGTCCACATGAGTAAAATTACAAAAAATATTTTGAGATTATTTTAATATTGAACCTGAAAATTTACGAGTTCTGAATCAAATCTTATCAACACTTTAACAGATGAATTCCGATTTAAGAGGTAAAATTAATATTTATAAATTGTTAATTAATAATGACTAGAATTTCATTATTAATTTATATATACTATAATTTAGTGAAATTTTTAATGGCTAGAAAACAAAACAACAATCTAGTGGCCTTTTACATTTATGCATGTTTCAATTTTTTTTTTTTTTTTATTTTATGTATTTTTTACTTTGGATTTGAAGCCCTTATTACCTACTATTTGTTATGCAGTCATTAAAATATATTAAACATCAATAATTTTTTGGCTGGGGGATTGGAGGACAACTTTTATCCATACCGTAGTTAACAGCATTATGTGTTGGATTGCATTTTTAATTTTTTTAATATTTGGAAGCCAACCAATTAAGTTGTTGGCTTTATCCACCATGTGGGTTTCTTAAACTCACCGACTGCAGCCTTATTAAGATTACTTTTATAAGTTTTCAAAATTAATAATAATAATAATTTTATGAGATTTTAATTTCCATAATTTCTTCTTTAAAAAAATAAATAAGATCACCTTGATCTCCTGTTTTGGAGAATAAGGTGATTATGAAAATAAATTATAATCAATTATAGAAAGATTAAATCGTCCCCTTTCGTTTGAATTTTTTTTTCAAAAGGTACTCCAATTAAATTAGTTCTATCAATATTCTTAAAGCTTGAAAAATAATTTTGCAATGTCACACAATTGGTTTTTTTTTTTTTTTAAATGAAAAATTGGAGTAGAAACTCCATTTAAATCAGGATCTTCATTTTTTACCTCCACATCACAAGATTTGGATGAAATTTCTCGTCTTCTGTAATATTGATTTCACAATAAGTGTTTCTCGTAGATCTTGTTCTTAGAGCAATGGAGAGTTGGGAGATAGTAAAGCACGTTCATTAGTATTTCAAGTAATTTTTTCTTTTTTGAGGAAAAAGTAGTTCATTTTTTATAAGTTGTTTTGGAGAATAAATTGCTTGTGAGAATGAATTATGATCATTTTTTATTGGGTGAATTGCATTTTATCCCCCCGTGTTAGCCATAAGTTGCAAAAAAACATCATATGAAAAAACAATAGTCAATGCACCTCCTTGTGATTTTAAAAAAATAGCAAATTAGCCCCCTCCGACTGGCGGTGCAAATCACGCACGGCAAGTGAGGTTGGTTCTAGGGTTTTTGGTGATGAAATGTCAATTTTGCCCCTTAATATCAATTGTTGGATTTATTAAAAAAATTGACGGTTCAGATTACTTCTATCTAAAAAAATATATATAAAATATAAAAATATATTTATATATACCTACATATACATATTTATATATAAAATATATGTATATGTATTATATATACATATTTGTATATATATATATATACCACTACCCACCCCCAACAACCCACCCAACCCTCCCCTACCACACCAGCGGCGGCCATGGCGGCCGGCGAACGCTGCCATGGCGGCCGCCTCCTTCAAGCAGCGGCATGGCCGCCATGGCCGCGTTTGCAGGCGGCCATGGATGCTGCCTTTGCGGCGGCGGCCTCCATGGCCGCCTGAATAAAATAAAAAATAAAAAAAATTGAAAAACAACGCCATGGCTGACCATTGCGGCCAGTGGCCAAATCTGGCCACAATGCTGCCATGGCAGCCCGTAAGGTTTGTGGAGGGGATGGGGGGTGGGTTGGGGGTAGATTATTAAATAATTATATATATATATTATCATATATGTACTATATGTTATTATATATCTTATCATATATGTATTATAATGTATATGTTATTATATATATTATCATATATATGGTAATAAATATATAAATATAAATATCTTATAAAAAATATATACGTATATAAATATAATATATATTTTCATAAATATATATAATATTTAATTTGAAATAAATAATTAGAAAGAGAAAGATATAAAAAAAAGTTATTTAAATTTTATAGATAAAATTTTAAGATGGGGGTGGGGGTGGGGTTTGTTATATAAAATATAATATAAAATGTCTATTTAGTAATATATATTATGTATAAATATATACATAAATATTTATGTATTTATAATGTATTATATTATATATATTATATTATATATTTATATTTGTATATATATAATATATATAAATAAAAAAAGAATAAATTAGAAAGATGAATAAACAAAAAAATTAAAAACAGTTTTTAAATTTTAAAATCAAAAAATTGGTATGAAGAAGATGAAAAAGATATATAAAAATATATTTAAAAAGAATAAATAAATAAAATTGACAATATATGAAGGAATTAGGGGTAGTATAGTCTTTATACATTGAAATTATGGTTAAATTGCAGCAAATCACAAAGGGGAGGTGGTGTGCTTATTTTTTAAAATCACAAGGAGGTGTATTGTCTATTATTTTTTCATAGGATTTTTTTTTGCAACTTATGACTAACACAGGGGGGTAAAATGCAATTCACCAATTTTTTATTTGAGGAAAGAGTGGAGGAGGATGAGAAGAAAGCACATTTATTCGTGTTGACCTAAATAATTTAAAATTTTATGAATTATTTTCAAAAAGTTGGTACCAAACTCAATAGTGAGGACAATGATGTATATATAATATGCAATCAAAAGCATAATGATGTCGATGGACTTTTACAAAAGAAAGTTAGCAAATGGATTAAATGTTGTTTGTTATGGAGATTGGCTGGCAATTTAAGGGATCATCAATCATTTCCTTCTCCCACAAAATGTGGTGAGAGACATATTTATTTATCTCTTTCACCAATGAGAAATTAGGAGAAAATAGAAAAAGAAATAGAAGAAAGGATGTTTTAATAGAAGTTCTCGATGGTAGATTGGCACACAATTAAGCCACGTAATTATGTCTTTTGTACACATTAATGGCAACAAACATAACACTATTACTTGAAGTCCCCATTCACGTCATGTGAATAGTTAATAGATCTAACATCGTTTTTACATTTACACATATGAATTTTTAGATATAAATCTTTTAACGAATTTTTGACGTCAAGTTTAAATAAAAATAAAAATAAAAATAATTAATAAAAATCACATGAAATTTGATGTCATTTTATATTGGAGTAGATCAAACGAGAGCTTGATTGAACATATAAACTGCTCTCTCTCTCTCTCTCTCAATTTCTGAAGAATAAAGGCCATTAAGACAATACCTTATAAAATTCGAGCCTTCCCATGTCAATAGATGGTATTAAATTTTTATACATTACAATATGATGGAGTTGAAGCAATTGGATTTGAACTCAAGACCTCTCTTAAAGAAAATTAGTCAAAATACGATACATCAGTAAAGGAAAAGAATATCTTATGTTCAGAAATCTCAATAATTTTTCTAATACACCGAAGAACAAAATTAAAAAATTTATTCAAAAAGTAGTTAAATAATCTTACAAAATTCTTTAGATTTGAATTTTTATGATAACATAGTCATTGCTAAGAAAGTGTTAAATGTAAAAAACTAGCCAGTTTGAAATGACACCACAAATGCATCCAACATTCAAACTCACAGAAATGAAGTATATTAAAATCCAGGACCTACTGCTTCAGCTGAAAATTGAAATCCCAAATATTTTTTAATTTATGTCAGCTTCTACCATAGTAAATTTCTTATAGTTTAATTCGTATCTTAAATTCCCAACGCAGGCATATCAAAGAAGATATAATCAAGTGTAATAAGAAATAACAGGTATATGAGAATTGGAGAGTTAATTTGGCCTTGTAATTACAGAGAAACAGAGAATTAGACAACTCAGCCATGTACCATAAGCAATATTCCGTGGCAACTGAACAGATTTTAACAGAAATTTAACCTTGGATTCAAATTTTGTTGATGCAATTTACGCCATTTTCAGTGATTGATAATTGTCAGATTCTTCGAACTGATCTTGTTTGGATTTCCTTTGCTCCAGTGTTGATCAATGAAGGCATCGACTCTTCGTCGGAACTCTTCGCTGCTCAGGGCATCGATTTCCGCCGCGTTTGGTGGATTCGGAATCATTGTTTGGCGGCAATTCTCCGTCTCAGATCTTCGGAGCTCCGGCTGTGGCCGCACCGTAATCTCCCGCTTCAGTTTCTCTGACTGCGTCCTCTGAAACCTCTGTATTTGCTTCGTCGCCTTCTCTATCGCCGCCGCCATATCATCGCATTGCGAAATCGCCTCCGTGTCTTCTGCGCGTACTACAATCTGCTTCTTCTCATCGCCGCTGCCTGATTCCGCACCCGGCGCCACTTCCGTGTTCGCAGGCGGAGGCAGAGTAGGCTCGCGAGGATCAGCCGCCTCGCTATATTTCACGTAATCATCGTACAAATCGCCGCCGCCGGAGATATTCACGTCGTTCTGGCGGCAAAGCATGAACAACAAGACGATGATGGCGTTTCCGATGAGAAACACGACGTGGTGATTGAAGAGATAAGTGGAGAACTCAACAAAATATCCGCCAGTCACTTTCAAAACCGCTGGAACACGCGCCGAGGACCACGAGATCAGCCCAAACACCACCAAAACTTCGAGAAATTGCCATAACTTGACGACTCTACGAAACCGATTAAACCTCGCAATAGCCTTTTCCTTCTCAAACTTCACGTTATCAAACATTTGCGACTCCATATTCAGATCCCAAACGGGTCAATCAATTCTCAAACCCTCAACAACTTCACAACTTGGGCCAAATATAACACTACAGCCGAAACTCGGTAGGGCTTCTTCAGTTCGGAAGGCGGAGGGGGTTGCAAGAAAGGAAACAGGGCGTAAAAGGGGGAAGGAAAATCAGAGGGAAAGGAAATTCCCGGGGAGAAATGAAAATAGAAAGGAAAGGGATTGGAAATGAAAAGGCATGTAAATTTTGAACTAACTGAGACCATATACATAGAAACAAAAGGGAATTTGAGGAGACAAGAGGTATGAGAGATTTGAGTTACGGTTTTTTTGTGTGTAGTGTGTGACAGAGTCTGAGAATTTGGTCGGACTTGAGAGTGGAAGTGGGTCTTCTAATGGAGAAAATGTGGGTACTATGTGTCCCGTTTTTATAGATAGGCCAGGTGTGGGTAGTATAAATGATTGGCTTTTTATTACTACCATAATAAATTTGTCTGTACGTATTAGTGTTTATTAAGGAAACACGATTTTACTCTAAGCGCTTTCTTTTTCTGGTTTGAATTGTTTTCGAGGGATGTAATTGAAATGCGTGTATATTTTGTAACCAGAAATGTCAGAGTTAGTGGTGAGCGGACCTGCAATACTGTGACGGTTGCGCCTGCTCCTCCTCCTCCTCCTCCTCCTCCGTCGCACGGGATAGTACTGGTGCACTGGTACGTTTGCTTTACTTTGTGGCAATTTGGACAAATTGGTTTTTGAGTTTTGGCTTTTACATAGGTAATGTTTGGATATGAATTATGTGTTTTGGATTATATATTTTGGGAGAATGAGTTTTGGAAGTGGGGTTGAGAAATGCGAAATTTGTGTTGGGGAATATGATGTATATTTATTTATGTTTTGGGAATAGTAAGAAATTATTTTAGGGAATTTTGGTATGTTTGTTTATGTTTTGGGAGCAGACAATTTTTACTGTAACAGTCAAATCAATGATTTTTTTATTGAATTTTTGAGGTGAAAATGAAATTAAATAATATTTTTTATAGTAAAAATAATAAAAAAATATATAATATGTATATGTGATGATTGAATATGATTTTTTAATTGAAAAAATAATGATAAAATATTATGATATATATATATGTATGTATATGAGGTTTTTGGTAATAAGTATATTGATTTGGAGGGGTATTTTGGGATTAATAGTGATTTTTTTGGCAAAAAAGTAAACTATATGTTTGATTACATTTTGCCAAAATAAATTTGTTTTGGCAAAATGTAACCAAACATAGCCATATTCTTTTTCGTTTCAACTTTCTTTTTTACCTTATTCTTTCAAATATGAGTTATCTATTTTTTTATTTGTTGAAAAAGAGGTTGAAAATAGATCTTTCATTTAGACCATTTAGTAACCTATTTCAGCAGATAAGTGTCCTCATTTCCCACATAACTTCTACTTAACCTTTGGGAGGTTATGTGGGATAAATGATTATTGAATCTGATTATGGAATAGCAAAAATGCTGCAAAAATGAAACATCAATTGGAAGAATTCTGTGGGTAGAATTCTATGCATGAAGATGGCTTTCTAATTCTATGAAAATATACTAGAATATATGAGAACTTGTATTTAAGTTGTGAACATGAAATGGCTTTAGTTTGTAAGTAATTTTAGGCTAAGGAGAAAAGAAAATTGACAAAAAAAGGTTGGTGAAATTGCCCTAAAATCCCGCATCTAATGTTAATATTCTTGGTTCAATTTCTGCATTTTTATTTTCCTTCGCTATTCAACTTGATGACATAAGTCTGGTTTAAGTTAGTTTACTTTCTGATCCCTTGGTCCGTATATTTATTAAGGGCTTGTTCACTAGCATTTTGGCCATTTTCTAGAAAAAAATTTGGGAGAATGAGTTTTTGGAAGAAAACTTAGAAAAAGTGTCAAGTGTTTGTTTATATTTTGGGGAAATAAGGAAAATGGATTAATAATAAGTTGTTTATTTGTTAATGTTTTGGTGGGGGGACAAATTTTACTGTAAATGTCAAATCAGTTACTTTTTTGTTAGGTTTGTAGGAAGAAATTATTTTTTTTTTATGTAATGTGTATATATATATATATACTTTGATGGTGTGTATATATATATATACTTGAGTGTTAGGTAGGTCAAGGTAGGGCTAGGGTAGCGTGTATGGTCTTTTTGAGATTGAATTTTAAGGGTTTTTTAGGTATAAATTTTTTGTGTTTTGGGAAAATTATTGAAAAATGTGTATGTTTTTTGAAATTGTTTTGGGAGTTGGGAAAATTTTTCCCAAAATGCTAGTGAACATAGGGATTTTTTTGAGTCAATTTATAAATTATTTTCCATTTTGATTCAATGATTCGTATATTTATAAAAATAAAACTCTGCTATGTATATGGATGATATAATATGTAGGGATTGAGTATAGTATTCTTTTTCATAGTTTTTTAAGTCAATTTATAAATTGTTTCCTTTTGACCTGTTGGTTTACAAATAATTTGTAAAGATAAAACTCTCCATTATGTGTGTGTATATATATGTATATATATATAGAGAGTGAGATTGAGGGCTCGTTTGCTTGATATGTTTGGATTAGGCATAATACGTATAACTAGGATAAATAGTGGGTTATTGTGTATCCCATTTAATATTTGTTTGCATATTTCAAATAACTTAATATCCAATTTTGATTATTTGCTTGACATGATTATTCCATTTGATAAAATATATCACGCCTCAAGGCCTTGATACACAAGCAAAGTTTGGTTTTAAATTCATGTCGGACCCTAACTGTATCAAGAGCTTCTAAAAATGAACCAAATATTGGAATTGAATTGGATTCTGTATCTATCATGCAATATCAAAACAAGCAAACGAGCTCTAAGTATATTATTAATTTTTATGTATATTCTCATGCACGCTAAATGTTTGTTATAATTCAAATATTCAATTTCACATCTACAATTCTAAGAGTGATACTATTAAAGTAATTGGCTATTCAACATTGTATACATGTACAAAATATACAGGCACAGCCAACAAACGCCGCGAATTGTTGAATAGTGTCCATTGTGCTAAAATAATGTGGCAAGTTTGCTTTGAATTGATTCGAAGAACACATAAATTATTGCAGGTGTTCGTATTTATCAACATTTATCGGACCTCGACCCCAATAAAACCAAAAAATGGGTTAGGGAATCAGTGACAAGAAATAGAATAAAGTTAGGTGATTTGATATTTTGTTGACCTCAATACAAAAAGGCCAAACCACTACCCAGACTCCCAATTGTATGCCATTTGATGTCTTGCTGGTGTTTGTTTCTTACCTTGTGCCCTGTTTCAGAAACCCGTTTTTGTCTGAGAAAAATTCAATGCAAAAAAGACGTGTCAACCTTGGCTATCTTATTATATGTATTAATAATTTTTTAATGGATATCTTATTATTTACTATATGATAAATATATGTAACGTTTTCTTTTAACATTATGATAAAGATTGTTTGAGGTTAAAATATAGCGGGGGATAACTACAAGAATACGTGCCCACTTTCTCTCATTAATATTTCCATAACATCATTTAGCAATAAAATAGCATAATGGTTCAAACATAGGCATATTTTGGCCCACCCATGACCCACCTAATATTCCAATGCCACAGCCATGCTTTAAACTTAAGGGCAAAATTATAAAAAAATATAGTATAATTTTTTTGTTTATTTTGTTTTCTTTTTTGGAGTAATATCATTTTGTGAAGCATTTGAATTCAATAACTATAAATCATGCCTAAGAGGGTTTGCAACTAGAATATCTTATAAGTCTCTACACGTTATAAAATGTTTTTGAAACTATTATATTTTTATACCATAAGTTTTAGAAATGTTTGGCTAAAAGATATTTTGAATTTATAAGATATTAATAATGATAATTTGTACTAATGTGATTACAATTATTAAAATTTTAAAATAAATTAAAAACTTCTTATTTTTCTTAAAAGAGTTTATAAGTTGTGTTTTTTAGAAGTTATAAATCCACCTAAATACTCTCTATATGTTCGTTAAAATAAAACGAAAATTCACTTCATTACAAAAGAAAAAGAAGCAATTTGTTATTATTTGCATGAGAAATTCATGATTTTCAGTTGAAAAAGAAAAAGGAAAAGCAATATGAGAAAGTAAAGCCTGTTCAAAACAAAACATCGTGAACTCGCGTGGCTGAGCCAAATTTCGCATGAACACACTCGAATCACGTGCAACTTTTTATTTTTTTTTAATAATTAATCTCACCTGCCCCGTCGAACACGAACTGTAGCAAAAACTACAGGACGGAATAAATTGGTAGTTTGCAACTAACGGGTTTTTTTATTTGTAAATTGTCAAAATATTTTTTAATTTTTAAAATATAAACAAATAATTCATTATATTTTCTAATTTTATTATTCAAAATACATTCAAAAAGCCCAAAATATCCTCTCAATTTCACTTACCGCCCAAAACACAAACAAACACCCATCATATTTCCCAACCCTACTTCCCAAAAATCATTTTGCTAAAATATTTTGACAAAATACTCCAATTCATAAACAAACAAACCCTAATTTATTTCACAAGTTAAAATTGTCAAAAAAAAAAAAAAAAAAAGAAGTCTCATTTCCCCTTTCTTAACTCTTTTGGGCCTTTTTGCTCCTTTTCAACTTATACCGCTGCTTTAGGATGATGAAAAAAGGAACTTAGGACCAGTTTGGACACGCGTTTTATGTTGGCCTGCATTAAGTTGAAACGAAAAAGGAAAAGCTTTTCATAGGTATCACGATTTTTATTTCTCATTATTTTTTTACATATTAATCAAGCAAGATTTAGACAGTATAATTAGAGCTTCTTCTTCTTCTTCAGCTTTGAATCCTTTGCTGCTAAGAAACTGAAATATATTGCCCTTTTACTGCTTTTTTCTTACAAAAGTGGTGGAAAAATATTCTGTTTGTAGTTAGTGAAAGAGCTTTTTCTAATATTCTTATATTCCCAGCTGAAAACAATGCTGCCAACTTTTTGCAGGAAGTACCACTCTGCCAATATTTTCTATAAGTATTGGACCCGTGTTCTTAATAATGTCTTAGATTCGATGGTCTTTATCAATCGAACTCATCTCTGATAGCAGGCTTAGTTGAACATAGGAATTTTCTGATCAAAATTTAACATAAACATTAACTTGTTTAAGAGACAGATTAATGAATTGTTATTACAAGTTTGTAACTTATCCGTTGGTTCGTTTCTTCTGCAAGCGAGATTTAGAGGGTGTTTGGCTAAATTTATTTAAAAGATCTAGAGGATATTTGGGTGAGCTTATAAGCTTCTCAAAGCATCTTATAAGATGTTTAAAAGCTTATAAGATGATAAAAAGTATTTGATAAATTTTTTAGAAAAAGAGTTTATAAGATCATAAAACAAGATGTTAGAATCTTATAAGCTCTTTTAAAAAAAGTAAGGAGACCCTAACTTATTTTTAAAATCTTAACAAACTCTTTCATTTTTAACCATTTTAATTATAAAATTACCATTACTAACATCTTATAAGCTCTAAAATTTTATTTTATCCTAACATTTCAATAACTTATTTTGAAAATAAGATCTAAGCTCCAAAAACATCTTATAAGATATAGGAGCTTATTAGGGTGTTTGGTTGAGCTTATAATTAAGCTCTTCAAAACATCTTATAATATGTTTAAAAGTTTATAAGATATTAAAAGTGTTTGATAATTTTTTTTTTAAAAAGCTTATAAAATGTTAAAATAATAAATATTAGAATCTCATAAATTAGGAGAATCCAACTTATTTTCAAAATCTTATCAAACTCCTTTAATTTTAACTTAATTGCAAAATTGCAATTACTAAGATCTTATGAGATTCAAAATTTTATTTTATCCAAATATTTTAATAATTTATTCTAAAATTAAGATCGAATATCTTATAAGTTCTAAAAACATCTTATAAGATATATTAAATAAGTTTAGCCATACACCCTCCTAATATATACTAACAGTAGGAGGGTGTTAAAGTTTTGGAGGGCCAATGAGAAGTAAGCCAAAAGTGTAAGGGTCCATTTGCAAATTAAGGAAACAATTATGATCGATGATAATTGAATTTCCTAGGTATGCTGAGTTAATTTGCATAATTAATGGATAAAGGGGTCCATGCATATATATAGTATAATATAATTTAAGATCTTGGCTTGGAAACTTTTTCTTAATGTAATGTACTTTTTTAGTGTTTTAAGTACGTAATATGGAGAATGCAATAAATTAAACTATCCTTGAATCAATTAAGTACAATTCCTAATCATTGGTCAACTAAACTTTAAGATAATTTGGTACTTCAATTTGATACTTAAGTCAGTTTTATTAATTTTGAAGAAGATTGCGAGTGCACGCAGCAAAAAACTTGCTCGCATGTAACGGAGCTTGTTCGATATATTAAATGTTACATACATTAACAAATGTAACGACTTATGTTTGTATATGACTGGCCATAAAATATGCATAGATGCACAATAATATTTTAGAGTTTCATTTTCATTTTCACTATTTCTAAAATTTAAAAAATTAGTTAGTGAAAATAAGTTGAAAATGAGTTTGTATTTGGATGAATTGTTGGAAAAGTAATGATTATTTTTTTTAATTTATACACTCGTACATTAGGAGTCCGTTAGAGCTCGAACTCCTGATCTCTCATATCATGTGGGAGACTTATGCTACTGGGCCACAGGCCGCTCAGCAATGATTATGTTGGGTTTAGTATGTTGTAGGTGGAGAGAAATAGAAATAGTGAAATAGAAAGAGAAGATATATAAGTTATTAGAAAATGTGTTTTGAAAATGAAAATAAAAATAATGTTGGGTAAAAATATATAAAAAGTGATCTACTTAATTTTTAAAATAGTAGAAAATGAAAAAAAAGGGCTATGAAAATGAAACCAAACGGGGCCTTAAGCTTTCTTATTAAGCTTGCGAATTTCAAGAGAATTTGGTCTTCTTGTCACAGAATATTTCATACAGAAAAATTAATCCAATATATTTTATTTGGAAAGAATCATATAAATTGCATTTGGATGCTGGTTAGTTTGATTTATCTATTTGTGATATGTAGTGTACCCTCCCCCCACCCCACCCCCCACACACACGCGCACACATATATATATATATTTAGTAATAGTTAATGTAAATAATTGATTAAAAAAAGAAATTATTCAATATTAATTAAAAAATAAGCAGTTTTTAATTTTCATTCATTAACTTTTATTATGGGCCTTCAAATAAAAATTAATTATCTAAATTTATTAAATTTAATTTAATTTATTTTTAATTAAAGATAAAAATTAAAATCAATTAACAAAATTTTTGTTTTGTTTTATTTTTTAAAATTCAAAACAAATTCTTATATAGGTCTATGTTTACAATCAAGTAATCAAGTGAAGACTATTAAGTTAGACCAATTACGATATATGCATTTTATTTGTTTGGAAAATATTATAGGGGTTTAGCCAACAAAATATTAAGGGACTTGCAAAATATTAAAATCTCTAATTTTGACTTTAATATGATTGAGACAAAGAGATAAATATATGTCAATATTGTGTTTCAATAGTAACAAATGGGAGAACTTTTTCCACAATGAATATTGTCAAGAACATGCTTTAGAATAAGATGAAACCAACTATTTAGTTATTTATATTGAGAAAAATATTATTAAAAATTTTAATATTAATGCAATCATTCATAAATTTTATAATATAAAAGAGAGTTGCGCCCAATTTCAATAAAAATGTGTTTTTGAATTTGCAAATTACAAAAATTATATTTGAACTTTTAAGCTTTATAGTTTTACACCACCCCCCCAAAAAAACACACACACACATTTCCATTTCTCGATCGGTCCTTGCTTTTAGGTCTATCTGACCGTATAGATCGATTTGATAGGACTATGAGATGATCAAATTCTAGAGTGCAATCAAAATTAGAGGTTTAAGATTTGTAATGGCTCTCTAAATCCCGGGTATTGAAGGTTAAAATTATCTCTGAGTAGATTAGAGATAGTATAGTGATTCAATTTGTTTTCAGAACAAATGACAGTATTATTTATATATGGTACACTGCTAAAGTGGCCTTATACCATTTTGTATAAGTAGAGGATGGACACGCTGTCATCATGTATAACAATTGAACGACCAGACATTCGGGTTGTTTCAATTGGCGGATCGAACCTTCCACATATGGGTGTCAATAGGGCTGTTAACGAATCAAACCTTTATCAAATAATTCGAGATTCGAATTCGAAATTTAACGAATTTGAATTTGAATTTGAGTCTAGCATAATATTCTATATATAATCGAATCCGAATCAAATCCAATAATATTCGAATTCGATATTCGATAAAATATTCGAATATATTTTATTATATACATTATTATATATTAATATTTTTATTTCTCAAATTTTAAATTTTTTATGATTTATAGTAATGAAGTCATTGAATATTATGCCAACTATTACATGTATTTGATATTTACTTTTTGGATAAATAAAATATTTTCATTTTGTGACCGTAATAAAAAGGTGAAAAATTAATAAATAATTCAAAATTTAAATAAAAAATTGAGTTAATCGAATATTCGAATTGAATCCGAATATATCGAATAGTTACTCAAATCGAATTCGAGGCCAATTTAGGATTCGAATTCGAATTCGAATTCGAATACGAATAAAATATATCGAATCGAATCCGAATCCGAATCCGAATCCTCAGATATTCGGTTCAATTCGATTCGTTAACAGCCCTAGGTGTCAATGTGGGTTAGAATCTATGGGCTCAAACCAATTCATATGATTTTGGGTTGGGTTAGGTTGGGCTCAATATTTCAAAAATAATTTGAGCGGGTTACAATTTAAATGAGTTGTATCAAATTTGGGTTCAAAATGAATTTTTAGTAAATTCAAAATGAGTCTACTCAAAAAATTTAATTAATTTAACAAATTGTATATTAAATAGAGTATAAAAGGCATAATAATATTTCTATGGTCTTTTGAATTACTTTTTTGAAATAGGTAAATTAAATCAATTTTTTTGTTTTCTATTGAAACTATTTCAACTCCAACCCAACCCACAACTTTACTCATTTTGAATTCAACCCATCTATTTTAACTCATATAGAATATAACTCATTTTGAACCCAACCCACATAAACACAAACCCAACTCAACCCACTCATTTGCCACCACTACTACCACCCAAAGAGATTAAGGCAGACCCAATAAGTCTGGCTTATAAATGGTCGAGACAATTACCCGTTAAAAGATTTATTATATATGTGGGGCTAGTATAAATATACTATATACCTACGCTCGACTCAATACCCGTATCCAATTTGCGTATCCAGATTAATTGTGGAAAAAAAAAATTGTTAAGACCAACAAGTTGCACACACTACTTGACGAATGCTGTGAATTGTTGATCAGTGTATGTTGTGCCAAAATTATTCTGACAAATTGTGTTTTAATTGACCTTGACTGTTGACTCCCATAAAAACAAAAAAAATGGTTAGGAAAATCAGTGACAGGAGAAATGGCATTTGTTATGGTAATGTTTGGTTATATTTTATATATTTTGTATTATGTGTTTTGGGAGAATAGATTTTGAGAAAGAGATTAGGCTTGGGGTTGGGGAGGGGAAATGTGAAAGTTGTGTTGGGTAATATTATGAATTTTTGTTTATGTTTTGAGAAATAGTTAGAAAATTATTTTGGAAAGTCTTGGTATGTACAATTTTTACTATAAAGGTTAAATCAATACTTTTTGTTGGTTTTTTTTTTTTTGTGAAAATAGAATTGAATAATTTTTTTATGATAAGAGTAATAATAAAATATATGTTATATATTTATATATTGATATATATATATATATTCAAAAATGGGAAAGTTTTGCAGATAGTGAAGGATAAAAAGGGGGTATTTTGAAAATTTTTAATTTGATATTTTGAACGAAAAAAGAACGTATGTTTGATTATATTTTACCAAAATGTAGCCAAACATAGCCGGTGATTTAACAATTTTTTGACCTCAATACAAAACGGCCAAGCCAACATATGACTCCTGGTTGTACGCTATTTGATGTCTTGCCAGCATTTTTTTTTTTTTTTTTAACTTATTCTCGTTTTGCATTCGTTGGTATCGTCTCATATTTTACTTCATAAACAAATATTGAATGTGTTGATATTTTTTAATAAATTCCCGAGGTTGGGACCGGCGGGCGGCGGCGGCGGCGACACCCGTGTGGGCACATCCTCATGAATCCCTTAATTGATACTTTATCAAGCATCAATACTTGAACCATATATATGGTGTATTTTCATTGGGTAAATTTTTTATATGAGATAAGTGATTTTGGATCAGACTAAAAAGCCTTTTATATTCTCACTTATTCCTCTATACTTTGTATCATAATCAATGTAGAATTTCCCCCACATATATAATCTTTGCCTTTGTGTCTCCCTCCTCATATATATACATAATACTTATGAATTCCAACCAAATTAGCATCCATCCATAAGATTTAATCCCTTCTTACACATGTAATTAAACATAAATCCCAATTGATTCGATACCAATTACAACCTACTAGTTACCATTAAACTACCTGTTTATTTCATCTTTACCATTTATTATTTATAAAAGGTTCGTTGTATTATTCATCTGTTTTCCTTTTTTTTTTAATTATTTTATATATGCAGAAGTAACGATAGTAGAATCGAGGCTTTGTGAGAGGAGTAGCAAGACATGGACAGGATTCTATGGAATCTCCAGCAACTGTGATAAACACTGCCGGTAGTGGGAGCATGCGAGCCAGGTGCTTGTCACGCTGAATTTCCAGGATTTGCACGCTTTTGCTATTTCAACTGTTAAGTAATATATAGTATTAATTGTATTTTATGAAAAATAAATAATACACCGTATATGTACATGTATGTTTGTATGTATTTATGTCTGAATGTATATATATGGATACAAACATAAGAATTAATTGCTTGTTCATATAACATACGTAGCTATAAGTTCATGTGGAACCATTTCTCCTATATATGCATACCAATAAGTTCATGTTTAATGTCCAGTGGCTTGCAGCCCATTGTCATTACTCTCCCCTATTATATGGGAAGTCTCGAGTTTGAATTCAAATGGATTTCTTCGTACATTTTATGTGCATCTAGTTGTGCAGTTTGTACTTTCATTTACTTTATTTGATAATTTGATACTATTTACTTGTAAAAATATTTTTCGTTATTTGTGATGTTCTCTCAAAAAGTTCATGTTTAGTAATCATATCATAGAGCCATAAATTGAAATAAGGATCTAAACCGATATGAGAACACGTATTTCCATAATTTTAATGAGCAATTGTATGATGTAACATTATTCAATTATTATTTTTTAATTAGATTATTTGGCATTGCATTAAGACAACCAATTAAATTGACTAATTAAATGTAATAAATGAGGCATATTTTCAGGACGGATGGAATGTGTTACATATTGGCATTAATAAGGGGACCACTTTTTTATGTTAGAAGGCAACTAAGTAGTTGTTTGTCACATTATTGTCGGAAAATTATAAATATATCTTTCGAAGCAATGAATTGTGTCATAAATTACATTGAATTATATGCTGATAACTGAAAACAATATTAATGACTCAAAATTAATATATACATTTAAAGGGAAGAAACTGAGTGGCATGCAATACCCAAATGTCAACATTGGGGTCAGTGTTTCTTTTTAAATAAATAAATACATAATTTACTATATTATGAATATAAATCATCAAAAACTATATATAATTATAAGCAATAATTATTAAAAAAAAATCAAATAGTAAACAAATACCAATCACTTATAATTAAAGTAGATAAAAACTTATATTTAAAAATAATTGAACTTCAAATAAAAAATGTTTTATTCTTTGACCCTTAATTTCCTACTTGTAATGAAATCCAAATCAATATTGACATTGTTAAAAAAAATAAAAATAAAAATAAAAAATTAATGTGTTTTTGGTAGGGTGAATATGAGAGGTCAAATCAAATCAATTCAAGTGTCTCATCCAATCCATATATTAACTTAAAGCGAAAATGCAGCCAAAATAGAAATACGCGTGGCTTGCTGAGCAGACTCTATCTAAAAATTATTATTATTATTATAAAAATAATATTAATAATAAAATAAAGTTATCATCACTAGTACATGCCACGAATCATGGTTGTGTTTGGTTATATTTTTTATTTGATTTTATTATGTGTTTATTATGGGAATGTTTGGTTATGTTTTCCTGGAACAACATTGTTTTGGGGAACATAATCAAATATATCTCCATTTTTCTTCTAAACTACACATTCTTCAATATATACACATATATATATAAATATTATATATATTATATATATTTTATTATTATTCTAATATTAAAATAATTATTCAATTCCATTTTCACTCTAAAAACTCAATAAAAAAATATTGATTTGGCTGCTACAGTAAAAAATGTCTCCCCCAAAATATAAACAAACGTATTAAAAATCAACTTTCACATTCTCCAATAATTCATTTAGAGGTGTCAAAATGGCCCGGGCGGATCGGGCTGACTCGCACAAAAAATGGGCCTAACTCGACTCTTTTAATTTTTTAATATGGGCTGGGCTGGACTGGCTCACTTGAAAACCCGTCTCGAGCTGAAATTTTGCAACCCGGAATCTACTCGGCCCGCGGACCGTGGGCTAGCCCGCAATATTTTTTTAATTTAAATTATAAATTATAATTTTTAAATTACAAATTATTAATTTATAATTAAGAATGTATAATTTATAATTTATTACTTTATAAATGTATAAATCAATAATTAAGAAATTTTAATTTATAAAAATTATAAATTATAAAAAAAAAAATTGAGAAAGGTGAAGACCGTATTGCCTCAATTTGAAGAAGACGATGAAGATTGGCTTGAAACCTCATCCACCATCGCATCTCAATCCGAGAGCGATTTAAATCACTTGAGTGAACGACCGGTTTATCATTTGACATGTTTAGATGTTTAGATATTACAAAGTTGTTTTTTTTTTTTTTTTTGTTATTATTATGTACTTTCATTTAGAGGTTTGATCAAATCCACCTCTATGTAATTATTTTTTCTAAATTAATGACGGGTAGATGGGTCCATACCAAACCCCTCACCACCTTATTTGGTGGTCCTTTTGGAAAAATATAATTGATAAAAAAAAATTAATATAAGTATAAATTTCTAAGTTTTTATAAAAATTTAAGTGTTTTAAAATATTAAAAATCACATAAGTATAAATTATTAAGTCTTTTAAAAAAGTATAAGTGTTGAAAAAAATATTAATAATCACATAAATATAAAAACTTTAAAATTTTAAATTCATTTTCAAAAAAAAAAAAAAAAAACTCGCTGGCCAACCCACGAGAGGGATCGTGAGCCGAATCGCGAGCCGGACCGCCTAACTCGGCTCATATATAAACCGGCTCACCTATATAGTAGGTTGGTTTTGAGCCAAGCCGGACTTTTCAATTTTCAGCCCGTCACGGTCCAGACCATGAACGGCCTGCGAGCTGGCCAGACTCGGCCCGGGACAGCCATTAACCGTTGGTTAAACGAGCCGGGTTGGCTCGGCCCAGCTCATTTGACACCTCTAAATTCATTCTCCCAAAATACATAATAAAATCAAACAAAAAATATAACCAAACATTACCTATGTGTTTTAAGAAAATGAATTATTGGATAATATGAAAGTTATTTTTGGGTATGTTAATTTATGTTTTGGGGAAGACATTTTTTACTGTAACAGTCAAATCAATACTTTTTTATTGAATTTTTATGGTGAAAATGGAATTGAGTGATTATTTTAATATTAGAATAATAATAAAATATATAATATATATAATATGTATGTATATATTAGAGAATGTGTATTTTAGAGAAAAAAATAGAGATATATTTAATTATATTTTTTAAAAATAATATTATTTCAGAAAAATATAACCAAACAAAGCCATAATTTTTATGTTGTCGCTTCTTTTGTTTGGTCATTCATAATAATAAAATAAGATTGACTCGATTCCTTATCCAGGGCCTTTGAAGCCTAGTCAATGAGATCGAAGGCCAGGTGTGACCATACATGGCCCCATCTTTGGGTGAATGAATGTTGTGCTACGTAACATTTGATCTCTTTCTTCTCAAATAAAATATTCACGGATCCATCAAAAAATTAATTGATACTTCTATTCAATTTCAAAATAAATAAAAATTGTAAATAAAAAATAATCTCTGAGAGATTGATAGTAATTGTGCATGCAAGATAAACTTTAAAAGAGTCAAAATAATTATTATTGACTTATATGATTAGAGGAATTGGCTTTGCTTTTGGACAACTTGTATTAATCAACTTAATTCTATTTCATTTATTTAGGAAAATGAAGTTATAATAATCGAATCTTTCAATTAATTTCAATACATTGTACTAGGAATAAAATCTTGCAAAAAAACGTGGCTGATCCATCTTTTGAAAAATCGAATCGGATCGGACAGTCGTATTGATCAGATCGTCGATTGATCGTCAAATCAGTTCGATTTTCTCATAAAATCAAAAAAAAATTTAAAAAGTCTTATTTTGTTAAGACCATTCATACCAACAATTGGATAGTTCGAACCGGTGAACCACAAGTTCAATTGAATCGGATCGATTTTTTTCTTTTAATTTTTAATAAAATTAATATATTTTTGAAGGTTAAGGTATACCTTCATATTATATTTAAACTTTAAATTTGAGATATTTAAATTGTGGTGATAATTTATAATATGAATTGTGAAATTTGAATTGTGAAGTTAGACAATATATTCATTTAAACTTTTTATGTTTTATATTTTAGTATTTTATTAATTTTTAAGTAATAATATTTATATTACATATATTACGTAATTATGACGTTACGATTTAATACGATCCGATCAATTATTGAATCAGTAAATCGTAAATCGATAAATTTTTTTATTCAATCAACAATTCATTTTTTCGAATATAGTCGGTGGATGATCAGAACTTGTACTTCCCTAAGCAAAAACCTTGGAGTTGGACCCAATCCCACGTTTTTCATTAGCTTCGATGCATGGTTAATTAATTAATTAATTTTTTTCCGAGGAAAAAGATCTTACAAACGCTCTTTCTGGAAAAATACACTTTTGCAATTTCTCCTATAAAAGCGCAATAAATGGTGGGTGATTCACATAATCTCGTTAGATTCACCATTCAAAAGCCACCAACACTGAACTAAACCAGTCTTTATTTCACCAAAACAATCACATTTTCCACGCACCTTCTTCCACTCTTTCTTGACCTTCACATGCATTGAAACTCTACTACAGATTTTTTCAGCAGTTGTAGGAATTTGAGTTCTTGAAGAAAAACCCTTACAAGGTTTTTGCTTTTTTAAGATTTTGTGATCTTTCTTGAAGCCTGCTTGTTCTTGATTTTGATTAAAGAAAGTGTTCTATGATCAGGGTTTCTTTCATTTTATTTTATTTTATTTTTTTGGTTGATCTTTTCAAGTATTTCTTTTGTGTTCAAGATTCAAGCTTTTTGCTGGGTACTTTTTGGAATTTGGGATCTTTAGTGTAAAGTAGATTTTTGCTTCTTTTTTTTTTTCACTTGTAGTCCTAGTGGAGTTCCTCAAATTCGATATTCATTGGTTTTTTTCAAGTAAACTGACGATCATTTGGTGTACGTTTCTAGGATTTTGTACCTTCGGATGGATTCCTGTTGTCCCACCATGAAAGCTAAGGTGCTGCCATCACAAATCAATGGAAGTTTAAGAAAAGGAGATAATGGATTTTGGGGAGATAGTTTTAAAGGGGGTTTTAAAAACAATGTTTTGGGGACACAGATCTGGAAGAATCTTAGTGAAAAAAAGCTCAGAAAATTTAAGCCTGGAGTGGCATTCTCTGTTCTCACGCCTGATATTAACAAAGAAATGGCAGTAAGTTGTATTCTAAGTCACTTATCTACTTGTAGAAGAATGTTCTTGTCATGTCTATATGAATTATGCTTTGGAGTATTGGTTTTCAGGCATTTCAGTCATCATTATTTGATGAAGAGAATCCAAAGGCAGATCCTAAAACTGTAGCCTCAATAATTCTGGGTGGAGGTGCAGGGACTCGTCTCTTTCCTCTTACTAGCAGAAGAGCAAAACCAGCTGTAAGAGAAAGATTTGTTCTGTTTATTATGTGGTTTTCTTGGTGTTAGAGATTAAGGAAATCGCTTTACTATGTAATAATGAATTATGATTTGGTGGAGTAGTTAACATTATTGTGGTAATATGATATGTTTGTCTGTAGGTCCCGATAGGAGGTTGCTACCGGCTGATTGATGTACCTATGAGCAACTGTATCAACAGTGGGATACGAAAAATTTTCATTCTAACTCAGTTCAATTCCTTCTCCCTTAATCGACACCTTGCTCGAACGTATAATTTTGGGAATGGTGTGAATTTTGGGGACGGATTTGTGGAGGTGAGATGTATAATTTATACTTTGGCTTATATTGGATCCTTGAGAATTTCTTCGAGGTTTTCATTCATTAGGCAAAGGATCAATTCTATAATTTGTCTGAGATGAAATGGATGCCTTAGTGGTTGTATTAGACTTTTCTTCATTACTAAAAAGCAAAATATACCTTCGAAACAGGTTCTTGCAGCCACTCAGACGCCAGGGGAAATGGGGCAGAGGTGGTTTCAAGGAACGGCAGATGCTGTTCGACAGTTTATATGGGTTTTTGAGGTGCGTGTTTGAAATACTCTTTTGGGAATCTGATGAGAAGAGGATTTATTTGGAGGATCTTAACATGTATGTAGGATGCCAAGACCAAAAATGTTGAGCACATAGTGATTTTGTCTGGCGACCATCTCTACCGAATGGACTACATGGACTTTGTTCAGGTACTTTGGCTACTTGTTGCATATATGTTGCATTTCAAAAGCCGTTCTGTGTTTTGAATACTTGTTTATTAATGGGCAATGTGTTTGCAGAAACATATAGACACAAATGCTGACATTACAGTTTCTTGCATACCAATGGATGATAGGTATGTATATAGTTCATCTTTTCAGCTTTGATTCACCTCACAGCAAAGAATTAATTGTGCACTGAAAATGATCAACTGGTCTGAAGGAAGGCCATGCCTATTGGAACATTGACATTAGCATCAAATTCTGTCTATTTTTATGATTTTCATCATGTATTCATGATTGTGTTCAAGTCTTTTTCATGCAATCCAGCCGAGCCTCAGACTATGGGTTGATGAAAATTGATGAAACGGGGCGTATCGTTCAGTTTGCAGAGAAACCAAAGGGATCTGCTCTGGAAAAAATGGTAATTAGTTTACTCTAGCAAATCTATTTTCATTTGTAATCCCTTTCTTCATTCCTTGCTCTATCTCATGATGTCCCACAGCAAGTTGACACCTCTCTTCTCGGACTTTCCCATCAAGAAGCCACACAATTTCCTTACATTGCATCAATGGGTGTATACGTGTTCAAAACCGATGTATTACTAAACCTCTTAAAATATAAGTATCCTTCATGCAATGACTTCGGCTCCGAGATCATTCCTTCAGCCGTGAAGGATCACAATGTTCAGGTGAGATCGGAAATTCCGATCAATGCTTTTCCCTTTTTCAATCAGGTTTCAAAATGGTGTCCACTAGTGAGTTTCTGAACGCATCATCTTATCAGGCTTATCTATTTAGCGATTATTGGGAGGACATTGGAACCATAAAGTCTTTCTTCGATGCCAACTTGGCCCTCACAGAACAGGTCAGTATCATAGTTGCAAGAGTATCTTCTGAGCCACAATGGAGCCCTAGAAACATGCTAAAGGACAAAGACATCCACTTCTTGGATTTAAAAAAAAGTTCCCAGCATATAGTTTTGTTAGCTGCAGCTAGAATGATGATTTTCGTGTTTGAAGATTTTCTCAGTAAAAGTAGATAGGTGTTCAACTTTGTCAATAAGAAGCTGGGCATTGAGAAGTGAATATTCTTGGATGACTTAATGATTGTTTGTGCTTCATAATTAGATGTAAAATTTAAGGTATTTAGAGCTAAAGGTTGTCTTAAGTTTCAACCTGATGTGGATTATGTTCCTTTTGCAGCCTCTGAAGTTTGATTTTAATGACCAAAAGACCCCTTTCTATACATCTCCAAGATTCTTGCCACCTACTAAAGTCGAAAAATGCAAGGTATGCTGGTAAAGCTATGATAGCAGTGCTTTTAGCTCATTGTCCCAGCGAATCTCACAATGTTGTTCTTTCAGATAGTGGATGCAATAATTTCACATGGTTGCTTCTTGCGGGAATGTAGCGTTGACCACTCAATTGTAGGCATAAGGTCTCGCTTAGACTATGGTGTTGAGCTGAAGGTAAGATTTTGAGGCTAAAACCATTTCATTTAGTTGTAGGCATCTTTATAGTTTAGTTGCCATAGATGATCTTTTTACTTCATGTTTGCAAATTAGGGAGAACTAGATTTTGCACCTTCTTATTGGAGTTGGATTTAGGCATCAAACCACGACTAGGGGTGGCAATGGGATGGTTCAAAACTCGAACCTGAACTCAACCCATCCCAATAGGCCATGTTCGGAGTGGTTTAATGGAGTATGAGCTGGGGTACGAGGCATTGTTTTTCAAAATCCAGCAGGTTCACGCCGGGTACGGGTTTTACCCAAACCCCAACCCATTTAAAATAAATGCATGTACAGTAAGAAAGTAAAAATTATACTTTAGGGAATTAACAAAAAAAATTGTTGGTTTATTATAGATATGTTTGATTTGAAGGTGGATTGAATGTACTTGATATAATCTGTTTAGATTACTAATTTACTACTAATTTTGATCATTACAACACAATAACATATTTCGATATTTTTTTTTTTTATGTTGGCGGGTTAACTCCCGATTTGATGGACCAGGGTGGGCTGCGGATTGAGTCTAACCCAGATGAGAAAGTACAACAATTTTGATGATTAAATAGTAAATTATGGGGAGGCCATTTTTTTTTTTTTTTGTTGTTGGTTTATTTATTTACGCATGCGCGCACATATTTCAGCTTGAACTCCTGATCTCTTACATTATGTGGGAGATTTATGCAACTTGGCCATAGCCCACTCGGCATGGGGAGGCATTGGTTATCGTTTATTTTGTTAATCTAGTAGTATAATTATAAACAAAAAGAGATCTGTGTTTCAGGATACAATGATGATGGGTGCAGACTATTATCAAACAGAATCTGAAATTGCATCTCTGCTAGCTGCCGGAAAGGTTCCCATTGGCGTTGGTCGCAATACAAAAATACGGTAGGATTTGAATCGAATAATTCATCTTTGTTTTCATGAGACAATTTCTCAACTCATTTTTATTTGGTCTTTTTGTCGTAGTAACTGTATAATTGACAAGAATGCGAAGATCGGAAAGAATGTGGTGATCGCAAATAAAGATGTAAGTTTCCTTTGCTACTTGCAAAAGATCTAATCTACTGCAAGAAAACTGTTTTGGAAATTTTTTAGCTGATATAAAATTTTGAATTGGTTCGACTTATCAGAGTGTTGAAGAAGCAGACAGGGCCGAGGAAGGGTTTTACATCAGATCCGGGATTACAGTTGTACTAAAGAACTCCACTATTAAAGATGGAACTATCATATAAGTATGTGGATCCATTGCAGGAAGTTGAAACTGTTCTCTGCTTCATTAAATGGAGCTCAATTATCATTTGTAAATAATTAGCTCTTTCCTTGTATGTAGAAGACTAAAGAACAATAGCGTGTTGACTGAGAGCATAAAATAAATTTGGTAAAATTCCTATATTTTCGGCAAAACTTTGCCAAAATTTGAGGTTATATTTGGTTATGTTTTGTATTGTTTTGGTTCGTATGTTTTCAAAAAATGAGTTGAGAAAGCGAAATTAAAGAATATTGTAGTGAGTTGGGAGAGTTTGATGGATATTCATCCACGCTTTTTATGGTGGGTGAAAAATATTTTGAGTAGTGATATAAATATTTTTTTTATAGATATTAAATCAATTACTTTTTTCTTTATTTGCTAAGTATCGAGAAATTGTAATTTAAAAATAATTTTAATATATAATACAATATATATTTAAATATGGTGATTGAATATAATTCTAAAACATTACTATAATAATTGTTTCAATAATGATGTTGTGATGAAGGTTAAAAATCTTTTAATAAAAAGGGAAAAAATTAATGGATTTTTTGGGAAATGGTTTCCCCTCCAAAGTAGGTTGGATGTTTGTTCTTGTTTTGGAGGAGTAAAATTATTCCCCCAAAACACTCATAAACATACCCTAAATTTCTTGTTTTGGTACCCTTTGCTCATTTCATTTGGTGAATTTTCACCATAAATGGTCTCTGCTTTATTCCTTCTAGACACTTCTTTTCTGAAGTCTTGGTGGAGCAGCAGTTGAGAACTAGTGTTCCATAGCAACTGGGCTTATTTGGATCATAGGTAAATTTACTTACATCAGAGATGCAAGTTCATTGAATAACATCTAGCTATCAGCAAATGAAGTACTTTCTCACCATTTTTCAGCTTCCCCACTGTATCTACCTGGTGAAATTTATGGAAACAGCCCTCCAAAAGGAAAAAGATGAATCAAATTAATTAAATACAAATCCGCACAACTGAAACAATTGCCTTTTATTGGCTGTTCACCTTTCCTCTGAGTTGAACCTGTTCCATGCAGCCTGTAGTTGATCAAGCAAGAATATGGGTTGGGTGAGATTTGTTGACAGAGAAGAAAAAGAAGACATTTTATCTAAGAATCACAAAAGGAAGAGAATTCTTATGATGCTAGAAGGATTCTGTGCTGGATATTAACATCCTTATAACACTATATAACAACTAAAAGTTTTATTTTTAAAGAGTGAGTAACTAAATAAAATACCTTGAGAAGATCAAAAACCTTTTCGCATATGTATTTCTGCTGAATGCTAGCTCCCCTTTGCTGCAATTTGTCGGGATGTACACAAAGAGTTGCCTTCCTGTAAGCCTTCTTCACGGCAGCAGTTGTTATGATCTCTGTCAGGGAGATAGGCTGCCAACCACTGTCTGGACCAAGGATCTACAGGTGAAAATGAGTTAACAGTAACACCAAATATTGGTTCACTAAATTGATTGGATACAGCTGTGTATGAGGAGATAACGCATACATATTGCAGAGTCGAGAGCAGTGCACGCAAGTTGCCCTCCTTTCCTGATGCCCATCTCTTAATTTCAGCGTCAAGAGATTCAGCTAATCTCTGCAATTACAAACAGAAAAGTGTGTGTAAGAAAAGTTGAAGTTTCAACAAGACACATACGTTTGGATTTTCAAATGAAACGAAATATTACATTTCTTTCAGCCTGCTCTTTCTGGGCAAGAATATCACGCATGTTCTTCTCTGCAAGGGCCTTTGCCTGGGAAGACCAATTGAACAGACAAGAGAAATATTATCATATGATTCAAGTTCTAACTATTAGTTTCAAACATCAATTGAAGTCATGATTACCGCTCTCTCCATTATTCTGTGATGCCTCTCTAACCGCGCTTTACGCCTCTGTGCTGATTCAGTAATAGTTCCATCAAATTTCTCCAGATCCTACAGGTAAAATTTGTTTCATCATTCTTCTAGCATACGAGTGAACATTATATGTTGCTAGCAAACACACAAAACTGATACTTACGGAAGAAGAAAAACTATGCTTCAGTCCGTTATTTCTGGAGGAACTAGAAGACCTTTCTGTAGGGTATCTCTCAGTTTGTGTTCTAGCCTCTATGAAAGTTTTCTGAGATTTTGCTTTCTCTAGGGCACGTTCACGGGCCTCCGCTGTGGCTCTTTCAACTGCGGCACGTTCTGCTCTAAGCTTGGCTTCAATGGCTGCCTTATCGGGTTGTTTAGACTCTATGGAGGCCTTCTCAAGCTTCTCCCGTGCCTCTGCCGTAGCTCTTTGTCGAGCTTCAGCAAATGCCCTCTCTCGAGCTTCTCGTATTGCTCTTTCTACAGCTATTCTATCTTTTTCACGCTCTCTTCCCCTTTTGATGGCCTCAATTCTTTGCTGGTGATCATTTGTGTCAAATTTTTGCTCATTCCCTTTGGCATCTTTCTGTTCCACTGTGGAGGTTCCACTTAGATTCTCATTAGTATTCATGTTTTGACATGTTTCAACCTCTCTTTCAGTTTCCATGGAATTTTCCATTTCCATGTGTTCACAATTTGATTGCGGGTATACCTCCTCATTCTGGTCCTCAGTGTGTACCCGTTTACTTTGTTCCTCAACATACTCTCTTCCATCAAATGCCATATCAAGGTCATCTTTTACTTTTTCCTCGTTTGAAATGTCCTTCGCATTTTCTGCACATCCTTGAGACTCAAGAGCTGACACCCCACCTACATTTTCAATGATGGAGGTTGATACAGATTCTTTGTTAATTTCCGAAGTTTGTTCCGACACTAGTCTTACATTTGTCTGATCAAACTCTTCAGCAGCAGTTTGGATCTTGCTAGCTCTTTTTATTGTGTCTTTATCTTTTTGTAGTTTTTCTTCACAATATGCATCCATTAAACTGATATCTTCAGTATTGCTATCAGAGGAATGACCTTCAAAATCATTGTTCAGTTTGCTTCCAATGAAGTTCTCTTCAGAGGCACTTCTACGCAAGCTATCTCTTTCAAGCATTTCATTGACCTCCAGGTGGAACAGTTTTCCTGCCTCCTTGTCCTCAGTTGCGGAAAATGTTTCAGTTTCTTCAGGCAAGCTATAATTCTCTTTGCAGCCCTTAACTGGCTCTTCATATTCTTCTGCTTTACTGTTTAAGTCATCCCAAGGTGCTTGAGCCGCACAAAAGATGGTGCCAGTATCATTACTATGAGTATCACTAAAGATGGTGCCAGAATCATTACTATGGGCATCAACAGATTCATCAATATCCTTTTCAGAAGCAGCCTCCTGAGAATCAAATTTATCCTGATTTTCTTTGCTGCTCCCTTCTTCTCTAACAGTGTCATTTGTTTCTTCAGCATCACGAAAAGCTTCACTCTTCCGAATTTCAGCACACTTATTGGCTTCCATCTGTACAGTCTGACCTGCTTCATTGTCAGAAATATCAATATGACTTTCTGCAATTTCATTCTGCTCAAATTCTCTGGATACTTTTTGCTCGTCTCCATCACAACCATAATTCAGTTTCTTGTCATCAAGTTCTGGCTCACGAGCTATATTTAGCTTTTCCCCAACATCTCCTACTTCTTGAAAGATTTCAGGCTCCCTCTGACTTACTTCTTCCTCCAAGGGCTCCTTGAGCAGCTGTTCGCTTTCAAACCATACATGAGGCTCTTTCTGCCTCATTCCATTTTCTTCTTCATCACAATGTTTGTCATCTTTTTGGTCAAACTCTTTCCACTCAGGGACATTTTCAGATTTCATCTCCATGTCTTCTAGCTCCAGCATGTCTCTCTTGGCCAGATTTCGCGATTCATTCAGCAACTTATCGAATTCCGACTTGAGCACTGTTGAATGTTCAGCAAAAACGATTTCTTCATGGTCCACAGATTTCGACTCAGACTGTCTCTTATCATCAACAACATTGTCTCTCTCTTCAGTTACTTCGTCCTGCTGGCTGATCCTCAAATTTTCACTTGCTTCATGCACTATCTTCCCCTGCTCCTGCATGATTTGAGAACAATTGTGAACTCTTTCCAACGCTTCAGCAATATCCTCAGGTCCTCTTATACGGTCAATAGTTGCCTGACACTGTTCCAGGGCTTCATCCACGCTCTTCTCCAGCTCTCGTGTCCCTTGAGAAGTGTTTGGAGCCCTTTCTGCCAGTTCAGCAACGACTTCAGGACCTTTTGCTGGATGATTGTATAGCTCTCTCTGTTTCAAGGTCTCCTTGCCACCTTCCACCTCCTCAAAATAAGAAGCAAGTTTACCCATGGAGCATAAGTCATCACTGCTGTCTACCTTCTCGGGCTCCAACATTGCAGCTCTACATTCTCCATTGGCGACTAATCCAGTAAATTTTTTTGTACGTGCTTCAGATGCCTCAACATTTTGCCCAATATCTCCAAATTCAACCTTCTCAGAAACATGAAGTGTCTTACTCTGACTGCAAGATGGAGCAAAGTTCTTACCAACCTCAGTGAACGCATCTCCATGTTCTATAGCTGCTTCAACATTCTCCCGTACCCTTTCAACCCCAGAATTTCCACCATTAAGAAATCTCTCCTTATGACTGAGGGATGGAACAAATTTTCCATCAGCCCCATTGAATTGAGAGAATTTAGGATCTAATCTTTCATATGTTTCCCTTGCATTGTTCAATTTTGAACCATCAGTTTCATGGTCAATACTAGTTTCCTTCTTGTCCTTAACTTTCAAGCAACTCTTAGACCTAGGTTTAAAACCATCTTGAAGGCCTTCTTTTTTCCTTTCCATTATCATTTTTGCTATTCTAATACTTTCCTGAGCCTGCTCTATGGCCTTCTTCAAGGCAGCGGCAGATACAGCAGCAATTGAATTTTCATCTAATTCCTCGTCAAATAAAGGTGGTGAACACTCACCAGCAGTCTTTTCAGAAGCATCTTTAGAAGCAAAACTTGGTAACCTTGAGCGCCTGCAGTCCTTTTCATCAGATACATTGGATGGATGACTCGAAGGTGGTGGCTCTTTTAAGATGTGTGATTTGAGGTTAATTTCATTCGCATTACTCGACTCATCAAGTACATGTGATTTTTCCCAACTTACTCCACCTTTCACTTTAACTTCTTCGACACCAGCACTGAAACTCCAGGTGCGACTAACTTCACGTTTTAGTGAAGTTACAGGCTTGTCAACTTCTGCCTTCTGCAACCGAGGAGTTCCATCAACAAAGTAAGTAAATCCAGGAACAGCATGGAGCTGTGCTATATGTGTTTTCCCATTTGATGCATCGCTATTTCTTTGACTGGTTTTATTGAATGACAAGTTAATATGCTTCTTAATTCCATCAATGGATTGATCAGATGCATCACCAGACGCCCTTTTGGTCTTTCCTGAAGAATGTAGAGAACCTGATTCTTTCCGAGGTGACTGAACATCTGCTGGAATCCTGTAACAATTATAGTAAAGGATTTATGCTAAACAACTCTTTCCACCAAACATACCAAAAGCGAGAAATATAAATAATGCCACTAGAATGTGTGCGTTCATGTAATGGAGATACGATATGTGTATGCTTCAGATACAAAAGATTACAAGAATATAAAAAGCTCTATGATCATAAAAAATCAGCCTCTCACTCCTAGCGCATACAACCCCCCCAATCCCCAGGCAGGGGAAAAGAGGGAGAGAGAAAAGGAAAGTGTTTAAAAAAAAAAAAAAAAAATCCTGCATACAGAGCGCACAAAAAAATGAAGAAAAGCACACAAGGATCCTGGATAACAGAAACATGAGCAAGAAAAACATATAGAGAATCATCCTCTCATATTTATGAACTTCAGCGGCTAAATGATTGTTCAACGAGATTTTAGCTAGTCCAATAGCGAACTTGTTATGTAATAAGTGAATAATTTCCACAGATTCTTACTGGATTCAAGTCCGCTGACTGAGATCCAATTTCTAAACCATAACAACCTTATTTTATAGTTAGGAAAGGAAAGCCAAAACAAGATTCAAAAAGTTAGAACTATGAGCTACATGCAGGATTCAGGGGATCAGCCGTGGTTATTATTCTTGTGATTATAAAAGGCTTTCCTTTTTAAAGAACTAAAAACAGAGTATCAAGATATGCCGCAGCCCAACTACAAGAAATCAACAAATCCTGTTGCGTTTCCAAAAAGCGACGCCTCCAAATGGAAACATTTCTTTACTATATTTCATATGCTTCAAATTACATGTAAAACAACTCAAAAGGCAAAATCATGTCAGATAGTCCTCTGTGTTATGCAAAAGGCACAGTTCAAATGATGTAATTGATTTTACCGCCGCCTAAAGAAATAACAACCAGATTTGAATGAATAAGCGGAACGAGCCTCAACCATTTTAGTTGATCTAAAGAAACTGGAATACAAAAAAAGATTTACTAAGCCAATAGAATATGCCTGAGTATGCCATTACGCCCCAAGCGGAATTTCCGACATGTTAATTTAACAATTAGCATAGCTCAATTATAAATAGATAAGCATGATAAGAGGTAAAGTTCAGTTTTTGGTTCTTCAAAAAACCATAAATTTTTCCATTCCATTGTCGTACAAGATCAAAAAAAAAAAAAATTCTACAGACAGACTGCCCGATCAAAGAAATTTGCAAACTTTGATTACACGCCAAAACTACATAGCTGAAAAACAGTGCCCCCCCCCCCCCCCCCTTTTTGCATAGATGAAACGAAATCAACCAAAAAATAATCATTCCTTGCCGAACAGAAAACTTTGAGAAAGAATCAAAACAATGCGTTGGGCCGCCTAAATCAAACGAAAGAAACATACAAATATTTTCTCCAAAACATATAACCGATAGCCGGGGAAGATAGAGGTCTATTAATGAAACAATAAATGAACAAACATGCAAACCACATAAACTTAAAGAAAACGTCAATTCTAACGTTTGCTCAGCACCAAGAACATAAGTATAACCACATTTTCTTAAAACAACTGCTCAGCGGAGTCCCAAATTCTCCATTAAATTTCATAAATTTCTTCTTCAAAAAAAAGAAGAAGATGAAGAAGAAGTAAAATTTCTCTGTAAAAGGAAATAAGAAAAACTAACCGTGTCTTAGTTTTCTTTGCAGCACCACTAACCAACTCTTCATAAGGCACTCCCACGTCATCGTCCCTCAACCCACCAAAAATTTTAGAATAATCGAGCTTGGAGCTCCTGCAATCGCCCGACCCGACACGTTCATCCAGATCCGAGAGATCAAGCAACGGAATGGACGACGACCCGGCGAACATCTCAGCGTACTCATGAGCTCCGAACTTCGTTTTCCCGCCTTTGGACAACAAAAGGTCATCGTAGGGGTTCTTCAAAGAGAAGGAAGAGGAGGAGAATGCATTTGCGGTGGTGGAGTGCTTTCTTCTGTGCGGGGGTCTAGAGAGGGACTCCATGGAAATGGAAAGACAGAGAGAGAGACAGACTGTTGTACTCGTGAGGCTAGGGTTTTTCGTTTAAATTGTTTTGGATTTTTGTTTGGTTCTCTTCTTCTTCTTCGGTGAGATTTTTTTGTCTGCACAGAAAAAATTCTGCAGACTGAGACAACCCGAAGAACAAAGAGAGAGAAAAATGAGGGATGAGAGATAAAGTGTGGAAGAAGTGTGGGGTCCGCCTGTCCGTGATTTAGTACACCGGGCCTAGGAAAACCGAACCAGTGCTGTCGTACCATCACTTTGTTTATACAAATTGTAATTTTCATTTTTTTTTATAATGTATACAAATATGCTTTATTACTATGTTGTTTCCGGTACAATATGCCTTCTTCCTTTCTTTTATCTTTTTCTTCAGGTTTAATTAATTTTACCTTCTTGTATTATGGAATAGGTGTCAAGTGCCCTTTATACTATTAAAATTTTCAAATAATCTCCTCAAAGTTATTTGGGTTAGTAAAATAGTTGACGGTACTATAAATTATTAATTTAATCTCAAAAAATAAATAAATAGCATACGTGGCATTTTTTCATGCATAGACAAATATACCCTCTGCATAAAGAAAAACGTGACTAGAAAGAAACAAGTATATTCAGCTTACTTTTCTTCTCACTCACAAAGAAAATTCCTCAAAATATCATCCCAAAATTTTAAAAAAGGTTCGGCATAATTTTTATAGTGAATACTAAAAGATATAGTATATATATCTGTGGAGGAACAAGCGAATTGATTTATGATAAGTTGTCTGAAGTTAATCGATTAGTATATCTCAAACTTTAAACCTTTAGAATTTTGAGATTTTTTTCAATTTGCTTATTCAATTAGAGTTGTACAAAATAATGATAAATTTTAAGTGAAATATAACAAAATTATATATATTATTATAGATTTTTTATATCTCAAAGAAAATGCAAATTTGAAAAATTTTACACAAACAATTGCGAAATAGAAATACATATCATGGTCACATGTGTTTTTTTCGCATAAATAGTCTCTATTTTGTTGGTCCCATATGTTCTGTATTAGAATAAAGTTGGTTAATGTTCTTTAAAAAAATGAAATGATTTAATATTTTTATTGGATTATAAGTTAGATGATGTTTTAAGACCTAAAATGATAATAACAAAATTGAAGTAAAAAACTTGAGTATTATATAGTAACTCATAAGGATATTTTGGATATAAATTTTTTTAATGATCATATGTATAAAGGAAAGATAATTTTAGTGCCACACAATCAAACAACCATTACTTTTATAATGGCAAATAAGTTTGAGGGGAACATTTGACACTTACCCCATAGTACAAAGGGTAAAATGAATATAACCCTTTTATTTATATAATAAAAACGTAGATTGGCATGAATTGGGTTTAAGTTATTTAATTTGAATAGGACTTATTTTGTTAATACTAAATTATTTATTTCAATTGATATATACATGTAAATTTTATTTGATTCCTTATATATATTTTATGCAAAAATATTTAATATTTGTCTGTAATCGTTATTAATAATTAAAATAAAAAATTAATTTTTATAAAATATTGGATATAATGAATTAAGAATCCTAGCTAACATAGAGATTAGGATATTAATGAACTTCAATTCACAAACATGTCCTGAAGCTAATTTATATTTGTTGAATTTCATTTTATTTTATTTTTGATAAATTATTTGTGATTTTTCTATATAATTTTTGGTAATTCTTATGTTTTGAACTAATTTTTGAAATTAAGTTGGGCCCTAGGTTCATTGTTTAACATGAATATTTTGAAACTTTATTAGCCGTTGCTAAAATTTCAGGAAGGAAAAAATGTGAAACAAAATTGCAATTATTTCAATTTGGTCTAATAGACCCGATGCAGGTGAAAGACTCTGAAATGCTGTGGGGCCTTTGTTATTCTGCACGATGAAAATGACGAGTCGATTATTTTACCTTGCTTCGATAGGAGGGACAAAAAGTGGAAAACAAAAATTAAGTTGAGGTAGAATTGGAATTTCATGTAAACATCTAAGCCAGCTGTTGCAGGGTATTAATTGGCTACAAACAGGACCACCATTATTACTCAGAACTTGAGAAAGTGCTAAAAGCAATGGATTTGTTTTCATTTTTGGAATCTTTGTGGATCCAAAAATTTAAAGCTTCTGAGTAAGACAGACAAATTGAAGTTCAAATTTGTTTTCTCATGAAAATACATGAAATTGAGGTTATGTCTCCATCATTTTTTGTTATGGTTTTTTGAAATATTTCTGAAAATATTTTTGATTTTTTTTTTAAATTTTAATGTGAAAACCAAAGAGAAATTGATCAGTGAGTTTTTACATTCGACTGATCAATTGAACTGATAAATTTATTTAGCATTTTATTTTAATAAAATATGTTTAGTTCTTTTTGTGGAACAATCAAATATATCAATATATTACACATCAATTAATATGCAATAATCTATAGTAATTATCAATGACAACTGTTACAAAAGTTAGTGATTTTTATGTACCTATGCGGGTGTTTAAATTTTTTTATAGTATAAAATAAATAAAAATGCTTGTTTATTTTTTTATATAGTACTATAATTTTTATTAATTTTAATGTATTTTTTAGATAAATAAAAAATTATGATAAAGTGACGGCGCTGGAGCTTGAACGATAGTGGATGTAAATGGTAATTAGTCCATATATTATAGTTATGAGAATTAAAATAAATAATGAAAATATTTTAGAAAGGTCAGTCGAAATATAACAAAAGAAGGTTAATGCTTTACTAATAGTGTAGATATATAGTGGAGTTTGAACTCTAAAATTTGAAAATTTGTTTACTATATTGATGAAAAGTCAGTATTGTGCTAATACTAATATTGATTGTGACCTTCATACAAACTCAGAACTACTAACTATGTTGATAAGATCCCTTCATGTATTAGTGCTTAGGATACGCTTTTAAAGGTGATATATGTGAGATTCAGACAAAAAAAATATAGACGTTCAAAGAAGACAAAAAATGTGGGCATGAACAAAAAGGTTGAGAAATTAAAAATAAATATAAATTTAGAGATTTTTTAATAGGATAATATTTTGTTTAGTTATAAATATTAGATTATCTGAAAAATAAATTAAAAAAACACTTCAATTACAGATATGTTCTTAAAATTAAATTTATTGGAGTTTAACGTGACTTAAATAATGTTACTAGGTTTTATCCAATCAATAAAATTATGTTTAGCACGAAATGTGTGTAATTCAAATCGTGTTTATAGAATTTTAAGTAAATTACGTGCAAAATTATACTGAAATGAATAATGAGATTTATGTAATCTTGGAAGTAAATTTGATTATTGACAAAAATAGCGATATCATCTTTTAGGCTTGATGTTTTTGTATGAAATAAAAGTGATAGAACTGAATATTTTTAATTTCTATTTTCCTATTTTTTTGCTAATTAGAGTGTAGATGGTCTTAACTCTTACATAATTATTTAATGATAATAATGATTGAAGCTAGAGAATCATAGTTGTATAATGAGAGGAGGATTCTCATGAAATTATTTAACATTTCAGCAATTGGTCGTACGAAAATCCGTGGCCCCCGCCGGGCCCTCGCACATGCAAATAGGAATTTAGATACGGTGCTTTGAACTTTGAACAAGAAAAACTAACAGCATGTTTGTTTTTGTTTTTCAAGAGCCTGTTTGGTTTTATTTCCAAATTCTCTTTTCACCAATTTTACTATTTTAAAAATAGAAATTATCACTTTTTAAAAAATTTCACTCAATATAATTTTCATTTTCATTTTCAAAATACATTCTTCAATAATCTATATATCTTTTCACAATAACCTATATATTTTCTCTCTTTATTCTATTATTTATATCTCTCTCCACCTACAACCTACATAATCATTACATTTCCAATATAATTATTACATTTCCAAATATTTCATTATTTCCACATCACATCACATAATTAATTCTCACCATTTTGAAAATGATGAAAATAAAAATTAAAAATGGAAATAAAACCAAACAGGCCCTAAGCGTATTTTCATTTTTTGTTGAAAAACCAAAATAGAGAGCCATCAATTTTTTTTTATTTTTACAAATATTTTTATTCTCAAAATATTATTTGAGACAAACTCTTATACTGTTTTTTCATTTTCACTTTTTATTTTCTCTTACTCATATTTGCACAACTTTTAATACCACAACACTATATTTTTCAAATACAACTCATTTTTAACTCTACATAATCATTACATTTTAAACAAAATATCCAAATAATATTTCATTTTCAAAAACACGTTTATAACTAACTTTTCACTATTCATTTTCACCAAAAAACTAAAATGCCTCCAGAAAACAAATTCAAATGGCTCCTAGGTGTCCGTTTGGTTTTGTTTTCTTTTTCATTTTCTCCTGAAAATAAAAACAGAAAGCTATCAACTTTTCTCTTATTTTCATATATATTTTTATTTTCAGCATATTTTTTCAAATATACTATTACTCTCTCTTTCTTTCTCTCTCTCTCTCTCTCCAATTTCACTTTTCATTTTTTTCTACTCACATTTGCACAATTTTTAATAAAAAAATACTATATTTTTTAAATACAATTCATTTCAACCCTATATAATCATTACATTTTAAAAAAAATATCCAAACAATATTTCGTTTTCAAAAACACATTTATAATTAATTTTCCACTATTTCTTTTCACCAAAAAATAAAAATACATGCGGAAAACAAATCCAAACGACCCATAACAAATGTGTTTTTGCCATCATTAATACTTATGTGCAATATAAGTTTACTATAAAGTTTAGATGTACTAAATCATTTCAAAAATTATAATGATCCACAATTATTTAGGTAAGAAAGGAGTGAGAGACTTTGAGTTTTACTCTAAAAGGACGTGTGAAGTAATTTTTTGGGGGGACACTTATTATTGTACTTTTTGTAAATAAATTTTTTTCTTGATTTCACAACAATATTGGGAGTTATTGCTTACAACTCATTTTTTGAGAGAAAAGGTGAGATGAGGAGGTCTAGAAAAATGAGAATGACTATTGAGTATGTGTTTTTAATTTGATCTATATGAAAATTCAATTTATTCGGAATGTTCGAGAAGTCAGGTGCTCAAGTTTCACTCATCTATATTAGATTGGGGATCTAACTTGAAAAAAAAATATTGTTAGAGACATTGCACGGTTCTCGCAAATTTTTTTTTATATTTAAATCAGTAGGAATCTAATGATTAAAAAAAAAAAAAGTGGAAAAAAAGACTACAAATGCACACCTTTATAATCATGTGATTGGAGTGTTAATTTGAATGTGAATATGTAATTGGGAGGACTTGTCTTATCCAATTTTAGATGGTGGGTTGTGATTACACCATTTTGCATTGATCCACAGATCAAGATTATGGGTCTCCTGTATATTTAGTTTAGAGCATGCCCAATTTGGATAAAAAAAAATGTGGATCTTAAAATGTTTATCGACTTTAGTCATTGCATGTTTATTGAATTTTTAAATCTTATTCAGTTTATCGTATTTAGATAAAATATAATGATTACTGTTGATGTCACGTGTTCTTTTTTATTAGAATTATCGAATATGAAATAAAAGTGTAAAAAATAAGATAAAATGAATTTAGAAAAATAAAATTATACTAATTACAATTGATACAATATAATTTTTTTATATAAATTGTTTGGTGAATTTCTTTAAATTGTTATTAAAACTTTACAAGCAAATTTGAAATATATATATATATATATTTACAAATAAAATTATTCTCGTAAACTTAAATTAATATTTTTATAGTGGTTGCTACTTGGCTTAGTAATATTGGTGATCAAATGATTTGAAATTGATTTGACAATGCAAGAGCCATTCAAAAACACAATGAGAGGAGTTATATCAATACATGGAGGTTGTGATAGGATGAATTATAAAAAGTTGATTACAAATAGGATTAAAGCAACAACCTTTTGGAGAATCTAAAGAAGAAGCAATTATGGCTCCAAAGAATTAAGAATATTTAAAGATAAAGCATTAAAGTAGATTGCCACATCTATAAAACTTTATTTGGTATTTGATTTGTTTTAGCAACTTTTACCCCAATGATAGTTATGATTTGCAATTGTCCACTTGATTAAATTTTGATTATCTAGGGATGAAACGTTGTATTATTCATTTGAATATATAACGGCCATCGCATTCATTGAATAAATCAGTCTTTTTTCCTTTATTATGTCCCAAATTTTAAATAAAGAGCATTGTAAGAGATGTTGTGGATGTGAGGTGCGGACACAACTTCTTTTGCACAAAAACTAACAGTTGCCCTGTGCAATTTCTCGACGCACACAAAAGTATTTTTTGGGTCATTTAAAATTAATGCTATGAAATAATTTGAATTATGTAATAAAGTTAAAGTTATGTTATACATTTGCCGTGATAAAAGAAGACAATGGAAGATGAAATCTCGATAATGTGAGTTCGTAGGTATGTGGATTATATGAAAACCACAATTATAATCTCATTGAAATATTATTTTTAAGAGATAATTTAGATGATAAATTTAGAATATTAGTAAACTTGATATCCAAACTATTTTTTGTGCTGAATTATCCATTTTATCCTTCAAATTGAATTGTTTATTTTATTTGTTGGATTAATTAAAATGAAAACTATGTAAAAAATAAAAAATAATTTTCATTTTAAATATAAAATAATTTTTTTTATAATAGTATAAATTAGAGACCATTGAAAGAACTACGGGCATGCTTCGAGCCTTCGATCATATTTTTGGGTACATTAAATAATAATGTCATGAATATGAGATTTGCGATACGCTGAAAAAAATCCGAGCAATGACTCCCCTATGTGCTTATCATCGGTGCATTCAAGTCCCGTATACTAAATAGACAATATATCATTGAAAAAAATAACACTATTATAAAATAAAATATTAATATTATTATATATAATTTAACTAATTACAATTTATTTCTATATATATTTAAAGAAAATGACATAAAAGCATAACAGTGACCATTGACCAGCATTTGGACAGGTATATGATGGGTCAGGTTTAGGGTAAAATCAATTAATCATTACTTACTTGTGAATGATTGACAGGTCACATTATCAACCGATAACATTAAGAGGTCATATTCCTCTGTACACGGTACAATTGATATGAGGTCTGAATATTTATTTCAACTATTTTTTTTTTTAAAATCTTGCAGTCATTTTAGAAGCCAATGAGATAATATGAGTTGAAGAGATGATTTTGCATGCATTGCACTTTATGTCTGGGGTTCAAGATGCAATATTTACAAAGATACTTCTTCAATTTAAATTTTTTAGACATTTTGAGATAAATTTTTTCTTTCTTTTTAAATTCTATCAATAAAAGTAGTGTCTCTAAGTCATGACCATTAAAAAACATTAAATATGGATATGCATAAAATAATCACATTTTTAATTGCGATATACAAAATTATATTTTAGTTAGATTGGCTGAAAATTTTATTAGACTTATGACAACTTTACAAATTAAAAAATAAAAATAAAAATAAATATATATATATATATCACAAAAGTAGGAATATTAGGGATTAGAAATGTCAATGGGGAGGGGTGGGGTAGTGATAGCCTCCCCGCCCCGCAAAGTTAAAATAGTCTATGTCTCCGCAATGGGTACCCATTCCTACTTCATTGTGAGGAGATGGATACCCATGAGTACCCACAGGTTTGATATAATTAAAATTTATAAAATTCATAAAAAAATTTACAAATGAAAAAATACTAAACTTTTTTAATAATATAAATTACTTTCAAAATTAAAAGATTTTCATACATAACACAAAATATTTAATTATGTTTTATAATAAAATATTAAAAATAAATAATATATAAATATAAATTTCAACAAAGTATAACAAATCCTCCAAATAGCTCTCCGTTTAGGTTGGTTCAGACAAATATATATATATATATATATATTATTAAACCAAAAAATTAATTTAATTAATTTAAACGGGTAACAAGTACCCACGGGGACGGGGATTATGATCTTTGCCCCTGTCTCATTTAACAATCGATGATCAAAATTGTCCCCATTTTCATTTCTACAAAAAGAAAATTCTTTCCTTATCCGCCCTATTGTGGGAACGGATAATTTTGACATCCTTGTTAGGAATGGCAATAAGTTTGGATCGAAATGCAAACTCACTCCACTTAAAACAACTTCCAAAACTATAAGTAAAAATTGGGATAAGTCTTGGGTTTTAATTTTCGGACTCGAGCCCATAGTAGATCCAGTCCATTATAACATTAATACATAAAATTTATTTATTGTGGATGTGCTTATATGATGTACATATATATATATATATATATGAAGATATGTATATGAAAAAAAATGTGAATATTGTGTAAATATTATACATAAAAGTAATAATAATATCATATCAAATAATTTATGCATTAAATGTATATAATACATATATAAGCAATAATGATTGCAATTTATAATTTCAAAAATTAAAACATGCATTTAAACATCTTCAAATAACTAATTAATTTTAAATAATATTATTTTCATATTTAAAAATAATATGATATTTTTTTTAAAAAAATATTAAACTTCAAAAGCGATTCTAGTTGCTTTAACTCGTCAGGTTTTGGATCCAAGTTGGGTCGGGCCTGGATCAATAATAAGGCATGTATAACTTAACTAAATTGATCAAATAGTACATTATTCAAATTTAATTAGCATATTTATGATAACTCGAAATTAAATTTAAGATTCATTTGACCATGAGAATTATAAAATAAATATTTGGACAAGCCCAATAGGCAATTATTTTGAAGCCCGTATTTCTCTGGCCCAGGATCCGGTTAAGTTATGTAAAGTCGAATCGAGATCCGACCCATAACCCAAATGCTAAAATTTCCTCGGTCTTGCTCTTGCCTTGAAGAAAAAGAAAAGGCCAATACCAAACAAAACCCTCCCCGCCCCCGGTCTCCTCTGCAGCTGTGCTACTGAAATAGGGAGTGTGTGAGAAAGAGAAACGACATCGTATCCAAAATGTTCAGAAACCAATACGACACCGACGTCACGACATGGTCGCCGGCGGGGCGGCTATTCCAAGTGGAGTATGCGATGGAGGCGGTGAAGCAGGGGTCTGCGGCGATAGGACTGAGATCGAAGACCCACGTGGTGTTGGCGTGCGTTAATAAGGCGAGTTCGGAGCTTTCCTCGCACCAGAAGAAGATCTTTAAGGTCGACGACCACATTGGCGTCGCCATCGCCGGACTCACCGCCGACGGCCGCGTCCTCTCCCGATACCTGCGAAATGAGTGCATTAATTATTCGTATACGTACGAGTCGCCGCTCCCCGTTGGCCGGCTTGTTGTTCAGCTAGCTGACAAGGCTCAGGTTAATCGTAATTTAGTCTTTTAATTATTTAAACCCTATCTGTTTCATTTTTATTTCTCGGATTTTTGGTGATTTGTTTTGTGAAAGATTGGGAGAATTGTGTAGTTGACAGTTTTGGTTTAAGAGTGAGAACTGGTAGTTTGAGGATTTCAGATGGATCTGTAAGTGAAGAGTTTGATGAACTCTAATTCTTAGTTATTTTCCATTATAAAGGCGTAATTAGTCTGAAGTTCAATAGAGAGATTTGAATATTGTCTATCCAGTACATATATCAAGAGAGGAATATATTTGCGATTGTGGGAATTGAGGGATATTGTTTGAGCCTGGGCCTGCATAATGTGGAGATCTTCTGCTTAAAATTTAAAATTTTGCTCCTCTATTAAAACTTTTGGCCGGAATATGGGACTTACTTGAAAACTGGGAGAGAGAAGAAATCGAAACAAATTTCAGTGAGATATTTGTGCATGAATGAGTTAGAAGAGGGAAAAGCAGGTAAGTTAAACGAAAAGTTGAATGTTCTATTTTAGGATTAATCTGCAATGGTTTGATGAAAAAAGGGAAACTTGAAACTTGAAAGAAATGTTGTGCTTGTTCAATTAATATTATATTGACTTATTTGAATGGTGCTTTGATTTAATGAGAAATTTAACATATAGTTGATATGCTGCATTTCATTATGAAGCTTTGGCAATTGTGCACAGTTTTACACTTTGGAAGTTAGTTCTGCTGATTCTATGTGGTTTCCCTGGTAGCATTGGTTATTATTATGTTAGAACTAAGGTTGCAAACAAAGATAAAAAGCAGAACCTTCACTTAGGCTTAAATGATGAGATGGAGTGTCCATGTTTTCATTTTCTCAAGTAGTGCTGATTCATTTGTAATTATTGCAGGGTAGAATAACTAGATGATTTATATACATTTAGCACACACACTTCCTTCGGCTACAAGACATTTAGTAAATAGCCACTATATTTTACCTTGTGTGGGGAGGAAGATGTGGCAGGATGTGAATTGGATATTAAGAGATTACTTCTGAATATGGAGTAAAGATGGCCTCCGTATGCATAGAATGCCAACATTTGTTTGTTTCTCATAATTGATCAAAGTTACATATCTGCTGGTGATAAAAATAAAATTGGCCCATAAATTGTCTTCATTTCTTGATTAGTTGCTGTTGCATCTTGTATGTTTGATGTGACTACTGCTGAAGCTGGTCCATAAAGTTTCTCCATTTCGTGACAATTTTCTGCTGCATATTGCATAGCAGGTGAAGTTTTCATATTATTGTCCATTGCAGGTTTTTATGGGGCTTTAAATCTGCTGCACACAATTTCTTTTATAGAATTTTATGGACAAGAAGTAACAATTTGGGCACTCGCCATGCACTCTCATTATTCTTCAATTTCGTTGATTCTGCTCTTGTGATCAAAGCCTGTTTGGCCAGGATTTCTTTTTCCTCCTAAGTATTATCAGATAAATCATGTGATTGATTAGTTAGTATCTAATTTCTGAAATGTCGCATTAGCTTTTGTATTGGCCTTCTTCAATGTACTAATGGTGAAAGCTGCACCTTTTTTCCTTTTTCTTCTTTTCTTGTTTCCCTTTGGTTCAACCTAAAATATATCAATTAGCATGAAGTTTTATGAGTATTACAATGCAGGTCTGTACACAACGCTCATGGAAACGACCTTATGGTGTTGGCCTCCTTGTTGGTGGTCTAGATGAATCTGGAGCTCACCTGTATTACAACTGTCCAAGTGGTAATTACTTTGAATATCAAGCATTTGCAATTGGATCTCGCTCTCAGGCTGCAAAGACATACTTGGAACGGAAGTTTGAGGGTTTCATGAACTCTTCACGAGAAAATCTGATAAAGGATGCACTTTTTGCGTTGAGAGAAACCTTACAAGGAGAAAAACTGACATGCTCAATAAGCACAATTGCCATTATGGGAGTAGGGGAGGCTTTCCACATATTGGATCAAGAAACTGTGCAAGCACTGATTAATGAATTCGAGATTGTGGGTGAAGAGCCGCCTGCTGATGAACCCGCTGCTCCAGATGAAGGTGCTGGTGCCGAATCAGGTGGAGCTGATCAGGGAGCCCCTGCCGACCAAGGTGCTACTCCAATGGATATCTGATGATGTCTTCTGCTGTCGCCTTTTATGGTGTAAGAAATTAAACTGGACACTCTTATTTTGTTGAGTACTTTACAGGATAGACCAACTATTTGAGTTAATCTTCTTGTACCTTGCTTGTTATTTATATTGTGATTCAGTGATGAATTTCCAATTTCATTTGTGCTGGGATGATATTAATTGTGATATTCGTGTGATTTTTCTTGCCTGATACATCTCTTGCCAAAGTAACAGGAGACATGCATGTCTTCTACAGTGTATTACGAATGTGTTTTAGATGGTTTGACCTTTTTAAGCATCTTAGTTCACCCTTTGAAAAACAGTATGAGAATTATACGTGGGAGAGTAAATTTTGTTTTCAATTTTTTGGCAATAAATTGGGATACTTTCGGAATGTTGGATGGTAACTCAAAATGGAGAATCAGAAGAATTTCATATTGCAGCTCAAATTAATGAATTCTCAGTTATAAAAATTGTCTGTAGAATGACTTGCTCGATCTGCCAAGAACACCAGTGATCGTTATTTATCATCACCAGACAAAATTGTGCAGCTCGGGGACGGGAAGTCCCTTGATCTGCATTTGTTTGTACATCCAGTGCCAGTTCTCTGGAGTCACCTCACCACCAAGAGCACGGATGACAGAGCCACCGCTGCAAGTGCCGATCCTGCAGCACTCCTCCAGTGATAGTCCCTTCACTAATCCATACAAAAATCCACTAGCGAAGAGATCCCCAGCACCGGTAGCATCAATTGCTTTTGCCTCCCCAATTGCCGGAACTCGGACAACCTACCAAATAAAATTCATTATGTTACGTTGGAGGCATATTTTCAGAAAAATGATGCACCACGGTCTGTCTTGATGACAAAAATTGATTGCATGATTTTCACAAGGATGATAAGTTTGGTGGTTCAAATCCGTACTTCATATTCCACATCAAGATCAAATGTCAAGTGCATTGAATATTACCTTTTAAATAAAAATATTTGATTTTGGATCGTATCAAATACGTGATGAAATATTATTTGGAGTAAAGGATCCAAATTGTAACTTCTGCAACCTATAGACTATTTTTCTTGACAGGTGTTGTACTCATGTACATGTCGATGCCATTAGGAGGGACTTTGGCAAGACATATTTGGTTCAGGTGACATCATTTCTTGTACTCGTGCAATGATGTTCTTTTTTATTTTAATTTATACACACCCATGTCAGGAGTCAGTTTGATTTAAATCTCGACTTTGACCTCGATCTCACATTTTATGTGTGAAACTAATGTTATTGGGCTAAAAATCACTCGGCATGTGATGCTCTTTTGTGTTTCTTGTTTTCTATTTTAGGGATTAGAATCAGAACCAGAATGTCAAAGGGAAGACGCAAAACATAAACATATACCTCTTTTCCATGTTTTGCTATGCACCCCTTTGAGCCCAATGTCACCACAGCCCATCGGCAGTGTCTGGCCAAAAATTCAAGAGCTGACTCGGGATCTGCTGCATTGTCTTCACCCCTGAAACTTAATTGATGGAAAGATCAGCAATAGTTAACAATGGAAGTGTCTAAATATTTCATAATCCATCGCTTTGTAACACCGTTGCAAGTAAGCATTGGACTGTCACCTCAGCAGTTCTGCTGCTTCATCCTCATTGGCAAAGCAAAGGTCTATGCTCCCTGACTCCAGCAACTGCAGAAGTTGCAACCTAAACTTCCGCACCATCTGCCCAAGAATGTTATATCATGCATTCCAAGTTCTCTTTTCCAAAAATTAAAAAGAAAAAGTTACAACGGTCCAAAAATGTTGAGGTTGCGAAAGGTATTACCTCAAAACTGGCCAGATCTAGTGAAACAGACACACCCTCTTGCTTGGCAATCTTAATGGCCGCTTGAATAACTTCTATATTGAATATTGCATATCTCAGTACTAGCCACTGTACCATTAGAAACGAATAAGAATAACCACCATGATCAGAAGTTATGTAACAAATTTGCAACAAGCTATTAGCTTGATGAAACCTAGTATCCGGAACATATTCCGTGTTTTGATTTGTACAAAACAACTGATAGTTGGCGGTCTTTTATGTGTCACATTTGGGATGCAAGAACGGAGATATACATAGGTTGTAAGGACAACTTCAACCTCCCTCTCAACTTTCCGGGTGGAGGTGGGGTGGGGGGTTTGCACAGAAGACTAGAAACTAAAAAGTAAAAAACAAGAGCTCTGGCACCAAGAGATCACAAATCAGTAATGATCACATTAGAAATGCCTCACCTTGGAACCCCTCAAATCTGCTGTAGTCAATTCATCTGCCTGGGAAAGGATAACATCATGAGACATATTTGCATGCCTTGAACAACAATGTCAAGAATCATCGAAAATTATAACATTGTATGGCAGACAACATCAACACGAACACACCTGAACTTTTACGGCACTAGAGAGACATGGCCGCATTGTCCGATTGCCCAATTCATCGACTAGGCAAACACACTGCATCATGAATTAGAGGAATCATGTCTCCATACATCTCGGTCATTATTATACAATTTTATTTTACGAGGAACCTGTATTGGCAAAGGCAGAATCACCTGTGCAGTCGGCCCATTTTTCAACCTCAATCTTGAGATGTCAACCTTGTAAAAACTCATATTATCCATGAACAAGCTTCCTTGGTTATCACCCCCACATGCCCCGATTATACCACAATGAATCCCAAAGCCCGCAGCCAGGCCTCTAATAGTATTCGCAACGCTACCCCCTGCATTGGTTTTCAATGGAGCTGTACTTTCAGGAGAAGTGACAATATGGGCATTCACCTCACTCAAGATGAAATTCAGCTCTTCAACAGCAACCTAGGACAGCCAAAAGTATAAATCAATAGATTTCAACAATCATTACAGTATCAGACTTTCATTTGATTGAAGTATTCTGCTGGGTGTAATAAGATCATCCAAACTGAAGAATATAACGCACATAATATGAAACAGCAATGATATGTCTGCTGATATTCTACCAACCAAAACACACAAATTTGCTTAAAATACACCAACCAATGATTCAAAGAAATACAGACCTTGACTAAAAAACCGAAAATAACTATGAAGTTAACCATCATTCAGGTAATACCGCTAAAAAAAAAACCAAAATACAAATGACTCATGAGTACGAAATTGTTCTATTTAACCTGAGAATTCTATAAACAATAATTACATATTCTTAACATTATAGCAATTTTTCAAGGTAGACCAGCACGCCCACAAATAATGACAAAGATTCCAACTTTATCACAACCAGAAGCACAAGGAACACACAGAACAAAGCCAACCAAAAACCAAGAGTAACCTAAATTGATTTTATGTTCATCTTAACATATGCTTAAAAGCTCCAAATGGGTATCCATCAACTCCATTAAAAGCCCAAAAGTTCACCAACAATAATGTGAACAATTAGCATTACCACAGAACCGGCAAACAAAAACAAAGGACGAGGATGTGTACAGGGAAGGAGCCCCCAGGCTCGCCGGGGATTCGGGAGAGCAGGGACCAATCGACTCTAGCCGCATGGTCCACCAGGGCTGAGGGCTGTAGCCCCAGTACAATAGGTGCTTCAGCAGCTACAGCAGTAGAATCATTTTCTTTGTTGTTGATCTTGGGCTGAATTCCAACACCCATTTATGTCGTGGGATTTCCGTCTTTCTTACTTTCCCTGAGGTTTCTGCTCTGCAGCTGTGCGGCCCCTGTTCAGTCCTCCCATTCATTCTTTACTTCAGCCTTGTATTTATAGATAACCCCCTTCACATGTGGTAAACAACATTTCTCTTTTACATATTTTTTCATATTTAGTCAGAATTTTTATTTTTTTTTCCCTTTTATTTCTTTTTATTTAGGGAGACGTACATTTAATAATTTGATACGTCACTTTGAACCTCGAACTTTATATATATAAGTATGTGGCAATATTAGTTGATCTTTTAAAATTCGAATCTCGAACCTCGCATATGTAAGCGTGCGATGATATCACTCGGTCAAATGATCACTTGGCTGGTTGTATGATTTATAAATTTTCAATATAAAATTATAGGTTCATTGTGTTTATTAATTAGTCAACATAATATTTTTTGAACTCTAATAATAAGTTAGTTTAGTAAATTATTTTTAAACCTAGTTCATATAACCAATATCAAAATAAAAATTTAAATATCATACAAGAAGATTAATATCAACTCAATAAGCTTTGTCAACAGTCTAACGTCCCTCTACAAAAGTGCAGAATCTAATATTCAGAATCCTTAGATACAATGGCCTAATTAGGACATTCTAAAAAGGGGAGAAAAGAATTTCATAATCTTCAAGGAAAGCTATATTAGAATTTAGCAAACCATTTTGAGACATAATTTTCATAGACATATAAAGGATATTTTTCTTTTTCAATTGTTTTCTGAACTTTTCCTTTACTAACAAGGTTGAATTGGGCATGCAAGTGTCGATGGGGACTTTCCACCATTGCAGCCAACAAAATTTTTCTAAAAACTTTATTGGTATGACCAAAATACCCAATAAAATATGGGAAGTGTCCACAATTGCCCTAAAAAATTCACTTCCTTCATTTCAAAACAAATACCCACAATCAATGGATTAAATTAAAAAAAAAAGAGAAGGAATTCGAGCCCGAATAAACTTTTGATGTGCGTGTGTATAAATAATAATAATAAAAAGAATTAATGGATTAAAAATAGTGAGACAGCCCAAATAAACCCATGTCTTCCTGAATATATATAAACGGCAATTAGTATAAATATCCTCCTATTGCATAGATTTCACATATTCTATTGTCAGTTTATTATAGGGGTGCAATCGAGTCGAGGCGAGCCAAGTTTGGACAAAATTTTCGAACTCCAACTCGAGCTCGAGCTCGACTTGACTCGATTCGATAAGACTCGAATTGACAAATGAATTATTAAAAATTGTAGACTTGAGTTTGAGCTCAAACTCCAAATAAAAAAAAAATAGTAATATAATATGTATTTATTAATAAAATAAAAAATAAAATTTAATTATATACTGAATCGCGAAGCCTCGATCCTAGATATAGACAACTCGAATTCAAGTTCGAATTGAGCTAGGTCGAACTTGGCTCATGCGGCTCGACTCATTTGCTCCCTGCTTTATTATATTATGTGTATTGTCCAACTTTCCATTTACCAATCTTTCTATTATTTACTTATTTGGATGTTTTGCTGAAACCTCCAACAATCCAATTTACTTGTACTTTCGGGTTTAAGTATGTCAGATATTTAATTCAATCCAAATTAAAAAGAAATTTCATATATATATAACACAAGTTCATATCAAGGCTGTTTTGGTAAATACCAAGGTGCTCGTTCAAGTACCTCCCCCACTATCCCAACAATATATTGATAGTATGATTGATTATTTGGTGGCATTGGGATTTGCTTGGAATAAGTGAGGGATCCACAAATCCAAATAAAAGATATCCAAAAATTAAAGATTCAAGAATCCAATAGAAACCAAACAAATGAAAGATAGATTAAGATTGAGGGAAACTCATTCTTGTCTTTTTTATACGAAAAAAAAAAAAAAGAAAAGGGAAAATCGGCCAAGCTGAATTCGCAGGATTGGCTCATCTTTTGGCTCTTCAATTTCCAACCAGCCAATCATATATTGCTCATAGAGATTCCCACCAATAATAATGCAAGAGTAATACAATAGGGGGAAAAATGATTGCGTACTCGCAGATTTGGATGGATTCGGTTGGGAGAAATAAGAAAAAGTTATGCCATTTGATAAATTTTGTTATTTTTTTATCTGAACTTCGATTGTTGGACTAGTCACTCCACTTCAAGATTCTGCTCCATAAATTTGAACAGCGTCATCAAGATTACTTATGAAAACTCTTTTCGAACTGAGTTACTCCATTTCAAGACCAATGCATTATAAAATTTTAGGATTGTTCGAATTGTCAATAGAAACTTTCCGACAATCAAATTATTAAAATGTCGAAAACAGAAATTGAGAAATTAAAGAAGGAAAATAGGGCTTTGCCTAGACTAATAGAAGGAATATGCTTTTTACTTATTCAATTTAGCTATTTATAGTGAGGGAAGTGGCCACTTATTCTCATTAGTCTTGATTTAGCTCCATCCAAAATTCTTGAATTATTGGTGTGCTGCTCTTGATTTATTTAAGACCATTGAGTTAGGAAAAAATTGATGATGAAATCTAAAATGCCTGAAAGCAGTTGAATAACTATATAGTCACACTGTTCTTATATTTATATGTGTGAAATTTAAAATTCGAATTCTAATGAATCCTCAACATCCTCGACGTGCATGCATGTGTAAATATATATAAAAAAGGACGGTTAATTGAAAGGGCCAACACATTGGGTTCACCATAAAATGATAACAGAAAACAACCTCCATGAACAAGTATATGTGATCAGTTGGTTCATAAAGCTCAAACAGTTCAGTAAAGCAGAGTTGCAGAAACTCTAAGACCAGATGGCTCTTGCAGATTTGATTTCTGGGCTGCCGCTGAGATTTGCATCAAAATGAGGAACAAAAGTTGGAAAAAAAGAAACATCAACTCCATCTAAACACTTATCAAAAGAGGATCTGATCTGATAGTAAGATATGACTCCGCAAATTCATTGCAGAAACAAGTCTCTCAAATACAAGATTTGCAACACATTTGTCGTGCATATTGCTTTACAGCATGGTTCTCAAGATAAACACTGGAGAAACCGAGCCAGGAGTTCAGATGTAAGTATCTTGATCGAATAAATCCACCTGAGAACAAGTTCTTTTATTTCTAGGTGATGAGTCGTTTACTGTAAGTGTGTTTGTTATAAGTCCACAAGGAGCTATTCCCCCGGGTGTGGAATTTCAAGAGAGCAAAACTAAAGGCAAAAAGCTGCAGCTTAAAGCGCTTATTGAATGGCCTTCTGCGACTTATCTGGTAGGATGTTATCTGGAAGAACAAGTTCTGGAGGAGTTTCGCGAACTACACCCAGCATTGAGTCATACTCCTCATCACGGCGGGCAAACTTCTTGCGCAGCACTTTTTCAAACTCTATCTCATCAAAGGACTTGGCATTTTCAGCAGCATGGACCTTTGCAAGGTTAATGTAATTGGTGGCGGATTGGGAGATGAAGGCAATCTCTTCATCTGTAAGCTTCCTGAGGAACTTGGCAGGATTACCGGCCCATACCTGTGACAAATAAGCTCCAAATGATATAGAGTTGTGGTCACACCTAAAGTAACTTGAGAATTTAGTTTCACTCAATTGATCTCCCTCCCTCTCTCTCGCTCTCTCTCTCTCTCTCTACATTTTCATGTGTCTATTTGAGAGAGAAACTTGAAATGAAAGAAGCTTAATTAATGGAACCAATTCCAAGACTCCCAAAGAAAATATTTGCCTGTTAAATGAAGCAATGCAATTTAAATTTGATCCAATGGCATAAGTCTTACACTTCAAGGTCAAGGGTCCAAACGTAACGGACTTCTAGCATACGTGTGTATTTAGAAAAAGAAAATTTTATTCCATGATAAGCATTTCCTCATTTTGTAAGGCAATGGAAGTATACCTACCTCCCCAACTGGGACCCTGGTGTTCTGTCTCACAAGGGCTCCAGCAGCAACCATGGCATGTTTCTCCACAACTACACCATCGAGGAGGGTAGCTCCCATGCCAACAAAAGCCTCATCCTCAATTGTGCAGCCATGTATAACTGCACTATGGCCTGCATGTTCAAATTTTGTTAGTATATGATGAGGTCTAGAAATGGCAAACATATGGAACTATTACTATTATACATATAAAATTTGATAAAAAACCACGACAACATTAATTCTGAAACGAACATATCATATAAAAACAACTAAGAACACTCACCAATAGTGACATTATTTCCAATAATAGTTGGCAGCACCTTCCCACTTATGTTAGATTTTGCCACATGCACAAGGGAGTTGTCCTGAATATTAGTTCCAGACCCAACACTGATGTTATTCACATCACCTGTTAAAAGAAAGTGATACTTTCAATCACATTATAACAACAACAACAACAAAAAAGAAAGGAAAAAAAAAAAAGGGGGGGGGACAAATTCCCTTTTTTTTTTTTTATTTGTGCGTGTAACAAAATTTTTGACTCTCAACATTTTTGGTTTGAGAGGCGATCCAAGTTATCCAACTCACTAGACCTTCAAACTTTATGAGGCCGCTAAAGAAGACTAGTGCAAACAAAAGTTACCATCTTGAAACATACAATTACTTTTGTGCGGGAACTAGAAGAAAATCCACAACCATTAAAAATTTAAAGTATTTGGATAGTGATTACAGACAGCCAAATATCTTGGCAAGCCTCCCAATTTTCTTCAATTTTCAGAGTTCATTTTAACTGTCTGAAAATTTGAAGATAATGAAAGAATAAAGTGCTGAACTAACAAGAAAAGAATTGAAGGCAGCAGTAAATAGATCACCACTTGGATCAGTGTTGGCATAGCCAATCCTTACTAGAAGTAAAAAGATCAATAAATGAATAAATAAAAATAAAAATCCTCCTCAAGAAATGCAAAATCTTGCATTAATTTTTACTAATAATCTAAACAGGATACAGCTCCTAGCTGTGCAAGGGGTCACAAAATTCTCCTATCTGTATCACATCCACGATCCAACAAAAATCACAAATCCAATTTAAATAAAAAAGGTAATTCCGACGAGGCCCCACTACTAAACTACATTTTATTTTCAACTATCAAAAAATAAAATAAAATAGGCACCTACCTCGAAGGACGCAACCATACCAAATGGATGATCCTCGTCCCACCTGAACATCCCCAATGACGGAGGCACTTGGGGCCACAAAAGCATCCTTATCAACCACCGGAGATTTATCAAACAGGTTCATCAGGGTTCGATGCCTAGACACTGAAATAAACAAATTATAGATCAAAGGGATGAAATACAACTGTAGTAAGAAGAACGAACACTAAAATTCTTGAGAGAATAGCATAACAGATTATGGATTTCTAAAGCAAAATGAGCATTAAAATATGACCACAAAGTATTGTGATGTAAGAATTATTGTTTTAAACAGCTGATTGTTGGATAAGCCAAAATATGAATAAGTTCTAAAAAATGTTAGGAAAATATGTCTCTATTGGATGAAGAACAAAAAAGGAAAACAACAAGAATTAATGGTTACTAAGCACTACACATAAAAACAGAAAAAGAGAAAACACGATAAACACAGATCACATATCTCTTTTTTTACTATAAGGTAGAATAGTTCATCACTTACTGGGGTCACCTGGGTTTAAAAGACAATTAAAAGAACGAAAAGTTGAGATTGTATCAAATGTTTGGCCTATATACACCATGTTGGTTGATAACTAGGAAAGAACTCAAGCTTCTAACTACGTGTTTCTCCCTTTAACTTCAGCATTGAGCTGTTGACTTCTCTATTATGTTAAGCTCACAATGGTGAATATGTATTTTTTAACATTATCATAATGTATGTGTGCTATAGTTCGTAAATCTAACCTAGTTACATCGTTTTTCCAGCTTAAATTTACTCACGAAGGATTAGTGGAAGGAATTAAAACGTCTAATTCAGCTTTCCATGCTACAGTATTAGACACCCTTTCTGCTTGCATTGGCAATATGTTCACTTTCTTGTCTTCTTAATCAAGATTACTTATTCAAAGAAACAACCAGACCCATAAAACCTTTCTCACCAATTAAAATTAAAATCCTTTTAACTGCCCTTTCTTGCCAATCCAAAACCCGTCATCCCTTTTTAGCTCCACAAGTCTTTAAAATGATCACTATATACTCAAATAATCCCATTATATATAGCATTGTGTAGAAGGCACAAAAAGAATGAATCCGAATATGAAATCAGTCAGCAATTTGAATAACTTCTCAATTTATCACTTCCTGCTTTGTCCACCACATGATCAACACTGCCCATTTCTCTCCTTTCAATCCACAACATTGCCCTTCTTTTCTACAAAGCTTTCCTTTACTCATCCATACACTTCCCACACCACAACCACCAAAAAAAAAAAAAAGAAAAATCCTAACTTGATCCCAAAATTGCAGCAGAACTAAAATTATGGTATACATAGAACAAAAATCGAACATTTGCATTCTGCATCTCATAGATTGACATAAACCTTAAAAAAAAAAAATGATCAAAAATGGCCAACGTTTTAAAATGAAAATGAACAGAAAAATGTGGGTTCTGGGCTGAATTATGGAACAGAGTTACATTGAGCAAGACTCACGTTGTTCTTGGAAATAGTAGTTTCCTTGGAGGCGGCAGCCCAGCCGATCCATGGCTTGACCCGTCTCTCGAATCCAGAATCCTAAGGTGTATATTGCTCTTCCTAAGCTCCCCATTTGATCAAACTTATCTTGTTTCTTTGATTGGCTATGATTACCAGAAATCTTGATTTTTGTCTGATGAAAGAGGCCTGCGATGTGTGAAGAATTTGATGGGTTCTTCAGCTGCTTTTGAGGGAGTGTTGCATCCAAGAATTACACGTTGGGAATGGAGGGTACGATGACTAGGGCAGGGGTGTCGCAGTGCCTCCGTTTGATTTGGAGGGGCAAACTTGACATCTCACTCCCCCAACCTTCCCTATGAAATTTAGAAAGTTATGGAAAATTGACAAGTAGGGTGGGAGATAGAGGAAAGTAATTACTTAATGAGATAAAATTGGACAAATGAAGGGTTAATTTGGGATTTAGCATTTCAAATTATTGAACTTAAGTAAAATTTTATGTGAAAATGTGAACCCGCTCTAGTTTTATAATAGAATAAATATACAATTTTATATTAGCATTATAAAAGTTCGAATAATTTAATTGTACACAATATATCACATGGTAAATCTAATAATGAATATTCTATCAATGTGTCTTTAAATAATGTAAACCTATTACATGTTAAATTTGTTTATTTTATGATTAATGCTGAACTTGATACTCTTCTTGGGGCCCGTTTGATTTGGAATGTAAATAATAGTGGAGATTTGAATAGAATGAGATAAGATGAGATTAAATAATATAGTAGACTGTTTGATATAGAATATTGATATAACAATTAGGTGCAACTATAATTTATCATAATCTCTAATATATATTTGATTTGTAGAATTATATAGATAAAACACAGTTCTGTCCTTCATTATTTCTCTCCCCTCCCACAATCTATAGATGTCCAATCAAGTTAACCCTTTTCTTTCTTTCTTTTTTCCCTAGGAAATTAAGATTATAATTTGCTTATATATATAATTATAATTAGTAATCAATTTAGCTGAAGCCACTAATTTTGATGAAAGGTAATAACATATATTAATTAAAAGAAAATATTTTTTTTTATCGATCTTCTTTTATTTATTAAAGAAAAAATTAATTTGAGATTTTGCTCTTATCTATGATTTTTCACTTGAGACAAATATTGTTTCAATAGTGGAATAACAAAAAGAAAAAGGGGGCAACAATGAAATCATGTAATTAATCGCACCCCAGGGCTAAGATTGTAGTAGCAGCCAATGACTGCAATAGTTGTGAGCCGCATGAAAATTTCGAGCTAGCCCGCTGTTCTTATCCACTGTATCAAATAAGCCACTATTCAAGATTAGATATGCTATTAGCAGCTATTACGCCAAATCAAACGTAGCCTTGATTGATTTCCCTTTGAATATAAGGCAATAACATTTGTAATCCTTTTGGGTGAGTGGAATAGTTTAGAAAAGACATTTTAACATGCTTTATTGTTTTGATCAAGTTTATTTATTTGACGAGAAGCAATAGACATAAACAAAGCACCCAGAAAATTTTAAAGAAAATATTTGTGACAATTCAATATTAAAGAAAGATTATAAATAGAATCTCGCGAAAGGTGTCTCAAAGTTTAGGAATTCGAGAGCAATCTATTGATAGGTATGATTAATTTACTATTGTGTGAGTGAACTTTTTAATTGAGTGGTGTGACTTGTTACTAAAAATATTTTCAAATACCAAGAAAGCTCTAAAGGTCTAATAATAAATCCAACCCCAAACATTAGAAAAATTGAAATCCCATGAAAGCCAAGTTTTGCTAGTTTGTTGAGGATGTGACTATTAAGAAATCAAATTTAGATTTATGATGTTTCATTAAACTACTTAAATAGTGATTATATATAGTCATATAAGGCCATTATTTAAGGTTGCAAACGAATTGAGCTAGCTCGCGAGCCTAACGAGCTGACTCAAAAAGTATTTGAGCTCGAGTTCGAAAAATTTGTGCTCAAGCCAAGTTCATATAAATTTCGAGTCGAGTTCGAGCCAAATAATTCTCATCGCAAGCTGGCTCGAGAGTGAATATTTTTTATTTAAAAAATATTATATATATAAAAATATAGTAAAATATATGAATTTTAAAATTTTTTATAAAATAATTTAATTTTTCGAGTTCAAGTCCGAACCGAATTCGAGCCTATAGCTTGATTATAAGTTCGAGCCCAATGAATCGAGTTGAGCCTAACTGAGCTCGAACAACTGCTTGAATCGAACTCGAACCTCAATTTCTTGAGCTCGTCGAGCTCGAGCCTAAAAAAATAGTGTTTGCATCCCTACTATTATTGAACCTAGACGGCTAAACCTATAGTAATTAGATAACTCATCTTTCAAGGATTACATATGGTTGAATATTAAGCCCATTGAAACCCAATTCAAATTAGAGGTGTTCAAAACCAAATTAACCCAAACAAAACTAATTAAATTGGCCAAAAAATAAAAAATAGATAAAAAAATCTATTAATTATTATTTTTGTTTAAAATTTAAAAAATCAAACAATTTGGTTAGATTTCCGATTGGCAAAGTCAAATCTAAACCAAACCAATAATATAACACTAAAATACTATCATATTCTTATTTATATATTTTTTGACGAAAAATTCTTGAACTTTTTATATATTTCTCTTCCACCCAAGTCCACCCCACCGATGAGCCAACCCAATGAAAATGAGAAAGAAAAATTGAAAAAATCGAACTGAATCAAACCAAATAACCAATTTGAATCGGTTCAAATCTCCATATTTAACTAAACCCGAATGACTTATTTTATACCAAAATTGATTGATTTGGTTCAGTTGAATTTTTTTTCAAACTCAAACCAAACTAAGCTAAACCGCACCGCGAATACCCTATAAACCCTTAATTCAAATGCGGATGAAGAATAGATCCTACCCAAGTGGAATTCATCCTTCCTGGACCCGGTCCAATACCATAATTAAGAAACTATATATTTATATCTCACTAAAAATATAAATGAATTTACAGCCAACAACCCGAACAGTCTTCGGGCTACAAAAGAAAAAACGAGAGTGGGAAAATGTCCAAAAGCCCAAAACACCGCATTATGTACAAACACTACCAGTCACAAGACGCCTTATATAGTAATTTCACCCCTCTCCGAACCAAAGACCACGACGAACTTCATACCGGCGTTACTTCAGACCGGAAGTTTCACGCACTGATCCCGGTCGGGCCTTGAGATGTGCCCGAATCGGGCATGTTAGCCACATGGAACTGTGAAGCATACTTCTGTTTAGTGCCTTCTGCAAGCACTGGAGGTTCATTCAAAAATGCCCAGTTACTGCTTATCCACCTGCATTAAAAAAAATAAAAATAAAAAATTAATATTTAAAACAATTTATTTTCTAAACTAAAAAACAGAAAAGAATAATTGAAGCTGGAAATTGTACCATATATGGTCATACATACCATCCATGCTTTTGTATTATTTTCTCGAGATTTTCATCACTTTCCAAGCCCAAGAACTTCTTTTCTGCGCTTCCTCTGTCATTTCTTCTTTGGGCAGTTTCGTCAAATATAGTTTTCTGTTATATGAAGACATATTAATTATCTTTACATTATTTTTTAAGAAAATATTACAAATAATCAATAAATTTTAATTATTAAATTAATTAAATAAAAATACAAACTTCATAGTAACATACACATAAAGTGTAAAAAAAATTCATCCAAATTCGAATACGAGACCTTCCATTTAATAAAAAAAATTAACACATAGAGTGCAAAAAAATTTATCCGAATTCAAATACGAGACTTCCTACATAATAAAAAAAATTGATACAAACCACTGAACTTATTTTATTTTAAATATCACAAAGTATAAATTAAGATTATAATTAATTCAGGAATATTTCTCTTTTCTCATATATGGTGCATGAGCAATTTTAATCAAAACTATATTATATATATATATATATATATATATGACCTCCTGGGTGCGGGGTGAGATAAGAGAAATATCCCTCAAGTGCTCTTGCTCCTTCTGCTTCTTGGATTTCCAATAGGCTTCAATTTCTTCCTTTGTCAATGACTTATTCCTCTTGAACTTAACTGAAAATTAGAAAATAAAACAAATTAAACACCAAATTATAATATTAACACCTCATATATAAATTATAAAAAACCAAGAAAATTACACTAACCAAGTTTAGGGTCTCGGACTGGAGAGTCCCAACCTGCCATGAGAGAACCCATCACTCAAATCTGCTGCTAAAAACACTTTCAGCTAAAATTGTCTTAAATCTTACAAAACCTTTGAAGTCTTTTTATAGATATTTACAGATAGAGTAAAAAAAAAAAAAAAAAAATTGAAAAAGAAAGTTTAATGGTTGGTGGGCTCGGGGTCGCATCATTGGTGTCTCACTGTCTTGATCTTATCTTCAGCGGATAATTATTTTAGTATTAACATCAGATAAACTTTAGGACTTTGGAGGCTGGTTTTTTGTAAGGGCATGGGCTGAATTTTCTGGTTGCCCACAGATTTTCACCCAACTTAGGACAAGATATTTATAATTATATATATATATCCACTAACGGCCTGTTTGGTTTCATTTACTAGGCTCATTTTTATTTTTATTTAGGAATAAAAAATAAAAATTATTATTATTTTCATTGTTCTCACTCAACGAGTTCTTATTTCTCATTTTCTAACTCTTCGTGTCCGTCTGGTTTTGTTTTCAAAGCCCCATTTTATTTTTTCTTGAAAATAAAAACAGAAAGCTATCAACTTTTCTCTTATTTTTACAAGTATTTTCATTTTCAACACATTTTTTCAAATACACTATTACACTCTGTCTCCATTTTTATTTTTCATTTTCTCCCATTCACATATGCATAATTTTTAATACAAAAATACTATATTTTTCAAATGCAACACATTTTCAACTCTACAAAATCATTATATTTTAAACAAAACCTCCAGATAATATTTCATTTTCAAAAACATATTTATAACTAATTTTTCACTATTCCTTTTCATCAAAAAATAAAATGCCTCGAGAAAATAAAACCAAACAACCCATTTCTCAATCAACCCCTATTATCCTATTATTATATCAATTAAATTCAATCTTAATTTGACATAAAGTACTCATTATTATTTTAAAATTATAAAATATACACATATTTTAAAAAAAAAATTAATATAAAAAATATAAATCAATTATTTTTTCAACCCAATACATACTTTATCATTATTTTTCAATAATTTATTTAAATATATTTTCATTTTCAATTTAAAATTATAATTATCTTTTCAATTTTTATAAATAATTAAAAATAAAAATAGGTCTTGAAAATAAAACCAAACGAACCCTAAAAAGTGAAGTGCGTGTCATATGGTCATATCATGATCCTATTTTTTCTCGATGACGATGCATTTAGGTGCAATTTGTTGTTGTCACACGTTAGTTGGTTGGCTTGGAAACTTTCGGACAACAACGTTAATGGAATCGACTTTTGCTTGTTTTATTTATTTATTACTCAATTATCCCTTCCGAACTTTCTGGCTTTTAGTCAGTTAAATATAATGAAAATGTTAAGTATATTTATATTAGTACGTTTTAAAGTTTCCTATTCTGAATATCCAATGCTATGCTTATACACCCACTTTCTATTCATGGTAGGTCGTAGAATTTTTAGTGGAAGTTGATGAATATGACATTTCTGTTATTCCATTAATAAATGACTGCATGCCACATTGACATTACTCGATTTATTTCTAAGTGTATTATGTAAATTAATAATTTTGGCGTAGTTTATTTGCGTATTTAAATTTTTATAATATAAAATGAATAAGATGTTTATTTATATTTAAAATGCAATACTAGTTTTTTCAATAATTTTAATGTATTTATCTAAAATTTTATATAAAAAAATAAAAATATATGATAAAATAATAATTGTGAATATAGGGTGTTTGGATTCTAACTGGTTATGATTATTACATAAGTCATAATTATGAAAACAAAAAGATAAATAAAATGCATCACTGTAAAACATATCAAAAGGGATTGTTTTTTATTAATAATATAAATGATATATTTGGGGGGGGGGGGGGTCAATTAATTAATTAATTTTCTATACTTACTTTATATAATTGTTATTATGAATTAAAAATTGTGCGAAGAGATACATAAAATGATGAGGCTCACACTGCGCGACACCGTATAGTATCACCTACACTAACATTACTTTTTTATGTAATACTACATTCTTTTAATAATTTCAATATATTTATTTATATTTTTTAAATAAATAAAAAATTCTCATGAACTAAAATTTGGAGAGATTGGAAAAACTGACGGTCGAATCATTCTTGAAATAAAGTTAATTTTATCAATTACTTAAAAAATATATCAAATTAATTAATAAAGTCTCATATTTTTTTTCTTTTTATATAATTAATAGACAAGAGAGGAGCAACCAACGTAGCAATCCTCTTTTAGTGTAATCATAGAAGTCCTCAACCGTTGTGAAATGTCTCCAATTTGAGGCTTTGAGTCACAATTACTACTTAAAGGACGAGCCTGTCATTATAGTCCCACTGAAGCATTAGTCAATCAAGGCCTTCCATCACAAAGGTGACTGATTCACGGACTATTACCACAAGTTAGTTCGAACCTGTGACTTGTGGAAAGCAATAGACCCTATTCAACTAAACTATCACTGCAGTGATAATAAAGTCTCATACTTTACTAATGGTATAAATTATCTTTACCGGCAAAAGAAGAAGAAGAAGAAAAATGCATTCTCTTAAATTTAATCAACTCCGTTGTGGCCATGCTGGAAATTAGCAGTTGAGGCTCTGCGAAAATGTGGAGATCTAATCCAAGTGGGCCCACCAATGAGGCTCTGTGTCAAGTAAGGTGCAGCCTCTTTGCTCGAAAGACTGCGCGACCAATTGACCCTCTTAGAGGTCCCAGCACCCGGACCGTAACATTTGTACTCACCGTAATATGCCGTCCTGTATATAAATCGGAAGGTCCATCAATATAGAAGAGCGGTGAAAATTGTCTAAAACAAATTACTTGGTTGGGAGGGGTGGGGGGGGGGGGGGGATGGGGGGTGTCTTTTTATTCAAATCAAATCGACTAAATTTCAATTTATACATTTTTATTTAGGTTAGGTCTACTTAATTTATCAACCCAACCAATTCAAATGATCAATTTTGATAATTGATTTGAGATGACAAAATAAACACTGGAAATTAAAATATTGAATAGTAAATCAACGATGATAAATGACAAACAACTGTAAATATCAAATTTACAAATTTATTGGTTATAGAGTAACTTCAATTCTAATTCTGAAAAATTGACTCTAAAAATATCACTTTGAGCTCGATCTTGATTATTTTAAGGTTGAAAGTATTCAACTAGAATGCTCTTTTAGTATTTACTTAAAAAAAAAAAAAGGCAGCACGAGAGAGCACCTCAATAGAATACATCGATCCCAATATTAACAAAAGGCTCGATCTCATTGGTATACTTTAAAACATTTAAAAAACTTTTATCTAACTCAAATAAAATAATATTGAACTCAAATGAAGTACCTCCACTTAGAGGGGTCACCCCAATCATCCCATCCCTGAGGCAGCACCACCTTTGACATATAACTCAGCGCGAAAACCACTCGAGAATAGGCACCCCACGGCCTCCCCAGCACAGCACTCCCCACGCCTGTTATCTTGCACCTTACGAACGTAAAACCGGTCTCCTCCGCCGCAGACTGCCTCCTCTGCGCCGTTATCGCGCCCATCCCTTGCGCCACAGAATGCAAATGGCACTTCTGCAACAACAAAACCAAACAAATCCTTAAATTCTTCGACCTATAATTCTTGAACAATCTAAGTTTACCTTAAAGATCGAGGCCCCATTTCCAAATATGAAATCAGTGTCTCCTTCGATATAACAGTTGGAATAAAAATGCCTCCCGTCGTCGTCAAGCAACGTGTCCTGATGAGACAAAATTCTACATCCCATGAACGCCGCCCTGTCCCCCGAAACCCTCAAAGCCACCGCTTTTGCTCCCACGCCATAGCTATTCTGCAATGGGTTTGATCCTAACATCATCAAGATTACATAGAAAAACCCAAAAAACAACGGAAAAAAAAAACAGCAAGAAATTGAAGGAAATGAAGCATTTTGTATATACATAACCTGAATTGTGAGGAAACGGGCCATGAAATCAGAAGCCAAAACTGAAAACGTAGGAGACTCAAAAATTTCCCCGCTGTCACCCCATGTAATGATAGTTTTACCAGCATTTGTGCCACTAAGTGTTATAAAGGGCTTGTCTGCAGAAACCACTATCTTTTCCTTGTAAACTCCAGGTTTCACCAAAATGAAAACGTTGTCTGAATTATTGGATGGAACTGCATCAATAGCCTCTTGGATTCTTCTGTAATCCCCCTTGCCCGACTGATCAACTTCCATGAGAATGGCCGTCGAGGTAAGATCAACAGAAGAATTATCTGCCCCATAACTAATAAAAATAGCTGGGAAAATAACTGAGATTACAGCAAATAAACCACAAGCCGCCATTTTTCAGCTCAAAAGCTTTGGATCTGTTTTATTTTCTACTGATCAAAGTAAGAAGAAGCAGCCATTTTCTTTGTAGATTGAGAAATTTTTTGGCAATACAAGCTATAAGCTGTAGCAGGCGACAGGGAAGTATGTAGGTGAATTAAAAAATTTCAAATTAACGTAAGACATGTTTGAAAAAAAAAAAAGGTAACTGCTCTTTCTTCAATTCACTTTGAAAAAACCCTGAATTGTCGCTATTTTGATTAACGTGCACATGCATGATGCTGTAGTTCTTTTTACAGCAAACAATAACTGAATCATTAATAGACATGGGTTCTTCCTTTCATTTCTCTTCTTCCTCTTTTCGAAAAATTGTTATTCAGGCTATGCCAATTTGTTAGGCAAACGAGTCTTTTTTTTTTTTTTTTAAAATGTATTTTACATTAAGGTTAGGACTTACCTCATCTACACTATTAACGAAGCTCATACCCCTTTTTGATATTTTTTCATGTATTTTTTTTGGAATGCCCTTATTTTTATTTTTAATATTATCACCATAAAATGTGCAACGACTACTAATATATATTATTAGTGTGAGGACAATGTTTGTCAGGTCAATATTTGACCATTCAAAAATTGAATGACCTAGTTCTTGGTCAAATTATATTTAATTTCAATACATTAGCACTCACATTTACACACAAAAAAAAAAAAGAAAGAAAGAAAGAAAGAAGGAAACTTCCTATACTCATACCTAGGGCTATTAATGGATCGGATTTTAATTCGAATTCGATTCAAATTTTAGTATTTTTAGCCGATGGATTAGATCCGATTAAAAATATTTGTAATTCGAAATAAATGGATCTAATACGAAATTAAACAATTTGATCCATTAAAAATTTGAATTCGAACTTCAATAGATTTTTTATTAAATTAATACTCTTAGATATGAAATTAATAAAGATTTTAAAATAAAATTTATATATTATATGGACCTAATATCTGTATTAATGTCTAGACTATGCTATCAATATTGAGTCTTTAGTCTAAAAAATAAGAAGGATACTGATAAAATGTCAAATATAATAATGTATAATAGCTCAATATGCACTAATATAATGTGAAATATGAGTTTAGTATTCAAATATTTAATTTTTTGGACTAATATATAATAAAAAGTTGTTAAAAATTCAAACATGACATAAATTTACTTTATAAATACAATATTTTTATAAAATCCAAAAGGAAAAAGAAAAAAAGAAAAAAAAATTAAATCGGGTCTAATTTTTTTATTGAATTTTGGGTATCCATCGAATTCGAATATGATACTGACTAATAAAGATCCTATAGGATATTGGGTCAAATTCAAGTATGAATTTTGATAATTGAATTCAGATTCGAATATAATTGATTCGATCTAAATCCAACTGTTGACAACTCTACTCATATCAATGTTGATGGGCCGAACTTGTCCAAATAAGTTGGTTGTGCCAGAAGCAAACGGAAAGTGCATCACATCAAAATTTTTATATGCATTGGCCCATATACATTCTCTGTGCGTGGCCTTGTAAAAGATAAAACGGGTCTGGGAATTGAGCCCAATTCATTTCAAACCCTGTGGGTCAAAACTGTCCGTTTTCGTATCGATCAATCGGTTGGATCTTGCCCCGATCCAATTATAATTTATCTCGTTACACTCTAATTTAGAAAAATTGTTAATCATTTGAATGCAGTTCTTGTATGTATAAATTACTTTTAAATATACACATTATCACATTTATTATACTGAAAAAATAACATGCATAGAATATTATATATATGTATATATTAAATAATTATGAAAATAGCAGTCATATAAAATAAAGATTTCACAGTCAATTATTAGATTCAAGAAAAAAATAATTCAAAAGTCATAAAAATATTGAGCTTACCTTGTGATAATAGAGGTTTTTAAATAAATGGTAGTTATCTGAACATGCAAATTTTATGTAATATATATGTAATAAGTGAAATAAAAAAGTTGGTACATTTGAAATTTGGTATCGTAATTTTTTATTTTATAGTCAAAAGAGGTTTTCTTTACATAATATTATAGATATAAAAACTTCAAATTTAAATACAAATCGAATCCAATTATACATATATACCCTAAGATTCTAATGGGTTACATCATGATTGATTCGATTAGAATATGCACTTTGATAAATTTAATAAACTAATGTTCACATATGTTGACATACCAATGAATTTTAAAGGCGAACCTGATGCATAGAAACTCTATACATCCTACTGGATGCAAGTGGTTTTTACAGTATTACATATTCTTAACGGATATATTAATTTGTGCACACCCAAAAAATATTAATTGCAATTGGATTACCAATCACAATTATTTTGTGATGTGAGTTCCAAAATAGTTGTCAAGCCAAAATTTAGGTTGAGAGGAGCTCTTGGTCATGTCAATTGGAGCTTGAATCCTAAAATTATAAAAAATAGGCTAGGATTGCTCGGTTTATCCAGCGAAAATCTTTCGACAACCAAATATTTAAAGATTAGGAGGTAAAGATATTGCAGAGAATTTAATACAGTAATAATAAATTCATATTCATAAATGTTAAAATATGAAGTATTACAGATACTTGTAGTTGCATTTGATAAATAAGTTATGATTGAACTGACCCAATTAAAATGTTTAGACATTTTTATCTCCATAATAAAAATTTTCAATTACGAATGAAGTTGAATTAGGTCAACTTGAAGACATGAGTTTTAAAATAACAGTCATTATTTTATGATATTATACCACGTCACAAATTTTTAACTATTTAAGTCAATAGTACATATAAACATAAGCAAAAAGGTGGGCATACATATCTATTTTTATTCCCGAATTGTCCGTAATTTGTCACTAATTGAGGAGTCAAATCTATGAAATGATAATAAACTAATGTCAAATCTGCTGAGCATATGTTTGCTACACAAAAGTTTGTGCATACACCTCATAGGTCTATCTCCTTATCTTTTGGAACATTTCATCTGTAAAGGATCATCATCTTCCTTCTTTATCAATGCTGATTCAACCATTTGGAAATCTTTTCTCAAATGCATATTATCAAACTTTATTACAAGATTCTTCCAAAACTTTGGTCCTCAAGCCATTGCTTTCTTGTGATTGGACCAATAAAGTTGGAGATAGGACTCGTAAACTTTATCATGTTCATAGACATATCATTTAAATTTAAATTTATGAATAGTAGGACATATTTAAGTTTATAAATAGTTACAATTGTTCTGTAAAAATTTGCTTTCGCTGCAATTTTAATAAGTTACTTTAATTAAGTCATTGTCTATGAGTTGTCAGCTCAATCTTCGACAAGGGTACAGTCAAAGCCTTGGCTCTTCCCACTAAATTGGGAGCATACGATATCATACTTCATGTTACTTCTCAGTGTGCACTCTTTTCAATATCCACTGACAATTATAGAGGAAGTCAACTCCATTCACTTTCACGGCCACCCCAGAATATCCAATTTTGGAAGGTGGTCCTTCACTTTATCATTTTCTCGACTTTTCTAAGAGATGCAGTCTTAATTGTATAAATATTTTTATTCTCATTAAATTCAGCCTTGTAAGATGATCTTACTATATCAATTTCTTAACGTTTTAAAAGAGATCTGATTCAAGCTATATAAATATTTCCATTCTTTCCGCACTCTTATTCTAGTATGTTCTTTTAAATAATGGAGCTCTCATCTATGTCCCAACTTTAACTTCTATGACTATGTCCACACAAAACATTAAACCAATCCTATTAAGTGAAGGACAATTCATAATCTCCAATACCCTATTATAATAAAGAGAAGGGCTTTTGAAAGAAAGGAAAAGGTCACCATGGGAAAAGGAGGGAAAGCTATTTGTGTAACTCTCATTGAAAAAGATGGACAATAAATGATAAGGATTCTAAGATCAAAGGGCTGCCCTATTTTGATACAGATTCCTGCAGCATTTTAACATGAATATTACCTAATAGGAAGGGCCCTCCACCAGCATATGGGCAGAATCTCAAACCCATTGCCTCATTGCTAGTTGTTCAAGAAAAAAATGGAATTTCCCCTTTTCAGCCAACTTCTGAAAGTTTAATGTAACAGGGATAAGCTTATAAACGATGGATCCTGAGTTCCTGGTCATCATGACTTCCATCTTCAAGTGAAAAGCACAGTCAAGGTAATGAAATGATTAAACATTGAAGCCTGGGACTGAACATGTTGAGGGCTTGTTCGTCATTTCCTTTGCTGGGAACGATGATAAATGATTGATGAAAAATGAAATGAAACGAATAATGAAACTAAATAATCAAACAAAAATTATATATACTTTCTAGGATTGTTTAAATGGTACATTAGTCAATTTTATCCATCACATGTAGGCAACTGCCGATCTTGATACATAAAAAAATAACAAAAAGGTAGAGTTGGAGAGAACATATATACCTCCAAAGGTGGGAAAGATGGAAAAATTATAGAGAAATTGAAATATGTATAGTATTCTTTGATTATTCTAGAATTATTAAGAGATAGTAATCGGACGATAATTTCTATATAGTTATAATGATTAAAAAATAAATATGAAGATATTTTAAGACAAAGTACTTAAAAACACACCAAAGCAGGTATTTTACTAAAACAGTATATATTTTAGTAATATGGACAGTCTGACACATTTTACTTTAAGATTGTACGTGTAATATGAACATTTTTCTCACATCCCACCTAAGATGCAGGAAGTGGGGTGTCTCGTCGTTGGATGAACTATATTTTTACCTAAAAATATAATCAAAAATTTTATCCAATTTACTCAAATATATATATATATATATATATTATCAAATCTGATAAAATAATATATCCAACCTAATAACCCAAATTAAACAAGGGATCGATAACTAAACTTACTATATATCAAGAATGATCATAAAAAAGAACTCATGAAAATTATCAATTTGAAAATAATAGTACTCTACATAATACAACATTTTAATGACACATTTGGGAAATACAAGAGCCAATAAACTAAAAAGTATGTCAGATTCACATATTATCAATATACTAATTCTAGCATCTTGAGGTGTGGTATGACAAGAGGTAATTAAAAAGGGGAACCTGTCCAATGTTGTAATGAAGACATCTTGTGGATTTAAACAAAAGCAAAATACTTCCGACAATTCTCTCGAAACGTCCCAGTCATTTGTTTCTGTAAATGAAGTGGGATTCCTAAGTTTGAGAGACTGTAGAGTCAAATTTCTTTGAAAATTAAGAAGTGGGAATCAACTTGATCATGTTGCATGAATATATATATATATATATATATGTTGGGTTTAATCTTTTAAAAGCAATGCTGATGAAGGAGAGAAGATTTAGTACGATTAGGAATCAATTCTACTACAATGGAAAGCCTACAAAAACACAGTGATATAAAGATGTAATAAACTGATTCCAATCAAGTGGCAATAATTAGGCAAATCACTTCATCATATTTAAAAAACGAAATTAAACCCTACTATTTTTTTTGTATTTTTCATGATGGAGTGGTAAGTTGGCTCAATGACATCGGTGTCATACATATAAATGTGAAGTTCGAAATTCAAACCCTAATAAAGTCTTAAATATTTGTACAGGATATTTCTACCTGATTTTGGGTAGAAGGTAAGGGAACTGCGTGCTTAAAGTGTGATTTGGATTCCCTTCTGCAGATGTTCGATCTTATTATTATTAATTGCCAAGATGTGGCTGTAGGCCCATGCATGATCAATTATTTTGAGTTCTCTTGCTATTGTAATATATGTTTCATCTTCTATTCTATTCTATATATATGTGTGTGTGTATTATATATTAAATGTACTAAATATTTCATATATATTAAATTAGAATATACGATGTAATTTGTGTTGAACTAGAGAATCTATACTGCATGACTAGACATTGGTCTTGTATTATAGAGGTAGCCACATTTGTTACGTTTGAGAGGTACATAGTTTGCCATATTTTTGCTGAAGCATTTTTATTTTCCCCCTTTACAACATAGCAACTTGAGTGTTGGAGGATTTTTAGTGAATTAAGTCTTAGCGACCATAACATATTTGTGGATTTCAAGGTTGATAAGTTGCGTGCGACCCGACCCAATCCAACACCTTGCTCTAAATCAAGAAAAGGAATTCTCATAACCACATTGTAACCTTTTCAAGTCTGAGTCATCCAACAAGAAGCAAAAGCTCATGGATAAACTTCAAGAAACAAAGAAAAGTTGAAAAGGAAAACAAAAGCAATGATGCTGAGTCATTTCCAAGCCAGTCCAGTACATAGTTTTACACCTTGATAGTGATTTTTCATGGACAGAGCATTACATGATAACAGCTTTTATCCAGAGCTGAGTACTGTGCAATTCTCCAATCTCATATCCAAAAAATATTGCAACTTGTTGAATATAATCGTGCATCTTCTGTGATGTGTGAATCTAATACTAGTGAAGAACAAGCAACCAAATATGATATGTTAAGCCAAAAAGCAGAAAAAATATGAATTAAAAAGAGAATATCTAGTGCATTTCATTTTATGATCAGAGAGTATGGTTTAATTCCATGGTGTTGGGCGCATCTATCTTAACTGGTATGGGGCTTGGGATTTGGAAGGATCTAATCCCACCAGCTGGGTAGAATTCCTGAAGTACTAAGCCACTTGCTTATGAATGATACTTGTCTAAAGACAAGAAAACGACTTTTCAAGAATTGATCAATCTTCTTGTACTGCTTCTTAGTCTTGAGCTCTTGTGACCCTTAACCACGCGGAATATCACATCTTTTTCACATAAGGATAAAAAAGAAAATATTCGTCAACTTGCTCCCATGCATCATCTTTTCTTCTCTCTCTATATAAGGATTTTTCCTTCTCAATACTCATCAACCACCAAACCCATATTTCCTCTTTGACTCAGATTCCTGGCCATGGCCTCAAGCTCGATGACATCTTCACGTGGGTCGGCCAGCTCCACATGGACGCCCAAGCAAAACAAGCAGTTTGAGGAGGCGTTGGCTAGGTACGATAAGGATACACCCGACCGGTGGCATAACATAGCCGGACTCGTTACTGGGAAGTCGGCAGAGGAAGTTAGAAGGCATTATGAGGCCCTGGAGAAGGACATTATGAAGATTGAGACTGATCAGGTCCCCATTCCTAATTACAGAACCATGGCAAATGGCAGAGGATCATATGGTAATGAACAGAGGTACCCTTCAACATTTTAATGATTATTTTGAGAAACCCTTGTCCAAAATTTGATGAAGTCATAAGTTTCTTGATGTTTTTATACAACAGGCTTCTGAAGAATCTCAAGCTACAGTGATCAAACGAGAGTAAATATTTTGTTACCATTGTTGTAAAATCTGTGAAAACAAGCAGAAGCAGAAGCATACGTGTAATATATACGTGGGCTTGTCTGAAAGAGAACTTCGTCTTCTGTTCAGCAATCCTAGGAGTGTTACCTTTTTTTTCAAGAAACAACTGTTTTCCTTTCATGCAATGTTTGAGGAAAATAAGATAAAGTTGAGTGACTATGGTCATGTTATCATGTAACTCCTTGTGTAAACATGTATGATAGTACTGCGTTTGTGTAACTCTTTTTTTTTTCGGTTAAACTTTTACCCTTAGAATGGTTATATAAGTTCAGACTGATGCAGAATAATGTGAATTTGAGCTTTGATTATTCGGAGTTCCTACTATGCAGAATGCAGTAGTAAGCATAGAGAGAAAATCGAAAATTGTTCATGTGAAATCAATCATATAGAGTAATCAGGTTGGCAGCTTTTTTGTATGTGGATTATGGACTGTAGAAAACTTTTATGGAGTGAACAGATTCAGGAAACAGAAGAACTAAGAGGGAAAAAAAATTAGTCAAGTTTGATTGAATGGGGGAAAAAGGTCAAGACTGAGAATTGGCCCAAAAAGTGAGACAACTGGAGATGCGGGGTATCGATCCCCGTACCTCTCGCATGCTAAGCGGGCGCTCTACCATCTGAGCTACATCCCCTTTGCTTAGCTACTTGCACCGTCATATTTAAGTAAAATAGTTGGTCAGTTTTCTCTGTCTTCCTTTCCCTTTTCTCACTTTTTATTTCCTCAAAACAATGAAACTGTCCGAGTTGTTTGAAATTGATTAATTGTTTCTCTATTGGAAAGAAAATGAATACGGGAGGTTTATATTTCTTTTTCATTTCATAAAAAGAACTTCATATGATCAAACAAATGATAAGAAACATTAATTTACTTAGAAAGTGTTTCAGTAAACTTATAAGCTTCTCAAAATATTTTATGATGTTTCAGTTATAAAAAATTATAAATTATTTAATATACTTTTTCAAAAAATATGTATTATAAACTCCAAAAGCATCTTACAAGATATAAAATTTTAAATAAACTTAGTCAAAAAAATCCTTATTCATACTTAAATTAATATATATGTACACATGGCAAGCACAACTTCTGACCATATACTTTCTTTCACCCCAAATTGAAATATCATAATTTGGATCCCTACAAAATGTTATATAATAATTAAAAAATGTAAATATCTAAATTATTAATGGCTGAATAAAACTTGGTAATATCAAAATAATTCCCAAAAATATTTTCTTACATCTAAAGTAATTAGAACATGCTTGTTTGGTTCTATTTCCATAGCCATTTTTTTCATTTTTTATTATTTCAGAAATGAAAATCATCACTTTTAAGAAAGTTTCACCCAATATCATTTTCAAAATATATTTTTCAATAACTTATATATCTTTTTTTCTATTCTATTATTTCTATCTCTCTCCACCTACAACTTATTAAAACCAACATAACTATTATATTTCGAACATTTCATTCAAATACAAATTCATTTTCAACTCATTTTTATTAACTGATTTTTTAAATTTTAAAAATGATGGAAATAGAAATAAAATCAAAGAGTCCCTCTGGTAGACAAATATCTCGGTGAAAAAAAAAAGGGGGCAAATTCCACTAGGGTCCCGGCTCAGCTCGTTCAAGTCTTTTTATACGGCAGCTCTACGTATAGGCATTGACTTTTTTTAAGGGCAAAAACTCTAACATTTCAACTCAGCTGACCACACAGAAAGAAATATTACAAGTTAAACTCCTAAACTGACTTCTTCTAACATAAGACTTTGACAAAAAAGACTGTTGGCTATTAATATTCATGACATCATGTACTATAATAGAAATTATCTTATTGCTATTTTTTTAAGTACATCAATTTAGCCTGTCGACTTGCTTTTATTGCACCTGTCCACTACACACCAAGATTTTACACTAGCACAAGAGTAATTAATTAGTTATAATTAACATTAATTTTCCTTCTCAAATTTAAACATCTCGACTTTCATATCCATGTAAAGAACCCGACGAGCATAAATGTCCTTTTAATTTAATTTATTGATTAGATGAAATATATAACTACGCGTTTTTCTTTTCTAGTCTCATTAAAATTTGTTTCATTTTACATGACAAATGCAAATATAAGGTTTTGTTTGTTTATATTTTTTCATAATAATATTATTTTAGAAAAATATAATCAAACATTTCCGCATTTTCCCTCCAAAACACACGTTCTATAATATATACGTACATATATTATACATAACATTATATATATTTTATTATTATTCTAATATTAAAAAAATCACTCAATTTTATTTTTACCCTCAAACCCCCCCTTCCAAAAAAAAAAATTAATTTGACTGTTACAGTAAAAAATATCTCCCTCAAAACATAAACAAACATAAAAAAAAAATAACTTTCACATTTTTTAATAATTCATATCCCAAAATACATAATAAAATCACACAAAAGATATAACCAAACATTCCCTAAGTTTCCATAACGGAAAAAGTCTTATTCAAATTGAATTTTGTTAGACTCTCCTCAATACATAATAAGTACAATAATATTTGTCACATGGTAGTTTATGTTAAGATGCATATAAAATTTACATGACAAGTATATATAATTCATTATCCGCATGGTTAATTTGAATTATATCTAAACATGAACTCAATTAAAGTTTCTCATAATGGAAATTAAGCATTTAAGCTCAGTCAAATAAAATTATATATATAATAGAATTTTCCCAAAAATATGAACATAGCCCTTAATTTGACAAGATTAATGTTGGGGGGAAAATAAATAAATCATAGATATATTCTAGAAATTAATCATTAAAGAAGTATGAACTACTTCGCAAGGACATGCATTTGCAATTAATCAAATTCCTAAGTCCACCATTCAACATATCATTAATCTACAAAATTATATAAATTTATCAGTCCCAAATCCCCAAATTCACTGAATATATTGAAATTTTTGAAGCCCTAGAAATTAAAATTCTTGGGGAGATTTCTTGGAAGAACTCTTGTTATTGTGCATCCACACTTTGAAAACCTGTCTGTTAACCCCAACCTCAGCACAAAATCTCTGCACTTCTGAGTCATCTTCCCTCGGGATCCTCCAACCCAGCTTCTCCGCAAACGCCAGCATTTTGTCCTTCTGCTCCGCCGTGAACTTCGTACGGATCCGCTTCTTTTTCGCAAACGGCGGCGGCGGAGGAGCCACCGCGTTTGAATGGAAGGGATTGAAGTTCAGCTCCTCGCTCGACGAGTCAGTGCCGACGCTTCCACCTCCGCCGCCGACGAAGGCCATTTTCACCGGCTGCGGCGCCATCGAACCCCAGAGAGCAGCGCCCCCTCCGCCGCCGACGCGGTGTTGGCCCATGGAGGGAGAAGGAAGAGGCGGGGGGAGCTGAATGGGGTGCACCATCGCCGACCCTGCGGCGATAGCATCGCCGTGAAACTGTTTACGGTGGAAGTTGCGGTGGCAGTTGCAGGCGGCGCACTTTAGGGCTTCGAGGGTTCCTTCGTCGCCGCTGGGCATGAACTCTCCGCAGCCGTCGGTGACGTTTCCGCCGATGCTGGCGGCATGGTTCTTCAAGCACTCGCGGTAGCTGATTCTCGGGTTTGTGGGCTTGGATTTGGATCCACCGAAATTAGGGTCCGAGTTTCTTGTTTTCTCCTGTGGGATAATGGGGTTTTCGTGTGAGTTGTTGTTGTAAGCTTCACCAGCTGATGACATTTTTCCGATAAACCCTAAAGATATCTAAGCCACGAAAACTGTCTTACCAAAATGTATATGTTACTAAAGACACTAATAATCAGCTGAGAATAGCTTAATTAGTTAACCATAAATTTCTGACTTATGATCCCTCATAATATTCTCAGCTTTTTGTCTGCCAATCTGACCATCCCACGATCCTAAATTCGTTTATTTCTTGAAAACCAAGAACCTAAATTATAAGAGAATTGGAAGAGAGACCTTAGTTGGCAAAAAAAAGTTAAAAAAACAGTGAGAAAAAAGCACAAAAAACGCCCAAGAACAACCTCAAATCTTGGACCTAAAACTCTCTGGCCTGAAACCTCTAATTAACCTCAAAGAACATCACCTTAAACCCTCTATGTTAATGGAGGATATTTTTTGCTAAATCCCACAAAGGGTCATCAAATGTAAGATAACAACCTGGATATTATAGGAGATTAGGGGAGAAGTGGGGTGGGTGGGTGGTGTTGGTGGGGGTTGGGGGGTGGGGGGGGGGGGGGAGGAGGAGAGGAGATTTGAGTGTGCTGCAGTGGTTCCAACAGCCAACTAAGTCTCCAACAAAGAGACAGGTTGGTTGCTTGTGATGAAGCTAAGGAGAGAGAGAGAGAGAGAGAGAATGAGGAGATGGGATAAAGTAGAAAACAAAAACTTTTTTATGGGGATGAAAATATTATTTAATATAAATCCGACTTAGATATTGATCTCTTGATCTTCAAAGAAAGTAGTAAATACAGTCAAACATAGAATCTTATTTTTCACACGGAAAAGAAAAAAAGAAATTGCTTGAATTCATAAAAAAAATGCTTAATATTTTTCTTTCAAAAACATGAAGACTATAAATAAAAATATTTAAAGAAAAAGAAAAGAAGAATATAATTAAGAGTAGATATTTTTTCGCTATGTTTGGATTAAAAAAAATACAAAATACAAAATCAAAAGCACAAAATTATATCGTATGAAGTGCAAAAAACTTTTGTTATTGTTTTTTCTAGGAGTGTTCATTCGGTACAAATTGAACTGAAATTTTAGTATACTAAAGTATTGTATTAAATACCGAACCAAACTATTTGGTTCGGTTCTGTTAAAATCGAAATTTTTTTCAGTTTGGTTCGGATAAAAACCAAAATACCGAATTTTTAATTTTTAATATTACTATTAATATATATATATATATATTAATTAACAAATAATTTACTAATTAATAATATATATTAATATTAATATACTGTTAATTAACAGTATATATTAATAATATAATTAACAGTATTAATTGTTATATTAATATATATTGTTAATTAACAATATATATATATTAATATATATTTTAATTAACAATATACATTATTTAAAAATTTAATTATTCGATTTGATTCGGCTAACCGGTACAAAAAATTAAAATTGAACCAAATACCTAATCAAAATTTTTGGTTCGGTATTCGATACAAATCGAATTTTTAATTTCAGTTCGGTTCGGCCGATTAATAGAATTGTGAACACCCCTAGTTTTCTTCATTAGAATTCAAGACCAAACATAAAATTAAAGTGGTCTTTAAGTGATTTTTAAAATCTATGCATTGTTTGTACTTTATTAAATTTTTATACACTAAAGTTTTACGGGCACATCTCATAAAATATTTATTTGATATACATAAGTTTGAAGTTTATAAAATTTAAAATTTCAATTTCATAATTTATATATACTATTAATATTATTGAATTAAATAACCACTCAATGCACCGAAAGATCATGAGATGCAACTTTACTGTTATTTCGTAAACTATAATAACATTTCATGGCATAGAACATGAGATGCAACTTGTGTTATGATGTAATATAATTATTTTGTTTATACAAAAAAAATTCCGAAAAATAAATAAATAAAGTGGTTAGATTAAAAAAAAAACAACCGACAAAGTCATGTTCGTCCTCTCCAAGGCCACTGCCACGTTGGTCCCATCCCACCCCTTCATTATTGCTCTTAGCCTTTTCCTTCTTATCTTTCCTACCCTTTGCCACAGTTCCCACGTACCCCTCTCTATATATTATATATTTTCACTTTCCTTTTTAGCATTAATTTCCATTATGAGGGGAATAATGCACGATGTGGGATTCCTGAGCCTCAGATTTGACCCCTTCCCAGGCTTTTTTGTTATTTTTCAACACGTACATTAATTGTCCCACACTATTACACATAATCCTCTCTTCTTTTTCTTTTTCTTTTTTTATTCACATTATGTTTGGTTTAAGAATTTTGATAAGGAAAAGAAAATATTAAGGAAAAGGAAAAGAAACTAAAAAAATATAAAATTTCAAATTTATTTGATTGTTAATGAAAACAATGAAGAAATGAATGAGAAAAAGAAAAGTGATGAAAGTGTAGAAGAATGAGAAAAAGTACTTCAATATGAGGAAATTCATTTTCCTCAAATACACTATATTGTCTTTCAAGTTTTCCTTTCTTTAGTATTTTTCTTATCAACCAAACAATTAAAAATATTTTTCTTAGCATTTTTTTTTCTCAACCAAATCCATGAACCAAACAGAGTGTTAGAGAAAAAAAAGAAAAGAAAGAGCAGCATTAAACTCCGTTAAAGCTAAAAACTGATCAAGGCTTTGACCCTTTTGGGATAAGTACTCATTTTCGGCTGTGGATAGAGACTAGAGATAAAGAGGATTGAAAATTTTACTCAATTTTAGCTACTAATTTAAATAAAATATTGTCGTTCAATTAAGAGTGTGTTTGGCTAAATTTATTTAAAATATTTTATAAGTTCATACATTTTATAAGATATTTTGAAGTTTATAAGATGTTAGATCTTATTTTTAAAATAAATTGTTGAAGTGTTTGAATAAAATAAGATTTCGGAGCTTATAAAATGTTAATAATGACAATTTTATAATTAAAATGGTTCAAAATAAAAGAGTTTGTTAAAATTTTAAAAATATATTAGGGTCTCCTTACTTTTTTTAAAAGAGCTTATAAGCTTCTACATTTTATTTTAGGATCTGATAAGCTCTTTTTTTAAAAAAAAAATTATCAAATACTTTTTATCAACTTATAAGTTCTTAGACATCTTATATGATATTTTGTGCGGCTTATAAGCTCACCCAAACGCCCTCTAAGTATAAATATATAAATTTATGGATAGAAAAAGGTAGACGGAACAGCCCGTTTGGTTTTATTCCCAAAGGTATTTCGATTTATCATATATTTTTAAAAGTTAAAAAATTAATTATAAAATAAAAATAAAAATTAAGATGTATTTGGATGAAATATTGAAAATTAATGATTAGAATATGTTATAGGATTGAAAAGTAAGTTAATTTATATTTTTTATATACATATATTTTTAAAAAATAAATTTTTTAAACATAAAAAAATATAAATTAACTATCTTTTCAACTTTATACATACTCTAATAATTATTTTTGAATAATTTATCCAAATACATTTTTATTTTTATTTCAAAATTATAACTACTTTTTCAATTTTGAAAATGGTTGAAAATAAAAATAGGTAGTGAAAATAAATCCAAACACCCCGCTAGTGGTAAGACAGTAAATGACAATATAACAATTGTCAATAAATATTACAAATGTAACAGTGATAAGAATAATATTTAAATTGTTAAGTATAAATATATAAATTTATGGATAGAAAAATAGTAGACGGACAATATTATATATTTTTTTAGTATAAAAAATTTACTCAATTTCTAACTCATAGTTTAGATAAAATTTCACACCATTCAATTGGGTGCGCAAAAGTGAATTTACGAATAAAGGAAAAGTGTCTCGGAAAATTAACTTGAGTTTCAGCTCATAATTAAGATAAAAATGGCATACTATTCAATTGGACACCAGAATATGTGAATTTACATATAAGAAAAAAATCAGACAAAAAAATTAACTAAATTTTTATCTGGTAATTTAAAGGAATTTGATTAATTTGTGAATTTAATGTAAACACACACACACACACTGGAAAATTAACTAAATTTTTAGCTTAGTAATTTTGATAGGGGTATGTGAATTGTTACACATAAAAGTATAGCAATATTTTACAATTGATTGGGAAAGCATTATTAAAAGATTAAAAAACCCCTAATAAGCAAAGGAATTAATTAAAAAGTCCTCCAGATCCGCGCCTTTTAATATGGAGTGGGTAACAAACACAATTCAAGTTAAATGAGCCAATATCCCAACCGTGGATACGATCTTGAGGAGCCGTCTAAGGCAAAAAATGGCAAGCCAGTTTAGCAAAAGACTATAAATACTCCATCATTTAATACTGATAATAAATTAAAAATTATATCTAAGAATGATAATGAAGCAGGGCAAAACCTGAATCCGAACACAATCCGTCCCGAATAGAACGGGTTTGGGGCAATTTAACGGGATACGGGGCGGGGCATGGGGTGGAATTTTCATAACTTGAATTATTTGGGGCAAGGTATAGGGTTTACCGACCCTGCCCCAAACCCACCCCGCCAACATAAATATTATATATACAATAATAATAAATATATTATATATAATTTATTTTATATTTTTTGAATTAAAAATAATGTCAAACTATGCTCGATGAAGAGGAATATGTTGAAGAATGTGGGATGAGTTGATTTAGATGGGAATTAGAATTATATAGTGGAAGCTATTGGATTTAAAATTTTTGAGTTTGTTTGTTTTAGTTTTACTGTCAAACTCACAATGTATAAAAATTTGGATATTGTATTAGTTATTATTTTAATTTTATTTTTATCTCCTATTTTACTTATAGAATCTTATATTGTTTGCATGAATTTTTTACTTTTATATTTGAAATTTAAATTTTAATTGCTATAAAATGGTTCTGATTTGATGCTTTTATTGACTATTTTTAATTTTTTTTTAATTCTTTTCGAGTTGACAGATTTGGACGACACGGGACCTTTTTGGGACGCGGCAAGATATGAGGTGGGGTATAGTTTCGCGGGGTGAGGTATGGAGCGAGCCAACCCTAACCCGCCAACCCGACGGAACGAGACAAAACGGGACCTTTTTGGAACACGGCAAGAGATGGGGTGGGATATGATCTTGCGGGGCGGGGTATGGGGCGAGCCTAACCCGCCCCACTACCATTCCTAATTTCATCACTACACTTTCATAAAAGATATGATCCGACCCCACGGCCCACTTTGAATCCAGAGGTTGCTCTATCCATGAACCACACCATTAACCTAAAACAACACATCTCCCAATACTAGTTTGTGAAGTTCTACTCTTATCCAACCCATTGATTAAAAAATGGGATCGGATCAACCGGCCAGCGAATCGATCCAATTTTCTCAAAAAAAAAAGAAAAAGAAAAAATGTTATATTTTGTCAAAACCATTCAAACTGGCCGATCAGACCGATGAACCGCTCACGATTCAATTGAATTTAATCGGTTTTTTCATTTAATTTTTAATAAAATTAATTTTTTTAATTTTTTTTGTCTAAATACAAAGTTTGAAGGTTAAGGTACAACTCACAAGCTATCTAAAAGTAAAAAAAAATTTTTTTTAGAGTTTAGACTTAGAATTAACTCACACACTCTCAACTTTAAACTTCAGACTTGAGATATTTAAATTGCTGTGATAATTTATAATATGAATTGTGATGTTAGAGCTCTTTATGTTTTATAGTTTGGTATTTTATTAATTTTTAAGTGATATAATATATATCGTAATTATGACGCTATAGTTCAATTGCGGTTCAATTACGATTCGACCAATGGTTGAACTAATGAACCGTGAATCGATTAATTTTTCGGTTCAATAAACGGTCCGATTTTTCAAACACTAATCCAACCTTTCATCAATCACCCAATCTAAACACAACTATATTGACATTATTTGGATCCACATCAAAAACATTGATATCCATGTACATGTACTCAACTGAATTTTATCATGGGTAATATGAAATTGTTAAGGTATGCTGTATTTTAATGTAAGATTTGTAGTGAGTAAGAAAAAGATAGGACAATAGTGTGTTGGGTTGTCTGGTTCTTGTGTCTGAAGGCTATAGCAGTGTTGTGCTCGATCTCTGCAACTCTAGCAGGCAGGCCAGGCCCCTCCCATTCTTTCCCCAACCAATGTTTCTTCTTTCCCTTTTTCTTCTACCTTTCTGACATACAATTTGCCCTGCCTCTATTTCTTTCTCTCTGTCCGTATGCTACAGTACTTCGGGACTTGCTAAAGGAAGAGTACACCTCTACCCAATACCAATTCATAAATTATGTGCGAACGGATCATAATTATACAGTGAATTGAGTGCAGTACATTCGATTTTTTAATGATCGTTGGATTATAAATAATAGTTTTTTCACCGTCTAGTTTCTACAATCTAATGGTTATAAATTCGATTCAATCAAGAATTTCACGTAAATTATGAAGAATTTATCTTTGAAGAATAATTATGAATCCTAAGATGTAAAATTGTGGGATAATTAATATTGGCGAGTTTAAATTAAAAATTTGCAAATTTGTAATTATAATCTTTTTTGGAAAGAAATTAATTTGGATACTTAAATTTGAAAACTTATATATACAACATTAGGGAATGTAAACTTGCCGAGTGGCATGTAGGCCCAGTGGCATAAGTCTCCCATATAATGTGGGAGGTCAGGAGTTCGAGTCATAACGGACTCCTGATGTGCGTGTATATAAATAAAAAAAATAAATTAGGGAATGTAAACTAGATATTTGTTTTGTGTGTGTACTTATGGATGGGATTCTACAAGATTTATTTTCAAACAAAGGGGTAAAATGGAATTTCCGGATTTTTATATGGGCTGTGTTTGGCCAACCTTGTGCCCATTTTTGGAACCATATTAACAGGCCCAAACCTTACCTGGAGAAAGAGTACCTGGGTAGAGCACCAAGCCCAAGGCTTGATATGAATGTTTTTTTCTTTTTTTTCCTTTTTTTTTTCTTTTTTTTGTCACAGGTTGTGGGCCCAAAAGTTCAATGCTTATATTGGCCCATTTTGATTCGAAGTCCTCGTACTTAGAAAAATTATAATTATCACCCCCCATCTGCCAATTGGAGCAAGAATCCAAGCCCCAATTGTCGATCAAGAAAAAGGGTGTTTGGCTAAAGTTATGTAAAATATTTAATAATAATTTATATTTTATAAGATATTAAATTTTATTTTTAAAAATAAATTCTTGCAAATAAAATATAATTTTGAAGTTTATAAAATATTGATAATAAAAATTTTGTATTTACCCTAGTTCAAATTATAAAAGGTTGTTAAAATCTTAAAAATAAATTAGATGTTTATTTTTTTTTTAAAAAAACTCAGAAGACCCCAACATTTTACTTTGGGAGTTTATAAAATTTTAAAAAAAAATTATTAAAAATTTTATAATATTTTATAAATATTCTCAAACATATTATAAAATATTTTGAAAATTTTATAAAATTATTCAAAATTTGCCTTAGGTTGTGTTTGGTTATTTTTTTGTTAGATTTTATTATGTGTTTTGGGAGAATGAATTATTGAAAAATATGAAAATTATTTTTTGGTATTTTTGTTTATATTTTTGGGGAGACATTTTTTACTATAATCATCAAATCAATACTTTTTTGTTGGATTTTTTGGATGAAAATAAATTTTAGTAATTATTTTAATGTTAGAATAATGATAAAATATATATAATGTATATATATATTGGAGAATGTTCATTTTAAAAAAAATGATGATATATGTAATTATATTTTTTAAAATAATATTATTCTAGAAAAACATAATCAAACAAAGCCTTCGTAGTTTCTTGCACATGCGAATATAACTGAGGTTGCTTTTTCTCAGTTTAATCAATTGGTACGATGACCTTATGTGGGAATCATCACATCAAGTACTGTCATCTTTGGTCTTGAACAAGACAAAATTTAATCAAAACAAATCCTAGAGTAATTTTAACTCCAAAGTTTGGTTTCATTTTCAATTTCATTTGGTCTAAATACTTTGTTATAAAATAAAAATATATTTGAATTAATCAGACATAACATTCGATAAATTGACTTGATAATTGATTAAAGATTTGACTTTTATGCAAGGCTTACTTATATTTAAGTTTAAAAAAAAAAAAAAAAAGGGTTTGTTGAAATGTGATGCATATTTTTAAAAAAGGGTAAGTTTTGAAAATATAGTTAAAAAAAATAAAAAATTGGATGTATAGTTTGTAGATAATTTAAAAATATATATAGTGTAAGTTTTGAAAATATTGTGAAGAATTTGACACGTAATTTGAAGATAATGTCGAAACTCTAATATCGTCCATTTTAGGAGTTCAATTTCAACACTCTAATAATGTTCAAAGCCAATCATTGGATAGATTGATTATCCTTCAAACCAAAAGCCATTTAGTTCGACACATCATTACATTATTATTATTTTCTTAATTTATGTTCATTGCCATTTCTTGAATCCCTTTATAAAATTTTATTTTCATTTTATTTTTTATATAACTTTTTCTTTCCTTTTACATCTTTATCTTGACAAATAGTATTACATCAAAATTTTGAATCGTTTATTAAGTAATGTACTAATATAATAAATTTAAAAAAATATTAAAATAATAATTTAGAAACAAATACAGCATATATATGTCATTATTGTAGTAATTTGAAATTATTAATTTTTAAAAAAATATATTATATATATAAAATTTACAAACTTTTTTTTAAAAGAGAAAATCAAAAAACTTTTAAATAAATGAAACCAAACAAAACATAAAATTACTTGTGCTTGGACAATAAAGACTGTGTGGTATACTTTTTGGGACATGTCTACGGTAATGTGTGTTTGTATTTACCTTATATGAGATATTATTAAATTAAAAGATATATGCCTTTTTACAACAAGTTATCATTAATTCTGCAACAAGTTGTAGGTTCGTATTTTTAGTACATTAAATGCTTGGTAAATATTTAAAAATAACAATTAAAAAATATTTTTTAGAAAAAAATTGTGTATTAGATAATTAACATAACTTCATAATTTTGAATTATATATTTTATAATATAAAAATAATAAATATATTTAGAACACTATAATTGAATAGAATTATCTTTATTTATTAACTAAAATAAAAAAATAAAAAATAAATATAAAATCTAAAACTATCATTCTAACAATATAATTTAATTTTAAATAAGCAATTTAATAATTTTAATTCAATACAATAAGTTTAAAAATCATTATTTTGGATTAACAATAATAATATATAAAAATATAAATATATTTAAAATATTTTGATTAAATTAATTAATAATTAATTAAAACAAAAAAGGGAAAAACATTGATCTTCTTCTCCCCGACCCCTAGGCCGCAAATCGCCCAGCCCCTTGTCCCATGATCTCACCTTGATAGCTCGTCCCCCTCCTTTCCCAGCCAATCACTAGCTGGGCTGGCCATGACCAGCCGCCTGAACATGGCTAGACTTGGCATCCCGGCCGATTGGTTGCCGGCCATGTTCATCGGATTTGGGTGAGGGTTGAAAATAGGAGATGAAATTTATATAGATATATATATAAATATATCTATATATGTATTTATATATATATTATAGATGTATATATATTTATGTATATGTAAATATATATTATTTTAAAATATATTTTTGTGGTATTTAATTTTTTTTTTTAGTGATGGTTAAATGGACATTTCATATTTTGTGAGTTTTTTTATAAATAGATCAAATTTTATTTTTTTTCTCCATAAATAGAGAATAATTTCTACCAAGATTTTAACAAAAAAATTGGATAGAGAATCAAAAGTGTTTAAAAAGTTATAAAATTTAGACTACAAATATTCAATACTATAAGTTTGAGACTAACAGTCCACACACAATTAAATTACGAGGCCAAAAAGATAATTTTTTAATTTGGTAATTAAATAAGTTTTTAATAATAATATTTTTTTATTATTGATAGTTACTTTTTTAGTACAATAAATCATTAACATATAATCAACATTAATTATCAACCAATCGTACAAGTAACGAATTAAATGTACTTATTATATTGCTAATTAATTATAAAATAAATTATTCTAATTTTATATTTTAAATTAAATAATTTATATTAAATATATTTATTTATTCCTCGTATAAAATATGTAGAATCAAAATTGCACCGTGATTACTCATATTTTATTTGATTTGATTAAACTATGTTCCATCAATCGCACTCACTTTTGATGTCCTTGTTGTCTAAATGTTGGCACTCGCCATCAATCATTTTCCTCAAATATGATTTCTTATAATTTAATAAGTGTACTGTATACAGGGAAAAAAAAGGGGGTGAAAAACAAGTACATTTCACGTTTCTAATTAAATATCTATATGCTAGTAGAAAACTTTAGCACCTATTTGACTTTGTCAATATTTGATTTTATTTCCTCAAATGTTTTTTTATCCAAAAAATGAAATTAAATGTAACTTTTTTATTTTATCCAAAACACTAAATGTATTAATAACATATATCAAAATGATTTTCAAAGTATCCTTCTTCTCAATCCCCGAGTCAAATATAATTATTATATATATATATATTTTAGATTACAGTTAACATATAATATTAATTTAAGTCATATTTTATCATATTAATCAAACAAAATGCCATAAATTTTGATATACATAATACAATTTATCAACTCTCTCTCTCTCTCTCACACACACAAAAAAAAAAAAAAATTCAAATATAGGATTTCATGTCAAAATAATCTCTACCAATTGTTAAAACAAAGTAAATATATGGTATATTCTTGATTCTCCCAATTCATTTTTCAGAATATTTTCTCCAAAAATATTTTTCTTAAAATACTCAAAATAAAATGAAACACTACCTTTATCTGATTTTGATTTTCCAAAATATATTTTTAAAGTTTTTAATATTTTCAAATTAGTATATGAATATATATCTATATTTAAATTTTAAATATATCTTAATTATTATACTACTATATAAAAGTTTAATATCATTCTATAAAATCTTAAAGAAAAAATGTATTATTACATATTTATTAAACATTTTTTTTTTCAAAAAAATCCAAAATCATTTTCCACTGAAGAGATATTCGTGATCATACTGTTCGTCGTTTTCTTTATCATATCATGCTAGCAAATACACAAGAATTCATGGAGCCCAACAAATAATCTCCCTTCAGCAGCTAAGGGGCCGCATAAGAGAAAAACAATAAATAAAAAAAAAAAAAAAATGGCCGCCAGCTAAAATAACCTCAAAATTCTTGTCCACAGTAGAACACATGATTCAGACACGGCCCTTTCAGACACATAATCTATTTTTTTTATCAGCGTAATCTTTTCTCTCTCATTCACTCCAAAGTCGTCTTCAGCTCAACTGCAGCTTCAAGAATCCAAAAGGAACAGTCTTTCTGAATCTTATAGGGTATAAAGAACAACCAAGAATCAGTTTTTGAATTTGGGTTTGCATTTTCTTGGATTGGATTTTAGTTGGGGGAAAGGAAAGATGAGTTTCAGAGAGGAGGGAGATGATGGGAGGGGGGATCTGAGGAAGCCATTTCTGCATACAGGGAGTTGGTATCGGATGGGTTCGCGGCAGTCTAGTTTGATGGGCTCCTCTCAAGTTATTAGGGATAGCTCTATCTCAGTTTTGGCTTGTGTCTTGATTGTGGCCTTGGGTCCTATCCAATTTGGTTTCACTGTAATATTCTCCTCATCTTACTTGTACTTTCTTTCCTGATTCGTTCGAGTTTTCTTGTCAATTATTGTTTGATTGCAAAAGGTTGAAATGAATTTGAGCTTGAGCAAACTGATTGTGAAGTGATTTTGAACTTGAGCAAGAACTGGACCTTTAGTAGGATGATTATGTTATGCTTTTAGAACTGAAATTTATGAGCTTGATTATCATGGAGTTGAATAAGTAGTTGTAGTTCTTGACGTTGGTTTTGGATTAGTGCCGAATTTCAGATTGCCCTTTATTTCTGACTGTTTAGCAGCTCCTTATGATAATTGAGGGGGCATTGAGTTAGAAATCCGAATCAGAAGACATCTATAGAAAATTGATCGGATATTGTGTGGTATCCAATGTTTGCAGCCTAGTTTCACAACGTTTGATCTAGGTCTAACATGCTTAGGATTAGAACTTGGAGTGAATGGGGATGGAACCCAAAGTATGTCTTTTTTGTCTGAACATCACGCCGACATAAAAATAAACTTAAAAAGGTTCGGGCTTTGTAATGGCTAATATACACTATTTGATTCATGAAAGCTAAAACTGGTGTTAATTTCTGATATATAGATTCCTTGTTGTCCTATGTGTTTGTGAAAGGTTTCTTTCGGCAGTAATGTGATCCTAGGTTATTTGTTGGTCACATGTGTTCCAATTCCATGCTGCTAAATGTAAATGTTAATGTGTTTCATATATTTCGATTTCCTCCTATGAATATCTACTAAATAAGATTTAACTTGACAAGTGTAGTACAAGTTATACTAATTTGCTGTTTTTTCTTTTGGCTATAAAGTGTGGTTACTCTTCTCCAACACAGTCTGCTATCACCAAAGATCTCAAGCTTACAGTCTCCCAGGTTAGTGACTGCTATTTTTCTTGCTTGATTATATCAACAGATGTTAATTTTATATAATGATGACAATGAATTGCACAGTTCTCCTTATTTGGTTCTTTATCCAATGTGGGTGCTATGGTTGGGGCAATAGCTAGTGGTCAGATTGCTGAGTACATAGGGCGAAAGGGGGTATGTGTTGTTCTGCTTATATGAGTTAGTTATCTGCATTTCATTGTTTAAAATTTTGTACTAAAGGTGAAGATTTTGATCTATTTTGTTGACTTGCAGTCTTTAATGATTGCCGCCATACCTAATATCATTGGTTGGCTTTCCATATCATTTGCGAGAGTGAGATTTTTTAACATTTCTCTTGGTATTGCACTTTTTCTATTGGAAACTTTAAATTCTCATTACCTTTTCCCCTTCAAATTTAGGACTTTTCATTTCTTTACATGGGAAGGTTGTTGGAAGGATTTGGTGTGGGTATAATCTCTTACACGGTAAATACAGAGCTTTTGTTTGGCTTTTTCTGACTGTTATAACAGTCCTGATAGACTTATTAAGTTCTATTCCCTTTTCTAATTTTGGTAAAGGTGCCTGTATACATAGCTGAGATATCACCACAAAATTTGAGAGGGGCACTTGGCTCAGTCAACCAGGTTTATTAGTGTAGCTAATTGATGTTCCATTAGACCTGTTACACTACAAGTTAAGTTGTGACTGAAGTTTATCTTCTTCTATGATGTAGCTCTCTGTGACAATTGGAATCCTGCTATCATATCTACTAGGACTATTTGTAAATTGGAGAATTCTTGCAGTTCTTGGTAATTCTCTTCAGAGCTTTTGATAGTTCAAAATTGTGTATAGCTGATTAATTTTCATGAATAAGCTATCAGAAAATCTGCAAGAAGGCCTTACTAATATTCATTTCATGCACAGGAATATTGCCTTGTCTAATATTGATGCCCGGACTGTTTTTCATCCCCGAATCTCCTCGGTGGCTGGTAAGTCTAGGAAGCAGCTTTATATCTTCAGTCTCCATTTAGCAACGGATCCAAGTGCTTACATATTTATCATCTGTGGAAAATAAGGCTAAAATGGGAATGACAGAAGATTTTGAAGCATCTCTGCAAGTTCTTCGCGGTTTTGACACAGATATTACTGTTGAAGTAAATGAAATCAAGGTAATTTTTCCTCCGTTGATTTGTAAGACCTGAAAAAGAACGCACATGGACCTGCTCTTTCTTCTACAGCATTATCTTTATATGATTCCTTAATGATCCAGGTTTAGTCTATTTCTTCAATAATGCACAAATCATAAGACAATTTTTTTGGGGTTGCAGAGGTCTCTAGCTTCAACAAGCCGAAGAACAGCAATCCGTTTTGCAGATCTCAAACTGAGAAGATATTGGTTACCACTAATGGTGCATAACTTTTCTAAATGGTTCTGATCTTCCCGTGCTTGAGCTTTTGAACTTGCTGAGCTTACACGATTCCTTCTTGTTTCTCTTTTATCCTGCAGATAGGAATTGGATTACTTGTACTCCAACAGCTATCGGGAATTAATGGTGTCATCTTCTATTCCAATAATATATTTGAAACTGCTGGTGGGTAAACAAATGCCCTTTTCTTGAAACTTGGGAAAGGACAATCTCGTTTCTATGTTGAATTCATGATTATGTGTATTATCACTATGTGCTTAGAAACTAGCATTTCCCACCAGCCAAAGTATCATCAAACTTCACAAATCACAAATCTTTTTTTTAATTAACTGCACAAATGCATCATGTCCCACCACCCGGATTTTTATTTTCGTTTCGTTTGGAATATATGCACTTTATGGTTTAATTTAAAGGGGTTTTATATTGTTGCCTTGAATGAACAGGGATCTCATCAAGCAGCGCTGCAACAGTTGGTGTCGGCGCTATTCAGGTTGAGATATTGTTTTCTTAATTTATAGCTGCTAAGAATTTATAAGATCTAAAAAGTGTTGTTCTTCAGGTTATTGCTACTGCAGTGGCTACATGGTTGGTGGACAAAACCGGGCGTAGGATTCTCTTAATTGTGAGTTAAAGAAATACCATATGAATTTTAACATCTAGAAGTTATCATATTACCTTACAAATATTGGAATTACACATTTCAGGTATCATCTGCTGGAATGGTTCTTAGTCTCCTACTAGTTGCCGTTTCGTTCTTCTTAAAGGTATTCTCTTATGATTGATATATATATATAGAAACTGAAAATCTAACACAAATTCTTAGTTTATTTTCTCCTGATAAGCTGATGTTTGATGATGCTTTTGCAAATTTGGAATTGTTTTAAGGGCTTCGTATCTGAGGATTCTACATTGTTCGGCATCTTGGGAATCCTATCAGTAGTCGGGGTGGTGGTATGTCCTCTTAAAGATGCACAAGTAAAAGATGATTTAAGAATTTTCATTTTCACAAGTTTCTAACTTTGTTCAACTGACTAATTCAATTGTAGTGCATGATCATCTCGTTTTCGCTTGGCATGGGGCCCATTCCATGGCTTATAATGTCCGAGGTGCTGTTTTTCTTCCCACCCTTTACATTATATTCAGTGTTTGGAAATTCCCATGAAATAGTCATATATTTTAGCAACTGCATATGAATTTTGTATGCAGATTCTTCCAATTAAAATCAAAGGGCTAGCTGGAAGTGTGGCAACTTTATTCAACTGGTCATTCTCTTGGGTTATAACTATGACTGCACCACTGCTACTGGCTTGGAGCAGTGGAGGTTAGTAAAGAACATCCCTCTACAATTTCATCTTCCCATGTGTTTACTTCGGTTTATGGCTATGCAAAATTGTAGTAAATACATATTTAGGCAATTCTGAAGAAAAAGAATGGATCTATTTACCAAAATGACGAAGCACAGGTTTACAATTTGTTGTCTGAAAAAGAAGCTCAATGGATTCATCGGATTGTGTTGTTAATAATGTCCTAAAAGATTGCTGCAGCAGCAGTATGTTTCAACATGAAACTAACTGAATATTTGTGCATTTTAACAGGAACTTTCACTTTTTATATGGTCATGTGTGCATTGACAGTGGCATTTGTGGCGATTTGGGTACCGGAGACGAAGGGGAAAACATTGGAAGAAATCCAGTTCTTCTTTAGATGAGAGTTCCTCTTTTTAGTCATATTTTGTATTTTTCTTTCATTTCCATTTTTGTCCTTTTGTTGTATTTGGGGTCATCTGCCATTTATATTGACTGTAAGAGCAAGAGATAAAGGTGTAACATTTTATATTTTCTACATTTTTTTTTGAAGTTTCTTCACCAGAAATAACAGGTGCTGTATGCTTGAGATTTTATGCCCTTAGCTTGGCCTGCCTGAAATATTTATGGATTGCAAATTCCAGCCTTATTCTTTATATTTGAACACTTTTCATAAATAAATTTCAAATATCGTCATCTTTTTTATTTTGATAATTTTCTAATATCATTATCATCTTCCTTTACTATTATTGTTATTGTTATTGTTACTGTTGTCGTCGTTGTGGTGGTGTTCCAGTATATAATACTGATTGTTTTTCCAGTGGTTCATATGTTATCCTCTATTCATACTAACATATTGGAGCAAAAACATTAGATCCAATCATCTATGCTAATTACTATGAAAAAAAAGAAAAGGTTATTTTGTGTTTGAAGTGGAAGTTATCTTAAATATTTTTTACCTATATTGTTATTTAATTGTTTCAACAAATAAAATGGATAACATAATTTTGAGGATATAATAAAATATTCAGGATGTAAACAACAAATTTAGCCTATTTTATTAATATATCAAATTTATCCTTTAAATTATCTCTTACAAATAATTCAGTAAACTTGTAATTCACTACAAGAAAAATGGTCTTTCGTGACACTTTATGAAGTAATGCTACATAAAAATAATATGGTGACAATTACAAAAAGTGTCACTATAAAATAATATTTAGTGAAATTTGATAATTGAATGACAAATAAAATTGAGACATTTGATTGAAAATGCCACTGTAAATATATTTTAAATGCACTTAATTAGTGTCACTAATTATTTTTCTTAAAATGTCACTCATAGTTAGTTATATTATCTTTGAAAAAAATGTCATAAAGTATCTAGTGATATTTAATTGGTGGCATTTTATAACACAATGACTCATAATACTATTATGGTGATATTTGTTAGAAAATGACACAAAAGGTAATATTTTGTGGCGTTTAACTAATAAGTGTCAAATAAAATAGTGGCATTTGATTGAACATGCCACCATAAGTGGGTTTTAAAGGCTTTTAACTAAGTGTCATTAATTGCTATTAAAAATACCACAATACATTTAATTACACTAATTTCATGACATTTTACAATATAGTCACACAATAAAACAATATGGTGATAGTTTTAAAAAAATGTCATTATAATATATATATATATATAATCCCACTATATAGAGGGATTTGACATGACAACATAATTACATTTCAATAGGCACTTAATTAATGTCACTAATATTTTCTTATAAATGCCACTCATATTTAGTTATAGTATCATTTAAAAATTACTATGTATAGATAAAATACAAGTAAAATTAATAACTATAAAATATATAAACTTATATATGGTGTCACTAATGTATTGATTAAATTAACAATTTAATATAATTTTTAATTATTAACTAAATTAATCATATTTTAATTAGATAGACTAAATTTATTATATTTTAATTATTCATTGACTAAATTAATAAACCACCTAATGCCTAGTCAAATATTTAAATTAATAAACTACTAGATTTCTTTTTAAAAAAGAAACAAAAAAAGATGAAGACAAGCAAAGTTTCATCTCGTCAAGTTTTGTTAGTTGCTCCCTGTTTATTCCCCTTTTCACTTGTACTTTTTGCCCATAAATCTTAATCAAAATTTAGGCTCCTTCAACTGAACAAAAAAAGAAAAAATTCCAAATGTCCTTCTTGTTTTCTTGCCTTAGTCTTCATAAGAAGAAAAAAGAATTGCCTTTTTCCATTTCACACAAATCTTGGCATATATATATATATATGGATTGTCATAGATTAATATTTGTTGGGTTTTTCTTTACATGGATTCCCACTTATTTGTTGCTCAATGCAAGAAGTCGTAGGTACATTCCTTTAAATTTCATATTTTTAATTAAGAATTTATTAAATATTCTTTCATATTTAACAATTTAATCATTAAGGTAAAGAAATTATCATTGTTAACATCCTATTTTATTCCTTTTCTAATGTGTAAGTGTATAACAATTAGCAAAACTTTGATTTATCTTTCCCTAGCCTCAGCCATCAATTAGGGTAATATGATAAATTCTCTCAAAAAAAATATATATATATATATATATATTGGGAAGAGATTATTCAAATTATTGAAGGGATGACTAAAATAAAGTTGGAGGAAAAATATAGTTTTTTATCAAAAAAATTTGCAAATTTTCATCATATTCAAGCTTGAAGACCTCAACTGTTTCTTAAAGGTTTGGGTCTTCAAGCTTATAGTTTCATTTCTTTGTTATTTTTTTTTTTTTCAAATTTATATAGATTTAAATGGATCCTTACATGCAATTTCGTCTAAATGAGACTACATCAGATGAATCGGAAATGAACATGGACATTGAGCAACATCTTATGAACACGGGTGCATGTATTTAATTTTTCAAATAGTTTTTTTATTTTTATTTTTTTGAAAATTTTCATTTATGAGTAGCAATTTTTGTATGGACTAGTTAGATCATATGGACAGTGCAAGACTATTGGACAAGCTGTTGGAGATAACATTGCTTGGCCAAAAGCTTTTGTGGTATGTAATAACAATAATTTATTTATATTATTATCCTACTTGTGCAGATTTCAAAGGATGTCAATTCTCGCCTTTATGGATTATTCAAATGGTTTCGAAGATATGCCATTTCAAGTATTGGATTCTCACCTTTATAGTCAATTTTGATGAGCTCCAAACATTCAGTGAAGGTGAAGTACATTTGGATTCTAGTTTTCTAATAAAGCTATTTATTTTTATTAGATTTAGAGGGTGTTTGGGTGATCTTATAAGTTTCTCAAAACATCTTATAAGATAAATGTTTAATAGCTTATAAGTTGATAAAAAGTATTAGGTAATTTTTTTTTTTAGAAAGAGCTTATATATTCTAAAATAAAATGTTAGGAGCTTATAAGCTCTTTTAAAAAAAGTAAGGAGACCCTAACTTATTTTTAAGATCTTAACAAGCTCCTTTATTTTTAACCATTTCAATTACAAAATTGTCATTATTAACATCTTATAAGCTCCAAAATCTTATTTTATCCAAACACTTCAACAACTTATTTTAAAAATAAGATCTAACATCTTATAAGCTCCAAAAATATTTTATAAGATGTATGAACTTATAAGATGTTTAAAATAAATTTAGCCAAACACCCTCTTAGTCAAGTGCAATCATTGGGTGTGTTATTGATTAGTGATGTTTTCTAAGAACTTATATTTATTTAATGATTTCATTTAATTTGAAATGTCTCCTTTGCTCCATTTCTTTTTGGGTTAATTAAATAATTATTATCATTTATAAGAATAAAGATCATTATGTTATTTTATTATTAAAAGAATTTAGTTTTTGGCTATTAAATAAATAGATACTATTAATGCTTGAAATAAATATTATAAGTTTATCGTGGCACTATAAAATGTCCATTTTCTGGGTTTCTTTGGCACATTGAAATGTCATAAAATAAGTCTTTTGGGACACTACTAAGGTAACTAAATATAAATATTTCAACAAGTAAAAGTGTCAAAAAAGTACTTTTTGGTGGCATTTTTAAGCGCAACAATTTATAAGTATTGTGTCATTTTAAAGTGTCAACTAAATATTTCTTTTGTAGCATTTTAACATGCAACTAATATACAATTTTCTAGCATGTTTACATATTATTTAAAATATCTTCTGTGGCATTTTAGTGTATCACTTATTGTTTTTTTTAGGCATGTTACTATGTCATTTAATGAATTTTTGTGGTATTTTAATATGTCATCTATTATATTTTCCATGACATTTTAGCATGTCATCAAAAGAAATTTTTTGTGGCATTTTAGTATGTTACTACATCCATCTTTTGTAGCATATTACTATATCACTTCAACAAAAAAAGTGACATTTTGATATGTCATTCAATGTATTTTTTGTGATATTTTAAAATGTCATTAAATGTATTTCTTGTTACACTTTATCAATGCCACAATATGATTAAAATAGTGGCATTTACACTTTTAACTACATCACTATAAATGACACTTTTAAAAAATACCATTAAATATAGAATTGTTACTATAATATTATTTAAGTGACACTTTTTAGTACCATTAAATCTTATTTTTCTTGTAATTAATTGTACTTTTTACAAAATTCACAAATACATATTTTTAAAATTTCATCCTGATGAGGGTTCGGTTTCGATGATGAATATGGATCGGGTCTGAATCGTGATCCGAGGTATGATATTCTGGATTTGTTTGGGATTGGAATCCTGCAATCACAGCAAACGTTAGGCTAGCCGAGAGGCCCTTGGCTTAGGCCCTCCGACGCTCAAGTCAATATATATTCGACCTATGAAATTGAGCAGCGGAACATAGGGGTTTTTGAGTGTATGAGTACATACTTGTGAGAGGCAAGGTTGGGGGGTTTTTATATTCCTCTCCCTTGTAGGAAATGTCAGGGAAGCCCTTGGCTTACCCAAGGGACCTCCAGCCTCCTGCCGGGGGTAATTGGTCAATTCCCCATTTTGAATATTGCCAGCTGGATGTCCTTTTATACTGCAGGACAAGATGGCACACTGTTGCGGCGTCTGCTGTGTCAAATGGTGAGAGGAGGGCATGCGCCATTAATGCGGAGGCGTGTTGCCAGTCAACGCGTTTAATGCGGTGGCAGAGTACTGTACAGGGTTCGACTTGCGAATCGACCTTGAAGGGTCGACAAAGGTCGATCAGCTTCGGGGGCCATGGAGCGCCTCGTGGATTGATCGAATAGGGTCGACGAGTCACTTGGGTCCTGGGCCGTTGATTGAGTGTTGGGCCTCGCTGATTTGGGCCATCCTATATCACATCCTTTTATTGTGTTTTTTTGTTATGGCAAATATCTAATGCAATTTTAACTATACTTGATAATTCAAATTGTTTCCCGCATACTTAGTTTTGAGTGACCCATGCGTGGCAAAATCACATGGTACCACAAAAGATTTGAGAAAGCAAAAGGATGAAATCTCGTGGTACCGCCTCCAACACCCCCCCCCCCCCACACACCCTCCTCACCCAATCCAAAAAAAAAAAGGAAAAAGAATGTGAAGGGTAAAATAGGGATAGCAATGGATCCAGATAAGAGCCAAACCCACTCAGGACCTGCCTCCCACTTGAGAAGGATTTTGAAAGTATAAACAGGTCTTGGAGCAGGTCTCGAATTTTAATTTTTAAACCTAGACCTGCCTCGATAGAGATTATATATATTTATTTTATTTATTATGTGTATATTTTATGTGGTGTGTATTCATATATATATATATAAATGTGAATATTACATATATGTTCTATATAAAAATAATAATAATGTGATAATAAATAACTTATAGATTCAATATGTATATATAAATAATAATAATGTTTGCAATTTATCATTTTTCAAGGACTAAAATATGCATATATAAATATTTAAATAATAAATTTTTTGTTAATAATATAATTTCTCATATTTATGAAATTATGATGATGTTATTCTTTTTAAAAGAAATATTTAAATTTTTTTAAAACATTTTAAATAGGTCTAGCTAGGGGTGTTCATCGGATCAACCCAATCTGATGAACCCGAAAATCCAAACTGAAACAATCTAATTGGTTCGGTTTGAATCGGGTAATCGGGTTTTATCGGGTAAAATCCGATCAAACCCGATTACAATTGGTTTGGTTCTTGGATTTCACCATATTTACCCGACCCAACCATTTAATTAAATATTTTTTAAAAAAATATATATGATTTTTGTTATTTATATTTATATTTAATGTTCAACTAAGATTTGGATTTGAGATTTTATATTATCAATGATGGCTTGTGGTAAAGAAGGAGATAATTGATAACAATTATGAATTGTGGTGCTCTGGTGCAATGCTGCGTGCTTTTGAATTTGATGAATATTTTGAGAATAATTTAGTTGTCTTGATTTCTTATTTAAAGAACTAAAGAAATTGCAACCGACTCCTCCACCTCCTTTTTTTTTTTTTTTCCTTGAACCCGATTAAGCGAACCAAACCAACCTGAAACCGAACCAATTAAAAATAATTGGTTCGAATTCATTTCCCCCCCAAACCCAAACCAACCTGACCCGTGAACACCCATAGGTCTAGCAGGTTCAACCCGCTAGATAAGGCTTAGGGGTGGTGCGGGTCTCAGGTCCATAAAAATCTTGATGGGGTGGGTCTTGAATTTTGTCAAACCCGCCCCAAACCCGACTCATTGCCATCCCTAGGGAAAATGTTGGGAAATGTTTGGCGATTTTTTTGTTTAATTTTATTATGTATTTTAGGAATATGAATTATTGAAAAATGTGAGTTTTTTTGGTATGTTTGTTTATGTTTTAGAGGAGTCATTTTTTACTATAGCAGTCAATCAATGCTTTTTTGTTGAGTTTTTGAGATAAAAATAGAATTAAGTGATTTTTTTAATATTAAAATAATAATAATAAAATAATATATATATATATATATATTGAAAAATGTGTATTTTAAAGAAAAATAAAAATATATTTGGTTATATTTTTTCAAAATAATATTGTTTCAAAAAAATATAACCAAACAAAGCCTTGATTTTTGGTACCGAATTTATACATGGGTGTCGGCACAATTAATATATTATAATTTTCCCTCCAAAAACCAAAATTAACGGCCATGTGAAACCAAAAGATATGTCCGCCAAAAATTGACGTGATGTGGTCCAAAGAAGTAATTATCTATAGGAGATTTTCAGATTTCAAGATCCAAAATAAATCATAACTATTTTTGTGGTAGCCCAACTAATTATACCGACATAGACGGTAAGACCACACTAAAGTTTCCATCCATAAATTAATTGTCCATGGGACCATATGAAAGTTTGGAACTAAAAATTCGTGACAATTATAGATACACAAAAGAAAATATTGCAGAATTACAGCCAACTTCTCTCATACAAAGTCAAAAAAATTGATGCATGGTTAACATCATCCCAAGGGTTTTTTCGAGATTTTATGCTAGAAAGAAAATGTGAGTTCTTAGTTTGAGAATATACATACTGTCCAAGAAATAATTCGAGTAAAAAAGTTATTAGATGCCCTTCTCAGTCAATTTTAAAAGTATTTATAGGTTTGAATTAAGATTTTAGACCCAAATTCATATTCGCCTCCTTGGTACTATTGGTTCGTGTGTTAAAATCCATTATACTAAGGTACACCATTTAATAATAAATTTACCAAATTACCCTTTAGCCGTATTTCTGTCAGGTCAAAAATAATAGTGTCAAATCTTGGCCAGCATGGAAAACATAACTTGGCATAAATTCACATGTACTGATGTACAACTGAAAGAAACAGCCATATTTAGGAGGGACGCCAATAAATATTAAGGTACCTAGACACATTATGTATGCTCAAGAACCATAAAAAATTGGCTGGTGCCAGCCACATAGCCTCAACAATGTTTCCTAACAGAACTAAAGCAGGACAAGATCTCAACCTGGAAGCATATACATGTAATGAGATAAGCTTAATGATATAGACTCAGACTGCAAGAACTGTCATTTAGTTTCTAATATCAATTCCACATCAAAGTTAGCTACAGAAGAAACAAAGCCGATGAACATTCTACATTCCAATTGTTATCCAACGACAAACGGATCATGTTATAGGTCAGTAGATATCAAAATCTTTTTTCCTCTAGGAAATGCAGACTAATAGCAATGGATAGCAGCACTCAAGAATTTACAACTATCCAGCAGATTTTATCTTAATAAAAAAGTTTGAAAGCTGATGATCAGGTAGAACACTGAGTTTTTAGACAAAATAAAATGGAAGCCATTATATCACCTCAAGTTAATTAAGAATACAGAAGCACAAGGCTGAGATTATATCACCTCAAGTTAAGAATAGGGAACACAAGGCTGACATTATATTTGGGGTTCAAACTTCAAAGAATCATATTTGATATGCTAAGAGACTACTTTCACAGGATACCTGTGGATGCAATCCTCCCAAGGGCCATTCCTTGATGGTTCAACATTCCGGAGAGCCTCCCAAACTGCACTATTACATTTGAAACCACTCCCAAAAGCAATCTGCCAAACTCTATGGCCCCTGTGCATCCTCCCCTTTGCCTCGGTGTATGCCAGCTCATACCAAATGGAGCTTGACGAAGTGTTGCCAAACCGGTGGAGAGTCATTCTTGAAGCCTCCACGTGAACTGGTAGCAGCTGGAGATTCGTCTCAAGTTCATCAATCACAGCCCTTCCCCCGGCATGTATGCAGAAATGATCGAAAGCCAACTTAAAATCCGGGATATAAGGCTTGACGTTCTTTACGAACAACTTCTTCATTATCAATGTAGCAAAGAACAAAAGCTGCTCACTAACTGGCAGCACTAGAGGACCCAAAGTGGTGATATTAGTCTTAAGAGCCCCACCGGCAATAGCCATGAGATCTTTTGACAAAGAAACCCCCGTCTTTCCAGCACTGTCTTGCTCCTGATACACACACCTAAATGCTTTTTCATCGGCCCCTTTATGAGTCCTCACCACATGAACAAGTTTATACTTAGCCCTTCTCTTATCCCTCGCCTTATTCGACAACAACACTGCTGCACCCCCAACTCTAAACAAACAATTAGGTATCAACATCGATTTCTTGTTCCCAAAATACCAATTTTGTGTAATATTTTCCATGCTAACCACAACTGCATAAGTATTCCCATGTACTTGCAACATATCCTTTGCTAAATCAACCGCAATCACCCCAGCACTACACCCCATTCCACCCAAATTAAAACTCCTAATATTCCCCCTCAACTTGTATTTATTCACAATCATAGCAGACAAAGATGGCGTCGGATTAAACAAACTACAATTCACCACCAAAATCCCAATATCCTTTGGTTTAACATTAGTATTGGCAAACAAATTATCCAATGCCCCAAACATCACCTGCTCCGCCTCCTCCCTGGCCGCCTGCATTGACGGCTGCGGCGGAATAGAATGCATTGCTTGCGGAACATAAGTCTCATCCCCGAGCCCCGACCTTTCAAGAATTTTCCTCTGAAATTCAAGAGATGATTCGTCGAAATCCCCTGTTAACCGTGAATGCTCCATGAATCGAGTAGATGGAGCTTTCAAACTATCCGGAGCGAGGTAACATGAGTAATCGACCAGGTAAACGGGTCGGGGGCGGGTCATGATGTAAACGGTGAATCCGAATACGAGAAACGTGGAACAAATTATAACCGAAACGAGATTGTATTGCAGATGGAGCCATAATTGGCGGACATCGTTAGGGTTCATTTGAGAAGCTTGAATGACTATGACAACCATTATAGGAATTAAGCAAAGAGTTAACAAATGAGAGATCAAGTAATGGTAACCCAGTTTAACGTACTTCAAGTTGACACTTTGAAGGAAGTCGGGGAGCCGGCGGCTTTGATGGATCCGGACGCCAACAGTGGCACCGCCTCCGCCTCCTCCGGCGGCAGTTTCTCGGACTTCCGCTCCGCCTACTCCTCGTCCTCCGTCCATGGCGGTTTTTCTAGTCGCCAGAGGCACTCAAGGGTGTAGTATCTCTCTTGTTCTTCAATAATTTGAGGGAAAACTTTGATGAGAATTGGGAATAAGAAAAGCAGGAACTAGAATGAGGGAGTTTCCGAGGGGCTTTTGATATTGACTTTTCTGGAGGAAATGAATATATACGAAGTGTGTTGAGCAGGACGCTGTTAACTGATGATTGCTACTCGTGGGCAGCCCATTTTTTTCTGGATTCTTTGCCTTTTTAATTAAAAAAGTTGATTCTTAAATAAAAAAATTATATCGCCAATAATTATAGTAACAACTAATTTACTTATAATAGTAAATTATGATAATTATTCTTTTTTATTTACAATTACACATAAACCAAAAGTTCAATAGAATTCGAACCCAAACCTCACACATATAAGTGTAAGTGTGACGATATTGAACCAATTGATCATTCAAATTGACAACAACTCAGTCAATAAATAAAAAATTATTATCAATAAATATATATTTAATCATAAATTAATTAATATTAAAGTTGTAATAATTATCAATTAATAAACTATTACAAAAATAGATAAATAATTGTATTTTAGTAGAATCAAAATTCAAACCTCGTAATTACGTCACCTAAACTTCATATTGTCCTCTTGAAAATTCTCTGTGTATATGCTTATTTTTTATTTTCAAAAAATAGTAACACTTACGGTTCAATTAAATTAAATTTGAACAAAAATTTATCATCAATCAAGTGGTCAGTGGAATTTGATTGAGTAAAGAATACTTAAGAGATACCTAATGCTTGCTGATTCAAAATTGTACTCCAAAGTTTAATATTTTTCTCTTTATTATCAATTTGTATATTAAGAGTTGGTAAGGTTCAACCCTTAATACATAAAGATAGAAGAATGATATTATTGGACAGTTGAATCATTCAATCAAGAATATAAATTTAATAAGGTTGACTTGGCAATGAAGTTGTTTATGCAAGAAGGTTCTTAAAATTGTTTATGTACACTTCAAAAAATAGTATCAATTTTTTTTTCATGTATTATTAACTCTATTTTTGGTGGCAATAAATGCATTATTTAACGCATCAAAATTTTAAAGATCAATAAGATATAATAAATTATTTAGACTAGAATACATATATAATGAGAAGATATTATATATAGTACGATTGGTATGCAGAAATGAGGTGGGAATGGAATGATCATTTTCAAGTCTATTCATAAACCTATACTTCGTATAATTTAAGAATGGGAATCCCCATTCCATATGAATCATCATAGGTTTAGTTATTCCTAATATATCATGAATGAACTTATTTTTGTATTTGATAAAATTACCCTATAATATAAAAGAGTTCAAACCATTCAAAAAAAAAAAAAAAAAAACCTCTCCTGTAAATATTCTTGATGGTTCCTTTTTGTCTACATGGATTTCTCCACAACCTTCAAACTCTAGTAAAAGAAATATTAACGAAGAACCACAACTCTTTTATTTTTACTCAAAAAAATTTTAATTTTACTTTCCAAAATACAAATAAATCATAATCTTTGTCATACATTTATATGAAATAAAAAATTAAAGATTGTATGATAAAAATATAGAATTATAAGATATAAATAATTTATCAATAAAATATTTTACTTTAATAATTTTATATTAAAGGATAATTTGGTCATGTAAAATGCCTTTATTCTATTTCTATCTATTATAATTAAATACCAATCATAATATTGAAATCAAATAAAGAATGACGATTTTATTCCATTCTTATTTCTTATCATACCAAGCATATGATAACTTGTATTATCATTATTCCTTTCCCCCGTTCATCATATTTCTAAAGTTATTTTATTTCCACCTAATTTCATTCCTGCATACCAATTGTTGTTAATTTGGCCCACCTTTTTGAAAAATTAATTTTAAGAATTATTTACTCAAATAAAAAATTGATTATTTGCCTTTGGACAGCCCAAAACAATCTAGCCCAAGTTGATATAATTCCTTGACGTTTACAACAAATCAAAATTGAATTTGAAAGTCTTAATTGAGCCCATTAAGAACCTCTTTTCAATGGGCCAATAAAACTAAGTCCAATAAAACATTGCGCTTCATACCTTTGTGATGAGTCGTTCCTTTAACTACCCTTCTACCTTAGTCATGCTTATGTGATGACTCTTCCATCTTTTGAGCCGTGATAAAATGTTCAATTTATTTCTCTATTTTCTAACATTTGCAAGTCATCCTTTGTAATCCCAACCTATAAATTAGATAATTCAAGGTTGATGTAAGGATGAAAGAGGGTAGTTGGGCAACTAGCAAAAACCAAAATAAAAACAAAGAAGAATCGACATAATATCAGCTTATTTTATTTTATTTTTGACTAATTCAGGAAGAATTTGCAAGTTGATAAAATCTGGTGGTCAAATTTTCGTCACCAAAGAAAAGCGCTTTAATCTCCTGTTAGAAAATTTTTCAATTCTCCTTTTGGTGTTTCAATTCTTACACAAAATTATTGCTTTGACAGTCAAAAAGTTAAAGAAAGTTTTTTACTAACCAATTGATATTCAAATTCATTCCGTTCGAATCCTTTTATTATATCAAAGTGTCGGGCTTCTAAATTCTCAAAGGATTCTTGTTAGTACTTGAATGAAGGAACTATCTTAACCAACGTGTTTCAAAAAGAGGCTCAAAACAAGGTTAAAGGAAAAAGTGTAAAAATGCCCTTTTTGAACAATTTCTCTATGCCTAAATTTAGAAATTTGTAGGTTGACATTGTTTGTAGCATTTATCCAAAAAAAAAAAAAAAAAAAAAAAAACATAAAACATGCATTGTTTGTGGATCACTACGAACAAATACGTATATTATTAAATATGATAATAAAATATTTTATTTTAATTTCTCGTTAGTTTTTCTTAGTTTACTTCCACCTATTGGATGGCTAAAACATAATTGGAAATCATTCTTTGTTAAGGAAAAAAATTATTAAACATAGTTGTCAAGTATTTTAATTGTTTCAAGTGTAATTACACATTTTTTCTCAAGTGGATTATATCTTTATCAATATAAATAGTAGATTTTCTTCTTTTAAACTATTGAACAAAAACCAGTACTTTCAATAAAGAAATTGAAAAGAGTATAATATATATCTAAAATTTGTAAACTATTGTCACCAATCAACTCGTGGACTTGAAAAGAGTTTAATATCTAACAATTTGAAAAATATTGTCACAATACTAAATAAACGTCATTTTGCGATGGAAAATCCGTCACAAAAATTTCTGTCGCAAAAAGTTAAAAAAAATGAAAAAATAAAAAAAAATATTTGCATGTGAATTTTTGCAACGGATTTGAATCCGTCGCAAAATTTTTGAATTTTTTCAAGACTTTTGCAACAGATTTAAAATTCATCGCAAATTATCGAATGGGGGGAATTAAAACCCTCCTTCCCACTAGACAAATTTTTGAAAATAAAAATCATCTTCTTGCCCTCATTCTTCTCCTCCTTCTTCTTCTTCTTTTTTTTTTTTTTCTTGAATATTAAAACCGCCGGTCGGTCGGCGCTAACCGGGCCGGCCTCCAGCCAGCTGGCGCGCACCACCACCAGCTGCTGCTAGTGCGCATGCACCAGCTTCTGGCAGCCGGCCCACCAGATCTGGAATATTATTTTTTTTATTTTATTTTTTTGAAAAATTAGTTTTAATTTTTAAAAATGCTAATGTTGTTGTTTGTTTAATGTTTCAGTTTTAGAGAATTTATATTTTGTTCTATCTCCATTAATTAAGGTAATTCTCACCACTATGTTAAAATTTGATTATGTTTGATTATATTTTAGTTAAAATTTAACTATGTTTGATTATGTTTTAGTTAAAATATTTGATAATGTTTTAGTTATCTCCATTATGTTTTAGTTAATTATCCAAGTTAGTTAAAATTTGATTTATGTGTTAGTTAAACTCAAAATTATTTATTTATTAGTAATATAATTTGATTTAACATAAATAATGATTTATATATTAATTAAAATTTGAGGTAGATTTTATATTTGTATTAAATGTTGTTATATTTGTTAGAGTTATGTTTTTATTTGAATTAAAAATTTTATTAGAATTTTGGGTTGAGTTGAAATTTATGGTACTTTATATTGAATTATATTATATTTTCAAATTTTAATTTAGTTTATGGGATTATGATTAAATATGTGCACTTGTAACATGTGCCTAATGATGTAGGCTATCTTGATTGTGGTGGATACCTTCTGTGAGTGTTGTGTTTTGTGGAGCATTTAGAGGTAAGTTTGCATACCTTATTTTGATTTTATATGTTTTTTAGTACAATACATTAGAAATGTTTAGAATTGATGGAATTATGAAGGAGGATGGGATGTTGGGAGAAGGGGTAGAGCCTTCTCATTTGTTGTTTATTGATTTTTAATTGCTTATATGATGATGATGGACATAAGGGGAAGTGTTTATATATGCCATTATGTGTTTACAAATATTATTAATTATTTTCAATTAAAATGATGCTACTCATTATGTTAAGTCTTCTTTTTTCAGCAATTTGGATTTTTTGGAAGGTAAATATATGTTTATACATTTATGATTGTTTCTAGATTTATGTGTTAGATTATGCATTTATATTGAATTATGTGTTAGATTTACACTTTGTGAATTATATGTTCGATTAGGATTTGAGTTATATGTTGGATTTATTTTAAATTATATGTTGGTTTATGATGAGATATATGTTTGATTATATTGAATTATGTGTTAAGATATATTATGCATTTATGTTGAATTATATGTTAGATGTTGTTAGATTTATATTTTTTGAGTTATATGTATGATTAGGATTTGAGTTATATGTTTGATTTATAATGAGATGTATGTTTGGTCATATTGAATAATGTGTTAGATTATACATTTACATTGAACTATGTGTTAGATTTTGTTAGATTTATATTTTTGTGAATTATATGTTTGATTAGGATTTAAATTATATGTTGGACTTGTATTAAATTATATGTTGGTTTATGATGAGATGTATGTTTGATTCTATTGAATTATGTGTTAGATTTATATGTGTTAAGATTATGCATTTACATTGAATTATGTGTTAGATTTTGTTAGATTTATATTTTGTGAATTATATGTTTGATTAGGATTTGAGTTATATGTTGGACTTATATTAAATTATATGTTGGTTTATGTTGGATGTGTGTTTGATAATATTGAATTATGTATTAAATTTATATGTGTTTAGTTATGCATTTATATTGAATTATGTGTTAGATTTTGTTAGTTTTGTGAATTATATGTTTGATTAGGATTTGAATTATATATTGGACTTATATTAAATTATATGTTGGTTTATAATGAGATGTATGTTTGGTTATATTGAATAATGTGTTAGATTTACATGTGTTAGATTATGCATTTACATTGAATTATTTGTTAGATTTATATTTTGTGAATTATATGTTTGATTAGGATTTGAATTTATATTTTATGAATTATGTGCTTGATTATGATTTGGTTATGAATTGAATTTATATATTGGTTTATTATGTTGAATTGTCTATTAGTTTTAGTTTATGTTTCTATTTTTCATTATTGTAATTTTGATTTTGTTTTAATATTGCAAGTTTGGATATTTCAAGGCATTGGATTTAGTACAAGTCTTGTAAGATAATTTTTTTGGCATTATTTTGTAAATTTTATATTTTAGTTAGGGCTTGATTTATATATTGAAAAATTTTATATTATTGGGCTTGATTTTTATTGTGATATAAAATTGTTGTGATTTTATGTAAAATAATATTTAAATATTGTTGTATGGGATGATTAGTATGTAATGCAAAAAATTATTGATATTGGTTAATTATAGGTTTTAATTTGATAGGATGTGTATAGTTTTTTTAAAATTTCTTTTAAAATTTTGCGATAGAAATTTCAGTCGCAAAATTTATTTTTTTAATTATAATTACTATTTGGGATGGAAAAATCCATCGCAAAACTCCAAATTTGCAACAGAAAAATCCGTCGCAAATTTTTGCGGCCAAAGATTTTGCGACGAATTTTTTCTATTGCAAAACGACGTTTTTTTAGTAGTGTCACTAATCAGCTAATCGACTGACATCCTTCAGTTGGAATTTGAACCTAAACGAGTTTTAAGTATGAAGACACATATTTGAGAGAGAGAGAGAGAATTTGTAAAATTTTGGCAATGTATATCTTCTTCTTAATTAATTAAAAGTTATTTTATTTTACTTTATAAAGTTTATGAGCTTCGTAATCCCTTATTCATAATTTGCGAAGAATCAATTAAAAGAAGATAAATGAATACATTTTATTACATGAAATATAAAATGAAACACTAAATTATAAATTAAAATATAAAATTCAAACACTCAAAATCCTTGCACCTTAAACTAACCAAAAATAGAAATATAAGTTTGGCAAGATTTGCCGCGTCATGCATTTTTTTGAAGAAAAAATCAAGACCATTTATCCTTTGGGAAAGAAAAAAAAACTATTGATCACCCTAACTTCTTTTTCTGGGCATAATTCTTGACATGAAAGTTAATAAAAAGTACCAAAAGCGAGGTCGTGAAGAGGGCATTGAAACCCCAAACCCATATCCCGGAGCAACCCGACCCGGTAAAATGGAAGTACAGCATCAAACCCGATATCAAGTACCCGAACAAAAACTGGGTAATCTGGCAGTCCGTTACCATCCTCTTCCACCATGGACGAAACCCCAGAGCCGACAGCAAGTAGTAGGCGTACATTAGCACGTGCACGGAGGAGTTGGTCACCACCCCCACCGGAAACAGCGACTGCGGCGCCGCCAGCCACAGGTAGCACATCACCAACACCACCGCGTGGTGGTAGACGTGGAGGAAGGAGAGGCGTCGCGAGCGGGACCCACTGAGGAGGATCAGCAGCGTGTCGACGAATTCTAGGATCTTGGAGAAGTAGAACACGTGGGCCCAGAAGAATGTCGGCCCGCGCCGCGTGGTGCCGGCAGGGAAGCATATGCACCAGCTGAGGTTGTCCGGCGGCGTCTGGTGGAGCACGGAGAGCGTGCAGCCCACCGCCATGACGAGGGAGAGGAGGCAGAGAACAATGTTGTGGGCGGCGGCGGCGAGGCGGAGGGCGGGGTAGGGGAGGGTGGGGAGAATGGGGAAGCGGTGGGGGAGGAGTGTCAGGGAGAGGTAGGTTACGACGGCGGTGGAGACAAAGAGTGGGGAGGCGCCGGGGGTTTGGCCGGGCTTCCACTCGTATTGGCTGATGAATGGGTGGTCCACGAGCCAATAGTGGACCGCATTGTAGAGAGTACTGGTCATCGCGAGCCGCCGGGAAATGATAGGTTTACTGTGGGGTTTAAATTACTGGTTGCATGTTTTGTGAGAAAGAACCATTTAAAGGAATTAAAGCTTTAACAATTGGGGAAAGTACCAAGCAGATGCCGACAATAATTCCCAATATACCATTGAGATTTTACATTTTTTCTTTTTAGTTAGAATACTATTAAAATATAACTCACCTCTTAATTTTAATTGATATTTCATATTTTGTCGAGTGGTTTGTAGTCCAGTGATATAAGTCTCTCACATAATATGAGATATCAGAAGTTCGAACTCGAATGAACTCTTGATGTTCGTGCGTGTATATAAATAAAAAAAATTGATATTTCATTTTTTTTATATTATAGATAAATGTATATTAAGCATATAATATATTTTTTGAATAAAAAATGCTCATACATGGATCACCTATTCTGACGTGCACACATTTATATATATAATAGAAGATGAAGTATCAGTTGAAATATATGAATCAAAATAATTGACAAATATAATGCTATGGCTATGTTTGGATGTACTTTGAATATGAAGGAATTTCTTGGCTTTTACGTGGGAATAAAAATATTTTTAATAATATCAAATTTTGTTCCGTATTAGAAGACTGGAAGGTTTTAAATCAACTTATAAGTTATTCCATTCTCACACTAATTTTTATTATGAGAATGAAGATCTATCTAACAATCACAAACCCTTTCTTTTTTCTTTTTTCTTTTTTCTTTTTTTCTCCCTATATTGGAGTAATGTAGGATGTTAAATTAATTTATAAATTATTCTATTCTCTCATCGACTGAACATTTTTTAATTATAAGAATAAAACTCTTTATCCTAAGTGTTAGTGAGATACTATATTGTGAAAATGAATTTTTTATATTTGAAGATGAATTTGAGTATTATTAGTATTTAATTAATAAAAAACTTTATTTCCATATTTTTTTTGACACTAAAAGAGAGAATTTCATTGCACATCAGAAAAGATTATGTCATTTAGATATGCAGGAAGATAGACTTCCCACACAATCGGTTCAGACATAGAAACAGAGGACCTAGCAATACAATGGACCACCTGATTCGCTAAACGATGGATAAAACAAATCCTGCTACAAGGAATTTCAGAAAGGAGAACTCTACAATCATCTATCACCATTCCAAAATAAGAGACATCCTCAACATCCGTAAGAATTGCTTGTACTACCATAAGGGCATCTAATTCAATGATAACATTTGATAGTTTCCTACTCTTTATTTCCACAGTTAAATATTTGAGATGCCCTTTTATTTAATAAAAGAAAATAGCTTGCTATGTATTATATTGTCTTCACTATCTCGATTATAGTAAATAAAGTTGCATGATTTTATAAGGGAAAATTGCATGGAGCTATGCCCTATGATAATCTATAGTTCCATCACAAAAAATAAAGAAAAAAAAAAAATAAAGAAAAAAAAAATCCCCTAATATTTCACTTCCCTCAGGGGTCAAGGCTCAATTCACGTGCCAATTTTAACAATTTATAAGATGATATTTGCATTCACCAATTCTCATGGCTGTCACCCACACTTTCCAAGATGAGGCATCTATGTATATATTAATATATATCCTTCTTTCATTGAAAAAAAATATATTAAATAACAATAAAAAGGTTATTTTTTTCTCAGTAATGTTATGCAATGGTAATATTTTAATAATAGTAAGAATTAATATTTTAAATTATCATTATATATTAACAGTTAATGACATATATAATGATAATATAATAATCACAAAAAAAATGATCATTATTAATGCTGTAATATATATATATATATATGTGTGTGTGTATGCGCGCGCGCGAGTACTAATTACTAATACTAATAAATTAAATATAATTTTTATTACTATTAATTAATAAAATTATTATTATGATAAAAATAATTTTTTGTTATTGATTGAATATATATGTATATATATATATGATGAGTGATATTTCTATATTATAATTTACATATTGTTACTAATTATTATTATGATTTTTTGTCTCCATGGGACACGGGCATTTTAGCTATTTGGAGGCTAGTTGTTTGTATAGAATATTTGTTCTTATTTTTGGGATTTAATTAAATTCATATTGCACCTAAATTTAATAACATGTAAATCACTGCATGGGATTACATAAATATTCATATCCCGGAATGCGCTCTACGATGAAATTTTTTCCTTTTTTCTTAAAGCCAAAATATTTTTTATTTTTCTTTTTGCTTTCAAATTTTATTTTAAAATTTTTCATAGCCAATGACAGACTAATAAAGTTAAAACTTACCATTCATGGGATTGAGTGAAACCCGCAAATTATTACAACCTTTCAGATAAACCCAGGCTAAAAGTTAAATTAATTATTAATTATTAATTATTACAACTTTTTTGAAAATATAGCCTACAAGTTGAATTTTATTTTGAAAGATACGTGGCATCTTCAATTATTACAACTTTAATTTATCTACCACAAATTAATTTTCACATTGTTCCATAATTACCCATTAACACTTCCAAACTGCTAGATCTGCCCAAATCGAATCGTTTTGCACGAAATCGATTAATTTTTTATTTTATTTATGCCAAATTTATTAGGGTTAGGTTTTCATATGCAATAACAGTGTAATAAAGCTAAAAACTCGTCGTCCATACTTATACTTAGCCGACAGGTTAATAATCAAAATTCACCTATAGTTGACTTTATTATTATTTTTATAAAACTTTTTGATGCGTGCAATTGTGATAAATTTTTTGTGTTCTTAGCAACATTGTACACGCATTCTCACAATAATATTTTAATTTGATATTATATATATATAATTATAATTATTTTTAAATTTTAAAAATGCGTCTTTGTTATTTTTGATAATTAGTTATCATGTACAATCACCACTTAAATGATATCACAAAATTATTGTGGCATTTGTTGTCAAGAGTATTACTATATGTTAATAATGCCAAATTATAAAAGTTTCTTTAGTAATTAAAAATGACGACTTATATATAATTTTATTACTATAAACTTATGAGAATTAATATTGTAACAAAAACAATCTTATTATTTATATAATATAATGTAATAATTTTGAAATTTTCATTTAATTCTTATCCTTGCAATAATGCAACTATTTTGAATCTCTAGCTGGTCTAATTGTTCCTAAGTTTTCCTTTATGATGTCTTCTCCATGCTCTCAAGATTTCATTCAAGCCACCAATTTTGAATTTCTTTCAAAGTGTATCTTAATTCAAATCTTTTTAGAATCACGGTACAATATCTTTTGTTGACGTCGAAGCAGTATCAATCATAACAGAATTAAAGCATTGAGTCGAACTTTTTTTTAGTGTCAAAGTAATACCTATAAATAATTAATTATCAACTTTCAAGGAACCGTTGAAAAGTTCGTATAGCTTCAAAGTAATTGCTTCTTAGTCACTAGCTCCTCGTAGAATAGATCTCGCATCCAATTAAGAGGGTGTTTGGCTAAACTTATTTAAAAAATCTTATAAGCTCCTACATATTGTAAGTTATTTTTAAAGCTTATAAGATGCTATATCTTTTTTTTTTAAATAAGTTCTTAAAGCATTTGGATAAAATAAGACATTAAAGTTTATAAGATGTTAGTAATGACACTTCTGTAATTAATATGATTAAAATTAAGCGAGCTTGTTAAGATTTTCAAAATAAGTTAAACACTTCTTATTTTTTTTTAAAAAAGCTTATAAGCTCCTAATATCTTATTTTAAAATCTTATAAGCTCCTCTAGAGGGTGTTTGGATGAGTTTATAAATTCCACAAAACATCTTATAAGATATTTGCGACCTTATAAAATGTAAAAAAGTGTTTGGTAATTTTTTTAAAAAAAGAGCTTATAAGATATTAAAATAAGATATTATGATCTTATAAGCTCTTTGAAAAGAAGTAAGTAGACCCTAACTTTTTTAAAATCTTAACAAACTTCTTTATTTTTAACCTGTTTTAATTACAAAATTGTCATTACTAACATCTTATAAGCTCTAAAATTTTATTTTATTCAAACACTTCAATAAATTATTTTAAAAATAAGATCTAACATCTTAAACATTCTAAAAACATTTTAAAAGATATAAAAGTTTATAAAATATTTTAAATAAACTTAGCCAAACACTCTCTTAAGTCTTTGATTGGGGAGCGGAAATTCCTGCTACCGCTGCCAGGCCAGTTGGACACTTAGACCATGAACGCATTAGGATCTGACTTCTGGACAAAGCCGGGCGGGTTTGTATTCATCAATACACGATATATGTGTGAATGAATAATTATGATATAAAAAGATAGAAAAACTAAGATATATGTGTACTATATATAACTATCTTTTTGTACACGTATCTGTGCATTGATATGTACAACAGAAGTTGTTAAACACATACTACGAATGATACATAACATTAGGAGTGGTGGTATCTCAACTGTTCTATTATATCTTTCCCCCTTGCTATGTTTTCTTTTAATTTCTTCATTAAAGTCTGAAAGAAGAAAATAAATCACTAATGGTATGATTGGTACGTGAGATTTAAGTAAAACTAGAATGGACATTTTCAAATACTTGATTGGTATAATTTAGAGACGGGAGATCTCATTCCCATTGGAGTGCTTATTCTCAAATGTACGGGATTAGTCACTTATTTCATCACTGGAGGTTTAGCTATTCTCAATCTATTGAAAATATATTTTCTTTTTTTATTTGATAAAATTACCCTAAAAAAATTGATAAATCTTAACAATCACAATATATCACAGTCTCTCAATTATTCATCAGCTTTTATTCACTCGCGTTTTCTTCAAGAGATTTTGCGAAGTTTCATATTCCAAGAGAGTTTCTAGGTTCATAATTAATTCAATTCCCCCCCCCCCCCCTCTCTTTTCTGTTTTGTCAAAATCTAAAACCTTTGAAATCAAGCAAAGAACGAAGGTTTCATTTCTTACGCATACCAAGCATATAATTAGTATTACTAACATTATGTTTTTCCCATTTTCATTCTATTCCCACATAATTCCATTAATGCATACCAATCGCTATCTAAAACTGGTAAGAACCCAAGAAACACAACTTCAAACTGACCAGAATGAAATCATGCCACAGAATTAAAACCCACTGTACTAAAATTCAAACTTTATTCATCTTAAGTAAAAATCTGGACAAAACATGATCCAGTAATATACCAATAGTACACAACACAACATTCAGAAATCCCATATTACAACAACTTCAACATTTGCAAATCCACTGATAAAAGATCAGACATTAAGTGAAAATACAAAGAAATAAACTGATAAAAACAAAGGTACTAAACTACTTTCACAGGATACTTGTCTATGCAATCCTCCCAAGGACCATTTTGAGATGCCTTAACATTGCTAAGTGCCTTCCAAACTGCACTATTGCACTTAAAACCACTCCCAAAAGCAATCTGCCACACTCTATGGCCCTTCCTCATCCTCCCTTTGGCCTCAACATAAGCGAGCTCATACCAAATTGAGCTCGACGAAGTATTCCCAAACCGGTGGAGAGTCATTCTTGAAGCCTCCACATGAACCCGCAGCAGCTGCAGATTCGTCTCAAGTTCATCGATCACAGCCCGTCCCCCGGCATGTATGCAGAAATGATCAAAAGCCAGCTTAAAATCAGGGATATAAGGCTTCACATTCTTCTTGAATAATCTCCTGAGCACCAATGTGGCAAAGAACAAAAGCTGCTCGCTGATGGGGAGGACAAGAGGACCCAAAGTGGTGATATTTGTCTTAAGAGCCCCACCTGCAATAGCCATTAGATCTTTAGACAAAGAAACCCCTGTTTTCCCCTCATTGTCCTGCTCCTGATACACACATTTGAAGGCCTTATCCTCAGCCCCTTTATGCGTTCTTACAACATGAATAAGTTCGTACTTTGCCCTCCTCCTCTCCGATGATTTATTGGACAACAAGACCGCCGCACCACCAACTCTAAACAAACAATTGGGGATCAACATAGATTTCTTGATTCCATCATATGAGTTTTGCGTTATATTCTCTGTACTAACCAGTATTGCGTATTCATTCCTATGGACCTGCAATAAATCCTTAGCTAAATCCACAGCTATTACTCCAGCGCTGCAGCCCATTCCCCCCAAATTGAAACTCTTAATATTTCCCCTCAATTTGTATTTATTCACAATCATAGCAGACAAGGATGGAGTGGGGTTAAATAAGCTGGAATTCACCACTAAAATCCCAACATCTTTCGGCTTAATCTTCGTATTGGCAAAGAGTTTATCCAATGCCCCGAATATCGCCTGCTCAGATTCCTCCCGGGCAGCCCGCATTGTTGGCTTGGGAGGAATCAAATGCATACTTTCGGGTAGATAAGTATCATCCCCAAGCCCAGAACGTTCGATGATTTTCCTTTGAAATTCCAGCGACGATTCGTCGAAGAAACCGGAGAGCCCGATTCGGTCTATGAAAAATTGACGCGAGGCCTTCAAGGTGTCCTGTGGGCGATAACAGGAGTAGTCCACCAGGTAAACGGGTCGGGGACGGGTCAGGATGTAGAAAGTGGATCCGAAAACAAGGAACGCGGAACATATGATAACTGAGACGAGATTGTACTGTAAATCGATCCACAGCTGGCGTAAGTCGTCGGGGTTCATTTGCATGGCCTCGACGATTACGATAATCATTAAGGGAAGTAAGCAGAGAGTTAAGAGATGAGATATCAAGTAGTGATAACCCAGTTTAACGTACTTTAGTTTGACGCTCTGGAGGAAGTCGGGAAGCCTGTAGCTGTGCGGGGGTCGGACGGTGACGGCGTCGCCGCCGCCGCCACTAGCGATGTTTTTCTCGGCCTCGCCGCTGTCAAGTCCTCCCCCGTTCATGTGGCTTGTTAGAGGAGGAAAGATTTGAGGAGAATAAGGACGAAGGCGAAGGGGAAAGGGGAGTGAGAGTGAGAAGAAGACTAAGGCCGCATTTGGTTAGCAAGTAAATGGTCGGATTATAAGGTTGACAAGACTCGAGCTACAGCATGTTTGCTTAAGTTAATTTAATACCTATAAATTAATATTAAATTTTACACAATATTTTTGGAGTTCTTGAAATACTAATTAAAAATATTTTTTCTTTTAAATTATTTAAGTAAAAAATATTAATTATAGTACTGTAATTTATATGATTAAAAATAAAATAAAAGTATAAAAATTTTGAAAATAAATTAAAAATTATTAACTTCTGTAAAAGAACTTATTGAGTGGTTTTTGACTCAATAATGTTAGTCTTGCACATGAAGTATAATGTTAGAGATTCGAATCTAGCGGATTCCTAAGCATGTGTGAATATAATAATAATAATAATAATAATAATAATAATTAAAAATGAATTTCTTCTAAAGAACTCATAACAAATTTAAGCAGGATATTTGTTTATATTAGTAACGACAATATTATGGTTAATATAATTGAAGTAAAAATAGATTAAAAATAGATAACTTATTTTTTTAGAAGAGCTTTTAAAATTTAATATTTTATTTTGAAATTTTATAAGCTTCTTTTTGAAAAAATTTAGCAAATATTTTATACTTCTTATCCACCCTCAAATATTTTAAAGAGTTTATAAACTCATCAAAATATAATAAATATACTCTTTGTCAAGACAAATAAATTTAGATTATCTTATCTGACATCACGTGCAATTAGGTTTTTTTAGAATTATTATGTAGATGGGATTGTTAGTTTGGATTAGCGATTATGTATTTTATTTTGTAAAATTGATTTAATTGAGTTAGATTTAAGTAGATATATTTTATTTGATTGTAAGTTTACATTAATAGGTCCTTATGTGGGGCTAATTGATATTTCTCTATTGGGTCATTGAATTCAAATATGGCATTTCAATTAGCCCAAAATCCTACTTCAACTACAGATATTTTTTATGGGCCTACCATAATTAATGAGATGAAATCTTATCCTTTGAATTGTTTTACTCATGAACGACTCAGATTAAGTCAATAAATCTTATTCTTTCTATTTTATGTATCTCAAGAATACTTGTATACCTAATTTATTGACTTGAGTGTCGGAGAGTTATTGTTCACCCATCACCAAATTTGTGATTTCAAAATTTCAAGTTCGAATTCAGAATCACAAAAAACTAGGAATAATCATCTTCTTCAGGTCCATTTTGAATTTGATATGAAAAATTTTATAAGCTCGAACTTGATAACTTTAAGAAAATGTTTTTGACAAATTTTCTACTACTTTAACAAAATCCATTACCTTTCTCATTTCTCTAATTCCATATGAATATAAAACGACTTTAAAAGACAAAACCATACAAATACAAGGAAAAAAAAAGTATACAAATAAATATATGGAAAACGATTAAAGCACCCTCTAAGACAAAAATGAATATGGACATGTAAAATACCTAAACGCCCCGTGGAATGTCATATGAGAATAAAATGACCATTTGATCTTTAAATGATTAAAAAATAATGCATTAAAGTGGATTACTAAAAGAACAAAAATGACAATCGACATATAAAATAACTAAAACACACCATAGAGATTAGAGGGTAAAAATAATAGATCAACTAGTAAAATGACTAAATATCCTTTAGGGATAAAAATAAATATGTACACATAAAGATGACTTAAATCAATTAGAGGTGAAAGAAAAACATATATTTTGATCCAAAAAAAAACATATATCGCTTGAGAAAAAACTAGGGAAGTCCAAGATAATTCATGATAAAGTAGCCTTCAAGATGAAAAATAGCAATATGTTCTTACTACAACAAAATGTATAAGATACTCGTAACTTTATCACTATTAAAAGTGGTTCTTTCTGGGTCAAATTAAAAGAATTAGGTAAGATGTTTATAAAATTTGCAAAAGAACTTTAGTAATTTCCAAAAATATATCTTTAAATATATTGCATAATAATTAACTATATTGTGGATGAGAAGATGATCATCTGCAAATATGAAGGTCCAATTGTTTCGAGGTATTATTATATTGGTATGCATTAGTAGAGATGTTTCTATAAAGAGGCTTTCAAGGTCGAGAAAGGAAAAATAATTTATAAATTATATAAGAATTTTTAACTCATTCATTGAAGGATGAGATCAAGTATTATAACTGTTTAAAAATCGGACCGGACCGGACCGGCCAGCGAACCGGTCTAATTTTCTCAAAAAATCAAAAAAAGCTATATTTTGTTAAAACCGTTCAGATCGGCCTGTCGGACCGGTGAACCAATGAACCACTCACGATTCAATTGAACCGGACTGATTTTTCTATTTAATTTTTAATGAAATTATTATTATTATTATTATTTTGTCTAAATACAAAGTTAAGGCTAAGGTAAACCTCAAAAGCTATCTAAAAGTCAAAAAAAACCTTAATTTAAAGTTTAGACTATAGAATTAACCACACCACTTGAGATATTTAAATTGTTGTGATAATTTATAAAATGAATTGTGAAATTTGGATTGTAGTGTTAGACAATATCATTTAAGCTCTTTATATTTTATATTTTGGCATTTAATTATTTTTTAAGTAATATATATAATATAAATATATATTTCATAATTATAACATCACGGTTCAATTATGATCAGACCAACGATTGAACCAATGAACCATGAATCGATAAGTTTTTCGGTTTAATGAACGGTCCGATTTTTCAAATACTGATATTATTATAATCCTCTCAATCAAAGAATTTGAAAAAAGGTATGTAACGAACAATGATTTTCGCACTCTAATTTCTACTTTTGCACCCCATAAAAATACAAAGATGGTAAGGAAGTTGGTATTTAGAAGTTAGTTGCCGAAAGTTATTTTCGCCAAAAAATCTACTATTATACACTCTTCATATCTCAAATTTTTTTTTTTTTTCTTCAAAGATATACCTAAAAGAAGACTTCATTTTTTAGAATAAATATTTATTTCCAAAATTATTTTTTATTTGAATAATGATTCGATGTCACTAACTTTCAATTATTGTTTCAAGGGCAATAATGTACAATTATATAAGGCATTCACTTTTTCTCTCGACTGTTATCCAAAATTCCATCTAGTCAAATGAAAGCTGTCGTGTTGGTGTTTTTGTGTGTGTGTGTGTGTGTGAATTATAGTTGCATATTACGCCATATATTTTTATCTTTTTAAAATATTTTGTCTACTTTTCCTCAATTTTTATTTTTTGTTTATTAGTGCGATGCACGTTGTACACGACATAGATCTATGGACAAATTATAAACAAGCTCAGTCAACACAAAAATCCAAAAGTAATTATGGTAATAGATATGAATCACTTTTCAAAATAGTAATTCAGATTTATTAATATCAAATTATTATTTTAAATGACATAATATTTTTGAAATAAAATTATTGCACTATTTGATCACATATCATTCAATTTGCAACGTACATCAGAACATGTCATAATAATTACTTAGGCAATATTTGGTTATGTTTTTTTGTGTAATTTTAATATGTATTTTAGGAGAAAGAATGTTGAAAGTGAGATTGAAGAATATGAAAGTTGTGCTGAGGAGTATAATGAATTTTTTATTATATTTTGGGGAATAGTTAAAAATTGATTTTGGAGAGTTTTGGTATGTTTGTTTATGTTTTGGGGGGGGAGATATTTTTTTTTTACTGTAGCAGTTAAATCAATATTTTTTTGTTTGATTTTTGGGGTGAAAGTAGAATTGAGTGGTTTTTTTATTGTTAAAATAATAATAAAATATATATGATATATATGTATATATTGAAAAATGGAGAAACTTTGGGGATAATGAAGGATAGGAAAGGGTACTTTGAAAAAACATTTTTTAATGTTTTGAAGGAAAAATGAGCGTATATTTAGTTATGTTTTTCCAAAACAATTTTCTTATGAGGAAACATAACCAAATACTCCCTTAGTTATTTACCTTTATAGCACTATGCTGTAGAGTACATGTAAGTATACTATATTAGAGCATGGATTAAAAAACCGGACCGGTCGGTCCGACTGGTGGGTGGCCCGGTCCGATTTTTTCAAAAAATCGGAAAAAACAAAAAAATGAACAATTTTTAAAAAATCGTCCGGTCCAGAACGGTTCGACCGGTGAACTGGTGAATTGCTACAGGTTCACCGGAACCGGACCGGTTATTTTATTTTATTTTTAATTTTTGTTTGGCCTAAGTACTAAAGTTAAAGGCCGTGGTACAAGCAAGAAGTCAAAATAACTTAATATTAGTCAATTTTCATTATTCCCAAGTTCCCACAAACTTTAAACTTAGTATGTTCAAAAATTTGGATTGTGATGTTAAAGAATATCATTTGATCTCTTTATGTTTTATATTTTGATATTTTACTAATTTTTAAATACTATATATAATATAAATATATATATAGCGTAATTATGACGTCACGGTTCAATTGCGGTCTAATCAACGGTTGAACCAGTGAACCGTGAACCGATAAGTTTTTCGGTTCAATGAAAGACCCGATTTTTCGAAAACTGTATTAGAGTACCCCATATCAAATACACAAAATTTATGTCTTTTTATTAGAGTATGGTCAATTGAACCAAACTCTAGGTCAAACTTGACCTTTGATTTAGCTAAAGTAGATGTTCTAGATTGAATTATTATTTTTTATTATTTACCTATTTTCTTGTTTTCCTTTTTTTTTTTTCCAAAGTTTATTGTTAAAAAATTTCACTCGAGCTGATGTCAGACAACCTTAACCATTTGTTTTGCTTTTAAAAACTTATTTCTTTAAATTGAATCGATCTAATGTGAGTCGAAATGACATAACTTTATCAATTGAATTTAAAAAGAATTTTTCCCTACTCACATCATATATTGTGATATAATAATATATACACGTAGTCGTTTAATTTTAAAAAAATATAAAAAATAATATTATAATATTTTTTTAAGAATTCTTACACAAGTTTATTCTTTCATCAAACAATATTATCCTATTTCGAATCAAATAAATTGAAGTACAAACTACACATTTTGTGTATATAAAGAACCTATTCGAATTCGAACTCCTGACCTCTCACACAATAGGGAAGACTTATGTCATTGTGGTACAAGCTACTCGACAAGGGCAACACTATAATCGAAGAGGTACATACACATTCTCCGAGGTCGACAAAGCTGAAGCTCAAGCTATCATGGATTCAACTTTTTTGAGAAATTGTAAAAATAATTAATTAATCGAACCCATAGAAAATCATTAGCAACTGTATCCCAATTATTATAATCATAGATTTATACCCACTATAAACACAGATTTCCGGGTCTCTTTAATGGTCACCCTAGCTGCTACTGTCTGCAAAAATAGTTAATTAATTATTTATTCATGCCCATTATAGGTAAATTACTGCCAAATGGATTAATTAATTGTAGTCACGTGACTTAAGCGTGGAATCTGAGGAAAGGCAGTGTGTGTAATGTATCACGGGTGCCAATGTCATGGTGGATTTTGTTAAATAAACCATATTATATAATACTTAGACCTCCCTTAATTAATTATATTCCTTCTTAAATAATAAATTAACCAAACATACTTATTTCAGTGGTTAATGCTTTATGGGCTGAATTGTATTATATGGGCCGAACTGCAATTGATGGGCCTGGGCCCATTATATGAACAATAACCTAAACCCATTGGGTCAATATATTAATTATGTGTGTTAATTTGGGTTAGAACCCATGGGCTCAACCCAACCCACATAAATTTGGGTCGGGTTCGACTCAATATTTTAAAATTGGATTTGAGCGGGTTGAGTTTTGGATGGATTCTATCAAATTTAAATTCAAAATGAATTTTAAGTGGTTTCAAAATAGGTTCATTCAAAAAAATTAATTAATTTAATAAATTATCTTATTATATTGTAAAATTATATATTAAATAGAGTGTAGAAGGCATAATAATATTACTGTGGTCTTTTGAATTAATATTTTGGAATAAGTAAATTAAATCAATTTTTTTGTTTTCTATTGGAACCATTTCAAAATCAACCCAACCCACCACTCAACCCATTTTGAATTCAACCCACTTTCAACATATATATCTTAACCCATATAGAATATAATTCATTTTAAACCCAACCCACATAAACCCAAACCAAATCCAACCCAACCGACTCATTTGCCACCATGAAGTTATTAATTTATGAATTGAGTTTATTAGTCAATCATGAATTGCGAGTGGGTTGAGCCTCGTGAGTTCAATTAGGCCATAAGTGTTTGAATTATAGAAGAAAATAAACTGTCATATTTAAAATTTTTCATAATGTTTGATTGTATTTTGAAAGATTTTAGAAGACAATAACATATCTTGATAGTGGAATTGAAGAATACGTTGAAAATAAAATTATATTAAATTTTATTTTATTTTGACAAAAAAAAACAACATATTTTAGATGTCTTTTTTTCATATAAGTTTTGTTTCGCTGATAACGTCACATTAAATTTTTATATTATTTATATAAATATACAATGATGTGAATTGATTCCAAATCAAACAAGAGGCAATGCAAAAAATAGGTAAAATATAGAATATAATCAGTAGAAGAATTAATAAATTATCATGCGATAAAATTTCTATTTTATAACAATGACATCTTTTTATTAACTTATGGTATGATTGGTACGCGGGAACGAGATGAGAATGGAATGGACATTTTCAAGTCAATTCCTAAACCTATGATTGGTATAATTTAGATATAGGAATGCCCATTTCCGTAGGAATTCCCATTCCCAAAAGGATGAGTTTAGCCATTCTCTCCTTCTCCCATGGGCCATGGGTTTAGCTATTCCCAATCTAATGGGAATGAACCTATATTTTTTCTTTTTTAACAAAATAACACTCCATAATTTAATAAAATACTTTTATATTTAAGAAAAGAAATCTTCACTTTGTAAATATTTGATATTATATTCCAACTTATTTGACTGCTATGTGTTTTTACTTAATTATATATTTTATTCATATATATTTTAGTAATATTATAAAAATTATTATAAAAATTAAAAAAGAATAAATAATAAAAGTAAGAATAATTATGCGCATCTCAATTTTTATAATAAAAAAAGCAAAAGTATCATCGACTTGGTTCATGCTAATGAAATATATATAGTTTAAAATATTATTTATATCCGCATATCTTCGAATGACAAAAAAATACATACAAAACTAATAAATGAATAGTTGTTCATTCTATCAACAATTCTTCAAATTAAACTTATAAAAAAGTACAATAAATCGTTCTAACCTTATCACGAAAAAGTTAAGCACTTATGTTATAAAGTATTTTATAATTTTATAATTATATTTTATCAAAAAATTCAAAAGAGCTTACTAAATTATAATTTTAAAAATAATAGTTTGAAAGAAACTGTGTTTCTACATTTTTGCGTAAACATATAAAATGCATATATTTATTGATGTAATTCGGATAACATTAAAAGTGATATTAAAAATGTATAATTATAGACTTACTCAAAAAAATATCTACAGTAATATATAAAAAATATTTTACTAATAAATATTTTTATTTTAATAATTTTTTATAAAAAAGTAATTTGAACATTTAAAAAATTTATTCTGTTCATACTGATCATTCCTATTTATCAATCATTAAAATAGAATTAAAGAGGAATGATGATTTCATTCATTTCTTATTGATTGTACATATCAATCATTGGATAACTATACCAACATCGTTCAATTCCTAAAATCATTCAATTCTCATATAACTCCTTTTCTACGTGGCTAGCAATCACCACCTTGTTGATCAAAAGAGCATGGATGCAAGTACCCAATCAAGACTTACAACGGTAAGTAGGCTGTACTGTTACCGTTAGTAATCAAGAAATCAACAATAAATTCCCGTTTCCCCTTGTCGTTTAGTCCTTCGAATTCAAAATACTGCAAATTCCTTTGAAGCTAACTCCACCTTAAATGGATTCCACTCCTAATAAAAAATCCAAGGTGAGTAACCCTTCTCTAAATATTGTTGCTTTCTCCCACTTTATTGCTTGTAGAAATGCATGCCCACGTTTGATTCTTCGGTTGCAGATAATCTTGGGGGATCATCTTCTGTTGCCCGTAAAAAGATCTTAGCCGACATGGGTTTTCAATTCACAACTATGGTAAACTTGATTGCCTGTTATTTTCTGAAACAAGATTGAGTTGTATAGAAAGTGTTCTTTCTTTCCCCGGCGGGGCGTGGGTGGTTAAGAGAGGGAAAAAGTTGTAAATTTGAAACTTTCGTTTTGGGTAAAATAGTTTTTACCCCCATGTGATAATGGAAAAGAATAAAAAGACCCTATATGAAAAAAAATAGACAAAGAACCTTCTTGTGATTTTGAAAAAATAGCACACTGCCCCCTCCCTGTGATTTGCTGCAATTTAGCCATAATTTTAATGTATAAGGACTATACTATCCCTAATTATTTCATATATTTTTAATTTTATTTATTTATTCTTTTTAAATATATTTTTATATATCTTCTTTCTTTTATTCTTTTTAAATATAATTTCATTTAATTTTGTTCTTTTATTTATTTATTATTTATTATTTTTAAATTTAAAAACTATTTTAACTTTCATCTTTCTATTTATTCAATTTTTTATTTTTATATAAATATAAAAAATATATATATAGAAATATAATATATTATAAATACGTTAATATATTTATGTATATATTTATGTAAAATAAGCATAAATATATTAATTAACAAACATAAACATAAATACGTTAATATATTTAAGTATATATTTTATATAATATAATATATAAATAAATAAAACAAAACATAAATACACCCGACCCACCCCACCCCACTCCACGCCACCCCACCCCAACCTAAATCGCTGCCTCTGCGAGCGCCAGCCATGGCCGGCGCCGTCCACAGCCGGCCATGGCTGCGTTCACAGAGGCGACCATGGCTGCCTCGTAGGCCGGCGCTGTCCGCAACCACAGAGGCGACCTTGGCCGCCCGCGAACGCGACCATGGCCAGTCTGCAGCCGGCCACGGTGGCTGCGTTCACAGCCTGCGCGGGCCACCTGCGAACTTGGTAGTGGTCGATTTGCGATTGGCCATGGCGGCCGTCGATCGGCGGTGGTAGGATGGGGAAGGGTTGCCCCGGGGGGGGGAGGGTTGGAACAGGGGAAGTTGCAGGTTTATATATATGTATCTACAATACACACATATATTTAATTTAACTATATATAAATATAGTTATATATATATATATATATAAATATATGTATAATATTTTATATTTTTATAGTTAGAAGTAATCTGAGCCATTGATTTTTTTTAATTCATCCAACGGTTGATATTTAAGGGTAAAATTGATATTTTAACCACAAAAACCCTAAAACAATCGCACTTGTCGCGCGAGAATTACACCACGAGACAGAGGGGGGTAATTTGCTATTTTTTCAAAATTACAAGGAGGTTCTTTGCCTATTTTTTTTTCATAGGGGGTCTTTTTGCTCTTTTTCATTATCACAAGGGGGTAAAAACTATTTTACCCCTTTCGTTTTAGTCTGCAGATTTTAAAATATTACAATTTTACTATGCTTGAATTATAAATTTGTCCTTTCTTTTATTAAAAATATGCCCATTATCATTGTCTTTCTATTTTTCTTGTATGATTATTTTGAAACTATAGATTTTGAATAATTAGTATATATGATAAAATAAAATAAAAAATTATATTTTTGATAATTTAGAATTTTGTCCCTCATGATGAAAAATTTTGGTTCCGTCCTTGCTGCAGATATAGATGAAAAGGCCATCTGGAAGGAAAAGCATGAAGATTTGGTTGTGGCTCTTGCTGAGGCAAAGGTGTTTTATGCCCATCGATAATTGTCAATTAAGTATCGGGAAGCCGTTAATGCGAAAAAAAGAGTTTCAAAATATGGAATTTGGGGTCTTAATTTACTAGTTCAAGTTGTGGAGAACCATCATTCTGTTTTATGTTGTGGAAATTTATCTGTTAGAGTATGACATTTTGTGCATTGCTTTGTGTCTGAGGCAGATGCCATACTGGGAAAAACTCCAGAACATTGAAAACCAAGGGAAGGCTGCCAAAGCTACACTTGCAGTAGCGGCTGATACTGTAATAATTATTCAGACGTGCGATTTGTGCCAACCAATCACCTGATATTTTTTTCTGTTTCAAGGATCAAGATGAACTCCTTAGTAAAATTCTGTTGCTAATCTTCTTTAGGTCTCTTGTTGAAGATTCTCTAATCTACCTAATATGGCAAGTACTATACGCTAATGATTAGTGTCTCCCAACCCCAAGTCTCTTATTGCTGGCTCCAGTAGCCCCATGTCTTCTTATAGATGGCTTGACTAGATTTTTCTATTCCTGACATGCTATTCTTTTTTCTGTAACCTTTGAAGTATGGGTGTAGCCTGCCTCAGGCAACAGCAACTTGTAGAATTTGACTTCTTTTAGGGTAATCTGATTTCTTTTGGGTGTAATTATATTTCTACTTGTGAGAGAGCTTAAATAATTGTTAATGCTTGTGTAAGAACTTTCACGAATAGATCACTTGCTCAGTGTTTTTGAAAAAGGAATTGTTTAATGAATAATAATGGCGAGACGTGAGAATGCTCCTTCCTTTTTACCCAGTGGGGAGCAATGTTTGAGAAACCGGACCGGTGATCGAACCGGTGGCCCTACTGGTTACTGGTTCGATCGGTTCAACTGGTGTGATGTCATAATTATATTTAATATTATAAATATATTAGAAATATAAAAAATGTAAATAAATATATATATATATATATATATGTAAAGAGAAAAAAATAAAAATTGCCTAATATCATAAATTTTTTTCCAAACTCTACTCCATAATAATATTCATACATCAATTTAAAATATCAATTCATAAAATAAGCTTTGCTAGAAACTATCGTTACAGAATCCATTACAACTTGCAAAAAAATAAATACTAATTCAAATGATATAAAAGTTTCAAATATAAATAAAAAATATTTATTTAATTAATTTAAAATTTTTATTTAAAAAAAAAACTAAAAACCGGTTTTTTACCAATTTTCACCGGTTTGCACCGATTTTTCAACCAACCGGTTTTATGTATCAAACCGGACCGGAACCTTGGCCGGTTCCCGGTCGAACCGGCCGGTCCGGTCTGGTTTTTTAATCACTGGTGGGGAGGCGTGGGGCGTAGGGGTGTACGAGCAAACTTTTGACTCCATAAATATGGTATTATTGAGTCTCGGACAATTTATAGAAATATTAATGGGAATTTTTTTTTCCACGAAACTACCGTGGCGATGGGGACTTTGCAAAAGTATGATAAGCCGTGGCTTGTTTTTAGATATATATATATATATATATATTTGGTTAAAATTAAGAGGCGTGGCTACACTTAATCTCAATTTTTTTTTTTAAATCTACAAGCCATACCTCTTGTTGCTGATTTTTTTTTAAAATTCCAAGGGGTGTGCTTATAGCCATGCCTCTTGTGGCTGATTTTTTTTAGGGATGACACCAGTCCTAATATTGTGTGTATATTAAATTTTTGTAAAAATATATAATTTTTTAAAAAATAAATAAATTTTATTTTAGAGTAATAAAAATTACATTATAAAAATTTAATTTAGAAGATTTTAATTAATTTTTTTAAAATATTAAAAATGAGCCATAAAAATGTAATATAAATTTTTAATTTTTTTTTATAAATGTACTAATTGATGAAATTCAAGTGATTGAAGCATGTTTCTATAAATTTACTACACTTTGTAATTGATGTAATTACTTAGGCTCGTGAATGGATGCTTGTAATTCTAACCTTGGCCAAAGTAGACATGTGAATGGCAGTACATGATTATATATTAATACATTAATTAAGAATTATCATGCCTTTAATCATAACGTGATGCTTGTAATTTTAAGGTATGTTATTATTATGACATGTGAAACTATCACATAATATTTTTACCTATTCGGTCCTATTTACTTATTCCACTTATAAATACTTAACCCACAGTTCACATAACTTCATCATATATATATTTTTTATCTTTTAGAGTTGAACTCAAATGGGAGATGATCCATTTTTTTGAGTGTGGATACACATGGTTATTGAGAGAAAGAAATGGTCATTGTCAATGCCAATGCACTTCGGATGAAAATGATTAATATCATGTATTATTTTTATTGATTCTTAATTTTAAAGTTCAAATTTGCATTTCAACTATTTCCTAAGACAAAGCCAGAATATTGGCTTATAATGCTATATATATATATATTTAATTTTTAAGCATGTAATATGTAACACTTACTACTTCATTAAAGAACAAAGTGTGTGTGAGTTTTATTCGTTTAGTATGTAAGTGAAATGTAATATAAATCACAATTGTTGGGCTTGGCGATGGGCTTGTTGTCTTGCACGTGCTTGGGGCCAATCCTTCCCACAACACGTCGCTCTCTAAGGGCTGGACTATGAATGGACTAGCTCAAAATTAGGTACATCCCAATAATATTCAAGGTTGTAATATGGTTTGACAAATGCTGCAGCATTTATCCCAAAATGTCGACATGCACTCATCACATGTGAGCATGGAATACCAAGTTCACCCCATTTTCCACATGAGCACTTACATCTCCTAAGTTTGACAACTTGCATGTGATTTCCTTGACCGTGTGCATCAGCATTGTAATTGCAGCTGATTGTTGAGTGTAGTCAAACTTTTGAACAATGTGCTCAATAGAGTGGTGCTACCAGTTGGAATATATATTATATGCATAATCAGCCCACGGTTGCTGCTTATGCATCATTTCATGAGTTTTGGTCAACCGAGCAAGGAATAGGACACAACGAGAAAATGGCTATTGCATAATAGCTGTAATTGATAGTCGACGAGCACCCTTCAGTACTTCATTGAAACACTCAGACATGTTTGTACTCAGAATATTGCATCGCCATCTTCTATCATGACAGCAAGTCCATTGAGCTTTGTCAATGTTTTGCTATATGAATAGGCATTCTCATTAGTTTCTCTTATTTTCTCCATATCCTATCAAATTTTTGAATCTGGATTGCAGAACCGGCTTTCCAATATAAATCCCTTCAATTGAACATTTTTGAAATGTTTATTGAAGTTGGAGCAGATGTGCCTTAGGCAAAACTGATGTACTCCTCGAAGGGAGGCAAGCAGATAAAAGGCCACGGTGTTAATCAGAAATTAGGCACATGATTTCGTCCCTCTAACGATGTGCTTGGACAACATCTCCAGAAATCACTTTCAAGACAAAAAGGTTTCTTCATCAACTATTGCAAAAGCCAACGACATAACTTGTTGATTTGCATCTATAGCTACTGCAATCAACATTTTGTGTCTATATTTTGTATATAGATGAGTTCCGTCCACATTGATAACTTTGCGGCAATGTTTAAACCCATCAATACATGGTTTGAAGGTTTAAAACACGTACTTCAACATTTTCTACCTTGGTATGCCTGTTCATTGATGCTCCCACTCAACAATGGTTCCTAGACTCCACTTGGGCAACATTCTTACTGAACTTTCCAATGTCCCAAAAAGTTGCTCTCTTGCATGTTTCAATGCATTCCATGCTTTGGCATATGAGATTTCATATCCATATTTATCCTTCACATTTCGTTGTACACTCTTTATCTTATATGCCGGATCGTTACGAACATGGCCAACAAGTCCATAGCGATCATATCATGACTTAAGTTTCGATGATCAATCGAAACTTCATTCATCAAACAAGTATAAGGGCCCCTATATCTTGTACTCTTCCACAATCACATTTGCTCTTTCAGAACTGCCCAGACACTCTAGTTACACCTAGTCTGCACACCATTTTCCATAGCTTTGGTTTACTCTCAAGCATGCGACATTCTCTTCTGGCAATGCGTACGGAGAAATCCTTAACAGCAGCATTAACATGCTTCTTATATTTGAAAACCATGCCATATCAATCTTTCCACGGCTACTGTCATAATAACACCCCCCATGCTCCAGATGGAATATCCACAACGTCTCCAAGTAGATCTTCTTCTATTATGGAGAAGGGTGGAACGACCGGATACAAGTGTGGTTGATCAGCCGTAAAAGATATTGTTAGTTCCCTAACCACTTGTGCTTGATTAGAGGTTCCCTCACTATGTGGTGGTATTAGCTCTTTATTGGCATCGTTAGCTACTTCATTCGTGTTATAATCATCGGGTTCTGAATTAAGCTCTCGATTATGGAAACTGTTTGCATATAGTTTAGGAGAGCCGTGGTTTGTCAGGCTTATATTGGTGTCCTCCTGAAAATTCTTGATGGGAAAAGTAGAAGGACCAACGTTGGGATGTTGATGAGATGCAGAACCACCGCCATAAATATCATGGATCCCAAAGTTTGTAAAGCCATCTGTTGCAATGGGCAAGTAAGGAATTCATGCCTCTATGTGTGGAATTGTATGCCCATAAATATATCATGGATTCCAAAGTTTGTAAAGCCATCTATTACGGTGGCCAAGTCAGGAATCCCTGCCTCTATGTGTGGAATTGTATGCCTATATTCGCCACTAAATTGAGTGGTATATTGGTCTCATCCCAAGGGATTTTGGTGAGAGGTAGAAGTACGCCCAAAGGATATTGCATCAGAAGTGACATGTATGATCTATGCTTCCCCTCGCAATAACATTCATCTTCGACGAACAACTCCACGCTATTCATACCCGCTCTCGGATCCAATAAGTTTGATAAATTAATATCATCTTCTACTTGCACGATTGTGAATATTCGAGCATCCTTATCCAAATAAACCTTTGCCAAATTTTTTAAAAAGTATTGGTTATAACCTAACACTTCATATAACTTTGACAATAACTCAGAGAATATTGCCGAACGGGAGAGTTGTATATATCCACATGTAGAACGATCATAATTCACAAAATCAGAGTCTCTTATAATCTTTCGTCCACAATGTGTATTATGTTTATGTCCACCATACCTGCAAGAAGAATGTTAGTGGTTGTTCGTGTTCCTCCAAATTTTTTTCTTTCTCTCTTTTTTTTTCCCACTTAATCTTTTTTTTCCTATTTTTTTCCTCTCCCCTTTTTTACCTCTCAAATCTTTCTTTTTTCACATACTTCTCTTGCTTGGATAATACTATCTAGAATAATCAATTTCGTTTTTGTGTCTATAAATATGGGATTTTTACAAATAATTCCCATGTTTTAAAAAAAAGAAGGGCAAATTACCTCCCTGTGAAAAAATAGACAGAGAACACCCTCATATTTTAAAAAATCGTGCAATGAACTCCCCTGAGAGCGTGGGTGTAGGACACGCGCCCGTGCGTGCATCTGGACTTAAATTTTTCTATATAAAAAAGATAATTATGCCCTTATTTATCAACCGTTGGATCTTCTTTTAAAAAATCAATGATTTAGTCAAATCATATTATTTTTTTAAAAATAATAAATATATAATAAATATATTATCATATATATAATGTATATATCACTACCCTACCCCACCGGCCGCAGGCAGCCACCGCCGATAGTCGCCCGCAGAGGCAGCCATGGGCTGCGCTTGCACAGGCGACCTCCGTGGCCGCTCGTAGGTAAGGTGGGGTGGGGGTGGAGTTATAAAATATAATGTAAAATATTTATTTATAAATATATACATAAATATAATTGTATAATATGTACATAAATATAATTGTATAATATATAATATTTTATATTTATTGTATAATATATATAAATAAAAAAAACAATAAATTAGAAAGATGAAAATAAAAAAAGTTAATATTTGTATAAAGGAGATGAATATAATTGATAAAATAAAAATAAAAGTGATTTTAATTTTATAAATAAATTTATATATTTATAAAATGAGAATATATGAAATAATGAGAAATGAGAAATAAAAAGAAAAGAAAAGAATGAAAGAAAAAAAAATAATAAAAGGTTATTTAAATTGAATTGAAAATATATTAAATGATTAAAGCTAAATTAGTCTTTTCATATTAAATTATGTTAAATGGACAGTAAATGATAAGGGGGAGGCGGTGTGCGTAATTTTTTAAAACATAAGGAGATATATTGAATATTTATTTTTCATAGGGGGTAAATTGCTTATTTTTTAAAATACAGGGAGGTAAATTGTTATTAGCCCCTATAAATATCACCCCAACAACGCTCATTTATATAATACATAAGTGTTGGCCAACAATCAACAATGAATGACTACTCTTTTTGAATCACTATTCATTTCTGATTGACTACTCTTCTTCTGAATGACTACTCATTCAGAAACCTAAAATGAATAGTCATTAATGAATGAAAGGTTAGTCTTTTTGAAACACTATTCATTTCGAGTTGAATTTGAAAGGGTAGTCTTTCTGACATGAATGACTATTCATTTTAGGTTTCTGAATGACTAGTCAATCTGGAATGAATAGTGATTTAGAAAGGCAACTCTTTCATTCATGAATTACTATTTATTTCAGGTTTTTGAATGACTACTCATTTCAGAAGAGTAGTCATTCAAACTGACTCATTCAGAAGAGTAGTCATTAGGAAGGAAAAAAGCCCTATACCAATAGTCAGCAAGCATGATTGTTGGAGTGATACTTATAGACACAAAAATGAAATTGATTATTTTAGATAATATTATCCAAGCAGGAGCAGTGTGTGAAAAAAGAAAGATTTGAGAGGTAAAAAAGGGGAGAGGAAAAAAATAGGAAAAAAGATTAACTGGAAAAAAAAAAGAGAGAGAGAAAGGAAAATTTTTGGAGGAACACGAACAACCACTAACATTCTACTTGCAGGTATGGCGGACATGAACATGATAAACATTATGGTATATTTTGGAGGAAATATTATAAGATACTCTAATTCTATGAATTATGATCATCCTGCACGTGGATATATACCACTCTTCCGTTTGACAATATTATATGAGTTATTGTCAAAGTTATATGAAGTGTTGGGTTACAATAACCAATACTTCTTAAAATTTTGGCAAAGGTTTATTTGGATAAGGATGCTCGAATATCCACAATCGTGTAAGTGGAAAATGATATTAATTTATCAAACTTATTGGATCCGAGGACTGACATGAATAGTGTGGAGTTGTTCGTCAAAGATGAACCAATATGCCCTAATAATATGTAAGACATGTTGTTGCGAGGGGGAGCATGGATCATCCATGTCACTTCTGATGTAATATATCCTTTAGACGTACTTCTACCTCTCACCAAAATCCTTTAGGAGGAGATCAATATACCACTCAATTTAGTGGCGAATATTGGCATACAATTCCACACATAGAGAGGTAGGGATTTCTAACTTGCCCACTGTAATAGATGACTTTACAAACTTTGGGATCCATAATATATTTATGGGCATACAATTCCACACACAGAGGCAGGAATTCCTGACTTGCCCACTGCAACAGATGGTTTTATGAACTTTGGGATCTGTGATATTTATGGTGGTTCTGCATCTCATCAACATCCCAACGTTGGTCCTTTTACTTCCCATCAAGAATTTTCGGGAGGACACCATATGAGCCCGACATACCACATCTCTTTTGAAACATATGCAGACAGTTTTCGTAATCGAGAGCTTAGTAATTCAGAGCTCGACGACTATGACACGGATGAAGTAGCTGATGATGCCAATGAAGAGCTAATACCATCACATGGTGGGGGAACCTCCAACCAAGCACAAGTGGTTAGGGGACCAACAATGCCCTCTACGGGTGATCAACCACACTTGTATTCGGTCATTCCATTCTTCTCTATAATAATAGAAAAAGATCTACTCAAAGACTTTGTGGATATTCCATCTGGAGCGTGTGGGGATTATTATGACAGTAGCTGTAGAAAGCTTGAGATGGACATAGTTTTCAAAGATGAGAAACATGTTAAGGCTGCTGTTAAGAATTTCTCTGTATGTGTTGCCAGATGAGAATATCGCGTACTTGAGAGTACACCAAAACTATGGAAAATAGTGTGCAAACTAGGGTGTAACTAGAGTGTTCAGATAGTTCTGAAAGAGCAAATGGGATTGTGGAAGATTACAAGGTGTGGGGGCCCTCATACTTGTTTGATGAATGAAGTTTCGGTTGATAATCGAAACTTAAGTCAAGATATGGTCGCTATGGACTTGTTAGGCCATGTTCATGACGATCTGGCATATAAGATAAAGAACATGCAACGAAATGTGAAGGATAAATATGGATATGAAATCTCATATGCCAAGGCATGGAATGCATTGAAACGTGCAAGGGAGCAACTTTTTGGAACATGAGAGAGTTCAGTGAGAATGTTGCTCAAGTATATATTGAAGCCCTCCAAAAGTGGAATCCAGGAACCATTGTTGAGAGGGAGCATCAACGAACAGTCATATCAAGGCAGAAAATGTTGAAGTATGTGTTTTGGGCCTTCAAATCATGTATTGATGGGTTGGGTTCAAACATTGCCGCAAAGTTATCAGTGTGGATGAAACTCATCCATATACAAAATATAGACACAAGATGTTGATGCCTTCCATCTTTATTTTTTACAAATTATGAAGCTACACCTCTTAATTTCCTTTTTTTCACATGCCACACCTATTGTTGGAGATCCCACCTTTGTTTTTTTGTTTTTTTTTTTTCTCACAAACAGAAAGCACAAGAAGAATGGAAATGTAGCTTCTGTATGTTGTTGGTTTACTACTTTTTTTTAACTAAAATAATAAAAAATTTAAATATCAAATATGAAATGACAAAAAACTGATTCAATGAAAATGAAGAGTTGTCATTTCTAAAATGACAAAAGTCTGAATGACTACTCTTTTGAGTCAGATTGAATTAGTCTTATGAAATGAGTCAGTTTGAATGACTTTTCTAAAATGAGTGTCAGTTTGAATGATTGTGCCAACTTTGTAGTTTATGTTTTATGTTCTATGATTTTTCTTTGTATCAAACTTGATGAATAATAAAATTGGTGTTTATTTTCAAAAGTTTCAAACTGTTGTCATATATGTTTAGTTAAATAGTGAGTGTTACATGTTGCACGCATAAAAATTAAAAACATCTAGCATTATAAGCAAATATTCTAATTCTCTTAAGAGATAGTTGAAATGCAAATTAGAACTTTAAAATTACGAGTCAATAAAAATGATGCGTGATATTAAACATTTTCATCAGAGATATATAATAATCAGACTTATAGTCAGGATGATTAAGTACATTATGAATTTCACGCCTTTTGAGTTCGAGCATGTGATACTTGCAACGACACATAAGCATTTTGTTGTTTTCTTTTCTTATTCTTGCAACAGCTTTTGACAATGATTGACGTCGTGGAATTCGCACACCAACTCCTCAGATTTATTTAGTCTCTATGCCCATTCCCTCCGGAGTCCACAATAATATTCTATTGGATATTTACTCTATTTGAATCCAAATCTAAAAGATAAAAAATAACTTTTGATGAAGTTATGTGAATGGTGGGTTATGTAATTAATTTATAAGAGGAATAGGTAAATATAACCAAGTGGGTAAAAATATTATGTGATGGTTTCACATGCCATAATAATATCCCTTGAAATTACAAGCATCACTTATTGATTAATTGTACGATAAGTGCAGAGTGTAGTCATAGTTGACCCTACACACTTCCATATTTGTGTGACATCATATAATCATGTTCTGTCATTTCACGCGCCTATTCTGGCCAAGGTATCTAATACTACAAGCATCCCTTCATGCTTGAATAATTACATCAGTTGAAGTAAGTGCAGAGTGTAGTAATAATCGACTCTCCACACTTCATGTGCCTTCTGATATTACAAAAATAAATTGTCTATAAATATGTAGGTTCAAACAAATTTTATTAGTTCAATAAAATGGAGCCATTTAGAGCACTGAAATTATAGTAGACTCTTGGTGATATTTTTCGTGCCAGGTTCTTGGATGATGATTATTGCTACTCATTATATCCAAATCAAAGATACTCTTCATCATACTTAGCAACAATAGAAGAGGAATGGTGTTGCCATGTATATGAACAAGATGGCCTTGTAATAGATTGTCTTGATCTTAGTATTCATTGTCCTCGGTACACCGTAAGAGGCACACCACAAGAGCAGATAATAGCTCTCAATCGCATACGTGAAGAAAATAATTGGATGGTTATACGTATATCTTGTTTTAACTTTCAACAAATGTCAAGAACCTATGTGTCATTAAGGTTACATAATGAAACAAGAAGTCGATGGGCACTCAGTGAAAGTCATATTTATTCATCAGATGTTAAGATGTCTAATGAGGAGAATAACTAGACTATCATTTATGTCTTATGTTCATCTATTTTTATTGTAGTTGCTACTTTTATTGGACACATTAACTTAATTGCAATTGTTTCAGTTATATTCTTAAATTTATTTTAATTTAGCACTAATTATGATAAATAATTCATTAAACAACACAAATAATCATATAGTACCGAAATCTTTTAAAGTAATACAATTGTAGCAAAACTAAGCAATGCAATTCTAATAATGCTCCCCTATGCCACAACCATGTCATTGCCTATTTCTTAGTTGCTGCCTACCATCCTCATTCAAATTAAAATTATGTTGTGAAGAAGTGGTAGAGCTCGATGAAGCACGATCATGATATGCTCATAATATATCTGGGTATGGCACTGGTGATACATGGAATGAGTGGCATGCTGGTGCAAGTTCTAAATAGTTATGTCCAGCCAACCCCTATCCTAGGCCAAGATTTGTGTCCACTAATGCAGAGAATGACTGACTGAATACTGATGTATATGAAGGTAAAGATGTTATTTCATCCGATTGTGCTGGTTGAGGTATGTAGCAGTCTGCATATAAATCAAAATTGACACAAAGATGGACCTGCCATATCAACTCCATCCAACAAAGCACTGTTCGTGTTCATTAGTGAATCCATCTGTGAGGTATCACACTCTATTGAGTTGCTAGACCTAATGATATGCCTTCATCTTATCCTATTTCTACTTTGACTCGCCTCTTATTGTGGAGCATGCGGTTGTTGCGGCACTTTGAATAGGAATTGTCGCGCATCTATATGATGGAACTTTTTCAGCAATTGACCTAGTTTGGTCTCTAAATTGGATGAATGATGTAATTTCAGAATCATTGACAATGGAATCACAACTGAGTATAAGGTTTTGCATTCTATCAGCCTGAAATGTGCAAAATAAATAATTTAATGTTAAATAATCTTAATTGTATAAAATCAAAATCATTATAGTTTCTTACTGCATAATTATATTAGACGGTATCCCATGTTTATGTGTGCATAGGATGGCAATATAAGTCGGCGTATGATCCGATCATACCACGCTATGTATCCGATATTCGTAGATTCAAATCCCATGCTATGTACCAGGATGACCTCTGTGGGATATACTGTGTAATTGTGAACTACATTATGCTGGTACTGGAGGAATATTTTGGCGCATGCCAAACTGTCGTAGAACCCATTCAGGATGATGTATCTCAATGATAACATAGTTGATCAATGGACAAGCTGCGGTCTAAAGTTCTCGGGCACACTTAGGTGGTAAATTCTGAATATATGGCGAATCTAAGGCATAGGGCTCCCTTATAAAACTGCATATAAAGTGTTTAAGTCATATTCAAAAAAAATATCGTAACGAAAAAAAAAAATACATATAACTTTAGTCAACTAATGTGCTGACATTCTATCAAGCATGGATCGCATGATCAGTACATAGTAACTTACAGTTTGTGTAAAGGAGAAATACTGCATCTACCTACACATATAAGCTACAAATTAATTTATGATACATGTATTATTAGGAATGACTACAAAATGACATTACAATTATATTACCGAGCACCATACCTATGGTGCCATAGTAACGCGGGGCAATAGTCCTCTAGGTGCTAGAGTTCTAATTTGGGACCATGCCCAAATCTACAAGGCTCCATTTGGTTGCTATGATTGGGTTGGATATAATGTTTATCCAACCTAATTTTTTGTTTGGTTCAAAAATATTGAGCCCTTTATAATTTTGTGGCTCGATTTCCAATCCAACAAGGTTCGGGATTATGAATCCCACCTAGGAGATGGGATATATTATCAAGGCCAGTATTTCCAACTATAAAAATATGAAAAAGACATATTTGTCCCTCGATTATAAATTGTATTAATTAGTACACAAGTTTTATTTTATTATTTAATTATTAGTTATATGGTTCTCATTGATTTTTTGCATGTGGTATATAATTTTCATATAATTTCGATCAATTATTTAAAAAATATAAAATTACCTAATAAATGTATGTCATCTATTTCATATATTGGTGTATTTGGAATTTTAAAACATTCAACTTAAAAAAATGTTATTAATATGAACTTTATATAGTGAAATGGTTAGGCATCAAATGATAAAAGATCTATGCTATATATGAAGCACTTATCCTATTTGGATATGTTTTCGAGTAGCTTTTCCTCATTATTATTTTTGAACTTCTTTTCTATTCTCTAATATTTTTCACTTCAAATACTTACTTTTTTTCTTTTTCCTTGTTTCTTAATTTTTTTTTTCTTTTACTCATCTAAAAATTTAAATAAATGTATTGAGAATGTTGAAAATTTTAGTAATATATAAAAAATAAATAAATATTTTATTTATTTTCTACTATAAAATTTTAACAAATACAACAAGTGTGTCAAAATTACTACTATGAACAATCCCTTCAAACTTAGTTGTGTTTGTACTTGCATGAAACATATTATGTAGAAAATTCAAAATTAACTTACCACTTCAACATCTAATTCAAACTTCAAATGTGGGTTTGTCTGCTATGTTCTGGTGAAGGAAAGTTGTTGGTATTGTACGCAAAATGCATCTTATATTATTTAAAGTTATAGATGGGCATTTTAGTCATCACAATAGAGCATAAGGTTAGTTTAGTAAATTTGAATATATCCCACATAATCAATACTTATCAACCAAACAACAGAAATATATTTTGTTGGGATATCCATACTCTCAATCCTAACAAACAAACAAAATATTAGATGGTATTCACATATTATATGACTTATATATCCATCTCAATCTTATCATACCCAATCTCACCCAATCTCATCATTGCAATCAAATGCAGCCAAGTGAACAAGTGATTAAGGGATATAACAATAAAAATACATCTATGTAATATTTATTAAATCTGTTTATTTTACATGTAGTAGTTGTATCGCTCCACCAATATTAAGTTTCCCCCGTTGGCATGCAGTGCATAGCTTGCGGTACAGGAATGACAAAGTAGCACTTCCCCAACTGAAGTTATGAACATCACGAATATTCTCAAAATGCTTTAAGGACATTAATGGTACCGCATTACCTAAAGAATCTAGGCACATAAAACCTCCTAAAAGTACTAATGCACATTTATGTGCAATTTGTTCAACCTCTAAATTAGAGCTATCATTTGTAATACGATGGGTGTAAATGTGCATGGCAATAGCTGTCAAATGGAGGCGAGACTCCCTAAATTATCTTTCTTCAGGCCTGAAACCAAGATAATGATCAGGCCTAACTCGTACTGGTAAGCCCCCATATGACTGCCACGTCTTGACGTGTAACTATAACCTCTACAACACAAAAATTGAAGGTGTGAGTCTCAGAATGCCATCTCTCCACTAAAGCCGTGATCAAGTGTAGATCAATATTAAAGTGCCCACAACTATATACACCATAAAATCTCATCTCATATAACAAATTTAAAACACGGACATGTAGCTCTGCATTACTTATGACATTCCAAAAAGAATTATCTCCTCGACTCGCTACAAGAGTGGTGTTGACATCCCCAACAAATACATCATCTGATTGATGAGTAGATTGCATGTGTAGAATTGTCGGATCATATGGACCATACACATTTGCGGTATCCATCCTACAAAACAAAAGGAAAAGAAAATAATCGTGTCATCATTTATATAAATTTTAAATGGAAATTAATAAAGATTATGCACATTTTTACTGAAAATAAAAACAAAAACAAAAACAAAAATAGAAATATTTTTCAAATATTTTAATTTTATTAAATAGTAAATTTATAAAAAATTTAAAGTGTATTTTGGGCTCATTTTTTATTTTTTTAAAAAATTAATTATTCAAATTTTAAATCTAAAGTAGATATTCTAAAATTAAAGTTTTATATTTTAATTTTTATTACTCCAACTAAATCTAAAGTAGATATTATAAATATTATATTTTTAAATATTAGGACTGACGTCAGCCCTAATTGAAGGCACTACTGTGCAGTGCTTGGAAAAGGCGTTGATGCGCTGAATTCTACACCTCAATTATATATATATATATATTAATATAATTAAAATGATATAATTAATCTTTAGAATGTGATATACATGATTTATAAGAGATACTATTTTTTAAAATATATATAAAATTTATAATTTTTTAAAAAACTTCATTTAATATAGATTCATTTTATTATTTAGTTTTAAATTTCTTACTTAATATAAATATTATTAATAATTAATATAAAATTATTAGCATTTTAATTAATTAATAACCACTAATGTAAAAATTGATACTCCATAATGCGCCTTTATTTTCTTTTTATTTTTGTGTGAACTAATAATTAAAGGAAAATAATAAATATCAACTAATGTTAATGTCATGTCTAACAATTTCGAATTATTCAAACTAAATGTTAAAATTAACGTTCGAATCACTAGATCATGTCATAATGTCAAACTTAATAATAAACAAATTAAAATACAATACTTCGAAGAATTTAAAAACCAACCTCATATTAGTGAGTCAAAACTTTGCTCTTCCGAAACAAGGCCTCTAATCAAACTGTAAAAAATTAAAAAAACTGCAATATATTATTTTAACAATACAAAAATAAATAACATAAGATAAACAAAAATATAAATTTAAAATCTTGAACAACATAAATTAAACTTTATCTTATTCCAAATGATTTGAAACATTGTTTCTTCTTTTCTATTCTTTTTTTTCCAATTAATATTTTTTTGTCTCCCTTCTCTTTGTTTTTCCTCTCAAATTTTTTCTCCACTTATTTTGCTCCTCACAACACACTCAGCTGTCACTCGGTTCTTTCTTTCCTACACTCTAATATGAGTGTTGGAAGCCAACACTTATATTTATAGTGGGTGAACAAGAGGCGCGAGTGGTAGTGGGTGAACAACAAGTGTGTAGCTATGCCTCTTGTCTTCTTCTTTTTTTTTTTTTTAAATTCCGCCATAAGAGGCGCCTATTGGCTATTCTGAAAAAAAATTTATTCTTCCGCACATGAGGCAAGGCTTGTAGCCATGCCTCTTAAATTCGGCCATAAAAAGAATGAAAATATACCTCAAAGGTGTGGCTGCTACCATGTTTTTGCAAAATCTCCACATCCATAGTAGTTTTCTAAAAAGAGTTTTAAAGAATTCTTGTACAATATTAGATTTTTTTCAAAGCGCAAATTTAGCTTATGGGAAACACTTGTTACTGGTGTGATATTTTGAGTTTTTAGCTGGAACTTTACTCCATTTTAGAATTAGTGTTAGGTTTGGTTGATTTAGAAGTTGCATACAAACGCGTAATATGGTCAAACCATCTCGAAGATTAATCCCACAATCTGTCATGGATGGAATCAACATCCATTTCAATATGCCAAACCATCCTAAAGAAAATATGTATTCTTTCTTGGAGGGACAGACCTACTTTAATAAAACATAAGGATATGCTCATTATAAGTAGCTCTAAATATAGGGGTGTAAGATGAGTCGAGCCGGCTCGATTATAACTCGATTCGAGCTCGAATACTGAGCTCGAGCCTTGAATCAGTTGTTTGCTTGAGAGCTTTTTTCTATTTTGAAATATTTTTTATATATTAATTAAATAATTATTGTGTATTAATAATTTAATTTTTTTATTTTTAAATATTTTCTACATATTAGTTAAATAACTATTTATATTAACAAATTTATTTTTTTTCTATTTTAAATATTTTATATATAATATTAAATAGTTATTATATATTAATAATTAAATTTTATTAAGTTGAGCTCAAGTTAAAAATACTGAACTTGAGCTTGAGCTCGAGCTTACAATTTTTTTCGAGCTTGACTCATTCATACCCCTATATGTATCCACCGTATCATCCTCATGCCTAATATGTTCTGTAAAGTAGACATTTTTTAATTGTCCAATTTTCAACGGTATACAAAATTGCTAGTGTCACTGCTATCAAGTTGACTAGTTGAAAACCTTTGAATCATATCTTATCAAATCCATGATAAGGTGATGTACCATACACCAAGTTTAAGAAGTAATTCACAAAAATTTTGGCCCGAATGGGTCTTTTATTGATGTAGTAGATATATAGATGGATCGTAGAGGAAAATGAAAGTATGTTCTAAGAACATAAACACTATAATAGAGGATCGGATTCACCATTCTAATTCTCTACAAATACCCCTTATCATATTAATTAGACACGGTTAAATTAGTGTTATCTTTTATTTTTGCGTGTCATGTCGAAGGTGAAATCTCCAACATCTAACACCTTTTTGGGGATCCATTTATGGGAAAATCATTAAATTCAATGCTGAGAATGCAAACCAAATCCAAATCGCATGCTGAGGAGAACAACGATTCAAGAGACCCTCCACACATGGAGTAGGTCAACAGTCATCACTTCATGAAGGATTGATGCCTTCACCTAAGGAAAGTCATCCTACCCTTGTCACTGGGTCTAGGAAAAGATATACGAGTATGTTTTGTCAATTCACAAACATCACAATGAAATTCAAGAATATCTAATTCTTAAAACAATTGAGGAAACATGTCTTTTAAAACCTAAATGACATCTTTATTGGAGGAATTGAGAAAGGACAAAGCCAAATTGTTCTTAACTTTCTGAGATGATTTAATATGGTAATGGCCGCTTCTTTCCTTAGCAAGTCCAATCCTCCTCCCCGCTCCCTGATCCTTAAAAACATAATAAGACTGGAAAAATGTAGCATAACATTTAAGATCATGGGTAAGCTTTTGAACAAAAACAAGGTTGGCTGAAAGTTTTGGTACATGGAGGACATTTTTAAGGATAAGGGTTGGTGTGATATGTATGTCTCCAAATCCTGCAACAGTAGCCAGAGAGCTATGTATAGGTGTGGAAGAGTTGAGGCATGGGGGTCATATGGTCTGTGGCACTGGAGTTTATTATCCAAGAGTTGGCATAAATTTATCGAAGGCATTCATGCAAAGAGAAAATGAAGGTTTACCTGAAAGAGCCAAAAATACAAACTCTTGAAAGGCTTCTTAGCTTCTCAATTTCCTCACTATTGAAACCCCTTCTTGTTGAATTTTCCTCAATTTTAGGTTGCTCTGCCATGTGTGCTTAGGGATTATGCTGCCCTCCATGATTTCCCATTCTTAGCTTGTGACTTACCATCCACCTTGCAACACTTCTCTTTTGTATGTCTCGGTTTCTTGCAATAGGTGCACTAGAGATCATCTTTGTTCTCTTTCAAATGGTTTTCTCTACCCGAGTGTTTAGGCATGTCACTTTTTCTTTTCTCCTAATGATGCGTTTTTACTAATAGGGCTGATCCGTCCATGGTTTATGGTTCAAGCACAACACTCCATTGACTTTCTTCTGCTCGGATCAATAAAATTATTTCTTCTAAAGATGGTGTCTCCTTCTTGCCAAGGATTTGAATACTAATCTGATCAAATTTAGGATTTAATCCAGCCAAAAAATCATAAACACGATCTTTTTCAATGAAGTTTGTCAAGATAGCAGCATCTTCAGGGCTTTTTATCTCAAAAACTTGGTAATGATCAAGTTCTTACCACATATTTTACATCAGGTTTGCATATTCTGTGATAGAGTTGTCCCCTTGCTTAGTGGTTGCAGCTTTGACCTTAATCTCATATCACGAGCCTTTGAATATGCGTGATGAATAAAGTCCCTAACCTCCTTTGCTGTAGCCAAAAACATACACGTCGCTAATAATGGGATCCATGGAATCCTATAGCCATGTCATTATCATAGAATCCTCCCCATGCCATGCTTCAAACGTCGGATCTTTCTTTGTTGGTCTCGTCCAAGAAGATAGCTAAGCTTCCTTTTGCCCTTGAGGTATGTATGGACAAATTGAGACCATTTGAGGTAGTTCTTCCCATTGAGCCTATAGGAGGATTGAATATTCTGCAAAAGAATTGAACTCTTCAGATAGGTTAGAGATGCTAGAGACCGTGGTTTCCAAGGTTGAATGGTGAAGGAAGGAAATTCGCAGCAACTAAGGCTGCCCAAACAGAAATTTGAGAAGAAAATAAGTAGGAAAGACATCAATGAAGGTTGGAAAATGTAGCAATGAAAGGCCGCTCTGATACCATGTTATGAAATATAAGATTAAAAGAATTTTGAAGTTTTTTTTTATTCAGTCAACTAATAATACACAACATTATATAGTGGATTACAAGATTAAAAAAAAAACAAAACTAAATCATTGCTAAACTATCTAATTGAATCCGTCAATTTAAGGGATTTCAAACTGGTTTTGTAATCTATTTACAACTCATCTATACTTAATCAAATCCCTTAATTGAAAGGATTATCCTAATCAATTCAGACCCTATTTGCTAGATGATGTAGGATGTAGAGTGATGGGATAGAACGAGGGATGAAAAGTATGATTAGGATAATTTTGTACTTTTTAAATTATATTTATTTTGTGGGATTATATGAATAATAAAAGTGGATACTTATATTGAATGTTTACTTTGATTGATGATAATATTGAGATAAATTTTAAAAGACTAAAATATCCTCAATGAAAAAATTCATTTATTTTTCTATTTAACATAAAGAAATTAATTTTCCTCCACTCCAACACAACATCCAACTATTTCTTCTTCTTTGCAAAAATAAAGAAATTAGTCTTTCCCCATTTAATTACAACATTCTTACACGTGAAAATAAAATTTTGAAATGCAAAGAATTTAGGGTACATTTTCTTTTTGTTATCAATATCATTACCTCAATTATAATTACATATGTATCTTTAAATTATTTTTAGTATAAATATATTGGTATAATAATAATAATAATAATAATAATAAATAAATAAATAAATAAATAAATAATGGTGGCAGAAAACAAAAAAGAAAAAAAAAATAAGGAAAGAAGAATGGCTGGTCTTGTTTCTCAAAATTTGATCAAATGGAGAGGACAATATTGTAATTTAGTATTGCCCATAAGGAGGACATAATAGGAATTTTACAACATCATCCGACCACCATGCAGTTGTGGGATTTTTCATCTCACCTAGATGGAGTGTTGCCATATCCAACAATTAGTATCTACAGTGGTGGGCTCACCTTCAACTACCGGGACTTGCTCACGTAAAGTAAACCATAGATAATGTGGGATGTAGGCTTTGGTTTTGGTCCACCCACATCCCATTAAGTAAACCAACCCTTACAGTTTATCTACATCTCAATAGTCCCCCTCAAACTAAGGAATAGATGTCTTCCATTCCCAACTTGAATACAAGATCACGCAAACTCAAACTGTTCAACCCCTTATGTTAGAACATAGACTAATTGATGTTCTGATGGAACATAGAACATGCACACTAGTCCTTTCTCCAATTTTTCTTTGATAAAATGTCTGTCAATTTCAATATGCTTTGTAACTCTGATTCTCATTTCCAACCAACTAAAGTATTCCAATCAAGTACTTCTTCAATTTTCCTCTATAGTTACTTTCTATTTATCATTTAGTGATTCACAAATTATATTAACTAACATCATGTGGTGATTTTAATATTAATATATACAGACATAACACTTCCAACTTGATACCAATCTTAGAGTCAAAATTTAACGATAGAAATATGATTTTCTTAATTTAATTCTTAACCATCTAGGGTTGAATTAAATTTCTCTATCTTTTTGGACCTACTTACACATTTACAGCCATAAATTTCTGAAAAATAAGACCAATGCAAGTTCAAACTTCATAAGTCCTTCCAATTGCCAAGCTAACTTAAGTTTATGTCCAACTTTAATTGGTCTTTACCAAATTAAGCACACAAAATCATACATAATTTAAATCATAACCTGAACATATATGTTATAACAAACACATATGATTCCAAATAAATAACTTTAATTGGCTAAAGAATGCTACCTTTTGGGAGCAAGAGCTAGATCCCTTTTCTCTTATTCTAGCCTACCTAGTTGTAAGTTTTCTCCTTTTTTCTCTTCTCTATTTCTCTCCCTTTTCTTTTCTTCATTTTTCTACCTAAAATATCCCAATTTTGCTGATAATGAAAGGGAGAAACACATCTTAAAGGGTAAGGTTTATTAGGCTTGGTCAAAACATATGGCTTTACATTAAGTTGCCACCTATCCCACTTAAGTAATATACATTTTGGTATTTACTTTTAACTCCTTAAATTTGAATAATTTTATGTGTCAAAATAAAATAAAAAGATTGAACCTCAACTAATTATTTCAAGGTCCTAAACAAATTTAGTATTCCCATTTAGCCCCTCAAATAGTTTAAATTCAATAATTTTATACTTAAAGATAGCAAGTTCACTCAAAATTTCTAAACAAGTATCTTTTTGTGAATGACAAAATAAAAATAAAACTATGAATATAGAGTAAATAATAGGTTTTAAGAGAATTAAGTGTATAAATGTATTCCTAGGCTCTTACATCATGTTTGCATTGTATAAAATATTATATTTATAAATTAAATTTACATCATGTTTGAATTTTTAACAACTTTTTATTATGGGTGAATTACAGCTACCCCTCCTGAGGTTTTACTCAAGGGTGGTATTGTAAGATTTTTAATTCGTTAAGGGTGTATTTGTTATTGTTATTATTATTATTTTTTGTTTGAGGTCTTAAATGTAATAAAACAAAGAATAATCCAGGGTGAATTTTAAATAGTAAATGTATTTAAGATAATTTAATTATATTCAATTGAATTTAATAAGTAAGAAAAATTAAAAATATAAATCAAATCTATCATCTACACATATAATTTTAATAATTGAAATAATATATTCAATAGCATTAAAAATAATAAGCATATCTAAAATAATTTAATTAAATATATATCATTAAAATATAACATATTAGATTATGTTAAATATAAATTTATATTATTAAAATTATCTGATAATATTAAAATAGTAATATATATAATTACTATTTTAATTAAATTCAATTCAATTTAACTAAAAAGTAAAATAAGTAAAAACCTAAAATAAATTAAATCTATCATGATAATATATTTTTAATAATTTTTAAAATTTAAAAATAATAATGACATGTAACACCCCTAGATTTGGCATTTTAGAAAGTAAGATTTAAAAATTAAAATATTTATTTGACGAAAATTTTGGGGCTCAAAACACGAATAAGAAAGGACTTGATTGTAAGAATTTTGAAAGTTTTGGTGGTCAACAAAATTAATTTTGATCAACCGGGTCAATAGAGTCATTAACTAGTTTGAGGACTTAATTGAAATTGAGGGAAAAAAATTTGGGGTCAATGTGAGGCTCTCAGAGAGTTAAAAGGATTCAATTGAAACTGAGAGGAAGTAGGGGTAGAAATTATAATTTTAGAGAGTTGAAAAATATATACACAAAAGCCCTCATATTTTATCAAATTCTTCCATGCTTACCGTCACTATCCTCTCCAACCAACACCTCTCCAACGTTGGAAAAACTAGCAACCAAGCTAACCATTTTCTTTCCTTCGTCACAAGAAATGCATCGGTACCAAATTTTCCTAGAAACAACCAACGACTCGCCGAAAATTAAACTCATAACGAAACCTCATGGCGGTGGTGACGGGTTGCTTAGTTGCGCTGACGGAAACTCATAAACAAGGAGTGGGTTTTGATGGATTCGACAAGAAGAGTGTAATGGTGGTTTCAATTTTGTGATTTGACCAACGAAGAAGGAGAATGAAAGGTAGAGGCATGCGGTGGAGTTGAGCGATTTTGCTTGAAATTGGCCAACGAAGTGAAGGGGAAAGTTGAAATTGATTTAGGGGTTTGATAGAGCGCAACAAGGCGCACCTTTTGGCGGCAGCAAAACCCAGTTCCAGTAGAGGCACATGGTGGTTGTTCGGCAAGCAGCAGTGGTAGTCCGGCGAAAATTGAAGGTGATAAAAATTTAACAAATAAACCCTCGTAAATTCAAAAACATTACAAATAGGTCCAAGTGTATTTTTATCTTTTGATATTTCTAATCAATGTTCTCATTTTTCTTTCTTTTTTTTTTAAAATTTTTAATGGAAGGGCATTTTGATCATTTTACACTTTCTGTTAGCAGGCCCAAAGTTCAGGTGGGTATTAGTAATTTTCAAAACAACGAAAGTTTTTTTGTAATTGCACCAAGCCTCAGGGGGTAACCATAATTCACCCTTTTATTATATATTAGCCTAAAAATTAAATATTTGAATACTAAACTCATATTTTAAATTATATTAATACATAGATAAACTATTATACATTATTATATTTGACATTTTATCATTATCTTTCTTATTTTTTAGGCTAAAAACTCAATATTAATAACATAATATAGATGTTAATATAGATATTAGGTCAATATAGTATATATATTTTATTTTAAATTTTTTATTAATATTATATTTATATAAGAGTATTAATATAATAAAAAAATTATTAAAGTTCAAAGTTGAATATTTAACGGATCAGATTATTTAATTTTGTATTCGATCCACTTATTTGGATTACGAATATTTATAATCGAATATGATCCATTGAATATTTTAATCAAATAAAAATTTTAAAATTTAAATTAAATTTAAATTAAATTCGAATTAAAACCCGATCTATTGATAACCCTATATGCAAGTGTTAGGCCCTTGGGCCGAAATGAAATAAAGATTTACTCCATGCGAAGCCCAATCAAGATATTACAACGGCAAAGTAGGCTGTAGGGTTATCGTTGGTGCAGGAACTGGTTGGTATCAAGAAACAAGGATACAGACAGGCGAGGTTCCAGTGAAGTTGGGATTTTGCCCGTGTCAAAAATCCCGTTTCCCCTCCTTTGAATTCAAGATACTGCAAATTTCATCGAAGCTAACTTCCCGAAATGGATTCCACTCCTAATCAAGAATTCAAGGTGGGTTCTCCAACTATTGTTGCTTTCTCCCACTTTATTGCTTGTTGCTAAACTTAAGAAATGCATGCCGCATTTGATTCTCCTGTTGCAGATTATCTTGGGATCATCTTCTATTGCCCGTAAGAAGATTTTAGCCGACATGGGTTTTGAATTCACGACCATGGTAAACTTTTGCCTGTTATTCTCTAAAACAGTATGGAGTTGTAGGGAAACTGTTCTTTCTTTCTTGGCGGTGGGTTTAGAAAGGGAAAAAGTTGTAAATTTGAATTTTTTGTTTTAGTCTGCAGATATTGATGAAAAGGCCATTCGGGAGGAAAAGCCCGAAGATTTGGTTATGGCTCTTGCCGAGGCAAAGGTACTTTATTTTCCTACCAACGTTGTCAATTATGAGGGTGTTTGGCTAAACTTAATACGATCAAAATTAAGGTAGCCTTTTGAAATCTTTAAAATAAGTTAGAACTCCTTATTTTTTAAAATGAGTTTATAAGTTCATAACGTGTTATTTTAGAAGCTTATAAGTTCTTTTTAAAAAATAAAATTACCAAACACTTTTTATCATCTTATAAGTTCTCAAACATCTTATAAGATATTTTGAGGAGTTTATAAGCTCACTCAAACGCCCTCTAAGTATCAAGAAGCCATTAATGGGAAAAAAGAGTTTAAATGTATGAAATTTGGGGTCCTTAAATTTGACTGTTATGTCATTCACTAGTTCTAGTTGTGGAGAACCATCATTCTGTTTTGTGTTGTGGAAATTTATCTTTTAGAGTATGACATTTTGTGTATGCTCTGTGTCTCAGGCAGATGCCATAGTGGGAATACTCCAGAATATTGAGAACCAAGAGAAGGATTCCAAACCTACACTTGTAATTGCGGCTGATACTGTATGTTTTCCAATTTCCCCTTTAAATTTGTGTGCTATAATAATTATTCAAGACATTCAATTCTGCCAACCAATCACCTGATAATTATTCTGTCTCAAGAATTAGCGTGAACTCCTTACTAAAATTCTGTTACTAATCTTCTTGAGGTACCAAGTATGGCAAGTACTCTATGATAAGTAGTGTCTCCCAACCCCAAGTCTCCTGGTGCTGCCCAGTAGCCCATGTCTTCTTATAGATACACTGACTAGATTTCTTGATTCCTTGTTATGCTTTTTCTTTTCCTTTTTTCTCTCTGTTTTAAAGTACGGGTGTAGCCTGCCTTAGAGTCCGTTTTTTTTATTTTCTAACCCCATTTTCATTTTCTCCTCAAAATAAAAATAGAAAACTATCAACTTCTACATCATTTTCTCATACATTTTCATTCTCAAAACATTACTTTTTATATTCTCTCCCCATTTTTATACCTATTTCCCCCCTATTACTACCTATATCTACTTTTTTATTTTTCCAATACTTCACAAACAATATTCACCACAAAAATATTATAAATTCAAATTCAAATTATAATATTATTTTTTCAAACAATTATACATCACATCATCAATTCAAATTAAAAAAACTACACAACTTTTAACACAAAAACACCCAACATCCAAATGCATCTCATTTTCACAACTATATAAACCTACAATTTTAAACAAAACATCGAAATACAACTCATTTTCAAACGCTTTTTCTAACTAACTTTCATTGTACATTTTTACTAGAAAATGAAAATAGCTTCAGAAAATGAAACCAATCGAGCCCTAAGGAAACAACAATTCTTAGAGTAATCTGATTTCTTTAGGTTTAATTATATATCTACTGGTGAGAGAGCTTATGGTTGTGCAAGAACTTTGACAAATTGTTCACTTGTTTTGTATTCTAAAAATAGGACTTGATGAAGAATAATGAAAAGATGCAAGATGCTTCTTTTTTTATAGGGTGGGGTTTAGGACCAAAGTTTTGACTCCGCAAATGTGATTTGGCACTGTGTTTGTAGTAGTGAATTGCTTATGATGCCTTTTGCCTGTCTTGCTTCACGTATTTTCCTTATGAGTCTTTGTGCTTACTTTAACCAAAATGTTTCATTAGGTAGAAAATGTCCAATCAAAGCTTCCTGGCAAAGGGGATGCAGAACCTACCCTGCTAATTACTTGTGATCAAGTATAAGATATTTCCTTGGTTTAATTATCCTAGTTTTTGGACATGATTTTTCTTGTGCGCTTGTTCCATATTCTTTGCTATAAAGTAAAATTTTAAGTTTTTTCTTGATAAAAGTTTTCTCTTGATGTTTAGAGAATTCTTGTACAATAAATTCCTTGATTTTCTTCAATACACTGTTAGCTTATAGGTAACCACTTGTTACTAGTGTGAGATTTTGAGATTTTAATAGGAATTTCAACCCTTTTTGTGATTAATATTACGCTTAATTGCTTTTTAAGTTGCATACAAACATTGTCTACAAATGCTTAATATGCTCATACCATTTTGAAAATTAATCCCCAATCTGTCATGGATGGACCCACATCCATTTCAATATGCTGAAACCATCCTAACGAAAATATGCAATCTCTTTCTTGGAAGGACGGACCTACTTTAATGAACTTAGGGATATGCTCATTATAAGTAGCTCTCATTTAATTACATATCCACCATATCATCCTCATGCATGCGTCTGTTCTATATAAGTAGATATCTTTTAATTGTCCAATTTCAATGTTATACAAAATTGTTGGTGATACAATTGTCAAGAAAGTTGACTAGCTGCAAACCTTTTAATATCTTATCAAATCCATGATAAAACTTAATGTGCCCTACACCAAGTTTAAGAAGTATTTTACTGACATTACAGCCCAATAGGTTTGTTATTGATGTAATAGATATATGTAGATGGATCTTAGAGGCCAAGCCTATGGAGGTCCATTCTACGTATGAACACTAAAATGGAAGATGACTCTCTATCCTAGTTCTCTACAAATACCTCTTATCATACTTATTGCACATTTGAATTAAGAGCAATGAAAGAGCTTGATTTTTTTCTATACTCTTTTATTTAGTCTGTCCACTTGAAGTGGAATCTCTAATGTTTTAGGATCACTTTTGAGAATCCACATCATTTTGGCACCATTTATAGGAACATTGCTAGATCTAATGCTAAGAATGCAGACCAAATCCAAATTACATGCTCAGAAGAACAAACAACAATATGAGAGCCCCTACACGTGCGCAATGGGTCCGCCAATAAGGATTGCGCCGCAATAAAAGCTACCCCCTAGTTTAGAGTCTCGTCTTCATAGAGTGATGCCTTCACCTGAGGCAATTATCCAACCCACATCAAAGGCCTTAAGCAATGATTGAAGAGTCTTTGCTATGTTGCACCAAGGAGCTCATTGTCAACTGCTCATTAAATGAAGCCCCCTTGTCCTCTCATCAAGGTCAAGATTTTATAGTCTCCGAGGGGATTGAACATCTTTTCAATAAATTGTCTCATCGATTGGAGCCCTTAGTAGGTGCATTTCTTTGGTTCTATCCTAGGTAAATCTTGTATTACATTAATCAATAATGAGTGAGGGGAATCACAATCCTTCCTTAGATGAACAACTTTTCTGTAGAGCTTATGCAAAAATGAACTGCTTATTTGTGGAGCTTATGTGAAAATGAGGCTACCAGATCAATATGGTTATCCCAGAAGTTACGGCATATAGTAATTTTGGGCACTCTTTTTGTTATAGCAATATAATGTAAGCCCGGAAACATTTGCATGGTCATAAAATTTATTCAAACCTTATCTTCTTTTTTAAAATCCTTAAATTTAAAAGAGATATGTGGCCCTTTACTATTTCCCACACACAACCCTCGTTACAAAGCAAAGTTGTTATTTCCTCAAAATCGATTAATCCAGTCAAGAATTGTTTAAATTGGTCAACATCAACCTCTAGAATCCCATAATGCCTATTAATCATTTTGATATCACATAGTATTAGACAATCTTGAACAAATACCTTTTTTTATTTTCATATTATGTTGTGTTTGTGTAAATTCATGGACTATGCACACAACACCCCAAGGCAAGCGAATTTTAGCACTTGGGCATCAATTTTGCAGATTGGGTCTTCTTTAATTATGATCCTTCTTAGTCCGAATTAACTTGGGTCCTGGATTCAGACCAGGTCTTGTTTAATCCCAGTCTTTTTCAGAGTGGGTCTTCTTTGATCATAGTCTTTTTCAAATCGGATTAACTTTTTCATAGTCTTTTTTTAGACTAGGTCTTCTTTGATCCCAATTTCTTTTCAGCTTGGGTCTTCTTTGGTCATGGTCTTTTTCATATTAGATTAAATTGGTACTGGTCTTTTTCAGACTATATCTTCTTTGATCTCAATCTTTTTTAGAATATGTCTCCTTTGATCATGGTCTTTTTCAGACTAAATTAACTTGGTCTTGGTCACCTAGTCGTCTTTGATCCCAATACCTGAAGATTGAGGATTGATCCTGCGACCTCATCAAGGAATTAGTTGTTCAAATATGAAGTGATTCAAAATGAATGAAGGCAAGAGCAATCAAGAGTTAATTCAACCATAGCTTTGAGTGAAAAGGTTACATTTTAAAAAATTAAGCGTATTTGTTGCCTAAGTAGGTCTACATTGAACATCTACTATTTCATTTTTGGCCTGCAAAACTTGTACTAGGCCGGAAGTCCTGAAAATAAATACCTCTTACATGACCTCCTGCCATCATATCGAGTACACTATACGGTAAGTTGTCTTCCAATTAATCAAGTCAAAGGTCTTCCCAACCTTATGACCTGTTTTCCTTATTTTTATTAAAATTACTACAGCTCTTTAATCGTGATCAATATTGGCGTTGTTGTTTTGTCTTGTCAGAATCTACTCCTAGCTTATCCAAGTGTATGGGATCTTTTAGATCTGGGAGATCGAGATTGAGGTTGAGATTGAGATTGATTTTTCTCAATTCTGTATCTATCCACATCATCCCTACTTCTCTTATGATCCTTTTTTTCATCTTCAATTACACTTTTATTCCACTTTGTATCTTTCATGAGGTTGACCTCCTCCTCATGAATATACCTCTCTACAATTTCCATCAGTTGTTTAACATTTATTAGGGACTCGCCAACTAGTGCTGATGCCAAAGGATTCTTCTTAAGGCCATGAACGAGGATACTAACCATCGTGTCTACCTGGATATCAGGAACCTCCAAGACCTTGCTATTGAACTTGATGATGAATGTTTAGAGTGCCTCATTCTCACTTTATGTGATAGTGAAGAGGTAAGTAGCAATCTCTTCGCTCTCTTTTAGCTAGCAAATTGGAAAAAGAAATTTCTTAGACAACTGGTCATAGGTCAAAATTGATCCTAGTGAACTATTCCTCTGCTCGAGCATAAAAAGTGGTAATAAAGATCCTACTATTGATTGCGTCGTTTATCCATATAACTGCATGATGTTCTCAAGGGAGGTAAGGTACTCTTGCAGGTCCTTGTTTCCATCATACTGCAGAGGTCAGGTATTTTAGACCCTGGTAATAAGGTCTTAGTATCTCCTGGTTGAACGACAAATTTCTTTTTTGCAAGGATGACCCTGAGGCAACTCGTTTTTTCATCTTGTCTAACCTCTTGCTAAGTTGTTCCACTTGCTCGCTGAGATCATCGATCTTAATACCACCTCAGTGAGTACATAACTTTAAAGCCCTTATCGATCTTCTGTTGTAATGGGATCGTGAGGTCGAGATCGCAAAACCTCACTTATGAATTCTTTCGACTCTTCAATCCACTCTAGTCTATTTTCTAGCTCAGAGTCTGTAGGTCGCTTTGTTTGAAAATTTTACCTTAGTTGTACGGGCCTAGGCGCCTCTTGGTTCGATGGTCGCACAAAAGAAAAAGAGGGAATCCCAGCCTGATGTTCTTCTAGTAGTTTCCTCCCCTAATCTTCCGTTGTCTTCTTGAGGTAAGCCAGAGCTCACTGCTCGAGCTCATTAAAAGGGTGGAAGGGGTGAATAGTAAGGTCGGTGGGGTCGCCACGTTCAGTGATGCTATTACTGGAGTGTTTTGTTGCTCTTCGGGATGGTCTACCATGGCGCAAGACCTTGACCTAGCTCAAAGACAAAAAGGAAACTTTACCACCAAATGATGTGGGATTGGGAGTGGTCCTTCAGCCCAAAGTCAATTTGGGCCACAAGTTTTTTGAATGTCCTTGAGGTCTAAGAATCTGCAATTAAAGAACCCTCTAATGCTCAAGTTAATATTTGGAGAACAAAGGATGTAAAGAAATAATATAGAGAGAATACATGAGAGTAGAGGGTGTGCACACTATAGAAATAAAGTAAAGTGCGTCATTCTAAATGGGCCAATTGATATGGCATGATCTAAGTGCTTTCTACCAAGTTGGGTTGATGGTCAAGACTTATAGAGGTCGCAGTTCAAGTTAAGCAACCCAGATCCGACCCATTCTAGTGTTGTGTGGATCCTTTTATTTAGTGAGGGTATTTATAGGTATTTGTTGGGTAATAATGGTATTCATTGGCCTAATTTATCTCATGTGGTCCTAATTCATTTTGTAGAATTGTCTTCACGTATTTTGGGCCATTTGACTTGAGTATGAGTTGAAATAACACTTTTAAGCTAGCCCATTAAACTCTAATTCTATAAATCCTCATCATCTTAGATATTCCTGTACATCGATCCAACTTGTATGGTCATTTGGTCCGCTAGGCTATACATTAAGTTTTATAATCTTTGAGTTTTCCCTATCCTCTTCATTTGAGATTAGAAGGAGTAAAAACTTGTAGTAAATTTGCTTAAGGTGAAAACTCGCATTTAATCATTGATTGTGCTGAATAAATGGTTCTGGTGCGAGATATCGGCATATGCTGAATTCTTTTTTTATTTTTTGCCTTTTTTAATTTATAATTACATTTTTGCTTTGTCTCACTCTAAATCAAAATGTTCTGGAGGTGGTGGTGTATGAAGGCATGATAAGGGAAAAACCTTCCAGCAAAGAAGAGGCACGCCAATTCATAAAAGGTTTAATCACATTTCTGTAGTGATCCTTCTTTTGTATATTCTAGTAATTTCTAACTCTGAGAGCCTTATATTTTTGTATTGCAGGTTATTCTGGTGGACGTGCAGCAACTGTGAGTTCTGTTCTTGTTACAAACCTTAGCACCGGATTAAGAAAAGTGGAATGTGACAAAGTGGAGGTACTATTTAACTGAAATCAACTCTTAGTAGCTTATTCTAGGAGATAGGAAGTAGAGATTTCTTTATTTCTTTTTCTCCTCTCCTGTGATTCATGGATATGCTTGATAAATGCCTATCTGATTATTTTTGAAATATTTATTAAATTGGCTGATAACTCTTATGGTCGATATGATAATGCTGTTCCTGAAAAGATGACAAATACTTCTGATTGATGCCCTATTTTATAAAACAATTATAGTCAGCATATTTCTTTGATTGTCCTATGTTTTAAGACTGCATATCTCTTATATGCTGGATCAAGGAAAAAAAATTGGTCAAGGGCTTATGGAAACCAAGTTTTTACAGTATTTGTATTTTGCAAAGAGGACAAGAGTAGTGGGAGTCATCACATTATAGTTTTATTATAAGTAGTCTTGGACTGCTCTATTTACATCACTTCAATAAAATTCTTCACTTTTCTTTGATCACAAAAACAAAATACTGTGTCAGGTGATGTAAGACTTTGTTATACTGATGTGTTGGTCTCATATGAAGTTTTTATAGCAAGAAACATGTATCTTGGGGACATTATCCTCCGAAAAATATTTGAATGCATGTATAGACTGCCAATGCTACTGCTTGGCTTATTCAGCAGTAACAAAGTTCTGCTGTAAAGGCAGCTCTTGAAGGTACCATTGAAATTGTAATGCTTGTGCATTTGCTTGGCTTCCATGTTCTGCATGTATTGGGGCAAAGTCTAGCTGAGTAGTAAGTGTTTCCTTAATTGTTCTCATGTATCAAGGGAAGTGTGTGGATGATTTAGCAGATTCTAAATGATACAGCTTTGCTTCCAACTTCCATAACTTTTTGGGTTTTCTTTGAGAAAGAAATACTTTTCTTTAATGTTGCATGATATATTAGAAACTTTTGTCCTTTTACTATTCGGCCGGCATTACGTTTGTACTTGTGATAATTTAACCCACACACTAGAGAACTGCAGAATAACCACTCAGAAAATTGCTTCTAAGACTGATATACAGAGCACGTCTTGCTCTATTTATCTGTGATTATAACCTTTGTATATAATAAAGTCCAATACCACATAGAATACTTTTATTTCATTATTTTCTGTGTTGTATTTTCAATTAGACCTTCCGCTTTTTCTCTGTTTCGTTTGGTCATCTTTTGCAAGTACTTTTTCATGATAGTTGTTTTGACTCTCTTACAGATTCATTTCCATGATATACCAGAACAAATAATAGATAACCTGGTATGGAATTCTCTAACCTTTCTTTACTTTTATAGCCCGTCTTATTACCATTGGATTAACAATTTGTAAGTTGTCGTTTTCTGTTTTCCAGATAGAAGAAGGGATTGTGCTCAATGTAGCAGGAGGGCTAATAATTGAACATCCTCTGGTTCTGCCATATGTGAAAGAAGTGGTTGGTATCAACAATTTTCCTTACAATTACAGTTTTACAGGCATAAAAATCCAGGTTTTATGATGGTTATGGAATTCTAGTATGTGATCTTGTCTTAAAACAACATTCTTAATTCTTGCATGCTCACTGCCTCGTATCTCTATTCTGAAAACATGCAAAAATACTTTGGCTCATTTTGACAGAAGGGTGGAACTGATAGCGTGATGGGACTCCCAAAAGCTCTCACTAGACAACTAATGGAGGAGGTTCTGTAGATCAAACCTTCACATTCTTGTTACTGACTTGCATTCATTATGTATGCTTAGACAAATATATGATTATTCCATTTGTTTCTGTCATGTTGCTCCGAATGCTATAAGCGTGTGTTAGGCCCACTGTGGCAACACTTGGAACAGAATTTGGAAGTGGCAATACATCCAGTGCTTGAACAGTTTATTACATTTGAAGAGTCGATGATATTGTAAACAGTTATGAATTGTTTTCCAACTTAATCTGTAGAATCATGGCTGCAAAACAGCTATTCATCTATGGTCCATTCCAATTTAATTCTACACTAATAATATATATGTGTGTGAGTGTGCGTGCGCGCGTGCTTGTGCGCACACTATAAACTATAAAGTACGATGGAACGGGTTTCCAGGGGTGATTGGACTCGAACTTAGGATCTTCCCTTATAAGAAGAGTGACACTTTTATAAGGAGGGATTGGCGTCTCCAACTACTAGATTGAATCTTAACTTTTGACATGAGATGTCTATGTTGAGTTTATTATATTTGTAAATTTAAAATTAATTCAAGCCCCAAAAAAGATAAGATGAACTATATTTTTAATACTAATTAACAAGAAATATTATATGAATCCTTCTTTATAAACATTTCTATTATGAATACATTAATAGTCTCTTAAAAATTATATTTACAATTATATTATGTCCTAATCTGAAAAAAATCCATATCAAAGTGGCTGTAGTAGATAATATAAACGAGTATGAAGTTTTACTAAATTCCCACTTCAACTTTGATATATATTGATGACAATTTGTGTATGAACTTCATTAATTTTTCTTTATAAGTGAAAAAGGAATTATTATATGCCAAGATGGTATATATGTTATATTTCACCTGGATTTGATAATTAAAATTTATTAACAAACCATAATATTTTACAGGCTTAGTTACGGTCACATGATGGGCTTGAATCCAACTGTGCATAACCCTATTTTACGACACTAACTCTTCGTTTGGATCTTGAATTTTACAAAGAAAATATTAAGAACGCTTCAAATATTTGTTAATATTTGTACTTTTGCATTTTCTTTCTATTTTTTTCTCACTATTTTTCTTGATCAAAAGATAGCATAAGTGATACATTTTGTATAATTAGGTTATGGTGCTATAATTTTGTTATATATAAATCTCAAAAAAGGAAAAGAAAGAAGGAAAAAAAAAAAAAAAAGAAAAAAAAGAGGGAAAAACAATACTCTAGTTGCAATATCTGAATAGATAATGGCTATTGTGAACTCTCATTTGCTTCATCCATGCAGGAGCCAAAAATTAACATGTAATAATTAAGTACACTTTATGTACTATATAAAAGACAAAAGGCTACCATTTTACACCTAACTTTTCGTTTATGAAATTTTCCCTTGATAGTCAGAGCAATGAATCCATGGAAGTACTTTGCTTCATTGGAGCTTGAGATACTTCAACCTGCCAAAGGAAAAAGAAGAAAATGAAAATATTAGCCACGATCAATCCATAGCTGATGTTAAAAATTTATCTCAAGTTGTCATAGCTAATTTTTGGTACAATCAATTTGCAGTTAATGATTATATTTTTTTATATATATTAAAATCAGAAGAAAAATAGTATTGATTTATGACAACCTTTGATCTTGATCATCCACCATATTGTATGATCCATTGTTGGTGTCTCCGTACGACTTATAATTAGGCAGAGGCACCTTCCCTGATTCTATATGGTTTATATCTTCGACCAGCTTCTGGTAATGGCGCTTCACCTCCTCCACGGTCTTCCCGCCGACGGCCCTCGCCAGATTCTGCCACCACTCCGGCGAGTTCCTACCGTCGTACGATGCTAATGCATCCTCGAACGCCTTGTTTTGCTTCGCTGTCCAGGTCGAGTTTGAGCTCATATTCTTTGACAGATCTTCACAAAAGCTGCTGATCGAATATATGTATCCAAGTGGAAATTCTGTGGTGCAATGGAATGTGGTGTGGCTAGCTGGTCTGTATATATAGTGTTTGAGTGGAGGGAAGGGGGGGGGGGGGGGGGGGGGTTAGGGTGCTTTTGGCCACGTTTGGGAGAAAATTTTGGGACTTTTCTTTGCTTTCCAGGCAAATATCACCAAATGTAGATGAAGGAAGGGTGCATTGTAGGCAGGATGCTTTTTATCCGAAGTAAAGTTGCTTCTTAGTTGGTTTTGAGACGTGAAAATGCATGAAATAATCATGTTTATAGTGGGTCCAGAGTATCATGCCCCAGGCGTGCAAGTCCATTGGACGTAAGAATTGCCTTCAAAATCTATTGAGTGTATTTTAAAATTGCACCATAATCGATCTGTCCAAAACAAATACCCTATCAATGCTGATGAGTTTTTTAGTCAAAGTTGATTTCATAGTCATTTTTTTAGTATTTAGTTTATGTGGGATAAGACATTACACCAGAGTGGAACAAAATGTTGAAAATCCAGCTTAGGAATGGCAACGGGGCAGGTCTGGCAGGACTCGGGACTCGTCCTGTCTTCCCTTTGGCCCCGAACCCGGCGGGTTGGACCCGCCTGACCCCTTTTTTGTTTTTGTTTTGGGCACCCTCTCTTCACTTGAATGTACAGATTTCGCTGTGGTGGATAGAGGATTTGAGAGAATAAAACTAAAACAAGTAAAAAGAAAGAGAAGTCCTAATTTTCTAATATAGTATTATGGCATACTGGATGCTTATACTTATATATATGTTATATATAATATTAATTGAAATATTTGACAAATTATTATTGATAATTAAGCTAATTTAATTAATCAATTTGTAAATTTTATTTAGCTATCATATCACACTAATCTTGTGAATTAAGTTAAATTATGTAAGAATACACAACTATAAAGTTATAAATCCACAATAATTATCCCTATATATTTGATTTTTGAAAGTGAAAAAATCCTAAGTTTAGTTTATTTTAATTTATTTGTGTATTTTACAATTAATATATATTTTTTATATTATTAGTATATAAATTTCAGTTCAATTTGGATTGGATTGATTTTTTATATTAAAAACGAAAACCGATCCAATTCAATCGATTTTAAAAAAATAAATTCAATTCAATCCAAAAAAATTTAATTTTGATCGATTTTTGATTTTTTTAGATCGATTCATCAATTTTTTTTGAATTAGATTGAATTTAAACACTCATAGTACCAAAATTCTAGACGTCTACTTTTAGCCTAGATCCACCCTCCACCCCATCCCCAAATAAAAAAAGAAAGAAAGAAAACGTGAGTCCTTCCTCATTAAGAATAAATATTGCTTTTTTCAAAGCAAGCCCCATCAGATCAAATGATGTTTTAGTTAGCTTTACATGTCCGTACCATGTCAGTACAACATGCGTTACTAAAAAGTCAAATTATGTGTCCTAATGTCTCCATCTTTTCCTTTCTTTGGCAGCTGCTTTTCTCGGCATTCTTTCATGATATTAATCCCTTCTCACTAATCATGCGCCCTTTAGATTAAACTTGAAAATGATTCCAGTAAATAATCTTTGCCCTTACGCTATCTTTTGTTTTGAGCAATATGTTGCTGTGATTGCTTAAAAGGAATTAACAAATAAGAACCTCAATTTAGTGGACCCTAAATGTTTTCCATTTCTTGCAGGCATGAAAGTGTGGCTGCCGAAAGTGTTAGAACAGAATGTGTAAATCATGACGTATATAATCTCATTTGGACATGCATGATCGATCTTTACTTTCTCCATAAGATAACTGGAGAGCAAATTGACCATTTGCATGGAAATCTTTAGGGCCCGTTTGGTTTTATTTTCATTATTTTTAAAATTTAAGAAGTTAGTGACAATGAGTTAAAAATGAATTTGTATTTGGATAGACCGTTGGAAAAGTGATGATTCTATTGGGTTTATTATATTGTAGCTGTAGAAAGATAACAATAATGATATATATGTTATTGAAAGAAAATATATAGGTTATTGGGGAATGTATTTTAAAAAATAAAAATAAAATATATTGTGTGAAAATATGTATTAAAGTGATGGAGTTTCTATTTTCAAATAGTAGAAAATGTGAAAATGAAGTTTGCGAATGAAAACAAACAGGGCCTTGGTTAAAGATATAAGAGAGACTAATCATGTTCAATGTTCGAGTATGTTGCTATTGGTCCACTCTCTCATGTTCAATGTTCAAGTTTGTTGCTGCTGGTAGATCATCCCTACATTGGGACACACGCTCAATAATACCATATAGTTACTTTTGTCAAAGAATTAATCCTTCTCATTGTTTTTCCATTGCTATATACCTAGGTCGGTAAATTTCTCGTAGCCATTTTTATAAGAGATTATGATATATCAGCTCGGTATAACGATCTATTAAATAGTGTTCTTAGCAAGCATGCATATATATTTTGGGCTTTCACAATTTTGATTCGTACATCGATAATGATAGCATTAGTGCCTAGGCCATTTGAACTATATTTTCAGATACCACTATATAATTACAACCCGTTTTTGCTGAATGGGGACAAAACACCCATGCGTTAGCACGTGGTGCAGTGGCTCCATCTCAATTATATCTTTCTATAAAATGAAATATATATATATAAATATATGTGTATGTATATATTCTTTGTGGTGAAAGGTTATCCAGATATATTTGGAATCCTTATCATCCACGTTGGTATCCAGTAAAAATCCATCTTCATGGGTGCTGTTTCTTTGTCATGAACTTTAAGAGCAACTATGTGTGGAATTTCAAGTTGAAGATGGGATCCAGTTGAATGGACTTGAATGAGAGATTCCATGGATTCAATCTTGATAAGATTGAAGAATAACTAAAGTCAACAAAATGAGGAGATTATTAAAAAAGCTTCTTTCTCACAAATTATAGAACTTAGCTATTCTCTTTGTTATGCCAAAGAAATTCACAAAATTCGACCAATCAGAAAATTCATAATAGTTTCAATGAAATGCAAATATATGGCAAAACCATATTATTTGTGTACAGTTTTCCATTGAAAATTAAGATGGAGAAGTGATTATTTTGAACAAAACCATGTTTTGCTTCAATGGAAAGCATTATTACGTACATAGCATTGGTTTAGACTATAACTAAGACGATGTTTATTGAGTTTATAAACTCTTGAAAACGTTTTATAAGATATTTGGAAGTTTATAAAATATTATAAAATGTTCGGTAAGTTTTTTAGAAAATAATCTTATAAACTCTAAAAATAAGATATAATAAAGAGTTCATAACTTATTTCTAAAATTTTAACAATCCTTATAATTTTAAATATGTTAGTTACAAAATTGTTATTACTAACATGTTATAAATTTCAAAATCTTATTCTATCCAAATACTTCAAAAGCTTATCTTTAAGATAAGATCTAATATCTTATAAGTTTCGAAACATCTCATAGTAAACTTATAAGATGTTTTCAATACATTTGGCTGAATACACTCAGTTTATAGTTCAATTTTGAGTGTCCAAAACAAATTGTGTGCGCGTGTGTGTTTCTGTAGTTTTCAAACACTTCCTTTGGATTATGCTTAATTTGATATTGACTTCCACAAACTATGGTAGATCCTTTCTAGATACATTATTCTACTGATATAGAAATATTCCCTTATCATTTTGATTGAATATGTCATATGTGGTTATATTGCCTCTCCTTTCCCTTTCCAAATCTTGCAGATCCATTTTAATTTTATTTTTACTTGGGGGACCTGACCTTGCAACTTCGAGCTGGCCACCTTTTGCTCTCAAGGGACGAGGATGACAATAACATTTCTCATCACATATGTTTCCCAAAACTTAGCAACTTAGCCCCACTATTTGATTTTATCTCGACCAGATTCCTCCGTTAGTGAGTACTTTCTAAATTTATTGAAAAGATTTTATAAGTTTCTAGATAATATAAGATATTTTTAGAATGTTAGATTCTATTTTAAAAATAAACTCTTGAATTATTTGAATAAATACCAATCTAAGAGCTTATAAAATACTAATAATGATAATTTTGTAACTAATATGATTAAAATAAAAAAAGTCAGATATTGAAAATAAGTCAAAACTTCTTACTTTATATTTATAAATAATTTATAAAATTTTAACATCTTACTTTGGGATGTTATTAGTTAAATTAGGCAATTTTGAATTGACATAAAAAAAACTAGTATTACTTCACCTAAAGCTGCTGAAATCCCTAATCAGTAAAACAACTGTTTGCAATAAGCAAGCAATGGAAGCAAAGGTTTTGAAGCAGAATAATAACCTGTATGCGCCAATTGGAACTGGCAGAAGAAGAGCGGTTGCTGGGTGTAGTGAAGCTACCCCTTTTTAAAAAATTTTATCACACATTTTATACAATCTTTTAAGTTATGAAATATTTTGAAAAACTTATAAGCTCACTTAAATACCCTTTTTACTTGAAAATTTAAACAATGAATTTGGATTTGGGGGGCCTAACTTAGCAAAAGATCACTTACAGCAATATCTATTCAGACTTCAGAAATTTGTCCAAGTGAATCCTCTTTGCATTCGTTGCTAAACTTTTTCAGCACCATTTTTTTTAATGGAATATATAAAAGGGAAAGAGATGAAAGGGAAAATACCAAGTCATAACCAAGTGGCCATAAATTCCTATTTACCTCACTTTGGTAACAAATGAACATCTGAACTTGATGGTAATGAGCATGAAGATGTTACTTCTGTGTTTTCAACAAGCAGTATATGTACGCCCTTTATATTTTTTTAAATTTCATCTAAAATTTGTGTTAACTCAAACTAGCCCCATAATTTTGGAAATGAAGGGCATATTACATTAAAACTCAACAAGTCTTTCCTTTGTCAAGGAAGAGGGAAGAAGAACTCCTTAAAATATGGGCCCTCTAAGATTCAGAATTCTTACTGTTATCTATCTTACAAGTTTACTTCTTCTACAGAATCTAACCTATCATATCTGTCCTACAAAGACTGTGCTGCCTCGTTAGCTTCCTCGGGTGGTGGCGGAGCTACAGTTGCTTCTACTGGTCCGTTTGTTGTTTTGTCCTCCTCTGCTTCCTCAGGTGGTGGCTGAGCTGCGGTTGCTTCTCCTGGTCCATTATTTGTTTTGGCCTCGTCTGCTTCCTCGGGTGGTGGCTGAGCTGCAGTTGCTTCTACTGGTCCGTTTATTGTTTTGGCCTCCTCTGCTTCCTCAGGTGGTGGCTGAGCTGCGGTTTCTTCTCCTGGTCCATTATTTGTTTTGGCCTCGTCTGCTTCCTCGGATGGTGGCTGAGCTGCGGTTGCTTCTCCTGGTCCGTTATTTGTTTTGGCCTCATCTGCTTCCTCAGGTGGTGGCTCAGCTGCGGTTGCTTCTACTGGTCCGTTAGTCATTCTGGCCTCGTCTGCTTCGTCAGCTGGTGGCTGTGCTGCAGCTGCTTCTACTGGTCTGTTAGTCGGTCTGGCCACACTGTACTTTTTTAGTAGTCTATCTTTGTTTTCTTTCCACCATTCTTCTGCCTGCTGCTCGCTAAATTTTCGCTTGCTGTACAATGTCCACATGTAAAGGTGTTGAGTAAACCCAACTGTTCTGCAGTTTCTAGTTTTTATAGCAGAACTGTACCAAGTTTTCTCCATCAATATAGAACTCTAGCTTTCAAGAACTTAGAGGGAATACAAATGCGTGAAGAAATCAACTATTTGGCAGTTTATTCAATTCTTTCCTGAACCTTAGCAAGCAGATGAATTTTATGCACTATTTTAACATGTTGAGCAATTGATGCTGAAATGAAGAGTTGATACACAAATGGAACAAAGGAATTAGTTCAATGAAATCTTGTTGCCTAATAACAATGCACTTTGGTGTCATGTTCCAATTCATTCGGCAGAATCATACTTAACAGATTCCTAATATCAAATAATAAAATAGAAATTTCAGCATGTTGGAAGAAAACTTGTAGGTGGTCTAGTAAGTCGATGGACAGTGGAAATATAGAGCCGTTGTCACTCCCAGGCAGAGTACAATCCATCTCAATCTGCCAAATTAAGCACATGGGCCTTGTTTTCCACAGGCCCCTAGCCCATCTTAATAAGTCTCAATTCTCTGGCATTGGAAGTGGATTTATTGAGATCTGAAGCAAATTGTGCAAAAGGCTCATAAATTACAAGAAGAGTTCTAACTTTAAGCCCGCTACCTGGTTGGGTTAAATATCCTTAAATGTCAGATCCAGAACTAATTCTTGGAAATCCTGGGACAAATTTTATTAGAGCTAATTTGGAGTAGAATATCTTTTAAGATGCTTTCCTGGAGAGTAAATACCAGAAACCAGGCTTCCAAAATTGGTCTGACACATTACGAGCATATTTGGAAGAATTGCACATTCAGACAAGGTAATTGTAACTTGACTACTTTTTTTTAGAAGCAATGTTTATGATAATAGTTCGTGTAAATTAAGTTTTTCATTTTCCCCTTATCATCCCTCATGGGATCAACATTATTTTTATGAGAATCTACACATTTCAGATTACTAGAGTAGAAAGCAAATTGTTCTATCAAAACTGAAACCAATGCTATGAATACTGAAACACTTGTTTATCGATTGAAGTAGAGAAGTTCAGAATCAAGCAATATCATTTGTACTTATGACTGGAAAAGTCAGAAAAATGAAATCTCTTAGATATTTATCATGTTAATGTATATATTTGTGAATGCATGCAGTTCTTATATGGTTTAAGTAATAAGTTTACAAATAATGAAAAAGAAACAAGAGGTTCTGTAACATACCTGAATCTGACCCTCTTGAAGAACTTGGTTCCATTTGCAAGTAGAATGACTGTTACGTAAACACCTGGTTCAAATTGCTCAATAAATTCTCTTTGTCCCGCAAATTTTGCAGCTTCAGGTGTCCCAGTCCCTCCTTCTGTGCTAGATTGCTTTCTCTGAGACACAGACGATTCATTGATTTCTGTTGGAGTTCCATCAACATCTGGTGGCAAGTCCTGAACTCCAGGATCAACACGATCTTCTGTTCTAAGATCTTCCTTGATATTTGATTCATTGGTTATTGCCATTTTATCAGAATGATTCTGTTTCTCGTGTGTTGGTTCTGATGGCAAACCAGAACTACCTTCAGATGCTTGATCCCCAATTGTATCAAAAAAAGATTCAACTTGAGCTTGTATTACTTTAAAGGGTTCACTCTCAGATATCTCTGGAGGCAACTTCTCTGTAATTTCTTTTAACTAGAAAAACAAGAATTCTTATTAGTACAAATACTATCATCAAAAGATTAGGAAAGTAAAAGCTTGACATCTTGCCACTTTTGCTTAGTTAACATAAATACCTCCATCAGCATAAATGAGGCAAAATGGTAAGAGAAAACTAGAGAAAATTCTAATAATTTTCCCAACAAGAACCTTAGATCATCTTTTTCAATTGCTTTTCCCAAATATATTGATAGTGACATGATAAATTTCATGAAAACACTCAAATGCTCATTACTATGGTCTAAGTTCTTTGAATTCTTTTTAATATAAATTTGAAATGAAAAGTCTCGCAGAAAGATGGATAGAAATGAAACAATTGAATTACTTGATCTGTGATAGTCTTGATGGCCTGCATTGCTCTAATACACTTGGAGGATCTATCAGCAGCCAATGAAGTAGCTTCTTCGGCAGTCTTCTTTAACTTCTGAATTTCTGTATCTTGGGCTTCAGTTTTTTGTTTTAAACTCTTAACCTAAGTTTAAAAAACAGTAATAAACAATTTGCAAACAAATCAAAGTAAGAGATTGAAGTTGTTAACAAGAGAAAATTCGTACTTGGCCATGCAGTTTGGACACTTCTTGGTTTAAAATATCATTTGTCTTCTTTAAAGTATCAACAACACCCCTTGAAAATACAGGAGGAGCAGTACGTGGAGGACTCGGTCTTCTTGAGTATGGGGAAGCAGGTCTTGAGTTGGACTGAGATTGTAGCTGGGGCTGCTGAGGCTGTGGAGCTGATGTGATGACCGGCTTTAGAGCAAATTGAAGGGCACTAAGCGAACTTGGGAAAGCAATATCCTTTAGCTGTAAGAGAGATGGAACTTGGGAAGCACGCACTATGGAATAGTCATCAGATCTCATTCCATGCATTCCAGACCTGACCTCAAGATACTTGACTGGTTCAACTGTGGGGGAGAAAAGAACTCTCGAAGTTCTTCCGTCTCCCCTATCTGATCTAATACTGAAATCCATTGACCGACGATGACCAGATGATCGACGAGTTAAAGTTGCTATATTTCCAACATCTGCAGCCCTTTTAAGTTTCAGATAGCAAGAATCACAGACTCGATGTGGTTTCCCAGGAGTTGGAGCGAGTGCTGCCCGCAGTGCCTTTTTGGAACTGCAAGCATGGCAATGCACCAGGCCACAGTTATAACAGTTGTGTCGTTTTCTAGTAAAGCCAAATGCCTGCCTGCAAGCTGTGCAGGCTGATTGATCTGCTCCAGATACCCACTTATGGATGCATATACTAGCCGTATAATTTGAGCCACAAGCAATGCTCCTCGCGTGCCTGTCTTTAAGAGCTTCAACCAATGTTGGAACATTGTGATCTTCTGAGTCCCCATGTCCTAGTCTTCCATTGGCTCCTCTTCCCCAGGTAAAGACTTCACTTCTTGAAGTCAGGAGTGCAACATGATGTGCACCACATGTTATTTGTTCCACAAACTCTCCCACTAATCTATCTTGTACTAAGCCAGGCAACTTCCCATCCGATAGCGGATTGCCCAGTTGACCATACTCATTACTTCCCATTGTGAAGACATGGCCTGACATAGTAAGGGCAACGGTTATGTTGTGTCCACATGCTACCTGATGGATGTTGTAATCAATAAGGGCAGAAACACAAGTGGGAAAAAGATAACTCTCTTTGTTTCCATGACCGAGTCTATTTTTATCGCCATCACCCCAGGTGAATAACTTTCTTGAGGAAATATTTGCACCAGACTGGTTTGTGACTTCTATAATAGCAGCAGTGTGCCACACTCCACAGGAAACAGCAACAGTTCTCAAACCACTCAATGATTGGACCTCCTTTGGATATGGAATGCTTTCACGGTCGCCATGACCTAGAGCTCCAAATGTTCCATCCCCAAAGGTAAACAGATTTCCAGTAGAAGTTATCACTGCTGAATGCCAGGTTCCACAAGCAACTGATAAGACCTGAAGGCCATCCAAAGATCCAGAAACTCTTTTCGGTATCCAGTGGCTAATATTATTGCCATGACCAAGAAGTCCTGCATTATGCGTACCATCACCCCAGGTATATAAATCACCAGATGTAGACAGTGCACATGTATGAAACTCACCACATGCAACAAAGTCAACATTTGTAACAGCCAAATATTCTACTAGTCGAGGACGACCAAAGTCCTTTTCAATCCCATGACCCAGTCTGCCCCCAGATTCCTCTCCCCACGTAAAAACCTCACCTTGCCTAGTAAGAAGAGCAACATGCCGAACACCACAAGCAATTTGTTGCACGTCAAGAACTACATTCGATTCCAATAGTTTAGGAGTCAGTACATCATTTTTTATTGGAACTGGATTCCCAGTTCCATCTGTTATTCCATCAGACCAAATCTCTCCCCACACATAAAGATCACCAAGTGATTCTATGTCATCTGGTCCAGAACCCTGACTTGAACAACTAGGAGTACTTGAGACACTAATTCGGAAACCATCTGCCCCACTCGTTCTTATTTGCATACTTGCACATTCAGATCCCACATGTGAGCTAGAAGTATTCAAGGAATTATCACGAGAACTAGAATCAGTGGAGAGTCTGCCGTGGCAAATACTTGAACTGAGTTCTAGTTTTGCTCCAAATGGGTGATTATCTTGAGAGATATCACCACAACCATGCAACTGCAAACACATACATGTGAATTACATCAGTCACTTACTAAAATTTTCCACCAAAAATCTTGACAAAATATGAAACCATAGATTAAAGTTCCACACTCCAAAATTTGACAATCAAACAACAATTGCTATCCCTAGTGCATGAGTAACCAAAATATGTTATACCAGACTTTCGCAGAGTTATGAAGGAAAGCTAAAATGTATGTTCAATTTTGTAGTTTGTGAATCTTCAAATTTTCTGCTTACTCTTATTTTGTGAGTACAACAGTTGTTCAGCAAACTTTAAAAGGCAACAAGGCAGTAGAAGATTTGTGCAACTAAACAGAAATGTTCCCGAATTTTCCAGAAAGCCTTGTAGAGAAATTTAAGGTGTGCTCTTTTATTGGAACATTCAACTCTCAGGAAGTTATCCAGTTTCCCTATAATCATGAAAACCAAAATGACGTGCAAGAAATATCCACCCCTCCCCCCTGCATCCCCGTACATCATCAGTCTGTTCAAGGAACAGCTGAGTAGAAAGCTCATTGAGAATGTAACTACTCAACTCATGCCTTGATTGTGAATTGCATTGGAAACAGCTTTTATTTTGGTTCCCAGTGTTAGAGAAGTACCGAAGTCTGCCTCCATCCCTTCCAGAAATTGGATCTTGCTTGGAGTTTGAGATGTTTGCCAATGATCATAGCCATATTAAATTGCAATGGACTATTGAGTGTATAATCCAAGCAGAAGTATACAGTTTTTTAACATTTGATTATCCATGGATAAGGATATCAGAAAGTCGGACAGCAGGCCAGTGTAATCAAATAGTGTCAATTCAGATTATGGACTTTGAAAAAATACTCATAAAATTTACATTTATAGCAACCAGAACCTATCCATGAGTTGCCTCGTCAAATGATTTGGATATACTTATAAAATTTAGATTTATAGCAACCAGAACATGCATTTAGGCAAATGATTTGGATAGACAACCGAATAACTCATATTCATACAGTAAAATGCATAACAGAGAAGTAGATAAGAGTGGAAACAGCAATGCCATTCTTGACAAAGATGTGACACGACAAAAAGGAAGAAACAACATATTTCTATGAGAATAAGAGCTGAAAATTACATCAGAGATTTCACTTTTTGTTTGTCTACTATGTGCTTGGACAGTTGATATTAAAGCCTTCAGACCAGCAAGCCAGACCTCGGATTCAATTTTGTCCTTGCAGATCTACAGAGGTGGAGAAAGCGCAGTCAGTGAGGGAAAAGTTATCATTAGTGGAGTCATCTCAACTATTATAATTGCAATTAACTACTGACCAGATCAAGAGATCTTTCACCATCATTATATATGAGTGAAAATGACAAGTACTCCTTATCTGGGCGCAAAAATCTTTTAAAAACAGGCTGTACAGTCACAGGACAAAAAACACTTCATTCTTAGTTAATTCATTTCTTGCTTCAGTAATTGAATACAGTTTTGCTCGGTAGTGTACCCAAAGAAAGCTACATGAACTCTTAAAACATAATCATCCTAAGAGATTGTGCTAACTCACGGTTCTTTGTCCAGGAATAATCCGTGAAACAGAAGATAACTTCAAATGCTTTTCGGCTCCATGTGAGTACCAGATTAATGTTGTTTCATCCTGGAAATAGCCAAGCATCCCTATATTTCAGTTATCAAAGCCATGCACATGTGCTTGTAGAAATTATAAATAAATCAAATGCTTTAAATTTATACAAACATGCAAATGGATGCAGCAAATATTAACTGGAGTACTCTATATTATGTGCAAACTAGAAGTCAACAGATACGTTTTATTGTGTGTAAACTATAAGGCAATAGACACATTCATGTACTCTAACAAACGCATATTTGCGTAGCGTCCATTTGATTTCATTTGCAATCTCCATTTTCACATTTTCTACTATTCCAAAATGAAACACATTATTTTTTACACATTTTTACTCGACATCATTTTTATTTTTATTTTCAAAACACATTCTCCAATAACCTATATATCTTCTACCAATAACCTATATATATTCCCTCTCTATTCCATATTTATATCTCTCTCCACCTACAACCTACTAAACCCAACATAATCATTACTTTGGCAACAATCTATTGAAATACAAACTCATTTTCAACTCATTTTCACTAACTACTTTTTCAAATTCTAAAAATGATGGAAATGAAAATAAAACCAAACAGGTGCAATATTTTTAAGAATACCAAATAAGCAGATAAGCAATCCAGCATTCCCTGGAAACTTGACCTAAATACAGTTCAAGCATGTCTGCAATCTCGTAGTTCCAACAAAAAATTACTTTGACTAAGAGTTAAGCAGATAGTGGTTGTTTTCTAGAACTGCTTCTTCTTCTCTAAATTAAGGAATGCTAAAAGTGCAAAGATTATGTTCCAGCTTAGTCATGATTTTTTAGAAATTTTGTTGGCATTGATGGTTAGAACCTAATAAGGGTTTCAAGAGAGTCGAGGTTTGGAACATTTTTGAGCTCCCTCGAGCTTGGCAAGCTTGTAAAATTATGTTCATGCTCAAGCTCACAATGGACAATTGTAGTCTAATGCAAACAAATTCAGTGGTGCTGGAGCCCAAAGATTTAGTAACAAAATGTGAAAGCAAAAGTTCCTCCTCTAAATCCTAAAGACGTTGTACGGCAAGTTATTTGATAGCAGCACTATACAGGAGAATTGGTAGCAAGAAGTTCTTTTGGTGGCTTACATGTTAAATATCCAGTTAAAAGGGTGTAATGCATACGCATACGACATAAATAATAGACGGCTCAAGTTGCTGGACTGCACAGAAAGGTTTTTTCTCCTACTTTTTTCTGGAATTGTCCCTCTAACCGAATTAAGGAAAATAAGCCTCCCAAAACTTTTCGAAGTTCCTCAATAAATATTTACCAGCATATAATGTCAAAAAGTCGAGCACACGTTATCACAAAATCACAATTCTACAGCAATAGAAACCTTAATTCCTTCTCTTCTATAGTCCTAAAAATATTGAAGAAAAGCTTGAATTTTCTCACAATATTCCTCTCCTGTATACTCATTTTAAATAAACAGTTAATCAATTTGCAAGAAAATGTTTATGGCAAAAAATCTCAATCATCGAGACAAAAGACAGAGAACCTCTTACTGTAGAAAGTCTGAATGTACGAAATTTGGGCTTCCCTTTTCTGCAGTACTTGATCAACTGTGTTCCTTTCTTCAAAGCAATGAGTGCCTTCAGAGAATCATAAGCAGGCAGATAAGGTGCCGAACTAACCCATCTTGATTTTGCGAAATATCACAAACTCAATTGTGTACATATTAACATAGATTAATATAACAAAATGCTGAACTTAGCACACATTAATAACCTTGAAGGAAGAATTTCAAAACAAATTCAAATGAAATTTTAGCTATCAATCTGCTGAACTTAGTATACATTAATAACCTCGAAGGAAGAATTTCAAGCCAAATCCAAATTCCAGTAATTATTTTTTCAGCCAAGTGTTTGGATTATTACATGTGGAGAATTTACATCGCCACCCCCAATCTTGAGCCCCAGTTCCTTTCTCACCTCAATTGTCCAAAAGTGGGGCACAAAGGCTTCCAAATATCGAAGAAGTACTATAATTCCACAAGTTTATCAGAGATTTTAGCACCAAACAAGAGATAAAAAGCAGAGTTACCTGCTCAATGTCACGGTCAGAGTTGCCATAACTAGAAGGATCTGCCATTCCATCTTTAACAAATCTCTGGAATCCACCAAAAAAACCCACTTATTTTGCGAACCATCCACGCAGTCTTTATAGGTGATGCCAATGCACTCTTCTGTTGCCAATCATCAATTTCTCAGAAAACATGAATCTCTCGCCAAAAACTTCAGCTAAATTTGTTTCTTTCGGAAAAATCTTCCCGCTCGTTTGGATGTGATCACAGAGCTTACTTGATGATCCGGGCAAAATTAGCACTGATCCACTTAAGATTCACCAAGAACCACAAAAAATTTCAAGAATTTGAGTGAATTCGTTATGCTTTCCCGTAGGCAGATTCGCGATCATCAGACACACGAGGGACGAAGGTGGAGAGTAGTTTCAGAGAGAGAAAGTGACACGAGTTTAGGAGAACGTTGGCAGCTGTAGAAAAATGGGTGCGAATTTGGCGCGCTTATTTTTTGGCATCCTCAACTACCTTATATAATAAATCAGATAAATAATACTTAAAATAAAGGTTATGAGTAAAAAAGTAAATTGCATGAATACCTTGCTAGATGTACTAAAAGTGAAATTTCTGATTAATGTAAATGTCATCATTCAACTCTTTTAACATGAAATTATGAAAGGATTTAAGATTTTTATTTTGGGAACGAGATTGATTTGTCAGAAAAGGTAAAATATATATTTTTAATTAGATAAAGATAATTTTATAATTTGACATATGACAAAATTACAAATTTTATAAGAATTGTATATCATATTATAGGTTTTCTTGCATCCAATCCAACAACTCAGTTTACGTGAAAATTTTAGAACTTTTTTTTATATTGTAATTGTGTAAAAATTTAAAATTCAAAGTTTAATAGTGATGTGGATGGAAATGGAGTTGAGGTCCTTTTCGAAAATTAATATAACTTATAAGATCAAGTTTCTGCAGTTGGAATGCGCTTACATTAAGTCACAGTTCGAGCCGTAAAAGATAATCATCTTTATGCCTTTTTGGTTTTGAGAGTTGATTTTTATACTAATTAGGTCCTTAGTGGTATTGCCGCACTCAGACTGGGGAGGCCATCTTGTGTTGACTTAAATTGGTGTGCTCATTGGTTCCTTTCTTATTTAATTAATTTGATATCTTATTTTGTTTTTCTTGTTTTTTACCTTATGATTTTAATTAATTTGTCATATCAAATAGCTAAATACATGACAATTTAATTATAAACTGAGATCACAAAGATTTAAAGAGTATACAATGAATAAGAAGTGGAATTAACACAATGAATTTAAAACCACCAAATTAACCTCTCTTGTTCTGAGAATCAAAATACTTGAAAGTGGTGCTAGCCATACAACATAATAAGAGAAATTGATTTTGTATGAGTATTGAAAAATTAAGAATAATTTAAGTAAAGATCATCAACAGATATCGAAAAATAAAAAATAAAAAACGTTTATTCAATAAAACATAGCACTAGTTGATAGGGGGATTTTAACCAATGTTTATTGTAACAACATTCTATGTACCACTTACCTACTTAATGAAGGAAACATGTGCTTGCCATATATCTAATTTTGTTGCTTATAAATTGATAAAACATACCACTTCAAATGATCTCAGTATAATTTTTTTTAGCTATGTCTATAATAATTATTCATTAATTACAAATTATTTCGAATTGTTAAAAATGGGTCCATTTTAAGTATATAGTTGGAGGACACATTAAAAATACCAGTTATGTCATCAAAATGATGTACATGAATTTAAATTTTAAGTTTCAGAACAAAAATCAGAGTGGCGCAGCGGAAGCGTGGTGGGCCCATAACCCACAGGTCCCAGGATCGAAACCTGGCTCTGATATAGTTTTTTCTGTTTTTATTTGAACTTAATTTAATATAAATTAAGTGCTCCCCACTTCAACCGGGGATGTAGCTCAAATGGTAGAGCGCTCGCTTTGCATGCGAGAGGCACGGGGTTCGATCCCCCGCATCTCCACCATCAAAACGACATTTTTAACCGCACGTGGTTCCACGCCTATTCCGTTTTGCACTTATCAAATATTTAGCTGGACTCAGCCCATTTAGGTGGGATCCACCACGTCATAGTCCAGCCCACCTCCAATATTTTTTTTTTATGAATTCCATTTCTGCAGCGAAATTCCGTACATGGACTAAGCAGTACGTGTAACGTATTGAAAATGATGATTAAATGATTAAATTAGTTTACACTAAATCGATTTTTAATAAGAAAAACACTTAAAAATGTATCCCTATTCTCTAAATAATGTTTTGTTCTATTTTTCATATATTTTTGTCACACACTAAAATTTAAAATCCTAAAATAATATTACCAAAATCCTTGTATGAAATAAAATAATAAATCAACATTGCAAAACCAATTTCTAGAAAGCGAAAACAATTTTGAATTGTTGAGATTTTCAAAAGATTGTTTTGGCATAATATAAAAGTTACTTAAATCAGACCTCATTAATTACATACTAAGTATTTTCGTATACCCAAGATCCGTTAACATCATCGGACTCTGTAACGTTGCCAATTGCAAAAATATCAGAGAAGTTTTGGTTTTGTTTGAGACCAAACAATTCCAAAACATGGCAATTGGTTTTTTTCATTTTTTCATTTTACTATTTCTCACCCCAAAATATCCCTATCTTATTTGACTAATATCACAAATGCCCCCTTCATTTTCCTATTCCACTACATATATATATACATATACACATAACATATTTTATTATTATTATTATTATTATTATTATTATTATTATTACATTTAAAAAATCGTTAAACTCAAATTTCAACCCCAAACACCAATACAAATATATTGATTTGACATTTACAGTATAAAATGTCTTCTTCAAAACATAACTAAACATATCAAAACTTTCAAAACCCATTTTTTGATTATTTCAAAACACATAACCAAACATCAATCACATTCCCCAACCTTCATTTCATATTTTTCCACAATTCTTTCAATATTCATTCTCCTAAAATATATAATAAACACATAATAAAATAAAATAAAAAACATATCCAAACACCACATTTGCTGTTGGCATGAAAAATTAAAAATAAAAATAAAAAAATCTAATTGACAGTTTTGCCCTTACAGTAAAAGGGCCATCTTGAAAATGGCTAAATCTGGGAAATTGGGAACCTATTGTCCTCGGCTTGAACCTTCACTTGGGAGGAGAATGCTTTCATTTTTCCGAGAAAAACCAAACATTTTTTAATAAAATTTAATTTTTTTCCTTTCAAAACATATATCTATCTATATACATGTCCCAATTCTTAATTTAGTATAACTATATAATTTGCAATTTGCATATTAATAATAAAAATTTGATATGATATTACAAATTAAATAAAATTTAAATAAAAAAAGACACTCACATTAAAATTTATTTTGTCTCCCCAAATAAAATCAATATAAATATATTTGAATCTCAGCACTAAAACATATTCTCATAATTATTTTTTTCAAAAGCACACATCCAAACATTGCCTAAATTATTTCAACCTTGCTCCCATTGTATTGTTACATCAACAAACACACATGAGGAATATCAAGTCAGGATTTTAGTCTTTGCTCAAATCAATTTCCTCTTGTCTTCATCCCCATCCAAGCCTCAATAATTGACAAGAATCCCAGCCCCAAAAGAGTTCATTGCCAATCTATACAATTCATGAAATCACAACTCAAAGACCACATACACAAAGCACCCCCCCCCCCCACCCACCCCAACAAAAAAAAAAGGGGGAAAAAAAAAGAAAACCAAAAAACTTCACTACTTGAATGCCTAACAAGAAAGGTTACAATGATTTTAACTAAAGAAGAAAAATGCAGAAAAATGAAAGAATTTTCAGCTGCTCTTTCTGGGCTTGCTTTTTCTGCTGGCTCTGCTCCTTGGGGGCTGCATCTGTTGTTTCAGTAATTCTTTATCTTCTGATTTTTCTTCTTCTTTTTGGGATTTTGATGATGAGCCCTCCTCTTGTTCTCTTATTTCTTCCAGCTTTTTCTGCTTATCCCCTTCAGAATCTTGAAACTCTTCTGCTGTTTTCATTTCTTCCTGGTTTCCCTCATTCTTTTCAATGATTTTTCTGGGCCTCCCTCTTTTCCTCGGGCCCTGATTTTCTGTTGTTGATGATGACTCCTTTGTCTTCTCCACTGCCCTCTTCTTCCCCATCAACTTTAAAGCATATTTCTCACACAATACAAGAGAAAACAATAATGATAATAAAGCAAAAAGTATATGTAATACTGAAAAATGAATGGTTCCTGATTTTTTTTCAATAAAGCTTTCTGCCAATGGGTTTCAATTTTTCAAGAACAGAGGATTGCCTTTTGGCAGGTTGCAACAGCCACTTAAAGCTAGCTTTAAATAAAAAATTATGGATAAATTAAGCAGCAAAAAGCTTCTTCCCCCATGAAAATTAAAACACTGTATTTGTATTCCATGTAGTGTGTTTGTATTGAGTGTTTTTTAGCAGAGAAAAAGACAGTGAAATGGGAGGAGAAGAAAAAATTGAGGTCGAAAGATAGCGATGATGGTGATGACTGATGACAAATAAGTGAAGACAAATAAAAAGGGGTGGCTGAGGAGGATATGTAGCCAACCATGGTTAAAAAATTTATGCTCCCTCTTTTCCTTTTATTTTTTTCCCCGTTTGTGTTATATCTATACTATTAATAAAGTGTCTATCTCTTTATTGGTGTGTTTTCAAGTACTTTTCTAAAATGTCATCATTTTTATTTTTTATCCCATAACTCTAAAATAACTACCACATCATTCCTACCCTATTACGACCACTTAGTTTCACAATAATTCATGAATATTATACGTATTTTTATTTTTTTCATAATTTTTTTTCTTTCTAATTTTTCTGTAATTATATTATCTTTTTATTTATTAATAATTGCACATGCATCAAGTGTGACTCAGCCACTACTTTATATAGTTATGGCCTATGGGGGATCGTCTTGGTTTATTAATGGCCCTTGATAATGTGGGGTTACTATAAGGTCTCTATGATTGCCCTTCTCTTAAATTACCAATAAGATTGATATTCACAAATAAGATGGAGAAGTTAAAATTTTTAATTTTAGAGATAAGATTGAGTTTTTAAAAATACAAAGAATAATTTTAGCATATTTAAATGGCGGAATTAAAATTTTGTGCATATATAATATATATATATATATATAACTTTATAGGAGGGATGGTCAACTACCTCTACTAGGATAATTTTATAGGAGAAATAAGTTAATAAGGATGCAAATGAGTCAAGTTGAAGTTTGAGTGAGTTTGACGAGTTTAAATTTTTGAGTTTGAGTTTGATTTGAATAAGTTTGATTTTTTTTAATGAACTTTGAGTTATTGTGAGCTTAATTCGAATTCAAACTCAAAATTTTTAATTAATAAAATGATAAAAAATTAAAACACAATTTTATAAATTACAATATTATTAATTCATTATACATATTATAAGCTATCATGAACAAGCTTACTAAAATCAGAAACCATCATAAGTATATATTAATAATATTAGTAATTACTATATTAATAAAATAAAAATTGCTAAAATTATATTAGTTTACGATTCTCTAACTTATATACAAGCGGCTTGAAATTGATTCAAAATAAAAATTAAACTCGATTAAATTCAAAATTATTGAAATTCAATTTGAATACTAGTAAGTAGTAACCTTCGTTTTGCAAGTGAAATGAAATAGTGAGGATTAAATTTTATTTATTTATTTTAATAATGAATGTGTGATAAACTATCACTATATACCATGATAAAGAAAACCAATAGCCAAGTTGACATTCCCAAATCTCTAGTGGTAAAGCAAAAGTAGTTCAACGCAGGATTTGGTCAAATCCTCAAAAGGCCAAAGCCACCCAAAAATTAGTTAAAGATTTGGAAGCATGCATTAAAAATGTGTCCATTGGGATACTTTCACTCTTATACAATTTATTATTTTTTCTTTTTTCTTTTTTTTTTTTGGGTGGGGGTGGGGGTGGGGGGGGGGGGGCTTGGTGTTTATCAATGATTGCATGAATGTAATAATAACAAAACTCTAAGTTGGTGTAATTAATCACGTTCCCACATTGTATTATGCTCGCACTTATGTCTAAAAAATATATTCTACATTTGGATAAGAATTATTAGAAAAATAAAGTAGAATATTGCATAATTTAGAATGAGAATAATTATTAAAATTTAATATCCAGACATAGAATAAATCGTACTTCAGGAATTGCTAGCCTTGCTTTTAAAGACTTTTTAGATCGCTTTCTGGGATTGTTTATGCTCTAAATTTGAAACCCTTCATTATTTTGAATAAAAGACCAGTTTTATCGAAATTAAGTTTATGAATTTTTGAGTTCAATCTTAAGATAGGAAACCCGTAATTTTTATTTTTTAAATAATTTATATTGTTCCACTACATGTTTAAGAAGTTAAGAATTTCGAATTCAAAACAAAACAGAAATCAAAGAAATTGAAAAACACCTACATCAATATATATATATATATATATGAGTAGTAATCTAAAAAATTCATTAAAAAATAAAAATAAAAATAAAAATCCCTAAGCTTAGATAAAGATTCATTAAATAAGAACAAATAGAGAAAACTGATACCTACAGATTTTTGCTATACCCTTTAATATATTAATAATTTAAAAAGATTCTATTTTAATTAAATTTTCAGAAATATAATTTAAAATATTAAATTAAAAAAATAATAAAATAACTCCAATAAAAATATCAAATCTAACATAAAAGAAGAATTTGATGTAATTAAACAAGCATAAAATCCAAAAATTATCACATCATTAAACCTCTAGCTAGAATCCTCGAGTACTGATACTTAGATATCCATCCCACCTTAAATTTTCGTCTCGTCTTCACATGTAGAATATTGCTCTACGAACCTATTTTAAATGAGTAAATACTTCCAAATATCAATTTAAACGGGTAAAACTATCATTCCTAAAGTTTGTATAGTAGGCCTTGTTTGCTTGGCTTGATTAGGTGTGATGTATACCTAATCAAATATCTTTTAATATTTGTTTCAATTGATAAATTTTTTTAATAAATATTAGGCCCAATATTATTTATTATTGTTTTTGAAAAATGGATCAAGGGGGGATTCTTGATTTGATGTGATTAGAATTACAAAAATCAAATAGGACCTTTTTTTAAATTTTATTTTCAATTAAACCTTATTCTTAAAAATGAAGAAGAATGAGAAAATTGTGAAAAACTTATTAAAAAGTATAAAGGATATAATAGTAAATTTATATATTATATTTTAATTTATTTATATATTAATCTTACAAATCAAATATAAAATTAAGATATTCTATTCTAATGGGTTTAAAATATATCCAATTACTTATATATCATCTCTAATCACATCATTCAAAGCAAATGAGTCCTAAGTATGAATATGTTGTTTATTATATTTCTTGAAGTAAATCATATGTTTGTGTTAAAATATTCCAAATTTAGATGCTTCGTGTTAAATTAAAATACGCTCAAGACTTTTTTATCTTGGGCCTGGCCCATCACTTACTTAGCTCAATCTTTATTTTTGGTTTGTTATGTAGGCCCAACCCAAGGCATTGATGATTTTTTTTAGCTTCTTTTGGGCCTTGTTTGTTTTTGTTTTGCCAAAACATAAAATAGGTTTTCCCCCCAAAATATTAAAATAGGTTTTTTTCTATCTTTTATTATCTCCAAAGCTTTCTCATTTTTCAATATACATATATATATATATATATATATTTTACTCTTATTCTTACAATAAAAAAATTACTTAATTTCATTTTCATCCAAAAAAATCCAACAAGAAAGTATTGATTTGATTGATACAGTAAAAGAATATCCCCCTAAAATATAAATAAATATACCAACACTCTCGAAAATAAATTTCTAACTATTCTCCAAAATAAAAACAAACATTCATTACATTCTCCAACACAACTTTCATATTCCTCAACCCCACTCCCAAAATTTATTCTTCCAACATACATAATACAAAACATATAAAACATAACCAAACATTACCTTTGTTTCTTTCAACAACTCTTTATACTATGTTCATTTTATCTCATATAACTAATGGGAATTTTCTTTTATCATTTTTTTTTTTTGAAAAAGATGATATTTGTTGTTTTTTCCATTATCCTATATGAGACTGAAATTCTTAAGCCCATAATCGATCTGTTTGCATGTATAAAAATTTATCATCAAATTACCTATTTGTACTTCATATGACTAATGAGATATATGTACTTCGAAAATGACAAGGAAGGGGGTTTACTCTATCTTCAAACCTACAAAAGTATTCTTCATATGATTAATGAGATATATGTAATTCGAAAATGACAATGAAAGGTCCATCTCCAAGACTGCAAAGGTATTTGCAAACTTATTTTCAAATGATTCTCAATTACAAGATGTATTTAAGTAAAATGGAAGTTTCTGCAACAACTTCTACTTTTAATTCTCTAAATTAAGGTATAAAAAAAAACAGAAAAAAAAGAATTCAATAACAATCCACCCTAACTTCAACAGCTTTAAACGTTCTTTAATACTATTCTAGGATTACTTCTGAAGTCTACTACTTTTTGTTTCTCCAATTTTTCACAAATCTTTTCACTTCTCTAGGAATAAATTTGTTGACAAATGGCCCTTTGAATTGCCATCTCGCATAAATCTTATATCTCTTTTTCTCATTTTTTTTCTTGGGCCTCCAAAATTCAATTATACCTTCAATCTTGAATGAATGAATGAATTGTTGTGGATAATTGTGTGATTTGTGTTAAAATCTAAAATAAAGTAAAAATAATTCACATAATCATAATTTTATAAAATAATAATAAAGAAGGTGATAAACCAAATCGCATAAATAATGAGGAAATTGGGGCGGGATCAATGGAGAATCACGACACTTGTCGCTGTCCTAAAGCCATGATTGCCTCCCTTCGTGTGGGTACTAGTAGCTGATCATGACTCAAAGATAAAACCCATTAGCTCACATCATTGTCTCATCCCATGTGCACGACCACAAGGAGACTAGAAACCAATCCATAGTCACGTTGCCAAAAACACAAATTCTTATGGGGATAATGTATATAAACTCACAAAATTCTCCCTCCTCAAATGACTAATAGATGGCCCCTTTATATAGTAAAATAATTTGACCGTTAAAAGAAATAATGGCCAATAATAAAATCTCATAAAATTGATCATAAACTCAATAATAATTGGCCATATAATGAGGCAAATTAAGATGGTCAAATTATAGTAAATACATATAAATCATGGCATAATGAAAATGATAAAGAGGCCATAAAATTCAATAAGTGCTGGAAATTGAAATTAAATAATTAAGAAATTTTAAAGCTTAATTTCCAACAACCCCCCACAAGATTTAAAATTTCTAAAATTCAAAAACAATATGATGGCAACTTATACTGTGCAATCTGTGCATGTGCCTTTCGGGCTTGAACATACACTTAGTATTGGCAAAATCCGTTTGAGGGAGCCATAATGGACTAAGCCTTGAATTAGGTCCCTTGAACCAAACTTCAAATACCACACACACGATATTGACTTAGGACATGGTTATAGCGGGTTAGCGCGTTAATGGCCCTGCGCTCAATCTTGATTCTCATGAGGTTTCTAGGGTTAGCCCAAACCCACAGCCACGGCCCATGGCAACTCTCACTTAGGTAAGCCCTCCAAAGGTATGTGTGATCCATACCTCGCAGAAATCCCGCTTCGGTCTCATTAAGGGTCAAGGCCCAGCCTAACATCACATTATCATAGCACTTCACCTTAGGGATGGGAAGGAGATATCTTATGTACACTCCTTAAAATTAGTGATATATACAAGTCATGCAGTACAAGTTGTTCCTACCCATTGAGCCTTCTCCATGGGGTCTCCAATCACAAATGTTGGGTTACTCCTGGAGGTACTCCCTTACGGGCTTGGCCCATCCCCCTCGATAATTAAGGATCTAGCCTCTGCGCTAGTCCCCCGAGGCAATTTTTCCATCTCATAGAATATAACATCACATGCCTCTTATTTCATTTTTCACCCCTTCTTGTATTCACTCACTTATGCATGTGGACCTGTTTTATAAATAAACTCCACAAACAATATATTATTAGATCCATGAAGGTAAATCTAAATATCACTTGTAAATTCTTTAAAATATTTTTGGAGTCCGAATTTTCTTCTAAGAGATTATTGTTTGATACATCCTGCACACTTATAAACTCAAGAATAATAGATCTTTATTTTATAAAACTCTTAGATTCATTTAAACCCCCACATTTTTGTTATAATTGAAGTAATAAAAAATAAAGCACTCCTTTTCCTTCAACTCTTCAAAAACTTTCTTATGCATACCAACAATAAAGAACTTTCAATCTTAAAATGTTAAATAAAAATAAAGAGTAGGAAGTTTCAAATTTCACCTGCAAACTGAAAACCCCACATTTCCTTCAATTTGGAGAAAGGATATCTATTTTTTTTTCTTTTTAAACACATCATGCAATTAAATTATCTCAAAGCTCACATCTCATTAGAAATTGCAACAGCAGCACACTAGCTCATGCAATGGGTCAATATAATCCAGTAAGTCACAACAGAATTTAGTGATATTAAGAACTATATTAAAAGTTTATGCAAATGATTTGAGCTTATGTTTGAGATAGGTACTCTAATTCTTTACCATATTCCAACACCCAACAATTAGGTGAATCTCAAACTTTTAAAAAATAGGTCAAAGTAACATAACACCAATATAATTTGTCACTATAATTAAATTTACTTAAATCTCTAGACAAAGTAGACTCATAAGTAATTGTCATGTAATTAAATAATCTATACACGCTTATTGAAAATAACATGCATATACTTTTGTATTTGTATAGAAATGTAAAACATCACATAATCATATAAGAGAGGTCAAGAATCTAGCATGTTAGGCATTTAGATCTTAGCTTAAATTTCAGTAGGCTAAGACATGAGTTTGGTTGTCCTTTTTTTTTTTTTTTTTTGAGTTAATTTCGGCATTAATTTTCCGCACTAAATTTTCCATCATTTAGTTTACTAAACAATATGTAACCACCAATTCAATTATTAATTTTGTAAATTATTATCAAATAGCAATTAAACACATTAATCACAAAACTAGCCGTTAGTTTGCCATACTATTGCTACACTATAACAATTCTATCATCTAGTGAATTAAACAATATATAACCACTAATTAGTTGCTGATTAAATATCACCCATAGCACATTATCACAATATGCCGTCAATTCGGTTGGCATGATTACCTGGATTAAAGAAAATATATACCCATAACATGAAGTTGCTCCACTCCTTCTTTGGACCCTTAAAATTAACCTCAAAAGGGAGACATGGACTAACTTCAATATTAGTTTTATACACCACTAGAGGATCTATTGTGAAATGTGATCTATACATATGAAACTAACTGGCAATTAGTTTGTCAACCTCAATGCTGAGAATAGTTTTCATATGTTAACCGAACATAAAGGCTCAATAACCGTTAATGCAGCAGATTTTTTTTATTTTTTATTTTTAGGAAACAATTCCAAGGAGTAATTGAGTAATTTATGCCAAATATTGGAAAATGTTGCCTTTAAGTAGTGCTATTCTAAACTTAACATTATGACATCAGATTCAATCAAATTTGTAGTTACAGAAACATACCTGGTTAGACTAGCAAATCTGCAGAGAGCTTTCGCATAAATATCCACGTACCTTGACTCAATATCCCATCTGAATATATATTCCATTTGATCTATAAAAGGTATTGCCCACTGAGTATTATAAAGTTCATTTCCACCCATCAATATGCCCTTATTTGATTCATCCAATTCTTGGACATTGACTCATATGCAGTTGGATTAACACCAAACACAGATAAAAAATGAATACCAATCACAAATGATATACTTTAACTCAAACACAAATCACCTATCATGGCTTTAGATTGTTGTGGATAATTGTGTGATTTGTGTTAAAATCTAAAATAAAGTAAAAATAATTCACATAATCATAATTTTATAAAATAATAATAAAGAAGGTGATAAACCAAACCGCATAAATAATGAGGAAATTGGGGCCGGATCAATGGAGAGTCACGACACTTGTCGCTGTCCTAAAGCCATGATTGTCTCCCTTCGTGCGGGTACTAGTGGTTGATCATGACTCAAAGATAAAACCCATTCACTCACAGCATTGTCTCATCCCATGTGCACGACCACAAGGAGACTAGAAACCAATCCATAGTCACGTTGCCAAAAATACAAATTCTTATGGGGATAATGTATATAAACTCACCAAATTCTCCCTCCTCAAATGACTAATAGATGGCCCCTTTATATAGTAAAATAATTTGACCGTTAAAAGAAATAATGGCCAATAATAAAATCTCATAAAATTGATCATAAACTCAATAATAATTGGTCATATAATGAGGCAAATTAAGATGGTCAAATTATAGTAAATACATATAAATCATGGCATAATGAAAATGATAAAGAGGCCATAAAATTCAATAAGTGCTGAAAATTAAAATTAAATAATTTAGAAATTTTAAAGCTTAATTTCCAACATGAATCACATAAAGTAGAATATGAGTTTGTGCTACTTAGCTACCTTGATTTTGGCATCACTTTTTAGCAGCAATATTTGATTTGTGCAATATGTGCATGCGCATGCACCCACACACAAATCATGGTAGGTCAAATTTAGTGCACATTTTTGTTCCACCTAGTTTTATGGATAAATTTTTAGAATTATAATAAAGATTAAAATATCAAAGCTTTTGAAATACTTATCCCAGTCTTTATCAGCTTATCTCAAAATAGACAAAAATAAATAAATAAAATAAGACAAAACAAAACAAGAAAACAAAACCTGTCCTATTCAAATGTAAGATCAGGTTGCTTAAATGCTAGTTGTAAAATTTTTGGGTGGACTGAATCCAACCTATCAAATTTATTGATGACATTGCATTACATGGAATTGGGTGGTTGGTTTTCATGTCTTCATCCCCTTCTAGTCTTCATACTATATTTTATTCCATACAACTTAATAATTATTAATGAATATATTATCTCTGATTTGAGTTGTCTAGACATTTATTCGAATCAATTTATGTTTTTCAATGAATCACGTAATTTATGATCGACCGTATCGGAGTATTTGGGAAAATCAAATTTAAAGCAGAACAACAAACTACAATCGTTGAGGTTCTAATAGAACTCTTATGATTCTTTATAAGGTGCTATTGAGTTGTATTTATGTAAATTATTTTAGGTATGAGTTTGAGATAATGTCATGTTTCTTATTCAAACGATCCACACTTCAATTCAATTGTGATTAAAAAGACGTAGATCTTGAAAAATCTGCACTTTTGTCTTTTGTTCATTGTTTTTTTTTTTTTGGGGAGGGGGGGGGGGTCTTCTTGGAGATCTTGAGGCTTATCTTTTATGCAAGTACTCAATTTCTTTAAGTAATACCTCAATTTTCTCTACATAAACCTGTTTGATCAGAATCTATGGTTTGATTTCTTTCTTTGTATTTAAGGAACACGTGGCCTCTATTTGAAGTTTTGGACTAGAAAAAGTTTTTCTAAATTTCTGCTAATTAGCTAAGGTATTAGATATCACTTTCATTGCAACGAAAGACTTTCCATCTCCTAAAATATAAATCCTTTTGGATAAGGTCGATTACCCCACGACATCTCAATCAACGGTTCTTTCATGCCAAACTGCCAACACAATCATATACATACAGACAGTAGAATTTGATAAAAGTTTTAAGTGTTTAAGTAGCCCAATAAAAAATTAAAAAATTTCAAGATTTTTTTTGGGTTACTAATATAAAAATAAAATCCCACATAATTGGTTCCATCTCTGGTTTTTTATCCACAGTTGCATTGCAAATGCTCAGCCGAAGCCTGAAGGCTAAGCAAGAAAATAAAACAGCCCACAGTTCTTCACTCTCTGCCTGTCCGTTGATCGAAAAATACAAAGAAAAGGGTCACTTTAGTTGATTTTGGGCCACAAAAATTGGGTGGGAAGGGAGCGAAAGCTCCTATCTTGCAGAAGGAAAGTGATTTGAGGGATTATTACACTTCGTAATATTTTTGTCTTCTAACAGACAAGATATTGATTTTCTGATTGCCCAATAAAATCTTTATCTGAAATGCAAATTAGAGGCTGTGGTTGCAGGATTTTCTTGGTAAGTTTATTACTGAACTTAAAAGTTCTAGCTTTTGTCATAACCATGCAAGGCCCTTTGGCCCTCTTTTTTTGTTTTTTCTTGTCTTTTTCTTTCTTCTGAGGTTTCTTGAGTTGTCTGGCTGGATTCTGTCGCGTTATTCTTGCAAGTCGGGCGATTGTTTTTAGACATTTTTCCCGTTTTCTCTCTTTATCTGTCTCTGTTTCTCTGATCTGATGGAAAAGACTGAAATGGATTGATAAAGTAGATTTCAGCTTGTGTTTATGGGACTTTTGGTACGTTTTTTGGTTCCTCTTTGTTTTTCCTTTCTTCAAGAGTATAATTCTGTGAGGACCTTAAAGGAAAACAAGATTTGCTCTCCTATGGATTTTTCATTTGGGTTTCAACTTTGAACTAAGATTTCGCCACAATAATTGGGTTGCCATTTACCATTTTTGAATTCATTTCTTTTTTCCCTTCAGTTTTGACTGAGTTGCCTATTAAACCCTCTCTATATTTGGTAAATGGCCTGCTAGTCATGATCCCCTCTTCCCGTTTTCTCGGGTCAAGATTTTCAGTTGCAAAGATATGGTTCTCTTACAATTTTGTAGCTTTTACTCACATTTTTCTTACACATGTAACTATATTAACGCATTTGTCCAATATTGTTAAATGGTAATGGTCATAGGTTTGAGTTTTTGGGTTTTCAAATTTCAGCATAATTCCTGCTATCAAGCTATTATGTTGGTTGTTTAGATAAGACTGGTTTATTGACACATGTTTTTGATTACCTCAGTTCTATTTCTTGGTTTTTAGACATTGACTACTATGTTTATTTTGAGACAGGGTTCTAAAGATTCATTTGTCTTGTTCCATCCATGTCCTTGAAGGAGTCAGGTTTGAAGTAACTTCCTGAAAGATGGAGAATTCGTATGAGCCGTACAGCAATGGAAATGGGAATCTGACTGATCAAGCCTTACAGATTATCAGGACTCCCTACCAGTCCTCCGGCAGGTTTTCCTTGTCTTGGTTCGACATAAGAGTGTTTTATGTTCGAATCAGCAATTTCACGGTTGATGATTCGACCCCAGAATGTCTGACCCTCAACCACATCCCTCTGAGCCAAGACACGGTCCTAGAAGTGAATGGACTAAGATGTTCGATGGATTCGGAAGGAATCTCTTGTACTCTTCGACGGGATCGGGTGGATAAGAAATCCGAGGAGGCTACATTCGTCAGCACAGACAGCATAAGACTAACAGGAAGTGTGAAATTTGAGGTATTCGATAAAGACAACCTTTTGATCTCCGGGTTTCTAGAAAAGTCCGGAACCAATGGTCTTATTGGGGAATCGGCCAAGAAGTGGAGCATGAATTGTGAATCAGTAATGAGTGTTGGTGTGGGATTTCTGAAAGGAAAACAAATAATGGTCACTGAATCCTCATCACCTACAATTGAAGTCTACGTGGCTGGTTCCTTCTCGGGGACTCCAATCATATTGACCAAGACTTTGCAAATTAATCACCGCAAGAAGCATAGAAAGAGTATGCTAGATTCGATTCCAGAGTATTATGCTTCTGAATCCCAAGAAGATTTTGCATCCAGGCATGATCTGCAGGTAATGTGGTCCGATGAACGTTCTTGTTCTCGACATATGCAACACCTATCTCGTATTGTTCTCTATAACATCGTCAATCTTTACTATAATGTTCTCAAATGTAGTTTAAGGATAAAGTGATACTGAATAATGTTGTCAATATGTTAGAGCTAAAGTTCTATACTGAATGTTTGGCCAATATACAAGGGAGGAAGATAAAAGTTTGTTTTGTTATAGTGATTTCTGCTACTGTGCTTTTTGATCCCACAGTTTTTGCATTGGTTCTTAGTGCAACTTGCCGATTTTACTTCTATAGTGATTAATCACTCTTCTTCATAATGTACTTAAAATGTCTCAATAGTTCTCAACTTTGCTACTCCACAGAACAAATCATGTGCATGAATACACTTACCCATTATTTTATCAAAAAAAAAATACACTTACCCATTCACTAAAGCCATTACCTGCTTCCTCTGGTGAAACATGTTCTTTTCTTTTTTCCGACAAAAGGCCCATATCCTCTGGGATTGAATCTTAGGCTGCCAGCAGAATCTTATCCTTGACATTGTCGTGGACATGGGCAAGCATAGATACAAAAGAGATAAGTAATCTCTTCCTTTTAGTTTTCTCTTGTGTTATCCATATCCTGCTGGAAACCGACGTGTCTGGGTCCCATTGCGACAGAAACTAGGTAGTAGTCTTGAATTGGGGGACCCACTATGCCACTTAGCCCCTCATTTGCCACTTTGGCCTATTCTATTCACAGGATAAGTTGTTCACAGAATTTCAGACATGTGACTCCCAAGCCATCTTTTGATTGTTCTTGTGATGTATTGTGCTCTTAAAGGTCAAGTATTTGATCTGTTTTATCTGCTTCTGATTCTCTGTCAAAACCCCCTTGTGATACTGATGTCTTTTTTGCCTTTTCAGGTTGCAGAATACAAAAACTATAAACCAGAAAGTGAGGAAGACTATGATAGCTTGTACTGGAGACAGACAGACTACATTGAAGGGGAAGATGGGGAGCTTTCTTGGTTCAATGCTGGGGTTAGAGTGGGTGTTGGGATAGGCCTCGGCATTTGCTTAGGCATTGGAATTGGAGTTGGTTTGTTGGCACGCACTTACCAGAGTACTACCCGAACCCTGACAAGGCGACTTCTGTAGGTTTGGTAATCCTATCATCTTCTTGGCGTCACCCCAATGTAGAGGATAACAGTCATTAGAACATTATGCATTTCAAGTGCTAAGTTACTTGGTGGAGATTTTCATAGCAGCCACATTCTAACTTGATTCATGGAAAATTGAGAGAGAAACAAGAGGAACACAAAGCATTTCATGGCATAGTGATCCTGGCTTCTTCCTGTGGACACTTTAAGCTTTATTTCATGTCGTAGAGTTTTCATGCATCTTATAGCATCTAAAATTTCCCTATCATGCAAAATATGGTTCAATGTATCATTCTGTAGATAACATGTTGGAGAAATGAAAGATGAGGAAATTGCAGAATACGGATAGTTAAAAATTCTCATAGATGTGAAAAGAAGCGTGAGAAAGGATTTAAGCTCAGAAATGTTTAGAGTACATGAACCATATGTTTTGGCTACAGTTAAGTCAATTAAACCAGTCTAGTGGAGTTTTGGCACCACATTTGGAATTAAGCTTAGCATAAATTGTTTGTCATGCTGCTATTTCACCATTACAGACAACTCAGCTTACCGGTTGAGCAAGATGCTCCGGCTCTGGAGTCACCTCGGCTCCTGCAAAATTGTTGGATTGGTGCTTGTCTAAACCCCACAACTTAGCAGATTTCACATCATCCTGCGCCATTTGTCTAGAAAACTCCTCATGATCATACTGCAGTGTGGCTTTCCCTCCAAGCTCAGTTGGCAGATTGTCCACATCAAAATAGGAACTCATGAGTTCTACACTATCCTTGTTCTTTGGGTACACAAATTTCACCTTCTGGAATGTTTTGGGGTCCAAAAAGTATTTAACCACCTGCAGTACAAACAAAAGAAATGATTCCATCCCAAATTTCCAGTTTCACACATAATTTCGTCATCCATCTAAAACGAACTCAAAAAGAAGTCACTCCAAAATGCACAATCTTATACATATCAAGGATCATGATGTCAAGGATTACGAACTAAAACAAACCTTCCAAAACGCTTCAAATATGCGTGGGGGGCTGTACAGAAACGCTATGGCGAGTCTCTCAGGGTAGTGATTTTGCAGTATATTGACAGTATCTCTAGCAGATTTGATGGGGACACTGGTGCTCAAAGACCATCCTGTGAAGTCTATTAGCCACGCCATTTGTTCCTGTCCTTCTGGAAGATTAAGTATGGCATTCTCTATCAGATACACCAGATGTTTCATCTGGTTATCCAGTGATTTTGTATTCTGAAGTATACAAAAAGCAAAACCTTCACAAGCCCATTTCGTTTAAGAGAGGAAAAAGCAAATAATCAATTATGCTATATTTGGATCTAGGATTTTGATGAGGAAAATGTTGAGAAAAACATTTTTCATACTTCAAATGATGTGTCTTTATACTTCAATTTCCTTAATCCAAACATAGCATTAGGTACAGAGGTTTCTCAGATACCTGCATTCCTGGTCTTAGTATAAGAACAGTTCTACCATGACGATCATGAAAGTTTGCTCTGTATACTTTCCCAGTCTCGCCTTCAACTGCAACTTCATGCTAGCAACAACCATTGTATATATATTCACAAACAAACTTGGTATAAAGGTGAATAAACTGAGAATTATAAAGAGAGGAAAAGAAAAAAGGAATTCATCTCTCTTACCCATCGGATTTCTTCAGGTTTATAATTCGACCTCCATCTCAATGTCTCTTCCAACATCTTCTTTGATTTTTCTACATTCCAGTTCCGAGCTTCCAGATACCTCTCCAAACATGCATCAGTACAGTACTGCAGACTTCGACCTGACAATGGTCCCAAAGAATCTCTAAGCTCACTGATCTGTGAAAAAAGGAAAAAATTCAATCAGATCATTTTTCAAGCCTTTGATTAGCAAACAAACAGGAAAAATGTAAATTCTATTTGTGGTGAATTTGATTATTACCTTGTGCTCCTGCTGCAGCTCAACAGTCTCATCATGGTGCGCGGAATTACTCTTGCGGAAAAACATGATGCTTCCTAGTTTCGTCTAGCAAACTGAGCTTATCTATCACCACGAGCATTGCAGAAGTTCAATTGAGTGCAAATTAACTACTCAAAAGAACAGGAAATGTAGCTAAACAGACAGAGATCCAAGATAGCACTCCCAGGATCGAAGATAACTTAGATGAATCATTTTTCTTTCTTAAATTTGATAAGCTGATTGATCAAATTTGCTATTGATTCTTTAGCAATTCCTCAGTACCCAAACTTCCGACAAATCCTCACACAACTCAATCATATAGGCGCACACATATAGACATCTATACAACTAACATAGACCAATTAAAATGTAATTTAAACTCTACATTTTATTCAATGTGATTTCCAATTTTTTTCTCTTTTTGGCTGGGGGTTCTGATGATGGAGTGTTACTAATCTTTATTCCAAAATGAAAATAAACGCAAAAACAAAAACAAAAACAAAAACAAAATTAATGAATTTTTTCATCAGTTTCCATGATTTGGTTAGCTTAATTCTCAGGATGATGATTTTCAATTTTTGTAACTCATGTTCATCCGGGGGGAAAAAAATTTTGCTGATAAAAAATCTTCCGAAGATCAGGACTTTTGACTTTCCCGGCAAAGCCACACAAATTCAAGCATCATCAGTCTCAACTTAGTCAAATTTCGTTTTACCAGCAATCGACCAACAAAAACAAAACATAGATTCACCAATCAAGATCCAAACAAACCCAAACAGATCCAAGAAACAAAACCAGCCCAGAAAATAGAGGGGGGAAAATCCTACTTCCCAAATTCACAAGACAAAACCCATAACTGAAACAAGATTTTCAAAATTATACTCTGAGAAAATTAAAAACAATAATAAAAAGAGCAGAAATTAATCACCTGTCCCTTTTCCCAAAGAGAAATAGAGATTAGAGAGACAGAGTGTTTTTGCCTCTCCTTCTCTTGAGGAAAAATATCATGCAAACTTTTCCAACAGCACAGACCAAATTCTTATTCTCTTTCTCTCTCTCTCTCTCTCTCTCACACACACACACACACACACACACACACACACGGACCACACGCACTGAGTGTGAATGAGCTCTTAATAGTGTGTGAACTGTAAACTGTATATATGTTTATATAATATATATATATATATGTGTGTGTGTGAAATAATTACATGAAATCTGGTAATAATAAAGAGGGAATCGGATCTTTTCTTGTTTTTCAGAACAAAAAATCTCAACAAAATGACGTACGATTTGGTGTACTATTATGTTGGGCAGACGGTTTCGCATGTAAAATCACAGTCACATCCTGACCTTTTAAATCAGATATTCCAGAAACAAAATGCCACGTGCATGTTGATCTGTTATTCTTGAGAAAATGGTCTCGTCACTGCAAGAGATCTCTACCGTTTCCATTCCTTGAGACCGAACGTGGCAAGTTCTCCGACCAGATAGCCCCAGTGGCTAACTTTCCACTAAATGATGATGTATTAATGATAATTTAATGGCGAAAAATAATGATGCATTAATCATGTGGTGAATTTTTAATAATTTTCTCCTTTCAATCAAAGAAAATATAGTGTGATAAAACAATTATAGAATTATATATATAATTTTGTCAGAAAGTAATGATTATATTTCAAGAAAAATTTGAAAGTTTTTAAAATAAAATAATTAAGTTATCCAAAGGTAAGAGACGTAGGCCGGTATAAGCCCGTTTGGTTTTATTTCCAGCATTTCTAATTTTCATATATTTTTAAAAATTAAAATATTAGTTATGAAATTAAAATAGAAATTGAAATGTATTTAGATGAAATATTAGAAAGTAATGGTTAGAATATGTTATAGGATTGGAAAGTAGGTTAATTTATATATTTTTTTATGTTTATAAAGATTTATTTTTTTAAAATATATGTATATTTTATTAATTTTAAAATAATATAGGTATTTTATGTCAAATCAAATTTGAATTTAATTGATATGATAATAGAGTGATATGATTGGTTTAGAAAGAGTTTTGAGAAAAAAATGTGTATTTTTCCTAAAAAAAAATTGTGAGAAAATATTTGTTTTCAGTTTTTATTTTCAAATAAAAATGAAAATGAAGTTTGAAAATGAAAACAAACAGGCTATAAAATTCTACTCCCAAAAGTTTCATCCTAAAAGATGGAGTAATAATTTGTCCTAACAATATAAGTCTCATATATAAATTATAAGATTGAATATTCAAAATAACATACTCTCGACATATGTGTTTCAAAATTCATTTTAAAAGAATTCTTTTTTTGCGTAACATAATAAATTTGGAAGTAATAGAGTTTGATTGGTTGCACTATTGTTTTTATTTTATTTTTTATTAATTTTAATTAGGTATTGAATTTTGTAAGAAAATACAAATATGATTGAATTAGTAATATACAAATTATAAAAAACTGCAAATTATTTTCAATAATAATATTAAATATTTAATATAATATTATTAAATACAATATCTGATTAGCTCGTGGGTTTTATTTGAATAAGAAATTATAATTAAATTTAATGTTAGTCCAATAGAAAAAGAAATTATTACTTAATTCGTTAATATATTTTAATTATATTCAAATTAACAAGTGTCTAGATTTAAAGTTGATAGTTATAAGTATGAAAATGAAATTTTTGTTAAAAATAGGAGAAATAATCGTATTTTTTTATTTTTAGAATAATGTTAAAAAATGAAAGTAAAAAATAAAATCAATTTTGTGTGCTAGTGCCATTAGAAATTTAAGTCAATACCGAGCAAGAAAACTAGACCATGGCACCACAACTTTCCCAAGTTCCTCTAGAAGGTATCTTTCCAAGGCATAGAAGTCCATCCAGGCGTCTACAAATTGACCCAATTGTCTTTCCGTACTTTTTCTCCCACTATTTATCGGAAAGTGAATTTAATTCTACGTGGTTTGTCTTGTCCCAACTCCACCCCAATATTAATGCATATTGTTGGATTTATCACGAAGTTTTAGATAAAAATGATAAAAAAAATATGAATTCTATGGATGTATTCAAAAATATACTAAAAAAATAAATTTGAGATAAAGAGAATATGCTTATTTTCCTTTTTGAATTGAAAAATCTAAGTCAAACACTATTAAAAAAAACTCCATCACAAAAAAAATTGTCGCCAAATGATAATTTTGAAAAAAATTAATTATGCCTTTTTGCGATGGAAAAAATTCAATCACAAAGTTTTTTGAAATTTTATAAAATTTTGCAACGAAAAATTCATCGCAATTTTTTTTGAAATTTTAGAAAATTTTGTGACTAAATTTTTTTCATAGCAAATCTAAAAAAAAGAAAAAAAAGAAGAAGAAATTTTGCGATGGATTTTGAATCCGTTGCAAATGGGTGGGTTGGGGAATTGAATAAATCTTAACTTCCTCACCCACACTCACTTGGTGCCCTTCCCCCAACCCCCCCCCCCCCCCCCCCCCCCCGCCCCGTTTTTTTTCCCCTACCTTGTGGCCAGTAGCTTGCTGGCCGCGCACCATGGGCACCCACTGGCGCCCAGCAGCAAGTGCTGGCCACATGGGCGGCCAAATCTTGCCATTTTTTTTTAATTTTTTTAAAAAATTTGTTTTAATTTTAATAATTGTTAATAGTTTTATTTATTTATTGTTTCAGATTTTGAGAGCTTATATTTAGCAATATCCTCACTAATTAAGGTCATTTTTTTAATTACAATTTATTTAGTTAAAATTTAATTTATATATTAGTTAAGATTTGATTTATGTATTGATGTATATTTAGTTAAGATATGATTTATGTATTTAGAATTTGTGGAATTAGGAAGGAGGATGGAATGTTGGGAGAAGGGGTGAAGTCGCCTCATTTTTTGTTGATTGGTTTTTAACTGCTTGCGTGATAATGATGGGTATAAGGAGGAGTGATTATGTGACATTATGTGTTTACGAATATTATTAATTTTAAATGTTACTTTAAATTTAATTTATGTATTAGATTAAATTATGTTAGTTTAAATTTAATTTATATATTAGATTAAAAAATCTATTAAAATTTTGATTGAGTTAAATTTTATGTTAGTATATGTTGAATTGTATTAGGTTTATGAATTTTAATTTTAGTTTATGGAATTATGATTTATTGAATAAAATATGTGTGCTTGTAAGAAAATTTTAGATTGATAATCACTTTATAAATTATAATATATGTTGTTTTCTTATAGTAAGGGACACATATATCCAATTTTTTGATTCAATTTGTGTTTGTAAATATTATAAGTTGTTTTTAATTGAAGTAATACTATTCATTTTGTTGAGTTTTGATTTTTTGGCAATTTGAAGTATTCTATTAAAGGAGTTTTTTTATAGAATGTATCATTAATCATATAAACCTTTGGCCTTTTATCTACTTGGATATGTTTGATGTAACGATAAACAAATTAAGAATTGGATTATCAATGGGCTATAGACATTCTAATCCCCAGTTTGTTTATCATTGACATCAATATTCAAATAAATAGATACTTATATTGTATATTTGCTAATAGATATCTTATATGGTTGAACACTATACACCAAAACTTTTGTGTTGTCTATATCTATATCCATATAGTCTATATCAAATTAGGTATTAGTTGTCTAACTTTTAAATTTAAGTTTTCAAAAAAAAATTGATGAACAATTCCGTTGGAATTTTTTCTATTGAATTTTGTTATTCAAAGGCAATTAGAATGATGTGTTTTGGGGAGTTTGAGATAAAAATTATTTCAATCTTAACTTATGCTTTTTCTTAATTAGATTTCAAAGTATATATTTCTCTAAGTGTTTTGAATTTTTTTTTTTTTTTATGTGCCTCTTAGTTTATGTTTCTATTTTTCATTATTCTAATTTTATTTTTGCTTTTAAAATTGCATACTTTGATATCTCAAGCCATTGAAATTTAGTATGTCTTTGTATTAAGTAAGATAGTTTTTTTGGTGTTATTTTGTGAATTTATATTTTAGTTAGGACTTGGTTTATCATGTTTTTCAAGAGCTTGTTGCATTTGTTGAGTGTCATGTATATATTTATTGAATTATTATTATTTGGGCATTGCAATTTAGAATGAGGATGCATAATTTTTTGATTGATAACACGTACCAAATTTGGTATAGGATGCATAACTTTTTTTTAAAAAATAGATCGACAGATAAAAATATTTGTTCATCAGTAATGGAAATTACATTAACAAGACTATAAGCCGAAACATCTCCCAATTGAGTTTCAACTATTGGTAAGGCAGTCGTACTTTCTTCACCCAAACTAGAACGCCATTTTTTTTTTATAAAAAAAAAATTAAAATTTTTGCGATGGATACAAATTCATCATAAAATCCATCGCAAAATTGCAAAAGTGACACCTCAAATCCATCGCAAAAATTTGCAACAAAAATTTTCATCGGCTAACATTTACTTAGCAAGACAAGTTTCACTACTAAAAAAACTGATACTTGCAATGGATTTTGAGATGGAAAAAATCCATCACAAAAATTTGCAATGAAGGATTTTGTGATGGATTTTTTCCGTTTCAAAATCCATTGCAAGTAGCAGTTTTTTTAGTAGTAAAACTTGTCTTGCTGAGTAATTGTTAGCTGATGAAATTTTTCTCAAATGACGTGTATTTCAATTCTCAATGCTTAATAATTTCAAAGTTCCGGTTAGTTAGTCTAATAATAACACCCTTACACTTAAATGTGTGAAGTATAAGGTTTAAATTCAATTTGTCATAGGTGTGTGTGCATGTATGAATAAAAAAAAAGAGGTCATATACTCAAAATAATATTATCAGAATTGTGACTATTAGTTTACAATTACATTAACTTTATCAGTTAATTTAACGTTTTGGTATGATTAGTCATTGTGGTTTATTGATATTCATTGATATTACAAAACCCTTTGGTATGCCAACTAGCCATCCACTATTTGTTCTACAATTTGACATTTCATAAATTTTTTTCACAAAAATATTATCTCTTAGGACAATATTTCCGAATCTTATTATTTGATAAATATTCGAAACTTCAAACTAACAAACCACTTTGTGGGTTAACAAATATGGTTTGTATTTTATTTTATTACTTTTTAATTCCAAGTTCTTGTTCGATGGAATTTACATTTTAGGAAATCAATGACAAGATGCATAAGGTGCAAGATTTTTTCTTTTTTTTGGGTTGGGGGTGGGGGGTGGGGGGTGGGGGGATGGTGGACACATATAGGAAAGAGTAAAGAGAAGTTGCCAAAGATGAGTAGTGGAGGGTTGGTAAAGCAGGGTCACCACTCTCATGCCTATTACACTTTCAAGAAAATGCTAATCAAAGTGGTCTTGAGTCGTCCATATCCACTAAAAGTTAGTACCACAAATAGATTAAAGTTGGGATTTCTTAAAAAATCCCTCTTGGGAACTTAGACCAAGAAAAAATATTTTGTCATTTGAAATTAATTTTAGTGGAGAAAAAGTGAAATTTGAAGTTTCTTGGTGAGGATAATTAACTAGGGCTTTTTGGAGGAGGTAATTATCCATTTCAAGGGGGACATTGAAAGAAAGGGGAAGAGAAAGACAGAGAGAAAGAGAGCGTAGTCCAATATACTTTAATTGTGGGGATGAGTTTCTTGGAATTGGCCAATTAAGAGACTTTTTCTATTTGTTCACTTTTATTTTTATTGCATTTATTAAAATTTTGATTCGGGTTGAAAAATATTCTTTGTAATAAATTAGGATTGAGTTGATGAAATAATGATTGATTCAATATTTTTTAGGTTAATTTGAATCAAAGTAAAAATGGTTTGTATTGTCAGAGTTGAAGTAGGAAAATTCTTTTGATGCTCAAGTAAATAAAATGGTCGAAGAGAAAAGGCAAAAAAATTCAATAAAATTGTTCAAGATACATCATATTTGTAAGTTTGTTAATAAAAAATTATGGTAGAGGGTCATTTGGCACTAGTTGATATGTTATCAACATGTTTCAATTAAAAGCGTTCATGTTATTTGAAAAGAGGACAAGTTATCGGATATTAAGTCATTCTATTGATTTTGCCTTGAAATTGAGATAAATTTGACAAGGAATGGAAGAATGGGCCCACGACGCAATCCTTGGGCTTAGGCTTCGGTTTTTTTCGAACTGTTAAGATTTGACTCAATTTTCAAGAGACCAAGTTTAACTAGAATTATGACTCCTTCTTGTATTGGGTTTCCTAGTTCTAGGTAAAGTAGTCAAGTAATTTTTTGACTATAAATATTAGTTTTTTCTTTTGAAAAAATTATCACGAACATAACACAAGGGCTTCTTTACTGCTTTTGAGTAATTCTCTCAAGATGGAGTTTAGAACGAGGGTGTTAGGTGTTTTCGTGAGATTTGTGGGATTCAAGTTTGTACTTACACTTTGATTTGATATCAATAAAATTCATTTCTTTGTCGGGTGGATTAGGCACATCGCCAAACCATGTTAAATCTTGTTGTCACTTTATATTGAATTACTTTACTATTATTTCATTGTTTCCGCAATAGATCCTCCTGGGTTACAACAAACTAGTATCGGAGCAGGTTGGATCAGATGTCAGGAATGAAGTACGAGGTAGAGAAATTCGATGGGAAGAATGAGTTTGGGCTGTGGAAGATGAAGGTTCACGCCCTCCTGTGTCAACAAGGATTACAGAGAGCGTTAAAGGGCAGAGATTTCTTGCCGGAAACGCTGAAGGATGAGGAGAAGGATGAGTTCATGGAGAAGGCTTACGGTACTCTGGTGTTATCATTGGCGGATAACGTACTGAGAGAGGTCGCCACGGAAAGTATACTAGCGAATTTATGGAAGAAGCTGGAGAGTCTAACAAAGTCCCTGACAAATCAGTTGTATTTGAAACAATGATTATACACATTGAGGATGAAGGAAGGTACATCTATTACTCAACATATTGATTTTTTCAATAAGGTGATTTTGGATCTTGCTAGTATAGATATCAAAATTGATGATGAGGATCAAGCTTTAATTCTCTTGTGTTCTCTACCAAAATCTTTTGAGCACTTGGTTACTACTTTGTTGTACGGGAGAGATACGATTTCAATGGAGGATGTGAAGGCCTCATTGAATTCCAATGAGTTGAGAAAACATGTCCTGGGCAGCAACGATGGTGAAAGTGGGGAAGGATTGGTGGCAAGAGGAAGACCAAGAGAAAGGGGAAGGAGTAGAGGTCGATTGAAGTCCCGAGCCAAGCCTAGAAACGGTGACAAGTGTTTTAGGTGCGGTGGAAAAGGGCATTGGAAATGGAATTGTCCAGAATTAGGAAAGGCGAATGATGCAGGCGAAAGTTCTGATCAGAAACAGGATGATGTCGCAGGAATTGTTGATGATGAGTCTGATGGTGGGCTTGTTCTCAAGCTGCTGAAACTTTACTAAGCTCTGAATGGATTTTAGATAGTGGCTGCTCCTATCACATGTGCCCAAGAGAAGATTGGTTTACCACATACCAGAAATTTGATGGTGGTAAGGTGCTTATGGGAAACGATGCTTCTTGCAGGGTTGTTGGAATTGGCTCAGTTTGTATCAGGATGCATGATGGGATAGTAAGGACCCTAACAAATGTGCGTCATGTTCCAGATCTGAAGAAAAATCTGATATCACTAGGCACTCTGGACAAGAATGGTTGTGAGTACAGAGCTCGAGATGGAGTTCTGCGGGATTCCAAAGGTGCACTGCTTATCATGAAAGGAGAAAAGCGGAACGGCCTTTACATATTGCAGGGAAACATGGTTTCTGGTACTGCAGCGGTTTCTTCATCAGTCAATGATATTACGAGACTCTGGCATATGCGGCTTGGGCATATGAGTGAGAAGGGGATGTCAGAACTGAGCAAACGAGGTTTGCTTTGCGGAGAGAAGATTGGAGAACTGGATTTTTGCGAGCAATGTGTGCTGGGCAAGCAACATAGGGTGAAATTCGGTACTGCAGTTCATAGGACCAAAGGTACCTTGGATTACATTCAGTCAGATCTTTGGGGGCCTTCTCAGGTTCCTTCAAAGGGAGGTGCAAGATACATGCTGACATTCATAGATGATTTCTTACAGAGAGTATAAGTGTACATGCTGAAACATAAGGATGAGGTATTTGTCAACTTCAAGCAATGAAAGACCTTAATTGAGAAGCAGACAGGAAATGAGATCAAGCGCTTGAGGACTGACAACGGATTGGAGTTCTGCAACAAGGAATTTCAGGAATTCTGCGAGAAGGAAGGAATTGTGAGGCATCGTACAATTGTACATACACCACAACAGAATAGAGTTGCAGAACGGATGAACAGGACTATCTTAGAAAGAGCTAGATGCATGCTCTTTAACGCCGGATTGTCCAAGGATTTTTGGGCAGAAGCAATTAACACTGCTTGTTATTTGGTGAATAGGTCACCATCAACCGCTTTGGACTGCAAGACACCAATGGAAGTTTGGTCTGGGTCTCCTGCTGATTACTCAAATTTGAGAGTATTTGGGTATCCAGCCTATGCTCATGTCCGGGATGGGAAGCTTGAGCCAAGGGCTTGGAAGTGCATATTTCTAGGCTAGGCAGATAGAGTCAAAGGTTATCGTTTGTGGTGTAATGATGACAAGGGCTCCAAGGTGATTATCAGCAGGGACGTGACATTCGATGAGTCTGCAATGATGAAGAAGGTGGAGCAGCAGAAAAGCGGTCAACAGGGCGTTAAGGAGAAAGTGGAGATTCGTATCGATCCTCCACAAGTTTTAAAGGGGAAACAGAAGGTGGTAGATGAAGCTGGTGAGAGCACATTACCACCTAATCAACAGCAAGAAAATGAACCACTACAAAATTATCGCTTGGCTCGCGATGGGGAGAGGAGGGAGATCAAACCACCACAACGGTATACTTACTCAGATCTGGTAGCTTATGCTTTGAGTTCAGCTGAGGCGTTTGTAGGAGATGATCCAGTTTCATACAAAGAGGCAATTTTCAGGCCAGATTCTGATAAATGGGTTGCAGCTATGAGTGAAGAGATGGAGTCTCTACACAAGAATATCACATGGGAGTTGGTTGATGTACCTAAAGGGCAGAAAATTATAGGTTGCAAATGGATCTACAAGAAGAAAGAAGGGATTCCCGATGTTGAAGATGCTAGATACAAGGCGCGATTGGTTGCTAAGGGTTTTACTCAGAGAGAGAGGGTTGACTTTCATGAAGTATTCTCCCCAGTTGTAAAACATACTTCCATTCGTGTTTTACTTGCCATGGTTGCTCTGTTTGATATGGAACTGGAGCAGATGGATGTGAAAACAACATTTTTGTATGGTGAGTTGGAGGAACAAATCTACATGAGTCAACCAGAAGGATTCGTTGTTCCCGGGAAACAAAATCAAGCATGTCTTTTGAAAAGGTCATTATATGGCCTGAAGCAGTCTCCCAGGCAGTGGTACAAAATGTTTGATGCTTTTATTACCAAGATAGGATATACTAGAAGCAAATTTGATTGTTGTGTATATTACAAAATTTGTAGTGATAGCCTTCTCGTATATTTGCTGTTGTACGTTGATGATATGTTGATTGCCTCTAGAAACATATCTGAGATCAACCAATTGAAAGCTCAGTTAAGTGAAGAATTTGAGATGAAGGATTTGGGCGGTGCAAAGAAGATTTTGGGCATGGAGATCATCTGAGATAAACATGCAGGATTGTTGTACTTGTCTCAACAACATTACATTGAGAAAGTACTTGAGCGATTTGGGATGAATAAGGCCAAGCCAGTTAGCACGCCACTTGCAGCTCATTTTAGGCTCTCATAAGATTTATCACCGAGTACTGAGGAGGAGGTGGAACACATGTCAAATGTGCCATATGCTAGTGCAGTGGGTAGCTTGATGTACGCCATAGTGTGCACTAGGCCAGACATTTCACATGTAGTCAGTGTTATGAGCAGGTATATGCACAAGCCAGGAAAGACTCATTGGCTGGCTGTGAAATGGATCATGAGGTATCTGAGAGGCTCTGCAGCCAGATGTTTGAGGTATAGTCAATCGAATTCTACTACAAGAATTATTGGCTATGTGGATGCGGACTATGCAGGAAATTTGGACAGCAGAAGGTCCATGACGGGCTATGTGTTTTGTGTATCAAGTTGTACGGTTAGCTGGAAGGCGACTTTGCAGTCATCAGTTGCATTGTCCACAACAGAAGCTGAGTACATGGCTTTGGCTGAAGGCGTTAAAGAAGGCATTTGGCTAAAGGGGCTGATCGATGATATAGGTATGACTTCTGAGATTACTAAAGTATTCTGTGACAGTCAGAGTGCCATACACTTGTCAAAGAATCAAGCATTTCATGAGAGAACAAAGCACATAGATGTGAGGTATCACTTTGTTCGGGATATGGTGTCCCAAGGAGACATGTTGGTTGACAAAGTTGGGACTAAGGATAATCCGGCAAACATGTTGACTAAGGCTGTTCCAGGAATCAAATTTGAGCATTGCTTGTATTTGATTAACATTTGCAGACTCAGATAACAAGCCCTATTGGGGGCAGAGACAAAGAAGATGAATGGGAATTTCAAGTCAAGGTGGAGAATTATTGATTTTGCTTTGAAATTGAGATAAATTTGATGAGGAATGGAAGAATGGGCCCACGACGCAATCCTTGGGCTTAGGCTTCGGTTTTTTTCGAATTGTTAAGATTTGACTCAGTTTTTAAGAGACCAAGTTTGACTAGAATTAGGACTCCTTCTTGTATTGGGTTTCCTAGTTCTAGGTAAAGTAGTCAAGTAATTTTTTGACTATAAATATTAGTTTTTTCTTTTGAAAAAATTATCACGAACATAACACAAGGGCTTCTTTACTGCTTTTGAGTAATTCTCTCAAGACGGAGTTTAGAACGAGGGTGTTAGGTGTTTTCGTGAGATTTGTGGGATTCAAGTTTGTACTTGCACTTTGATTTGGGATCAATAAAATTCATTTTCTTTGTCCGGTGGATTAGGCACATCGCCGAACCACGTTAAATCTTGTTGTCACTTTACATTGAATTACTTTACTATTATTTCATTGTTTCCGCAATAGATCCTCCTGGGGTTACAACACATTCTTCGAAGCGTACTGAGAGGTAATCATCCTTACATATTTGTACCAATATCAAGTTCAAAACATGTCTAAAAAATAACTTATTTTTTGATAATTTACTTGTACAATATTGTTCTTCACCTGTAATTCCTTAACCGTTTTCAAGATGGAGCTAGTTATTTAGTTCTTTTAATATTTATACACATATATGCGTATAAAAAAGATTGGTTAGTATTTGAATTCTAAGCTTCACATATGTAATTGTGAAAACATCATTGTTGAACTAATATATGTATGTATGTATGTATGTATGTATGTATGTATGTATATGGAAAAAAGAAAGAAAATGAGTTTGTTCAATAAAAAGTAATACTTCCGTTTTTGGCCAGACGTGCTGGTGTGCTTTTGTTGCGTTACGATATAATAGTGCTAATTTGCAAGGTGCAGACTAAAATTAATGTTTGAGAAATCGGACCGGATTGACTGATTCGATAGGGAACTTGCCAAGGTTTCTGTTTGATTTGATAGTTGAAACCAATTTGCCAATGCAAACCAGTAACTAGTTGAGCCGGTTTGATTTTAAACCGGTTACTAGTCTTTTTCAAAAAATAAAATAAAATAAAATAAAAACTAACTAAATAAAAACCCTAAAACTAAAACTTACCAACAAAAAGTCAAAAACCCACCACCAGGCGGCAAGCAACAATAGCTTTCAAATTGGGTTTTCAATCTTCTTCTTCTTCTTCTTCTCCTTTTTTTTTTTTTTTTTTTCCCTTCCATTTTCTCATTTAAATTCTCCCCAAATATCAAATCCCAAACATATATTACAAACTTAGGATATTTTTTGGCAAGCCTTATTTCATGACTTGACATTTTAAATTAATATATGCATATTATTTTGGAGTAGAGTTTGGAGAAAGTTTCATTATATTAGGCAACTTTTAGCCTTTTTTCCCCTTATATATATTTTTTTGCATTTTTTGATATTTTTTATATATTTATATTTTATTAAATATAATTATGACATCACATTGATTGAAACAATCAAATCAGTAACTAATAAGGCCATCGATTCAGTCATCGGTCCGATTTCTCAAACATTGACTAAAACGGCCTTTAGTAGAAGTACAATCACATTTCTTAAATTGTTCAAATTGATTTTTTCCCCATTAGATAGACATCAAGTCATGATTCTTGGGAGAGGAATTAGCACACTATAAGAACACTAATAATTATGATTATCCCAAAACTTCTCATAAAATTATAAGGGTATATTTTTGTTGAAAATGAAATTTTCTATGATGGTAGTTCTAATCGGCTTCCCACCAAATAATTAGGAGTACAAATGAATTGAGTGTATCTTAAATAAGGTTGAACTTGAATTTGAATTATATAATGAATCGAACATATTATTACAAATTTTGTGCATTGCAAAAAATCATTAGAGAATTATAATTTATAAAATTTAAGACAGATACTTTAGTAGCATGTGTTATTTTGTAGAAATATTTATTTTATTATTCAATCATGAAACAAAAATTTTAGGGAGCATTACGAATTATGGTTCATCCAAAAATAAAATATTATTAAAAAATTCTTTGCATGTTTATTGTGAATTCATTTGGCAAAAAAGATTGATGCATTCTTGCTAAAGTATCCATTGCCTAGTGCTTATTACACTTTTTGTACTGAATATATTTAAACGAATAATGCATAATTATATTGGAGAAATATTAAAACTTGTGAAAAAAAATCATAAATTAGTAACTATAAAGATATAATGAAATATTCAAAATATAACAAATTATATGAGAAATGAAAGAACCACAATGGTTAAAGTAATGATAGAAAGATATCTGAACAAAAATAAAATGGTCGCAAAGTAACATATAAAAACGTGGTAAGTAAAGATAATAATATAAAATTAATTAGTAAAGTTTATATTCATATATTTCACCACATTTCATGAATGAATTATCCCAAAGAAATACACAAGTTGAAAGATCATGACCAAAGAATAAAATAAAACAATTATAGAACTATCGACCAAAGAATAAAATAAAACAATTGAAACATAATCAAACATACACACATTTTCCTTTCAAAATATTATTATTTTTTCTTCAAAAATACCCTCTTATATCCTTCTTTCACTACAAAAAATATGCTTTTTACTATGGCTAATTATGTATAGTATATAGTTATTAAGTGAAGTAAAAAGTTATTAACTACACTTGTGCTACACTTTTCTAGCCGTAGGCATTGCGAGCGAGGTAAAAGCTTCGCTACACTTTTTTAATCATGGTGATTGACTTTTACTATGAAATTATCTTCAATTACTACAAATTTAATGTGTGGTAAAAGATATCAAATACACCACTATCTTTTACTACAATAAAAAAAGTGTAGTATATAGTAGTTAATTGCCACACTTTGAAAATTGTAGTAAATACTTAAATTGTTTTTCACCACAATTAAATGTAGAAAAAACCAATTAATTTGGGGAGCTTACTTTTTCTATTTATATACACACCGAAAGTAGGAGCTTATCAGGATTCGAACTCTTGACCTTACTCTTGTGTGTGTGTGAAAGTAATGCCACTATGACAATGATCACTTTGTTATTAATTAGCTAAATTAATATATTTGATTACTTAATCAACGTTTTTTAATAATAAAACCTATCGGAGACAAATATTTATTTTGCCTCAAAATTTAGATTTTCTTATTGCTTTGGAAAACTTTGCTAGTTAGGAAAATTAAGCATTTGATTAATTAATCAAATATTTTTGAATAACAAAAATTAGAGAAAATTTTGTATTTTACCTCTACTTTTATTAATTAAAACCATGAGTAGTTAGGAATTTTTTAGGGGTTTTATTTGTTAATTTAGAATTTAATTAATTAATTAATTAATATTTTAATAATAAAAATTGGAAGCAATTTTTTAATTTACCTTGAATATTATTTATTAAGCACTACTTCCAACATAATTTTTCTTGTTTTCTAGTGATTTTTTTATTTATTTCAGATCTTAATCTTTGAGTTCAAATTTTCACAAGTTTCATTGTTTTTACTTCACTAATGAAAAAGTATGGTTAATTCATTAACTTTTTGAGCTAATGAAAAAGTATGGTTAATTCATTAACTTTTTGCTACAGTTTATGCAAAATTGTAATAAATGTACAATATTATTCACCTCATATAAAAATTGTAGTAAATAAATATATTTTTTGCTACGATAAGATGAAGTGTAGTATTTAATATAACTTTTACCACACATTTGGAATTTTATACTACAATAGTAAAATCATAGCAAATAATCTTTTTTTACTACATTATTTTCAGTGAAGTAAAAAATATTGTAGCAAAAAACATATTTTTTTGTAGTGATTATTTCCAAAACTTTCTAATTTTTATTGATGGGCCTAGAGGAATAGGAAAAATATTTTTATATCGAGCTTTACTTGCATATGTAAGATCAAAATGAGATATAGCTTTAGCTGTAGCAACATCTGGAGTTGTAGCTTCTCTATTATCTGGTGGTCGAACTGCATATTCTAGATTCAAATTGCCATTGAAAACTGAAGAAACTACAAATGCAAAAATTAGCAAGCAATCAAGTTTGGCAAAGATGATAGTACTTGCTAAACTTATTATTTAGGATGAAGCTTCTACGGCAAATAGAAAATCAATACAAGGGTTTGACATATTGCTTCGCAACGTTATGAAATGTTTGGATATACTTTTTGGTGGAAAAGTTGTTGTTTTTGGAGGTGATTTTCGGCAAACACTATCCATGAGCCACACGAAACAAGCCAATGTATGATTACGCCAAGTTTTGTAGCATCTCTTATTTGGACAAAGCTAAAAAACTTTAAGTTAGATGTAAATATTAGAGCACAGGAAGATCCATCTTTTGCTTCATTTCTACTTAGAGTTGGTGATGGTAAAGAACCATATGTTTTTTAAGATAATATACAAATTCCTGATAATATTTTCCTTCCCTTTAGTTATAATGAACATTCTGTAAATAACCTATATTGTTTTTCCTTCTATACAATCTTTAGATAATCCATATTCTTTAGTTAATGGAGCTATTCTAACACTTAAAAATGACTGTGTGGTTGAAATAAATAATATTCTTATTAAAAAAATAAATTCTAAATCTAAGCATTATATAAGTTATAATAAGGCATGTAATGAACAAGATCAAGGTCAAGATGAAGATTACTTTAATGGTATAATAGGAAGTGGATTGCCACCACATGAATTAATTTTGAAAGAAAATTGTCTTATCATGTTATTCCAAAATTTAAATCTTATTGACAGACTATGTAATGGCACAGGATTAATACGTAAAACATTAGGAAATAACTTTGCAGGAGCTGAATTTGCTTCGGGTGACTTTGAAAGAAAGCATGTTTATATACCACGCATTTCTTTAGAATGTATTGACAAACAAAAATGTCCAATAGGTTTTTGAAGAATCCAATATCTTGTAAGACCATGTTTTGCGATGACAATAAAAAAAAGCTCAAGGTCAAATGCTTGACTTCGTTGGTGTTTATCCTCTAGAACCTGTTTTCTCGCATGGACAGTTATATGTTGTTTTATCTCATGTTAGAAGTGCAAATTCCATAAAGGTACTTATAAAACCAACACTCGAGGCAGAATCCCCACAATAGTATACTAAAAACATAGTGTGTGCAGAAATTTATTAGTGGATGGAGCTCCAAAACTAGTGAATATTTTTATTTAATTTTGTATACATCATGTAATTGTATTTTATTACATCTAATGAATATTTATATTTAATTGTATAGTAAAATCTATTCATTGTATGCACTAAAAAAAGTCACTATTATTTTTGGACAAAACATGCAACTTTAAAATAAGATCTATCTTTTTTAGGCATTTAATTATTATTGTTAGCTAATATAATTTCACTATAACATTTTCAGTGGTTTATTGTTGTAGAAAACTAATATGAACCACCGGTTGTATTATATCGGTCCAACATCACAAAGCTGGACACTAAAAGTGCTGGTGGAATCTAAAACATTGCCAAGACAGCTATTAAATACTTCCAAGAGATATCAAAACTTGTGTTTGCCGATGAACAGGTAACAAGCAAGATATACAATTCGCAAAATCATTTTTTTCTAAATTAATTTTCATTCTTGCTTTAGTGATATTGTCCATTATCCATGTTGGTTCCTCTCTCTCTCTCTCTCTCACACACACACACACATGTGCATAAAATTTTAGCATAAATACATGTCTAATACACAATTATATTTATAGGGAACAAAAATTGTTGGGATAATATTTGACCTTGATATCAAGCAGTTTGAGAGTACCCTAAATATGATGGAGACGTACTTAATATCGAATGCAAGAGCAGTGCCGTCCAATCCCTATTATGACAATTGCAAGAATGAATATCAATGGATTATCAACTCGCAAACTGTAGTAAACAAAGAAATGAAAAATCCTATCTCACAGAGCATCATTGTCCCAAGATTTTCTCCAATACTCGAGTTGGCCATATCTTCTGAAAGAAAGACTGTTGGTATGACATTATATAAAATATATTTATTACAATATTTTCCGCACACTTATTTACCAACATAAAAAATGTATATTTGTGTATTTCTTTGACAAATGTACTCGCAATTGTCATAAAAATTTTTGTACATCGCACTATTCAATCTTCTAATAGAGCCTATATTGTTCAAGAGTTTGGCATTGTAGACCAAAAGAAAATAAGTTACATATCTCTTTCTCTAAATCACATATTTTCTTTTGTATAAAAACAACAACTATCAGTTTCACATCTATATTTCATTATGTGTCAATATAGTGCAAGACCAATTATTTTATCACTTTGGAACAATGTGGCGTCCTCTGAAGGTGGCAGAATCACTTATTCTATTATCCAATGCCCATTATATTAGCAACAAAACTCACTTTATCACCATACTATAGTAGTACTTATACTAGATGTTATCATTTAAATTTATGCATACAAAATGCATTTTTAGTTTATATAATTCTACATATTTCATTCTTTTCAATCTCAGGCCTACCTCTTAGATCAACACTAGCAACAAATATAGATATTGATCCACCATACCCAGAAACGCAATCGCTAAAAGCATGGTTAGATTTATTTTAAGTACTTCAATTATTCGTGTAACCATTAGACTATGATGCACTTGTAGAATAACTTGAAAAATATACAAAACTAGGTGAGCGAGTAACCAAGAAATAGTAACAGAAAGTCTGCAACTGCTTGATTTCAATATGAAAAATCAAATCTTAGTGAAAGAATCTGCTATGAAAATGCACATAATTGTAGATGTTATTGCCAATGAAAATGTAAGTTTATAAATGATAGATATTCTGTCAGCCAATTAAAGCAATAGATATATGAACTTGTAATTTGTTGAAAAACTAACAGTAATTATGTAACAAACTCCTTCAGATTGATAGATTTTCTATGTAAGTAAAAGCAAAAATCAACAACACAACACAACGTTTCTACTATATGGGTTGTAACAAATGCAACACATCCTATGCACTTGAGTTTGGTTGGCCGATTGACTGCAGAGGTTGTAGGCAAACAACAATTGCCTGGCCAAGGTAAATCTAAATAATGCACTTGCAAAATTTAATACAATTAATTATTTTATCTTTTAACACTCCATCTATACCTTTAGAGCTATGCGACTTGCTGAGTTGTATGACAAAACTAGTGAACTAAGTGTAACAACTTTTGGTAATGTGGCTACCATGTTACTTCAAAAAAATGCAATGATGTGCATGGAAATGCAGAATGCAGTAAGCCGTCAAATGCATAAATTATTTTTCCAAATGTATTTTAAAAGTAGCTAATAAGAACATGTTTTCATGGATAGTGAAATGCTATGACTAGATGAAATAAATTCTACTCTAAGAAATACTACATATGTTGCAAAAATAAGAAAATCGGTAAGACAAAGAACAAATCCAATATGTTGTTCTTAGCCTTGCTGAAGAAAAAATCTCGGACATTTGACATCTGAAACATGCTCAATGATGATAGCATCACAAGAAAACTCTTCCACAGAAGCACAACTTGAAGAACATGTTAGCCAAAAAGCTTCCACCAATCGAAAATCATCCAAACAAGGTAATGTTATTCCTCATCTTACTCACAAATTAAAATATCACAAATTGAATATCATGATAAATGAAAACTTATATTAACACAGATTCAAAAAGTGACCCAGGAACTGCTAAATTAAAGAGACCCAAACTACCATCCCCGAGCTCTGCAGATTCAGGCCATTGAACAGGCAAAGAAATGAAAGTAAATATGTATAGTTATAGTGAATAGTATTTTCAACGTCTTTGCTATAATGTTGTAAATTTTATTTTACTCATAATCCTTTTTTGACATACAACTGGCGTTTTATTTTATTATATGTACATACAATGACTATACTTCTTCAATATTTCTTTCTACTAATGTTTTACAGTTTTTGCATTGGCTATTTTGCTTTCATGTTGCCTAGATCTTATTGTTAATTTGTAGTATATGTGCCACCCTGACCTACAGTAGTAATTTGTTTTTTCTAGATTCTACTAGTACACTTAATTTAGAAATAGTATTGTTGAACGAAGGCTTCAAATGTTGAATCTCTATTCTTTGCTTTAACAATGCTTCTACATACTTGCAATGTGTTAGCTCATTTTCTATTTATTTTGTAGATTTTAGTATAATAGAGTCTGTCATAATTTTGCCAACTTCTGGGTTTCACCTTGCTCATTATCCATTGCCTATAACAAGCATTGTTCTTGGTTGATTATTTCAAGTGTTAACAATTTTTTTTTTTTACTTGATTAGAGTGTTAATATCTTACTTGAATATAACATTGTGAAAAACTTGAAAATATGTGTAATATTTAGATAAGAAAGACAGTTTTAACATACAAATTCCTCAATCCATGTAGATAGAGAGAAAAATAGACACTAATATGTATAATATATATTGTCCAGAAATTTTGTTACCAAATTGATGAACATAGCACATTCACTAAACATTTCAACAGTAGACACCAATTATATATACAATATATATTGTCCAGAAATTTTATTATCAAGTTGACGAACATAGCACATTAACTAAATATTTCAACACCGTGCATGCGCGATGCACAAGCAACTAGTGTATATATATATTATAGAATTGATTAGAGCAAATACGCTCACTCACGGGCAAATAAATATGAAGTATTTAGTACATGAGATAATCATAAAAGAAAAATGGATTTGCAATCTAGAAAAGTAAATAAAGAATAGAGAAGCAGAAAAATGGGGAAAAAAAAACCGGGAAACATGATTTAGATGCAAGTGAAAGAACACGTTTTCCTGCTGGGCGACCAATTGGAGTAAAAAAGAATACGAATTACGTTAATTATTGAATTAAGCCCCATCTTCATACAATGCATATCAATCCATGCAATTTTGAAGTTTTATGTACAATAAAATCAAGTGAGTGAGTGAGGTGCAACAATATATATCCAAAAGTTTTTTTTTTTTTAAAAAACAAAATTGCCCTAGAATAAAGTCAAATAAAATGCAAGCAAATTAATCTCCCTAGCTAGAAAAAGTGAACATAATGAGCAAGCCTAAATATCCCTATCCAATTGAGCAATTCGGTGGTCAACTCCCAATTGCAGCAAGGCAGAGCCCATATATAAAGTCCCGTCCCAGACCAGAATTTGCAGCAAAAAACTTTGGCAATGAATCTCATCCTCATCCTAAGCATTTCAGCACTTCGAAGAGACGCAAACATCGGATCCACTTTTTAACAAATTCCAGCAAAATTGCAACCCCTATCGTAGGTTTCCACTCTTGCTTTCAACAATTTTCCATCCAAAGCAAAACACCTCTTCGAGCTGAAAAACCAAAACGATATTAAAAAAATCAAAGAAATATTAAACTGTAAAAATTTTCGGCAACAATTGTTATTCAAAATAACAAGCCTACTGCGCATGTTAACCAAATAAAATCATTTCAGCACCCTCAGATAGCTTTGAGACCTCATTCTTGTATTCTGCTCCAACAGAAAATAGCATGCATGCTGCAAACTTCTTGATCCAAAAAAAAGAAAAACAATTAAGAATGCAATTTGGAATAAAACACTCAGCCAAGAAAACCACCTCGCAATGCCGGATAGATTGAGCAAAATCCATCATCAAAATTCCAACACCACTTTCAGCAAAATTTCCATAATTGCTCCTGAAAAGAAAATGTTTTTGAACTATTCGAGCTGTCAATCATCCCAGCTATGAACAAACCATTCCCAAGACAGCCATGAACAATCATCAAAATTATTGCTTTCCAATATGATCAAGCAAATTTCAGCAACCAATACGACTAATTTTTACATTTAAAACCCAAAACAAAGGCAGCAGATTGAAACCACGTAAACACTGAACTTTAGAAGAGGGGGTGTTGCAAAAATATTAAAGGTTGTCTTTAATTTTTGTGATTATTACACATTGAAGAAAAAACCAAACTAAGACTTTATTCATACATGTGAGAAAGAAGATCATTACAATCACAACACATTTGAAAGTTTTAATAGGGTTTTATTTAGTTAAGATTTCGGCCAAGTTAACCAATTAGAGTATCAAAAGTTTACGAGTATGGTTAAATAAGGAATTGAAATTCATGATAAATTATGCATTTCTCTGTCCGGAATTATTCTGGTAGCATGTTTTTTAAAATATTTGATAATGTACGTAATTCTCGATTTGTATCTAATATAATTATTTCTTTTTTTAAGCGAAAGCAATTTCTTTTTTTTTTTTTTTTAAATTTTATAATTTTATTTTTACATATATTTATACATGCTCAAATTTGATAGAGTGAAGAAATTTATTTATTGTGCCAAGTGTGACTCATGCTTTATTTTATTAATATTTTTGCAGAGAACTTAGTTTAGAATGAGGAAGATGAGCAATTTTCGGGTGGTGATAAGAAATCTATTTTCTTTTTAGTATTGTTTTAGGGGATGAATTACGGCTATCATTCCTAAGGTTTAGCGTAATTACGAAATAGTCCTCGCTTTTTCAAAAATTACAAAAATCTTCTTGAAGTTTGTCACCATCCAACAAATTAAACCCAACCGTTAGCTATCATTTGGGTTTATGAAAAACACCATAAAAAATGGCATGTGAAATTTTAAAATTATTCTTTAGATTAAAACCTCAATTTTAACCAGGTCTGACCCTAATTTGTGGACGAAAATACACTTGGGGGCTGTATCGTCATATTTGAAATTTATATAAGGATTAAATAGTAATATTACTATTCTATAAGGGGTTAATTATAAAAAATAAAAAAAACTATAAGGAATTTAAGTACATATACACAGAATAATACTATATACAAATAGAATATAATACTATATACAATATATATATATATGTATATAAATGCACACACCTCCCGCCTTCCCCGCCAGATCTAGCCATGGAAGTCGTTGACCTCCATGTTGCGGAGCCTACCTGGTAGCCACAACTGCCATGGGCAGCAGCCGACGGCGGAAGAAGAAAAGTGTGAGAGGTGAGGGGAGGAGTAATGGGTTTGTATTTTTTTTCCCCCAAAAAAAACTTTTTTAATTAATAAATAATTGAGTTAAAATATATAATTAACTTATCTATTAATTAATATAGTTTTTAATTTTTATTTATTGCGTTTTAAATTAATTATTTTAGATATAATTATTATTTGGATAAATAATTTAATTATTTTAAGTATCTTCATCTTAGTATGATTATTAGTTTGATAAGTATTTTATTAAATGTAAAAAAATTTATCTTTTTTAATTACTAAATAATCTAGTTAAAATACATATACAGTTAAATTTTTTTACTTATTTATTATTAATTAGTATAGTTTTTTATGTTAATGTGTTTCTAATTAATTAATAAATTTAACTAAATTTTATTAATTATTTATGATACATTTATATATTTGAATACATAATTTAATTATTTTAAATATCTATATTTTAGATATGATTATTATTTTAATAAATAATTTATTAAATTTAACTACATTATATTTTAAAAATTCTTATTAGTTTAATATTGTTTAATACATAACTCACCTAATAAGTTTATATCTTATTTAATATTGATAAATAAATTTAATAATATAAATAAATTATTTTAGATATATATACTATTCAACATAATTCCAAATGTTAAGATGCAATAATACATAGAGGGACATTCCGATCTTTTGCTATTTCACCAATTTTCAGCCTTTTTCATTTTTTTAATAATTTTGTTGTTTGAGCATTTTTTACTTTTGACATTTTCCATCTACCTTTACAAATAGGTTTGTCGATTTAGGGGATTTCTTGTAATTTTTGAACAAGCAAGGACTTTTTCATTTTACACTAAATCTTAGTGACGGTATTTTTTTAATAATTTTTCTATTTGGGCATTTTTGACTTGTTATTTTCTGTCTATCTTTACAAATAAGTTTGCCAATTTAGGAGGTTTTGTAATTTTTGAACAAGTGGGGATCTTTTTGTAATTACAATAAATTTTAGGTATGGTAGCTATAATTCACCCTTGTTTTAGACTCATCTTTGTTCTTTTGTTTTAAATATTAGTTTATTGTTGAGGAGATTTTTCCTTTTATATTTTTAATAGTTAGGTTTGATTTTAAAAGCAAGTATTTGAATTATCTTCTATGGTGACAATTTTGAAATTTTCAATAATACTTTTGAGATTTTGGTGTGCTCGATTTTGATTCAATGGCTTATTATCTCTGAATCTTTAAACTTAGTGAAATTGTAGTGTTACGTCCCGAATTTGTAGCTTGACAGCTCCATTTAATGGCAGGCTTAATTAGTGAGTTCACCATTTTTAATTTTGGTATGGTTGGTTTGGCCAATTTTGTGATAGTTACACATTAAAAAAAAAAAGAAAGAAAAGAAAAGAAGCTAAGATTTTAGTTATATATGTAAGAAAGAAGATCATTGGAATCACAACACATTTGAAAGTTTTTAGCATTATTTTAACTTGCTAGAAAAGTGCTTGTATCGGGCACGTGTATAGTTATTTTTAAACCACCATTACTAGTAAACTACTAATATATATATATATATATATAACCTAAAAAATTGTAAAAGATACAAGTTAAATTACTATGAAAAAAAGACATTTTCATTTTATTATGTTAAACTTTATATTTGTATATGTCATGATTCCATAATAAATATATATCGATCACGAATTAGTCAATATTAACATATAAGATGATAATTAATATTCATTTTAAATTTGTATAAGAGGACACATAAAGAATATTTTCCTTATTAGTTTGTATTTTATTTCTTATATATAATTTATTATCTCAGATACTTGATATTATATGTATTTTATTATAAATATTATATTAATATTTATCACTGTTTTTTTTTTCTTTCTTTTTTACAATAAGTCTCTAATTTGTATATTAAATTAGTATGTTTTGCATATTGACAAGGGTGTAAAGCTGGTTAACATATATTTCCACTACAAAAAAAACTAGAGAATTAGCTATGACTAATTCGTAGTTGATACCAAAAATTTGTAACTTTAATTATGAGATTGACCGAGCTAAATTCGAAGTAGATGCGTGCTCTTAGCTAACCCTTTCTATGATCAATTTATAACTGATAGTTATTTTATTTATGTGGATATTGTATAGCTAATTTGTTATGCTTTCAACAAGCAAGTCTACAAATTGATAGTTAATAACTTTTTCTTGCTTTTTATTTTAAAAAAACTATATTTGCAACCGAAATTTGTAATTATAATTCATAGTATTGTAGCTATGAAATTAATTTCGTAGCAAATTTTATGTAGCAAATACCTTAGTCTTTAGTAATGTTCTGTTATATGATAATTATTAATTTTTTTCCCACCTATTGTACAATAGATTTTGTGTATAATACCATGACTTAGAAAAGAACAAAAGAATGGAGAGATAAAATTTAAAATATAGAGATTAATTACAATTTTAAAAAGGATAAGTATTAGAAAAACTGATTTTATAAATTGTACACTAATACTAATATTAGTTGAAGTTATTAAATCACTCAAATCTTGTGTTATAATACAAATCTTGAATTTGCAGCTACTCTTATTCCATCTCAAATTGATTCCCCCCCCTCCCCCCTTTATCTTTTTTCCTTTTTTTCCCAATTGCTCCCCCTCTTCTTCTTTCTCTTTTATGACAGTTAATTTGTGCAAAGAAGAAAATATTACAAAAAAATTATTGTGAAATACCATTTAAATAAAAAAGAACAAATCTTAAACTCCAATCTAACACAGACTCATTCCTATGTATCTCTTCTATTTTAATAATAATCACAATCTTTTGGTAGTAAAATAATCTTGTACGAGAAATGTAAATATTACTTCTTCTCATCCAACTTTGAGAAAATCATAACACAATTGGAATACAGACTTGATCAAGTCTGAACATGTTAAAAGAATTTGAAGTTAAATCAATCCAAAAAAAAAAAAAAAAAAGGAGTTTGCAGTTAAACCATTAACACTTCAAATGTTGTCTATGGAAACAAATCCTCATCCACCCTCTGCTTTTTGAGTTTGAATATGTACTGATCAGTTCATCATCAACAATGATTAAAATATGTGAAAACTCCAACAGAAAATAGATTCATATCAGTGACGACTAGAAAGAGAAATGCTTCCTAAGAAAACTTAAGACTGGAGAGTTAAATCAGGAAGAACAGTGAATGATGGTTTATAAACTTGTCGAATTACTTCTATGTGTAAAATTAAGTTATTAAATAAAGACTTGAATATTTATTCAACTTTTAGATTGAAGGGGTGTGTAGGCTCTAACCTTATCAGAAGTAGAGGAATCAGCTCAGACGCACTTGAAGGGCATCATTTCCATAGCTTTTTTGTTCCTCTTCTATCTGCTTGGCCGACTCCACAAGACGTTCATTCCACCCATTAACCTCAATGAGTTCAAGTGTTGGAATTTCTCCTATGCCATTTGGAATCTCACATAGATTCCAACAAAAATTAAGCACTAGGTACTTGAGGCTTGGGAAGTGGCTACTTTCAGTTATCCATTGATAGAACAATAAATCATCAATCAACAGAAATTTCAGTCGAGGAAATTCACCTTCCCTTGTTTCCCACTTGTCTCCATAGCAAGCAAAATGTCTTAGTTTAAGCACCTCAAGATTAGGCAAGGAACCAACAATCGACATATCTTCCCATGGAAGTCCCTCAGCAACCAAGGTTAACTTTTTCAGGGTTGTTGGAAAAGCAGGATTAAGCTTTCCCAGAATAGAATCTGAATCTAACTTTAGCTTCTCAAGTTGACTCAAATGGACAAGATTATCAAGGTGAATGTCTCGAACATATACTCTTGTCCTATAAATGATTCCCAATTTCTTCAAGTTTGGAATCATTTCGAGGATCTCTTTAGTACATTTGAAATCATTTACTCCCAAAAGTGTTTGCAGGTTTTCTAGAGGAAAAGTTGGAGCTCCCTGTGGAATAGTGGGTAAGGGACCAATAAATATTAGATGCCTTAATTGTGGCAACCTCCAAATTTCCATTGGCAGCCATACTGAAATTGCCTTTCTTGGATGAATGATTAAGGTTTGAAGATTCTGAAGGTTTAATATGGATGGAGGAACAATTGATCTTAGTGAAGAGGAAAAAGCAAGGTACCTTAAATGAATCAGCTCAAACACTTCAGCAGGCATCTCGGAAGTTTCGAACCAATAAAAATCATCAGCAGGACTAATCACATCCAATACCCTGAGCAATCTAAATTTTCTAGAAGAGCTTAGTAAACTTTCATCAAGGTGGAAGCATATAATAGTACGGATGCTTGAGCAATAAATGTCTTCAAGCCTAATCAGATCAGAAAAAGCAATACTTATGCGGTGATGGTTTTTTATGCTTTCAATTATAGAATTTTTGAAAGCATACCCCGTAACATTTAGAAAAAACTTCTCTTCCTCTGCTTTTCTTATGCATAAGTCCCGCACAATATCATGGATGCTGCAACTTTTGATTTTGCCATTAGCCTTCCTTCTACTAACCAAAACAAGACTTCTCTTCACAAGATCCTCCACATAGTCTTCTGCCACCTCCTCAAGACATTTAGATTCACTTCGTTTCAAAAAGCCTTCAGCCACCCATAATCTGATGAGGTCACGGACACGAATTTCATAATCTTCTTTAAAGCCTCCCATGTATAGGAAACACGGTCTCAAATGATAAGGCAAGTGGATGTAACTTAAAGATATTATCTTTGCAGACAACTCCTCATTTGCAGTGCTGATAGCTAAACTTACATTTTTTGCAACATTCTCCCAAGATTCTTGAGTCTTATCAACAGTGGACAAGAGTCCTGCAATTACAACGATTGCAAGAGGCAGTCCTCTACAACTTCTTGCGATTGTCTTTCCAATAGTTTCCAATTCAGGAGGACAATTTTCTCGTCCAAACACCTTATTCTGAAGCAAATTCCAACTTTGATTTGTATCCATGAATTGCATCTCATGAAGAGGGCTAGAAGAGTCGGGATAAGCAGCCACATCAAATAGCCTTGTGGTTAAAATGATTCGACTCCCATTATGGTCATCAGGAAATATCATCTTTACATCATCCCAAGCCTTTGTACTCCAGATATCATCCATCACAATGAGATACTTCCTACCCTTTAATTCTTTGTACACACGATCTTGTATTGATTCATTTGTTTGTCCAGGTCTTTCTTGTATTGATTCATTGCTTTGTCCAAATCTTCCTACTTTCATGGAAACTAGGAGGTTTGAAAGAATTTCTTGTGCACTATAATCTTGTGATACTGTGGTCCAAGCACGAATATCAAAGCGTTCCACAATTAACGGATCATTATAGGCATTTCTAGCAAGAGTAGTTTTGCCAATACCTCCCATACCGAAGATTGGTATGACTTGGAGTTTGGATGATTCTCCACATAATCGAGCCTTTATTGCCATCAAGTTGACGCCAAAACCAACCATGGCACCATCTTTGTTGGGGGATGCAATTAGCCCTGAGGATGAAGTAGCAACAGAATAATAATCATTACTGAGTTGTGCATCTTTGGTTGTGGTGCTATTCTTGATCTGCATCGCCTCTCTCACCACTTTTGCCAACTTTTCAAAGTGAAGACTAAGTCTTGCATCGATGTCATCTTTCAAAAGCTGTGAAAACTTAGCACTTTCAGGTCCTGCAGTCGATTTGGAAATATAATATATCTGAATTTGTTGCGACACAAAATATTCAATAATATCTTCTGCTTCACTTGCTACATCCCTAATTCGTCCTTCCAAACTGTTGGCTTTCCCTGGAAAATCTTCAAGAAAAGCTTTCAAGAAGGCAAAGTATTCGTTGGTGGATATAAATTGTTGTTTTTCGTGAAGAGAAATGGAGTATTGATGATGATGGTGTAGTAATTTATCAATGGTTTGTTCAAGTGAAACAAGAGCAGCATAAGCCATATCAAATCAAAATGAAGGAAGAATAACAAGAGCTATCTTAGGGAGAAAGAACAGAAACAAATTCAGAGAGAATTGATTGGCCAAACTTTAAGTCTTCTCATTCAAACTGTGTACTATCTTTCATTGTTAATTATTAGTCGACAAAGTGTTGTGGAATTGCTTTTGTGGTAGGCCCAAAAACAATATCCTTTCGCATTTTGTGATCACTGAAGAGTGTGAAATCTGAACCACCCAACTAAAATACTTATAAATAGTGCAAAGTACTTAATTAACTAGTACCTAAAATTTTATTTTAAAATCATTTTAGTTTTCAATTTTAAAAAATTCATTTATAGTCCATGACATTAATATATCGTTTCTTTTGTAATTGAGTCATGATGTACAACTTAAAAAAAGTAAATTGGGAAAAATATTTATTGTTGGCAATATTTATTTATGCAAATATTTTCTTTATTTCTCTCTCTCTCTCTCTCTCTATATATATATATATACATATATATAGTCTGAATCATGCTGAAGAATATTAAATTGTGGCTTGGAATTGGTTCAATTAATGTGTGATAAACCCAAGGGAGTGGACCAAGGATGAAATAAAAATAGATCAAGTGGTGTGGATATGAGAATTAGGCAAAGGAAAGAGCACCTCCACCAACCAAAATATTTTATTATTATTGGGAAACATTCATTATTAATCTTTCTATTATTAATTTGGTAGCTTTCGATGAGCTAATCAAGAGAAGCCACAAAATCAAGACTTTATGGATAAATTTAATTTTTTATACATGCACAATAAATTTATTTTTCTAAAATGAGACTTAATGATGTTGGTTACCATTATTGATGCAAATAATTTCCCAAATATCCCTGAAAGATTGATCGCCCGAATCGATCTAACATAACCCTTACTTGAGTCATGTGTTGGCATAAGGACTCCAAAATTGGATAATTGACAAACATTCATAAATGTCTCATATTAGACATTTATACCCATTCCAACATATAATGCACAAAAGAGATTCTTTTAGGATGTAATATATATGGATCTCATTCCATCAAATCAATAAAATGCAAATAATAAATAAAAAAGATCAGGGATTCAAATACTAATGAATTTTTGATGTGATGAATAAATAAAAATATATATATTTATGTATATAATTTATTTTAAATTTTTCTCTAATTCTTACAAATGCTTTGAAGGGTATAACACATTTTTTCTATGACAACAATAATGTTTAAGTAGTGTTTGAACTTTTAGTTCAATAAAATGCAATATAACTTAAATTCGATTGATTTTAAATATTTAAATGTTAGTTTTTAAACTATAGTTTCTTGGAATTTTGGAAGAATCTATAAACTATAATTCTCTATAACGACAATAACTCAATTACAATAATTTTAAGTGTCCTACTAAGATGATATTACATATACTTAAATTAATGATTTAATTAACAAATTAATTTTGATTGAGTTTGAATCGGATGGAACCTGATTCACTTAAAACTGCCCCACATATCACCTAATGATTTATTATAATTTATAGCTGTCTTTTTCCTCACTATAGTTCCCTTTCACAAGTTGAAATTTTTTTAATGTGTCGATCACAACAACTGAGGATTAATTTTTCTACATCTTTTCAGATTGTGGGTAATTTTAGAATTTTTTATTTTTGCGTAAACCCCCGCAATCAATGTCTTTAGCTACAAAGTGCACTATAGAGTTTTGTCCTTTGGATAATATTTTTTAGAATACATCTAAAGAGATGCACTAATTATTTATTTTAATATCTTGGGGCTGTGATTGGATCATAGCGTGGGGAATGCGGAATATGTTGTGCTACGTGATTCAACCTGCTACGTCTCCTTTGCGATACTTTCAGTGTTTTCTTTTCAGTCCTCTAACTTTGGTGGAATTCAGTTTGGACCCTGGATTGATGGGAGTTCGGTGGAATAAAAAATTTTCGGAAAGGACTGAGTTATGGCCCGAGCTTGTTAATTTTTATTTTCATTTCTTTTTTTTCAGAATTTTTCAGGTGTTAAAAATATTTTGCCTACCTTTTTGTGCAAAAAAAAAAAGTTTGATTTTCATAGTCTATAAGTGCAGATTTAATTTACAAGGTGAAAAAAAAAATTAACTATGGATTTTCACACACTAGCAAGTATTGAATTTATGACATAGTTGTTTTAATATTATTAAAATAATAAAGTACCCGATGATAATATTTTAGTATAAGGCTAGTGATATTTAATTTATTACTTGTCGCATTATTTCATTTATACCTCATCAATCATATAATTATTATTTAAAATATAATATACTAGTATTGTTTTTATTTTATGTAAAAGTAAGTTTAATAAATGAAGTTTAATACCTGATTTTTTTAAAATTAGATAAATAAATCAAAATTAAAGAGTTTTTCCCCCTAAATCATATGTATTAATATCAATAAAAAGCAATGAAAACTTAAACTCGTCACATTATTATCAATTAAAAAAAATACGATGTAAAAATGTAAAGACTCTTTTTTTTTTTTTTTCCATAACCCAAGAAGTCAATTTAAAAGAAATTGAACAAAATAATAAAAAGTATAATTCCTGCAAAGATATGAAAGAATGATAAACAATATTAGTAATATAAAAACTTACTGCACAATTTTAAAAAAAAAAATCTCAAACAAAAGGTGAATACATTTGGGACTATTTTGAGTTTGAACACCAAATCTTATACATATAAGTGCAAGGATAATGCTATCTAGCCAAATGAGTAGCTGTAAAATTTTATACAATTAGCTCGAAAATTTTGATATCATGTTTTAAAAGGCTAAGCCAAGTGGAACACTATATTAGCGGAAGAAAATGCACCTCAAAAGTATTAGAAACCACGTTTTGAAATACTAAATCTAGCAAAAATTTAATCACATTTTGAGGAACTACTGATAAAACAAAAGTAACATTATATTAACTTTTCCAAGTATTACAAGTACTCAATCAATAAAAACAAAAATCATATTACATAAATTATGAGCTTTCTTTTAAAGTAGAAATTAAGACATGATTCATCTTTGTCTTGTATTTCTTTGTCACTTGCGAGACTCTACATCAAAAAATTGATAATCTTTCAATATGCTTTGAGACCTTCTCAACCTGAAATACATTATGATAAAAAAATTCTCTGTATTCCAAATAATTATTGAAAGTGGACTAATAATAAATAATTTTTTTCACATGTTATTTACCTCCATTTCCCAACTTGATCGTATCGTAGCCGTATTAATATAATGACTTCTACTGCTGTTCCATCAAAAATCATCCATGTTCAAACCTTCTTATCATTCATATAAAAAAGATAAAATAAATTAATGATCAATATTTCTCATGATCCTTAAAATATTAAGGTTGTAGTAGTACTCAGGGGGGGGGGGGCAAGAAATACATTTATATGATTCGATATATCTTATACTTGAAATGAACATGAAGAAATACCACCTGAATGCTTACAAATAAGTCAAAAAAGAATCATTCTTTGATGCAAATTTTCTTGCTCACCCATTCCTTGTGCCCAGCTCATTTGTCATACTATGCCATATTAACATAGAAAATATTAGGTTTTTGACAATCAAGAAAATATAATTATGTTTAATTATATATATGAAATCAAAATTTCAATAGATACCAAATTCCAGCAAAAAATGAATTTATTGTGGAAAAATTTATTGATTTCTCATTCTTTCAGATTTGAAAGACCGAGGCAAAGCTTTTTGAAATTTGAATTTCTTCTATTTCTTCTAGTTATGTTTGCATGGAATCACATAGCCCCTTTATATAGATGTATGAAATAGAATAGTCTTAACTTACTGGAACATTTTTTATATTATCTTATTATATTATATAATATTAAAGGATAATATTAAATCTTTATTTGTTAGAGATTTGATGTCGTCTGATGAAATTTACTTTGTTGTTATATCTTATTAGATTGCATTTTGTTGGTTGAAAAATCTCAACTTTATATTTAGTATATTAGATTTATTGACCAAATAAATATTTAGAATATTATTTAAATTAATTATTATATTTAAAATTGAATTTGATACTTCAATATATAAATAAAACCATTAAATTGACTATTAGTACTTTACATAGCCTCTTGTAATTAGTCATAAAATTAATAACTTTTTTCAAAAAAATTTCATCATAAACAATCAGGTATAAATAAATTTAGTTATTAAAGCTAAAAGAAAACTTAAAAAAGATCTTTAAAAAAATTATAAATTAAGAAATCTTCAATACATTCTAAGCGCAAGATGAAACAAATTTTATAGATAATCATTTTTTTGATATTAAAGATCAATTAAATAATTATTTATTCAACCAAGAAAATAATTTCAAAACTTTAGAAATATATATATGGAATAGGTAAGTGTTCAACTAATATGAATAGAGCAACCAACTACCAATAATTTTTTTGATTTAACTAAAAAATTTAAAATTTTAAAAATTTAGTGCGAATTAACTAAAAAAGTAATGACTTTATCTTAGAGACTATTGTTTATTTTTTTTCAAGGAGATGTACCGACTTTATCTTAAACGATTAAAGAAAAAAGATTGTATTAGTTTTTTATAATCTAGTATTAATATCTAATTGTTAATAAATAAAATAAATTATATTTTTAAATTTGAATTGAGTTCTTACTTAATAGTATAGAGAGATATATTTTAAATTTCAAATGAAAGAAAATTAAAGATAAGATACAATCATATCGGTTAGAGATAATAATCAACAATTAATGAAATTTTTTAAATTTAATTAAAAAACTCAAAATTCTAAGAATTTGCCATTTGGCCAAAATTACAATCAAAATTGAGTAATTGTGGATCCCACATCGTTGTGCTATATATAATAGTACTAGCATTATCCCTATGTTATGCACGGATTCTTTAAAATTACTATATATTGATATAATAATTGAATTATAAATATAACTAAAATAATAATATAAAAATAAAAATATCACAAAAATACCAAGTAATTAGTAAAATTAAATTTTAAATTTTAAATTTTAGTATTTAAAAGTTTGTAACATATAAAGACATCTCATATAAATTATGTCTTAAAAAATAAATTTCAAAATTATTCAGCGAGAAGTTAAAAAAATTTTAAACATCCAAAAATAAAAATATAAGAATATGGTTATGTACTTTATTAAAAAAAATTATGCAATCAAAAGCTAGCAGATAGTTGTATTAAAAAATAAAAATATATGAGAATGATATAGAACACAAGATCGATGGCTTGAAAGTTGTTTGGAAAAATTTTAAATTAGAATACTTTAAGATTATTTTAGACTTAAAGGAGGATGAGTATATATTAAATTAAAACTTAAAATATAAAGAATTAGAAGATTAGAAAATTCTTATTAAATTTTAGTTTTTGATTAAAATTAAAATCAATTAAATCAAGAGAAAACTACGATAGTAAAGATAAGAAATATTAAAAAATTAAAATAAACATATAGAATAGTTACAAAGTTAAGATCAATATTAGTATATAAGTTCATAGAAACATTTTAATTTGACTCATAACTTAGTTATCGAATAATTAAGTGAAGAAAAAAGTTAGATATTAGTAATGCAAAGCTAAAATCATAGTAAATTGATAAAGTAATCATAAGTTCAAAATTAATTTTAAATAGGAATTAATGATAGGGTATAGGGATGAAATTACAATGTAAAATAAAATATAAAAAAAATTATTATGTTCATTCTCAATTTTTTTGTATGAATGTAATTGGATCTTCATATTATATTTCACAAATAGTAGAAAAAAGTGAATAACAAAAAAAGTTAACTTTTCAAACAATCCAAGTTTTAAAAAAAATAAAAAATAAAATTATATATATTGAAAGACTAAATAATGTCTAGAGATATAAACTTAAAAAGTTAATAGGTGTATTTTCTATTGAAATAACCATCTCATAATTTTTTTAAATATATAAAAAATGATCTAAGAATATATATTGATATAGTATACAAAATTTTTAAAAATAGTTCGAATTATACATATTTATACATACATAATTACAAATATAAGAATATAAAATTAAATTAAATGACATACTTCTAAAATTATAAATATTCAAAAAGTGAAATAAATTTTAAAAATATTAAAATAGATCTCATCCTATATAACTATAAACTTAGATGAGCAAAAAAAAGCGAATTGAAAAATAAATTATAAAATTTAACAACAAATCAATAACTTGATTCCTAAAATGAGTAACAGGACGCTAAATGTATAATAATTTAAATAAAATAAAAATTAAATGACAAAATTTACCAATAATTAAGGAGAAAAATGTAACTAATAAAAATAAAGTTAAATTAAAAATATTAAGCACAGTTAATAAATCTCATAATAAATAAATTGATAACATAAACTAAGTAGTAAACAAAAAGGATATAGAAATTTACAAATTTAATAGTAATAAAAGCTAAATGATAGACTTTATTTAGGTTGAAAAAAAAACTATAGTATTAAAATCCAAAAAATCTTTTCCATCATGTAGTATACCTAAAATAAACCAAAAGAAAAAAAAAAGAAAACAAAATAAAAAAGGTGAACAATAAAATCAAATAAACAATAAACACTTTGAATAATATTGAAGTAAAGATGCACACAAAGAGATAGAAGAAAAAAAATGCTAGAAAATAAAGAAGACACAAAGAATAGATGTAAAAAAAATGCTAGAACATGGGAATATGAATGAAATGACTTTTAAAAAACTTTATATATAGTAGTATAGATATAAATTAGTTATTAAAGATAAAAGAAAATCATGAAAGACTTATCAAACTATAGAGTCAAATGATTAAGAAATCTTCTGTATATTGAAAGTAGAGATGGAAAAGATTTTACAGATAAAATGTAATTATTTTTTGATATTAGAGATAAATAAAGAATATTGTTCTAATTAAGAAAATAATTTCAAAAAATTAGATATATTTAAAAGGAATAAATAATATCAAATTTAATAACTAAAAATCAATTTTTAAATTTAATTAAAAAACTTAAAATTCTAATAATTTAAAATTTGGTCGAAATTGCACAATAATGGGTTCCACACTGTCGTGCTATATGTATAATAGTATAGACATGCATAGAAGAGTTTTAACACATCTAAATATCTATAACATTATCTCATCAATGATATGAAAGAGATAATATCAATTTCGATTCATCAACTAAAAACTCAAAAAAGAAATCATTTATCTAATGAAGAATTTTCTTTTCAAATATAATACATCCATATCAATTAGATACAAATAAGAATAAATATCTTTAAAAACGAAATAAATAATATCAAATTTAACAACAAACAATTAATGAATTTTTTTTAATTTAATTAAAAAACTCAAAATTCTAAAAATATACCATTTGGCCAAAATTGCAATCAAAATTGAGTAATTGTGGGTCACATACCATTGTGCTATATATAATAGTACAGATAGATATTTAATTTGCTAATGAATTAATAATATTTAAATTTAGGAGCGAACTGATTTTGATCAAAAAAAAAAAGATTTAGATATGATAATAGAAACCTAAATGAAGATTAAATTGTTGTCACGTTTAATTCATGGGTAATAAATTTTATAAAAGATTGCATCAGAGTCTTGGATTTTTCCGTACCATTTGGGCAATTGGTGGAGTTTCAAAATTCATCAGTACCAAATTCTAAATTAAATTTTACAAGATATAGAGTGGGACAGCATTATACACTAGTATGTACCCCGTGCTATGCACAGTTTAAATTAATACACTGTATATTGAGAATATATTTTTTAAATATAATCTCACGTCTTTACTTATTTTATACAAATGTTCTTCTCAAGCCATAATTAGTTTTTCTTTTAATTTTTGAGTTCTTAACAAAAATTGTAATTTTTTTTATATTTAATGAATTCAATTTTGATGTAATAACTAATATGTCCTTAAAGGGATAATTAACAAAAGCCAAAAGAGGATGCAAAACATTAACTAATTCAAAATTGAGGGTGTATTATAAAAATAATAACTTAACCATGACCATTGAAATGATCCAATCAAAATGTATCAGCATCAATAAAGAAAATAAAAATTCATACTCGTCATAACATTTATTGATGCACATGTAAATAGTTATATAAAAATATGCAAAATTGCAATGTAAAACTATTATTAGTTTGTAATTTAAGTGTCATTACAATTGTTTTCATACATCGAATTCTATATTATAATTATCTCGTTTAGTAAATGTGTATATCTATACTATCAATAAAACACATATAATTTTTTTGGTGTATTTTTAAATGATGTACCTAAAATGTTCCTACTTATTTTGTTAGACTCTCATAACTACTACTTATATAATAACTACCATTTATAGTCCTCCCGTTTTATAACTTGTAATTACTATCCCATAGTAATTTTTTGTTTTATTTATGTTAAAATTTAGAGAATATATTAAAATTATTAAAAAATAATATTATATACAAATAAATAAATATTTTTATCTATTCTATATTATAAAAATTTTAGTACATGCATCAAACATGCCCAAAATTAGTAGTATTTAATTAATATGCAAATATCCATATTTTACCATGCATTAAATTTACTTTTACATGAATTAAAATAATATAAAATATATTTAATTTATAATTAATTTAATCTGTGCATATAACTAATTTGATCCGTTTTATGAAATGTAATTGGAAGAAAATTTTAGTACCATGTAAGTAATTTAAGATAAATGAGTTCATCACGAAGAAATTGTGTAACTAATTAAATCATTCAAAAAATTTAAAGAAGTAAAATAAAAGGCCAATGTGCTCAAGTATAATAGGTCTCAAACAGAATCTAAATTCTAGCTAACCATATATCAAATAAAATCTTAACACAACAGAGAGAGATATAATAGAATCCAAGCAACTTATATAAGCAAAAGCAACCTTAATTCTCATACCTACTCTCTCTCTCTCTCTCAATGATGATTTCCATTGCTCTTACTGCTCACTATAGGCCCACCGTTGCATGAATTTTAAGTGAGTAAAAGTAGTGTGTGCTAATTGATTATAATTCAAGTTCAATTAATACAAAAAAAAAAAAAACAGACACTATTATTGAAATTGATTAAATTCAAAAAGCCTATAATTAAACATCAAAAGATAATATCTTTAAATAATTATAAAGAAAAATGAGTCTCATAATTTCGATGCAGATCAATTACAAACGCTCAATGTTTTTTTTCTTGATTTAATTACTTTCTCAGTATTTCCTCTATCATATGTATGAATTACATCAATAAGCCTAAAATAAATCAATTTAACATAATAAATAAAGTATAAAATTATACTTTTAAAAACAAGAAGAGGAGAAACTTGTCCACTGCTATTCAGATTTGTATAGTCAACACTTCCCACAAAAAAATAAACAATAAGACTCTTTTCTTCACATTCAACTCCCTCATAATCATCTTCAAACGATTGATAAGTTATATGTTTATTTTTGTATAAATCTCTCAACAGATCATGCTTCCATATTGTATTTAAAATAAATAAAATAGAGTCACTGCTCTATTTAGCGAATACGTACCACAATGGATAAAAGTCTTGGACCACCTATCCAGAGATCATGATTTAGGAGCAATATTCAAGTATGGGCAAAAAAATGGAGGATGTATGTATTAAGGAACAAAACAAAACACAAGGGTGAGAAAGACACCAAAGAAAAATAAATAAGATCAATGATATCTACGACTTTGACAAGGAAGAGAAAATAATGTCTACTGGTACAACCTTCAAATTTGTATAGTAAATAACCATGGAGTGCACTAACATCAATGAATATGATGTTTAATTAATAAGAAAACTATTGTTATAATTGAATAAATTATCTATTTTAGCAAGCTCATAAATTAAAAATGTCAAAATATTTTTAAGTAATTAAAATAAAATAAAAACTAACCTTGTGATTCCAATATAAACCAATCACAAATATTCAGTATTTTCCCTGATTCGATTCCTTTCTCAATATTCCCTTTATCCTGCACATGAATTACATCAATACCTAAAGTCAATCAATTTCATATAATAAACAAAACATAGAAACTAAACCTCAACAACAAAATCCATGAAATAACATAACTATAAAACAATAACTTTTTTCTTTACTTACTTTGAAAAATTCTTATGGAGATACTTGGTAATATCTTTTCTTCAAGATGTGAAATTGGAAGATTGAATAAAAGTTATTTGAGATTTGGATGCGCTTTCATTCTTTAAATTGTATTAAAGTATATCAAGTAGAAGAGTTTTAATACATCTAAACATCTTTGAGTTTATTAAATATCAAATTCTCTACTAGATAAAGATCATAAAATATCATCAAACATATTTTGAATTTCAGATGAAAGAAAATTAGAGATAAGATACAATTATATCAATAAGATATAATAATCAACAACTAATAAATTTTTTTAATTGAATTAAAAAACTCAAAATTCTAAGAATTTGATATGTGGACAAAATTGCACAATTAAATAAGCACTGAATTGTGCTATATATAATAGTATAGATATATAACTGTAGAAAATACCCATTCGAAAAGATAAAATTATTTATTATTTTATTAAAATCTTTCATTATGACATGTTTGTATAGAAATTTTTTGTGACCACTGCTGATATGGGAGATTGAAAGAATCTTGATTGAAGTTATCCTTTGAAAGATATTTCACATATGGAAAAATATTTAATTCTTCTCATTTAGATGATAAGTTTTATTTTTCACATTCTTTTCTTTTAAATAAATATTAGATTTTAAATTTTTTATTATCTTTTAGGAGTTAGATATTATTTTATATTATCTTTTAGAAAGTAAGATGTTATTTTACATTTTTTTTTTTTGAAGTTGGAGTCTTTGAGATAAGCATGAATTTGTCAGATTCCTATCTGTTAGAGCACTAGGATTCTTTGAGAAGCCTATAAATAGGCTCCCATATGTAGTTTGTCAAATACAATTTGAGCAATAGAATTCTTTGATTTTTCTCTCTACAAGAGTTCTCTACTTCGTTTTGAGGCTTGTCGTGTACATTTTTTTTTAAAATTCAAATTATTCATGCAATGGCTTGTTTTTCTTTTCTTTTTTTTTTTCATATTAGATTTTATCCCCTGCATCAACTACTATAAGAGTTTGTTTACTTGCTTTAATATTGTATAATAGTTACACAACCTAACTTAATTTTGATATTTAATTCATTTTTAGAAACCCTTGATATGGTTATAGGTCAGCATGCATTTAAGGCCAAGCGTGCCTTGTATATCAAGGCATTGGGGTGTAATATGTTTTCAAGCCCAAGTTGGAAATAAAATGTAGTTTTTCAAATGGAATAATCATGCCAAACAAACAATCAAAATTGGATATCAAGTTATTTGAAATATACAAATAAATATTAGACAGAATACACAATAACCCACTATTTATCCTAGTCATGTATATCATGTCTAATCCAAACACACCAAGTAAATGAGCTCTTAGTATATGACTAATCGATAACACATTTTAATAAATTAAAAGTAGTTGCATCGTGGTACTCGCATGCAATAACATATATTTTGAATATTGATGAATATTACACTACATTTCTTCAAATGTTTGACTTTGGCTTCTTTTATTACTAACTCAAGATATGATTTTGATCACAAGATTATCCTAATAAGATTTCAATTTGATAAAATTGGAAGAAACAAAAATTTCCTAGCAAATAAGAATTATAGAAAAGTAATGAATAGAGATTTGATTCAACTTGTATGCTTCAAAATGCACAAGGAACTATCATTGCTACATTGGCTACTCCATTAAGAGGGTGGGTTCTTCCTTCTTTAGCTGAAACAATATCATTTAGAGAGGCTCCCAGTTGGGTGAAGCATCAACTGCTATCCAATGTCGTTTTTAAATTGGATGCTCAGTCGGTAGTTACTACTATAATAGATTATAATGTTGATTTCTCTTATTTTGGTACTGTGATTTCATATTGTAAAGCTCTTTTAGGACAACTAGCAAATTTTAGTATTGTTTTTGTTCATTGTTCAACAAATCAGGTAATTCATTATCTTGCTAGGGCCTCTATTTCTTTGCCTAAACCTATTGCAATGAATTATAATTTAAGTGTTAAAAAAAATAAGAATATATAAAAGTAATTGCACACACGAAAAGAAACACAAAAGAAAGAAAACAAAAGCTAATGGGAGGCTGCAGGGCTTACATTCTAAATTGCAATGGCAAAGAAGTTTTGCCATTTTTTTTGCTTCAGATGCAGATGATAGCTTGAAGTGGTTTCAATTATTCAACAATGTGATAGATGAAGGAAAGTATTTTCATATCATTTGCATGATATTCAATTATTCAAAAGTTGTTTCGATTATTCAACAGTGTGATAGATGAAGGAAAATAAAAGCTAATGGGAGGTAGCAAAACTTACTTTCTACGTTGCAATGGCAAAGAAGTTTTGCCATTTTTTGGTTTTGGAAGCAAATGATAGAGTGGTTTCGATTATACAATAGTGTGATAGATGAAAGAAAGTCTTTTCATATCACAAGTTAGTGAGTTGTAATAAAATTATAGTTATAGATTTACTGAATCATTTATTAAGAATATTTTAGAGGATAGATTGGAAGAGTGATAAATGTAAAATTCCAGCATGTTTATATGCTAAAGTTAAATAATTAAATAAGAAAATTGAGTTTAAAGTGAGAAATAATTTAAGGACATTTAGGTAGAACGAGTTTATCCACATTGGAAGAAGGTGCGGGTGTGTAAATAAAATAATTAAAATTTATTTTTAGTGTACTCTGATGGACACAAGCCCCTATAGAAAAGTTAGCTCAAAAGCTAGAGTTATGATTTAAGCTCTTAACTCTTTAGTTGAGCTGTAACTTTTCATTAAAAGAGTAAGTTACGGGATTTTATTTTATAGTTGTATTCTTGAAAAAAAGAATTATGATTCTAATAAAGAATTATGTCTTATAAACAAAATTGCACTGTACAACTATAAATAGGAATGACTAACCTAACCAAAAACAACAGAGCATTTGTTTAAGCACTACATCAAGCACTTCCAAATCACCACCCATTTCATAAGAAGATTTTCAAATCAATTTAGTTTGCCATTTTGGTCAATTGGAGTGTTGCATTTGATCGGGAAGAATCGTTGTATCTTGGGAGGCTATTTATTAGTGACCTTCAAAACAATAGAGGGACAATAAAGCATTAAAGACACTATTGAAGCTACAAGCCTCAACTCAAGTTTTTCCATTATTGCATTTAACACATTCAAGTAAAATCTCTTACTTTCTTATTCTATTTGGCGTGTGTTTGTGTGTATATAATGTTAAATTCATTTTACCCCCTGTACTTCCAAAACCTTGAAATACCTCCCTTAAAGTTATCTATCATTAGTAAAATAGCTGATGGTGTCAAAATTCTACAATAAATTACTGATTTAACCTCAAAAAATAACTAAATAGCAGAAAAACCTAGGACACGTGGCATTTTCTTTTTCTAGGTAGACAAATCTATACTTGGCAACCGTACTACCAATACCTTTAAATACCCTACTCAAACTTCTTTGCTGTTAGAAAAGTAACAGTTGTTTAACTGATGTAGCACTAAAATTATCTTCCCTTTGTACATATGATCATTGAAAATTTTTATGTGGCACCCCTACTCGAAATAGCCTACAAACTGGGACGCCACTTAATTTAGTCTTAAATCAAATCCACAAAATTCAGTTGATAAGCCCATAAGAAATCTTTATAGCATGCAACATCATATTCGATAGACGTATAAATTTTTTCACAATTTCCCAATATACCATAATGATCATAAACTTACAACATGCATCAAACTTAATACAGTAATATCAGAGAGCAATGAGCTTCAACCTGTACAATCCTCACAAAAGCACAGTTTGTATGCATTAATTGATTCCATAGCATTCATCATTTTATACATACCACAGACCTTAATCTCATCCTGTCGTATCACAATATCACTGAGTTTATAACTTAACATATGATTGATACCATAACAGTTACAAACACCTGTTCTACTATCAGAAACAACAGTGAATTTCATTTTAAGCTAATGATATATCTAGATCTAACATATTGCAACATCTCTAGGGTATACAAAATGTTCAAGAGTACCCATAAGCATATACAACACTTTTCTATTACAAAATGTGATTGCTAGTCCAAGCCTGAAGTTCAAGCTCATCACATAGCCCTATCTGAGAAAGTCAAAGAAATACGAGGGTAAGTCAAAATGACTTAGAGAGGGATGATCGAAATAATAGGTAATAGGGATCTGTTGAGGAAGAATAAACCCAACAGATCATAGTTTAACAATTAAACATGAACATTTCAGTATAAAACAAGATAAGTAAATAGAAATCGCTCTTTTCTTATTGCTCTATGAATAATTTACAACAATCAGATACAGTCAATCGACCAGTCAATCAATCAATTAGTCAGACAGTTAGTCGATTAGTCTTTCAAGTAGTTAGTCGGTCAGTTAGTCGATCAATCAGTAAGTCAGTTGGTCAATCAATCAATTGGTCAGACATATCCAAGCGTGATAGCTTGGCTCACGATAGATGCTTAGGAGTATCCCTAGCACATCGATAAACAATCAATCAGTCAGTCAGACAGACATATCGGCATGTCCTGAGCATAACAACTGGGAACAACTTATGCAGATACCCATACGGACTGTATGTCAAACCGCTGATACCAGTTAAACAAGTGTGCTGATGAGGCAACTTTAACAGTATAGAACAGTTCCAGATAGTATAGAAATACTGACAAGGCATTACAATATCAATTCAGACTAACCAACATGGCCACTTAATGTTGCGGCATATAAACAAGTTGTTGGCAAGGCAACAGATAACGATATAGATAACAAGACAGTAATAGGTAATCGAGCGATACAGAATAGGACAAGAGTTCTAGGGAACCTCATAGGGTTCGATAATTAACAACAACGATAATGGAAGTTAAGATAGGTATTAGATCAGCAGAACCTAACCGAGTTCAATGATAGATATGGAATAAGCTCATACAAAGCAAGTGTCAATTAGCAAATACTCATAGGAGTATAACAAATAACAAATTGCGATAATCAAGTCAAGTATCAACCTTCACTGGGGTTTATCAAGAAAATTGATAGGTACGAGAAGTGCCAGATTGATAGACCCTCATCTCCGTAATCTCAAAGAAAAGGCAATCCACCTTCAGCGGTCTATTGGTCAGCATGACCCATTTCTTCGTCACCTGACCAAAATAGCATATTTATAGTCAAAATCCCCATTCAACTCTAATAATCCTTAATAATTACAATTACGCTATTAGCAATCTAAAATCAGTACTGCTCGGCTAATACGATAGTTTTAGGGTTTTATTGATTCCAGTAATTGGATGTAATTTGGTCTTTAGTTATATAATTAACGTCATAACATTATCCCAAATCAGTAATAATAGTCCAATCATCTTAATAATCCAATTTTCCACTAAAGTCTCAAATCCACAAAATTAGGGTTTTCTCTCTTCAATAAACTTAGCTAACGCAAGATTATCATATAACAATATAAATTCGGGTCCACTAACTCATACAATTATATACATGTCTCATTTTTCCCGATCAAATCGCGTATTCTTTGTTTGTATAATATATCGCAAGAATTGAAGGTGTATACATACATATGCATACAATTTAAACCCAATTTCCATTTTTACCTAATATTTTCTTATTAGAGCATCGAAATTATGATCAGCCTCCGTGCATGCGTCTTTCTCGATGAGACGAGAAAACTGCCTGCTCACCGCCTTCGAGCTATTACTGCCGTCGGAGATGGCCAACAACACCATCAAAAGGTGCCTTTTAGCTCAACAAACTAGATGCCCAAGTCAAATTCAGCAATGGCCGCTAGGAAAGCCTTCAATTTCTGCCTTCAAGGTTCAATGCCGCCGAGTTTTGCCATAGCATTTTAGTTCAATTCTGCCGTTGCCGTTGCCGTTGCCTGAAACCTCAATCAAAGCCCACTATCTTCATCCTTGAGTTGAGACCTTCTAAACCCATACTTGGGTTGCATCTAACAATTGTCAAAAAGTGGAACCTGTCGAGCTCCGTTGTTTCTCATTTTTTGTCCTCCACTTTTCCACCATCCGCCGGTGTTTGTGTGTGTTTGTGGTACCAGCGTACTTGCTGTGATGAGGTGAAGAGGGTGGTTAGGTTAATTTGGGGTTTCGCCGGTGGTTGGTGAAGAATTGCCGAAGATGGGAGATGTGGTATCGATGAAGATGGGTGAATTGGGGGGATGGGGGAAAGCAAAATGCCATTATATAAAATTAGACTTTTCTCATTCTCAAATTGACCCCCAAATCTTTAAGCAAGCTTCTAATTAAGTCTTCCAAGGTTTGAGCCTCTTCAATTCAGGCCCTCAAATGCTTGAGTGCCTCACTTTGACCCTTATGACCCAAAATAATTCCATGCAAACCCCAAAACTCCTAAAATGGGATCCAATCAAGTCTTTTGAAATTGCAATTCGACCCCAAAACTTTCAAAATTCTTACAATCAAGTCCTTTTTATTTATTTTTCGAGTCCTAAAATCCAACCAACCAAAGTCTTCATTTCTAAATCTTATTTTCCAAAAATATTGAATTTTAGGGGTGTTACATTTTATGTCCAAAATACTTTTGTGATTTACTATATAATGCTCAAATTTTTTACTTCAACTTTGTTACTTTCATTTTAGGACCTCAAGCATCATCTAACTCCTAATCCAACAAAAACATTAAATCGTTTTATTTTTTTGAAAATAACATTAAACAACTCCATTCTAATATAGGACATATGAGACCAACAAAGCTGAGGCTGCTTGTGTGGAAAAGTACCCATGTATCCTATGTTTTTATTCTATTTAGTTATTTTATGAGGTTAAATCAGTAATTTATTATAGAGTTTTGACACCATCAACTATTTTACCAACGGCAGATAACTTTGAGTGAGGTATTTGAAGATTTTGGAAGTACAGGGGGTATTTGATACATATCCCATAGTATAGGAGTGGGGTTTGGGGGGGGGGGGGATGTAAAATGAATTTAACCCATATGTATACACACACACAAAGACAACCTAAGTATTAAATTTTTTAACTTTACACATTCAAAATATATCTTATATTTTTTTATATATTAAACTAAATTTAATTTTTAATTTTTAATTTTTGTGCACAAGTATTCACACCATTTTATTTCCTAATTGCAAATTGGTCAAATTGATTTTTATGGTGAAATCTTCATTGTATCCTTCGAATTCAATTGTCTTTTTCATTCGTCAGAAAAATTGAAGGGTAGTTTATTTGATTAATAAAAAATAACTGCCATGTTAGATGCAAAAAAGTGTTCTCTTTTTTACAACTAGCGGCCATTGGACGTGGTCCCCGTGCGCATAAAAACTTTAAGTGTAATGTATTATTGTTTTAAAAAAATTATAATCTAGTATAATAAAAATTAACTGTTAAGTTATAATAAAAATCTAAATTTGTTCTCAAAGTGGTAATACATGAAATTTAGTTATTTGGCTAAAAAAGTCAAAACCATGCAAAAACTCAAGATAAATATGTAAAATCAATATGTGTTCCCAAATCAAGCTATAAATGAAATATATAAGTAAACTAATAGAAAATACATTTGTCAAGAAAGTGGATTGGTGGCATATATGGCATATATATATACAAAGAGAGTTTTAGCTCCTTTACTTCACACAATAAACCTTTGACACATACCTGCAACCATGAAATGTAATTCATGATTAGGTAGCTTAATCATGTACTATGTAAATTATAATATGAGAACAAAAAATTACCTTATAGTTATTTTACAATACAACTGGTATTCATTGATTCAGGTGCACCATCTTCTTATGACGTTGTTTCAAGAACTAAAAATGAAAGTAAACATTATGAATAATGTAAATTAGTTAAAAAAAAAATAGTGAGATATAGTGATGTTCTAAAAGTGGTTTGTACCACTTCTATATCAGCATTATCAGTATCTCGAATATTTTTCCTAGTAAAAAGAGACATATACACAAATAATACATATTAGATTGAGTTTTTGGATTAAGCCATATGTGTGCTAAGTTTAAATAAATAAATATCATACCGAAATAAAGTCTTCTCATCCATATTTCTTCTTTCTGCTATACCTCTCTGCTTAATTTTTATAGAAGCAAAAATTATAAACATATAAATTGTTGTAGTTTAATGAGAATATATGTGGGTCATACCTGTGTAAGATCCCACCCTTCTATCAAAGCAATTTGTTTTTCCCTATCAAGATAATCCGCATCTTTGTAATCATGAAATAATCTTAAAAGTATAAAATAGCGTAAAAAATACAATGTAAATGTACCTTTGTTGTTTTTGATACCTCAATACTCATAAAATCCACTTCCCTAAATCAATCCCGTTGATTCCTACAACTGCTTTCCAACCTGGACTAAATATTTGCAGCTTGCAAGGCTGCAGAAGATATTTTTGTCCAAAACAATCATAATTTTGAGTTTGCAAAAAAATTATACCTTAAGAGTGTTTGCTAGTTAGTAAATCATATCAAATACCCTTTGAAGTATATTTTGTCATCAAAGTTCCTTCTACATGTTTCATGATGTTATTTGATCAACCTGTTCTTTGACAGAAGTAGCAATGACAGGAATAAGATTTTGAGTAGTAGATCCATCGTACTCTGCAACACAAAGTAGAAAATCTTACAAAGATATTAACATTGAAAATGCATATATAATCATACCAAAATCACTAAAAGAATGAGGAGAAAGACATATAATTGCATAGTTGAATTATAAGTTGTGCTAAACTATAAGAACATAAAACCTCATATTTCAAGAATCCTCGAATGAAATATCAATGTGACTATAAAGTTTCCATAATCATAATGATATGGTTATATGAATAAAGGGATAGAAACAAATTATTGTAAAGAGTAATTTCCCTAAAGAATAGATTTATCCATCACTTCTACCATAAAATAAGACTACAGAATCTCCCATAAAAAATTTTAAGACGATGAAGATAAGTTCTTGTTGACAGAAAATGGTTATTGTATTATTTTTGTATCTACATCCATAGTGATCAAACATTCCATAAAGTATTCACGTGAAAATTTATAAGTTAGTATAATATCTATATATACATTTGGAGATAATAAAATACATAAAAGCATTATAATGATACCTTTATCCATCAGGGTGCATTGATCTTAACTTTGCAAAAATTTCTTTGAATACTACATTTCTTGTAAAAACGCCTTCATAACCATCAATGGAGCCTTTTTTTACTAATACTTTTTTAGTTTCTTTAGAAACACACGTGATAAAGCTACATACAATTGGCCATGACTGAAGACATGATGTGGAAGGTAGATTCCAACATTAGGAATTGTCTATCCTTGAGACTTTTTAATTGTCGTTGCAAGGCTCAACCGAACTGGGAATTGCTTGCGAGTCATTTCAAAAGGCATTTTTGCATCTTCTGCACTCTTTAATAGGATCCGTGGTAGAAATACTCTCGGTCCCTTAAACTGTCCTACTAATAATTCTGCTTCAATGAGATTTCTACCAAATCGACAACATATAAGTCTTGTACCATTACACAATCCCATCTTAGGATCGATATTTCTAAGTAGCATGATTGGAGCACCTTTTTTCAAAGTCAACTTGTGCGGTGGAAGATTTCCAAGTGAAATAGAATTCAGAAACTCAAGCAGGTAAAGATTTTGTGCGTCATCTACCACAGAGTCAAATGAACAGTATGTGAATTCTTCACCAGGAAAAGCATGAAGAGCCTTTTCATTTAACTTACAAACATCATCATTCAATGGAGTTATTATGGCTCTACTCTCCATGTAATTAGCATCATATATGTGAGAACTTAAATCAGGAAATATCTTGCTTATCAATTCATCAATTGAATGCTCACCTTTCCAAGGTAGAACCATTGAGTTTGGAACACGTATCATGTCATTCTCTATTGTTGGCTCTTTAAGTAAAAAATCTGAGAAGCAATGATCATTTTGGGCTCTCATGTTATCTATTAAATGGAGGAGTTTTATACTAGACCACAAAGATGATTCAACGATGCTGGCATTTATAATTTGTGACTTAGTCCCATTGACTACAACCGAAAGCACTTGACGAAAATCTTCTCTTCAAATCATAATTTTCCCACCAAATGGTAAGTCAACTCCAAGAATATCTCTGAATGTGTGATCTACTGTTTCAAATGCTTCTCTGTTTGCCATCAGAGCCTCATCCCAAATGATTGCCAATGCTCGCTCTATCATTTTAGACAAATATGATTGCTTGCTAAAACGACACATTGACAGCGCTTCAAACTTGATTGGTATTTTTAGCTTAGAATGTGTAGTCATCCGCCTAGGAAGTAGATTAACAGCTATACCAGATGATGCAGTTGCCAATATAATGTAACCATCCATCCTCAAATTAGCAAGTAATGCTTAATAAAGAAAAGTTTTTCCAGTTCCACCCGGGCCATCCACGAAGAATATAGAATTATGTTTTCTTCTTATAGAACGACTGATGATATCAAATGCTCAGAATTGACCTGCATTAAAAAATGCAATAGCATTTAAATATTCATCTGCAATTGGGATTGAAAGCTCATGTTCAATTATTGTGGAAATGGTCCTCAAGTCTTCAAATCCTTCTGTTATTTGAGGCAAATCAAAATCTTTTATACTTCTCTTGTGCTGGTGCAAAATATTGTTTATATCATGGAGAAGTTTGTTCATGACATACAAATTATTTGAATTGCTCAAAGATGGGTAATCTTCAATCATATGGGAATAGTTTTCATCCCATAACCTTCTAACCCCATTGGGTTCACAATAAAATAGAATTGTTGAAAACAACCGTTTGAGTGCAGATGGCGTTCTAAAGCTTCGAGCTTCAATCAAGCGTTCTCGTATACTGTTGTCTTCTTCAAGAATGCCGTACTTTTCAGCTGCTTGTTTAAATGTTAGGTAAACACTCAAAAGATCATCAAATGACTTTGGACTTGGAACATGGTTAAGTAAGAGACGTAAATAAAATATCTCCCCTTTATGTGGTGAAACGGCATATACCCGACCAATTACTTTTTGGCTTGTGCTCTTTTTTATCCATTTTCTTGGAGTTGAAAGCCATCTATAATATTTGGGGGAAGTCCTTGTACAAATATTTATTTGGCTCTTGACCTTCATTGTGTATTTTGAAAAACTCAGTTAGCATAGTTCGAGAGTTTCTCTCATCAGCTAGCATGTCTGAAATAGATTGGTGACTGTAAAATTGAACTTGATGCTTTTTAGGATTGTGGATCTGTAAACATACAACTAAAGGATAAATTCGGCTCATTGGGAATTTAAATATTTTCCATAATGCCTCTAGGGCACAAATCCATTTTCCATCTACATACTGATTGATTTCATCATAATTAGGCCCCAGTCGTACCTCAAATACAACACAATCAGGCCCCTTGTAGATCTACTTGTACAAATACTTGATGCTTTTTATGCTACTGCATATCTCAACATTTATGTGACAGTCATACTTTAGCAATAACCAAGGGTTATAAGGAACAACCCAACTGTTATCTACAATCACTTCCCCTTCAATGTCTAGAGCTATAGATCTCCCATCAGTATGCCGTCGATATCGGGTATGGATCATTTCTTTGAATGGTACATTCTGCAAATGATTTTGGGCAACCTTTCTTACAGCTCATATTTCTCATGCATGGAGCATTTGGCTTATTTAAACCACAGGGTCCATGAATCATGTGTTTCAGCACAATACTATATAGATAAGGCTCTTCATCTTGATATGGTATTTCTACTCTAACAATGCAATCATAGTCCTCTGGACTATTCAGCTTGTCATCCTCATCAAATATGATCAACATATGTACATATGGTAAACCCCTTTTCTGAAACTCAATGACATGCACATGTGCTATTATTTTCCCTAAAACACCTCTATGAAAAATATCCTCCTTAAGCTCTTCATATTTTGCTCAAAAAATTCTAGTTAATAAATCTGGACAATCTTGTGTTGTTTGACTTGGACGGAGTTCATCTTTTATCTCTTTCCATGAAGGATTACATGTCATTGTCAAAAATATATCTGGTTTACCAAACTTTTGTACAATGGACATAGCATCTTGATATCTCTCATACATATTCCGTGGACTTCCAATGAATGATGATGGCAAAATTGTACGATGTCCGACATTACCTAAATTAAATCAATAATACAATATATTTGGAGATAAATTTTTTTTATGGAAAACATAAATTGATTTAGTACTACCATTCAAATCATTTTACCTGCATCGTTTTCTCCAGCATGTAAGTAGTCTTGCAATCCTTCATATAACTCAGCTCGAATATCATGTTGATGAAATCTGATCTATCTTAACTTTCGAGTCTCAATTTTGACGTAGTTGTCAACGACATATTGCTGAAGTAAACGCCCTCCATGTAGAAGAATTGATAGAATAATGCAATGAATCTAAAATAGTAAAATAAAATGTTCAAATTGGATCATTAGAAGTTGTAGCGTGTACATTATTAAATTAAATATTACCTGCAATACATATGCATAGTAATCACAACATGTTATTCTTTTTCCATCAACCAAATGGTACTCACTGTACCAACCATATGTCCCATAAGGTAACAATAATGGATATTGAAGTGGATCATAGTACCCTGAATATTCCTTGATGTTAATAAGATGACCACCAATAGTTTGAACAGTAATATCTCTCTCACTTGCATCAATCAATTCATCTCCACCAACAATTACATCTACAACTTGAGAAGCTGTAGGAAGTGTGTATTGTAAGTTATTAGAAGGCCTCTCTCTAATAATTAGCCTACAATGATGAATATTTGGATGCCTAGCAAGCTAGCAAAATATTTTGGCAAATGGGTTGTGTGCATCTAGTACATGTTTAATCTTATCAATCAAACCTCTATCTAATCCACCACTTTCTTGCATCTGATATTCAATTTCATGTTTAGTATCAAAGATAAACATTTGTATATATCTTAGTTGAATTCCTTCAGGAGGTAGCAAAGAGCCAATCCTATGATATATTGACCCATGGGATCTGAAGGTATAAATCCCTTGATTGAAGGCAAGTAGGCTGTCATCTAGTTGCACACCCATGGATGTAAAAAAAATACGTGATTGTAAGCACGTATGTTTTGTCTAAATGTGTGACCCTCAATAGATTCATCAAGAAATAAATGAAGCAACTCTTCTGTTACTGGTATTTCTAGAATGGCCTCTTTACCTCCTTTACAACAAAAATTTTGTGTTTCTCAATGAAACAACTTAGCGCGACAGTAATAGCAAATCCTTGGAGGATGGAGCTCTAATCGGTGGATATTGTGAGCTAGAAAGCAATATCTTGCACAATTATGCGAAGAATATGTTCTTATTCTTCTTACATGTATTCTATTATTAAGCCCTTGAGATTGATTATCACCGTCTAAATTTGAAGACTGAACATGTTCATTATCATCATGATCTACAAATAGTCTTAGAATTAATTAAAGGTGATAATAAAAAACAAAACAATGCATACCTTCCAAGTAAAATAGAATCCTACGTACCTGCTCTATCACACAAAGGAGCTCGTGAAGTGTAGGCCTCATGTTGGTTTGCAGACACTGTGCAGAAGTTAGTTGGAAATGGAATTTGATGTAAAGAAAATCTATCACTAACTCTATTTTGAGCTGAGCCTGTCGTAAATACATATGAAGTTCATTCACTAAATATATTAATAGAAAGAGGTTTAAGGGATATCATAATTTGTAATACCTGAAATATTTAATGCCTCATGGAGTGCAGGTGGTGCTTGGGATGCATTAGCAATTTCCAAAGATGAATTGTTGTGTATAGATATTGAGTGGGGACGAAATACATGCTCAATTAACTGTGATGAACACATTATGGGAGTGGCATTAATTGCTCTTCTTTGTTGATAAAGTTGTCGTCTTCTTGCATTTTGTGCTTCACATTGCTCTGGAGTCATCATTTGGCTCCTTTGTCTTGCACGAATACGGTTTATTTCTCTTCTTCACTCAACTACGATAATGAATAAACTTGATACTAAATATTTAGCAAGATCTATATGAATTAGGAAAATCATGGAATTATATTTTACTTGAAGTTCGGATGGGGTTACCTGCACCTTCTTGTGCTGAGGTGAGACTTTGACTTATTCCCACTTGTTGGTGTCGAATTTGACGTCTTGTAGAGAGGTGTACATCTTGCTCTTCCATACTTAAGTCCTGTCTCCTTTCTCTATTAACAATATGGAATCTTTCCCTTACTTGCTCAGCTTCCACAACAATGTCTTCATGAATGTAATGTGACACTTGGGAATTAGTTTTGTGATTGTCCCCCTTGAGAATTAATATGAGGAAAAATTATGAAGTGGAAATATGAAATAATATATGTAATTAAAGTAAGAAAGAGTCAAAAGAATACCGTTTAATAAATATAATAAGAGTAAATAGTAATAGGTTACCATCAAGTTTGGTATGTGTAATAAGATTATATGTTGCCTAAATAAATGGGAAGACCTGAAGGAGGAAATAACAAATTTCAGTTTTGTTAGTTGTTGATAAAAAAGAGTAGTAAAAACATAATTTGAAGAAGATGCTCTTAACTGAGTGTAAAATTCAATATATTAGTTTTTGTGACACTAACTAATTTCAAGAAATTACATCACACAAAGATAAATAAAAATTTCACATTTGTGAAGAAAGCAAAATTAGTAAATTGAGATAGTCTGTAAAAGTTGTTTCACATCCCACCACTACCAAATTCCCACGCTATATGAAAAAGGAATTACTAAATATGATGTTGTTTTCCCCAATCCCTTCCTAACGTAGAAATTATGACAATTAACATCTTAGAAAAGTTGAACAATCTATCTATGTGCAGCACTGGCATTAAAGAATAAGAAAAATATTAAAAGAAAGTTCAAAAGATGAACTATTTATTAAAGAACAAATATTATGATTTTGAAGAAAAAAAAGGGAAGATAAAAAGATGATGACGATAATAATAAAATCCCTACATGCTATAAACTTTTAGAGAACAAAAAAAAAATAAAAAAATAGAAAGAATATTATTATGTTAAACTTTTTTTATAAAATATTTTAAAATAAGTAGTTTGCAGCGTATGATAAATTATGGTGCTTTATGTGTAATACAATTTATTAGGGAAAATTTTAAAAATAAAATTGTAATCTTATAGATAAATTAAAATAAGAAAAATAAAAAAGAAACAAAAGGATTACTAATTACATCCTAAATATGTGTGATCTTTGATGAGTGTATCGAAATTTTGTAGTAATTGAGAGTTGGAATTGTTTAAAACATAAGTAAAAAAAAATAAAAGTGTAGTAATTATTATAATCTGTTTTAAATAAAATTGTATTCTTTAAAAAAATAATAAATTGATCGAGAATTTGTGGAAATGAGTATTGAATATTATATAAATTGAATGAAAATTAAAGTAGGCATATTAATATTTGATTGAGTTTATAGTTTAAGTAAAATGGATGAAAAATGCGCGTGGGAGAGGTGCAGAATATATGAGATGCTATAACCACATAGTTATCATGGAAATATGTATCATGGCATATCCTGTTTTTTATTATGAATTATTAGTGATATTGTGTTTTTTTTATAACACAAACATATATATAGAAAGATATATATTGCATAAAGATTTGTACAGTAACATATGCAGAAACATATTGGTACATGAATATGGCAGAATATAATCAATTATGGTTGAACAACATAGTCCCTCGATACATGATGTTTAGAACTTAGATTTAATAGAGCAAAGTACTTTAAGTAAGCCAAGTATCTGAGCAAAACTTGTAAGGCCCGGATATGAAGCGCAGCAGCTTTGTCACCCTGTCAAGTGTGGATTCTATCCATCCAATTAGACAGAGATATAATATATGAAATAATAAATTGAAAAAGTTAATAATTTAATTATTAATTTACAAATGAAGCAAGCAATATTTTCTCAGACTGTAAGAGCCGATTGCTAATATATAAGGAAAGTTTGATAGAAAATGAATAGTAAAACAATTCAACTAAATTTCCCCCCATTTTTTACTACAATTTTTTACTATAAATTTGTGGCTAATATAAGAATAGGAAAAGAATGAAATGCAATAAATTTATCAAACATTTTACTACACTAACTTTTTATCTTTTTCACTTTTTGATGGATAAGTTATGCACGAATGCTATAAAAATAATTTTGGAAATCTTAAAAGTTTAAAAATATAAGAGAAAATACAAATTTTTAAGATAAAATAGAAAATAATATCACAGTACTTCCATTTACTTTATCAGTCTTGATGGAAAATTTATATTTTAAGTAAAATCTTTTTTCCTACGTTGGTATGGTCCACGAATCATTTTAACATATGCAAAATGGTATAATTAGTAGGAATACATTTTTTTTTAATCTAAATCAACTGATCAAAGAACAGTAATGTTATGAAAAATTCATGGCTTTCAAATAAAGGTTAATGATATCTTTGGTTTTATTTATATTTTTAGTTTAAAAAATTACCTCTTTAAAGTTTATATCTCAACACCTAATTAAATACAATTTCATAATCACATATCCTTTAAAAAAAAATAATTCTCACAACATGAAAATCGGTAGTGAACATTTTTTATAGCTGTAGATAGCTGTCTATCTTTCGACTAAACAGTTTTTTCTTTTTCGTGTGGAGATTATTAGAATTTCAATTTTAAATGGCATACATATAAATATAAGAACAATAGTTGGTGGGAAGATGTAGAAATATGCCAAAAATGACTTTTTATTTCAATGTGATCGCATCCTACAACAGTATGTATATTTCCAACTAACCAGGCACTAAAAATTGCTATTTTGTGAGTATAAAGGGGCTTTTTTTTTTAAAGATATTATAGACAGGAATTTTTTAATCTACTTGAAAAAATATATACAGAAAAAGAATGAAGAAAAGGGACAAACCTGGCAGATTGAAGAGACCAATAAAAGTAGTGGCAGAATAATAGTGCTTAGCTCAGGAAAAGTAACTCTCCGTGCTCCGTTTCAGCAAAACTACCTAGAAATTTATAAAAAAACATTTAAAAAAAAAATCCTTCAAAAACAATATTAGCAAAAAGGAAATCCAAATAAATTCAAACCAGAGTCATGAAACTCAAAAACTAATGTTTGCTTGAATTTGAAAGTCAAGGGAAAAGAGATTAGCAACTATTTGTTTGATGAGAATAAAAGCAACCAACAAAGGAGCAGCATGGTTATGTAGATGAAGATTTAGAAGATTATAGACTTCCCTAGGACGCCGAGGTTTGTCCGAATTTTGCTGTTGAGGTAACCGGTGACGTGGTGGCAGAGGGAGTGCTGAGATGGCGATTTGCTGTAGCCGTTCTGGCTACCGTGGCTGGGTTTAAGGTTATTTTTGGTTTGATAAGAAATAGAGATGGGCTAGAAGGCATGAGTTTCTTATTATTCAAATACGTGAGGGATAATACCAAAACTTAAAAACTCTTTCAATTTTCTGAATATAATCATACAAATATCTCTACTTTTCTCAAAATCACACTCTTCTTTTAAATCAATTAAAACTTGCCATTGACAGCATACCAAAAAATTCTTAACCTCCACAAAACTCAATTTCTCCTATGTATGGTGAGGAAAAGATGAATATCTTGATGAGATATTTTTACCAATCTCTCAGGCTTTGCTTGAAGTTTTGACTGCAAAATAATAATATTTTTAAAAATATGAACAGAAAAACATGAATATGAAGAATAGTATTTTTATCATTGCAGACAAAAAAATCGGAGATCAACCACACTACAAACAATTGTTATGTTTATTATCATAATTACTATTGACAAATATTTTTACAAACCTGAATATTTTGATAAGGTATTTCCACCACTCTCTCGCTTTGGTTGAAGTCTTCATTGCACAATAATTTTTTTTGTATAAATGCAAACAAAAATATCAATCAGGAGAAATAATGTATTGATATCATTCTTAATATGTAGAATTAAATATGTACTGCTTTTACCTTTGGCAGTATATATTAGGAAAACCTTAGCTGCAGTTATAATTTATTGAAGAAGTTGTTGCACATAAAAATATTGGAGAAAAGAAGAGCCAGCAGAGGGAAGGATTTGTGGAAGGAAGTGGCGGATGGGAGTTGAAAAGATATTGAAGAGGAAAAGAGTAGAGGGAAGGAGTTGTGGAAGAGAGAGAATGAGTAGGAAGTTTATATGTGATATATGGATAAACTTTTAAAGATTTACATAGATATAGTTTATATCCCATAGGGGTATTTTAGGCAAAATATATTTTTGTGTAATGAGAGAATAACTTTCATTTTGTGAGTGTAAGACCCCTTCCTTTTTTATATAGTATAGATATAGTACAATTATATCTAACTACTAAATGCATGAAACATTTTTTTCGTGATTTATCATTCAAATGCAAGCTTTCAACAACGATAAATAAATCTCTCATGCTTCCAATTCATTGTTTAATTAATTCATATATTTCATTAATTGAGCCTTCATTATTCATTTTCATATCTTGTATGTTGCTTTGAAGTTTGATGAAGTCCAGAACATCATCTAAATTAATCGTTCTTGAGACTTATAATGTTGCAATTTCAAAAGAAATTATTGTATATTGAAGATAATTATTAAACAAAAATCATCAAAAGAAAATGGTTTAAATATTAACTCAAATTCTACTTTCTGTCACAATGTCTGATCTGATTATCACTATTCATATTTTTTCTTTTTTTCTTTTTTGATGCATACCTCATCCGTTGCTTTGAGGGAGTTCAAATTATTGTGTTTCAATTAACAGTTAGAGATTTATAATGTTGCTATTTTGAGAAAAGATTGTTTTATATTCAAATATAATTATTAAAAAAAACCATAACAAGACAATATTTATCGGAGAAAAATAGTCTTTTCTAGCCATCATTATGTCCTTTTTCATTATCAATATATAGAATTCAAATCTAAATTAATCCCAAATGCATGCTTTGCTTGGATTTCCAGTCACTTAAACTCAGTTTACTAATACTAGCACTGGATTTATATTGGAGTTGATTAAATTAAAAATTAATAGTAATCATACAATATTTTTTAACTTTAAAATGATAACATTAGGCTCTCTTTGGTTGCATTTTCGATGAATTTTGGAAAATGTTGTGGATAAAGGTATTTGGAAGCTAAAATTGGGGAATATTCCTACTGTTTTGTCTAGTTTAGGGAAAGTATGGAAAATAGAATTGTTTGTTTGGAATTGTTTTGCATGAGATAAATTTTACTGTAAATGTCAAATTAGTAACTTTTTTGTTAGGTTTGTAGGGTGAAAACATATGTGGATATATATGGTTAATTGATGTATGTATGTATATATTTGTGATGATTGATATATGATTGTGGTGAAGTTATGTATAATAAATTTAATTTTAAAATTATTATGACATAATAATTTGATGAGATGAATAAAAATTATGAAATGAAAATAATATTATTTAATTATAAAATTTTATTAAATGATAATTACCAAAAAATGGATAAACTTATTATTATGCACTGCTAATTAAATATTTTTTAAAAAATTTCTGTAATTAATAATATTAATAGTAATTAATTAAGTAAAATTTGAAATAATTTTGATAATATTTAATTAGAATGTAATCATTAATATATTTATTAATTTAAATAATGTAGGGCCCCATCTAGGAGGTGTCTGCTTTGGAGCAAGGTGCAACTCCAGTCGAATTTTCAAAAAATAAATTACAAACCTCCAAAGTTTTCAACTTAAGAAATTCCATAACAATGCGAAGTGTATAAAAAGTACCAATCAAATCCTAAAGTTCAAATTCCACATACCTATCCATAACTTAAAACTTAAACGAATCTCCAACATTCCAAGATGATAAACAACTTAAAATTCAAAGGTAGTCATGCTAAAAATGGCAAGCAGAACCCAAGTTCTCATAACAAGCCACAATTGCTCAAATGCCCATAGTTTAACTTACGTATATTGGCATCATTTGTTAGGAATTCTAACCTGACACACTTCATAGAAAAAAGACATTAACTTATAATCTATGCCTACTATTACATTAAGGCCATAACATCTCACATTCTTACCGTTATAGATATCATGATAACAATACTTACACTCTGCCAAAAGGTAGCTCAAGCTCAGGGTGCCTTCTACTCTTCAATCTGGCCAAAGAACAAAAGAACAACACGAAGAGGGTGAGTCCAAATAACTCAGTGAGGCAAGCATTTGCATTTATAGGAAGAATCAGAACGAAATGGAATACAATATACATTCATAAGAAGAACATTCATTCTGAATTCAAATAACTAAAAATACAAGTTACAATAACTGGATATTGTAGATCTGAAAGAGTTTATGGATTCTATGAACTAAAACCAGAAACATGTATTTCTTGTACAACACTTTATGAGATGACCCAATGTCGTCCCATACCAGCGAAGAGTTATTTCACGTTTAAATACATTACATAGAAAGTCTCAAAACTCGTAGACATGATTAGTTTTAAAGAACCCTATAAACAAATTATTTCATGAAATACTCAGCTTTCAAAATCTAGGATTTTGATCAGTTTTATAAAATAGGCTAGATAAGAACATTTTATAAAATCAGTGGCGCAAGCATATTTTACATGTGTGACCATCTAACGACCTTCCTCCTTATATCTCCTTGATTCTATATAAATGATACGACCGTAAAACGGCCTACCCCCTTATATCGCCTTGATTTTGTATAAATGATACAACCGTAAAATGGCCTACCCCCTTATATCACCTCGACAAGTGGCCAACTTGTCAAACCATTGCAACACGAATCGATAAGACCTATCCTCACCGATCCATATTCCCCTGAAGACAAGATGGCAACACATAAATCGGTAGGATTGATCTTCCTTGATAAAGCTTTAGGCCACAGTGAACCCCTGATTGCCCAAAGTCAAGATCGTAAACCAAATTAGCCAAAGTAACTGTTTTATCACCAATACAACGGTACAATTCTGAAATAGTAATCCAAGCATTCCGCTGGGATTGGCAATCAACCCAAATAGATTTTTCTTATAAGTATCTATGGATAAATTCAAAATTCAAGTATACCTACCAGGCTAAACAACTAAAATACAAAATGATTTCAAGTATGCCGACAAGGCCACGGATTGTACTGAACAATATCAGAAGCAAGAATCAATGAAACAAACCCTCACAGAGGTTTATGAAACAAGTAATAGATAACAAACAAGATCTCAAACAATTCGCGAATTTCAATAAACAAGAACAGATACAACACAGAAACATGATTAACCCTCACAGGATTTTTTCCACAAGAACAGATAGGTATAATGATGCCAGATTGGCAGACCCTCACAAGGCATACAAAACAAATACCCAAGAGGTTAGAGCCTTACCTCAATAGCCTCAGATCTGCTATCATCGCCTACTAGTCTTCGGAACCCACTTCTTTGTCACCTAACTAAAATAGTATAATTACGGTCAAAATCCACATTGAACCCTATTAATTACAATTATACTATCAATAATCTAAAATCAACAACTATTCATCTAATATGGCAGTTTTAGGGTTCGATCAGTACTATCATTACGGTATGGCTAATTATGCTGTTAATATGGGAATACTTACTGGGTTTATATCATTACTAGTGAAAGGGCATAACCAGGTCCTTATTTATATAATTGACCTCATATCATTATCCCAAATCAAAATAACAGCCCAATTATCTTAATTAGCCTAATTATTGTTACTTAAGTCTTAAATTCATAAAATTAGAATTTTTAACACCTAATCCACTTATTTAACCAAGATTATCACGTAATATACTAAATCCAAGTCTGTTGAACTGCTAAAATCATACATGCATGGTTTATAAGTCCAATTCTTATATCAATTCTTCATCTTCTTTGACATAATATAAGATTTAGGGTTTTCTCTCCTGATTAACTTAATTAATCCTAAAATTATCTTATAATAATACAGATCCAGGTCCCACTAAGCTATACTATAATCCATGCATGGGGAAAAATATATATACAATTCACATCCTATATCAAATCCTTCACTTCTTAACATAATACAAGCAAGGAAATAAAAAGTACAAAGTATATTAATTCCAACTCCAGTCATTACCCAAGATTTTCTCAATCAAACCTTGAAATCACAAACCAAGGACACAGCCACGACTGTCGCGACGAGCTGAAGAAACTGTCCTAGCTCTACCATTGTGCCATCCGCCATCGTTTACTGTCACCGAAGTAAGCCAAAACCATCACCAAAATGTGCCTTTCAGCTTAATTAAGCAAACCCCTAAGTTAATTTTACTAAACTCCGTCGAATTGAAGCTCAATTTCATACTCAACTGCCCAGCACCACTACCTCTGTTGCTATGGTTTTAGCTCAACTCCTCTTCCTCTGCCGCACCAGACTAGAAACTAATGATACCAAAACATTCCTTGAGTTGAGCCCATCAGAACGGTACCGGGGTCCACCGCGAAAAGTCGTCGGAATAGCGGACCCGCCAAGCTCCATCGTGATCTCTCATCGGGCTTTGGTTTTCGGCTGTTTCTCCAGTCAAATTGGGTTGTTCTTGGTGCCGGCGTGCTTGCTGTGAGGTGAGGAAGAGGATAGTATGGTCGGTTTGGTGTTTTGTCGGTGGCCAGTAAGGAATTGCCGAAGAAGGTTAGTAGGCGACCGTGGTGAAGAAAAAAGGTGAAATGGGGGGAGGCAAATCCATTATTTATAGAATTGATCTTTCCTTATTCGCAGATTGACCCCCAAAATTTATGGTCAATTTTCAATTAGGTCCTCCAAGGTTTCAAACCTTTCACTTTAGCCCCAAACTTAGTTAGTGCCCTATTGTGGCCACTTTGACCAAAAAATCATTCCATGCAAACCCCAAAACTTTGAAAATATGATCAAATCAAGTCTTGCCTATTTGCAATCCAACTCCAAAACTTCCAAAATTCTTACAATTAAGTCCTTTTCATTTATTTTTCAAGCCCTAAAATTTGACCAACCAATATCTTAATTTTTAAATTCTTATTTTTTTAAAATACCGAATTTTTGGGGTGTTACAAATAATATTTTAATAAGATTTTAATTTATAATATATTTACAAGTAAATATACGAATTAACAAAAATATTATTTATATTTTTATAATTCTATAATTATTAATATATTTATTGTTTAAATAAATAATTAAATATGAATATGCAACAATTCATCTAAATTCTATTAAACTAAAAATGTAATGTAAATATGTAATAATTAGTATAAATACTAGTAAAGAAACAATTAAAAATATAGAAAATAAGTAAAACAGTAAAATTATATATTAACTTATTAAATAAGATAACCTAATTATGAAATATACTTAACATATTTATTTTGTAATTAGTAAATAATACATTAAATTATAAATTAGTTATTTTTAAATAATATTTTTATTAAAAAAATAAATAAAATAATATTTTCAAATTACAATTAATTTTTTAAATATTTTTGGATGATTATATTAATTTATTTGATTAATATTTATCAAATGTTTTAGATTATTTAAAGAATTATCACACTATATCTAAATTGTTTGTTAAATTTATAACTAAATGCAAAAAGAAAATAAAAAAAATGTTTTAATTAGTAAAGTTTTAATATTTTCATATATGTAGTATATATATATATATATATATGAGTGAAGTGAAATGTGAGAGTGGGAAATGAATGAGTAATGTAAAAGGAAGAGTGAGAAAAAGAAAGGCTAGGTATGCTTTTTTTTTTTTTTAAAAAAAACTTTTGGGGTATTTTGGAAGTTAAAAATGGGAAATGTAGTTCATTTGTTATTGTTTTGTGGAATTGGAAAATATTTTCACAAAAACTAAACAAACATAGGCTTATCTTTTTTCTGTAAACCAAATGGAGCCGTAAGCCTAGGCCTATCCTATATCCATTCACAAATTAAATAGGACCGATGTTTAGAACAATGGCAAATTTGATTTCATTTTAACATATTTTGACTAAAATATATTTAAGAAAATTTGTGGAGAAGTATTTTACGGGAAAGACATTTATATTCTTTATGTTTTTTTATATGAATTTAAATTCACTCAACTTTCATGCAAAATGCCATATTGAATTTCGCACCAAAAATACTATGAATATTATAAACACCTCGGCTTGCCATATTGTAAATCCTCCAAAACAAGCTTTCATGCTTGGCTTGCCGTTTTGTAAATCCAAATATTAGGGGAAAAAAATAATAAAAAGAAAAGAAAAACAAACGATTTCAAAATAATGCAAAAGTGAAAAGACAAAAGACATTTTGCCTTTTGAAATCCGAAGAATTATTGAAGACAAAAGCAGTGGTTATCCTGTCAAAAGGCAAAGCAAAAGTGAACAGCTGGAAAAGTAAAGGGTTCTTGAAGGACAATTATTGAAGAAAAATAATGCAAAGTTAGCAAATTCACAAGCTGAAGTCCGAATTTGAAGTCCACAAAATCATCTATAAAAGCCAAAGACCAAAGATGGAAAAGGTAGGAGCAATTTCAGCATCAAGATTAACTTAAGTCATAGGTTTTCATCTGCTCTACCTTTCATTCTTGTAAACACGCTTTTTACCTTTCTAACCAAATTTCCATTGTATCAGACCAAGCCCAAATCTTCAGTCTCTTGTACAAATTTATTAATACAAGTAAGTTTTACAAAATTCTTGCACAAATATTTTATATATTGTTAATATTGCAAATATTCTACTTTATCTTTTGAAATATTTCTTTAAAATGTTATTTGAATTATGTGCTTCTTGGGTACTAGGACAAAGTGGTATTTATTTAAAGGTTTATAATTTATTACTAATCTTGGCACTTTTCTTTCAATTTCAGCTTGTTTTTGTACATAAAAAGCAGAACAAGACGAGGGGAATTTACTAGGTCTGATTAATTTTTTATTTAATAATTCATTTATTTCGTTTTTACAATATTCTAATAATTCTTGGTTCATTTGAGTTGGTCTGGCTTTAGTAGGTATTTTGGTTTCATCAAATTTTTGTTCATATGTAGTGTAGTAGAATGTGTCTTTCTATTCCAAAATGCATTTGGTATTTCTAAGCATATTTGTTTCTCTAAATTTTGTTGGAATTCTTTAATTTTTTGTTGAAATTCTTCTTTATTAATATTTTCTTCTATTTTTTATGAATAATTTCTTCTTTTAAAAAATTAATTTGTTTTTCTTTGTTTTTTATTATTGAATTATCTTCTAATATTTTGATATCTCTTTCTTTTACAGGGAATTGAAATTTAACTAATACTTTTGTCCTAAAGTTTGGCTATGTATTCCTTGGTTGTCACTAGTAATACGATATTACATTTGTAAAAATGAATTTCCTAATACGCAAGGGTATTTAAATTTTTTATTAATACAAAACTAGTTTTGAAACATAAATTGTCATTACAAACATGAGCATTTGATAATTTGTAATTTATCTGTAATTTTGAAGAATTGGCAGCATATAATTTTTCTTTAGTTTTTTCAAAAAAATTTGTTGGTATTAAGCCTTCTTCAATACAATTCATATCAACTCCAGAGTCCATTAGAGCAATGGTTTCTAATTTATAGTTTTGTATTTTTATTGCTATTATTACACACCATTTTTGAATTGTTCCTTAAACTATCAAAGACGGCTAGAGCTGTAAATGGATATCCGAAAATTCATTTACCGTTTGCATTCGTATCCATTTATACAAAATTTATCCACATCCGTTTAAAGCGGATATTATCCGTATTCGATTGGTTGATATCCGATTATAAATGAATACATATATGATAAATGCGTATCTGATCCGCTTAACATTCGATCTGAATATATATTTATTAAATAATATATTATTTATATTTTTCAATAAAAATCTCATAATCCATATGTGTATATGTATAAATTATAATTGAAAAATTGGGAAGAAAAAAGAATAAATTTAAAAAATTATTGTAATATAGAGAAAAAATTGAAGAATAAAGTTAATCAACATAATTATTGTTGGTTGACTTCATAATTAATATACTTAAATGCCATTATTATTATTACTAAATACTAATAATAAATTATAAAATCAATCATTAATTATAAATTATGCTATTTGTTTGATTACTTTCGTTTTAATGAAATTATATAGTTTCTTCTATTAATTAAAATATGTATTTGCTATAGGTTCATAGATTCACGTATTTGGATATTCGTAAATGGATATCTAAATAATTATCATTAAATATGAATATAAAATAACAATTCGAATATGGATAAGTTTAATAAAATATGAATGCATCTGAATATTTATAATTGAATACCGATATATCCAAATCTGACCGATATCTGACTAATACAAATTTGAATATCATTTTTAAATATTCATCAAATCCGTATCCATATCCGAATATTCAAAAATTTAAATGGATACGAATGTGAAAACAGTATATCCGATTCGTTTAATATCTGTTTACACCCTTAAAGACGGCCTTGTTTGTATTCAATACCGGTATGTTTTTAGCATTAAGAGATTGGAGACATTTAAAATATGATGATTCCTTATTTGGAGTTGTTGAGACAAGTCTAAATTGTCAGATATTAGGAGTTGTTCAGACAAGTCTAAATTGTCAGAAAAGGAAAAGCCAAAGGAATCATCATATTTTAAATCTCTTAGTGCTAAAAATATCCTGGTATTTAATATAAACAAGGTAGTTTTGAAATTTTAAGGAGCAATTCAAAAGTGGTGTGTAAGTGTAACACCCCTGCTAGGGACAACACTTAAGCCAAAGTGCTACTCTATTCAAGCTTGACATACAATAAATAAAAGAGCAAGCAATCGCACTAACCCAGAAGATCGTTTCTGAACAAAATATGTACAATCCAGCATTTTAAGATCAACATAAACATTCACATATCATTTCTTATATCACTACTTCGATCAGGTATAGAATATATGCACAATCGCAACACCTAATCCATTACAAAATAAACTGTCCAACCAAAGCCTGGCTCTTGCTTCTCACTTAGTCCTGTCTGGAAAAAAAATAAAGAACAACAAAGAGGGTGAGTCTTAAGGACTCAGTGAGGGAAACACATAATAGGAGATAGAGGATAAGTTATTAAATTTCAATAGCCATGAACAAGGTTATCGATAGTAATATGACAATCAGTTCATGATTGATGGAAATTAAAATTTATATTCATAAACACTTGGAACATGTAAACATTTAGCTGGCCTGTTAGCATCCTTCCTTATTGCTCCATGATGAATACAGGATAAGTTTTTCAATAGCATTTAACTTGAGCATGAGAAATTTCTCTTTATCTATAACTTTACAATAGCATTTAACTTGAACATGAAAATTTTTCTTATCTCTCCATTTGCTCGAGCACACAGCTCGGTGTGTAAAAACTTGCTTTTATGGCATGGTCGACGACATGCCCGATCCTACCACTCATAATTTGCTACCTCTAGCTACTTGTGAGTCAGGATCGTAGGTGGGAACTAGCCGGGAGATCTGTTATAGTCGGTCCATACCGCCCGATCGTCTTTTCGGACCTAGCCCCGGGCCCAACTTCTTGCAGCTTCCCTCCGAGTTGAACTTCCCAAGGGCGTCCCCATGGGTTGAATGGTTTAATGTCAACAAATAACAATTTAACTTTTAAAGCAGTGACATAAACACTATTCAACAACGATTGCCAAGGCCTATTCCAATAACAAAGCATATGAACAGATTAAGAAGACTTTTGACAAAATTAGGTCTACCAGACCATTTCAAATATCATCTTCATAATTATCAAGATCATTTTCAAGAAACGGTAACATCTCAAGCAATTTCAAATCAAAAAAACCTCACAGGGTTTATCAATTAACAATGATAACAACAATTTGAACAAATATCAAATCAGCAGAACCTAATGGGTTCAACGATATCATGTAATAACACATACAAACAAGAACCAATTGGTAGATCCCACACAATGGAAAGCAATAAATTATAGAGTACGGTAAGCAACAATCTCCAACCCTCATAGGGGTTTATTAATAAAATGATAGGTACAAATGGTGCCAGATTGGCAGACCCTCACAAGGGTTCAATCAAACAAGAAATAGCTTATACAAGGTGAAAACTAGAGCGGTAGACCCTCATTAGGTGTTCAAATCAGATAACAGATATCCATCAGAATTCAACACATTTCAGATTTCAAACAAACAGAGTACGGTATAGAAACAGAAATCCCACACAGTGTCTTGTCACAATATCAGATAGTTAAGAAAGGTACCAGATTGGTATACCCTCACCTCTTGAAGTTTCAGCAAAAACAAATCTCAGCTCGCAGTCTATTGATCACCAGGACCATTTCTTCTTCACCTAATCAAAGGAATAATCCCATAGTCAAATTTCCTATTCAACACTAAGAATTCTAGAATTGCGTCAAGCATTCTAACATTATTAATTTATCAGTCAACACGATGATATAGGTTCACTAGGTGCTATCTACACAATCATCCCAATATCAACTATTCCTGAATTATTCACGATAGTCTATATCGATTCCAAAATATAATGATCTTAATCTAAATTACAAGGTCATAATAACATAATCTTAATCCATACAAAATAGTCCAAATTCCTGCATAATTAATCCTAATCAAATGCCACTTAGTCTTTCATTACATAATCCTTAGTCAGTATTTATTAATTCCCATTTTTGGCATTTAGTATAACATGTCCGGGTCCACAAATTTAATATTCCTCCTTGCACGGGAATTGTACACACACACACACACACACACACACATATATATATATATACCAATCATCCCAATATTCTCATTCTTAGCATAAATACATAGCTTAAAATGGAAAGGTACAACATATACATATATATATCAAGGTACAACTTCAATTTAATTCCAAATTTGACCACCAGAGTTCTAAAGCTACAAACCAATTACACATCTACATTCGTCACGTCGAGGAGATCAAACTGACTCTCTACTGCTGTCGCCGCTGGAGTATACTCCCTTGCCACCAAAATGTTCCTCTCACCGTGAGCTTTCCAAATCTTAGCTTAGTTTTCTGTTTCTCTGCCGGGAAATGCTCCAAACGCCGCCGCAAAACTCAACAACCACCTTGCTCCGCCATGATGTTTTTGCCATTCTTCTCCGCGTAGATCGGTCATGCAGCGTCTCCAAGGTGACCATTGAGCTGAGGGCTTCAATTTTTACTGCCCAAAAAACCCCTCCGACTCTGCCTTGCCGCTGGTCCCACTCCTCCACCGCGGCCCGTTTCTGCTTCAAAACTGTGAAGCTACCGATTGCTGGGTTGTGTGTGTGAGTGTGTTGGGGTGGCTAGATGGTAAGGAAAAAGAGAGGTGGTGGTGAGGTTGATGATGTTGATGGCCGGAGCCGGAGATGGTGAAGGTGAGAGAGAGAGATGGCCCGGTGAAGAAAAGAAAGGAGAATGGAAAAAAAATGGAGAAAAAGGAGAAGATTGGCAAATTTTATAAAATCAATTTTTTTATAATTGCAATTTAATCCCTAGTCTAATTAAGTGAATCAATTAAGTCCTCTAATTAATTAAAATAGCATATAGATCCTAGTTGACTAGAAAAATATCATTCAAGCCCCTAAGCTTTTCTAATTTATTCAATTAAGTCTTCAAAAATTATAAATTATCCCTAAGAAATTTAAATAAAATAACAATATGAAAGAATAATTAAATTTCATCAAATATGGAAAGTAATAAAATTTTAAATTCTATAACCATAAAATTTCGGGATGTTACAATAAGAATTTCAATAAAAATACAAAACTATAAATTAGAAACTATTGCTCTAATGGACTCTGGAGTTGATATGAATTGTATTCAAGAAGGCTTAATATGAACAAATTTTTTTGAAAAAACTAAAGAAAAATTATTTGCTTCCAATTCTTCAAAATTATAGATAAATTACAAATTATCGAATGCTTATGTTTGTAATGACAATTTATGTTTCAAAACTAGTTTTCTATTAATAAAAAATTTAAATACCCCTGTCGTATTAGGAAATCCTTTTTTACAAATGTTATATCCTATTACTGTTGATAGCGAAACTTTAGGACAAAAAATATTATTTAAATTTCAATTCCTGTAAAAGAAAGAGATATCAAATTATTACAAGATAATTCAATAATAAAAAACAAAGAAAAACAAATTAATTTTTTAAAAGAAAAAATTACTTATAAAAAAATAGAAGAAAATATTAATAAAGAGTAATTTCAACAAAAAAAAATAAAAGAATTCCAACAACAATTAGAGAAGCAAATATGCTCAGAAATACCAAATGCATTTTGGAATAGAAAGAAAACATTCTGTTACATTACCATATGAAGAAAAAATTGATGAAACCAAAATACCTACTAAAGCCAGACCAATTCAAATGAACCAAGAATTATTAGAATATTGTAAAAAAGAAAATAAATAAATTATTAAATAAAAAATTAATCAGACCCAATAAATCCCCTTGGTCCTGTCTGCGTTTTATGTACAAAAACTAGTTGAAATTGAAAGAGGAGTGCCAAGATTAGTAATAAATTATAAACCTTTAAATAAAGTTTTAAAATGGATTAGATATCCTATCCCTAATAAACAAGATTTAATTAAAAGACTTTCTAATGCAAAAACTTTCTCTAAATTTGATATGAAATCAGGATTTTGACAAATTCGAATTAAAGAAAAAGACAAGTATAAAATTGTCTTTACAATACCATTTGGTCAATTTGAATGGAATGTAATGCCCTTTGGTCTTAAGAACTGAATTCCAAAAAATTATGAATGACATATTTAACCCTTATACAAATTTCACAGTAGTTTATATAGATGATCTCTTAGTTTTAGCAATTCTATTGACCAACATCAGAAACACATTAACAAATTTGTTAAAATTATTGAACCAAATGGATTAGTAGTTTCAACCAAAAAGATTAAACTTTTCCAAATCAATGTTAGATTTTTAGGACACCAAATTGACAAAGGCACCATTACCCCTATACAAAGAGATTTAACATTTGGAGAAAAAATTTCAAATAAAATTAAGGACAAAACTCAATTACAACGATTTTTAGGATCACTAAATTATTTTAGTGATTTCTTTCCAAATCTTAGACAAATTTGCAAACCATTATTTGATAGGCTTAAAAAAAACCCTAAACCTTGGATAGAAAATAATACCAAAATAGTCAAAGAAATAAAAAATAAGGTTAAAAAATTACCCGGTCTAAATATATGTAGACAAGAATCTCCAAAAATAGTACAAACAAATGCCTCTAAAATAGTATATAGACGAATTCTTATACAAATTATTAATGAAAAAAAAACATGTAGTAAGATACCATAGTTGTCAGGAGCATAAAGCACAAGGACGCACAAAGGTGTCCTGGATCTATAGTGCATAGCGTGCGCTTTATCAAAATAAAGCGCACCACACATATATACTTCTACTATGCACCTAAAATACCAACATATTTCATATATTGTAAAGAATAAACAACTAAATTTTCACAAGAATTTTTTTCCTATAACAAAAAAATAAACTAAATTCAACATTTGGGCACAATAATTAACAAATTAAAATTGTTAACACTTGACCAATGAAATCAAAATTTTATTTTAAAATCCTAAAACATTTTTGCCCAATTAACAACCATGTTTTAGTAAAATGAAAACAACAATAATGTTTTTTAGCTGCCAATCAGTTAATAAATACAAGTAAAGAGAGAGAGAGAGAGAGAGAGAGAATTAACAAGTGAAATGTAGAATGAAAAACAACAAATGAATGGATAGGGGGAGGGGGAGGGGGAGGGGAAAAAAGTACAAAACAAGTCAAAGGGAAAATTTTGTTTTAAAACCCTACAACATTTCTGCCAATTTAACAATTACGTTTTAATAGTAAAATGAAGAGATCGGTGATGTTTTTTAAGAGCCCATGAATTCACAAATAAGACTAAAATGAATGGACAGAGAAAAAAGACAGAGAAAAGAACAAAGCAAGTGAAAGAGAAAAAAAATTGCCTGGTGAAGCCGAGAAGTGGCCGGACCACCAGAGAAGGAGCATAGAAGAGGCCGGAGGTGAGAGTTGAAGTTGTTTGTGCATGGAGAAGATAGGAATGAGCAACTATTGCTCCTTGTCGCCCGTGGGAAAGGGCAAAAGGCAGAGGCAGAACATTGAAATTGGGTGGGTGTTGAACTTTTTTGATCTTCTGTACTTGTGGACTTTGGGCAGAAAATAAAAGCCCTAACCCATTTTTCCTTCCCACGTTTTTTGTTTTTCTCTTCTTTTTTTTCACTGTTAAGTGATGCACGCGCTCGTAGCGCTATGTGTAGCACTACGAAGCGTGTGCCACTTAAATTCATCACGCAATGCGATGCGAAGCGCACATGGTGATTATATTACTGCTGAATATTTTCTGATTTGATTGTTTTCTAGAACTAGAATAGATCAATAATGAGACAAATTCAAAAAAAATTGCTGCAAAATTTTTCAGCAAAGATTAGTGTTTGAAAAATTGGACTGTTTATTGAATTGAAAAACTTATTGATTCACGGTTCACTAGTTCAACCATTGGTCAGACCGTAATTGAACCGCAATTGAATCGTGATATTATAATTACGCAATATATATTACTTAAAAATTAATAAATTGCCAAAATATAAAACATAAAGAGCCTAAACGACATTGTCTAACTTCACAATCCAAATTTCATAATTTATATTATAAATGATCACCACAATTTAAATATATCAATTCTAAAGCAAGGCTTTTTCTTGGGTGTCTATCTATCTATCTATATATATATATATATATATATATATTACTTTTAGATAACTCATGGAGGTGTACCTTAGCCTTAAAGCTTTGTATTTAAATTTAAAAAAATTAAAAAAATTAATTTCATTAAAAATTAAATGAAGAAAATGGTCTGATTCAATTGAACTGTGAACAGTTCACCGATTCGAACAGTCCAACCATCAGTTTGAACAGTTTTAACAAAATAAGGTTTTTTTCTATTTTTCAGTTTTATGAGAAAATCGAATTGGTTTGACGGTCGGTTGACAATCCAACCGGCCAGTCCAGTCTGATTTTTAAACTATGGCAGAGATTATTTTCATATCCTTGATGACTCTAGAAAAAACACAAATTTGACAAAGACAATTCTGAAAAAATTATTTTTAAGAAAATTCAGATTGTGAAAATTATTACTCCAGCACCGTGGGGTAATCCTTTCAAAACAAAGAATTTTTCAATTCAATATAATCCTCTGAGTTATTCATATTGGGATTATATTGAAGTCTGGCAAATTTTTCTTTTCTTCCAAAAATGAACAATTCTCCTTATCTTATTTCTTCTGTTTTCGAAAATCAGCACAAACAACAGTTCCTCTTTGGTTCATATCTTGGTGGGAACATTTGAGTTCTAATCCAGTTACCTTTCCTCCAGAAGTTCTGAAGAGTTTTGACTACTTCGAAGCAAGTTCTATAATTCCATCCAACAAGACAAATACTTCTTTGCTCTGTCTTTATATCACTCACTTTCAATGTCCATGGATATTAATGATAGAACCTTTCATTGCAAAATTAAATGGAATTCCTTGTTTGGCCAAGAGAGCAAAAATCAATTGGTGGAAGAATACCAATCAAGACAATTGAAAAATTCCTGCAATTTAGACGTGGATTAAACAACACCCTGAAATCATGAAAAAAACAGACGTCAAAGGACCAAGAGCAATTTCAAATGACAAAGCAACAATTGCAAGTTGCAATCGCTCAAGCAACTACTCCACAAGAGATGATGTCTCTTATGGCTGAATTACAAAAAAGAATCAGTCCAGAAGAAAAATGTCTGTCTGGTGAAGGAACATCAAAGCATAAAGACAAAGATGTGCCAACATTTATTCTCGAAGAAACAGATGATGACTTCTTCAGATAATGACAAAACAGTGACCAAAGTAATTATTCGAATTCCAAAATAATATTTTGAAATTTGAAGAATTATTGAAGACAAAAATAGTGATATCCAGTCGAAAGACAAAGCAAAAGTGGCACAGTTGGAAGAGTTATTGAAGACAAAAGCTGTTGTTATCCTATCAAAAGACAAAGCAAACGTGATACAGCTGAAAAAGAAAAGGATTCCTAAAGGACAATTATTGAAGAAAAATAATGCAAAGTTAGCAAATTCACAAGTTGAAGTTGGAATTTGAAGTCCGCAAAATTATCTATAAAAGCCAAAGACCAAAGATGGAGAAAGCAGGAGCGATTTCAGCATCAAGATTAATTTTAGTCTTAAGTTTTCATCTGCTCTACCTTTCATTCCTGTAAACACCCATTTTACCGTTCTAACCAAATTTTCATTGTATCAGACTAAGCATAAATCTTCAGTCTCTCGTACAAATTTATTAATGCAAGTAAGTTTTACGAAATTCTTGCACAAATATTTTATATTATTATTGACATTGCAAATATTCTGCTTTATCTTTTGAAATACTTCTTTAAAATATTGTTTGAATTATGTGCTTCTTAGGTAGTTTAGAAAATTTGTGGAGGAGTATTTTACGGGAAAGACATTTATATTCTTTATGTTTTTTTTATATAAATTTAAATTCACTCAACTTTTATGCAAAATGCCATATTGAATTTCGCACCAAAAATACTATGAATATTATATATAAACAACCTCCGCTTGCCATATTGTAAATCCAAATATTAGAAATAATAATAATAATAAAAAGAAAAGAAAAACTGACGCTTTTCAGCAAATGCTGGGTGTCCATTTGGCTCGACTTGGCTTCGGAGATCTCTGATATCAACCATGCACTTATAACCAACCAGGCGGCTAATAAGAAAAATAAGTCAAATGATGGGTTCAGTCGGTTAAATGGTTAATTTCCAAAAAATATTAAATAAATAAATATACACATCCAACTGTAAGCCGACTCTCCAAAGGATCTAGGCGGGCTCGAGCCACCATCCTCTCAATGCAGCGATGCAATTGAGCGCTCTCCCAGATTTTGAGCTTTATAGATCCATCCACCAAAATCAAGTACTACATTTCTCCCTTTTTAAACTGTATTTTTGAAAGACCAATTTTCTTTCCAATGCTACATATTTTCGCTGAAAATGTGTATTTTTATTTTTGAATTTCTCATGAATCTACCACATCATCCTATAGTTTCCTCATTTAAATTCAAATCCATTTAATATAATATACGCATTTGCAGTTTAAAAATTATTAACATATTCATACGTTCTAAATAAAACACATTTTTTACATAAAAATTTTGAACTACTAAATTTCGAATAGTCACCTAACCTAACCGTAATCATTATTTTCAGAAAAAAAAATCTAAATATAATTTCATTTTTATTAGTAAAATTAGAATTAACTTTTCAATTTTTGAGGATACTAGAAACCAAAAAACACAATGGAAACACATCCACATCAGTGCTTTCGAGTTACAAACCAGTCGGCATACTTTCAACCATTCTCTGACACAGTTGATAACACTATTTCTCCATTTTTTCTGCCCAAGGGCAAAATTTACAGATTTAGATTTTAAAAACATTGATGTCCAAATCAAAAAGTGACAATGAATTTCGAGAACATATTTGACAAATACCAACATATATGTTAATATGCTCAAACAGCACAAGATTGTATATTCTAAATTTCCAAGATGTTAAATTATAGATAAAAGCAATCTACTGTATCTGTTAATCGTTCCACTAAGCCGATAATATAACCAATTAATGCCAATCTCCCCATGTAGTGGCCGCATTTTGACCAACCACCCAGGTAATAAATTAAAAATTATCACCAGAATAAAAAAGAAATATTCACTCTTCACCAGAATACGCTGGAAATTAAACAAAACCTGGTCACCCAGCTGCCACACGGAAATTTTCATCATGCCTTGAACTTTTTATACATAAATTGGTACCATTTCAGCTACTTTTTCCCCTCCACATTTTCAAGCTGGCAATAAAAATGAGCTCTAGGAGACGAACCCTTTCAAAAAGCAAACATACATTCCCTTGCAACTTACTTGATAATCAAGACACAGAATTTCTTCAGATTACAGTTGGAGAAAACTCAGATCACCAAACCAGTGGAATTCAACAAGCCTGGAGCATCTGCAGAATTTCAAAGCTTCTAGGATACTTCTAGATTAAGACCAAGGAGAAATTCTTCAAGATACACTTGGATAAAAACCAATCAACAAACCAATGTAAATCAAATTCTGGACACTGAATATAAACAGGACTTCTAGTCCCTGCAAATAACCTTCAATTTTTCCAAATAAAACTCCAATGTCAACGCAAGAGTTGACCAGCATCAGTAGCCATATACAAATTAGCTGCAGCGGCAACAGCAGTTGATGCATCCATATCAGCAGCAGCACTTATCATTAGTAAAGCAATCCTCATCCACAGCAGCATTGGCAAATGATCCTCATTGACAGCAGCACAGCAGCAGCAGCACTGGTCACGCGACAGCAGAGACAGCATCCAGACAACCGGACATACACACGAGTACACAGCATCCAGGACGGTAACCTTTCCATCTTCACAGAGAACCTTAAAGAGTATTCCAGCAGTGAGCAATAAAGCGAGGGAAGGCAATCCACAAGGTACAGGAAGACTCCAGATCTACTCAGCGAATCTCTGATCCATTACAAACACACTATTGCTTACAATTATACTACACAGGATGAGGGTTCTTCAAACAAAACACGTCAACCCCTCCATCTAAATTATAGCAACTCAGAATACAACAGAAATCTAAAAGATAAATTGTCCTTGTTCCAAAATGAATTGAATAAGAAATATAGGAATAAATAGAAAATTGATACTGAATAATGTTGTAAACTATCAAGCTAACATTGCCGGATGCACTTAAACAATATATTGGTTATAAGGGCAATCTTTAGCCCAGATGCAACTACTTTAAAGCAAGTTGTCAAAAATTAGAAACAAGTAAATTGAAATTCATTGTGCTAGTTGACACACAAAAACTTATGTTTTGGACTTAGCATCTATGTAGTTTTGAGTTAGCATCTGGCCATCTGCGTATTTGTAATTATGACATATAAATATAAATCTCTTGATACTTCCTCTCAAAATAAAGAGAGAAAACAAACTCATATTTTTCACCAACACATTTTTTATCTTGGAATAACTGTGGAATGTTTAGTCTCACATATATAGTTGCGCACTAATATTAACTATAAACAGAAGAATCATTTGCTTGTTCATACAATTTCTACCTTCAAAAGCAATCTAATCATTTATATGGGGAGGATATATTTTTATCCTGAAAAACCTTCATTCTAGGAGATCCATAAGTTTATTTTGAATTTTGACAAATAATTACTCAATTTGAGCCAGTTTATATAATTGGATATTGAGTATAGAGGTAAAATAATATTCACAATTATATTAACTTAGCCTGCCTGAACCACCAATTTGTACCTCTGGTATGGTAATGGTGCGGATGTTTATTTTATCATATAAATCCTTTCCATCTTTAGAGATCCATTAATTCATTTTCAATTTTGACATATAATTACTCAATTGGAGTGAGAGCACTTATATCAAACACACTGGGATATTGAGCACCGAGGTAAAATAATATTCAAAAAATAATATATTAAAGAGAGGCAATTCATTAGATTACAAGTAAAGAGAAGCAAATGATTAAACTTCTTGCGTAGGGGTGTAAATGAGCTGAATGGCTCGGGCTCGGCTCGTTTATTAATTCATGGGCTCGAGCTCGGGCTCCGGCTTGTATGAGCCTAGACAATCGAGCTCGAGCTCAGCTTGTCAGAATAGGCTCGATTCGTATAAGTTTGGATGAGATTGAACTCGTATGAGCTCAGATGTGCTCTAATTCATATAGGCTCGAGCTCATTTAGGCTTGAAACAAAATTTATAATAACAAATACTATATTATTATTATTATATAAAAAATATATATAATAAAAAGCCCGTTTAGGCTCGCGAGCCTATCGAGCTAAATAGTATTGAGCTTGGCTCAGCTGGCTTGACTGGTGAGCTTGGGCTTAACTCGGTTCGGCTCGTTTAAGTTCGAGCTAAATTCGAGCTTTCGTCGAGCCAAGCCCGAACCGTTCGCGAATAATTTCATCTCATTTACACCTCTATTCTTGCGTGCTACCTTCTGCCTTGGATTGAATGCAGAGAGAAGAGATTTAAAAGAGGTTCAGATGAATTCTGAAGTAAGGAAGTGAATGGTCAAAACCAGAAAGTGGGGGAAGAGAACGGAAAGCAATGCATGTGCGGCGATTGGGGGATGGTAAGAATAGAGAGATGGTAACTGCTACACTGTTAGAAGTCAAGCACTTGGGCCAGATTAAACTGGTAAAAGACTCCAGGGTTGAAGCGGATTTTGTTAAATCAAGGAAAGGGCATGTGGATAGGTGGACAGAAGGGGAATGGCTGAAGTTTGGGTAATTAATGGGAAATTTTGAGTGATCTCCAGCTGGCTCCCAAAATTAGATTCATGAATAGATTATGTGAATTTCATATTTTGCTGATTCTGAAAATGAAAATTACATTTATTTTTCGTGTATTTGATTAAATTTTTTATCTCAGTGCATTTAATTATTTTGTACTTACTGTTGATCGAGATAAAAACTATTAGATTATGATTGATTGTGGAAATGTCAACTTACATTTTGTTAGGATTGTTAAACATAGTTCTTGAAAATAAATTTATTTTATATAAATTTGAGTAAGTTTTATGCATGAAATGCTCCCACATAAATATTTTCTGTTTGTCGTCGCTAGAAATATTAGGTTACATATTGATTGTGGAAATAGCTTACATATTGCTCAGATTGTGACATAGCTCTTGAAAATAATTTTTTAATAACCACAAAGTGTTGAGATTTTGACTATTAGTAAGATGTGCTTTATTAACACATGAAAAACTTGGCCAATGTGTTCAGTGGTGATGAGGGTGAAAACTGTTTGATAGCTGAACTGGACTGGAATCAGAATAGGTCAACCACAGGGTGGTCGAATGATGGTCTTTATATGGAGTGGACTGAGTTCTGCAATCAACAGCAAACGTCAGGTTAGTCGAGGAGCCCTCGTTTGTGGCACTCCGACGCTCAAGTCAATAAGGATCGACTAGAGTTATGAGCAAAATGTGGGCTTTTGGATGTAGAAATGGCATACCTTATGAGAGGCTGGGAATGGGGTATTTATAGCCTTCTCCAGATGATTGATATATCTAAGATGTCCTCGTCAAGCAGAAAGGGCTCTTGTCCTTGCATGGGGGGTTTTAGGTATTCTCTTGTTTGTGTACTATTCCAAGTGGCTTAATATCCTGCATTCCAAGGTGGAATAGTACATAGGTGGTGCACTCCTTGCCTAGCGCGACAAAATAGGTGGTACTAGGGTGGCGTACGCCATTAATACAGCAGCATGCTGCCTGTCAGGGCATTTAATGCTGCAAAGGATGGACTCTCTAGAAAGTCGACCTTCCTGGTCAACGTTCAGGCCAGAATGTGGGCTAGTCTTACACTCTTGCTGGGATGGTCGATCCCTAGTGTTCGACCAGTGCTTTGGTTGAATGGCACCAGTGTTACTAGGAGTACTGGCATGGAAGGGTGCGAGAGGTTGGACGGAGTCGACACTAGGGTCGGGCTTTAAACGTGAAATGGGCCTTGCATACTATTCTTGGGTCGATAGCTGTTGGGTTGGGTCTATTGGGGCATCCTATATCAAGTGGTATGTAACAATAATTAAAAAAAAAAAAAATTGATTCTTTACCAAATATGATTTGCTTTTTGCTAAATTATCTAATCTATGGGCCATAATATTACCAAAATAAGTTGCATCAAACACGAAATTTGGGTTTGGATTATTGGAAAATAGAGATTGATGAGACAAAATTTGTGCAAGATATGAAAGCAAATAATTTAACTTTGTGGGTTTGGGGTGGCCTATTGGATTTTGGATGTAGACAATGAGAAAAAGGAAAAAATCTTTTATTCTTTCAATGAAATTTTTTTTTTATATCTTATGATCTTTCATTCTTATGTTTTTGAATAAATTCTAACTTTATTTAGTGTCTGATAAAATAATTATTTTCTTATTATTTTTCAACAAGTAAAATTTTTTATCATTGGTGTGTACTAGGAGTGTAAATGAGTTGACCTCGAGTTGAGCTCGGCAAAAATTGCAGGCTCGAACTTGGGCTTGGCTCCGTAGAAAATTTTAAATTAAATAAAAATATTAAATTATTAATATATTATAATTATTTAATAATAATTAATAAAACAATTTAAATTATAATTATAAATAAAATATATATTAAATTATAATATATATTATAATAATTACTATAATGATTTAAATTATAAAATATTAAAATTATTGATAAAATATTAAATTATTAATATATTATAATTATTTAATCATATATAATACATATTTGAAATTAGAAAAAAAAAATTAAATTATTAATTTATATTAATTATTCAATTAATATATAAAAAATATTTAAAAATAGGAAAAAGCTCATAAACCAGCTCATGAGCTTTCGAACAACTAAAGTAAAGCTCGAGCTTAGCTTATGTTAAAACTCGAACTCGAGTTGAGCTATAATCGAGTCGACTCAGAGGCTTTTGAGTCGGCTCAATTCATCTTACACCCTAGTGTGGACTATTGCCTTATGTTAAAAACCAGCTCAATTATATCTATTAAATATCTTCCTTGGGTTTTAGTTTCTAATATTTTCTCCTGATTAATTATTTTTCTCTTTTTCCAGCTCTAGTACTCCATTGTTGTGTTGCTTCGATAAGGTATTTTTCTTTTTTGCTTTTTATTTTTTTGTTAAAAAGTGTTACTTCCTTTAATTTTCTAAGAACATTCCCATGTTCTCGAATCTGGTGGCAATCTATTTTACCTTCATTAAGCTTTCTTGGTTTTGATTATTTTTGTAATGCTACATTTTTATTTTGAATTCTGGAGACTTTTACGTTCCACAATCTTTCTGGGACTTGCTCTTCCTCTTGTGTCTTGAATTCAGAAAGTTGTTGTTTTGTATGTTAGCTCTTACCCCCCGTCATGCTTTTAAGAGAAAGTTGCCGCCTGATGGGATATAAGTCGAACGCACTTAGCTACTATATATTACTACTAATATATAAGAGGAAATCTTTTTTGCTGGTGTGTTTATATGCTTTATTTTTCAATTACAGAGGAAGCCAAGTCAAGCTACCAAGAAAAGGGACAAAAAATGGCTTGGAATCAACCATATGTTAGCATGCATCTTTTCATCATTTTCTTTTGCCCTTTTCCCAACCAAATTCCTCATACCTTCTTCTAATAATATTGCACTATTATTTTGAAGTTGCATTTAGTTATATTTTGCAACATTTTAATTGCAATATGGAGCAAAAATTCTTTTATTGCTAAAATTTTTTGAAGTTTTTTATGATTTTTAATAACAAAAATTTGTTTATGAAGTTCGATTAATAAAAGAATTGTTGGGACTATTAAAGTGTATTATTCAATAACTCTTTTAGCAGCTTCAATAAATGCATTTGAATTTTTAAATAAATAAAAATATTATGATAAATGTGTCAATCAATCAATTTAATTTAATAAACATGTTTCTTCTAGCTAAAATGGGTATAATAATAAGTTTATTTAATAAACAACTAGCTACAGTGCAATTCAAGTCACTATTTTACTATAGCATGCAATCCTCCAGAATATGTTTAAATTTTCTTCTTAAATTTTCTGTGGGTTATTATTTTGGCATCAGTGTTTTGACTGGTTCTACATTCTAAACTTCTTGTTGGATTTTATTGATCAGATTTTGGCATGGTTTCTTTTGTAAGACATTCTCAGAGGTGAAGTCATCAAATATCGCAAAAAGAGATTGACACAGGACAACATAGGTGACAGTAGAATCAGCTTGAACCATCAAACATTTACCTAGAAAGCAATGAAATCTTCTTGTTATTGAACACAGAAAGTGAAGTCGAACACACACAAGGTGTCAGCATTTAACCAAGAAAATTGCATTAATGGCAAATAATTCCATTAGATTCAATCAAATTCAATGTCAACAAATTTAATTAGAGCAAAAAGAATTGCCTCACGTTGACTAAAGTTGCCTTGTCGGATACGCTGTCAATAGTAATGCTAAAAAAATCCTTAATAAAGAACAAGACTTAAGAATTAGGCCAATTAGATTTTTGACATATATACAGACACAATATAAAGATTTTAGGTATAATCTTTATAACCATGAAGATTATAAAGATTATAGTTATAATTAAATTCAAAATTAATTTATACCAAAATTTTGAGAAAAGTCAACTTATGCCAAAATTTTAAAAAAAAAAAAAAAAAGTCAACATTATATTCTAACAGCTCAACTTTTATACCATAGAGCAATTTGATAATTGGACTTCATTTAATTTTCTCAACAATATCAATAATATACAAATTTTCATGTTAAACCAAAAGTTTTGCATAACTTAATTTTAACAACAATGAAGTCTAATTCCAACAAAGAAGTATAATTTGTCTCATTCAATGATTAATAATCATCCCAACATCATCAAATAGTCAAGATTTACGTAGTAAATAATAATTATTAATTTTTACAAATCAATCTAGAGTTAAATTGTTCAAAAATAACAAATCATTACTTAAAAATGCAAAAAACATAGGGTTATTATCGGTTATCGGGTTGTTATCGTGTAACCCGAAACCCAACCCAAACCAACCCATAATTTTCGTGTTGTTTATCGGGTCGACCCAATATCGACCCAACCTAATAACCCCCAACCAAAACCCAATATTTACAATCCACAATATAAAGATTATAGTTATAATATGGCATTCACAAATAATAAATGACTGCCATATTTTGGAAGATAACAACTTCCTCAACAATGCATAACTTATAGTCCTTCAACAAAGATGAGGAAAGAAGTTCTTTTTCAATGAAAATTAAGAATAATAAACATAAATCTTACTCCACAAACAATTAAATCTTACTATATTTGAGATTTACTATAGTTATAATCATTTAGTATATTAAGTTGACTTAGCAAGCATTTTGAAAATTCAATTGACGAAAACATATTAGTTATTAGCATGTTGTATTCTGACTTGATTTATTTTCTACTTTGATAATATTCATTATTTAAGATTCTTGTTCTACAAAGAATGTTTACACTTCAGACATATTTATTTTTATTAGAATGAAAATTTGGAAGATTAATGCGGTTCTCTTCTACGTATACTTAAATTGTTAAACTGATATTAGGCCTTTTTGGTTATTTTAGTTCAAGTACGTGTGCCATCAGCTTTCAATTAATGGACCGTAGTGAAGACACTAGGGATGAACATAATCGTAAGGCTAGAGTAGTGTATAGGTCTATGAGAGCTAAGGAAAAAAAAAGGAGTTTTTGAAATGGCATAAACAGTATTATAGAAACCACACTTCCCGATTGAAACAACAACAATCTTCAGATGAGGGAACATCAGCTAATGTACCATTTGTGTCAGTCTTTGTTGCTTTTAACACTTCAATGCCTATTAATATTCAATCTTGTGAGTCAACTGAACCATTTCCAACTACCATAGCTCGGGACGCTAAAGGAAAGAATTTTAATGGTATTTATGTATTTATTTATAGTAAATATAATTAATGATAAACCTAAACATTAAATCTTTTCTTTGGGATGTCAGGTGAAGGAGATAACACATTAATAATGCCATCCATCCAGCATTTCTCAATCTTAATCGATTTTCAAGATTATCAAATTTGTTACTCACACATTGGGAATTACCTATGTCACCCCATTGCTTACATTGTGGCACTCATCGATTTCATAGAGAAAGTCCAAGGTTTTGTTGTTGTAGTGTTCAGGTGTCATTGTCTCCTATTGGTTAATCCAATACTATATAATTTATTTGCTATAGATACATCCAGTGTTGGTAGTCGCTTTCAAAGGAGAGTAAGGACTTAGAATAACAATTTTGCCTTGACCTCCATTGGCATGAAAACTGATCCTCAGTATTGTTGGAATCATCAAGAAGTTTACATTGTTAAAGTTAACGGACAAGTGCGTCGCAAATTGCACCCTTTCAACTCTTCAGTAGAATTGCCAAAGCGACTAAAATTATATTTTCGTGATACAACTGATGATATTAGTGTTGAAGCTTTAAAAAAGTACTATTTGGAACTTGAGATTCTTGATATTTTGATTAAAGCTTTAGTTGAAAATCCTTACATCAAGGTATTCAAGCATCTTCGAGCTTGGGATAATTTGCAGAACTGTTCTATTGTTTTGCATTCTCATCCAAGGTTAGGACATATAATTTTCCAAAAGAGGAACAAGTTGTTGCAATTCGGGATGAAACTACGGATGATTGTCAGAATATGGAAAAGGATGTCAAAGTGTACATCAAAGGAGATGAAAGTCATACAATCGAATATCATTACGAATGCTACGATCTACTACAATATCCTCTGTTATTTCTGTTTGGAGAGTCTGGATGGCATACTGGTATAGACAAATAGGTCATTCGCGAAATAGAAGGTCTACATGTAAAGGTGCATATCTTGTGAGGCCAATCTTAGGTCAGTCTGCAGATGACATATTACAAATGGAAGAAGCAGGCTGTGCTTTTGTCTCCTTTTTATATTTTTAGTAAATATTACCGAAACAAAATAAATATTATAATTATGTTATATTTGTTCATACAGAACATGCTAATGATTCATTTTGTTATTGTACAGTATACCAACAAAACAGGAAGAAAAAGCAAAATGTATCATGTCTAGAATTTACATGTTATAGAGCCCAAATTAGAGATAATGAATTTAACTTGATAATTCATTCTGGGAGGTTAGGTCAACAATATGGGATTGATTATTATATTAAATTAGAGATACAATGGTTGAACTTTTATAGAATGGAGCAACAACAATTTGATGCTCGAATGGAAAGTTTTCAAGGTATAGTTGACAGGTTAGGTATTGATGGACAAAATGATCCAATAAAAGTTAGCCAAAAAATTGTGCTACCATAATCTTTTATTAGAGTACCTCGAGAGATGATGAAGCGATATGTTAATGCTATGGCTCTAGTGCAAAATTTTGGGAAGCCTGATTTATTTCTTACTATGACATGCAATCCACCTTGGAAAGAAATCCAGGATAAATTATTGCCCACTGAGGAAGCACACAATAGACCTGAACTGGTAGCTCGTGTTTTTAAATCAAAACTTGAAGAATTGAAAGATAAATTTGTAAGAAAGAAACTTTTTGGAGAAGTTGTTTCATATGTCTATGTTGTTGAATATCAAAAGAGAAGGTTACCCCACACTCATTGGTTAACAATACTGAAAGATAATCACAAACTAACGACTCCAGACATATATGACAAAAATTATAAGTGCTGAAATTCCTGATGATTCACATCAATTCTTACATTCATTGGTGATACCTCATATGACGCACAACCCCTGTGAAGATTCTAATCCTAAAAATGTATGCATGAAAGAAGGAAAATATAAGAATAAATTTCCAAAGCATTCTATGAAGTTACAACTCATGGGCAAAATTCATATCTGGCTTATAAAATAAGAAATAATGGAAGAAAAGCTACTGTAAGAGGCATTTCTTTGGATAACAAATATGTTGTTCCTTACTATCCATATTTACTCATGAAATTTGATTGCCACATCAATGTTGAAGTATGTTCTGACATCAAGTTAGTGAAGTATATGTACAAATATATCTATAGAGGGCATAATAGAATTTCATATAATATAGTTGGCCCTGAATTTATCATAGCAACAGATGAAATTAAGAATTTCATAAAGAAAAGTGGATTGAGGCATACTGGAGAATTTTTGGTTTTGAATTGACTGAGTTACATCCTCCTTTGATAATTTTACCGGTGCATTTGCCAAATTGACAGTATGTAACTTTTGGAAGGAAAAGAACTTTAGATCAAATTGTGTCAAATCCTTTTTTAGGTCAACGATGTTGACATAATTCTTTTGGATGAATGCAAACAATCCAAATACCCAAAAATAGAATCTTTTATATAAAGAATTTCCTGAATACTTTGTCTGGGAGCAAAAAGATCGGAGATGGAAGTTACAGAAGAAAAAAATTGTTATTGGAAGATTAGCAGTTGTTGATCCAACAAAAGGAGAGCACTAATTTCTAAAGGTTATGCTTATGAATGTGAAAGCGTGGACCTGAATCCTTTCTTTCAGCTAACGATCAATTGTTTGCTACATTTCGCTCTACTGTGCTACATAAAGTATTCATTATATCTTATACATATGCTGAACAATACCTTAATGAAGTTGCACATTATCAAATGCCATTGAGTTTGGGAAGGCTATTTGTAATTCTTTTAATAAATTGTGCACCTCCAGACCCCAAGGCATTGTGGAATAAATTTTATATCTCACTATCTAAAGATTTTGCAAGACAAAGATATAGATGTCTTTAGGAAGACTTTGAGCTCACTAGATGATTTCCTTCTTAGTATGGATAAATCAATTCATGACTTTTCATTGTTACCAGAACCTCGCAAACTAATTGAAGATAAAAAGTTTAGTAGAGAACTTGCTTATGAGAAGAATATATGCATCTAAAATATGGATTTATTGGGAATATCTAAATTAAATGAAAAACAAAATATGCTTTCAGAGAAGTAATTCAAAAAGTCAACAAAAATAAATCGGGAGCCTTTTTTATTGATCGGCTTGGAGGAATAGGAAAAATATTTTTATATCAAGCTTTACTTGCATATGTAAGATCAAAAGGAGATATAGCTTTAGCTATAGCAACATCTGGAGTTGCTGCTTCTCTATTGCCTGGTGGTCGAACTGCACATTCTAAGTTCAAATTGCTATTGAAAACTAAAGAAACTCCAAATGCAAATATTATCAAGCAATCAAGTTTAGTAAAGATGATAGTACTTGCTAAACTTATTATTTAGGATGAAGCTTCTATGGCAAATAGAAAATCAATAGAAGTGTGTGACATATTGCTTTGCGATGTTATGGAATGTTCAGATATACATTTTAGTGGAAAAGTTGTTGTTTTTGGAGGTGATTTTTGGCAAACACTACCCATAGTGCCACACGGAAGAAGCCAACATATCATTACGCCAAGTTTTGTAGCATCTCCTATTTGGACAAAGCTAAAAAAGATTTAAGTTAGATGTAAATATTCGAGCACAAGAAGATCCATCTTTTGCTTCATTTCTACTTAGAGTTGGTGATGGTAAAGAACCATATGTTTTTGAAGATAATATACAAATTCCTAATAATATTTTCCTTCCCTTTAGTGATAATGAACATTATGTAAATAACCTCATTAATATTGTTTCTCCTTCTATACAATCTTTAGATAATCCATGTTCATTACTTAATGGAGCTACTCTAACACTTAAAAATGACTGTGTGGTTGAAATAAACAATTTTCTTATTAAAAAAATAAATTCTAAAGCTAAGCATTATATAAGTTATAATAAAGCATGTAATGAACAAAATTAGGGTCAACATGGAGATTACTTTAATAGTATGACAGGCAGTGGACTGCCACCACATGAATTAATTTTGAAGGAATATTGTCATATCATGTTACTCTGAAATTTAAATCCTATTGAAGGACTCTGTGATGGCATAAGATTAATATATAAAACATTAGGAGAGAACTTTATGGGAGCTAAAATTGCTTCGGGCAACTTTAAAGGAAAGCATGTTTATATACCATACATTCCTTTAGAATGTACTGACAATCAAAAATGTCCAACATATTTTCGAAGAATCCAATATCTTGTAAGACCATGTTTTGCAATGACAATAAGCAAAGCTCAAGGTCAAATGCTTGACTTCGTTGGTGTTTATCTTCCAGAACCTATTTTCTCTCATGGACAGTTACATGTTGCTTTATCTCGTGTTAGAAGTGCAAATTCCATAAAGCTTCTTATAAAACCAACTTTCGAGGCAGAATCCCCACAACAATATACTAAAAACATAGTGCGTGCAGAAATTTATCAATGGATGGAGCTCCAAAATTGATGAATATTTTTATTTAATCCTGTATACATCATGTAACTGTATTTTATTACATCTAATGAATATTTATATTTAATTGTATAGTAAAATCTATTCATTGTGTGCACTCAAAAAAAAAAAGTCACTAATATTTCTGGACAAAACATGCAACTTTAAAATAAGATCTATCTTTTTTAGGCATTTATTGTTAGCTAATATAATGTCACTATAACATTTTCTATGGTTTATATGAACCAGTAGTTGTATTATATCAAGGATATCAGTCCAGCATCATGAAGTTGGACAATAAAAGTGTTGGCTGAATCCAAAACATCGCTTAGACAGTCATTAAATACCTCCAAGAGATATCATAATCCTATGTTTGTCGATGAACAGGTAACAAGTAAGATATACAATTCGCAAAATCATTTTTTTTTCAAAATTAATTTTCATTCTCGCTTTAGTGATATTGTCCATCATCCATGTTTCTCTCTCTCTCACACACACACACACGCGCGCGCGCGCGCGCGCACGCACACTCTCATATGTGCATAAATTTTTAGCATAAATAAATGTCTGCTTGATATCAAGCAATTTGAGAGTTCCTTAAATCTGATGGAGACATACTTAATATCAAATGAAAGAGTAGAGCCATCCAATCCCAATTATAACAACTACGAGAATGAATATCAATGGATTATCAACTCGCGAAATGTAGTAAACAAAGAAATGAAAAATCATATCTTACAGTGCATTATTGTTCAAAGATTTTCTCCAATACCTAAGTTGGCCATATCTTCTGAAAGAAAGACTGTTGGTATGACATTATATAAAATATATTTGTTACAATATTTTCCACACACTTATTTACTAACATAAAAAATGTATATTTGTCAATTTCTTTGATAGAAGTACTCGCAATTGTCATCAAAAAATTTGAACAGCACATTGTTCAATCTTCTAACAGAACCCATATTGTTCAAGAGTTTGGCAGTGTAGACCAAAAGCAAAAATAAATTACATATCTCTTTCTCCAAATCACATATTTTGTTTTGTATAAAATCAACTAGTATTAGTTTCACATCTATATTTTATTGTGTATCATGATAGTGCAAGACCAATTATTTTATCACTTTGGAACAATGTGGCATCCTTTGAAGGTAGTAGAACTATTTATTCGATTATCCAATGCCCATTATATCAGCAACAAAACCACTATATCACCATGCACGATAGTACTTATACCAGATGTTATCATTTAAATTTATGCATACAAAAACATTTTTAGTTTATCTAATTCTGCATATTTCATTCTTTTCAATCTCAGGCCTCTCTCTAGGATCAACACTAGCAACAAATATTGCTATTGATCCACCATATCCAGAAATGCAATCGCTAAAAGTATGGTCATATTTATTTTAAGTACTTCAATTATTCGTGTAACTATTAGACTATGATGCACTTGTAGAATAACTTGAAAAATATTCAAAATTAGGTGAGCGAGTAACTAGGAAGCAGTAACAAAAAGTTTGCAATAGCTTGATTTCAATATGAAAAATCAAATCTCAGTGCAAGAATCTGCTACGAAAATGCACACAATTGCAGATGTTATTGCCAATGAAAATGTAAGTTTATAAATGATAGATATTCTGTCAGCCAATTAAAGCAATAGATATATGAAATTGTAATTTGTTGAAAAACTAACAATAGTTATATAACAAACTCATTCAGATTGGCAGATTTTTCTATGCGAATAAAAGCAAAAATCAGCAACACAACACAGTGTTTCTACTATATGGGTTGTAACAAATGCAACACATCATATGCAACTGAGTTTGGTTGGCCGATTGACTGCAGAAGTTGCAGGCAAACAACAACTGTCTGGCAAAGATAAATCTAAATAATGCACTTGCAAAATTTAATACAATTAACTGTTTGATCTTTTAACAGTACATCTCTACCTTTAGAGCTATACTCCTTGCTGAGTTGTATGACAAAACTGGCGAACTAAGTGTAACAACTTTTGGTAATGAGGCTACCATGTTACTTCAAAAAGATACAATGATGTGCATGGAAATGCAGAATACGGTGAGCCATCAAATGCATTAATTATTTTTCCAAATGTATTTAAAAAGTAGCTAATAAGAACATGCTTTCATGCACGATGAAATGCTACGACTAGATGAAATAAATTCCACTCTAAGAAATACTACATATGTTGCAAAATAAGAAAATCGGTAAGGCAAAAGTATGACAAAGAACAAATCTAGTATGTTGTTCTTAGCCTTGCTGAAGAAAAAATTCTGGACATGCCAACATCTAAAACATGCTCAATGATGATAGCATCGCAAAAAAGCTCTTCTACGGGAGTACAACTTGAAGAACATGTTAGCCAAAAAGCTTCCACTAGTTGAAAATCATCAAAACGTGGTAATTTTATTCCTGATCTTACTCGCAAATTAAAATATCACAAATTGAATATCATGATAAATGAAAACTAGTATTCACACAGATTCAAAAAGTGACCTAGGAACTGCTAAATTACAAGGACCCAAACTACCATCCCCAACTCTGCAGATTCAGACCATTGAACAGTCAAAGAAATGAAAGTAAATATGTATGGTATAGCAAATAGTATCTTCGACGTCTTTTGCTATACTAGTGAAAATTTTATTTTACTCATAATCCTTTTTGACATACAACTGGCGTTTTATTTTTTTTATATTTACATATCGATGACTATACCTCTTCAATATTTCTCTCTATTAATGTTCTATAGTTTTTGCATTGGCTATTCTACTTTCATATTGCTTAGATCTTAGCATAAATTTGTAGTATATGTACCACTCGAACCTACAGTAATAATTTATTTTTCTAAATCTACTAATGCACTTAATTCAGAAATAGTATAATGGAACAAAGGCTTCAAATGTTGAATATATGTTTTTCATAACAATGCTTCTACATAGTTGCAATGTGTTAGCTCATTTTCTATTTATTTTGTAGATTTTAATACAATAGAGGCTGTCATAATTTTGCCAATTTCCGGGTTTCACCTGAATGCTATTTATAGAGACTGTTCCTATGACAAGTTGTGCCCTATAACAAGCATTCCCTATAACAAGCATTGTTCTTGGTTAATTATTTCAAGTGTTAACAGAATATGTTTTTTACTTGATTAGAGTGTTAATATCTTACTTGAATATAACATTGTGAAAAACTTGAAACTCTGTGTAATTTTTAGATAAGAAAGGCAAAGTGTTAACCTACAAATTCCTCTATCCACGTAGATAGAGAGAAAAACAAACACTAATATGTATAATATTTATTGTTCAGAAATTTTATTACTAAGTTGACGAACGTAGCACATTCACTAAATATTTCAGCGGTAGACACCAGTACATATACAATATATATTGTCCAGAAATTTTATTACCAAGTTGACGAACATAGCACATTAATTAACTAAACATTTCAGCATGGTCCACGAGCAACTAGTAATATATAGACTAGAAAAGAGCACACCACACGAAGAACGGTACCCTTTGATTCAAATAAATGCGCTCACTCACCGGTAGATAAATATGAAAGTTTTAGTACATGAGAGAATCATAAAAGAAAAAAGAATTTTCAATCTACAAAAGAAAATAAAGGATAGAGAAGCAAAAAACTTGGGAGAAAAAAGAGAAACACGATTTAAAAGCAAGTGAAAGAAGACGTTATCTTGCTGGGTGGCCAACTGGAGTCAAAAGGAATAAGAATTAGGTCAATTATTGAATTAATCCCCATCTCCATACAATTTCATAGCAATCCATGCAATTTTGAAGTTCTTTGTACAATAAAATAAAGTGAGTGAGCCACAACTCGAATGAGTGTGCGAGTGAACTGCAACAATATATATCCAAATTTTTTATTTTTGTTAAAAAAAAAATTTGCCCTAGAATAAAAGTCAAATGAAATGCAAGCAAATTAATCTCCCTAGAAAAAGTCAACATAACGGGTAAGTCTAAATGTCCCTATCCAATTTAACAATACGATGGTCAACTCCACATTTCAGCAAGCCAGAGCCCATATATAGAGTCCCAGACCAGAATTTTGCAGCAAAAAGCTTTGACAATGGATCTAATCCCCATCCTAAGCATTTCAGCACTATGAAGAGACGCAAACATCGGATCCACTTTTTAACAAATTCCAGCAAAATTCCAACCCCTAGTGCTGGTTTCCACTCTTGCTTTCAACAGTTTTCCGTCAAAATCAAAACACCTCTTTGAAAAACCAAAAAGATATAAAAAAAACCGAAGAAATATTAAACTGTACAAATTTTCAGCAACAATTGTTATTCAAAATAACAAGCCTACTGCGCATGTTAACCAAAGTAAAATCATTTCAGCACCCTCAGATAGCTTTGAGACCTCATTCTTGTATTCTGCTCTAATAGAAAATAGCCTGCATCCTCCAAACCTCTTGGTCCAAAAAAAAAAAAAAAGACAAACAAACAATTAAGAATGTAATTTGGAATAAAACACTCAGCATCCCGCAATGCTGGATAGACTGAGCAGAATCCATCATCAATATTCCAACGCCACTTTCAGCAAAATTTCCATAATTACTCCTGAAAAGAAAATGTTTTTGAACTATTTAAGCTGACAATCATCCCAGCTATGAACAAACCATTTCCAAGATAGCCATGAACAATCATCAAAATTATTGCTTTCAAATATATATGATCAAGCAAATTCCAGCAACCAATACGACTCATTTTTACATTTAAAACCAAAACAAAGGCAGAAGATAGAAACCACATAAACATTGAATTTTGGGAGAGGGGGTGTTGCAAAAATATTAAAGGTTGTCTTTAATTTTTGTGATTATTTCACATTGAAGGAAAAACCAAACTAAGACTTATCATACATGTGAGAAAGAAGATCATTGCAATCACAACACATTTGAAATTTTAATAGGGTTTTATGTAGTTAAGATTTCGGCTGAGTTAACCAATTAGAGTATCAAAAGTTCACAAGTATGGTTAAATAAGGAATTGAAATTCATGATAAATTGTGCATTTCTTTGTTCCGAATTATTCTGGTAGCATGTTTTTGAAAATAGTTGATAATGTGCGTAATTCTCGATTTTGTATCTAATTATTTCTTTTTTTATAATTTTATTTTTGCATATATTTATACATGCTCAAATCTGATAGAGTGAAGAAATTTATTTATTGTGCCAAGTGTCACTCATGCTTTATTTTATTAATTTTTTTGCAGAGAACTTAGTTTAGGATGAGGAAGACGAGCAATTTTGGGGATGGTTATAAGAAATCTATTTTCTTTTTAGTATTGTTTTAGGGGATGAATTATAACTCTCACTTCTGAGGATTGGTGTAATTACGAAATGATCCTCTCTTTTTTAAAAATTACAAAAATCCTACTGAGGTTTGTCATCGTCCAATAAATTAAACCCAATCGTTAGTTGCATTTTGGGTTTCTGAAAAACACCATCAAACATGACATGTGAAATTTAAAATCATCCTTCAGATTAAAACCTCAATTTTAGCTAGGTCTGACCCTAATTTTTGGACAAAAATACACTTGAGGGTTGTATCATCATATTTGGAATTTATATAAGGATTAAAAAGTAATATTACTATACTATAAGGGTTAATTATAAGAAAACTATAAGGGATTCATATACATATACAAATAGAATATTATACTATATACAATATATATGAATATATATATATATACACACACCTCCCCCCTCCACTGCCAGATCTAGCCATGGCAGTCGCCAACCTCCATGTTGCAGCGCCCACCTGGCAGCTACGACTGCCATGGGCAGCAGCCGATGGCAGAAGAAGAAATTAACTTATCTGTTTCTAATTAATATAGTTTTTAATTTTTTATTTATTGTGTTTTTCATAAATAAATAAATAAATATAATTAATTATTTTAGATATATTTATTATTTGGATAAATAATTTAATTATTTTAAGTATCTTCATCTTAGATATGATTATTATTTTGATAAATATTTTATTAAATGTAAAAAGAATATATTTTTTAATTACTAAATAATTTAGTTAAAATACATATACATTTAAATTTTTTGCTTATTTAGTATAAATTAGTATAGTTATTTTATGTTATTGTGTTTTTAGTTAATTTATTTATTTAACTAAATTTTATTAATTATTTATGATATATTTATATATTTGAATACATAATTTAATTATTTTAAGTATCTTTATTTTAGATATGATTATTATTTTGATAAATAATTTAATTAAATTTAACTAAATTATATTTTAAAAATGCTTATTAGTTTAATAATGTTTAATATGTAACTCAAATAATAAATTTATTTCTTATTTAATATTAATAAATAAATTTAATTATATAAATATATTATTTTAGATATATATAATACTCAACATAATTCAAAATGTTAAGATGCCATAATACGTAGAGGGGCATTTCGGCCTTTTGTTTTTCACCAATTTCAACCTTTTTTATTTTTTAATAATTTTGCTGTTTGGGCATTTTTTACTTTTCACATTTTCCGTCTACCTTTAAAAATAGGTTTGTTGATTTGGGGAGTTTTTTTATAATTTTTGAACAAGTAAGGGCCTTTTCATAATTACACTAAATCTCAGAGATGATATTTTTATAATAATTTTGTTGTTTGGGCATTTTTGACTTTTCATTTTTTGTCTGTCCTTACAAATAGGTTTGTCGACTTAGGAATTTTTTATAATTTTTGAACAATTGGAAATCTTTTCATAATTACGTTAAATCTTAAGGATTGTAATTGTAATTCACCCTTGTTTTAGGTTCATCTTTGTTCTTTTGTTTTAAATATTAGTTTATTGTTGAGGAGATTTTTCTTTTTATATTTTTAATCGTTAGGTTTGATTTTAAAAGCAAGTATTTGAATTATTTTCTAAGGTGACAATTTTGAAATTTTCAATAATATTTTTGGGATTTTGGTATGCTCAATTTTGATTCAATGGCTTATTGTCTGAATCTTTAGATTTAATGAAGTTGTTGCTCCGCGTCCCGAATTTGTAGCTTGACAGCTCATTTAATGTCAGGCTTAAATAGTGAGTTCACCATTTTTAATTTTGGTACGGTTGGTTTGGCCAATTTTATACAAACCATGAACACTTCATAATTTTGGGAGAGGGGGTATTATAAAAATCTTAAATACTATCTTTATGTTGTAATCTTTTCCTAATTAGTTTGTATTTTAGTTCTTATATATAATTTATTATCTAAGATACTTGATATTATATTTATTTTATTATAAATATTATATTAATATTTATCACTTTTGTTTTCATTTTTTACAATAAGTCTCTAATTTGTTTTTATTTTATAATTTGTATATTAAATTAGTATGTGTTGCATATTGACAAGGGTGCAAAGCCGATTAACATATATTTCCACTACCAAAAAAACCAGAGAATTAGCTACGACTAATTCTTAGTTGACACTAAAAATTTGTAGCTTTAATTATGAGATTAACCTAGCTAAATCCAAAGTAAATGCTCTCAGCTAATCCTTTCTATGACCAATTCATAACTGATAATTACTTTATTTATATGGATATTGTATAGCTAATCTGTTACCTTTCAACGAGCAAGTCTACAAATTGATAGTTAATAATTTTTTGTTGCTTGTTATTTTAAAAAAAATTATATTTGCTATGAAAATTTGTAATTATAATTCACGTGTTGTAGCTATAAAATTAATTTCTTAGCAAACTTTTTGTAGTAGATACCTTAGTCTTTAGTAGTGTTCTGTTATTTCATAATTATTCAATTTTTCCACTTATGGTACAATAGATTTTGTGTATGATACCATGATTTAGAAAAGAACAAAAGAATGGAGAGATAAAGTTTAAAGTATAGAGATTAATTACAATTTTAAAAAGGATAAGTATTAGAAAAACTGATTTTTTAAATTTTACACTAATCTAATATTAGGTGAATTTATTAAATCACTCAAATCTTGTGTTATAATACAAATCTTAAATTTGCAGTTACTCTTATACCAATTCCCTTTTCTTTTTTTTGTTTTTTTTTTTTTTCTTTCCAACTGCTCCCCAACTTCGTCTTCTTTCTCTTTTATGACAATTAATTTGTGCAAAGAAGAAAATATTAGGAAAAATTATTATGAAATACCATTAAAAAAAAAGGAACAAATCTTAAACTCCAACACACAACTGGAATACAGACATGACGAAGTCTGAACAAGTTAAAAAGAGAGAAGTTAAATATATCCAAAACGAAAAAAAAAAAAAAGAAAGAAAAGGAATTTGCAGTTAAACCATTAACACTTGAAATGTTGTCTATGGAAACAGATACTCATCTGCCCTCTGCTTTTTGAGTTTGAATATATACTGATCAGCTCATCATCGACAATGATTAAAATCTCTGAAAACTCCAACAGAAAACAGATTCATATTAGTGACGACTGGAAATAGAAATACTTCCCAATAAAACTTAAGATTGAAGAGTTAAGTCAGGAAGAACAGTGAATGATGGTTTATATATAAAATTAAGTTATTAAATAAAGACTTGAATAAATTATTCAGCTTTTAGATTGAAGGGGTGTGTAGTCTCTAACCTTATCAGAAGCAGAGGAATTATTTTCTCCATGTAACCCCGATACGAACTTGAAGGGCATCATTTCCTGAACTTTGTTGTTCCTCTTGTATCCGTTTGGCCGAGTCCACAAGACGTTTGTTCGAACCTTCAACCTCAATGAGTTCAAGTGTTGGAATTTCTCCTATATCATCTGGAATCTCACATAGATTCCAACAACCATAAAACACTAGGCACTTAAGACTTGAGAAGTGGCTATTTTCAGTTATCCATTGACTGAACTTTAACTCATCAATTAGCAGAAATTTCAGTCGAGGAAATTCACCTTCACGTGTTTCCCATTTGTCTCCATAGCAAGCACTGTATCTTAATTTAAGCACCTCAAGATTAGGCAAGGAACCAACAATCGACATATCTTCCCATGGAAGTCCCACAGCAACCAAGGTTAACTTTTTCAGGGCTGTTGGAAAAGCAAGATAAGGCTTTCCCAGAATAGAACATGAATCTGCCTCTAACTTTAGCTTTTCAAGTTGACGCAGATAGACAAGATTATCAAGATGAATGTCTCGACCATATACTTTTGTCCTATAAATGATTCCCAATTTCTTCAAGTTTGGAATCATTTCGAGGATCTCTTCAGTACATTTGAAATCATTTACTCTCAAAAGCGTTTGCAGGTTTTCTAGAGGAAAAGTTGGGGCTCCTTGTGGAATAGTGGGTAAGGGACCAACAAATATTAGATGCTTTAATTGTGGCATCCTCCAAATTTCCATTGGTAGACGTACTGAAATTAGTGGTATGTTACCCGGCAATGTCCTTCTTCAATGAATGATTAAGGTTTGAAGATTCTGAAGGTTTAATATGGATGGAGGAACAATTAATCTTTCTAAAGAGGAAAAAGCAAGGTACCTTAAATGAATCAGGTCAAATACTTCAGCAGGCATCTCGGAAGTTTTGAACCGTTGAAAATCATCAGCAGGACCAATCACATCCAATACCCTGAGCAATCTAAATTTTCCAAAAGAGCTTAGTGAACTTTCATCACGGTGGAAGCATATAATAGTACGGATGCTTCGGCAATAAATGTTTTTAAGCCCACTCAGATTAGAAAAAGCAATACTTACGCGGCGATGGTTTTTTATGCTTTTAATTATGGAATTTTTGAAAGCATACCCCGTAACATTTAGAAAAAACTTCTCTTCCTCTGCTTTTCTTATGCATAAGTCCCGCACAAGATCATGGATGATGCAAGTTTTTATTTTGCCATTAGCCTTCCTTCTACTGACCAAAACAAGACTTCTCTTCACAAGATCCTCCACATAGTCTTCTGCCACCTCTTCAGGACATTTAGATTCACTTGGTTTCGAAAAACCTTCAGCCACCCATAATTTGATGAGTTCACGAAGACGAATTTCATAATCTTCTTTAAAGCCTCCCATATATAGGAAACACGGTCTCAAATGATACGGCAAGTGGATGTAACTTAAAGATATTATCTTTGCAGAAAGCTCCTCATTTGCAGTGCTAATAGCTAAACTTACATTTTTTGCAACATTCTTCCAGGATTCTTGAGTCTTATCGACTGTGGACAAGAGTCCTGCAATTACAATGACTGCAAGAGGCAGTCCTTCACAGCTTCTTGCAATTGTCTTTCCAATAGTTTCCAATTCAAGAGGACAATTTTCTCGTCCAAACACCTTATTCTGAAGCAAATTCAAACTTTGATATGTATCCATGAATCGCATCTCATGAAGAGGGCTAGAAGAGTCGGGATAAGCAGCTACTTCAAATAGCCTTGTGGTTAAAATGATTCGACTTCCATTATGGTCATCAGGAAATATCATCCTTACATCATCCCAAGCCTTTGAACTCCATATATCATCCATCACAATGAGATACCTCCTACCCTTTAATCCTTTGTACACAAGAACTTGTATTGAATCATTTCTTTGTCCAGATCTTTCTAATTTCATGGAAACTAGGAGGGTTGAAAGAATTTCTTGTGTACTATAATCTTGTGATATTGTGACCCAAGCACGAATATCAAAGCGTTCCTCAGTTAATGAATCATTATAGGCATTTCTAGCAAGAGTAGTTTTGCCAATACCTCCCATGCCGAATATTGGTATGACTTGGAGTTTGGATGATTCTCCACATAATCGAGCCTTTATTGCCATCAAGTCGTCGTCAAGACCAACTATGGCGCCATCTTTGCTGGTGGGTGCAATTAGCCTTGACGATGAAGTAGCAACAGAAGAATACTCATTACTGAGTTGTGCATCTTTGGTTGTGGTGCTATTCTTGATCTGCATCGCCTCTCTCACCACTTTTTCCAACTTTTTAAAGTGAAGACTAAGTCTTGTATAGATGCCATCATTCAAAACCTGTGACAACTTAACACTTTCAGGTCCTGCAGTCGACTTGGAGATATAATATAGCCGAAATTGTTTCCACACAAAATATTCAATAATATCTTCTGCTTCACTTGCTACATCCCTAATTCGTCCTTCCAAACTGTTGGCTTTCCCTGGAAAATCTTCAAGAAAAGCTTTCAAGAAGGTAATGTCTTCGTTGGTAGATATAATTTGTTGTTTTTCGTGAAGAGAAATGGAGTACTGATCATGATGGTGTAGTAATTTATCAATGGTTTGTTCAAGTGAAAGAAGAGCAGCATAAGCCATATCAAATCAAAATGAAAGAAGAATAACAAGGGCTATCTTAGAGAGAAAGAAGAGACAAATTCAGAGAGAACTGATTGACCAAACTTTAAGTCTTCTCATTCAAACTATGTACAGTCTCTCATTGTTATCAGTCGACAAGGTATAGTGGAATTGCTTTGCCCAAAAACAATATTCTTTCGAATTTTGTGATCATCGATCAGTGTGAAATCTGAACCACCGAACTAAAAATTAGTTGTTTTTGGGACTAGAGTTTTAGTAGGCTAGCATGTGCATTTGTTGGTAATCACGTTGAATTTATAATTAAGAATGGCAAATTGAATACATTCAATTTAAAAAGAAAAAAGATCTTCATTGATAGATATAGTCATTTTATATATCTTAGAACAAAAGTTAGGGGGAGGAGAGTGCGTAATTTATTATGTTTTACATTTTTATCCAATGAGGTACTGCAAAAATGCATATGTAAAGTATCACAAAGTACTGATATATTGAAATTAAACTTGAATGTTCATAAAAGGTCGTTGTTTTTTCTTTGAAAAAAAAAGTTAATATATTTTTATTAATCTTGTGTAGGTTGTAAACTATGCGCTTGTTTGGTTTCATTTTCAATCTGCATTTTCATATTTTTTATTATTCTAAATGGAACACGTCACTTTTTATACATTTTCACTCGACAGCATTTTTCTTAATAATCTATATATTTTCTCCTAATAACTTATATATCTTATCTCTCTATATATTCCATTATTTCTATATCTCTCCACTTACAATCTATTAAACCCAATATAATCATTACTACTTTTCCAATAATTTATCAAAATACAAATTCTTTTTCAACTCATTTTCACCAACTGCTTTTCAAATTTCTGAAAATGATAGAAATAACAATAAAACCAAACGGGCGCTATGTTTTTTAAATGCAACTTTTGTATGTCTTACAAGTGATTAATAAAGAAACACATACTCACTTAGTGCGCAAACCATGCACTTAAGAAATGAAAAGAAAAAGGAAAAAGAGAAAGAAAAAGAAAGGAAAAGCAATAGATAATTGTTAATGAATAAGACCACTTTGTCTGTTTATTGTAACCTATCACTTGCTAAATAGAATTTATAGACTTGCTACCTGTACAATCCTTATGTACGATCTACTCATAGTGTATGTTTAATTAGTGTATAAATGTAGAGAAAAATTGCCTTGTTAGCCCCCTTATTTAACTATATATATACTGTTAGTTCTGAGCTAATGGAATTGAATAGTTTTAGTCCAAATTTCATAACTTTTTTAACACTTTTGGTCATCATCCCAATTTTTGTTATAATTTGGACAAAAATTATTATCTATTTATGAAAATTCCCTTAAATTCTATCTATTTATCAAAAGACGCACAAAATATACTATTTAACCCTCATTAAAAAAATTAAAAATTAAGTACAGTAAAAAGTCTCTAAAAATATATTTTAAAATAATATATAGGGTGAATTACGGTTACCACACCTAAAGTTTGGTGTAATTACGAAAATGTCTTTGTTTTTTCAAAATTTACAAAAACACTCTTTGAGTTTATCATCATCTAACAAATCGATCTAGCAGTTAGTCGCCATTAGGGTTTTTTTTCAAATTTCCATTAATAATAACATGTGAAATTCCATAAGTGCCCTTCTAATGATTTGGATAACAAGTTCATTGTGGAGGGTACAAAAATATCCTCAAAACCCTTCACAAAAGTACAAAAATACCCTAAAATCATATATTAAAAAATATGCAAATATTTATATACATATACATATACAGTATATACATATGATTATATATATATGTAATATATGCACCCTCCACCCAGATCTGACTATAGCAGCAGCAGCAGCACGGGCCATTGATTTTGATTTTTAGTGGGGAAGGTGAAGCTGGGGTTGGGGGAAGCTGGGTGAGAATTTGATTTTTCTTTTTCTTTTTCTTTTTTCTTTTTTTGAAAATTTATCTTCTTTTTTTAAAATTAATCATTAATTTAGTTAAAAATACATATTTAAATTTTTTTGCTTATTTATTCCTAAATAGTATTGTTTTTAATTTTATTTATTTATTGTGCTTTTAATTAATTAATAAATGTAACTAAATTTCATTAATTATTTTAGATATATTTATTATTTGTATAAATAATTTAAGTATTTTAAGTATCTTTATTTTGGATATAATTATTATTTTAATAAATAATATAATTAAATGTAAAAATTTATCTATTTTACTTAATAAATAATTTAGTTAAAAAGATATATATTTAAATTTTTTTACTTATTTATTATTAATTAATATTATTCTTAATTTTTTAATTTATTTTGCTTTTAATTAATTAATAAATTTAACTAATTTTTATTAATGATTTAAATAAATAATATTTAATATGAAACTCAACTAACAAATATATTTATTATTTAATATTATTAAATAAATTTAATTATATAAATAAATTATTTTAGATATATAATTATTTAACATAATTCAAAATTTTAATATATCACAATACATAGAGGGGCATTTAGCACTTTAACCATCAAATCAATTTTTAGAATTTTTTATATTTTTTAATTGCTTTTCTGCTATGGGTATTTCAAATAATTCACAAATTTTGTCCATATTACAATTAGGTTTGTCATTTTAGGGGGATTTTTATAATTTTTGAAAAAGTAAGACATTTTCGTAATTATGTCAAACTCATGGGTGGCAGCTGTAATTCGCCCTAATGTATATTTGTATATGTGGATATATGTACACTATATATATATATATATTTAAACACACATACACATACATATATAAATACATATATATATGTGGAAAAATTATCTTTTTGGTCCCCCATAGTTTAACTATGTATCCACTATTAGTCCTAAACTTATGGTGTTGAACACTTTTGGCACAAATTTCATAATTTTTTAACACTTTTGGTCCTCCTAATTTTCCATGAAGCTTTAAACGAAAATTGTTATCTATTTGTGAAAATCCCCAAAAAAATTATCTATTTATAAAAACACCTATGAAAATATATCATAACTGTAACACCCCTAGAAATCGCATTATTGGTAGTAGTTATTTAAAATTGATTTTTATAAGTTTTTATTTAATTATATTTAATTTTAAGAGCTTTGGAGATTAAAACATAAATAGAAAAGACTTAATCGAGCAACATTTTAAAGTTACGGGGGTCAAATTAAGATATCTTTTGGTCAAAGGAGTCAATCTAAGGCACTAATTAGTTTTGGGGGGTTATTGTGAGGCTCTAAAAATATGGGCGAACCTAATTGAAGTCTAGGGGAAAGTTTTGGGGAGGAATTTGTGATTTTAGAAAGTTGAAAATATATATATGTTTTCCCCCCAGAATTTTCATTTTTCCCCCCATGCAACCGTGTCTTCTTGCTCCAGCCATCTCCTCTGGCAGACAGCGAAACCCTTCAAGCCATATACCATGTCACTCCTCTCCTCACAAGAAACACGTTGGTACCATCTTCTTCCAAAACCAACCGGTGAGGTTGCTGAAATTTCAACTCGAAGTTGCTGTCGAGGCGAGGTGGTGGTTGCGAAGTCTCCGACAGTTGAAGCTTCGATCTGAGTGGTAGGTTGTGACGGGTTTAGCTCAAGAAGCATCCCAATGCCTTCAATTTCACGAACTGGCTAGCAAAGGAGGAGAATTACGCATGGCGGTGGGCGACGGTGAGAATGTGACCTAGTTCGATTTTTCGTCCAATTGGACAGTAATCCAACGGCAAATAGAAAAATTAAGCTGGGCGTTTGTTTGGTGGAGCTAAGACGCATCGATCGATGGTGGTGTGACCATCTCTGGCATCAAACGGCGGCGCGGCGATGGTGCAGAGACAGAATCTTCTTCTCATCACAAGGAATACATGCAAAAAGTTGAACGTGGAAACTACGCTCCGATAATAAGATATTAGGTAAATGGCCTGAATTGGATTTAAAGTTGTGTGCATGTGTATGCATATATCTTCAAAATCTTTTGATACATTGTACTAACGAAAGACTACGCAATATGATCAAAAAAATTGAAACATGCATATAATTATATAAGTTAGTGGACCCAAATTTTGATATATCATATAATAATCTTAGTTAATTAGGTTAATTAGGTGATGAAAACTCTAATTTTATGTAATTGAGCCATAAGTGGCAAATTTTGGATTATATATCATAGTTGGGCTATTATAAGCAATTTGTGTAATAAGGCAAGGATAGTCATAGATAGGAATTTGATTTTATCAAGCAATTATGATTCTCGTAAAATTTCGGTATTGCTAGCTCAATTAAAATATCACCTCTCAATAAGACCAAAACCAAACCCTAAAATACCATATTAATTGTATAACGATCAATTTTAGATTGCTATTCGTATAATTATGATTATAGAGTCAAAACAAATGTTTTGACGATAAGCTCGTCCTTTTGGTTAGATGACAAGGAGCTAGGATTTGATGAACAATAAGGCAAGGATAGCCTTTTCTATGGAAATTGAGGTGAGTGACTGCCAACATGGCACATCTTGTACTTATCTATTATCTTGATAGACCCCTATGAGGGTTCTTATTTCTGAACTTTAACTGCCTCGTATTTATTGGAATCTATGCATTGATTGAGATCTCATTCGTTATCATGTACCCCTGTGAGGTTCCATCGCCCTGGTTTTGATTTGTATAGTCTTACTCGTTATTTATTGAATTCCTAGTTGTTATCTGTTGATTGACTTTTATACCCCTGGAGGGTTTGATTCCTTGATTTTACTTCTAATAAGAATTTAGTAAGTCTGTTCTGGTGCCAAGAACTTTCATCATCTCATTTAATATTGTCTAGTTTGAAATCGTTTTGCTTGTTACCTGTTTGGCCTTGTCGGCATATTTGAGTTGTGCTATGTTGTTATTTGTTGCCTTGCTGGCATACTTGATTTCTTCTATACAGCGTATATGTAGCATTGTCGGCAAATGTTATTGATTTTACGAATAGATAGAGTTTTGTATATGGGGGAAAACATGTTAATAACAAGACGTTAATCCTTGCTGAGTGCATGGATAAGCCGTAATCCCGAAACTCTTGGTACAAATAACAGGACGTTAATCCTTACTGTGTGCATGGGATAAGCCGTAAGCCCAACGGAGGAATAAGGACAATCTAAAATGCATGTTTTGCTTACATTACTTGAATTGCTTGTCATGCTTGCGTTTGTTCGCTCTTTCTTGTACTCCGCTCAAGGAGCAATAAGGATGGCATTGTATTCCTGGTCTAGATTAGGTTGATGTCCCGGGCCAAATGAGCCAACAGAAATTACTCCCGGACTATGATCAGTTGAGATGCTCTATACCTCCCAAAAAGAATCGATTGAGATGATCTGGTCGTTGAGGCGACGGTTACAACTCCCAACCTAACATTTGCTAGTCGTTTGAAAAACCGTTCTTTCCTTCATTCCGGCATATTCATGTTCTTTCATATTTCCATGTTAATAAATTACACTATTGACTTGTTGACTCTTGACAGACCGTCTATTGCTTTACCTTATTCCTCACTGAGTCTTTATGACTCACCCTCGTGTATTATTTATTTCTTCTTCAATAGGTATGACACAGGGAACGATGATTGATGGCAAGTCTAATAGATATTAGCTGTATTAGTGTTTAGGTAAAAGTGTGTATATATATGAGTCCACCGTTGGTTAAATTTGATTTTAGAGATGTTGTAATATGTCATGACGAACTTAAGATTTACAGCATGTATGAATTGTGTACTTGTGGCGACGTTTTGATTCTGAACATCACCGGGGTATTAGCATGAAAGATGGCACTCTGATATTGTTGTATTAAGTTTGAAGCATGTTGTAAATTATGGTCATTGTGGTTTATTAGGAATTGTAAAAAAAATTATGAGCTTATCGGATATAATGTTTGCATGATTTAGTACTGAGCTTAGTGGCATCCCAACTTAGGGAATTACCCCGGGTGGGGTGCTACAATAACCTTCACCAAAAAAATTAGAAATTAAATACGGCAAAAACTCTTCAATTTTTTTTAAAAATAATATATATATACACACACATCTATATTATGTATACATATTTAAGCACATATAACTACATATATATTATTTAAAATTATAAAATTATATTTTTAAGAGTTGATTTACTTTTATTTTTATTTTTTTCTATTTTTTGCCTCTTAGTTTTTAATTAATAAATAAGTTCGACTAAAATTGATTAAATTGTTTATATATGCTTATGTTTTTAATTTTAATTTTTAATTCAACTTGAATTCAATATTGAAATAATTTTATTAAAAATAAAATATATTTAAACTTTATAAGTAATTTAAATAATGTTAGAATTACACAATAGTATTACGAATAGGTTCAAAAGCATTTTTGCCTCAAAAATAATGTGAACAATTATTGGAGGATATTTTTGAACTTTCACATAATTTTTTGGATGATGTCAACAAATTTGTTAATGGAGGCTAATGATTTTTTAAAAAATTTCAAACAAAACAAAAGTAGGGAGTCATTGTAAATTTTTTGGATTTATATACAAATGAGTCAAACTTTAGGGGTTTTATGTAATTAACCTGAATAAAAATTAATTTCAATCAATTCTCTTTTTAATTTAAAATTTTAGAAGTTTTTTAAAATTATATTTATTTTTTATAAGTTAAGAATTCACTTCTCCATTAACCAAGAAACCCAAGGTCAAATCCCAACTTCAGCACATTTTATCATTTAGCTGCAACCTTCAGACTCAGGATCAAATCTTCATGCGAACAAAAAAAATTAATTCTAATAATAGTTTGTATTTAACATTAATAGACAAATTACCTAATGTAGAAAAATTAACAAAATACATGTGTCATAATTTTAGACTATGACTAAGGCTAATCACTTACAAGAATGACTGATGCTGGAACCCCCCATATAACAAATTATTTGAGAAATGAAAGAACCACAGTGGTTAAAGTAAGGATAGAAAGATATTTGAACAAAAATTAAACGGTAGCGAAGTAACATATAAAAACGTAGTAATTAAAGATAATAATATAAAATTAATTAGTAAAACTTATTCATATATTTCCCCACATTTCATAAATGAATTATCCCAAAATATATATATATATATACACAAGTTGAAGGATCGTGACCAAAGAATAAAATAAAACAATTATAGAGCCACCAATTGAAAAGTATTTAAATTATTTTTCTTACTGTATCATTAAAGTATTTTTCTTATGGTATCATTAAAGTATTTAAATATTCAAATTATTTGCATCAATTAAAAAACTGTATTCATATCTTCAAACCATCTAAATTATCAAAATCATTATAGAAATAATTCCGACCAAAAGTTCACATAAATAAACATTTATAATTGAGCTTCTCCTCCTAACGTACTGCCAAAGGTTGATAATTAATTTCTCTTATTTGAGATTCATACTCTAATTAATATTTTCTACAACACTTTTTATACCGCCTATACTTCCAACACTCCAAAGGATCCAGGTGGGCTCGAACCACCATCCTCTCAATGCAGTAATGCAATTGAGCGCTCTCCCATATTTTGAGCTTATAGATCCACTCACTTAATTCACGTCTACTTTTCGTCTTTTCCGTTTCTACCCAGTTTTTTTAATTTAATTCATATTGACAACTAAAAAAGACCTAACTTTTTTTAACTCATTTTTACTTTCACCAACATCATCTTAATTGATTTTACAGTATAAATATCTAAACACCAATAAGTATAGAAAATGACTTTAGCACCTCTGTGGTAACAAACTGACCAGGTAATAAATTAAAATTTAGCACCAGAATAAAATAGAAATACATATACCTTACCACCAAATAGACTGTAAATTAAACATGAACCTGGTAACTGGTCGCAGCTGTCAGGCCGGATCAACCCCTCCCGTGTGGGGATTCTTCATTATCCCAACTGTTTCCCAAATACACATAACAAGTACAGCTGCACCACTGCAACTACTTCCCACACACACATAACAAGCAGACCACTGCATCGCACCGTATAGTTCCCTCGAAATAAATTGGCACCAAACAAACCATAGCTTTGAAATACTTCAACAATAATCCTTGCCCTTGAAAAACTTGGGCAACAAAAATGAGCACTAGGAGATATATCACTTTCAAGAACCAAACTAATATGCCTCAAGCTTTTACTCGATAATTAGGTCATGATGTTTCTTCAGATCACCAAACCAATAAAATTCAACAAGCCTGCTCAATCGGTAAAATTTTGAAGCTCTCGATTTTTCAAGATTAAGGCCAACGAGAAATTCTTCAAGATACACTTGAATAAGACCCACTCAATAAATCAGAGTTAATCAACTTCTAGCAACTGGAAAATAAACAGGATTTCAAGGCCTTGCAAATAACCTTAGGTTTTACCAAATAAAAACTCCAATGCTAAGCACTGGATTAGCTGTAACAGATGCACATCCAGAGCAGCAACAATCATATCATCGCATCTATATCCACAGCAGCAACAACAATGATCATAAATGAAGCTTTCTCCTCCACAGCAGCAGTTGTGGTAACAGCAACAGCATCAATAACAAAGGGAGCACTCCTCGTCCACAGCAGCCGCGACAGCATTAATCCTAAATCATGCAATCCTCAGCCACAGCAGCTGCAACATTATTAATAATTCGAGCAATCCTCATCCACAGCAGCAACAGATGCAGTATCGGCAAAGGCAACAGCATTAAGAATAAGTCCAGCTCATCCACAAAACAGTACCAACAGCCATCATTATCAAATGCACCATACTCTCAGCACCAGCAGCAGCAGCAGCACTAATGACCACAACTAGCCAAAGCTCAGGAAGTCGACAGAAGCATCTTCTTTGAGGAACGATTTAGCCGGGAAAGCCAATCCACAAAACATAGGAAGACGGCTCTCTACTGAGGGAATCTGATCTATTACAAACATATTATTTCTTTCAACTATCTTACACAAAACGTGGGTTTCCTCCCACACATATAAATGTCAACTAACCAAGATACAACAAACATCTAAAAGACAGATTGCTTACTAATTTCACCATCATTTGAACAAGAAATATTAGAGAAGACCAGAAACTCAAGAAGATGGTTACCTCCTACGCTAGCTATACTCTGTAATCAGTTGCTTGAAATGAATATCTTAATTATTTAGGTTGTGATCAATCCAAACCCAATGCCAACTACTAGAATTTTAACAACTGATACATTGAGTACTAGGATCTCCATGTTTTTAAACAAGCGTTGTACATGAATTAGCCACTTCCAATCCATGACCATAATGTATAAACTCTTGTTGTATTGACGCAATTTCTACCTTGAATCAAAACCAATTAGAACTAGGGGTGGGCAGTGTCGGGTACCCCCAAGGGGGGTACCCGCGGGTATCAATTTTTGATACCCGAGTCCCGACCCCCATTTTATGGGCGTACCTCCCATCGGGTACCCCCTTAGGGTCAGGTACCCCCATCGGGTACCCCCAAAACCCCCACTAATTTTTTTTATATTTTTAATAAATAAAAGTTAAAATTTTATTAATTCATTATTTATTTTTATTGTGAATCAATTGATAACACTACAATTCATTATTCACAAGTTCTAAATCCCACCTAATATATAATTTTAAAACTTAAATATAAACATTAATATCTAATATATGATATATATATCATATGTTAACACTTTAATTAAATATATAATATTTAATACTATAATTAATTTTTTAAAAATAAAATGGGAGTACTCAATATAATTTTAAAACTTAAATGTAAACATTAATGTATAATATATGATATACATCATATATTGACACTTCAATTAAATATATAATTTTAATAATATAATTTTTTTTTTTTTATTAATAAAATAGGGGTGCACGATCGGGTATCGGGTACCCCACCCCAAATTAGAACATATGATTGCTCATACAGCATTTACCTTCCCTCTTCACAAAGCACTAAAAAAAAATTGGAAAAAGCAGTATCAATCGGTTATTCAGACAACTTTTACCTTCAAAAGCATTAATTCTGATTAGATTTCATAATCAAATTGTTTTCCTTGGAAAAATCATTCTATCAACGATATCTATAAATTATTTTTTATTTTTAAAAAATCATTAATCAATCAGAGCCGGAGCAAATACATGAAAAAAATTGAGTTATTGATGTAAATGATAGTCAGAAAATTATATACTCCTTTAGCAACCGTGACTACCAATCTAACAAAACAAAATAAAGAGCAGTGCTAATTTGTACCTCTGGTGTAATAGATGCTTCAGAAGTTGGATTCGATTTTGCTTGAGACATTCCTTGGATATAGCTTAGCGTGGTTTGGCCTTGCATGCGTTGAGTCATATTATATAACGAAATTGCAAGTAATACAACTCATACAAGGCCAAACAAATTTGTTTGAATAGTTTGCCGAGTTTGAACTGTGGAGAGCGTGGGATAGAGAGAAAAAGAAAAGGACCACACATAGAGAGGGGAAAGCCGGGCAAATCCCCGTACCATCTCCCCTCAAAACAAGAAAATAGAACCTTTATTAGGTGCTGACCTGCCATGCGAGCGCACCCATCATGGCAAAGGTCACTTAGACAAACACATTGTACCCTCACCCCTCACACCTCGTCTCCTTTTTCTCACAGATAACATCCCTCTCACACTTCTTTCTTACATCACAGATACCTCACCATTTTTTTATTTTTTTATTTTTACTACTATGCTTACAGTACGCACATGAATTATGCAGTAACATTAAATGAATCACAAAACTTCCCTGAAAGTATTGAATCGATCATAATCTTGTCGTCAGCTCAAGAACGAGAATTCGATCAATACGACATGAGAACATCATTCAGGCTCCAAGAACATCGACTGAAATAAGAAACAGGAGATCAGATGTTTTGAAGATCCACAATGTTCCAGCCAAGCGACAATCCTCACAAAACCGCTTGTGCAGAGTACACCTACACGAAAGAAAAATTCGAAAACCACGCAAAGACGAGAGCACAGAAATACGGTTAACAAAGGTAAATAACAGAAAAAGTACGTACAAATCTGAATCGAAAATCACCTCATGTCCAAATGAAGGAAGAACCCTTCAGATATAATAGATTTTCCAATCGGGCATCAGTCCTGCAAACGAACAAAGAAATCAACAAAATAAACACAGAGAGGAAAAAATCAATCCAAGAAACTATACATAGGGCAGATCCATGAATTACCTGCATCGATCTGTTGAATACCGCATCAGATATTCCCGAATCTCACCGTTCTAGCCACGGCGCAAACAAAGATCAGACGGTCGATCAACCGACCGACAGAAAGTCAACCACGAAAAACGCTTAAAATCCATAACCAAAACGTGGATCGCCTCCCGATCTATCAAAAATCTAAGGCGGAAAATATAATAGAGAATCGGCGAAGAGTAATTCTGAGAAAAATGGAGCCAAAAGTCAAGGGCAGCTTTAGCAATAAAACAAGAGACGTGTACAGCCTTGCGATTAGGGATATTTATAGTTGGAGAGGGTTAGAGATCCAACGGCTGAGAATGTAGTTTGGCGGATACTTTCAACAGATGGATACGCGTGAACGGTGTGGGATTCGACAGAGAATTATAAATTAAAGTTGGGTGGAATAATCGACGGCTGTGATTGGATCATAGCGTGGGGAATGCCGACTATGTTGTACTACGTGTTTCAACCTGCTACGTTTCCTTTGCGATACTTTCCGTATTTTCTTCTCGGTCCTCTAACTTTGGTGGAATTCAGTTTTGACCCCGGATTGAAGGGAGTTCGGTGGAATCAAAAAATTCGGAAAGGACTAAGGAGTTATGGCTCAAGCTTTGCTAATTTTTACTTTCATTTCTATTTTTATTTCAATTTTCCAGTATTTTTCAAGTGTTAAAAATATTTTACCTACCTTTTTGTGAAGAAAAAAATATGTTTGATTTTCATAATCTATAAGTGCAGATTTTACAAGTTGAAAAAAATAAATAAATAAACTATGGATTTTCACACTAGCAAGTAGCAAGTATTGAATTTATGACATAGTAGTTTTAGTATTAGTAAAGTAATAAACTACCTTATGATAATATTTTTGTATACAGATAGTGATATTTAATTTATTATTTATCGTATTATTTCATTTATACCGCATCAATCATATAATAATTAAAAAATATTTAATTTGTTAATGAATTAATATTATTTAAATTTAGGAACAAACTGATTTAGATTAAAAAAGATTTAGATATGATAACAGAGACCTAAATGAAGACTAAATTGTTGTTTCATTTAATTTGTGGGTAATAAATTTTATAAAAGATTGCATCAGATACTTGGATTTATCGGCACCATTTGAGCATTTGGTGGAGTTTCAAATCCCTCATTATGACACGTCTGTACAGAAAATTTGTGTAATCACTATTGATATGGAAGATTGAGAGGATTTTAGTTTGAGTTATATTTAGAAGATATTCTACATATAAAAAATATTTAATTCTTATCATTTAGATAATAAGTTTTATCTTTTATATTCTTTTTTTTTAAATAAATATTACATTTTAAATTTTATTATTTTTTAAGAGTAAGATATTATTTTATATTATTTTTTAGAAAGTTATGTGTTATTTTACATTATCTTTTAAGGAGTTAGGAGTTTTATATATAAGTATGAATTTGTCATATTCCTATCTTTTATGGTATGATTAGTACAGATGAATGATATGAGAATGGAATGAACATTTTCAAATCCATTCCTAATAGCCATTCTCTCCCTCCCCCTCTGGGTCTAGTTATTCCCAATCCATCGAAAATGAACATATATTTTTTTCTTTTTTAACAAAATTACACTCTATAATTTAACAAAATACTTTTATATTTAAGAAAAAAAATATGCACTTTGTAAATATTTAATATTATATTCCAACTTATTTGATTGCTATGTGTTTTCATTTAATTATATATTTTATTCATATATTTTTTAGTAATATTATAAAAATTAAAATAAATAATAAAAATAAGAATAATTATGCGCATCTCAATTTTTATAATAAAAAAGTAGAAGTATCATCAATTTGGTCCATACTAATGAAATATATATTTTTTAAAATATTATTTATGTCCGCATATCTTCAAATGACTAAAATATATATATATATATAATTAATAAATGAAAAGTCGCTCATTCTACCAACAATTCTTCAAATTAAACTTATAAAAAAGTACAATAAATCATTCTAACCTTATCACAAAAAAGTTAAGCATTTTATTTATAAAGTATTTTATAATTATATTTTGTTGAAAATTTTAAAAGAGCTTACTAAATTATAATTTGAAATATAATAATTTTAAAGAAATTGTGCTTCTACATTTTTGCGTAAGTATATATAATTTGTTGATAACATATAAAATGCATATATTTACTGATGTAATTCGAATAATATTAAAAATAATAAACTGCATAATTATAGACTTACTAAAAAATATCTATGGCAATAGAAAACAAACATTTTACTAATAAATATTTTTATTTTAATAATTTTTTACAAAAGGGTAATTTGGTTATTTAAAAATTTTATTCCATTCCTACTGTTCATTTCTATTTACCAATAATTAGAATGGAATTAAGGAGGGAATCATGATTCCATTCCTTTCTCATTTCTTATATATACCAATCATGGGATAAATTATACCAATATCATTATATTCCTAAAGTCATTACATTTCCACCTAATTCAATTCCTGCATACCAATCACCACCTTAGAGCACTAGGGTTCTTCGAAAGACCTATAAATAGACTCACATATATAGTTTGTTAAATACAACATGATCAATAGAATTCTTTGATTTTTCTCTCTACAAGAAAGTTCTTTACTTCATTTTGAGACTTGTTGTGTACAAACTTTCTTTTGTTTAAGTTATTTGTGGAATAGTTTGTTTTTCTTTTCTTTTTCTTTTATATTAGATTTTACCCGCTGCATCAACTACTATAAGAGTTTATTTGATTGCTTTGATATTACATGGTAGATTCACAATCTAACTTAATTTTAGTATTTAGTTTATTTTTAGAAGCCATTGATACAGTTTGGGTTGGCATGCATTAAAGCCAAACTTGTCTTGTATATTAAGGCATTAGGATGTGATATGTTTTTTACCCTAAGTTAAAAATAAATTATAGTTTGTCAAATAGAATAATCATGCAAAGCAAACAATTAAAATTGGATATGAAGTTATTTAAATATATACAAACAAACATTTGACATGATTAGGGATGGGAATAGGTTAGGCCGCCCGTCACGGGCCTACGGCCTAGCCTATTTGAGGCCTGGTCCGGCCTAATCTATTTAATAAATAGACCAGGCTTAGGCTTTTAAGGAAATCTATTTAATTAAAAAGACTAGGTACAAGCTTTTAGAAAAACCTAGCAGGTCGCCCTGTATAATTTAATTATATTATATAATATATACTTAACTATTTATAATGCTTATGTTATTGCTCTTATGTTTTATATTAATTAATTTTATTAATTTTATATAATTATATATTATGTTTTTTATTAATATACAATCATTTTATTTCAAATTTTTTATTATTTCCTTAAGAATATTTGTTCTTAAAAAAAATAGTTGAATATATAATACATTCAAGTAAAAGCAAATATAATTAAATATAGTTATAAACTAATTATATAATTATAAATTATATAGATTAAAAATATAAACCTATTCAAAGCCTATTAAGGCCTATTAAAGTAATAAGCCTATTAAGGCCTGACCTTATTAAAAGCTTGAACTCATATAAAATTTAAATCTAATTAAAATCTTAACTAAAATAGATTTTTTCATGCCAGGTCAGGCCTAGACTTTGGAAAAATCTAAAAAGACTAGGTTAGGTCTTAAAAAAAAAGAAATATATATATATATATGTCGATAGGCTAAGCTTAGGCTTACAATTTATGTAATAGCAAGGACGAATCCAGAAATAAAAGTGTAGGGGGACAAAAATTGTAAAGCTTAAAAGTTTAAGTATAATTTTAATATTTGTGACTTCAAAATACACATTTTCATCAAAATTGAGTGCAATACTCCTATATATTTGATGCAAAATTTAAAATAGCACCAATGAAGAAAGAAAATACTCATGAAATCACTCTAATCTTTTCTGTAAAAAATATCTCAATCTACCTTCTTCTATTTTACAAAAAAGCTTAAATACTCCAGAGACGCCGACTTTCCCCTTGTAACTACCCACCATTCCTCATATCTAGCTCACTAACTATAATGCTCTATACGGTGTTATATACAGTTGCCATGTGGAAACTAATCTCTAACTGATTCTTATAATCTCAAAAAAACATGCCTGGGAGTCACGTTGAATTTGTAGGACTCAGCTCGGCCAGCTTTTCCTAGTTCTTCCTTTGATTTAGCTCTGCCAGCTTTTCCTAACTCTTCCTCTGGATTTAGCTCGGCCAACTCTTCCTAGTTCTTTTCTTGATTTAGCTCGGCTAGCTTTTCCTAGTTCTTCCCTTGATTCAGCTCGGCCAGCTCTTCCTCTTGATTCAGCTCGGCCAGTTCTTCCTCTGGATTCAGCTCGACCAGTTCTTTATCTGGATTTAGCTCGGCCAGCTCTTCCCAGCTTTTCCTCCAAATTCAGCTCGACCAACTCTTCCTAGCTCTTCCTTTGGATTTAGCTCGGCCAGTTCTTCTTGGGAAATAACAAAGAAAACCTCTATTGAATTATCACTAGTATAGGTCAACACATGAAGATTTTAAGGTGACATCATCACTCCCCCCTTATCGGTCTAAAAAATATTTTTTAGACTAACATGAGGTGACCAGTAGTTAAGATAATACTTCCCTAGTTGGAAAACTCATTTATGCTGGCGTAATGTGACTGAGCTTGAAGGCCAAGCTGTTCGGCAGAAAATCTTTGGGAAAAATCAAGCTTCAAGGGACAAGTTGCCAACCCCCAAAATGCATAGTGGCGTTGTTCGACAAAAAACTTGAGGAGAGACCGAGCTTTTTGGCGCCTCTTTTTTCAAATCATATTAAGAGACACAGCTGAGCTTATTGGGAACTCTCTCTCTCTCTCTCTCTTAATCGAGCTCATTGGAGCTTTCCTTACTTATTGGAGTCACTTTGACCGAGCTCAATGAAGCTTTCCTGACTTATTGGAGTCGCTTTTACTGAGCTCAATGAAGCTCTTCTGACTCATTGGAGTTGCCTTTACCGAGCTTAATGGATCTCTTCTGGCTCATTGGAGCCTTCTCAACTCATTGGAGTTTTGTCTTCACCGAGCTCATTGGAGCTCTTCTTCTAATCAGGCTTATTGGAGCTTTTCAACTCATTGGAGTTTTGTCTTCACCAAGCTCATTGGAGCTCTTATTATTATTAGGCTCATTGGAGCTTTTCAACTCATTGGAGTTTTGCCTTCACCGAGCTCATTGGAGCTCTTCTTGTTAGGCTCATTGGAGTTTTGCCTCCACCAAGCTCATTGGAGCTCTTCTTCTGTAGATGAGAGAGTTGATAATGAAAAATACACAGCCTTTGCTTGCAAATGTGAAATGCATATCATGTCTATAAAGAGCTAAGAGTAGGAATGAAAATCAACAAACGATAATGAAATGGTAAATAAGTTAAAAAGACCACATTTACATATAGGAACATCTCAAGTTCTGAATGTTCCATGGCCGAGCTCTTGTTTCCATCTTTCTTATCCTTGCACTTTTCTGCTAACTCTCTCCTTAGCCTCACATGCTTCTTCCTCATGGATGTATTTCTTAGCTCGACGTAATAATTCATCATAACTATCAGTCGGCCTTTGGCTTAAAGATCTAAAAAATGAACCGGGCCTCAGTGCCTACATAAGAGCGCTAGCCAACACTTCTGGAGTAGCAGAAGGAGATTCCAAGGCAGCCATGGTGAATCTCTTAACAAACCCCTCAGCATTTCATTATTTCCCTGTCAGAATGAAAGCAAACTTTGGACACTTCGACGGTAATGCTTATTGCTGGTGAACTGATGCAAGAACTTATGAGAGAAATCCTTAAAAATGCGTAACCACCTCTGAGCCATTCCTCCTAGGGTGGTTAAGAAAGTCCGGCATTTCACCCCATCTGAAAACTGATATAGTAGTGCCAAATTTTCAAATTTACATAGGTGGTCAGCAGGATCAGAACCTCTATTATATTTTTGCATGGAGAAGGACTTGTGGTTGTCTAACTTTCCCCAAAGAGCTTAATAGCTCTGAGTGAAGCTCCTGAGTTTCCATTAGCCCCTTTTATAATTAAAGGAAGAAAGCTATTGAGCCAATCATTCAATAAAGAAAATAAGTAAAGAAAAAGAAAAGTGAACAAGAAAGGAATAAGCTCTCAAGCCTCGGAGATCCAACAGGATCATCTTCACGAAAGGCGACTCCCTAACTCCTCTATTTTCTCATCCCATCAGCTTCTTTTTCATCTCTCTCAACTCTTTTCTCATGTCCTCCATTACAACCACCACATCGGCTGGCAATCTTCTTCTTTCCTGTTGTTCAAGGGGACGTACAGATACTCGGCTTTCAACTACCTCTTCTTCTACTTCCGCTCTCTTGTCAAGATCTTTAACTCTGCCTTTCCTATGGAAACTGCATGCTTCTGTCCTCTTTTCTGGCTTATCAATAGGTGGCATAATGGGCGCAACAGTAGGTTTGGGTTCTCCAGGAAAATTCCTGCCTGACAGTACAGGGAGTGAAGGCCCTGCTATAACCATTCCTTGGGCCATCATTCCAGGAAGAGGTGCTATGATGTGAGAGCCTACTACCTGACTACCCTCCACCAATCGTGGGATGAAAGGAAAGTGCACATCTCTTGCCAACACCAATACTGGTATAGGCGGAGTTCTTGCTGTAGATGCATGCGTAGTGACCACTGGAGGCATTGGGAAAGACACTGGTATAGGGGCATGAAATGGTAAACCAGGAGGTGGCATTCCTGGTACAAAAGGCATGGCTATTGGAAACAGCAGCGCAACCGGCAATCTAACTTGCCCAATTCCTGGTATCTAGGAAGCCATGAAAGGGTTGACTTCCGAATACAGAAAACTCCACTGCTTAGGAGTAAATTGTCCCACACCAAGAGGCATAGGGAGAAAAGCCCTCCCTTCTGGTGGCACTACCTCCTCCGGCGGACTAGGAGCTCTCTCCCCCAACAAAGTTTCTACCTGCTCAGCCTGCGGGGCATTAAATATCTCCCTCTCCACATTCCTTCCAGATTCACTCATCTCCTCATGTCTCAACTCAAAAAGTTCCCACAGACAACGCTATTGGATGCAAAATTTAAAATAGCACCAATGAAGAAAGAAAATACTCACGAAATCACTCTAATCTTTTCTATAAAAAATATCTTAATCTATCTTCTTCTATTTTACAAAAAATCTTAAATACTCCAGAGACACCCACTTGCCCCTTGTAACTACCTACCATTCATCATATCTAGCTCACTAACTATAATGCTCTATACAGTGTTATATACAGTTGCCACGTGGAAACTAATCTCTAACTAATTCTTATAATCCCAAAAAAACATGCCAGGGAGTCACGTTAAATTTTTAAGACTCAGCTCTTCCAGCTCTTCCTCCTGATTTAGCTCGGCCAGCTTTTCCTAGCTCTTCCTCTGGATTCAGCTCGGCCAGCTCTTCTGGGTTCTTCCCTTGATTTAGCTCGGCCAGCTCTTCCTCTAGATTCAGCTCAACTAACTCTTTTTAGCTCTTCCTCTGGACTCATCTTAGCCAGCTCTTCTTATCTCTTCCTCCGGATTCAGCTCGGCCAGCTCTTCCTAGCTCTTCCTTTGGATTTAGCTCGGCTAACTCTTTCTAGCTCTTCCCAGTTCTTCCCTTAATTCAGCTCGGCCAGCTCTTCCTATGAATTCAGCTTGGCTGGCTCTTCTTTTTATTCAGCTCAACCAGCTCTTCTTGGGAAATAACAAAGAAAACCTCTATTGAAATATCACGAATATAGATCAACTCATGAAGATTTTAAGGTGACATCATCAATATTAAAAAAATTGTAAATGATTCAAATCAATATCAAAATTTTTAATGATAGTTTTTTCAATATGAGTAACTAAAATGTCGAAGAAAAAGTTCTAAAACATGTTTTCATCTTATTCTAAAACATATTTTTGATAATATTCATAACAACAAAAGTTTTTCCATTTGTAGCTATTGAAACACAAAGAAAAATATTAACTCACATTTATTCTTATCTCAATCTTATTAAACTTAAAATAAGATATTTTAATTATTTTGCAAGTCCCTTAAAATTTAATCGGCTAAACTCTTGTAATGTTTTCTCAAACAAATAAAATAGAAATGTCTTAACTAGCCTACTTAATAATATTCACTTGATTACTTGATTGTAAATATGGACCTAAGAATTTGTTTTGAATTTTAAAAAATAAAAAAATAGATATTTCATCAATTTATTTTAATTTTTATCTTTAATTAAAAATAAATTCAATTCAATGCAATAAATTTAGAAAATTAATTTTAATTCAAGGCCCACAATAAAAGTTAATTTTTAAAAAAAGTTAATTAACAAAATTAAAATTAGTTACTTTTAATTAATATTAAATAACTTTTTTTTTAATATATTCTTTAAATTAATTAACTAATATATATATATGTTTTGTAATAAACTTGGGGGCAATGGCCCCTACTTGCCCCCCCCCCCAGATCCGTCCTTGTGCAACAAGCTCGGGCTATTTAAAGCAAAAACTTGCCTAACCTGGCCTATTCCCATCCCTCGACATGATACACAATAACCCACTATTTGCCCTAATCATATATATATCATATCTAATCTAAACACACCAAGCAAAGGAGCTCTTAATATATGGCTAATCGATAACACATTTTAATAAATTAACAGTAGTTGCATCGTGGTACTCGCATGCATAAAATATATTTTGAATTATACACTACATTTCTTCAAATGTTCGACTTTGGCTTCTTCTATTATTAGCTCAAAATATGATTTCGATCGCAAGATTATCCTAATAAGAGTTCAATTTGATAAAATTAGAAAGAAAACAAAATCTTAGCAAATAAGAATTATAGAAAAGTAATGAATCGAGATTTGGTTCAGGTTGTATGCTTCAAAGTGTGCAAGGAACTATCATTGTTGCATTGGCTACTCCATTAAAAGGGTTGATTCTTCCTTCTTTAGTTGAAACAATATCATTTTTGAACTGGATGCGCAGTAGGTGGCTAATGCTATAATAGATGATAATGTTGATTTCTCTTATTTTAGTGTTGTAATTTCATATTCTAAAGCTCTTTTAGGATGACAAACAAATTGCAGTATTGGTTTTGTTCATCGTTCAGTAAATCAGGCAGTTTATTATCTTGCTATGGCTTCCATTTCTTTGCCTGAACCTACAGTGTGGGAGGAGGATTTTCCTACATATCTGATTGATGTAGTGTAAATAATAATATTTTTAGTGTTGAAAAAAAAGAATTATAGAAAAGTAATCGCACACACAAAAAGAAACACAAAAGAACGAAAATAAAAGCTAATCGGAGGTTGCAAGACTTACCTTCTACATTGCAATGGCAAAGAAGTTTTGCCATATTTTGGTTTGAGATGCAAATGATAGCTTGAAGTGTTTTCAACTATTCAACAATGTGATAGATGAAGGAGAATCTTTTCATATCATTTGCATGATATTCAATTATCCAAAAATGGTTTCGATTATTCAATAGTGCAATAGATGAAGGAAAATAAAAGCTAGTGGGAGGTAGCAAGACTTACCTTCTACATTGCAATGGCAAAGAAGTTTTCCCATTTTTTGGTTTTGGATGCAAATGATAGCTTTTAGTGGTTTCGATCATACAATAGTATGATAGATGAAGGAAAGTCTTTTCATATCACATGTTAGTGAGTTGTAATAAAATTAGAGTTATAGCCTTACTGAATCATTTGTTAAGAATATTTTAGAGGATAGATTGGAAGAGTGATAAATGTAAAATTTCGGCATATTTAATGCTAAAATTAAATAATTGAATAAGAAAAGTGAGTTCAAAGTGAAATAATTTAAGAATATTTTAGTAGGTAGAATGAGTCTATCCACATTGGAAAAGGGTGCGGGCATGTAAATAAAATAATTAAAGTTTATTTTTAGTGTACCCTAATGGATACACACCCCTATAAAAAAGTTAGCTCAAAAGCTAAAGTTATGACTTAAGCTCTTAACTCTTTAGTTAAGTTGTAACTCTTCATTAAAAGAGTGAGTTACAAAATTTTATTTTATAGTTGTGTTCTTGAAAGAAAGAATTATGATTTTAATAAAGAATTATGTCTCATCAACAAGATTGCACTGCACAACAATAAATAGGAGTGCCTAGAACCCAACCCAAAACAAAAGAAGGAAAACAAGCATGCTAGCATTTGTTTGAGCACTACACTAACCACTTTCACTTCACTACCCATTTCATAAGAAGAGTTTCAAGTCAATTTAGTTCACTGTTCTGATCAATTGGAGTGCTGTCTTTGATCAGAAAGAGTTGTTGTATCCTGAAAGCTTGTTTGTCAGTGACCTTCAACACCATAGAAGGATAAATAAAGCACTAAAGACACTATTGGAACAACAAACCTAGTCAAGTTTTTGCATTATTGCATTTAACACATTCAAGTATAATCTCTTAGGCTGCGATTGCCTTTGGAAAAAAATTCTCCTTTTTTTTGTCTTTAAAACAAGAAATAGAAGTAAGGGCTTGTTTGCTTGTGAGACTTTAAAACCAGTCTCAAAGGCATTCTTTTAAGGCTGTTTAGAGACAAAGTCTGGGCCAACTATTCACCAATTGATTCTGTGCGTATGATTGATTTCAAATTTTTTTTAGCAAAATTAAATCAACAGAAAAAGAAAACCAAAAGATTTAATAGCAGTTGATTTCAATTACATGCAAATTTTCCACATATTTTTCAAATTATATTTTATAATCTATTTTCAAGTTAGTATATTTATTAAATAGTTATATATTTTCTTAATTATTTAAATTTTATAATAACACATTAACATATAAAATTAATAATGAATACCACAGATTAATTTTGGACAATATGCAAATTTGCCATTTTATTTCATAATTAAAAAAATAAATTTTCAATTAACTAGATTAATTGAAAATATTGTGAAATTGATTGATTGGAAATATAATATTAATTTCAGTAGGATATACTATTAAATTAGTGAATGAATATATATATATAATATTTTAAAATTAAAAAAATTCTATGCATTAAATTTATAATTTATTTTGGCAAAATATTTTTTTGTAAAATTAAATTAATGAAAAAGGAAAAATAACATATTTAACGGCACTTATTTTGGACTACACGCAATTTTTTCATATTATTTTTGAAATTATATATTAAATTTTTTTATTATATTTATTAATTTATATTTTTTTAACTATTAAAATTTCAAACAAAACCAAAAATCAAATCTCACAAAACAATAACCGTATTCTCATACAAATCTCTTAAACATATCGCAGAAACAACCTCACAATCAATCACAATCTCAAATCACATCAACCCATCACACATTATAATCATTACACTTTATCTCACAATCTTATCTCCAATTCTCATATCTCTTAAACACCAAAACATTATCAAAATCTCTAAAATACAAAAATATGAAACCAACCTCACAAGCAATCACAACATTAATTTCTTATTATATTTGGTATTTATGTATATATATGCACATGCAGTTTCGCTATTAAATTTTTTAACTTTGCACATCCATAATATATCATATATTTTTAATATATGAAACTAAATTTGATTCTTAAATTTTTATTTTTTGTGCACAAGTACACACACACCATTTTATTTCCTAACAGCGAATTGGTCAAATTGATTTTTATGGTGAAATCTTCATTTTATCCTCCAAATTCAATTGTCTTTTTCATTTGTCAAAAATATTAAAGGACAATTTATGTGATTAATAAAAAATAACCGTCATATTAGACACAAAAAAGTATTTTCTTTTTTATAATATAGTATAATTATATCTAACTACTACTAAATGCATGAAACAATTTTTTTAGTGATTAATCATGCAAATGCAAGCTTTCAACAACTATAAATAAATCTCTCATGCTTTCAATTTATTGTTTAGTTAATTCATATTTTTCATTAATTGAGCCTACATTATTCCTGATGAAGTTCAAAGCATCATCTAAATTAATTGTTCCTGATACTTATAATGTTGCACTAGACATATTTTTTTCTTTTTTCATATTTCGTCTGTTGCTTTAAGGGAGCTCAAAACGTTGTGTTTTAATCAACTGTTACAGACTTATAATATTGCTATTTCGAGGAAAATTTGTTGTATATTGAAATATAATTATTAAAAAATCATAACAAGACAATATTTATCGGAGAAATACAATCCTTGATATTGTCGCAACCTCTCTTTTCTAGCCATCATTATGTCCTTTCTCATTATCACTATATAGAATTTTATTCTAAATTAAACTCAAGCTATCTTCTTAAATATTCCCAAATGCATGCTTTGCTTGGATTTCCATTCACTTAAACTTAGCTTACCAATACTAGCTTTGGATTTATATTAGTGTTGATTAAATTAAAAATTAATAGTAAGCATTCAATATTTTTAAACTTTAAAATAATAACATTAGGCTCTGTTTGGTTGTGTTTTTGGTGAATGCTGAAAAATGTTCTGAATAAAGTTATTTTGGGAGCTAAAATTGGAGAATGGTCCCATTATTTTGTTTTGTTCTAGGAAAATACAGGAAATAGAATTGTTTGTTTGGAATTGTTTTGCATGAGATAAATTTTACTATAAATATCAAATCAGCAACTTTTTTGATGGATTTGTAGGGTGAAATTATATGTGGATATATATGATTAATTGATGTATGTATATGTAACGCCCTGACCGAGAGGTGTCTGCTCCCGTACAAGGCGCTACCCACTCTATAGCACAAGTCTTCTAAATAGTAGAAAATACATTTCTCAAAAAATCCAAAGTATTTAATTTCTACAACAAACCTCCAACAAAGGTACAACTATAAATCGAAATATCATGAATCACACATAGCACTTCTATGACCCTCATTACATTATGTGTCACCTGGGTTAGTTTATCTTCATCTCTCATTCTTATCTGAGGTAAATAATAGAAACTAACAATGAAACGACGTAAGTTCGAATGACTTAGTGAGATAGTTTATCAATAATAACAAAGTGACAATTTCACAAATATCATATAAGAGACATATAGAGGCATTAAAATTTTCAGAAGTTGTGAGAGAAGATTTGAATTAAAATTTCAAGTGATTCATCCCACCACTGTCCCATACCAGTAATGAGACATCACAAATATCCGAGTTTCAAAACATAAACATCAACCTGAGAAATTAACCAATTACAATCTAGCAAACATTTTCAAGTAAAAGCTGTTGGTGGTTCTTCTACCTTGTTACTCCATTTTTGAAAACATGAAAATCCTTATCCCTCCACGTTTCGAGTGATATCGGCTCGAATACGTAACCGGACATTAGGCATGGCTAACTGCATGCCTTACCAATTTGTAAATAACTACCTCCAGTTAGCTAGGATATTGGCGCATATGTACATCGTGTATGAGTATCAACCGAAAGATCTATCACTGCGGACCGTTCCATCCAGTCGTCTTTCGTAATCGATCCCATGGCCTACCCCCAAGGATATACCTATATCATGCATGTTATGTAACATGCCTAACAACATTTTAATTAACGCCTAAGCTCGCTATAAAAACAAGTAATCAGTAATTCAACATCAAGTTTATTCCAAGATAAGCATGGTGATGATAGAAAATATATTTTGAAATCACTTTTCTGTTTCCTCAACACAATTGCCAATTTTAAGTAAAGCGAAGTCAATCAAAATCAATAGGAGCAAGTAGTATAAAGTGGCAATGTGGAGTACTTTTCTCAACACATAAATTGAAAGGAATCAAGTGATCAGCATATGTAACAAGTATATAGGTTCTTTCCCTAGCAAGAAAATCTCATATTATTGAGTATAAACTCACCTGGCAAACGTAGAGGAATTCCTAGTCATCTAGTTGCTCAGGTCCTGCCTTCCTAGTCAGTCTGAGAACTGTCAGATAACCTGAGCAATTATCCTATCAATCCTCTAAATCTTAAGTATATATAATTAATGTCTTTACCAAATTCAAGGTTATTTTGAGACAATCCCAATAATCCTTAGTTGTTTGCAGAGCCCATATCCTTATTTCCTAATCAATCCAAAGTTCATAATAAAATAACCTAAACCAACATTGTGTTGATTTCTGAATCATAATTCTTAATGCACTTAGACGTCCTTATCAAGTTCCTTAGTTAACTTATTTCTTCAGTTATAATTCTCTCAATTTTCATGGTATAGTAAGATGTTTAACAAAGTCATGTATTCCTACTCTTACTCAATTGAGTCGGTAGTTAGGTTGTTGAGCTCTTACTTAAGGTCCTAACGGTATCTGACAATCCCTTTGAGTCAATTGAGTTCGATACCATAATAATTATAAAATTAGTCCATAGCTTAATAATTTTTAGTTCATATCCTAGTTAAGCTTTGATCCGAAAATTTATTTACATTCAGCAAATTAATCGAAATAAAATTTGATTATTGAAATTACTCAATTTAGATCGATTCAAGATCTAATTTCAAGCCGGGAATAGCCCAGACAAGTTTAGGACATCATTCTGTACAAACTGGTCCAAAATCGCTGCCACATGCTGCCATCGGACTACCATGCGCCATCATCGGATCTCCATGCACCACGACTGGAGATGGGGACCACTACTACCAGTGGTGCGCCTCACCATGGTGAGCAAAACCCCCCAAACAATTTCAGTTTTGACTTCGGGAATCCACTCAATTTTTCGTTTAAAGTCACGGCAACCCTAGCCCACTGCCATCGCGCCACCATTTCAATTCCGCCTCTGCTGCTATCTAAAACTGCAAATTAACAACGTCGCTGCCTTGTCCATGAGTTTGCAACAAAACCCATCTAAATCTAGTCATTTTTCGCCGCCGAAAGCGGCGGAACCACCAACCCGCCACCATCTCGCCGTCGGCTCCATTTTTTGGCCAAATTCTTGGTTGGTTTTGGTCAATGTTGGTATGGTTGTGTTCCTCTCAGCTAGAGGAAGCTTTTTATCATAATGGTTTTTGCATTTTTCGGTGGTTTTTTGGTGTTTCGCCGTGGGGGGGTTTGGGGTAGTTTTTGAGAATTTAATAATTTTTTTCCTTAATCCTATATATATATATATATATATGTACTTTGCAGCCTTTTTAGATTGGCCCTAAAGCTTTTCCATTGCTTCATTTAGACCCCTTTAGGTTTTTAACCGCCTTCACTTTGGTCCTTGGGTTTCAATTAAGTCATCCAACTTCTATTTCTTACACATTGATCCCCTAAACTTTATAATTTTGTGCAATCAAGTCCTCTTATTTCCATTTTAACCCCTCGATTGTCAATATTTTATTCTAGATTTTTAATCAAATCAAATCCTAAGTAAATCTAGCCTAGCTTATTGATTTCACATTTTCTTATATTTATGATTTCAAAATTTGGGGTGTTACAGTATATATTTGTAATTATTGATATATGATTGTAGTGAAGTGATGTATAATTAATTTAATTTTAAACTTAAAAAATTTATAATTAAGAATGTTATTATGACATAATAATTTGATGAAATGAATAAAAATTATGAAATGAATAATATTATTTAGTTATAAAACTTTATTTAATGATAGTTAAGCAAAAATAGGTAAACATATTATTATGCACTACTAATTAAATATTTTTAAATTTTTTTGTTATTAATAATATTAATACTAATTAATTAAGTAAAATTTGAAATAATTTTGATAATATTTCAATTAGGGTGTAATCATTAATATATTTATTAATTAAAATAATATTTTAATTTATAATATATTTACTAATAAATATACGAGTTAACAAAAATATTATTTATATTTTTATAATTCTATAATTATTAATATATTTATTATTAAAATAAATAATTAAATATAAATATGTAACAATTCATATGAACACTATTAAATTAAATATGTAATGTAAATATGTAACAATTAGTTTAAATACTAGTAAAGAAATAATTAAAGTTATAAAAAATAAAAATAAAAATAAATTTATATACTAACTTATTAAATAAGATAACCTAACTATGAAATATACTTAACATATTTATTTTGTAATTAGTAAACAATACATTAAATTATGAATTAGTTGTTTGTAAATAATATATTTTACTTTAAAAATAAAAATAAATAAAATAATATTTTCAAATTGCAGTTAATTTTTTAAATATTTTTGGATGATTATATTAATTTATTTGATTAATCTTTTATTGAATGTTTTAGATTATTTAAAGAATTATCACTTTATATTTAATTTTTTGGTTAAATTTATGACTAAATGGCAAAAAAAAATCAAAATTTTCTTTTAATTAGTAAAGTTTTAATATTTTCATATATGTAATATATATATATATATATATATATATATATGAGTGAAGTTAAATGAGAGAGTGAGAATTGAATTAGTGATGTAAAAAGAAGAGTGAGGAAAAGAAAGGGCAGGTTTTTTTTCTTTTTCTTTTCTTTTTTAACTTTTGGGGGTTATTTTGGGAATAAAGGAAGGTATTTTGGGAGTTAAAATTGAAAATTGTATAATTTGTTTGTTATTGTTTTGTGGAGATAGAAAATATTTTCACAAAAACTAAACAAACATAGGCTTAGTTTTTTTTCTATAAACCTAATGGAACAGTAAGCCTAGGCCTATCCTATTCTCCATTCACAAATAAAATAGGACCAGTGTTTAGAACAATGGTAATTTTGATTTCATTTTTAACATATTGGGTAAAATCCACTTTACCTCATTGTATTCAAACTTCGCCTCACTTTATCCCCATATACTTTTAATTGCATCATTTTGTACTCTCAATTTTCTCTTCACTTACTTTAACACCATTAAAGCCTCTTCAATTTCTGTTAGCAAACCAAGCAAAAATAGTTAAATCACCATATTTTATATTAATATACCCCAAGTGCCTATACCTCAATATTTTTTTGCCAATCTCTCCCAACTATTCTTCTCTTATTGAATACACAAATTTTATAAAAAATAATATTAAAATTAAATTAAAAGATTCAAGTTGAATGCTGAAAGATGAAACCTGGATATCACTATTGACTGCACTACAAATATATTAAAAACTTACATCATATACTAATAGTACATCTCTAGAAGAAACAATAATTCTCATTAAAGAAAACTCAATTAATAATATGCAAACCCCATTTTTTCCTTCACAGAATTGCTTTACTAATTCTATTTTATTACCTAATATATCATTCTATGAAATCATCAAAAATCGAAAAAACACTACCTTTAGCATAAAGTGCAACAAAACTACGTGTAAGTGAGATTTCATATGGACATTTGAAGTCGATCTTTAAGAAACACGTTTTCGTTATATGTCTGGTGATTTTATATTTCGAAATGTTCAAATATAAAATTTTCTTTTTTATGGAGAAGATGGGTTTTATTTGTTAAGTAAACAATTAAAAATTATGGGCAACTTCATCTTTTAAAAAGAAAATATTAACAATATTAAGGAGATGAAGAGAATTTAACAAAATTGAATAAATTAAGTAAAATTGAGAGTATAGGGAGACAAAGTGATACAATTAAAAGTATAGATGAGTAAAGTAAAACGAAATTTGAGTACAAGAAGGTAAACTATATTTTACCCTAACATATTTTCACTAAAATATATTTAAGAAAATTTATGGAGAAGTATTTTACAGGAAAGACATTTATATTCTTTATGTTTGTTTTATATAAATTTAAATCCACTCAACTTATCATGCAAAATGCCATATTGAATTTCGCACCAAAAGTACTACGAATATTGTAAGCACCTCGGCTTGCCATATTGTAAATCCTCCAAAACAAGCGCTTACGCTTGGCTTGCTGTTTTGTAAATCAAAATATTAGGAAGATAAAAAAGAAAAAGAAAAAGAAAAAAGACTATTTCAAAATAAGGCAAAAGTGAATCCGAAGAATTATTGAAGACAAAAGCAGTGGTTATCCTGTCAAAAGACAAAGCAAACGTGACACAACTGGAAAAGTAAAAGATTCCTGAAGGACAATAATTGAAGAAAAATAATGTAAACTTAGCAAATTCACCGGCTGAAGTCTGAATTTGAAATCCGCAAAATCATCTATAAAAGCCAAAGACCAAAGATGGAGAAGGCAGGAGCAATTTCAGTATCAAGATTAATTTTAGTTTTAAGTTTTCATCTGCTCTACCTTTCATTCTTGTAAAAATCCTTTTTACCTTTCTGACCAAATTTCCATTGTATCAGTCCAAGCCCAAATCTTCAGTCTCTTGTACAAATTTATTAATACAAGTAAGTTTTACAAATTCTTGCACAAATATTTTATATTATTGTTGATATTGCAAATATTCTACTTTATCTTTTGAAATATTTCTTTAAAATGTTGTTTGAATTATGTGCCTCATGGGTACTAGGAAAAAGTGGTATTTATTTAAAGGTTTATAATTTATTATGAATCTTGGCACTCCTCTTTCAATTTCAGCTTGTTTTTGTACATAAAAAGCAGAACAGGACCAGGGGGATTTACTAGGTCTGATTAATTTTCTATTTAATAATTCATTTATTTCTTTTTTACAATATCCTAATAATTCTTGGTTCATTTGAATTGGTCTAGCTTTAGTGGGTATTTTGGTTTCATCAATTTTTTCTTCATATGGTAATGTAACATAATGTTTGTTTCTATTCCAAAATGCATTTGGTATTTCTAAGCATATTTTTTTCTCTAATTTTTGTTGGAATTCTTTTATTTTTTGTTGAAATTCTTCTTCATTAATATTTTCTTCTATTTTTTAGAAGTAATTTCTTCTTTTAAAAAATTAATTTGTTTTTCTTTGTTTTTTATTATTGAAAAAACTAAAGAAAAATTATTTGTTGTCAATTCTTCAAAATTACAGATAAATTACAAATTATTGAATGCTCATGTTTGTAATGACAATTTATGTTTCCAAACTAGTTTTGTATTAATAAAAAATTTAAATACCCCATCATATTAGGAAATCCATTTTAACAAATGCTATATCCTATTACTGTTGATAGCCAAAGAATACATAGCCAAACTTTAGGACAAAAAATGTTATTTAAATTTCAATTTCCTGTAAAAGAAAGAGATATCAAATTATTACAAGATAATTCCATAATAAAAAACAAAGAAAAACAAATTAATTTTTTAAAAGAAGAAATTACTTATAAAAGAAATAGAAGAAAATATTAATGAAGAAGAATTTCAACAAAAAATAAAAGAATTCCAACAATTTGAGAAACACATATGCTGAGAAATACCAAATGCATTTTGGAATAGAAAGAAACATTCTATTACATTACCATATGATGAAAAAATTGATGAAACCAAAATACCTATTGAAGCCAGACCAATTCAAATGAACCAAGAATTATTAGGATATTGTCAAAAATAAATAAATTATTAAATAAAAAATTAACCAGACCCAATAAATCCCCCTGGTCTTATTCTGCTTTTTATGTACAAAAACAAGCTGAAATTGAAAGAGGAGGGCCAAGATTAGTAATAAATTATAAACCTTTAAATAAATCTTTAAAATGGATTAGATATCCTATTCCTAATAAGCAAGATTTAATTAAAAGACTTTCTAATGCAAAAACTTTCTCTAAATTTGATATGAAGTCAGGATTTTGGCAAATTCATTTGAAGAAAAAACATGTATAAAACTGCCTTTACAATACCATTTGGTCAATTTGAATGCAATGTAATGCCCTTTAGTCTTAAGAATGCTCCCTCTGAATTCCAAAAAATTATGAATTATATATTTAACCCTTATACAAATTTCACAATAGTTTATATAGATAATGTCTTAGTTTTTAGCAATTCTATTGACCAACATCGAAAACACCTTCAAATTTGTTAAAATTACTGAACAAAATATATTAATAGTTTCAACTAAAAAGATTAAACTTTCCCAAACTAGTGTTAGATTTTTAGGACACAAAATTGACAAAGGCACCATTACCCCTATACAAAGAGCTTTAACATTTGGAGAAAATTTTCTAAATGAAATTAAGGATAAAACCCAATTACAAAGATTTTTAGGATCATTAAATTATGTTAGTGATTTGTTTCCAAATCTTAGACAAATTTGCAAACCATTATTTGATAGACTTAAGAAAAATCCTAAACCTTGGATAGAAAATCATACCAAAATTGTCAAAGAAATAAAAAATAAGGTTAAAAAATTACTTAAGTATATGTAGACAAGAATCTCCAAAAATAGTACAAATATATGCCGCTGATATAGGATATGGAGGAATTCTTATACAAAATATTAATGAAAAAGAACATATAGTAAAATACCATTTAGGAACTTGGAAGGAAGCACAACAAAATTATTCTACTATCAAAAAAAAAAAAAAAAATCTTTCTATAGTACTATGTATTACAAAATTTCAAGATGATCTTTTAAATCAAAATTTTCTTCTAAGAGTTGATTGCAAATCTGCTAAAGAAGTTTTGACAAAAGATGTAAAAAATATTGCTTCAAAACAAATCTTTGCCAGATAAGAAGCTATTTTATCTATTTTTTATTTTGATATAGAATATATCAAAAATTCACAAAATTCAATTCCTAATTTTCTTGCAATCAAATTCTTATAAGGCAATGGCTAACAAATCCTCTACAACCTCTACTCTAGACAAAAACGGACCAAAGAATCATATGCTCTAGCAAAATTGCCATCACCCACAAATTCTCAAAATACCTCAAATCCCAGACCAAGTCTAGTCAATTTAAGCCAATTTTCTACAAATTCTCTATATTACAACAAATTCTCGCCTTTAGTCAATCCTATTTCACCCATAAACACAACGCCACCAACATTCAAACAAAAAGTTCAAAATTCTGATTCACCAAAGTCCAATACTTCTTGTTCTTCAGTAGACAAAATAGATGATTATATTCTTACTCAATATTTCTGGTTTGATTGTTTTATAGAACCAGAATAGGTCAATAATGAGACAACTCCAAGAAAAAATTGCTGCAAAATTCTTCAACAGAGATTACTTTTGTATCCCCGTTGACTCTAGAAAAACACAAAAAAATTATGAGTTTATTTTAGTGGATTCTGAATTCATTGAAAAATTGAAAATTTTGACAAAGACAATCCTGAAAATTTTGTTTTTAGGAAAATTTAGATTGCAAAAATTATTACTTCAACAAAATGGGGTAATCCTTTCAAAACAAAGAATTTTTCAATTCAATATAATCCTCCAAGTTATTCATATTGGGATTATATTGATGTTTGGCAAAAATTTCTTTTCTTCCAAAATGACAATTCTCCCTATCTTATTTCTTCTATTTTTGAAAATCAGCACAAACAACAGTTCCTTTTTGGCTCCTATTTTGGTGGGAACATCTGAGTTCTAATCCAATTATCTTTCCTCCAGAAGTTTTGAAGAGTTTTGACTACTTCGAAGCAAATACTATAATTCCATCCAACAAGACAGAGCCTTTCATTACAAAATTAAATGGAATTCCTTGTTTGGCCAAGAGAGCAAAAATCAAGTGGTGGAAGAACACCAATCAAGACAATTGCAAACTTCTTGTAATTCAGACGTAGATTAAACAACACTCTAAATTCATGAAGAAATAGATGTCAAAAGACTAAGAGCAATTTCAAATGACAAAGCAACAATTGCAAGTTGCAATTGCTTAAGCAACTACTCCATAAGAGGTTATATCTCTTATGGTTGAATTACAAAAAAGAATCAGCCAAGAAGAAAAATCTCTGCCTAATGAAGGAACCTCAAAGAATAAAGACAAAGATGTGCCAACACTTAATCTCGAAGAAACAGTGATGACTTCTTCGGATTATGACAAAAGAGTGACTAAAGTAATTATTCGAATTCCAAAATAATATTTTGAAATCCGAAGAATTATTGAAGACAAAAGCAGTGGTTATCTGGTCAAAGGATAAAGCGACATAGCTAGAAAAACAAAAGATTTCTAAAGGACAATTATTCAAGAAAAATAATGCAAAGTTAGCAAATTCACATGGTGAAGTCCGAATTTGAAGTCTGCAAAATTGTCTACAAAAGCCAAAGATTAGAGAAGGCAAGAGTGATTTCAACATCAATATTAATTCTAGTTTTAAAGTTTGCATCTGCTCTATCTTTCATTCTTGTAAATACCCTTTTTACCTTTCTGACCAAATTTCTATTGTATTATAGACCAAGCCCAAATCCTCAGTCTCTTATTCAAATTTATTGATACAAGTAAGTTTTACAAAATTCTTACACAACTATTTTATATTATTATTGATATGGCAAATATTCTGTATTAGTATTACAAATATTCTGCTTTATCTTTTGAAATTTTTCTTTAAAACGTTGTTTGACTTGTGTGCTTCCTGAGTATTTAAGAAAAAATTTATGGAGAAGCATTTTACGGGAAAGACATTTATATTCTTTATGTTTTTTTTAATATAAATTCAAATTCACTCAATTTTCATGCCAAATGCCATATTGAATTTCGCAACAAAAATACTATGAATATTATCAACACCTCGGCTTGCCATATTGTAAAAAAAACAGTAAATCCTCCAAAACAAGCTCTCACGCTTGGATTGCAATTTTGTAAATCCAAATATTACGAAAATAAAAAGAAAAAAAGACGCTTTTTCTGCAAATGCTCCAATGTAAGATCTCCGGGTGCAGATCTAGCAATCTCTTCCAACCACCAAATGTCTTGTCTACTTCCATTTGCTCGCCGATGCTTAAAAGCTGGGAGTCCATTTGGCTCGACTTGGCTTCGGAGATCTCTGATTTCAACCATGCACTTTTAACCAACCATGCCGCTAATAAGAAAAATAAATAAATGATGGATCCAGTCGGTTAAATGATTAATTTCCAAAAATTATTAATTATTAAATAAATAAATATACACATGCAAGCGTCTGCCGACTCTCCAAAGGATCTAGGTGGGCTCGAACCACCATCCTCTCAACGCATTGATGCAATTGAGCGCTCTCCCACATTTGAGCTTGTAGATCCATCCTCCAAAATCAAGTACTACATTTCACCCTTTTTAAACTACATTTTTAAAAGACAATTTTCTTTTCAATACTAGTTTAAATTTCTATTTATGCATATGTTGATTTTGCCTTGAAATTGAGGTAAGTTTGATAAGGAGATCAAGTTTGACTAGAATTAGGACTCCTTCTTTTATTGGGTTTTCTAGTCCTAGGTAAAGTAGTCTTTTTGACTATAAATATTAGTTGTTTCTTTCGAAGAAAACATCACGAACATAACACAAGGGCTTCTTTACTGCTTTTGAGTAATTATCTCAAGATGGAGTTTAGAAGGAGGGTGTTAGGTGTTTTCGTGAGATTTGTGGGATTCAAGTTTGTACTTGCACTTTGATTTGAGATCAATAAAATTTCTTTTCTTTGTCGGGTGGATTAGGCACATCGCCGAACCACGTTAAATCTTGTTGTCACTTTACATTGAATTACTTTGCTATTATTTCATTGTTTCCGCAATAGATCCTCCTGGGTTTCAACAAACTGGTATCGGAGCAGGTTGGATCAGATGTCAGGAATGAAGTACGAGGTAGAGAAATTCGATGGGAAGAATGACTTTGGGCTGTGGAAGATGAAGGTTCACGCCCTCTTGTGTCAACAAGGATTACAGAGAGCGTTAAAGGGTAGAGATTTCTTGCCGGAAACGCTGAAGGACGAGGAGAAGGATGAGTTCATGGCGAAGGCTTACGGTACTCTGGTGTTATCATTGGCGGATAACGTACTGAGAGAGGTCGCCACGGAAAGTACGCCAGCGGATTTATGGAAGAAGCTGGAGAGTCTATATATGACGAAGTCCCTGACAAATAGGTTGTATTTGAAACAACGACTATATACATTGAGAATGAAGGAAGGTACATCTATTACTCAACATATTGATTTTTTCAATAAGGTGATTCTAGATCTCGCTAGTATCGATGTTAAAATTGATGATGAAGATCAAGCTTTAATTCTCTTGTGTTCCCTGCCAAAATCTTTTGAGCACTTGGTTACTACTTTATTGTATGGGAGAGATACGATTTCAATGGAGGATGTGAAGGCCTCATTGAATTCCAACGAGTTGAGAAAACATGTCTTGGGCAGCAACGATGGTGAAAGTGGGGAAGGATTGGTGGCAAGAGGGAGACCAAGAGAAAGGGGAAGGAGTAGAGGCCGATCGAAGTCCCGAACCAAGCCTAGAAACGGTGACAAATGTTTTAGGTGCGGTGGAACGGGGCATTGGAGACGGAATTGTCCAGAACGAGGAAAGGCGAAGGATGCAGGTGAAACTTCTGATCAGAAGCGGGATGATGTCGCAGGAATTGTTGAGGATGAGTCTGATGGTGGGCTTGTTCTCAACGTTGCTGAAACTTTACTAAACTCTGAATGGATTTTGGATAGTGGCTGCTCCTACCACATGTGCCCAAGAGAAGATTGGTTTACCACATACCAAAAACTTGATGGTGGTAAGGTGCTTATGGGAAACGATGCTTCTTGCAGGGTTGTAGGAATTGGCTCAATTTGTATTAGGATGCATGATGGGATAGTAAGGACCCTAACAGATGTGCGTCATGTTCCAGATTTGAAGAAAAACCTGATATCGCTAGGTACTCTGGACAAGAATAGTTGTGAGTACAGAGCTCGAGATGGAGTTCTGCGGGTTTCCAAAGGTGCACTGCTTATCATGAAGGGAGAAAAGCGGAACGGCCTTCACATATTGCAGGGAAACACGGTTTCTGGTACTGCAGCGGTTTCTTCATCAATCAATGATACTACGAGACTCTGGCATATGCGGCTCTGGCATATGAGTGAGAAGGGGATGTCAGAATTGAGCAAACGAGGTTTGCTTTGCGGAGAGAAGACTGGTGAACTGGATTTCTGCGAGCAGTGTGTGCTGGGCAAGCAACATAAGGTGAAATTCGGTACTGCAGTTCATAGGACCAAAGGTACCTTGGATTACATTCACTCAGATCTTTGGGGGCCTTCTCAGGTTCCTTCAAAGGGAGGTGCAAGGTACATGCTGACATTCATAGATGATTTCTCACGTAGAGTATGGGTGTACCTGCTGAAGCATAAGGATGAGGTGTTTGTTAACTTCAAGCAATGGAAGACCTTAATTGAGAAGCAGACAGGAAAGGAAATCAAGCGCTTGAGGACTGACAACGGATTGGAGTTCTGCAACAAGGAATTTCAGGAATTCTGTGAGAAGGAAGGAATTGTGAGGCATCGCACAGTTGTACATACACCACAGCAGAATGGAGTTGCAGAACGGATGAACAGGACTATCTTGGAAAGAGCTAGATGCATGCTCTTTAACGCCGGATTGTCCAAGGATTTTTGGGCAGAAGCAATTAACACTGCTTGTTATTTGGTGAATAGGTCACCATCAACCGCTTTGGACTGCAAGACACCAATGGAAGTTTGGTCTGGGTCTCCTGCTAATTACTCAAATCTGAGAGTATTTGGGTGTCCAGCCTATGCTCATGTCCGGGATGGGAAGCTTGAGCCAAGGGCTAGGAAGTGCATATTTCTAGGCTATGCAGATGGAGTCAAAGGTTATCGTTTGTGGTGTAATGATGACAAGGGCTCCAAGATGATTATCAGCAGGGACGTGACATTCGATGAGTCTGCAATGATGAAAAAGGTAGAGCAGCAGAAAAGCGGTCAACAGGGCGTTAAGGAAAAGGTGGAGATTCATATTGATCCTCCACAAGTTTCAAAGGGGAAACAGAAGGTGGTAGATGAAGCTGGTGATAGCACATTACCACCTAATCAACAGCAGGAAAATGAACCACTACAAAATTATCGCTTGGCTCGCGATAGGGAGAGGAGGCAAATCAAACTACCACAGCGGTTTGCTTACTCAGATCTGGTAGCTTATGCTTTGAGTTCAGCTGAGGAGTTTATAGGAGATGATCCAGTCTCATACAAAGAGGCAATATCCAGGCCAGATTCTAATAAATGGATTGCAGCTATGAGTGAAGAGATGGAGTCTCTACACAAGAATAGCACATGGGAACTGGTTGATGTACCCAAAGGGCAGAAAATTGTAGGTTGCAAATGGATCTACAAGAAGAAAGAAGGAATTCCTGGTGTTGAAGATGCTAGATACAAGGCACGCTTGGTTGCTAAAGGTTTCACTCAGAGAGAGGGAGTTGACTTTCATGAAGTATTCTCCCCAGTTGTAAAACATACTTCCATTCGTGTTTTACTTGCCATGGTTGCTCTGTTTGATATGGAATTAGAGCATATGGATGTGAAAACAGCGTTTTTACATGGTGAGTTGGAGGAACAAATCTACATGAGTCAACCAGAAGGATTCGTTATTCCCGGGAAACAAAATCAAGCATGTCTTTTGAAGAGATCATTATATGGCTTGAAGCAGTCTCCCAGGCAGTGGTATAAAAGGTTTGATGCTTTTGTTACCAAGATAGGATATACTAGAAATAAATTTGATTGTTGTGTATATTACAAAATTTGTAGTGATAACCTTCTCGTATATTTGCTGTTGTACGTTGATGATATGTTGATTGCCTCTAGAAACATATCTGAGATCAACCAATTAAAAGCTCAGTTAAGTGAAGAATTTGAGATGAAGGATTTGGGCAGTGCAAAGAAGATTTTGGGCATGGAGATCATCCGGGATAGACAAGCAGGATTGTTGTACTTGTCTCAACAGCATTACATTGAGAAAGTACTTGAGCGATTTGGGATGAATAAGTCCAAGCCAGTAAGTACGCCACTTGCAGCTTATTTCAGGCTCTCATCAGATCTATCACCGAGTACTGAGGAGGAGGTGGAGCACATGTCAAATGTGCCATATGCTAGTGCAGTGGGTAGCTTGATGTATGCCATGGTGTGCACTAGGCCAGACATTTCACATGCAGTCAGTGTTGTGAGTAGGTATATGCACAAGCCAGGAAAGACTCATTGGCTGGCTGTGAAATGGATCATGAGGTATTTGAGAGGCTCTGCAGGCAGATATTTGAGGTATAGTCAATCGAATTCTACTACAAGAATTATTGGCTATGTGGATGCAGACTATGCAGGAGATTTGGACAGCAGAAGGTCCATGACGGGCTATGCGTTTTGTGTATCAAGTTGTACAGTTAGCTGGAAGGTGACTTTGCAGTCATCAGTTGCATTGTCCACAACAGAAGCTGAGTACATGGCTTTGGCTGAAGGCGTTAAAGAAGGCATTTGGCTAAAGGGGCTTATCGATGATATAGGTATGACTTCTGAGATCACTAAGGTATTTTGTGACAGTCAGAGTGCCATACACTTGTCAAAAAATCAAGCATTTCATGAGAGAACAAAACACATAGATGTGAGTTATCACTTTGTTCGGGATATGGTGTCCCAAGGAGTCATGTTGGTTGACAAAGTTGGGACTAAGGATAATCCGGTAGACATGTTGACTAAGGCTGTTCCAGGAATCAAATTCGAGCATTGCTTGGATTTGATTAATATTTGCAGACTCAGATAAGGGGCCCTATTGGGGGCAGGGACAAAGAAGATGAATGGAAATTTCAAGTCAAGGTGGAGAATTGTTGATTTTGCCTTGAAATTGAGGTAAGTTTGACAAAGAGATCAAGTTTGACTAGAATTAGGACTCCTTCTTTTATTGGGTTTTCTAGTCCTAGGTAAAGTAGTCTTTTTGACTATAAATATTAGTTGTTTCTTTCGAAGAAAACATCACGAACATAACACAATGGCTTCTTTACTGCTTTTGAGTAATTCTCTCAAGACGGAGTTTAGAAGGAGGGTGTTAGGTGTTTTCGTGAGATTTGTGGGATTCAAGTTTGTACTTGCACTTTGATTTGAGATCAATAAAATTCCTTTTCTTTGTCGGGTGGATTAGGCACATCGCCGAACCACGTTAAATCTTGTTGTCACTTTACATTGAATTACTTTGCTATTATTTCATTGTTTCCGCAATAGATCTTCCTGGGTTTCAACAGCATATTTTCATTTTTGAATTTCTAATGTATCTACCACATCATCGTATAGTTTCATCATTTAAATTCAAATCAATTTAATATAGTATTCACATTTGCAGTTTCAAAATTATTAAAATATTCATATGTTTCAAATAAAACACATTTTTACAAAAAAAATTTGAACTACCATCGCATGGTCACCTAACCAAACCATAATCATTATTTTCCTAAAAAGGATATCTAATTACAATTTCATTTTTATTAATAAAATAAGAATAAAGAAAATTGTAAAAACCAAAGAACACAATGGAATCACATCCTTTCAAGTTTTCAACTAGTCGGCATGATTTCAACCACTCAGACACAGCCGATCAAACACTTTTTCACCATTTTTTCTGCCCAAGGGCTAAATTTACAGATACAATTTTAAAAACATTTGACTTCCAATTTAAAAGGCAACAACGAATTTCAAGAACACATTTGACAAATACCAACATATGTTAATACGCTCAAACAGCACAAGGTAGTATATTCCAAATTTCCAGGGTGTTAAATTATAAATAAAAGCAACGTATTGTATCTGTTAATCATTCCACTAAGCCGGATAATATAACCAAATAATGCCAATCTCCACATATAGTAGCCGTATTTTGACCAACTACGAGGTAATAAGTTAAAAATTATCACCAGAACAAAAAAGAAATACTCACTTTCAACCAGAATAGGCTGGAAATTAAACAAAACCTGGTCACCCTGCTGCCACATGGAAATTTTCATCATACCTTAAACTTTTTACATAAATTGCTACAATTTCAGCAACTTTTTCCTTTCCACATAAGTTAGACAGCGAAGGCGGCAATTAAAATTTTCAACAGAGGATTTTTTTCCCAGCAAAAGCCACCAAGTTAAACTGGATACACAATGTGCCCCTAGCAGCACCAACCAAATGCAGCAATCAAGATATTGACACCCCACCACTTGCATGTTAACACGCAACTCCAGCTGAATGCCAGCAAAACTGATTAACTCTGGGGACTAAAAGAAAAACAAAACGCTTTCAAAAAGCAAACTAACGTTCCTGCAACTTACTTGATAATCAAACAAACCATCTAAAAAGCAAACTAACACAGAGAATTTCTTCAGATTACAGTTGGAGAAAACTCAGATCACTAAACCAGTGGAATTCAACAACCTGGAGCATCAGCAGAATTTCAAAGCTTCTAGGATACTTCAAGATCAAGACCAAGGAGAAATTCTTCAAGATACACTTGGATGAAAACCAATCAACAAACCGCTGGAAATCAACTTCTGGACACTGAAAATAAACAGGACTTCTAGCCCTTGCAAATAACCTTCAATTTTACCAAATAAAACTCCAATGCCAACTAAGAGTAGACCAGCATCGGTAGCCATGTACAAATTAGCTGCAGCAGCAGGGACAGCATCCAGACAACCGGACATACACACAAGTATTCAGCATCTAGGATGGTAACCATTCCGTCTTGACAGAGAACCTTAAAGAGCATTCCAGCAGCGAGCAATAAAGCAAGGGAAGACTCCAGATCTACTCAGCGAATCTCTGATCTATTACAAACACACTATTGCTTACAATTATACTACACAGGATGAGGGTTCTTCAAACAAAACATGTCACCCCCTCCGTGTAAATTATAGCAACTCAGAATACAACAGAAATCTAAAAGATAAATTGTCCTTGTTTCAAAATGAATTGAATAAGAAATATAGGAATAAATAGAAAATTGATACTGAATAATGCAGTAAACTATCAAACTAACATTGCTGGATGCACTTAAACTATATATTGGTTATAAGGGCAATCTTTAGCCCATATGCAACTACTTTAAAGCAAGTTGTCAAAAATTAGAAACAAGCATAATTGAATTCATTGTGCTAGTTGACACACAAACTTTTGTTTTGGACTTAGCATTTGTATAGTTTTGAGTCTCTGTTTTGGACTTAGCATCTGTATATTCGTAATTAGCAACTTTCCAGCCATCTGGTATAACATATAAATATAAATCTCTTGAAAACTTCCTCTCAAAATAAAGAGAAAAAAAGAAACTCATATTTTTCACCAACACATTTTTTTTATCTTGGGAATAACATTATCTTGGAATAACAGTGGAATGTTTAGTCTCATATAGCTGGGCACTAATATTAACTATAAACAGAAGAATCATTTGCTTCTTCACACAATTTCTACCTTCAAAAGCAGTCTAATCATTTATATAGGGAGGATGTATTTTTATCTTGAAAAAACCTTCCCATTCTAGGAGATCTATAAATTTATTTTGAATTTTGACAAATAATTACTCAATTTGAGACAGCAATCATATAAAGGATATTTGGATATTGAGTATTGAGGTAAAATAATATTCACGATTAATATATTAACTTAGATGCTTCTGAAGACGGATTCCTCGTTTTGCTTGCCATGTAATCATTTATATGGGGAGGATGTTTATTTTATCTTATAAAACCTTTCCATCTTAAGAGATCCATTAATTCATTTTCAATTTTGACAAATAATTACTCAAATTGAGACAGAGCAATTATATAAAGGATACTTGGATATTAAGAGGGCGTTTGGGTGAGCTTATAAGCTCCTCACAACATCTTATAAGATGTTTAAGAGCTTATAAATTGATAAAAAGTATTTGGTAATTTTTTTTTAAAAAAGCTTATAAGATCCAAAAATAAGATGTTATGAGCTTATAAGCTCTCTTAAAAAAAGTAAGGAGACCCCAACTTATTTTTAAAATCTTAACAAGCTCCTTTATTTTTAACCATTTTAATTACAAAATTGTCATTATTAGCATCCTATAAGCTCCAATATCTCATTTTATCCAAACACTTAAACAACTTATTTTAAAAATAAGATCTAACATCTTATAAGCTCTAAAAACATCTTATAAGATGTAGGAGCTTATAAGATGTTTAAAATAAGTTCAGTCAAACATCCTCGAAGTATCAAGGTAAGAGAGTTTTAATTGGTACCTCTTGTGTGGTAGATGCTTCTGAAGATGGATTCCTCGTTTTTCCTTGATCGACATTCCGCAGATATAGTTTGGCAAATTTGTTTTTTCCTCAAAAAAAGTTGTACTTGGTTTTCAGAAGGAACCAACACAATGAAAACGCACGAGAAAAGAGTATTATGTGTACTATAAAACTGTCACCTCTGAAAGTGGGTGAGGCGGTGGGGGAGAAAAAAAACATGTTCACACATATATGTGTGTGTGAACTGAGATGAAAGAAATAAAGGGGGAGATCAACTCATTTGGAAGGTAGAAAAAGAAAATGAATCAAAGAAATACTAACACACACAGAGGGGTGAGCCCATTCATTAGATTACAAGTAAAGAGAATTAGCAAATGATTAAACTTCTTGCGTGCTACCTTCTGCCTTGGATTGAATGCAGAGAGAAGAGATTTAAAAGAGGTTCAGATGAATTCTGAAGTAAGGAAGTGAATGGTCAGAACCAGAAAGTGGGGGAAGAGAACAGAAAGCAATGCATGTGCGGGGATTGGGGGTGGTAAGAATAGAGAGATGGTAACTGCTACACTGTTAAAAGTCAAGAATTTGGCAGTTTAAATTCTTTATTTTATTATATGTTTCATTTCCTATTTTATTGTATGAATGTATAATTCGTGTATTAAATATTTCTTTACTAAAATAATTGATTGAGAACTAAATAAATTTGAAATATATACATCATATTAGAACAGGAGATGAAACACATAACATAATAGAGAATCCAAGATGAGAATTTGTTCCAGCTTAAACTGATGAAATACTCCACTCCAGGATTGAACTGGATTTTGTTAAATGACGAAAAGGGCATGTGGATAGGTGGACAGGAGGGGAATAGCTGAAGTTTGGGGTAATTAATGGGAAAATTTGTGACATCTGCGGTTGGCTCCCAAAAATCAGATTCATAAATAGATTATGTGAATTTCATATTTTGTTGATTCTGAAAACGAAAATTACATTTATTTTTCATGTATGTGATTAAATTTTGTCTTAGTTCATTTAATTATTTTGTACTTATTGTTGATCGAGATAAAAACTATTAGATTATGATTAATCATGAAAATGTCAACTTATATTTTGCTAGGATTGTTTAACATAGTTCTTGAAAATAAATTTATTTGATATAAATTTAAGTAAGTTTTATGCATGAAATGCTCCCATATAAATATTTTATGTTTGTTGTTGCTGAAAACATTAGGTTACATAGTGATTGTGGAAATATTAGCTTACATATTGCTCAGATTGTTTGACATAACTCTTGAAAATAATTATTTTAATAGCCATAACTGTTGAGATTTCGACTATTAGTAAGATGTGCTTTATTAACACATGGAAAACTTGGCCAATGCATTCAATGGTATGTAACAATAACTAAAAAAAAAAGACTGAGTTTTTTATCAATTTGCTTTTTGCTAAATTTTCTAATCTGTGGGCTATAATATCATCAAAATAAATTACATCAAACACAAAATTTGGGTTTGGATTGTTGGACAATAGAGATTGATAAGACAAAATTTGTGCAAGATAGGAAAGGAAATGATTTGACTTTGTGGGTTTGAGGTGGCCTATTTGGATTTTGGATGTAGACAACGAGAGAAAGGGAAAAAATCTTCCATTCTTTCAGTAAAAAAATTTTGTGACAACTTTCAAAAAAAATTTGTGATATCTTATGGATATCTTATGTTTCTGAATAAATTCTAACTTTATTTAGTGTCAGATAAAATAATTATTTTCTTATCATTTTTCAGCAAGTTAAATTTTTGACCATTGGTGTGGACTATTGCCTTATGTTGAAAACTAGCTAGCTCAATTATATCTATTAAATATCTTCCTCTGGTTTTAGTTTCTGATTTTTTTTCTCATAATTGATTATTTTTCTTTCTTTCCAACTCTGGTACTCCATTGTTGTTTTGCTTCAATAAGGTATTTTTCTTCTTTGCTTTTTATTTTTTGTTAAAAAGTGTTAATTCCTTTAATTTTCTAAGAACATTCCCATGTTCTCGAATATGGTGGCAATCTATTTTACCTTCATTAAGCTTTCTTGGTTTTGATTATTTTTGTTGTGCTACATTTTTATTTTGAATTCTGGAAACTTTTATGTTCTACAATCTTTCTGGGACTTGCTCTTCCTCTTATATCTTGAATTCAGAAAAAAGTTGTTTTGTGTTTTAGCTCTTACCACCTTCATGCTTTTAAGAGAAACTTGCTGCCTAATAGGATATAAGTAGAACACAGTTAGCTACTATATATTAGTGCTAATTAATATATAAGAGGAAATCTTTGTTGCTGGTGTGCTTGTGTGCCTTCAATTAGAGAGCAATCCAAGTCAAGCTACCAAGAAAAAGGACCGAAAATGGTCACATTAAATAATAATAATAATAATAATAATAATAATAATTAATAATTAATAATATTATATTAAAATATTTAATATAATTATTTTCAATCTACTTTTTTTTTTCTTCAAAATTTTCACAATACTAATCCAATCAAAATTTTATTTTCACACACAAAATAATAATAAAATAAAAATATATTTAAAAATAGTGAAAATAGAAAATGGAAATAGATTCTTCCTTTTCTCAACACTTCCAAACTTTGTTTGCTAAAATATACATTATGTTGTAAAACTTATGTTATAAGACATAAGGATAAATGATACTTGATTCGAATATTATAACGTAAAAATGATCTGTTATGTTTATTTAAAATTTGAATTGTATAAAAATTGTTTAAATGTATATTATGTAAATAATATTTCTTAATTCTTGTTGTACAATAGCACAATAACTGTACAAATTTTCTCTTATCCTAATTAAAATATTCCACTAAAACTGAAACTTATTATTACTACTATTATATAAGAGGGAATGGCTACAACTGATTTTGTTTTCATCTTACTGATTGCTAAGTTAAGACCTTAGTCTTGTGCAAGTGTTTTGGCAATAGACACTTGCAAACATATTGAGGAGGAGACTTTCAATGAGAAGGATCCCTCCCCTCCACTCCCCAGCACAAATCTATTCTTTGTCTCTTTTAACATTAAATGTAGTTAGTTTCTGCTATTACCAGGATGGTAAATGGATGAAGAAATTTCTGGTGCACATCTTTTACTTAACTATAGAGAATTACTTAGAAAGCTGAGTGCTCCCGTAGGCAGAGTTAAAAAAGGAAAAAAGAGAAAAGTAAAAAAAGTTGGTAATCCGTTTGGCAAGTCATGATTTCTTGAGAATAGGATGAAACTATAATAACAGAATTGTGGATAAGATGTATCTACTCCCAACTCAAAAGGGAAAATGCTATGACATCAGTTAGATGATTAACATATGTTGAGGTTATAGTTGTACCATTCCTTTACATGTACTTCATTTTGGCAGAATGCGAGGGGTAGTGTGGGTTTTCTTGAAATTTTCAATCGAGGGAATGAGAACTTTGATCTTCGCTAGACTACATTAGATTTTTGATTGAGAATGATTAGAAGCAGTGGAGCTCCTAAAGCCAAGTCAAGCTACCGAGAAAAAGGACAAAAAATGGCTTTGAATCAACCATATGTCAGCATGCATCTTTTCAACCATACTTAAGCATTATATAAGTTTTAATAAAGTATGTAATGAACAAGATCATGGTCAACATGAAGACTATTTTAATAGTATAACAGGTAGTGGATTGCTACCACACGAATTAATTTTGAAAGAAAATTGTCCTATCATGGTACTTTCAAAATTTAAATCATATTGAAGGACTCTGTAATGGCACAAGATTAATATGTAAAATATTAGGAGAGAACTTTATAGGAGCTTAAATTGCTTCGAGCGACTTTAAAGGAAAACATGTTTATATATCACGCATTCCTTTAGAATGTACTGATAAACAAAAATGTCCAATAGATTTTTGGAGAATCCAATATCCTGTACGACCATGTTTTGCAATGACAATAAACAAAGCTCAAGGTCAAATGCTTGACTTCCTTGGTGTTTATCTTTTGGAACATGTTTTCTCTCATAGACAACAATATGTTGCTTTATCTCATGTTAGAAGTGCCATAAAGGTTCTTATAAAACCAACACTCAAGGTAGAATCCCCACAACAATCTACCAAAAACGTAGTGTGTGCAGAAATTTATCAATGGATGGAGCTCCAAAACTAGTGAATATTTTTATTTAATTGTGTATACATCATGTAATTGTATGTTATTGCATCTAATGAATATTTATATTTAATTGTATAGTAAAATCTATTCATTGTATGCACTCAAAAAAGTTACTAATATTTTTGAACAAAACATGCAACTTTAAAATAAGATCTATCTTTTTTTAGGCATTTAATTATTACTGTTAGCTAATATAATTTCACTATAATGTTTTCAGTGGTTTATTGTTACAAATAACTAATATGAACTGGCAGTTGTATTATATCAAGGATATCAGTTCAACATCACGAAGCTGGACAGTAAAAGTGCTGGTGAAATCCAAAACATCGCCAAGACAATCATTAAATACTTTCAAGAGATATCAAAAACTTGTGTTTGTCAATAAACGGGTAACAAGCAAGAAATACAATTTGCAAAATCATTTTTTTCTGAATTAATTTTCATTCTCGCTTTAGTGATATTGTCCATTATCCATGTTTGTTTCTCTCTCTCTCTCTCTCACACACACAAGGCATAAATTTTTAGCATAAATACATGTCTAATACACAATTATATTTATAGGGAACAAAAATTGTTAGGATAATATTCGACCTTGATATCAAGCAGTTTGAGAGTACCCTAAATCTGATGGAGACATACTTAATATCGAATGCAAGAGTAGTGCCGTCCAATCCCTATTATGACAACTACGAGAATGAATATCAATGGATTATCAACTCGCAAACTGTAGTAAACAAAGAACTAAAAAATCCTATCACACAGAGCATCATTATCCTAAGATTTTCTCCAATACCTTAGTTGGCCATATCTTCTTAAAGAAAGACTGTTGGTATGACATTATATAAAATATATTTATTACAATATTTTTTGCACACTTATTTCTGACGTGAAAAAATGTATATTTGTCTATTTCTTTGACAGATGTACTCGCAATGGTAAAAAAAAAAAAAAAAAAATTGAACAGCATGTTGTTCAATCTTCTAACAGAGTGCATATTGTTCAAGAGTTTGATATTATAGACCAAGAGGAAAAATAAATTGCATATCTCTTTCTCTAAATCACATATTTTCTTTTGTATAAAACAAAAACTATTAGTTTCACATCTACATTTTATTATGTGTCATGATAGTGCAAGACCAATTATTTTACCACTTTGGAACAACGTGGCATCCTCTGAAGGTAGCAAAATCACTTATTCGGTTATCTAATGCCATTATATCAGCAACAAAACTCACTAACCATACCACGGTAGTACTTATACCAGATGTTATCATTTAAATTTATGCATACAAAACGCATTTTTAGTTTATATAATTCTACACATTTTATTCTTTTCAATCTCAGGCCTATCTCTCGGATCAACACCAGCAACAAATATAGCTATGGATCCACCATACCTAGAAACACAATCGCTAAAAGCATGGTTAGATTTATTTTAAGTACTTCAATTATTGGTGTAACTATCAGACAATGATGCACTTGTAGAATAACTTTAAAAATATACAAAATTAGGTGAGAGAGTAACTAGGAAGCGGTAACAAAATTTCTGCAACAGCTTGATTCAATATGAAAAATCAAATTTGAATGAAAGAATATGCTATGAAAATGCACACAATTGTAGATGTTATTTCCAATGAAAATGTAAGTTTATAAATGATAGATAATCTATCAGCTAATTGAAGCAATAGATATATGAACTTGTAATTTGTTGAAAAACTAACAATAATTATATAACAAACTCCTTCAGATTGATAGACTTTCTATGCGAGTAAAACAAAAATAAGCAACACAACACAACGTTTCTATTATATGGGTTGTAACAAATGCAACACAATAACACATCATATGCAGCTGAGTTTGTATGACCGATTGACTGCAGAGGTTGCAGCTAAACAACAACTACTTGGCCAAGGTAAATCTAAATAATGCACTTGCAAAATTTAATACAATTAATTGTTTTATCTTTTAACACTCCATCTATACCTTTAGAGCTATACTCCTTCTGAGTTGCATGATGGAATTGGTGAATTAAGTGTAACAGTTTTTGGCAATAAGGTTACCATGTTACTTCAAAAAGATGCAATGATGTGCATGAAAATACAGAATAGGGTAAGCCATCATATGCATAAATTATTTTTCCAAATGTATTTAAAAGTAGCTAATAAGAACATGCTTTCATGTAGGATGAAACGCTATGACTAGATTAAATAAATTCTACTCTAAGAAATACTACATATGTTGCAAAAATAAGAAAATTGATAAGGCAAAGGTATGACGAAGAACAAATCTGATATGTTGTTGTAGCACCCCTAACCCGGGGTTTCCCTAAGCTGGGATGCCACTCAGCTCAGTACTAAATCATGCGAACATCGTATCCGATAAGCCTATAAAAAATTTCACAATTCCTGATAAACCACAACAATCAAAACTTACAACATGCTTCAAACTTAATACAACAATATCAGAGTGCCATCGTTCATGCTAATAACCCGACGATGTTCAAAATCAAAACATCACCATAAGTACACAATTCATATATGCCGTAAATCTTAAGTTCATCCTGACATATTACAACATTTCTAAAGCCAGAATGTAACCAACGATGAATTCATATATAACATACATTCACCCAAACGCTATTACAGATTATTTAGTCAAACCTACAATCAGTCCTTGTCCCCAGTCTCATATCTGTTTGAAAAGAAAATAAATAACATGAGGGTGAGTCATAAGGACTCAGTGAGGGACAAGGTAAAGTAACAAATGGTTTGTCAAGAGTTAACAAGTCAACAGTATAATTTATTAACATGGAAATACAAAAGAACACGAATATGCCAGAATGAAGGAAAGAACAATTTTCAAATGACTAGCAAATGCTAGGTCGGGAGCTGTAATCGTCGGTTCAACAGCCTGATCGACTTGACCAATGTTGTTTGGGAGGTGTAGAGCGTCTCAATCGATCACAGTTTGGGAGGAATTTCTATTGACTCGTTTGGCCCGAGACATCAGCCCGATCTAGACTAGGAATACAGTGCCATCCTTATTGCTCCTTGAGCGGAGTACAAGTAAGAGTAAACAAACCCAAGCATAACATGCAATTCAAGTAATCCAAGCAAAACATGCATTTTAGATTGTCCTTATTCCTCTGTTGGGCTTACGGCTTATCCCATGCACACAGCAGGGATTAACGTCCCGTTATTTGAACCATAAGTTTTGGGCTTACGGCTTATCCATGCACTCAACAAGGATTAACATCCCATCATTTCTAGGGTTTTGGGCTTACAACTTATCCATGCACTCAGCAAGGATTAACATCTTGTTATTTCAAGGGTTCTAGGCTCATGGCTTATCCATGCACTCAACAAAGATTAACATCCTATTTTGGGCTTACGGCTTATCCATGTACTTAGCAAGGATTAACATCCCGTTATTTAACATGTTTTCCCCATATACAGAACTCTATCTCTTGGTAAAATCAATAATCATTTGCTAACAGGGCTATATATATGCTGTATAGAAAAAATCAAGTATGCTAGCAAGGCAACAAATAACAACATAGCACGACTTAAATATGCCGACAAAGCCAAACAGGTAACAAGCAAAACGGTTTCAAATTGGATGATATCAAATGAGACAATGAAAGTTCTTGGCGCCAGAACAAATATATTAAATTCTTGTTAGAAGCAGAATCAAGGAATCAAACCCTCATAGGGGTATAATAGTTAATCAACATATAACAACTAGGGATTCAACAAATAACAAGTAAGCTTATACAAGTCAAAACCAAGGTGGTCGAGCCTTACAGGGTTTAACAATTAATAGATAGCGGTAATCAAGTCAAGTACTAGATTGGTAGAACCTCATAAGGGTACATGATAACAAACGAGATCTCAATTAATTCATAAATTCCAATAAACACGAGGCAGTTACAGTTCAGAAATAGGAACCCTCACAAGGGTTTATCAGGATAACAGATAAGTACAAGATGTGCTAGGTTGGCATATGCTCACCTCAATTTCCACAAAAAAAATGCTATCCTTGCCTTATTGTTCGTCAAATCCTAGCTCCTTGTCACCTAACCAAAAGAAAGAGCTTATTGTCAAAGCACTCATTTTGACTCTATAATCATAATAATACGAATAGCAGTCTAAAATTGGTCGTTATACAATTAATATGGTATTTTAGGGTTTGGTTTCGATCTTATCAAGAGGTGACATATTAATTGCGTTGACAATACCACAATATTACAATAATCATAATTGCTTGATAAAATCAGATTTCTATTCATGACTATCCTTGCCTCATTACACAAAATTACTTATAATAGCTTAACCATGGTTTATAATCCAAATTTTTACCCCTTATGGCTCAATTACATAAAATTAGGGCTTTATCACCTAATTAACCAAGATTATTATATATATATATATATATATCAAAATTCGGGTCCACTAACTTATATAATTATATGCATTTTTCAATTTTTTGAATCATATCGTGTATTCTTTCATTAGTACAATGTATCGCAAGATTTGGAAGGTATATACATACACATGCACATAATTTTAAATCCAATTCTGGCCATTTACCCAAATCCTTGTTATCGAGGAGGAATTTTCACGATCAGCTTCCATGCATGTGACCACCACGTCGAGATGAACAAATTGTCCTAGCACTGCCACAGGCTGCCGTAGAAACTCGCCGCCACCACCGTTGGGTACGTTTCAACTCAACGAACACAACCCCCATCAATTTCTATATTTTCCATTGAATTGAGGGTCAATTTTCCGCCTAAACCGCTTGACACCACCACCTACACCGCGCAATTTTCTTCCAATTCCGTCGTCGCCAGTGGACGTCTCTGGGAATAAATGGTACCAATTTGTTCCTTGAGCTGAGGGCTACAAAACCCAGTATCCACACCTAAGTTTTAGTCACCAAAGCTAGGGAACCCACCACCATCGTCGCGACTTCAACTTCGGCTAAGATTTCCCGCCGCTTCACGTGTCGGTTTCTGCTGAGGATAAGAAGAGTTTGATCGATCGTTTTGTGAAGTTTGTGTGAAGTTCAAGGGCTGCCAGAGAGAATCATAGGAGAGAAAGAGAGAGAGGGTGGTGCAGTGAAGAAAAGGAAGGTGCTGGGGAAGAAAATGAAAATTGAATGTTTATAAGAGTTATTTTGAAAAATTACAAATTGACCCCAAAAACTTCCTCTCGCCTCCAATTCGGTCCCTTAACCATTTCAGAGCTTCAGATTAGCCCCCAAAACTTCAATTCAGTTGCAATTGAGTCCCAGGATAATTTAGAGCCTTAGATTGACCCATTTGACCCTCAAAAATTTAAAATGTTGCTCAATTAAGTCTTTTCTATTTATATTTTAATCCTCAAAGCTTTTAAAATTAAATAAATTTAAATAAAAACTTATAAAAATCAATTTTAATAACTACTACAGATAATACGATTTCTAGGGGTGTTATAGTTATTCTCAGCTTTACTGAAGAAAAAATCCCAAACATGCCGACATTTGAAACTTGCTCAAAGATGATAGCATCGCAAGAAAGCTCTTCTACAAGAGCACAACTTGAAGAACATGTTAGCCAAAAAGATGTAATTTTATTCCTTATCTTACTCGCAAATTAAAATATCACAAATAAAATATCATGATAAATGAAAACTTGTATCAACACAGATTCAAAAAGAGACCCAAGAACTGCTCAATTAAGGAGACTCAAACTACCATCCCTGAGCTCTGTAGATTCAAACCACTGAACAGGCAAAGAAATGAAAGTAAATATGTATAGTTATAGCAAATAGTATCTTCGACATCTTTTGCTACACTGGGGAAATTTTTATGTTAATCACAATCCTTTTTGACATACAACTAGCATTTTATATTATGATATGTACATATTGATGACTATACTTCTTCAATATTTCTTTCTACTGATGTTCTACAGTTTTTGCATTAGCTAGTCTAATTTCATATTGCGTAGATCTTATTGTGAATTTGTAGTATATGTACCACCTCGACCTATAGTAATAATTTATTTTTCTAAATTCTACTGGTACACTTAATTTAGAAATAGTATTGTTGAACAAAGGCTTCAAATGCAAGCAAATTAATCTCCTTAGAAAAAGTCAACATATTGAGCAAACCTAAATGTCCCTATTCAATTGAGCAATTCGGTGGTCAACTCCACATTTCAGCGAGGCAGACCAGAATTTGGAGCAAAAAACTTTGACAATGGATCTAGTTTTTTTTCTTCGGTGGTCATGTCTAAATTATAGGGTAAGTCCTTTTTTTTTTCATTAGACCTAGTTTATATTTGTAATTAATAAGTTAATCATAATTTATTTTTTATTTTTCTAGACTAGGGGTTATTGTGGAGTTTTCATATGGTTGGACCCTGAAATGTGCCCTAGGTCCAAACAAATAATTCCTCGATTGTTGGCAAAAAAGAAGAAATTAGAAGAGCAATTAAATGAATTCTTGATAAAGGAGGAAAAAATGGAGGCCGAATTGAGGGAAATGAAGAGCAAAGTAAAGTTGCCAGAGAAAGAAGTTGATGCATTGAAGAAGAAAAAAGTTTGTGTTTTAATTGTATTGGCAATTATTATTGGTTTATTTGCAATAATGATAAGGTTTTTGATATTAAAAGATAACAATTTAGGAAAAAATGTGAACAAATTGCAACTTATGTAATTGTTCTTGTAATGTTTGTTTAATGCTACTTTTATGCTTATTGGTAGGATGTTAAACCTCAAGGGTAATTTGATTACTACATCCTTCACAAATTGCTTTTTAAATACAAAATAATATCCATTGGGCATGTCACCAAATTAATTCAAAGAAGAGCAAGTGCAAACTTAAACTAACAAACAATTGTATGGTCAAACTATTTTTTTTTTTTTTTAGATTCAGGATATATTAGCAATCAAAATGAGAGATTACAAGTCCTGAGCTTTTGAGCAAAACCAAAATAAATAAGTACTTACTTCCCTTACAATATTAATATTAATTCAAGTCTCCCCTAAAGAAAGAGAAAAATTCATGAATTAAAAGCATTAATCTCATCTAAAGGGATTGGGGGCCATATGAAATTAAAATTTAAAAAGCAAGATTGTAGTGGGAAGGAAATCCACACTATCCAAGCAATCAACATTAAGCTCCTCAATTCAGCGAAAAATTGCATCCTACAAGCCCAATTAAGGAACAACTTCGACTCCCCACTTTGGCAAATGGATTAAATTGGAGAGCAATTGCAATTCAAAATGCGCTAGTCAAATTGCAATTCAGCAGATTAATAGTGTCCAAATTAGAATTGGATTTGAATCCCAGAACCAATATTTGCAGCAGAATATCTGGTGGCAACGTGTGCAAGTAGGAGACCAACACAAAAGCAACCTGCCAATCAATAGAAATTAGGCCAAAAAAGATACACTGTTAAAGGCAAAATCCAGCAGAGAATTTAAGCGAATTGAGTCCAAGGATCTGTTCAAAGCCAACCACAAAAGACTGAATCACAGCAGAATATTTCTGTTACAACAGACCAACAAAGTTCAGAGGACCAACTGTAATTCAAAAAAGCTAAACCAACTCTGATCCAAAACATCCATTGCAGCAAATTGACAAAGCCAAAGCAGCGCATTGCTAACCCAAGCCACAAGATGATTTAAAAACCAGCAAAAAGAGTTCTCATAAACTACAAATTTATACTTATTTCACTTATCAGAACCAGACTCAAAACCAGCTGATCGAAATTGACCACAACAGCAAGTAGGAACTATGACAGCCACAGCCAAAACAAGCAACATATTACGTCCTAAAATCATCTGCCATTGCATCCACAAGACAAAAGCGAAAATCTCAGCCAGTAATTCTAAACAACCAAATTCAACATAATGCAGCAAAATTCTGGCAGAAGTAATTTTGACTACAAATAGTAAATTTTTTAACACTAAACATAAAAAAAAAAATTCATTACTCAAAGTATTCTAATTGAGAACACAAAACTTACCATAATTTGGTGTCCCAAGGTTTGAGTTTTTCCTTCGTGCCATTCACCGCGAAACAATTTGAGCCTTCCCCAACTTCGTTTTCAATACTCCAAAGGTGTAGAATCTTCAACACTAAGTGAAATACCTCTAAATAAAAAACATTTTCTTCATTTAATCGAAGCAATGGTCGAATTTTGGGTTGGATTAGAATTTAGGGTTTATGTTGATTTGGGGATTAGAAGTTAGGCTTTGCTTTCGGTTTTCCAGAACAACCCGCAGCATGTGAAAAAATCGGTGAAAACATTCTGCCTTCTTCAAGTCACATGAAGTTGCCGTTAGCTGTCAAACGGTGGACTTGACAGAAGGATGAGACTGAATGAAAAAATTGAACTTTGGGGATGCAATGTGACACAAGTGAAAACACGGAGACCAACACTTGTTATTCAAAATAACAAGCCTACTACGCATGTTAACCAAGTAAAATAATTTCAGCATCCTCAGATAGCTTTGAGACCTTGTTCTTGTATTCTGCTCCAATAGAAAATAGCATGCATGCTCCAAACTTCTTGATCCAAAAGAGGAAATAAAAAAAAAAAAAACAAAAACGAACAATTAAGAATGCAATTTGGAATAAAGCAGTCAACCAAGAAAAGCATCCCACAATGCTAGATAGATTGAGTAGAATCTGTTAAGAAATGGACCTTGGGCCTAACTCAACCCCAAAAGCTAGCTCGTAAGGTGAGGATTGACTAAAACCATATATAGAGACCACGAGGACACTAACACACCCCGCACACGCCCAAAAATAAACATCTGAAGCGTTGAATGACATGAAATGGGTAGCCTAATAACAGTGGATAACCCAACATCGGGAATAGGTGGCTCCGATACCATGTTAAAGAATGGACCTTGGGCTTAATTCAACCCCAAAAGCTAGCTCGTAAGGTGAGGATTGTCTAAGACCATATATAGAGACCACAATTTATTTATTTCACCGATGTGGGATACTAATAGAATCCATCATCAAAATTCCAGCACCACTTTCCGCAAAATTTCCATAATTGCTCCTGAAAAGAAAATGTTTGTGAGCTATTTGAATTGGCAATCATCCCAGCTATGAACGAACCATTCCCAATACAGCCATGAACAATCATCAAAATTATTGCTTTCAAATATGATCAAGCAAATTCCAGCAACCAATACGACTAATTTTTACATTTAAAACCAAAACAAAGGCAGCAGATTGAAACCACATAAAAACTGAATTTTGGGAGAGGGGGTGTTGCAAAAATATTAAAGGCTGTCTTTAATTTTTGTGATTATTACACATTGAAGAAAAAACCAAACTAAGATTTTATTCATACATGTGAGAAAGAAGATCATTGCAATCACAACACATTTGAAAGTTTTAATAGAGTTTTATTTAGTTAAGATTTCGGCGGAGTTAACCAATAAGGAATTGACATTCATGATAAATTGTGCATTTCTTTGTCCCAAATTATTCTGGTAGCATGTTTTTGAAAATATTTGATAATGTATGTAACTCTCGATTTTGAATCTAATTATTATTTTTTAAGCGAAAGCAATTTCTTTTTTTATAATTTTATTTTCACATGTATTTATACATACATGCTCAAATCCCATAGAGTGAAGAAATTTATTTATTGTGCCAAGTGTCACTTATGCTTTATTTTATTAATCTTTTTGCAGAGAACTTAGTTTAGGATGAGGAAGACGAGCAATTTTGGGTATGGTGATAAGAAATCTATTTTCTTTTTAGTATTGTTTTAGAGGATGAATTACAGCTACCACTCCTGAGGTTTGGTGTAATTATGAAATGGTCCTCGCTTTTTCAAATATTACAAAAATCCTCTTGAGGTTTGTCACCGTCCACCAAATTAAACCCAACCATTAGCTGCCATTTGGGTTTTTGAAAAACACCATAAAAAATGGCATGTGAAATTTTAAAATTATCCTTTAGATTAAAACCTCAATTTTAGCCAGGTTTGATTGTGGACAAAAATACACTTGAGGGTTGTATCATCATATATGGAATTTATATAAGGATTAAATGGTAATATTACTATACTATAAGAGGTTAATTATAAGAAAAGGATTTATGTACATATACACATAGAATATAATACTATATACAATATATATGTATATATAAACACACCCCTCCCCCTCCCCTTCCAGATCTAGCCATGGCGACCGTCGATCTCCATGTTGCGGCGCCCACTTGGCAGCTATGGCTGCCATGGCCAGCAGCCGATGCCAGAAGAAGAAGAGTGTAGGAGGTGATGGGAGGAGTAATGAGTTTGTATTTTTTCAAAAAAAAAAAAAATAATAATTAATAAATAATTGAGTTAAAATATATAATTAACTTATCTATTTCTAATTAATATAGTTTTTAATTTTTTATTTATTGTGTTTTTAATTAATTGATAAATTTAATTAATTATTTTAGATATATTTATTATTTGGATAAATAATTTAATTATTTTAAGTATCTTCATCATAGATATGATTATTATTTTGATAAATATTTTATTAAATGTAAAAAAAAAATCATTTTTTATTACTAAATAGTTTAGTTAAAATACATATACATTTAAATTTTTTACTTATTTAGTATTAATCAGTATATATATATTTATGTTATTATGCTTTTAATTAATTTATTTATTTAAATAAATTTTATTAGTTATTTATTATTTGTTTTAATATTTGAATACATAATTTAATTATTTTAAATATCTTTATTTTAGATATGATTATTATTTTAGTAAATAATTTAATTAAATTTAACTAAATTATATTTTAAAACTGCTTATTATTTTGTTTAATATGTAACTCAACTAATAAATTTATTTCTTATTTAATATTAATAAATTAATTTGATTATATAAATTTTAGATATATATACTACTCAACATAATTCAAAATGTTAAGATGCCATAATACATAGAGGGGCATTCCGGTCTTTTGTTATTTCACCAATTTTCAGCCTTTTTTATTTTTTTATTAATTTTACTGTTTGGGCATTTTGGACTTTTCACATTTTTCGTCTACCTTTACAAATAGGTTTGTCGATTTATGGGATTTTTTGTAATTTTTGAACAAGCGAGGATATTTTTGTAATTACACTAAATCTCAGGGATGGTTTTTTTTTTAATAATTTTGCTGTTTGGGCATTTTTTGACTTTTCATTTTCTGTCTACCTTTATAAATAGGTTTGTCGATTTAGGAATTTTTTTGTAATTTTTGAACAATTAGGAATCTTTTCGTAGTTACACTAAATCTTAGGATTGCAGCTGTAATTCATCCTTGTTTTTAGGTTCATCTTTGTTCTTTTGTTTTAAATATTAGTTTATTGTTGAGGAGATTTTTCTTTTTATATTTTTAATTGTTAGGTTTGATATTAAAAGCAAATATTTGAATTATTTTCTACGGTGACAATTTTGGGATTTTCAATAATATTTTTGAGATTTTGGTATGCTCGATTTTGATTCAATGGCTTATTGTCTCTGAATCTTTAGAGTTAATGAAGTTGTGCTGTGTCCCGAATTTGTAGCTTGCCAGCTCCATTTAATGGCAGGCTTAATTAGTGAGTTCACCATTTTTAATTTTGGTACGGTTGGTTTGGCCAATTTTATACAAACCATGAACACTTCATAATTTTGGGAGAGGGGGCACTATAAAAATTTTAACGACTATCTTTATTTTGTGATTGTTACACGTTGAAAATTAAAAAAAAAATGAAAAGAAAAGAAATTAATATTTTAGTTATATATATATATATATATAAGCAAGAAGATCATTGGAATCACAACACATTTGAAAGTTTTTAGCATTATTTTAACTTGCTAGAAAAGTGCCTGTATCAGGCACGTGTATATATAGTTATTTTTAAACCACCGTTATTAGTAAACTACTGACACTACAACAGAAGTGTTATCTGGTGACATTTAGTTAGTGATATTTTATATTTTAATATCATAAAAATTATAATATAATGACAGTTGTACCAAATGCCATAATAATATAACATTCAGTGGCATTTCATTAATAAAACACAAATAAAATTACGACACTTGTTTGGAAATGTTAGCATACATATAATTTAAAGACATGTATGTAGTGCCACTATTTTCTTGAGAAAGAATGACACTTACATTTACTTTTAGTGTCACTTAAAAAAAATGTCATGAAGTATTAGTGACATTAACTTAATAATGACATTTATAACCTAGTGACACAGAAAAACTGTATAGTGATAGTTATAAAAGTGCCATTTATAGTTACTTTTAGTGTCACCTAAAAAAATGTCATGAAGTATTAGTGACATTAACTTAATACTGGCATTTGTAACCCAGTGACACAGAAAAACTGTATAGTGATAGTTATAAAAATGTCACTATACAATAATATTTAATGGCATTTGTTTAATAAGTGACACATACAACAATGATATTTAATTAAACATGACAACATAATTATATTTTAAAGGCACTTAACCAGTGTCATTAATTGCTTTCAAATACAACTACATTTGAAAAAAAAAATATACAAAATATTTAGTGAAAATAACATTATTTCATTTTATAGTTTAGTTTGGTAAATTTTATAAATTTAAATAAATATATTTAACCAGTGTCACTAATTTTGTTTTCATATTTTTGAAAAGTATCAAAATTAAACATATTTGTCAATTTTTTCTCTTCATCTGTACATTATAACTTTATCCTTTCTGTTTTCTTTATAGATCTCCAATTATATTATTTCTTCCATCTTCATTTTTAGTCTATTTGAATTTTAAATGTCTTATTTTATAAAATAATTCAAAGTAAAAGCAGTTAAATAACTAAGAAAATACATTTTCATATACAAATAAATAAATGTTTAGTCCTATTTAATCTCTAAATTTAATATTTGTGTCATTCACTAGTTGAACATTTAAAATTTCTAAAAGTCAATTATTTATTTACTTCCTTTCACCATTTAATCTTAAATAAATTTTAATTAGATTATAATATAATGGTAAAAAAGAAAAAAGAAATGTAAATTGAAAAGAGAAAAGTCAAAAAGCAATAAAGAAAAGACAAGCACTAACACCATTTCTTAGCACACATGCATTTCGTCCCAAACCCACAGCACATTCTAAACAAATCTTCCGTTTCCTTTTCTTTTCTTTTTTTTTTTTTTTTTTTGGTCTTTTGTTAATTTTGTTTTTAATTGGAAAATCCAAACAATTTGATCATTAATTCTGTGAAATGGTGCAAATTACATGCCAACATTCCATTTGATGCTTTCTAAAGCATATTAGTACAAATCAATTAATAAGTATTAGATCTATCTTTCCTTAAAACTCAATCATCAAGCATGGTAATATGAAAAATTCTCTAAACATTGAAAAATATTAGAGGGAGATCACTCAAATAATTAGAGGATGATAAAAAAATTGGAGGGAAAGCATATCTAGGGCTTTTTAAGAAAATTATTGGGTTTTTGTTTCACCCTCAAACTCATAGTGCATCAGCTATTTCCCGAAGGTATGTGTATTTCATTTCATAGTTATGTTATTAGTTTTTATTTTTTTTAATTTACTCTTTCCTCCAATCTGCTTCAACAAGCTTGAACTACGGTTTCTTTCAACAAAATTCCAATGTAAAAAACTTACATCTAGCCTCCTTATTCATATTTTATAGATATAAAATGATCCCTACATGAAATTTCATTTAAATGAGAATGCAAGATGTCAATTAGAAATGAAACTGAATGTTGATTGTGTTACAGGTATATGTACTTTACATTTTAGATCAATTTTAATTTTGGACTTTTTAGTTTTATGAATAGCAAATTATTTTTATTTTTGGTTATTTTAATTGTATATGATAATGATTACTTTTTTATATTGTTTGTCGTACTTGTGCAGATTTTGAAGGATGTAGATGCTCGGCTTTATGGATGATTCAAATGCTTTTAGAAGATATATCACTTCAAGCTTTAGATTATCACCTTTATTTTTGATTTAGTTGCTTTCTACACATTTGTAAACATACATTAGTATTCTATCTTTTTGATAGAGCTACTTATAATTTTGTCTGTTTACTCATTCGGAACATGGGTTTGATAAGTGATGTTTCTAAGAAGGTCATTTTTATTTATATGAAGCAAAATCAATTATTTGATGGTTTCTTTTAAATATTTGCCTATAACTAGATTGACAAGATTAGTGATTAAAATGAATAATATAAGATTCTAATGTACATTTATATTTATGATTATGGTGACACATTAAAATGTCAAATTAATCATTTATATCATACTTTGAAATGTCAGTAAATAATTCTTTTGTGACATTTGTAAGGTAACTATATTTTAAAAAAAAGTGACAAGCTGAAGTGTCACGAAAAGTACTTTTTTATGACATTTTTAAATGCAATAATTTATATATGTTGTGTTATTTTAAAGTGCCAACAAAATTAAATTTTATAGCATTTTAAGATGCCATTAATGTACTATTTTGTGGCATATTAATATGTCATTTAAAAAATCTTTTTGTGATATTTTAATACATCATTTACTATAATTATGATGGCATGAGAATACGTCACTAAAAGGAACTTTTTATGACATTTTGATATGTTATTTGTTACATTTGTTATGGCATCTTATAATGTCATTTCATAAAACTTTTGTGGCATTTTAATATGTTACTCTATGCAAATCTTGTGACATGTTAGTTTGACATTTTTTAAATAAATCGTGGCATTTAGGTATGTCAATTAATGCATTTCTTGTGACATTTCAATATGTCATTTATTCTATTTCTTATTGCATTTTCTTAATGCTACAAAAGGGTAAAATAGTGGCATTTTTACCTTTAGTTACACCTACCTAGATGACACTTTTAAAAAATGCCATTATATGCAAAAATGTCACTATAATACTATATAAGTGGCATTTTTTAATGCCTCTAATGCAAAAAGTGCCTGTATCAGGCACGTGTATATATAGTTATTTTTAAACCACCGTTATCAGTAAACTACTAATATATATAACCTAAAAAATTGAAAAAGATACAAGTTAAATCTCATAATAAATATATTGATCACGAGTTAATCAATATTAAAATATATGATGATAATTAATATTAATTTTAAATTTGTATAAGAGGACACATAAAGAATCTTTTCCTTATTAGTTTGTATTTTATTTCTTATATATAATTTATTATCTAGGACACTTGATATTATATTTATTTTATTATAAATATTATATTAATAATTGTCACTGTTGTTTCATTTCATTTTTTACAATAAGCCTCTAATTTGTTTTTATTTTATAATTTGTATATCAAATTAGTATGTTTTGCATATTGACTGGGTGCAAAGCCAGTTAACATATATTTCTACTACAAAAAAAAAAAAAAAAACCAAAGAGTTAGCTACGACTAATTCGTAGTTGATACTAAAAATTTGTAACTTTAATTATGAGATTGACCTAGCTAAATCCGAAGTAGATGCTCTCAGCTAACCCTTTTTACGACAAATTCATAACTGAAAATTATTTTATTTATGTGGATATTGTCCAGCTAATCTGTTATGCTTTCAACGAGCAAGTCTACAAATTGATAGTTAATAATTTTTTGTTGCTTGTTATTTTAAAAAAATTATATTTACTATGAAAATTTGTAATTATGATTCATAGTGTTGTAGCTATGAAATTAATTTCGTATCAAATTTTATGTAGTAGATACCTTAGTCTTTAATAGTGTTTTGTTATTTGAGAATTATTCAACTTTTTTCCACTTATTGTTCAATGGATTTTGTGTATAATACCATGATTTAGAAAAGAACAAAAGAATGGAGAGATCAAGTTTAAAGTATAGAGATTAATTACAATTTTAAAAAGGATAAGTATTACAAAAACTGATTTAATAAATTTTACACTAATACTAAGATTAGTTGAAGTTATTAAATCACTCAAATCTTGTGGTATAATACAAATCATAGATTTGCAGTTACTCTTATTCCATCTCATTTTGATTCCCTTTTTTTTTTTTTTTTTTTCTTCCACCTACTACTCCCCTTCTTCTTCTTCTTTCTCTTTTATGACAGTTAATTTGTGCAAAGAAGAAAATATTACAAAAAAATATTATGAAATACCTCTAAAAAAAAAAGAGGGAAACAAAAAGAAAAAAAGTACAAATCTTAAACTCCAAAACACAACTAAATACAGACTTGATGAACTCTGAACAAGTAAAAAGAGTTTGAAGTTAAATCTATCCAAAACAAAAACAAGAAGAAGGAGTTTGCAGTTAAACTATTAACGCATCAAATGTCTATGGAAATAGATACTCATCCACCCTCTGCTTTTTGAGTTTGAATATATACTGATAAGCTCATCATCAACAATGATTAAAATCTCTGAAAACTCCAATAGAAAATAGATTCGTATCAGTGACGACTAGAAATAGAAATGCTTCCCAAGAAAACTTAAGATTGAGGAGTTAAGTCAAGAAGAACAGTGAATGATGGTTTATATACTTGTCGAATTACTTCTATATATAAAATTAAGTTATTAAATAGAGACTTGAATAATTATTCAACTTTTAGATTGAAGGGGTGTGTAGTCACTAACCTTATCAAAAGCAGAGGAATCAATTTCTCCATGTATCCCCAACTCGAACTTGTAGGGCATAATTTCCCAAACTTTGTTGTTCCTCTTGTATCCGCTTGGCCGACTCCACAAGACTTTCGTTCCACCTTTCAACCTCAATGAGTTCTAGTGCTGGAAATTCTGCTATGCCATCTGGAATCTCAAGTAGATTCCAACAAGCATAAAGCACTAGGCACTTGAGGCTTGGGAAGTGGTTACTTTCAGTTATCCATTGAGGGAACTTGAACTCATCAATAAGCAGAAATTTCAGTCGAGGAAATTCATCTTCACTTGTTTCCCACTTGTCTCCATAGCAAGCAAAATCTCTTAGTTTAAGCACCTCAAGATTAGGCAAGGAACCAACAATCGACATATCTTCCCATGGAAGTTTCAGACCAACCAAGGTTAACTTTTTCAGGGTTGTTGGAAAAGCAGGATTAAGGTTTCCCAAAATAGAACCTGAATGTACCTCTAACTTTAGCTTTTCAAGTTGACGCAAATGGACAAGATTATCAAGGTGAATGTCTCGAACATATACGTTTGTCCTATAAATGATTCCTAATTTCTTCAAGTTTGGAATCATTTTGAGGATCTCTTCAGTACATTTGAAATCATTTACTCTCGAAAGTGTTTGCAGGTGTTCTAGAGGAAAAGTTGGAGCTCCTTGTGGAATAGTGGATAAGGGACCAATAAATATTAGATGCCTTAATTGTGGCATCCTCCAAATTTCCATTGGCAGACGTACTGAAATTAGTGGTATGCCACCCCGCATTGTCTTTCTTCGATGAAAGATTAAGGTTTGAAGATTCCGAAGGTTTAGTATGGATGGAGGAATAACTGATTTTACTAAATAGGTAAAAGCAAGGTACCTTAAATGAATCAGCTCAAATACTTCAGCAGGCATCTCGGAGTTTATGAACGGTGGAAAATCCTTAGCAAGACTACTCACATCTAATACCCTGAGCAATCTAAATTTTCCCAAAGAGCTTAGTGAACTTTCATCAAAGTGGAAGCATATAATAGTACGGATGCTTGAGCAATAAAAGTTTTTAAGTCTACTCAGATCAGAAAAAACAATAGTACTTATGCGGTGATGATTTTTTATGCTTTCAATTATAGAACTTTTGAAAGCATACCCCGTAACATTTAGAAAAAACTTCTCTTCATGTGCTTTTCTTATGCACAAGTCCCGCACAAGATCATGAATGCTGCAACTTTTGATTTTGCCATTAGCCTTTCTTCTACTGACCAAAACAAGACTTCTCTTCACAAGATCCTCCACATACTCTTCTGCCACCTCCTCAAGACATTTAGATTCACTTGGTTTCAAAAAGCCCTCAGCCACCCATAATTTGATGAGTTCACATACACGAATTTCATAATCTTCTTTAAAACCTCCCATGTATAGGAAACACGGTCTCAAATGATAAGGTAAGTGGATGTAACTTAAAGATATTATCTTTGCAGACAGCTCCTCATTTGCAATGCTGATAGCTAAACTTACATTTTTTGCAATATTATACCAGGATTCTTGAGTCTTATCGACGGTGGACAAGAGTCCAGCAATTACAACGATTGCGAGAGGCAGTCCTCTACAGCTTCTTGCGATTGTCTTTCCAATAGTTTTCAATTCAAGAGGACAATTTTCTCGTCCAAACACCTTATTTTGAAGCAAATTCCAACTTTGATCTATATCCATGAATTGCATCTCATGAATAGGGCTAGAAGAGTCGGGATAAGCAGCCACATCAAATAGCCTTGTGGTTAAAATGATTCGACTCCCATTATAGTCATCAGGAAATATCATCTTTACATCATCCCAAGCCTTTGTACTCCAAATATCATCCATCACGATGAGATACCTCCTACCCTTTAATCCTCTGTACACAAGATCTTGTATTGATTCATTGCTTTGTATTTTTACTTTCATGGAAACTAGGAGGGTTGAAAGAATTTCTTGTATACTATAATCTTGTGATACTGTGACCCAAGCACGAATATCAAAATGTTCTACAGTTAATGGATCATTATAGGAATTTCTAGCAAGAGTAGTTTTGCCAATACCTCCCATACCGAAGATTGGTATGACTTGGAGTTTGGATGATTCTCCACATAATCGAGCCTTTATTGCCATCAAGTCGTCGTCAAGACCAACCATGGGGCCATCTTTGCTGGTGGGTGCAATTAGCCTTGACGGTGAAGTAGCAATAGAAGAATACTCGTTACTGAGTTTTGCATCTTTGGTTGTGGTGCTATTCTTGATCTGCATCGCTTTTCTCACCACTTTTTTCAACTTTTTAAAATTAAAGTGAAGCCTAGGTCTTGTATCGATGCCACCTTTTTTTCCTTGGAGCCATATAAACTTGCTTTTCAAAAGCTGTGAAAACTTAGCGCTTTCAGGTCCTGCAGCCGACTTGGAGATATAATGTTGCCGAATTTGTTTCGACAAAAAATATTCAATAATATCTTCTGCTTCACTTGCTACATCCCTAATTCGTCCTTCCAAACTATTGGTTTTCCCTGGAAAATCTTCAAGAAAAGCTTTCAAGAAGGTTATGTATTCGTTGATAGATATAATTTGTTGTTTTTCGTGAAGAGAAATGGAGTATTGATCATGATGGTGTAGTAATTTATCAATGGTTTGTTCAAGTGAAATAAGAGCAGGATAAGCCATATCAAACCAAAATGAAGAAAGAATAACAAGGGCTATGTTAGAGAGAAAGAAGAGAAACAAATTCAGAGAGAACTGATTGACCAAACTTTAAGTCTTCTCATTCAAACTATTTACAGTCTCGCATTGTTAATTATAGGTCGACAAAGTATTGTGGAATTGCTTTTGTGGTAGCCCAAAAACAATATTCTTTCGAATTTTGTGATGATTAGTGTGAAATCTGAACCACCGAACTAAAATATTTATTTATAAATATCTTTTTAGCTTTTAAGAAGTGGTTTTATTCATTAGCAATTAGGACATGTCTACGGTGAGGTATGCTAGTATCTACCTCATGTAAGGTATCATTAAATTAAATGACACATATCTTTTTACAACAGGTTATTGTTAATTGTACAACAAGTTGTTGGTTCATATTTTAAATTTTAGTACATTAAATGCTTGGTAAATATTTAAAAAGTAATTAAAAGATATTTTTCAAAAAAATCTATTATATTAGATAACATAATTTCATAATTTTTAATTATATATTTTATAATATTAAAAAATAAATATATATAAAATAATATAGTTAAATATAATTATCTTTATTTATTAACTAAAATAAAAAATTTAAGAATAAATATAAAATTAAAAACCATTATCCTAACAATATAATTTAATTTTAAAATAATTTTAATATAATTTAAATTATTTTGAATAATATAATTTAATAATTTTACAAAATAATTATTTTGGATCAATACTTAATAACATATAAAAATATAAATATATTTAAAATAATTTGATTAAATTAATAAATTAATTAAAATAAGTAAATTAAAAATAAAATTAAAAAATGAAAAAAAAACAAAAATGAAAAAAAAAAAAAAAAACCTTATTCCACCCCACCCCGCGCATCGCTGGTCCCCCGTCTCCCCCGCCTCCCCTCCTTTCCCGGCCAACACACCATCACACACACACACACACACACACACCCCCTCCGGCGCACCACATGTCCCATGAGTCCTCCCCGGCAGCACCCTCCCCTTCTTTCCCGGCCAGTTAGCCAGCCGCCGGCCATGGGAATCGAATTTGATTGGGGGATGGGTTTTATATATATGTATATATTTATACGTGTAATATAGATGTGTATATATATACACATGCTTATGCATATATATTATTTTAAAATATTTTGTGGTATTTAATTTTTAGCTTTTTATTTTTTTTTAATTTTTTAGTGTAAGATTAAATGAATATTTCATATTCTATGGTTTTTTCATAAATATATCAAATTTTAATTTTTTTTTATAAATAGATAATAATTTCTGTCAATACTTTTAATAATAAAATTTTATTATTGATCGTTTTTTTTTTTTTAGTACAATGAATCATTAACATCCGATCAAAACCAACCATCAAGCAATCGTACAAGTAGCAGATTAAATGTATTTGTTATATTGCTAACTAATCATTAAAATAAAAGGTTATGATTTTACATTTTAAATAAAACGGTTTATATTAAGTACATTTTAAATAAAACGGTTTATATTAAGTACATTTGTACATTGCTCACATGAGATATGTACAATTAAGATTGCGCCGTAGACTACTCCTAGCAATTATCTATTGCTTTTTCCTTTCTTTTTCTTTTTTCTTTTCATTTCTTAATGCATGGTTTGCGCACAAAGTATGTGTTTGTTTATTAATCACTTGTTAGAAATACAAAAGTTGCATACAAAAAACATAGCACCCGTTTGGTTTTATTTTGATTTTCAATTTAATTTCATTTCCATCGTTTTCAGAATTTTGAAAAGTAGTTAGTGAAAATGAGTTAAAAATAAATTTGTATTTGGAGAGATTATTGGAAAAATAGTAATGATTATATTGGGTTTAGTATATTGTAGGTGGAGAAAAATAGAAATAATGGAGTAAAGAGAAAAGAAATACATGTTATTAGGAGAAAATATATAGATTATTGAAAATAATAATGTCGAGTGAAAATATATAAAAAGTTATGTATTCCATTTAGAATGATAGAAAATGTGAAAATGGAGATTGGAAATGAAACCAAATCAGCGCATAGTTTACAACCTACACAAGATTAATTAAAAAATAATAACTTTGTTTTTTCAAAAAAAAAAAACAATGACCTTGTATGAACATTCAAGTTTAATTTCTATTTATCAGTACTTTGTGGTACTCTACGTATGCATTTTTGCAGTACCTTATTAGATAAAAATGTAAAACTGAATATTCTAATTTACAGAACCTATAATAAATTATGTACCCCTCTCCATCTAAATTTTGTTCTAAGATATATATAAAATGACTATATCTGATCAGTGAAGACCATTTTTCTTTTTAGATTGAATACATTCAATTTGTCATTCTTAACTATAAAGTCATCATGATTACCAACAAAAGCACATGCTGGCCTAATAAATTAAATTGTTATAAGACGACTTTAAAAATCTATCTCCAAAATAGATAAATAAAAATTATTTATTTTATGGAAACATCTGCACGTGCCCAAGTACCAAGTGTGTTTATATTAAAAAAAATGTATAATTTTTCTTTCCCCTCCATCTTTACTCCATGTTTTATGATAAACTTGTAGTTAGATATCCAAGACAAATGATATATTTATAAGCCACTTTCCGACAACAATTCACTCAATAAGTAACAAGATATATTTACATAACTATGGGTTGACTAGGGTTTGATAATCATGATTTTTCTTAATATTTTATATCCCTTGAAAAATTGATATGCATAAAAATAAAAAAAGTTTAATCATTGATAATTAAGTTGATTTACTAAATTAACTTTTTTTTTAATTTAATAAAGCCTAATAATTTAAATGTCAAATGTTTAATTATTCTTATTAAAAATTAATATATAATTAAAAATCAAAATAAAAATAATATTACATACATAAATAAATAAAGAGAATTTAATAATTTTAAATTAGGCAAATTATAAAATCTCATTATAATTAGAAACACCATCAAATAGCCCCAATTTTGTAGATCATTCATTCCAATTTTTGTTTCACCCTCTATTCCACTACATGAATATATAACACATTTATGAAATATTTCCTTATAAAAATAATTGACTGAGAATAAGATACACTTGGCATATATACAACACATTGGAATAGAAGATGAAATACGGAACAAAGTAGATGATCTAAGGTGCCAATTTTAAACCCCAAATTCAAACCTCACAACCTCTCCAGCCACCGTGCCAAGCCTCCAACGGCCACCGCTTTAGAGGATAGCAACCCTTCCACTGTCATCGCAACCGCCTTGAATGACATCTATGTTCTCAACCCCAGTGGCAGACCTCACGAGTACTCCATCTGCCATATGAATTTTCCCTCCGGCCAGGCTTTGGGCAGCCATAAGCACATCCACTAGTGTGTGTGTGTGTGGAAAAAAGAAAGAAAGTGAGTTCGTTCAATAAAAAGTAATACTTCCATTTTGGCCATACGTGTTGGTGTGCTTTTGTTGCGTTACGATATAATAGTGTTAATTTTTGCAAGGTGGAGACTAAAAAGACCTTAAGCAAAAGTACAAAAGGACATGGGGAAACTAATTTATATAGAAGAGATATTAATTTGCTATCCAAGAGAAAATTTAGGAATGGAAATAGGCCAGGCTATTCGTTAGGGGCCTATGGCCTGACCAACTTATAACTTACCTAGGTCTAGCCTACTCAATAAAAAGGTTAGGTCAAGACTTAAACAAGTAGCATTTTTAACTAAATATGCTAGACTTAGGCTCTTCTAAAAATTTGTCAAGTCTAACAGGCCGGCCCGTTTATCCTTCTTCATATAAAAAGTACAATAATAATGATATAGTATTAAATGAGTAATTGTATTTGATTTCTATAATTAGTCATTTATGGAATCTGTTATGTTGTTTAGTATTGTTTTTTATTGAAAAGATATTGTTTTATACTTAGATTTGAACTTTTATAATTATTCATTTGTTATTTATCATTTGGATTATTTCTTAACAAGGTCTATTATAAGTTTAAGCACATTAAAAATTTAGATTTACGTGATTAAATTTAATTGAAGCCTTAATAGAAAATAGATTTAATTTAGCCTTAATAGAAAATATGTTTATCAAAAAGGCTAGGCTTAACCATAAAAAAAATGTCTATCATAGATAATAGGCTAAGTTCAGACTCATCATTTGAATAATAGGTCTGGTCTATTTAAGTCCAAATCTAGCCCAACCTAGCCTATTTCCATTCCTAAGAGAAATTCATATACGAATTGGAGCAAAAGATTCCTGATCATGAGATTATTTTTACATTTATTATGAGAATAATATTTGTTCAAGATTTTGGATTAAGGCGAATCATAATACAGTTACAATTGTTTATGAAAAAAAATTATGTTTAGATTCCTAAAGTAATTTTTTTTTTTTTTTTTTGTCAAAAAGGAATATCTTTTCACAAAGTAACAATAAAATCGTACCATATATTTGAAGCTACGAAGATGTTTTCCTTACTTCAAAAAGCACCTCATGCCGCACCTATCAAAGATGGAAAATTCCCCCACTCAACCCATCTTGCGGCCGTGATGTGATCATAGACATGCAAGTAGAGATGCCGATCCGATCGAGCACCACTATCTCTTCTTAATTAGACAGTCTGTTTGCATTCCAACTCGCAAGAAAAATTCGATGCCTACCAGCTCTAATTGCATCCGAATCTCAAGGCTAAGAACTTGATAGGAATGGAATTTGGTGCCCTTCTTCACTAAAGTCTTCAATTATTAAGCAATATTTGCATCTTAAATCTCCTTTTCACTTTATCTTTATTCGTTTTGAGAATATTTTCAAAAAAAAAGGGAAGGGGGGGGGGGGGGGGGGGGGGGGGGGGGGGGGGAGGGGGGAATTGCTTAAGAGTTTTCCACCTATATCATAGAGTCTTGGAATTCAATTTTGATGTGAGCTTGATTTTGAAGATTGGTGGAATTGCATTTTGAATCACAAAAATCATATTCATGTGTTTATTTTGTAGAAATATTTATTTTATTATTCAATCATAAAACAAAAATTTTAGGGAGCATTACGAATTATGATTCATCCAAAAATAAAATATTATTAAAAAATTCTTTGCATGTTTAATGTGAATCCATTTGGCAGAAAAAATTGATGCATTCTTGTTAAGTATCCATTGCCTAGTGCCTATTACACTTTTTGTACTGAATATATTTAAACGAATAATGCATAAATATATTGGAGAAATATTAAAGCTTGTGAAAAAAAAAATCATAAATAAGTAACTATAAAGAAATAATGAAATGTTCAAAATATAACAAATTATATTAGAAATGAGAGAACCACAGTTGTTAAAGTAATGATAGAAAGATATTTGAACAAAAATAAAATGGTAGCAAAGTAGCATATAAAACCATGATAATTAAAGATGATAATATAAAATTAATTAGTAGAACTTATATTCATATATTTCCCCTACAAAAATTCATTATTAAAGAAAAATTTAACGTAACAATGTATAATTCAATTATTTTCTCACAAATCCTAATTAATCGGCCAAAATAATAATAATAATAATCAAGAATCAAAAACTTTAAAACTTAATTTATTTTCATTACTACTAACAATTAATCCATATTAATTATTTTTCTGACGGCATCATTAAAGTATTTAAATATTCAAATTATTTGCATCAATTAAGAATATGTATTCATATCTTCTAACCATCTTAATTATCAAATTATTTGCATCCCTTGAAATAAATTGGCACCATTTTAAGCAGTCTTGTTTTCCACCCCACACTAGAGTCAGATGGCACAGCCGGCAATTAAAATTTTCAGTAGTAGAGGAAATCATTCCCAGCAAAAGCCACCAAGTTATACCATTATGTAAATGCACCTAGCAGGACCAACCAAATGGAACACCCCAACACATAACAGTTAATGAGTAACTCCAGCTGAATACCAACGAAAAAACAAATTCCCACATCTATAAACAAGAGCTACGGAGATTACGAAAGCCAATAAACAATCATACCTCAGCAATACAGAGCCACATACAAAAAAGGGATCATGGCAAAAGGACAACCCATAAAATTGAAATATTTCAACAATAATCCTTGCCCTCGAAAAAGTTGAAAATTGGCAACAAAAATGGGCACTTGGAGATATAACACTTTCAAGAACCAAACTAATATGCCTCGAGCTTTTACTCGATAATTAGGTCATGATGTTTCTTCAGATCACCAAACCAATGGATTTCAACAAGCCACGTGGATCAGCAAAATTTTTAAGCTCTGGATTTCTCAAGATTTAACGCCAAGGAGAAATTCTTCAAGATACACTTGAATAAGACCCAATCAATAAATCAAAGTTAATCAACTTCTAGCGACTGGAAAATAAACAGGATTTCAAGGCCTTGCAAATAACCTTCGGTTTTACCAAATAAAAACTCCAAAGCGCTGGATTAGCTGTACCAGATGCAAATATTCAAGATACACTTGAATATTTTTATTTAATTCTGTATACATCATGTAATTGTATTTTATTACATCTAATGAATATTTATATTTAATTGTATAGTAAAATCTGTTCATTGTATGCACTCAAAAAAGTCACTAATATTTTTGAACAAAACATGCAACTTTAAAATAAGATCTATGTTTTTTAGACATTTAATTATTATTGTTAGCTAATATAATTTCATTATAACGTTTTCAGTGGTTTATTGTTACAGATAACTAATATGAACCAGCAGTTGTATTATATCAAGGATATCAATCCAGCATCATGGAGCTAGACAATAAAAGTGCTCGTGGAATCCAAAACATTGCCAAGATAGTCATTAAATACTTTCAAGAGATATCAAAAACTTGTGTTTGTCGATAAACAAGTAACAAGCAAGATATACAATTCACAAAATCATTTTTTTCTGAATTAATTTTCATTCTCACTTTGGTGATATTGTCCATTATCCGTGTTTCTCTCTCTCTCTCTCTCTCTCTCTCTCTCTCTCTCTCAAAAAAAAAAAAAAAACTTTTAGCATAAATACATGTCTAATACACAATTATATTTATAGGAAACAAAAATTGTTGGGATAATATATATTCGACCTTGATATCAAAGCAGTTTGAGAGTACCCTAAATCTGATGGACACATACTTAATATTGAATGCAAGAGTAGTGTCGTCCAATCCCTATTATGACAACTGTGAGAATGAATATCAATGGATTATTAACTCACGAACTATAGTAAACAAAGAAATGAAGAATCCGATCTCACAAAGCATCATTGTCCCAAGATTTTCTCCAAATAGCTGAGTTGGTCATATCTTCTGAAAGAAAGACTATTGGTATGACATTATATAAATGCATTTATTGCAATATTTTTCACACACTTATTTACTGACATAAAAAAAATGTATATTTGTCTATTTCTTTGACAAATGTACTCGCAATTGTCATCAAAAAATTTGACATCTAACAAAGCCCATATTGTTCAAGAGTAAAAATAAATTACATATCTCTTTCTCTAAATCACATATTTTCTTTTGTATAAAAACAACAACTATTAGTTTCACTTCTATATTTCATTATGTGTCATGATAGTGCAAGACCAATTATTATATCACTTTGGAAAAACGTGGCATCCTCTAAAGGTAGCAGAATCACTTATTCGGTTGTCCAATGCCCATTATATCAGCAATAAAACTCATTGTATCACCATACTACGGTAGTACTTCAAATGTTATCATTTAAATTTATGCATACAAAATGCATTTTAAGTTTATCTAATTCTACATATTTCATTCTTTTCAATCTCAGGCATATCTCTCGATCAACATCAGCAACGAATACAGCTATTGATCCACCATACCCAGAAACGCAATAGCTAAAAAAGCATGGTTAGATTTATTTTAAGTACTTCGGTTATTCGTGCAACTATCAGACTATGATGCACTTGTAGAATAACTTGAAAAATATACAAAATTTGGTGAGCGAGTAACCAAGAAGCGGTAACAGAAAGACTGCAACAGCTTGATTTCAATACGAAAAATCAAATCTCAATGAAAGAATCTGCTGTGAAAATGCACACAATTGCAGATGTTATTGTCAATGAAAATGTAAGTTTGTAAATGATAGATATTCTGTCTGCCAATTAAAGCAATAGATATATGAACTTTAATTTGCTGAAAAACTAACAGTATTTATATAACAAACTCCTTTAGATTGATAGATTTTTCTATGTGAGTAAAAGCAAAAATCAGCAACACAACACAACATTTCTACTATATGGATCATAACAAATGCAACACATCATATGCAGCTGAGTTTGGTTGGCCGATTAACTACAGAGGTTGCAAGCAAACATAACACAATTGAAAGCTTTAATAAGGTTTTATCTATTTAAGATTTTGGCCGAGTTTCCATAAAGTATCGAAAGTTCACGATATGGTTAAATAAGGAATTGAAATTCATGATAAATTGTGCATTTCTCTGTCCCGAACTATTCTAGTAGCATGTTTTTTAAAATATTTGATAACGTATGTAATTCTCGATTTTGTATGTAATTATTTCTTTTTTTAAGTGAAAGCAATTTCTTTTTTTATAATTTTATTTTTGCATATATTTATAAATAGTCAAATCCGATAGAGTGAAGAAATTTATTTATTGTGCCAAGTGTCACTTATGCTTTATTTTGTTGTTTGGGCATTTTTGACTTCTCATTTTTAGTCTACCTTTACAAATAAGTTTGTCAATTTAGGAATTTTTTGTAATTTTTGAATAAGTGAGGACCTTTTCGTAATTATGCTAAATCTTAGATGTGGTAGTTGAAATTCACCCTTGTTTTAATTATATTTATTTTATTATAAATATTATATTAATATTTATCACTGTTTTTTTTTTCCATGTTTTACAATAAGTCTCTAATTTGTTTTTATTTTATAATTTGTATATCAAATTAGTATGTTTTGCATATTGACAAGGGTGTAAAGCCAGTTAACATATATTTCCACTACAAAAAAAACTAGAGAATTAGCTACGACTAATTCGTAGTTGATACTAAAATTTTGTAATTTTAACCATGAGATTGACCTAGTTAAATCCGAAGTAGATGCTCTCAGCTAACCCTTTTACGATCAATTCATAACTGATAATTATTTTATTTATGTGGATATTGTATAGCTCATCTGTTACGCTTTCAACGAGCCAGTCTACAAATTGATAGTTAATAATTTTTTTTTGCTTGTTATTTTAAAAAAAAATTATATTTGCTACGAAAATTTGTAATTATAATTCATAATGTTGTAGCTATGAAATTAATTTCATAGCAAATTTTTTGTAATAGATACCTTAGTCTTTAGTAGTGTTCTGTTATTTGATAATTATTCAATTTTTTCCACTTATGGTAGAATAGATTTTGTGTATAATACCATGATTTAGAAAAGAAGACAAGAATGGAGAGATAAAGTTTAAAATATAGAGATTAATTACAATTTCAAAAAGGATAAGTATCAGAAAAACTGATTTTATAAATTGTACACTAATACTAATATTTGTTGAAGTTACTAAATTACTCAAAGCTTGTGTTATAATACAAACCTTAAATTTGCAGTTACTCTTATTCCATCTCAATTTGATTCCCTTTTTTTTTTTTCTTTCTTTTTTCCCCAACTGCTCCCCCTCTTCTTCTTCTTCTTCTTCTTCTTCTTCTTCTTCTTCTTCTTCTTTTTTTTTTTCCCTCTCTTTTATGACAGTTAATTTGTGCAGAGAAGAAAAGATTACAAAAAATTATTATGAAATACCATTTAAAAAAAAAAGGAAAAAAAAGAACAAATCTTAAACTCCAATCTTACACAAACTCATTCGTATTTATCTTTTCCATTTTAATAATTAATTACAGCCTTTTGAGAGCAAAATAATTTTTACGAGAAATGTATTTATTACTTCTTCTCTTCCAACTTCGAGAACTACTTGAGAAAATCATACAACACAACTGGAATACAGACCTGAGGAAGTCTGAACAAGTTAAAAGAGTTTGAAGTTAAATCTATCCAAAAAAAAAAAAAAAAAGAGTTTGCAGTTAAACCATTAACACTTCAAATGTTATCCATGGAAACAGATACTCATCCACCCTCTGCTTTTTGAGTTTGAATATATACTGATCAGCTCATCATCAATAATGGTTAGAATCACTGAAAACTCCAACAAAAAACAGATTCATATCAGTGACGACTAGAAACATAAATGCTTCCCAAGAAAACTTAAGACTGGAGAGCTAAGTCAAGAAGAACATTGAATGAAGGTTTATATATAAAATTAAGTTATTAAATAAAGACTTGAAGAATTATTCAACTTTTAGATTGAAGGGGTGTGTAGTCTCTAACCTTATAAGAGGAGGGCATACACTTTCTCCATGTACGCCCCTGACGAACTTGAAGGGCATCATTTCCCAAACTTTGTTGTTCCTCTTGTATCCACTTGGCTAACTCTACAAGACATTCGTTTCGCCTATCAACCTCAATGAGTTCAAGTGTTGGAATTTCTCCTATGCCATCTGGAATCTCACGTAGGAGCCAACAACCATAAAGCGCTAGGCACTTGAGGTTTGGGAAGTGACTACTTTCAGTTATCCATTGACAGAAGCCCAACTCTTCAATTAGCAGAAATTTCAATCGAGGAAATTCACCTTCACTTGTTTCCCACTTGTCTCCATAGCAAGCAAATCTTCTTAGTTTAAGCACCTCAAGATTAGGCAAGGAACCAAGAATTGACATATCTTCCCATGGAAGTTCCAAACCAACCAAGGTTAACTTTTTTAGGGTTGTTGGAAAAGCAGGATTAAGCTTTCCCAGAACACGTGAATCTACCTCTAACTTTAGCTTTTCAAGTTGACGCAGATGAACAAGATTATCAAGGTGAATGTCTCGAACATATTCATTTGTCTCACTCTCACAAATGATTCCCAATTTCTTCAAGTTTGGAATCATTTCGAGGATCTCTTCAATACATTTGAAATCATATACTCTCGAAAGTGTTTGCAGGTTTTCTAGAGGAAAAGTTGGAACTCCTTGTGTAATAGTGGGTAAGGGACCAATAAATATTAGATGCCTTAATTGTGGCATCCTCCAAATTTCCATTGGCAGATCTACTGAAATTACTGATATGTCACCTGGCAATAACTCTCTTGGATGAATGATTAAGGTTTGAAGATTCTGAAGGTTTAATATGGATGGAGGAACAATTAGTCTTACTAAAAAGGAAAAAGCAAGGTACCTTAAATGAATCAGCTCAAATACTTCAGCAGGCATCTCGGAAGTTATGAGCATTTCAAAATCAAGACAAATCACATCTAATACCCTGAGCAATCTAAAATTTCCAAAAGATCTTAGTGAACCTTCATCAAGGTAGAAGCATATAATAGTACGGATGCTTGAGCAATAAATGTCTTTAAGCTTAATCAGATCAGAAAAAGCAATAGCACTTATGTGGTGATGGTATTTTATGCTTTCAATTATAGAATTTTTGAAAGCATACCCCGTAACATTTAGAAAAAACTTCTCTTCATGTGCTTTTCTTATGCATAAGTCCCGCACAAGATCATGGATGCTGCAACTTTTGATTTTGCCATTAGACTTCCTTCCACTGACCAAAACAAGACTTCTCTTCACAAGATCCTCCACATACTCTTCTGCCACCTCCTCAAGACATTTAGATTTACTTGGTTTCAAAAAGCCTTCAGCCACGAATTTGATGAGTTTGGAGACACGAATTTCATAATCTTCTTTAAAGCCTCCCATGTATAGGAAACACGGTCTCAAATGATAAGGCAAGTGGATGTAACTTAAAGATATTATCTTCTCAGACAGCTCCTCATTTGCAGTGCTAATAGCTAAACTTACATTTTTTGCAACATTCTCCCAGGACTCATGAGTCTTATCGACGGTGGACAAGAGCCCTGCAATTACAACGATTGCAAGAGGCAGCCCTTCACAGCTTCTTGCTATTGTCTTTCCAATAGTTTCCAATTCAAGAGGACAATTTTCTCGTCCAAACACCTTATTCTGAAGCAAATTCCAACTTTGATCTGTATCCATGAATTGCATCTCATGAAGAGGGCTAGAAGAGTCGGGATGAGCAGCCACATCAAATTGCCTTGTGGTTAAAATGATTCGACTCCCATTATGGTCATCAGGAAATATCATCTTTACATCATCCCAAGCCTTTGTACTCCAGATATCATCCATCACAATGAGATATCTCCTACCCTTTAATTCTTTGTGCACACGAACATGTATTGATTCATTACTTTGTCCAGATTTTTCTAATTTCATGGAAACTAGGAGGGTTGAAAGAATTTCTTGTGCACTATAATCTTGTGATACTGTGACCCAAGCACGAATATCAAAGCATTCCACAGTTAATGGATCATCATAGGCATTTCTAGCAAGAGTAGTTTTGCCAATACCTCCCATACCGAAGATTGGTATGACTTGGAGTTTAGATGATTCTCCGCATAATCGAGCCTTTATTTCCATCAAGTCGTCCTCAAGACCAACCATGGCGCCATCTTTGCTGGTGGGTGCAATTAGCCTTGACGATGAAGTAGCACCAGAAGAATACTCATTACCGAGTTGTGCATCTTTGGTTGTGGTGCTATTCTTGATCTGCATCGCCTCTCTCACCACTTTTTTCAACTTTTTAAGATTAAAGTAAAGCCTAAGTCTTGTATAGATGCCACCTTTCTTTCCCTGGAGCCATATAAACTTGCTTTTCAAAAGCTGTGAAAACTTAGCACTTTTACGTCCTGCAGTCGACTTGGAGATATAATGTAGCCGAATTTCTTTCGACACAAAATATTCAATAGTATCTTCTGCTTCACTTGCTACATCCCTAATTCGTCCTTCCAAACTGTTGGCTTTCCCTGGAAAATCTTCAAGAAAAGCTTGGAAGAAGGTAATGTATTTGTTGGTAGATATAAATTGTTGTTTCTCGAGAAAAGAAATGGAGTATTGATCATGATGCTGTAGTAATTTATCGATGGTTTGTTCGAGTGAAACAAGAGCAGCATAAGCCATATCAAATCAAAATGAAGGAAGAATAACAAGGGCTATCTTAGAGAGAGAAGAGAAACAAATTCAGAGAGAACTGATTGACCAAACTTTTAAGTCTTCTCATTCAAACTGTACAGTCTCTCATTGTTAATTATCAGTCGACAAAGTGTAGTGGAATTGCTTTTGTGGTTGGCCCAAAAACAATATTCTTTCGAATTTTGTAATCAACGATCAGTGTGAAATCTGAACCACCCAACTAAAAATTAGTTGTTTTGGGGACTTGAGTTTTATTAGGCTAGAATGTGCTTTTGTTGGTAATCACGATAACTTTATAATTAAGAAAGACAAATTAAATATATTCAATTTAAAAAGAAAAAAGATCCTTACTGATGAGATATAGCCATTTTATATATCTTAGAACAAAAGTCAGGGGGAGGGGGGGTGCATAATTTATTATAGGTTCTGTAAATTAGAATATTCAGTTTTACATTTTTATCCAATAAGGTACTGCAAAAATGCATATGTATGGTATCACAAAGTATTGATATATTGAAATTAAACTTGAATGTTCATACAAGGTCATTGTTTTTTCTTTGAAAAAAAAAAAATTATTATATTTTTATTAGTCTTGTGCAAGTTGTAAACTATGCGTTCGTTCATTTTCAATCTCCATTTTCATATTTTCTATTATTTTAAATAAAATATATCACTTTTTATACATTTTCACTCGACATCATCTATATATTTTCTCCTAGTAATCTATATATCTTTTCTTTCTATTCCATTATTTCTATCTCTCTTCACCTACAATCTACCAAACCCAATATAACCATTACCACTTTTCCAATAATTTATCCAAATACAAATTTATTTTCAACTCATTTTCATTAATTACTTTTTAAAATTCTAAAAATGATAGAAATGAAAATAAAACCAAACGGGCGCTATGTTTTTAAATGCAACTTTTGTATGTCTTGCAAGTGCTTAATAAACAAACACATACTCACTTAGTGCGTACACCATGCACTTAAGAAACGAAAAGAAAAAGGAAAAAGAGAAAGGAAAAAGCAATAGATAATTGTTTATGAATAAAACCACTTTTTAAGAGCTAAAAAGATATTTATAAGGGTAAATCACATAATTAGTCCCTAAAATTTTATGTTAGAATTACTTTAATCTCCAATCTTTAAAAATTTATCTTTGAGTCCCTAATATTAATATATCAAAAACCATTTTTTGGTAGTTTTTGGACGGAAAATTGACCAAGTTTGATATTTTTAAGGGCAAAATTATCAATTTATAATTTTATGTTCCAATTTAATTCCTATGTTAATTTTTTTTTTCTTTTTTTTTTAATATATGTACATGTGTGTACATATATTTGTGTATAATATGTGTATATATAATTGATACTAATATTAATCATATACTCATATTATTATTAATATTTAATAATATAATAATGATATATATTAATATCATTTGTGATACTATTATAATGAATAATATTAATTATATGATTAATAATATATTAATAATAATAAAGATTATATTATAATAATTTTAATTATATTCAAAATTTGTAGTATTAATAATATTATTAATATAATAAATTTATTATTATTATTATTATTATTATTATTATTATAATATCACTAATAATAATACATGATACTAATAAATATTAAATTAATTTTATTATTATTATTAATATAACTAATCATAAGATTAATAAGATTAATATTATCAATGATAATAATAGTATTATTACGATAATATAATTATCTAATATTATTAGTATTATTATTAATAATATTGTTAATAATATATTAATAATAATATTACTAGCAAAAATCCAAGTAAGCAAGGACTTTTTCCAACAAGACAAAAAACTTGCCATATCAACTGAAAATTTGCCACCTAAACAAAAATCCCCAAATTCAACAAATTCAAGCGTGCCACATCAACATTTCGGTAATTTTATGAGATTTCGATGACTTTTGGACTAAATGTGCAATTTTTTAACTTATAGGACTAAATTTAAAATTGCATAACATATAGAACAAAATTGAAAGTCGAAAAATTTTATAGGACAAAAAAAATATTTTTCCCGTTTGCTAGGGGTAGCTGCCATGCCCAACCACCGTGAAGTGGGGACGAGGTAGTCGAGGATGAGGATGGGGGTTGTGGATGGTGCAGGGTCCAGGGGTGGATGAGATTATTATACAAATATAATTATATAGTTTTTTAATATATTTATATTTATTTATTAATAAATAGTATATATTTATACATACATATATATAATTTAAAGATTTTTATATAATATATAAAAAAAAAGTAGAACAAATTAGAAAAATGAAAATACAAAAAATAAAAATAGTTTTTAAATTTAAAAGGAATAAAAGAAGATATACGAAAATATATTTAAAAGAATAAATACATTAAATTAAAAATATATAAAATAATTAAGGGTAATATAGTTTTATATGCTAAAATTAGGGTTTAATTGAAGCAAATCAGGAGCGAGAGACGTTGTGCATAATTTCAAAATACAGTGAGGTTTTTTGCCTTTTTTTTATTCACAAGGCCCTTTTTTCCATTTTCATAGGGGTTTAAATCCAATTTTTCCTATTAAAAAAAAAAAAAAAAAAAAAGGAAGGAGGAAGTGACATAGGGACTTAATTGGAACAAAAAATCTTAGATAGGGACTAAAGTAGAACATAAAACTATAAATTAACAATTTTGCCCTTAAAAATATCAAACTTGATCAATTTTCTAGCCAAAGACTACCAAAAAATGGTTTTGGGGGACTAAAGTGAAACAATATATTAATTTTAGGGACTAAAAGATAAATTTTTAAAAATTAGGTACTAAAGTAATTTTAAAGTAAAATTTTGTGGACTAATTATGTGATATAAATATCTTTTTAGCTTTTAAAAAGTGGTTTTATTCATTAACAATTATCTATTGCCTTTTCCTTTCTTTTTCTTTCTCTTTCTCTTTTCCCTTTTTCTTTTCATTTTTTAAGTGCATGGTTTGCGCACTAAGTGAGTACGTGTTTGTTTATTAATAACTTGTAAGAAATACAAAAGTTGCATTTATAAAACATGGCGCCTGTTTGGTTTTATTTTCATTTTCATAATTTTGCAAAATAGTTAGTGAAAATGAGTTGAAAATGTATTTATATTTGAATAAGTTGTTGAAAAAGTAGTAATGATTATATTGGATTTAGTAGATTATAGGTGGACAAAGATAGACAAAATGGAATAGAAAAAAAAGATATATAGATTATTATGAGAAAATATATAAATTATTAGGAAAAACGATGCCGAGCGAAAATGTATAAAAAGTGTGTGTCTTATAAAAATAAAAAATGTGAAAATGGAGATTGAAAATGAAACCAAACGAGCACATAATTTACAATCTGCACAAGATTAATAAAAATATAATAACTTGTTTTTTTCAAAGAAAAAACAATGACCTTTGTATGAACATTCAAGTTTAATTTCAGTATATCAGTAAAACTAGATATTCTAATTTACAGAACCAATAATAAATTATGCAACCTCCCCCCCCCCCCCCCCCCCACCCAAATTTTGTTCTAAGATATATAAAATTACTACATTTCATCAGTTAAAATCTTTTTTCTTTCTAAACTGAATATGCTCAATTTGTCATTTTTAACTATAAAATCATCGTGATTACCAACAAAAGCACATGCTAGCCTAATAAATTATAAGTTGTTATAAGACTAATTAAAAAATCTATCTCCAAAATAAATAAATAAAAATTATTTATTTTGTGGAAACATGTGCACGTGCCCAAATGCCAAGTGTGTTTTATTAAAAATATATATAATTTTTCTTTCCTCTCCATCTTTTACTCCATGTGTTAGACATCTAGGACAAACGATATATTTATAAGCTACTTTCCAACAACAATTCACTCAACAAATAACAAGATATATTTAAGGGTTGATTAGAGTTTGATGACTATAATTTTTTTTAATATTCTATATTCCTTTTGAAAAATTGACATGTGTACAAATAATTTTTTTAAATTATATATAATTAAGTTAATTTATTAAATTAACCTTTTTTAATTAAATTAAAGCCTAATAATTTTAAATGTAAAATATTTTATTATTCTTATCAAAAGTTAATATACAATTAAAAATCAAAATCAAAATCAAAATAAAATTACATACATAAATAAATAAATAAAAAGTGAATTTAATAGTTTTAAATTAGGCAAATTATAAACCCTCATTATAATTAGAAACACCATCAAACAACCCCAATTTTGAACCCCAAATTCTACCCTCATTAAACAGCCCCAAATTCAACCCTCACAACCTCTGCGGCCACCGTGCCAAGCCACGAACGGCCACCGCTTTAGACGACAGCAACCCTTCCACTGTTATCGCAACCGCCTCGAATGACATCTCTGTTCTGAACCCAAGTGGCAGACCTCACGAGTACGCCATGACTCCATCTGCCAAATGAATTTTCCCACCGGCCAAGCTTTGAGCATCCATAAGCACATTCACTAGTGTGTATATATATATGTGTGTGTATATATATGAAAAAAAGAAAGAAAGTGAGTTCGTTCAATAAAAAGTAATACTTCCATTTTGGCCAGACGTGTTGGTGTGCTTTTGCTGCGTTATGATATAATAGTGCTAATTTTTGCTAGATGCAAACTAAAAAGGCCTTTAGCAAAAGCACAATCACATTTCTTAATTTGTTCAAATTGATTTTTTTTTTTTTTTATTTGATAGACGTCAAGTCATGATTCTTGGTAGAGGAATTACCACATTATAACAACACTAATAATTATGATTATCCCAAAACTTTTCATAAAATTATAAGGGTATATTTTTGTTAAAAATGAAATTTCCTATAATGGTAGTTCTAATCAGCTTCCCATCAAATAATTAGGAGTACAAATGAATCGAGTATATCTTAATAAAGTTGATCTTGAATATGAATTATATAATGAATCGAACATATTAATACAATTTTTGTGCATTGCGAAAAATCATTAGAGAAATTATAGTTTATAACATTTAAAACAGATACTTTAGTAGCATGCATGTATTATTTTGTAGAAATATTTATTTTATTATTCAATCATGAAACACAAATTTTGTTGGGTGTAAATATATGATTTGAGCGAGATTAATAAATTGGAGAAAAAAATTTGATATAACACTGTAATATTACAATATTTTTTCAAAGTTCAAGCAATAAAACTTTGAAACTATATTTTAGCTACAGCTTTCTATACTAATATTTTCCTCTCAATACAAATACATGCATTTCTCTCTTACACAAATTCTACTTTATTTTCATGCATGGACACACTACACATATATAAGCATTCCAAGCACTAAGTAAGGCTGCTAAGGTGGTGAAGTTTCTAGCTAATTTTGACTTTTCAATTGACCATGTAGATGTGGCAATTCTAATGCCACTAATTTTATTCAAAGCAAAATTGACTATGTCATCACCAACCGCCTTTGACCATTCTTGAATCTTCATTTTCTTTTCCATTTATTTTTTTTTTGTTTATTTTGAATTACAAATTGTTTTTCAACAAATTTTAGGGAGCATTACGAATTATGATTCATCCAAAAATAAAATATTATTAAAAAAATTCTTTGCTTGTTTATTGTTAATTCATTTAGCAGAAAAAATTGATGCATTCTTGCTAAGTATCCTAGTGCCTATTACACTTTTTGTACTGAAAATATTTAAACGAATAATGCATGTCATGTTGGAGAAATATTAAAACTTGTGAAAAGAATCATAAATTAGTAACTATAAAGAAATAATGAAATGCTCAAAATATAACAAATTATATGAGAAATGAGAGAACCACAGCTGTTAGAGTAATAATAGAAAGATATTTGAACAAAAATAAAATGGTAGCTAAGTAACATATAAAAACGTAGTAATTAAAGATAATAATATAAAATTAATTAGTAAAACTTATATTCATATATTTCCCCACATTTCATAAATGAATTATCCCAAAAGAAATACCCAAGTTGAAAGTTCATGACCAAAGAATAAAATAAAACAATTGTGGAGCCACCAGTTCGATACTCACATTTATGAGCCCATAAGATTTATGGTGAGTGAGAAATGAAGAGAATGTTTGGTCATATTTTCCCCCACAACATTTGTTCTTCAAAAATATAACTAAACATACACTCATTTTTCTTCCAAAACACTAAAAATTTATTTTTCAAAATATCCTCTCATATCCTTCATTATTTCCAACAAAAAAGCTTTGAAGTCAAAAGCTCCACAGAGAAAACAAAATAATGCAAAACAACGTACAAAAATTAATTATGAAAGAAAAATTAAATGTAACAAGTACAATTCAATTATTTTCTCACAATGCCAAATTAATAGGCCAAAAAAAAATTAAAGAATCAAGAATCAAAAACTTTAAAACTTAATTTATTTTCATTACTACTAACAATTAATCCATATTATTTTTCTTACGGTATCATTAAAACATTTAAATATTCAAATGATTTGCATCAATTAAAAATAAGTATTCCTATCTTCTAACCATCTTAATTATCAAAATCATAATAGAAATAATTCCGACCAAGGTTCACATAAATAAATATTTATAATTGAGCTTCTCCTCTTCACCAACTGCAAAAAGTTGATATTTAATTTCTGTCATTTGAGGCTCAATGCTATAATTAATATTTTCTACAATACTTTTTATACTGCCCATATTTCCAACACTAAGGACCCAGGTGGGCTCGAACCACCATCCTCTCAATGCCGTAATGCAATTGAGCGCTCTTCCAGATTTTGAGCTTATAGATCCATTCACTAATTCACTTCTAGTTTCTACCCCCTTTTTTTCAATTTAATTCATATTGACAACTAAAAAAGACCTTACTTTTACCAACATCATGTTAATTGATTTTACGGTATAAATATCTAATCACCAATAGGTAGAGAATTGACCATAACAGAGTAAAAACATCTGACTTACAATCTACAAAATGACTTCACATATATTCCAATTTCAAATTTGTCCCTCATAATATGCCTTAAAAATCAGTTAGTGTCCATAAAAAATCATTCTACGCAAGACGGGCAATATAGATAAATAATGCAATTCCCCCACGTTTAGCACCTGTGTAGTAACAAGCTAACCAGGTAATAAATTAAAATTTGGCACCAGAATAAAATAGCAATACCTATACCTTACCACCAAATAGACTGTAAATTAAACATGAACCGGTTCAATGGTCGCAGCCTGTCAGGCCATATCAACTCCTCCCGTGTGGGGATTCTTCATTATCCCAACTGTTCCTCAAATACACATAAGTAGACCATTGCAACTATTTCCCCAACACACATAACAAGTAGACCACACGCATTTTAAGCCTTTATTTTCCACCCCACATTAGAGTCATACAGCACAGCCGGCAAATAAAAATTTCAACAGTAGAGATATCATCCCCAGCAAAAGCCACCAAGTCATACCAGCACATAAATGCACCTAGCAGGAGCAACAAAGTGGAAAACCCCACCGCATAACAGTTAGTAACTTCAGCTGAAAAACAACAAAAAAGCAAATTCCCACATCTATAAACAAGAGCTACAGAGATTAAAAAAGCCAATAAACAATCATACCTCAGCAATACAGAGCAAAATACAAAAACGGGATCATGGCAAAAGTACAAACCATAACGTTGAGATACTTCAACAATAATAATCCTTACCCTTGAAAAAGTTGAAAATTGGCAACAAAAATGGGCACTAAGAGATATAACACTTTCAAGAACCAACCTAATATGCCTCGAGCTTTTGCTCAACAATTAGGTCATGATGTTTCTTCAGATAAACAAACCAATGGAACTCAACAAGCCTGGTGCATCAGCAAGATTTTGAAGCTCTAGAGTCTGGATTTTTCATTATTAAGGCCAAGGAGAAATTCTTCAAGATACACTTGTGGCCAAGGAGAAAATATTCAAGATACACTTGAACAAGACCCAATCAATAAATCAAAGTAAATCAACTTCTAGCGACTGGAAAATAAACAGGATTTCAAGGCCTTGCAAATATCCTTCGGTTTTACCCAATAAAAACTCCAATGCTAAGCGACGGATTAGTTGTAACAGATGCAGATCCGCAGCAGCAACAATCATGTCACCAACATGTACATCCACAGCAGCAACAGCAATGATCATAAATGAAGCTATCCCCCCCCACAGCAGCAGCACAGGCAACAGCACTAGCATCAATCATAAAGGGAGCACTCCTTGTCAACATTAATCTTAAATCACACAATCCTCAGCCACAACTGTAGCCTTATTCGTAACTCCAGCAATCCTTATCCGCAGCAGCAAAAGAGGCAGCAACAGCAACGGCAAGGCAACGGTATTAAGCATTAGTCAAGCTCATCCATAAAACAGCAACAGCAGCCATCATTATCTAATGCACCATACTCACAGCACCAGCAGCAGCATTATTCACAACTCCTTGCCAAACCACCCACAGCAGCAGTGCCCAAACCGTCAGACAAATCACATAAGTCGACAAAAGCATCTTCCTTAAGGTACAATTTAGCTGGGAAAGCCAATCCACAAGACATAGAAACACTCCCGCCCTACTGAGTAGACCTCTGATCTATTACAAACATACCCTCGCTTTCAACTATCATACACCAACCACGATACAACAAACATCAAAAACACAGGTTGCTTACTAATTTCACCATAATTTGAACAAGAAATGTCAGAAAAGACTAAAAACCTATGAAGATTGTCATCCTCCTACACTCGCAATACTGGGTCATCAGATGCCTGAAATGAATATCTTAATTATTTTGGTTGTGTTCAATCCAAACCCAATTCATTCCAATGATTCATGATTCAACACATGTTAACTAATATATTGGGTAATAGCGTCTCCCATGTTTCCAAATTAGCGTTGTATATGAATTAACAACTTCCAGACCATGCCCATAATGTATAACCTGTGTTCTATTCAGGTAATTTCTACCTTAAATCAAAACCAATTAGAACATTTGGTTGATCACACAGCACTTACCTTTACACTTCAAAAAGCACTACATACAAATTTGAAAAAACTGTATCGTTTGGTTGTTCAAACAGCTTTTACCTTCAAAAGCATTAATTCTGAATAGATTTCATCATCCAATTGTCTTCCTAGGAAGTACCATTCCGTCCGCAATATCTATAAATTAATTTTGATTTTTAAAAAATAATTAATCAATTAGACACGGAGCAATTACACAAAGAAAATTGAGTTAATAATGCTCATTTGGCAACCGTGTATTAGCAATCTAACGAAACAAAATAAAGGGCAGTGTTTGTACCTCTGGTGTAACAGATGCTTCGGAAGATGGAATCCTCGACATTCCTTGGATATAGTTTAGCGTAGTTTGGCCTTGCATGAGTTGTGTCATATTTATATAACGAAATTGCAAGTTACGCAACTCATACGAAGGCCAAACATATTTGTTTGAATAGTTTGCCGAGTTTGAACTGTGGGAAGCGTAGGATCATTAAGGACCAAGAGAAAAAGAAAAGGGCCACACACACAGAGGGGAGAGCCAGGCAAATCCCCGTACCATCTCCCCTCAAAACAAGAAAACGGAACTTTTATTAGGTGCTGACCTGCCATGCGAGCGCACCCATCATGGCAAAGGTCACTTAGACAACCACATCGCACCCTCACCCTCACATCTCGTCTCCTTATTTTACAGATAACATCCCTCTCTCTCTTTTCTTACATCACAGATACCCCACCACTTTTTTTTTTTTTTTAACTACTATGCTGACAGTACACACATGAATTGTGCAATAGCATTAAATGAATCACAAAACTTCCCTGAAAGTATTAAATCGATCATCATCTTGTAGTCACCACAAGAATTCGATCAATACGACATGAGAACATCATTCAGGCTCCAAGAACATCGACTGAAATAAGAACAGTAGACCGGATGTGTTTTCAAGATCCACAGTGTCCCAGCCAAGCTATAATCATCATAAAACCGCATGTGCAGAGTACACCTACACGAAGGAAAAGTTCAAAAATCACGCCAAAAAAAAAAAAAAAATTACGGACAAATCTGAATAAAAAATCACCTCATGTCTGAATCATCCATTTGAAAAGGGAGAACCCTCCAGATATAATAGATTTTTCCAATCGAGCATCAGTCCTGCAAACGAACAAAGAAATCAACAACATAAACAAATAGAGGAAAAAATCAATCCAAGAAACCTTACATAGGGCAGATCCATGAATTACCTTCATCGATCTGTTGAATACCGCAGCAGATCTTCCCGAATCTCACCGTTCTAGCCACGGCGAAAACAAAGATCAGACAGTCGATCAACCACGAAAAACTCTTAAAACCCATAACCAAAACGTTGATCGCCTCCCGATCTATCAAAAATCTAAGGCGGAAAATATAATAAAGAAACCGCGAAGAGCAGATTAGAGATAGCCGGAGCTGCTTTAACAATAAAACTATACAGAAAGTATGAGATATGTGACTAGGGTAATTTATAGTGGGGAGGGGTAGGGATCCAACGGCTGAGAATGCAGTTTGGCGGATACTTTCAACAGATGGATACGCGTGAACGGTGTGGGATTTCACAGAGAATTGTATGTTAAAGTTGGGTGGCGTTGACACAGAATTGTATATTAAAGTTGGGTGGCATAGTGGATGGCTGTGATTGGATCATAGCGTGGGGAATGCCGAATATGTTGTACTACGTGTTTCAACCTGCTACGTTTCTTTTGCGATACTTTTTGTATTTTCTTTTCAGTCCTCTAATTTTGGTGGAATTCAGTATTGACCCGGATTGATGGGAGCTCGGTGGAATCAAAAAATTCGGAAAGGACTAAGGAGTTATGGCTCAAGCTTGTTAATTTTTATTTTCATTTCTATTTTTATTTCATTTTTTTCAGTATTTTTCAAGTGTTAAAAATATTTTACATACCTTTTTGTGAAAAAAGAAAAAGAAAAATTTGATTTTCATAGTGTATAAGTGCGGATCTTACAAGTTGAAAAAAAATTAAACTACGGATTTTCACACTAGTAATTATTGAATTTATGTTGTTTTAATTTTAGTAAAATAATAAAGTACCTGATGATAATATTTTAGTATAAGGATAGTGATATTTAATTTATTACTTGTCATATTATTTTATGCATACCACATCAATCATATAATAATTAAAAAGATATTTAATTTTTTAATGAATTAATAATATTTAAATTTAGGAGCAAACTGATTTAGATTAAAAAAAAAAAAATTAGATATGACAATAGAGACCCAAATGAAGACTAAATTGTTGTTTCGTTTAATTTGGGGTAATAAATTTTATAAAAGATTGCATCAGATTCTTGGATTTATCGGCGCCATTTGAGCATTTGGTGGAGTTTCAAATCCATCATTATAACGTGTCCGTACAGAAAATTTGTGTAATCACTATTAATATGGAAGATTGAGAGCATTTTAGTTTGAGTTATTTTTTAAAGATACTTCACGTATAAAAAAATATTTAATTCTTATCATTTAGATAGTAAGTTTTATTTTTTAGATTTTTTTTTTGTAGATATATATTAGATTTTAAATTTTATCATCTTTTAAGAGTTAAATATTATTTTATATTATATTTTAGAGAGTTAGATGTTATTTTATATTATCTTTTAGGAAGTTAGAAGTCTTAGAGATAAGTATAAATTTGTCATATTTCTATCTTTTAGAGCACTATGATTCTTTGAAAGGCCAATAAATAAGCTCACATATATAGTTTGTTAAGTACAACTTGAGCAATAGAATTCTTAGATTTTTCTCTTTATCAGAAAGTTCTTTACTTCGTTTTGAAACTCGTTGTATACAGACTTTCTTTTGTTCAAGTTATTCGTGCAATAGCTTATTTTTCTTTCTTTTTTTTTTTTCCCTGTCATATCAGATTTTACCCGTTGCATCTACTATAAGAGTTTATTTGTTTGCTTTGATATTACATGATAGATAAACAATATAACTTAATTTTCATATTTAGTTTATTTTTAGAAGCCATTGATATAATTATGGTTGACATGCATATAAGGCCAAACTTGTCTTGTATATCAAGGCATTGGGGTGTGATATATTTTTTACCCTAAATTGAAAATAAACTATAGTTTGTCAAATGAGATAACTATACCAAGCAAACAATCAAAATTGGATATGAAGATATTTAAATATATACAAACAAACATTAAACATGATTAGGGATGAGAATAGGTTAGACCACCTGTCAGGGGTCTACGCCCTAGCCTATTTGAAGTCTGGCCCGACCTAGCCTATTTAATAAATAGACCAAGTTTAGGCTTTTAAGAAAATCTATTTAGTTAAAAAGACTAGGTATAGGCTTTTAGAAAAGCCTATCAAGCGGGCCTATATAATTTAATTATATTATATAATATATATATGTATATATAATTATTTATAATACTTATATTATTACTCTTATATTTTATATTAATTAATTTTATATAATTATATATTATGTTCTTAATTAATATATAATCATTTTATTTCAATTTTTTTATTATTTCCTTAATAATATTTGTTCTTAAAAGAAAAACAAAAAAAAAATAGTTGAATATATAATACATTCAAGTAAAAGCAAATATAATTAAATATAATTATAAACTAATTACATAATTATAACTAAAGAAGATAAATTAAAAATATAAACCTATCAATTGCAAGTCTATTAAAGCCTATCAAAGCTTTAAGCCTATTAAGGCCTATCAAAGTAATAAGTCTATTAAGGTCTGACCCTATTAAAAGCTTGAATCCATACAAAATTTAAACATAATTAAAATTTTAACTAAAATAAGCATTTTCATGTCAGTTCTAGGCTTTGGAAAAATCTAAAAAGACTAGGCTAGGTCTTAAAAAAAAACTTATGTCAGGTAATAGGTTAGGCTTATGCTTACAATTTATGCAATAGCAGGGATGGATCCCAAAATGAGAATGTGGAGGAGGGGGGTACAAAAATTGTAAAGCTTAAAAGTTTAAGTATAATTTTGATATTTGTGCTTCAAAATACACATTTTCATCAAAATTGAGTGTAATGCTCCTTCATATTAAAAAATTTGTAAATGAATCAAATCAATATCAAAATTTTCAGTAATAGTTTTTTTAATATGAGTAACTAAAAAGTCGAAGAAAAAGTTCTAAAACATGTTTCCATCTTATTCTAAAACATGTTCTTGATAATATTCATAACAATAAAAGTTCTTTCATTTGTAGCTGTTGAAACACAAAGAAAAATATTAACTCATATTTATTCTTATCTCAATCTTATTAAAGTCAAATGAGATATTTTAACTGTTATGCAAGTCCCTTAAAATTTAATCGGCTAAACTCCCATAATGTTTTCTCAAACAAATAAAATAGAAACGCCTTAACTAGCCTACTTAATAATCTTCACTTGATTACTTCATTGTAAGTATGGACCTCATAATTTGTTTTGAATTTTAAAAAATAAAATAAATAGATATTTCATTAATTGATTTTAATTTTTATCTTTAATTAAAATAAAATTCAATTCAATTCAATAAATTTAGAAAAGTAATTTTTAATTCAAGGCCCATAATAAAAGTTAATTTTTTTAAAAAGTTAATCAATAAAATTAAAATTAGTTACTTTTAATTAATATTAAATAACTTCTTTTTAATATATTCTTTAAATTTATTATACTAATATATATATATTGTGTAATAAACTTGGGAGGGAAATGTCCCCTGCCTGCCCCACCTAAGCAAAGTCTAGCCCAACCTAGCCTATTCCCACCCCTAAACATGATATACAATAATCCACTATTTACTCTAATCATATATATCATGTTTAATTTAAACACAACAAGCAAACGAGCTCTTAATATATGGCTAATTGATAACACATTTTAATAAATAAATAGTAGTTGCATTGTGGTTCTCGCATGCATAAAATATATTTTGAATCATACACTGCATTTCTTCAAATGTTCGACTTTGACTTCTTTTATTATTGACTTAAAATATGATTTCGATCTCAAGATTATCCTAATAAAAGTTCAATTTGATAAAATTAGAAGAAAAAAAAAATCTTGGCGAATAAGAATTATAGAAAAGTAATGAATTGAGATTTGGTTCAAGTTGTACGCTTCAAAATGCGCAGGGAACTATCATTGTTGCATGGGCTACTCCATTAAGAGGGTTGATTCTTTTAGTTGAAACAATATCATTTAGAGAGGCTCCCAGTTGGGTGAAGCATCAACGACTATCTAATGTCATTTTTGAATTGCATGCGCAGTTGGTAGCTAATGCTATAATAGATGATAACGTTGATTTCTCTTATTTTAGTGTTATAATTTCATATTGTGGAGCTCTTTTAGGACGACTAACAAATTGTAGTATTGTTTTTGTTCATCGTTCAGCAAATCAGGTAGTTCATTATTTCTTTGCCTGAACCTACAATGTGGGAGGAGGATTTTCCTACATATCTGACTGATGTAATTAAGTTTGATTTGTAATGAATTATATTTTTAGTGTTAAAAAAAAAGAATTATAGAAAAGTAATTGCACACACAAAAAGAAACACAAAAGAAAGAAAATAAAAGCTAATGGGAGGTTGCAAGACTTACCTTCTACATTGCAATGGCAAAGAAATTTTGCCATATTTTGGTTTCGGGTGCAAATGATAGCTTGAAGTGGTTTCGATTATTCAACAATGCGATAGATGAAGGAAAATAAAAGCTAGTGGGAGGTAACAAGACTTACCTTCTACATTGCAATCAGGTACAGATCTAGGGGGGCAGCAGGGGCCATTGCCCCCCACCCCCCCAAGTTTTATTACAACATACATATATATATATATATAAGTTTTAGTATAATTAATTTAAAGAATATATTAAAAAGAAAAAGTTATTTAATATTAATTAAAAGTAACTAATTTTAATTTTTATTTAACTTTTTTAAAAATATTTTATTATGGGCCTTAAATTAAAATTACTTTTCTAGATTTATTGAATTGAATTGAATTTATTTCTAATTAAAGATAAAAATTAAAATCAATTAATAAAATATCTACCTATTTTATTTTTTAAAATACAAAACAAATTCTTAGGTCCATATTTACAATTAGGTAATCAAGTGAAAACTATTAAATAGGTGGCTAGTTAAGATATTTCTATTTTATTTGTTTGAGAAAATATTATGGGAGTTTAGCTGATTAAATTTTAAGGGACTTGCAAAACAATTAAAATCTCTCATTTTGATTTTAATAAGATTGAGATAATAATAAATGTGAGTGAATATTTTTCTTTGTGTTTCAATAGCTACAAATGGAAGAATTTAACTTTTTTTTGTTATGAATATTGTCAAGAAGATGTTTCATAATAAGATGAAAGCATGTTTTAGAACTTTTTCTTAGACTTTTTAGTTACTTATATTGAAAAAAATATTACTAGAAATTTTGATATTGATTTGATTCATTTACAAATTTTTTCATATAAAGGAGCGTCAGACTCAATTTTGATGAAAATGTGTATTTTGAATTCACAAATATAAAAATTATACTTAAACTTTTAGGCTATATAATTTTGGCCCCCTCGCGCTCTCATTTCTGGATCTGTCCCTGATTGCAATGGCAAAGAAGTTTTGCCATTTTTTTGTTTCAGATGCAAATGATAGCTTTAAGTGGTTTCAATTATACAATAGTGATAGATGAAGGAAACACATGTTAGTGAGTTGTAATAAAATTATAGTTATAGCCTTACTAAATCATTTGTTAAGATTATTTTAGAGGATAGATTGGAAGAGTGATAAATGTAAAATTTCGGCATATTTATATGCTAAAATTAAATAATTGAATAAGAAAAGTGAGTTTAAAGTGAGAAATAATTTAAGGACATTTTAGTAAGTAGAACGTGTCTATTCACATTGGAAAAGGATGCGGGCGTGTAAATAAAATAATTGAAGTTTATTTTTAGTGTACCCTGATGGACACACACCCCTATAAAAAAATTAGCTCAAAAGCTAGAGTTATGACTTAATCTCCTAACTTTTTAGTTGAGTTGTAACTCTTTATTAAAAGAGTGAGTTACAAAATTATATTTTATAGTCATGTTCTTGTAAGGAAGAATTATGATTCTAATAAAGAATTATGTTTCATCAACAAAATTATACTGCACAACTATAAATAGGAGTGTCTAGAACCCAACCCAAAACAAGAGAAGGAAAGAAAAAAGAAAAAAAAAAGAAGGCATACTAGCATTTGTTTGAGCACTACACTAACCACTTTCACTTCACTATCCATTTCATAAGAAGAGTTTCAAGTCAATTTAGTTCACCGTTTTGGTCAATTAAGGTGCTACCTTTGATTGGAAAGAGTTGTTGTATCTTGAAAGGTTGTTTGTCAGTGACCTTAGACACCATAGAAGGATAAATAAAGCATTAAAGACACTGTTGGAGCAACAGACTTCAACTCAAGTTTTTGCATTATTGCATTTGACACATTCAAGTAGAATTTCTTAGGTTGCGATTGCTTGTGGAAAAAATCCCATTTTTTTTCTCTTTAAAACAAGAAATAGGAGTAAGGGCGTGTTTGCTTGTGAGACTTTAAAACCAGCCTCAAAGGCATTTTTTTAAGACTGTCTAGAGACAAAGTCTGGGCCAACTGTTCCCCAATTGCTTGTGTGCGTGTGTGATTGATTTCAAATTTTTTTTAGCAAAATTAAATCAACAGAAAAATAAAAATAAAAGATTTAATAGCAATTGATTTCGATTACGTGCAACAAATATTAAATTTTTTAACTTTGCACATCCAGAATATATCATATATTTTTTATATATTAAGCTAAATTTGATTCTTAAATTTTTATTTTTTGTGCACAAGTATACACACATCATTTTATTTCCTGACAGCAAATTGGTCAAATTGATTTTTATGGTGAAATCTTCATTTTATCCTCCAAATTCAATTGTCTTTTTCATTCTTAGGAAAAATTAAAGTGCAATTTATGTGATTAATAAAAATAACCGTCATATTAAACACGAAAAAGTATTTTCTTTTTTATAATATGGTATAATTATATCTAACTACTACTAAATGCATGAAACATCTTTTTTAGTGATTAATCATTCAAATGCAAGCTATCAACAACTATAAATAAATCTCTCATACTTTCAATTTACTGTTTAGTTAATTCATATATTTCATTAATTAAGCCTTCATTATTCATTTTCATCACTTGTATGTTGCTTTGATGAAGTTCAAAGCATCATCTAAATTAATTGTTCCTGAGATTTATAATGTTGCACTATACATATTTTTTTTCTTTTTCTTTTCTTTTTTTTTTTAATATTTCGTTTGTTGCTTTAAGGGAGTTCGAAAACATTGTGTTTTAATTAACTGTTCGAAACTTATAATGTTGCTATTTCGAAAAAAGATTGTTGTATATTGAAATATAATTCTTAAAAATTCAAAACAAGACAATAATTATCGGAGAAATACAACCCTTGATATTGCCGCAAACTCTCTTTTCTAGCCATCATAATGTCCTTTTTCATTTTCACTATATAGAATTTTATTCTAAATTAATCTCAAACTATCTTCATAAATATTCCCAAATGCATGCTTTGCTTGGATTTCCATTCACTTAAACTCAGCTTACTAATACTAGCATAGGATTTATATCAGAGTTGATTAAATTAAAAATTAATAGTAGTCATACAATATTTTTTAACTTTAAAATAATAACATTAGGCTTTGTTTGGTTGCGTTTTTGGTGAATTCTGAAAAATGTTCTGGATAAAAGTGTTTTGGAAGCTAAAATTGGGGAATGGTCCTACTGTTTTGTTTTGTTATGGGAAAATACAGAAAATAGAATTGTTTGTTTGGAATTGTTTTGCATAAGATAAATTTTACTATAAATATTAAATCAGTAACTTTTTTGATGGATTTGTAGGGTGAAAATATATGTGGATATATATGGTTAATTGATGTATGTATATGTAACGCCCCGACCGAGAGGTGTTTGCTCCCGTACGAGGGGTTACCCACTTTATACCACAAGTCTTCTAACTTTATACCACAAGTCTTCTAAATAACAGAAAATACATTTCTCAAAAATCCAAAGTATTTAATTTCTACAACAAACCTCCAACAAAGGTACAACTATAAATCGAAATATCATGAATCACACGTAGCACTTCTATCACTCTCATTACACAATATGTCACCTAGGTTAGTCTATCTTCGTCACTTATTCATATATGAGGTAAAGAACATAAAATAACAGTAAAACAACATAAGTTCAAATGACTTAGTGAAATAGTTTATCAACAATAACAAAGTGACAATTTCACAATTATCATATAAGAGACATATAGAGGCATTAAAATTTTTAAAAGTTGTGAGAGAAGATTTGAATTAAAGTTTCAAGTGATCCATCCCTCCACCTTCCCATACCAGTGATGAGACTTCACAAATATCCGAGTTTCAAAACATAAACATCAAACTAAGAAATTAACCAATTACAATCTAGCAAACATTTTCAAGTAAAAGATGTTGGTGGTTCTTCTACATTGTCACTCCACTTTTGAAAATATGAAAATCTTTATCCCTCCACGTTCCAAGTGATATCGGCTCAGATATGTAACCAGGCGTTAGGCATGGCTAGCCGCATGCCTTACCATTTAGTAGATAACTACCTCCAGTTGGCTAGGATACTGGGTCATATGTACATCGTGTACGGGTATCAGCCAGAAGATCTGTCACTGCGGACCGTTCTGCCCAGTCGTCTTTCGTAACCGATCCCAGGGCCCATCCCCAAGGATATACTTATATTCATGCATGTTATGTAACATGTCCAACAACATTTTAATTAACGCATAAGCTCATAATGAAAACAAGTAATCAATAATTCAACATCAAGTTTATTCCAAGATAAGCATGGCGATGATAGAAAATATATTTCAAAATCATTTTTCGGTTTCCTCAACACAATTGCCAATTTCAAGTAAAGCTAAGTCAATCAAAATCAACATGAGCAAGCAGTATAGAGTGGCAATGTGGAGTACTTTACTCAACACACATATTGAAAGAAATCAAGTGATCAACATATATAACAAGTATATAGGTTCTTTCCCCAGCAAGAAAATCTCATACTATTGAGTATAAACTCACCTGGCAAATGCAGAGGAATTCCTAGTCGTGTGGTCGCTTAAGTCCTGGCTTCCTAGTTAGTCTAAGAACTATCAGATAACCTGAGCTATCATCCTATAAATCCTCTAAATCTTAAGTATATATAATTAATACCTTTACCAAATTCAAGGTTATTCTGAGACAATCTCGGTAACCTTTAGTTGTTTGGAGAGCCCCTATCCTTATTTCCTAATCAATCCACAGTTCATAATAAAATAACCTAAACCAACATTGTGTTGATTTCGGAATCATAATTCTTAATGCACTTAGACGTCCTTATCAAGTTCCTTAGTTAACTTATTTGTTCAGTTATAATTCTCTCAATTTTCATAGTATACTGAGATGTTTAACAAAGTCATGTATTCCTGTTCTTACTCAATCAAGTCGATAGTTAAGTTGTGGAGCTCTTACTTAAGGTCCTAATGGTGTTTGATAATCCCTTCGAGTCAATTATGTTCGATACCATAATAATTATAAAATTAGTCTATATCTTAGGCCAGACTATAGTTTAATAATTTTTAGTTCATATCCTAGTTAAGCTTTGATCCGAAAATTTATTTATATTCAGCGAATTAATCGAATTAAAATTTGATTATTGAAAATTACCCAATTTGGATTGATTCAAGATTCAATTTCAAGCCGGGAATAGCCCAGACAAGTCCGGGACATCATTATGTACAAACTAGTCCAAAACCACCTCCACGTGCTGTCATCGGACCACCACGCACCATCACCGGATCTCCATGCGCTGCCACCGAAAATGGGGACCGCCACTACCAGGTGGTAGGCCTCACCACGGTGAGGAACCCCCCCCAAACAATTTTTAGTTTCAACTTCGGGAATCCACTCAATTTGTCGTTTAAAGTCGCGACAACCCTAGCCCACCGTCGTCGCGCCACCATTTCAATTCCACCTCCGCCGTTGTCTAAAACTGAAATTAACGCCACCACTACCTTGCCCATGAGTTTGCTACCAAAACCCACATAAACCCAGCCATTTTACGCTGCTTCCCAACCACCAACCTGCCATTGTCTCGCCGTCGGCTCCATTTTTTGGTCAAATTCTTGGTTGGTTTTGGTCAATGTTGGTATGGTTATACTCCTCTTAGCTAGAGGAGGCTTTTTACCAGAATGGTTTTTGCATTTTTTGGTGGTTTTTCGGTGTTTCACCACTAGGGTGGGTTTGGGGTCGTTTTTGAGAATTTAATAAATTTTTGTCCTTAATCCTATGTATATAAACGTATTTTTCAATCTTTTTAGATTGGCCCCAAAGATTTTCCACCGCTTCACTTAGACCCCTTCAGGTTTTTAACTGTCTTCACTTTGGTCCCTGGGTTTCAATTAAATCCTCCAACTTCTATTTCTTACACATTGACCTCCTAAACTTTATAATTTTGTGCAATCAAGTCCTTTTATTTTCAATTTAACCCCTCAATTGTCAATATTTTATTCTAGATTTTTAACTAAATCAAACCCAAAGTAAATCTAGCCTAACTTATTGATTTCACATTTTCTTATATTTATGATTTCAAAATTTGGGGTGTTACAGTATATATTTGTAATAATTGATATATAATTATGGTGAAGTGGTGATGTATAATTAATTTAATTTTAAACTTAAAAAATTTATAATTAAGAATATTATTATGATATAATAATTTGATGAGATGAATAAAAAATATGAAATGAAATAATTTATTTAGTTATAAAACTTTATTTAATGATAACGAAGCAAAAAAATGGATAAAAATATTATTATGCACTGCTAATTAAATATTTTTAAATTTTTTTTGTAATTAATAATATTAATAGTAATTTATTAAGTAAAATTTGAAATATTTTTGATAATATTTCAATTAGGGTGTAATCATTAATATATTTATTAATTTAAACAAGATTTTAATAAGATTTTAATTTATAATATATGTACTAGTAAATATACGAGTTAACAAAAATATTATTTATATTTTTATAATTATATAATTATTAATATATTTACTGTTAAAATAAATAATTTAATATAAATATGTAACAATTCATATGAATACTATTAAATTAAATATGTAATGTAAATATGTAATAATTAGTTTAAATACTAGTAAAGAAATAATTAAAAATAAAATAAATAAATAAAATAATAAAATTATATATTAACTTATTAAATAAGATAACCTAACTATGACATATACTTAACATATTTATTTTGTAATTAGTAAATAATACATTAAATTATAAATTAGTTATTTGTAAATAATATATTTTACTTTAAAAAATAAATAAAATAATATTTTCAAACTGCAGTTAATTTTTTAAATATTTTTGGATGATTATATTAATTTATTTGATTAATATTTTATTGAATGTTTTAGATTATTTAAACAATTATCACTCTATATTTAATTTTTGGTTAAATTTATAAATAAATGCAAAAAAAAAAAAAAAAATTTCTTTAATTAGTAAAGTTTTAATATTTTCATATATGTAATATATATATATATATATATATATAAAAGTGAAGTGAAATGAGAGAGTGAGAAATGAATTAGTGATGTAAAAAGAAGAGTGAGGAAAAGAAAGGGTAGGTTTTTTTTTTTTTTTTTAAACTTTTGGGGGGTATTTTGGGAATAAAGAAAAGTATTTTGGGAATTAAAATTGAAAAATGTATAGTTCGTTTGTTATTGTTTTCTGGAGTTAGAAAATATTTTCACAAAAACTAAACAAATATAGGCTTAGCTTTTTTTATAAACCTAATGGAGCAGTAAGCCTAGGCCTAGCCTATTCTCGATTCACAAATAAAATAGGACCGGTGTTTAGAAAAAGTTAACGATATTAAGGAGATGAAGAGAATTTAATGAAATTGACTAATTTAAGTAAAATTGAGAGTAGAGGGAGACAAAGTAATGCAATTAAAAGTAGAGAAAGGTAAAGTGAGATGAAATTTGAGTACAAGGGGGAAAATAGATTTTACCCTAACATATTTTCACTAAAATATATTTAAGAAAATTTATGGAGGAAGTATTTTACGGGAAAGACATTTATATTCTTTATGTTTGTTTTATATAAATTTAAATCCACTCAACTTTCAAGCAAAATGCCATATTGAATTTCGCACCAAAAATACTATGAATATTGTAAACACCTCGACTTGCCATAATGTAAATCCTCCAAAACAAGCTCTCACGCTTAGCTTGCCGTTTTGTAAATCAAAATATTAGGGGGAAAAATAAAAAGAAAAAGAAAAAAGACGATTTCAAAATAATGCAAAAGTGAAAAGACAAAAGACGTTTTGTCTTTTGAAATTCGAAGAATTATTGAAGACAAAAGCAGTGGTTATCCTATCAAAAGACAAACCAAAAGTGACAGTTGGAAAAGCAAAAGATTCCTAAAGGACAATTATTGAAAAAAAATAATGCAAAGTTAGCAAATTCACAGGCTGAAGTCCGAATTTGAAGTCCACAAAATCATCTATGAAATCCACAGACCAAAGATGGAGAAGGTAGGAGCGATTTCAGTATCAAGATTAATTTTAGTTTTAAGTTTTCATATGCTCTACCTTTCATTCTTGTAAACATCCTTTCTACCTTTCTGACCAAATTTCCATTGTATTAGACCAAGCCCAAATCTTCAGTCTCTTGTACAAATTTATTAATACAAGTAAGTTTTACAACTTCTTGCACAAATATTTTATATTATTGTTGATATTGCAAATATTCTACTTTATCTTTTGAAATATTTCTTTAAAATGTTGTTTGAATTATGTGCTTCATGGGTTCTAGGAGAAAGTGGTATTTATTTAAAGGTTTATAATTTATTACGAATCTTGGCAGTCCTCTTTCAATTTCAGCTTGTTTTTGTACATAAAAAGTAGAACAGGACCAGGTGGATTTACTAGGTCTAATTAATTTTTTATTTAATAATTCATTTATTTCTTTTTTACAATATCCTAATGATACTTGGTTCATTTGAATTGGTCTAGCTTTAGTAGGCATTTTGTTTCATCAAAATTTTCTTCATATGGTAATGTAACATAATGTTTCTTTCTATTCCAAAATGCATTTGGTATTTCTAAGCATATTTGTTTCTCTAATTTTTGTTGGAATTCTTTTATTTTTTGTTAAAATTCTTCTTTATTAATATTTTCTTCTATTTTTTTAAAAGTAATTTCTTCTTTTAAAAAATTAATTTGTTTTTCTTTGTTTTTTATTATTGAAAAAACCAAAGAAAAATTATTTGTTGTCAATTCTTCAAAATTACAGATAAATTACAAATTATTGAATGCTCATGTTTGTAATGACAATTTATGTTTCCAAACTAGTTTTGTATTAATAAAAAATTTAAATACCCCATCATATTAGGAAATCCATGTTAACAAATGTTATATCCTATTACTGTTGATAGCCAAAGAATACATAGCCAAACTTTAGGACAAAAAATATTATTTAAATTTCAATTTCCTGTAAAAGAAAGAGATATCAAATTATTACAAGATAATTCCATAATAAAAAACAAAGAAAAACAAATTAATTTTTTAAAAGAAGAAATTACTTTTAAAAGAAATAGAAGAAAATATTAATGAAGAAGAATTTCAACAAAAAATAAAAGAATTCCAACAAAAATTTGAGAAACACATATGCTCAGAAATACCAAATGCATTTTGGAATAGAAAGAAACATTCTATTACATTACCATATGATGAAAAAATTGATGAAACCAAAATACCTATTGAAGCCAGACCAATTCAAGTGAACCAAGAATTATTAGGATATTGTAAAAAATAAATAAATTATTAAATAAAAAATTAACCAGACCCAATAATCCCCCTGGTCTTATTCTGCTTTTTATGTACAAAAACAAGCTGAAATTGAAAGAGGAGGGCCAAGATTAGTAATAAATTATAAACCTTTAAATAAATCTTTAAAATGGATTAGATATCCTATTCCTAATAAGCAAGATTTAATTAAAAGACTTTCTAATGCAAAAAATTTCTCTAAATTTGATATGAAGTTAGGATTTTGGCAAATTCATTTGAAGAAAAAACAGGTATAAAACTGCCTTTACAATACCATTTGGTCAATTTGAATGCAATGTAATGCCCTTTAGTCTTAAGAATGCTCCCTCTGAATTCCAAAAAATTATGAATGATATATTTAACCCTTGTACAAATTTCACAATAGTTTATATAGATGATGTCTTAGTTTTTAGCAATTCTATTGACCAACATCGAAAACACCTTCAAATTTGTTAAAATTACTGAACAAAATATATTAATAGTTTCAACTAAAAAGATTAAACTTTCCCAAACTAATGTTAGATTTTTAGGACACAAAATTGACAAAGGCACCATTACCCCTATACAAAGAGCTTTAACATTTGGAGAAAATTTTCTAAATGAAATTAAGGATAAAACTCAATTACAAAGATTTTTAGGATCATTAAATTATGTTAGTGATTTGTTTCCAAATCTTAGACAAATTTGCAAACCATTATTTGATAGACTTAAGAAAATTCCTAAACCTTGGATAGAAAATCATACCAAAATTGTCAAAGAAATAAAAAATAAGGTTAAAAAATTACTTAAGTATATGTAGACAAGAATCTCCAAAAATAGTATAAATATATGCCGCTGATATAGGACATGGAGGAATTCTTATACAAAATATTAATGAAAAAGAACATATAGTAAAATACCATTCAGGAACTTGGAAGGAAGCACAACAAAATTATTCTACTATCAAAACAAAAAATAATTCTTTCTATAGTACTATGTATTACAAAATTTCAAGATGATATTTTAAATCAAAATTTTCTTCTAAGAGTTGATTGCAAATTTGCTAAAGAAGTTTTGACAAAAGATGTAAAAAATATTGCTTCAAAACAAATCTTTGCCAGATAAGAAGCTATTTTATCTATTTTTTATTTTGATATGGAATATATAAAAAATTCACAAAATTCAATTCCTAATTTTCTTGCAATCGAATTCTTACAAGGCAATGGCTGACAAATCCTCTACAACCTCTACTCTAGACAAAAAAAGGACCACAGAATCATATGCTTTAGCAAAATTGCCATCACCCACAAATTCTCGAAATACCTCAAATCCCAGACCAAGTCTAGTCAATTTAAGCCAATTTTCTACAAATTCTCTATATTACAACAAATTCTCTCCTTTAACCAATCCTATTTCACCCATAAACACAACGCCACCAACATTCAAACAAAAAATTCAAAATTCTAATTTCACCAAAGTCCAATACTTCTTGTTCTTCACTAGACAAAATAGATGATTATATTCTTACTCAATATTTCTGGTTTGATTGTTTTGTAGAACTAGAATAGGTCAATAATGAGAAAACTCCAAGAAAAAATTGCTGCAAAATTCTTCAGCTGAGATTACTTTTATATCCCCGTTGACTCTAGAAAAACACAAAAAAATTATGAGTTTATTTTAGTGGATTCTGAATCCATTGAAAAATTGACAAAGACAATCCTGCAAAAATTGTTTTTAGAAAAATTTAGATTGCAAAAATTATTACTTCAACAAAATGGTGTAATCCTTTCAAAACAAAGAATTTTTCAATTTGATATTATCCTCCAAGTTATTCATATTGGGATTATATTGATCTTTGGCAAAAATTTCTTTTCTTCCAAAATGAACAATTCTCCTTATCTTATTTCTTCTATTTTTGAAAATCAACACAAACAACAGTTCCTTTTTGGCTCCTATTTTGGTGGGAACATCTGAGTTCTAATCCAATTATCTTTCCTCCAAAAGTTCTGAAGAGTTTTGACTACTTCAAAGCAAATACTATAATTCCATCCAACAAGATAGAGCCTTTCATTACAAAATTAATTGGAATTCCTTGTTTGGCCAAGAGAGCAAAAATCAAGTGGTGGAAGAACACCAATCAAGACAATTGCAAAATTCTTGTAATTCAGACGTAGATTAAACAACACTCTAAATTCATGAAGAAATAGATGTCAAAAGACTAAGAGCAATTTCAAATGACAAAGCAACAATTGCAAGTTACAATTGCTTAAGCAACTACTCCATAAGAGATTATATCTCTTATGGTTGAATTACAAAAAAGAATCAATCAAGAAGAAAAATCTGTGCCTAATGAAGGAACCTCAAAGAATAAAGACAGAGATGTGCCAACACTTAATCTCGAAGAAACAATGATGACTTCTTCGGATTATGACAAAACAGTGACTAAAGTAATTATTCGAATTCCAAAATAATATTTTGAAATCCGAAGAATTATTGAAGACAAAAGCAGTGGTTATTTGGTCAAAGGATAAAGCGACATAGCTAGAAAAGCAAAAGATTTCTAAAGGACAATTATTCAAGAAAAATAATGCAAAGTTAGCAAATTCACATGGTGAAGTCCGAATTTGAAGTCTGCAAAATTGTCTACAAAAGCCAAAGATTAGAGAAGGCAAGAGTGATTTCAACATCAATATTAATTCTAGTTTTAAAGTTTTCATCTGCTCTATCTTTCATTCTTGTAAATACCCTTTTTACCTTTCTGACCAAATTTCTATTGTATTATAGACCAAGCCCAAATCCTCAGTCTCTTATTCAAATTTATTGATACAAGTAAGTTTTACAAAATTCTTACACAACTATTTTATATTATTATTGATATGGCAAATATTGTGTATTAGTATTACAAATATTCTGCTTTATCTTTTGAAATTTTTCTTTAAAACGTTGTTTGACTTGTGTGCTTCCTGAGTATTTAAGAAAAAATTTATGGAGAAGCATTTTACGGGAAAGACATTTATATTCTTTATGTTTTTTTTTTATATAAATTCAAATTCACTCAATTTTCATGCCAAATGCCATATTGAATTTCGCAACAAAAATACTATGAATATTATCAACACCTCGGCTTGCTATATTGTAAATAAACAGTAAATCCTCCAAAACAAGCTCTCACGCTTGGATTGCAATTTTGTAAATCCAAATATTAGGAAAAAAAAATAAAAAGAAAAAGAAAAAAAGACACTTTTTCTGCGAATGCTCCAATGTAAGATCTCCGGGTGCAGATCTAGCAATCTCTTCCAACCACCAAATGTCTTGTCTACTTCCATTTGCTCGCCGATGCTTAAAAGCTGGGAGTCCATTTGGCTCGACTTGGCTTCGGAGATCTCTGATTTCAACCATGCACTTATAACCAACCATGCGGCTAATAAGAAAAATAAATAAATGATGGATCCAGTCGGTTAAATGATTAATTTCCAAAAATTATTAATTATTAAATAAATAAACATACACATGCAACCGTCTGCCGACTCTCCAATGGATCTAGGTGGGCTCGAGCCACCATCCTCTCAACGCATTGATGCAATTGAGCGCTCTCCCACATTTGAGCTTTTAGATCCATCCTCCAAAATCAAGTACTACATTTCACCCTTTTTAAACTACATTTTTAAAAGACAATTTTCTTTTCAATACTAGTTTAAATTTCTATTTATGCATATTTTCATTTTTGAATTTATAATGTATCTACCACATCATCGTATAGTTTCATCATTTAAATTCAAATCAATTTAATATAATATTCACATTTGCAGTTTCAAAATTATTAAAATATTCATATGTTTAAAATAAAAACACATTTTTACAAAAAAAAAAAAATTGAACTACCATCGCATGGTTGCCTAACCCAACCGTAATCATTATTTTCCTAAAAAGGAAATCTAATTACAATTTCATTTTTATTAATAAAATGAGAATTGTAAAAACCAAAGAACACAATGGAATCACATCCTTTCGAGTTTTCAACTAGTTGGCATACTTTCAACCACTCTGACACAGCCGATCAAACACTTTTTCACCATTTTTTCTGCCCAAGGGCAAAATTTACAGATACAATTTTAAAAACGTTTTACTTCCAATTTAAAAAGCAACAACGAATTTCAATAACATATTTGACAAATACCAACATATGTTAATACGCTCAAACAGCACAAGGTAGTATATTCCAAATTTCCAAGGTGTTAAATTATAAATAAAAGCAATGCACTGTATCTGTTAATCATTCCATTAAGCCGGATAATATAACCAAATAATGCCAATCTCCACATATAGTAACCGTATTTTGACCAACGACGAGGTAATAAGTTAAAAATTATCACCAGAACAAAAAAGAAATACTCACTTTCACCAGAATAGGCCTGGAAATTAAACAAAACCTGGTCACCCTGCTGCCACATGGAAATTTTCATCATACCTTAAACTTTTTACATAAATTGCCACAATTTCAGCTACTTTTTCCTTTCCACATAAGTTAGACAGCGAAGGCGGCAATTAAAATTTTCAACAGAGGATTTTTTTCCCAGCAAAAGCCACCAAGTTAAACTGGATATACAATGTGTCCCACCACATACATGTTAACATGCAACTCCAGCTGAATGCCAGCAAAACTGATTAACTCTGGGGACTAAAAGAAAAGCCAATAAATGAGCATCATATATTAATAGTATTAAAACTAAAGCCACAATCATAAACAAAATCATAGCAAAAGGAACAATTGACAACACTGAGATGCTTCGACAAAACCAATCCCCTCAATAGAGGAGTTCAAGTTGGCAATAAAAATGAGCTCTAGGAGAAAAAACGCTTTCAAAAAGCAAACTAACATTCCCGCAACTTACTTGATAATCAAACTAACCATCTAAAAAGCAAATTAACACAGAGAATTTCTTCAGATTACACTTGGAGAAAACTCAGATCACCAAACCAGTGGAATTCAACAAACCTGGAGCATCAGCAGAATTTCAAAGCTTCTAGGATACTTCAAGATCAAGACCGAGGAGAAATTCTTCAAGATACACTTGGATGAAAACCAATCAACAAACCGATGGAAATCAACTTCTGGACACTGAAAATAAACAGGACTTCTAGCCCTTGCAAATAACCTTCAATTTTACCAAATAAAACTCCAATGCCAACTAAGAGTAGACCAGCATCAGTAGCCATATACAAATTAGCTGCAGCAGCAGCAGCAGTTGATGCATCCATATCAGCATCAGCACTTATCATTAGTCAAGCAATCCTCATCCACAGCAGCACCAGCAGGGACAGCATCCAGACAACCGGACATACACACAAGTATACAGCATCTAGGAAGGTAACCATTACAGTGGCGAGCAATAAAGTGAGGGAAGGCAATCCACAAGATACAGGAAGACTCCAGATCTGCTCAGCAAATCTCTGATCTATTACAAACACACTATTGCTTACAATTATGCTACACAAACTTATGTTTTGGACTTTAGCATCTGTATAGTTTTGAGTTAGCATCTGCATATTCGTAATTAGCAACTTTCCAGCCACCTGGTATAACATATAAATATAAATCTCTTGAAAACTTCCTCTCAAAATAAAGAGAAAAAAAGGAACTCGTATTTTTAACCAACACATTTTTTTATCTTGGGAATAACATTATCTTGGAATAACAGTGGGACGTTTAGTCTCATATATAGTTGGGCACTAATATTAACTATAAACAGAAGAATCATTTGCTTGTTCATACAATTTCTACCTTCAATAGCAGTCTAATCATTTATATAGGGAGGATGTATTTTTATAGGGAGATCTATAAATTTATTTATAATTTTGACAAATAATTACTCAATTTGAGACGGAGCATTTATATAAGGGATATTTGGATATTGAGTATTGAGGTAAAATAATATTCAAAAAATAATATATTAAAGAGAGGCAATTCATTAGATTACAAGTAAAGAGAACTATCAAATGATTAAACTTCTTGCGTGCTACCTTCTGCCTTGGATTGAATGCAGAGAGAAGAGATTTAAAAGAGATTCAGAGGAATTCTGAAGTAAGGAAGTGAATAGTCAAAACCAGAAGAGAACAGAAAGCAATGCATGTGCGGGGATTGGGGGATGCTAAGAACAGAGAGATGGTAACTGCTACACTGTTAAAAGTCAAAATTTTGGTCCAGCTTAAACTGATAAAAGACTCTAGGGTTGAAGGGGATTTTGTTAAATGATGAAAACGGCACGTGGATGGGTGGACCGAAGGGGAATGGCTGGAGTTTGGGTAATTAATGGGAAAATTTTTGTCACCTCCAGTTGGCTCCCAAAAATCAGATTCTTAAATAGATTATGTGAATTTCATATTTTGCTGATTTTGGAAATGAAAATTACATGTATTTTTCGTGTATTTGATTAAATTTTGTGTCTCAGTCCATTTAATTATTTTGTACTTATTGTTGATCGAGATAAAAACTATTCAATTATGATTGATTGTGGAAATATTAGCTTACAAATTGCTTAGATTATTTAACATAGCTCTTGAAAATAATTATTTTAATAACCATAAAGTGTTTAGATTTCGATTATTAGTAAGATGTGCTTTATTAACACATGAAAAACTTGGCCAATGTATTCAGTTGTATGCAGCAATAATTTCTTTTTTTTTTTTAAAAAAAAAAATTGATTCTTTATCAAATATGATTTGCTTTTTGCTAAATTATCTGATCTGTGGCCATAATATTACCAAAACAACTTGCATCAAACACAAAATTTGGGTTTGGATTATTGGACAATGGAGATTGATGAGACAAAATTTGTGCAAGATAGGAAAGGAAGTGATTTAACTTTGTGGGTTTGGGATGGCCTATTTGGATTTTGGATGTAGACAACGAGAAAAAGGAAAAAATCTTCTATTCTTTCAGTGAAAAAATTTTGTGATATCTTATGGATCTTCCATTCTTATGTTTCTGAATAAATTCTAACTTTATTTAGTGTCAGATAAAATAACTATTTTCTTATCATATTCAACAAGTTAAATTTTTGACCATTGGTGTGGACTAGGGGATTAAATGACTCGAGCTCGAGTCAAATTTGGCAAAAATTGTAGGCTCGATCTTAACTCACAAGCAAATTTTAAATTAAATAAAAATATTAAATTATTAATATATTATAATTATTTAATAATAATTAATAAAATAATTTAAATTATAATTATAAATAAAATATATATTAAATTATAAAATATTATAATTATTTAATCATATATAATAAATATTTAAAATAGGAAAAAAGTAAATAATTAATATATATTAATTATTCAATTAATAATTAAAAATTATTTAAAAATAGGAAAAAGATCATGAACTTTCAAACAACTAAAATAAAGCTCGAGCTCGACTCATGTTAAAGTTCCAGCTCGAGAAGTTTGAGCTTGAGTCGAGCTATAATCAAGTCAGCTCACGAGCCTCATGAGCAAGCTCAACTCATCTTATGCCCCTAGTGTGGACTATTGCCTTATGTTAAAAATCAGCTCAATTATATCTATTAAATATCTTCCTCTGGTTTTAGTTTCTGATTTTTTCTCCTGATTAATTATTTTTCTTTCTTTCCAGCTTTGGTACTCCACTGTTGTGTTGCTTCAATAATGTATTTTTGTTCTTTTCTTTTTATTTTTTGTTAAAAAGTGTTAATTCCTTTAATTTTCTAAGAACATTCCCATGTTCTCGAATTTGGTGGCAATCTATTTTACCTTCGTTGAGCTTTCTTGGTTTTGATTATTTTTGTTGTGCTACATTTTTATTTTGAATTCTGGAAACTTTTATGTTCTACAGTCTTTCTGGGACTTGCTCTTCCTCTTATATCTTGAATTCAGAAAAAAGTTGTTTTGTGTTTTAGCTCTTACCACCTTCATGCTTTTAAGAGAGTTGCCGCCTGACGGGATACAAGTAGAACAAACTTAGCTACTAATATATAAGAGGAAATCTTTTTTGCTGGTGTGTTTGTGTGCTTTATTTTCCAATTAGAGAGCAATTCAAGTCAAGCTACCAAGAAAAAGGACAGAAAATGGTCACATTAATTAATAATAATTAATAATTAATAATTAATAATATTAATTACATTAAAATATTATTTTCAATCTACTTTCTTTTTTCTAAATTTTCACAATAACTAATCCAATTAAATTTTTATTTCCACACACAAAATAACAATGAAATGAAAATATATTTAAAAATAGTGAAAATAGAAAATGGAAATAGATTCTTCCTTTTCTCAACACTTCCAAACTTTGTTTGCTAAAATATATATTATGTTGTAAAACTTATGTTATAAAACATAAGGATAAATAATACTTGATTTGAATATTATAATGTAACTAATATGCTCTGTTATGTTTATTTAAAATTTGAATTGTATAAAAATTGTTTAAATTTTTATTATGTAAATAATATTTCTTAATTCTTGTTGTACAAATTACAAAAGCACAATAACTATACAAATTATCTCTTATCCTAATTAAAATAAGTAGCATATTCCACTAAAACTGAAACTTATTATTACTACTATTATATAAGAGAGGGAATGGCTACAACTGATTTTATTTTCATCTTACTGATTGCCAAGTTAAGACCTTAGTCTTGTGCGAGTGTTTTGGCAATAGACACCTGGAAACATATTGAGGAGGAGACTTTCAATGAGAAAGATCCCTCCCCTCCACTCCCCAGCACAAATCTGTTCTTTGTCTCGTTTAACATTAAATGTAGTGGTGCACATATTTTACTTAACCATAGAGAATTACTTAGAAAGCTGAGTGCTCCCGTTGGCAGAGTTAAAAAAGTAAAAAAGAAAAAGAAAAAAAAGTTGGTAATTGTTGTGGATAATTGTGTGATTTGTGTTAAAATATAAAATAAAGTAAAATAATTCACATGATCATAATTTTATAAAATAATAATTAAGAAAGTGATCAACCAAACCGCATAAATAATGAGGAAACTGCAGCTGGATCAATGGAGAGTCACGACACTTGTCGCTGTGCTAAAGCCATGATTGCCTCCCTTCGTGCGGGTATTAGTGGCTGACCATGACTCCAAGATAAAACCCATTAACTCACAGCGGTGTCTCATCCCATGTGCACGACCACGAGGAGACTAGGAACCAGTCCATAGTCACGTTGCCAAAAACACAAAAGCTTGTGGAGAGTGTATAAAATAAAACAATCTAAACTCACACCAACTCTATGTGCCAAAGAAAGATTATTACCCCTTTATATAATAGTAAAAGTTTGACCATTTAAAAAGGATTAATGGGCCACTAAAAGCATCATAAAACTACCATAAATTCAATTATAATTAGGCCCAATAATTATAAAATAAAGTGGTCAAACATATTAAATAAAATGATATTGAGGCCATAAATATGAGATGAATAAAACACATAGGCACATTAGTTGTCATGTTAAGACATATGATAAAATTATTTGTTGGAAATAAAATAAATTGAAGAAATTTTAAAACTTATTTCCAACAATCCCCCACAAGATTTAAAATTTCTGAAATTTAATATAAAATAAATATGATGGCAACTTATACCGTGCAATCGATGCATGTGCCTTCCGGGCTTGAACATACACTTAGTGTTGGCAATATCCGTTTGAGGGAGCCATAATGGACTAAAGCTTGAATTAGGTCCCTTGAGCCAAACTTCAATTACCACACACACGATATTGACTTAGGACATGGTTATAGCGAGTTAGCGCGTTAATGGCCCTGCGCTCAATCTTGATTCTCATGAGATTTCTAGGGTTAGCCCAAACCCACAGCCACGGCCCATGGCAACTCTCACTTAGGTAAGCCCTCCAAAGGTATGTGTGATCCATACCTCGCGAAAATCCCGCTTCGGTCTCATTAAGGGTCAAAGCCCAGCCTAACATCACATTATCATAGCACTTCACCTTAAGGATGGGAAGGAGATATCTCATGTACACTCTCCTTAAAATTAGTGCTATATATGAGTCACGCAGTACAGGTTGTTCCTACCCATTGAACCTTCTTCATGGGGTATCCAATCATAGGTGAATTTTAGGAAACCAGTGTACTATGGGTAGAAATGAAGAGACACAATATGATTGATTCACACTTAAATCCTTTAATGATTTATTAGGAGTTATTTGTCTTAACGGCTAGTTTTCAATTAGGATTTCATTTAAAATTTATGAATGTTAGTGAGTTACATATTTGGTGGATATTATTTTGAAGGTTTCAATTCCATAATTAATAATGACAATAAGTTAATGACATAATGTTGATGCGAAGGAAGAATATGAATTTCGTTTGGAAAATGATATTTCATTTACTAGTTGACAAGGATAAAGAAGAAAATATTACTTGTGCAAAGGAAAAAAAATGCTTGATCAATAGTGACTAATAAATTATTTAATTTTTGCAAATTTGGTAATATATTGGATAGATTAAAACAGTAAAGAGATTTTGTTTGACAAATTGTTCTAGTGCCTTATCAAAATACAATTATATGACACTTATTTTAAAAGGGACATTCTATGTGAAGAAGAATTTATTTTTGATATATTGTTGGTGGCTTTATATTTGATTCTAAATAAAATTGTATTTTGGTAAATTAATTTTCACCAATGCTAATAGCTAGTTTATAACCATTGGTGGGTTTTATGACTAATAAACATTTAAATAATTATTATTAAAGTGTAATCATGGAGCCAGAAAGAGGTGGCTACAAAATGGGATAAAAAGAAGAAAATAAGGATACCGTTACATTCTCACATTCAATACGGTCTTAATATTGGATAAATGATAAATTTAATTTTGTGGTTTGTTGACTACTAATTTAATACATTATGATACTATCTAAAAATTTGAGTATTATTGGCTTTATATAGCGTAGATTGAATGAATAATATTAATTGTTGAATTGTCCTTATATTTTATATAATAAAATGTGATCTTCGGTGGAAGTTGATTCTGGAAGTATATACTTATGTAGCAGTATTAAGCAGTAGTTTGTCCTGAAGGTACGATATGACTATTGTTTTGATATTATTATTAAAATTGTATTAGTGTATATAGTATACTACATTTATAATTTATGACAATTACATATGAGTATACTTTGTCTAGAGATTAAGTAAATTTAATTATAGTGATAAATTATATTGATGTTACTATTTCGTTGTTACTTTGAGCTATTTTTTAAAAGTTTGAGATTCACTTAATTGTTGGGTGTTGGAATATGGAAAAGAATTAGAGTACTTATCTCAAACATAAGCTCAAATCATATGCATAAACTTTTAATATAGTTCTTAATTTCACTAGATTCTGTTGTGACTTACTAGATTATATTGACCTATTGCATGAACTAGTGTGCTGCTATTGCAATTTCTAGTGGGACGTGAGCTTTGAGATAATTTAATTGCATGATGTGCTTAAAAAGAAAACAATAGATATCCTTTCTCCAAATTGAAGGAAATGTGGGGGTTTCAGTTTGCAGGTGAAATTTGAAACTTCCTACTCTTTATTTTTATTTAACATTTTATGATTGAAAGTTCTTTATTGTTGGTATGCATACACTTAGTGTTGGCAATATCCGTTTGAAGGAGCCATAATGGACTAAACCTTGAATTAGGTCCCTTGAGCCAAACTTCAATTACCACACACACGATATTGACTTAGGACATGGTTATAGCGGGTTAGCGCGTTAATGGCCCTGCGCTCAATCTTGATTCTCACGAGGTTTCTAGGGTTAGCCCAAACCCACAGCCACGGCCCATGGCAACTCTCACTTAGGTAAGCCCTCCAAAGGTATGTGTGATCCATACCTCGCGGAAATCCCGCTTCGGTCTCATTAAGGGTCAAAGCCCAGCCTAACATCACATTATCATAGCACTTCACCTTAGGGATGGGAAGGAGATATCTCATGTACACTCTCCTTAAAAATTAGTGCTATATACTAGTCACGTAGTACGGGTTGTTCCTACCCATTGAACCTTCTTCATGGGGTCTCCAATCACAAAGGTTGGGTTACTCCCGGAGGTGACTCCCTTATGGACTTAGCCCATCCCCCTCGATGATTAAGGATCTAGCCTCTGCGCTAGTCCCCTGAGGCAGTTTTTCCATCTCATGAAATATAACATCATATGCCTCTTATTTCATTTTTCACCCTTTCTTGTATTCACTCACTTATGCACGTGGACCTGTTTTATAAATAAACTCCACAAATAATATATTACTAGATCCATAAAATAAATCTAAATATTACTTGTAAATTCTTCAAATATTTTGGAGTGTGAACTTTCTTCTAAGAGTAATATTTGATACATCCTGCACACTTATAAACTCAAGAATAATAGATTTTTATTTTATAAAACTCTTAGATTCACTTAAACCCCCACATTTTTTTGTTATAACTGAAGAAATGAAAAATAAAGTATTGTTCTTTCTTCAAGTCCTCAAAAACTTTCTTATGCTTACCAACAATAACGAACTTTCAATCATAAAATGTTAAATATTAACTTGTTGATCAATAAAAAGTCAAGAGCAAGAAGTTTCAAATTTCACTTGCAAATTGAAACCCCCACATTTCCTTTGTAATTTGGGAAAACAAAGAAGAATAGAAATTTTCTCTTATCTTCATGTTTTTGGACTTTCATATATAGACCAACAATTAATCACTTGCAATTAAAAATATTTAAATATAAACTCATAGAATTAATGGAGTAGGAGCAATATGTTATTAGCAAACTAAACAAATATTTTCACCCCCACATTATACTAGAATTTAGGGTGAATTAATATGGAAGCAATTGCAGTCAAGCATCACTACATACCATGCTGGCAATCATGAAAGTCATATACACATTATGACAACATAGAATATTTTTATAAAATTGTCATAATATTTGAAAGATAAAAAATATATAATTTTTTTTTTTGTTGCAACTCTGAAGTAATATATGAGTAATGCTAGATCATTTTATGTAGTTTAAGCATCATAAAAATCAATAATACACACTTTATGTGCTTTGACAAAATTTAGATGGAAAATTACATATCACCATTTGTATCAAAGACCCACTTTAAATCCTATTACCAAAATTCCTGCACTCTAGTGCAAATGTCTGTCTTGTGCATCTATAGGAAGGGTAACAAGTTATAAATGATAAAGGAATATTTTATTACTTGCTAGTGGATGAGAAATCATCAAGCTTCATTTTCTAATGGTCAATTATAAATCAAAGTCAATGAAGAAAATAAAACTCACTAAGAAATTGTATTGTAAAATTAAAGCTTACTAATGGATCAGTGACTAGCATTGAAAACACATTCAAGGACAATTACTCAATTAGTCAACTAGCCGTTGGAATTGAAATTATGTTACTCTAAAATATATTACAAAAAGGAGAATTATAAAAGAATTTAAATGTGAACCATATATAATATTTTGTCTTCACTTTCGACCCATGATGCGGAGGCTTCCCTAGCTTACCGTTGATTTGGCAAGTCGCATGAAATTTTGTACTTTATAATTTTTTCCTTTTCTTTTCTTTTCTTTTCTTTCTTTTTTTTTTTTTTAAAAAAAATAACCCACAAACATAATTGATAAGTATGATGAATGCACTAATTGTATTTAGTTATTCTTAATCAATTTTGTCCAACTAGCCGTTAGACACTTAAACCATTGGAGGAAAATATGCATGTAATAATTATCTAACGGTCAAAATAATATAATTGAACATTAATATATATAGTGTAAGATAAATATATACTTGCTTACCAAGCACTTTGACTTATGAAATAACAAATATTTCAAAGACAAATAAGCAAATGACATCATGCTAGACAAGCAAATTGAATATTCTAAATTCAACAATTAATCATCTTTCATAATGTATTCAACAATTTAATATTTTTCTTATGAAATATAATGGAGTGAATTAAATCTCACTAATATATATATATATGTTTAAGAAAATAAAATTTAAAGAATACTTACCCTTGAAGTAAATAAGTAGCATTTTCTCATGATCTTGTACATTATTAAAGTGGCAGTAGAATAGTTCATACCAATTTCTTTCTATGCTCAAGACTAAAGTTGGCTCATCTTCTCAATAAGCAATCAGAAGCATATTGCATTTGTCCAATTCTTGCAAAACAATCGCATTTGACAAGAAAGCATGACAAATCATTAGTTAGATTTAATTGTCAATTTCAAGACTATTATTGTTTAAACACAAATCACTAATCATGGCTTTAGATTGTTGTGGAGAATTGTGTGATTTGTGTTAAAATATAAAATAAAATAAAATAATTCACATGATCATAATTTTATAAAATAATAATTAAGAAAGTGATCAACCAAACTGTATAAATAATGAGGAAATTGGAGCTGGATCAATGGAGAGTCACGACATTTGTCGCTGTCCTAAAGCCATGATTGCCTCCCTTCGTGCGGGTATTAGTGGCTGACCATGACTCCAAGATAAAACTCATTAGCTCACAGCGGTGTCTCATCCCATGTGCACGACCACGAGGAGACTAGGAACCAGTCCATAGTCACGTTGCCAAAAACACAAAAGCTTGTGGAGAGTTTATAAAATAAAACAATCTAAACACACACCAACTCTATGTGCCAAAGAAAGATTATGACCCCTTTATATAATAGTAAAAGTTTGACCATTTAAAAAGGATTAATGGGCCACTAAAAGCATCATAAAACTACCATAAATTCAATTATAATTAGGCCCAATAATTATAAAATAAAGTGGTCAAACATATTAAATAAAATGACATTGAGGCCATAAATATGAGATGAATAAAACACATAGGCACATTAGTTGTCATGTTAAGACATATGATAAAATTATTTGTTGGAAATAAATTAAATTGAAGAAATTTTAAAACTTATTTCCAACAGTAATCTCTTTGGCAAGTCATGATTTTTCGATAATAGGATGAAACTATAATCACAGAATTGTGGATAATTATTATGGAAGTTTGTTTTATCTGGCAATGTTATGACATCAGTTAGATAATTAACATATGTTGAGGTTATAGTTGTACCATTCCTTTACATGTACTTCATTTTGAGAATGATTAGGAGCAGTGGAGCTTCTAAAGCCAAGTCAAGCTACCAAGAAAAAGGACAAAAAAAAGGACAAAAAATGGCTTCGAATCAACCATATGTCAGCATGCATCTTTTCAACCATACTTAAGCATTATATAAGTTATAATAAAGCATGTAATGAACAAGATCAGGGTTAATATGAAGATTACTTTAATAGTACTACAGGCAGTGGATTGCCACCACACAAATTAATTTTGAAAGAAAATTGTCCTATCATGTTACTTCGAAATTTAAATCCTATTGAAGGACTGTGTAATGGCACAGCATTAATATGTAAAACACATTAAGAGAGAACTTTGTAGGAGCTGAAATTGCTTCGAGCGACTTTAAAGGAAAGGATGTTTATATACCACGTATTCCTTTAGCATGTACTAATAAACAAAAATGTCCAATAGATTTTTGGAGAATCCAATATCCTATAAGACCATGTTTTGCGATGACAATAAACAAACCTCAAGCTCAAGTTAAAAGAGTTTGAAGTTAAATCTATCCAAAAAAAAAAGGAGTTTGCAGTGAAAACATTAACACTTCAAATGTTGTCTGTGGAAAGAGATACTCATCCACCCTCTGCTTTTTTAGTTTGAATATATACTGATCAACTCATCATCAACAATGATTAAAATCTCTGAAAACTCCAACAGAAAATAGATTCATATCAGTGACGACTAGAAATAGAAATGTTTACCAAGAAAACTTAAGATTGGAGAGTTAAGTCAGGAAGAACAATGAATGATGGTTTATATAAAATTAAGTAATTAACTAAAGACTTGAATAATTATTCAACTTTTAGATTGAAGGGGTGTGTATTCTTTAACCTTATTAGAAGCAGAGGAATCATTTTTTCCATGTTACCCCGATACGAACTTGAAGGGCATCATTTCCCCAACTTTGTTGTTCCTCTTGTATCTGCTTGGCCGACTCCACAAGACATCCTTGCCACCTTTCAACCTCAATGAGTTCAAGTGTTGGAATTTCTCCTATGCCATCTGGAATCTTACATAGATTCCGACAATCATAAAGTACTAGGCACTTGAGGCTTGGGAAGTGGCTACTTTCAGTTATCCATTGACTGAACTCTAACTCATCAATTAGCATAAATTTCAGTCGAGGAAATTCACCTTCACTTGTTTCCCACTTGTCTCCATAGCAAGCACCATATCTTAGTTTAAGCACCTCAAGATTAGGCAAGGAACCAACAATCGACATATCTTCCCATGGTATTCTCAAACCAAACAAGGTTAACTTTTTCAGGGTTGTTGGAAAAGCAGGATTAAGCTTTCCTAGAATAGAACTTGAACATACCTTTAACTTTAGCTTTTCAAGTTGACGCAGATGGACAAGATTATCAAGATGAAAGTCTCGAACATATTCTTTTGTGCTATAAATGATTCCTAATTTCTTCAAGTTTGGAATCATTTTGAGGATCTCTTTAGTACATTTGAAATCATTTACTCCTGAAAGTGTTTGCAGGTTTTCTAGAGGAAAAGTTGAAGCTCCTTGTGGAATAGTGAGTAAGGGACCAATAAATATTAGATGCCTTAATTGTGGCATCCTCCAAATTTCCATTGGCAGACATACTAAAATTGGTGATGTGGCGGAGTAAGGTACCACCTTTGTCCATCTTTGATGAATGATTAAGATTTGAAGATTCTGAAGGTTTAATATAGATGGAGGGGCAATGAATCCTGGTAAAGAGGAAAAAGCAAGGTACCTTAAATGAATCAACTCAAATACTTCAGTAGGCATCTCGGAAGTTATGAACCGTCGAAAATCATTAGCAGGACTAATCACATCCAATACCCTGAGCAATCTAAATTTTCCACAAGACCTTAGTGAACTTTCATCAAGTTGGAAGCATATAATAGTACGGACGCTTGAGCAATAAATGTCTTTAAGCTTAATCAGATCAGAAAAAGTAATACTTATGCGGTGATGGTGTTTTATGCTTTTAATTATAGAATTTTTGAAAGCATAACCCGTAACATTTAGAAAAAACTTCTCTTCCTGTGCTTTTCTTATGCATAAATCCCGCACAAGATCATGGATGCTGCAAGTTTTGATTTTGCCATTAGCCTTCCTTCTACTGACCAAAACAAGACTTCTCTTCACAAGATCCTCCACATAGTCTTCTGCCACCTCCTCAAGACATTTAGATTCACTTGGTTTCAAAAAGCCTTCAGCCACCCATAATTTGATGAGTTTGGAGACACGAGTTTCATAATCTTCTTTAAAGCCTCCCATGTATAGGAAACACGGTCTCAAATGATAAGGCAAGTGGATGTAACTTAAAGATATTATCTTCGTAGACAGCTCCTCATTTGCAGTGTTGATAGCTAAACTTACATTTTTTGCAACATTCTTCCAGGATTCTTGAGTCTTATCGATGGTGGACAAGAGTCCTGCAATTATAATGATTGCAAGAGGCAGTTCTCCACAGCTTCTTGCGATTGTCTTTCCAATAGTTTCCAATTCAAGAGGACAATTTTCTCGTCCAAACACCTTATTTTGAAGCAAATTCCAACTTTGATCTGTATCCATGAATTGTATCTTATGAAGAAGGCTAGAAAAGTGGGGATAAGCAGCCACCTCAAATAGCCTTGTGGTTAAAATGATTCGACTCCCATTATTGTCATCAGGAAATGCCGTCTTTACATCATCCCAAGCCTTTGTACTCCAGATATCATCCATCACAATGAGGTACCTCCTACCCATTAATCCTTTGTACACAAGATCTTGTATTGATTCATTTATTTGTCCAGATCTTTTTACTTTCATGGAAACTAGGAGAGTAGAAAGAATTTCTTGTGCACTATAATCTTATGAAACTGTGACCCAAGCACGAATATCAAAGCATTCCACAGTTAATGGATCATCATAGGCATTTCTAGCAAGAGTAGTTTTGCCAATACCTCCCATACCGAAGATTGGTATGACTTGGAGTTTGGATGATTCTCCACATAATCGAGCCTTTATTGCCATCAAGTCGTCGTCAAGACCAACCATGGCGCCATCTTTGCTGGTGGGTGCAATTAGCCCTGACGATGAAGTAGCAACAGAAGAATACTCATTACCGAGTTGTGCATCTTTGGTTGTGGTGCTATTCTTGATCTGCATCGCCTCTCTCACCACTTTTTCCAACTTTTTAAAATTAAAGTGAAGCCTCAGTCTTGTGTAGATGGCATCTTTTTTTCCTTGGAGCCATATAAGCTTGCTTTTCAAAAGCTGTGAAAACTTAGCACTTTCAGGCCCTGCAGTCGACTCGGAGATAGGCTTATTTACCAAAATACAGTAAAAAAGGTGCAACTTTACAAAATTACCGTGGTTTGAGAAAAGTTGCAAAAATACCGTAAGGCGTGGCTTGGAGCCACGCCTTTTCGTTTCTGAGATTTTTTTTTTCTTATAAATTAAATAGAGGCGTGGCTTCTCTAGCATGGCAAACTTCCCATGCAATAATCCATTTTTTTTTTTTTACCACGCCTCTTCCATGTATTTTTTTCTTCCGAAAATGGATATATATATATTTTTTAATTAAGAGAGGCCACGCCTCTTCCATATATTTTTTTCTTTTCCAGCTGAAAATGGACGGGTCACGCCTCTTCCATGTTTTTTATTTTTTTTAATTAAAAATTGAAGAGGCGTGGTCTTGCATGCAATTTTTTTTTTCAATTTTTTTATTTAAAAAGTGAAGAGGCATGGCCTTAGCATAATTTTTTTTTTTTTTTGTGAAACATTCGCAAATGCATGTCACGCCCTTGCATAGCAAAAATGTGTTTTAAGATACAGTAAAGAATTGTATATATACAGTAGTATATGATGTAAGCTCTATTAATATATTTTTTAAGAAATATCATACATTTTAATCATAATTGATGCGTATAATTTGAAGATAAGTTATTATCATGGCATATAAAACTGTCACATAATATTTTTACCAACTCGATCCTATTTATGTATTCCACTTATAAAACCCACCATTCACATAACTTTATCATTTATTTATTTTTTTAATATTTAAAAAATGAACTCAAATGAGAGATGATCCATTTTTGTAGCGTGGATATACATGGTTATTGAATAAAAAAATGGTCATTGTCAATGCTAATGTATCTTGAATGACAATGATTAATATCATGTAGTATTTTGCTTTGTTTCTTAACTTTGAATTCCAAATTTGATTTCAAGCACCTAAGACAGAGCTAGAATATTGACTTATAATACTATATATATTTAATTTTTGCAAGTTTAATATGTAACACTCACTATTTAATTAAAGAACAATGTATGGGTATTATTTTTTAAGTATGTTAGTGAAATATGACATAGGTCAGAACTGTCTAAAATTTTTGAAAATTTCGACCAAATTTATTGTTGATAAAGTCTAATACAAAGGAAAAACATAGAATATAAAACATAATTACAAAGTTGGAAGAATTAAGGATGTCGGGCTTGCGCTTGGGTTTGGGCTTCAACTTCGGCTTGTGCATAACGGCGGGCTTGTTGTCTTGCACGTGCTTAGGGCCAATCCATTTCATTTTGGATACGAGTAGTGCGATCCCTTCCTGCAACACGTCTATCTCTACGGGTTGGATTATGTACTAGTTCAAAATTATTTTCATCCCAATAATCTTCGCCCCATATCGGCTGAAAGCTTCCTTGATATATTGCCAAGTAATATTCAATGTTGTAATATGGCTTGACAAATGCTGCAGCATTTAATCCAAAATGTCGGCATGCACTCATCACATGGGAGCATGGAATACCAAGTTCAGCCCATTTTCCACATGAGCACTCACGTTTCCTAAGTTTGACAACTTGCACTTGATTTCCTTGACCTGTGTGCATGCGCGTTATGATTGAAGCCGACTATTGTGTGTAGTCAAACTTTTGAACGATGTGCTCAATAGAATGATGCTGCCAGTTGGAATATATATTATATGCATAATCGGCCCAAGGCTGCTGCTTATTCATCATGCCATGAGCTTTGGCCATCCGATCAAGGAATAGTTTGACACAACGAGAGAATGTCTGTTGAACAATAGCTGTAATCGGCAATCGACGAGCACCCTTCAGTACCCCATTGAAACACTCAAACATGTTCGTAGTCAGAATACCACAACGCCATCCTCCATCATGACAGAATGTCCATTGAGCTTTGTTAATGTTTTGCAAATATTAATAGGCATTCTCATTAGTTTCTCTTATTTTTCCCATATGCCTATCAAATTTTCGAACTTGGGCTGTTGAGCCGGCTTTCCAACACAAATCCTTCAAATGAACATTTTTGAAATGTTTATTGAAATTGGAGCAGACATGCTGTAGACAGAATCGATGTACTCCGCGAGGGGGCGTGAAATCAGGTATGCATTGAATAGCAGATAAGAGGCCACGATGACGATCAGAAATCAGGCACATGCCTTCTGCTCCTTTGATGATGTGCTTGGACAACATCTCCAGAAACCACTTCCAAGACAAAAAGGTTTCGTCATCAACAATTGCAAAAGCCAATGGCAGAACTTGTTGATTTGCATCCATAGCCACTGCAATCAACATCTTGTGTCTATATTTTGTATATAGATGAGTTCCGTCCACACTGATAACTTTGCGGCAATGTTTGAACCCATCAATACACAGTTTAAAGGCCCAAAACATATACTTCAACATTTTCTGCCTTGGTATACCAGTTCGTTCATGCTCCCACTCAACGATGGTGTCTGGATTCCACTTTTGGAGAGCTCCCATATACTTGGGCAACATTCTTACTGAAGTCTCCCATGTCCCAAAAAGGTGCTCCCTTGCACGTTTCAATGCTTTCCATGCCTTTGCATATGAGATTTCGTATCCATATTTGTCTTTCACATTTTGCTGCACACTCTTTATCTTATATGCCAGCTCGTCACGAACATGTCCCAACAAGTCCATGGCGATCATTTCTTGACTTAAGTTTTGATGATCAATCGAAACTTCATTCATCAAACAAGTGTGAGGGCTCTCATACCTAGTAATCTTCCACATTCCTAGTTGCTCTTTCAGAATTGCCCGGACACTCCATGAACACCCTAGTTTGCACACCACTTTCCATAACTTTTTTGTACTCTCAAGTACACGATACTCTCGTCTAGCAACACGTACGGAGAAATCCTTGACAGCAGCCTTAACATGCTTTTTATCTTTGAAAACCATGCCTATCTCAAGCTTTCCACGGCTACTGTCATAATAATTCCCCGATGCTCCAGACGGAATATCCACAGAGTCTCCAGGTAGATCTTTTTCTATTGTGGAAAAGAATGGAATGACCGGATACAAGTGTGATGGATTCGCCCCTTGTGCTTGATTAGATGTTCCCTCACCATGTGGTGGTATTAGCTCTTCATTGGCATCATCGGCTACTTCATCTTTGTCATAATCGTCGGGCTCTGAAGAACTAAGCTCTTGATCATGAAAACTGTCTGCATATAATTCAGAGGAGTTGTGGTCTGTTTGTGGGCGTTGAAGCTCATATTGGTGTCCTCTTGAAAATTCTTGATGGGAAGTAGAAGGACCAACGTTGGGATGTTGACAAGATGTAGAACCACCATCATAAATATCATGAATCCCAAAGTTTGTAAAGCCATCTGTTACGGTGGGCAAGTCAGGAATCCCTGCCTCCGTGTGTGGAATTGTATGACCATAGTCGCCACTAAATTGAGTGGCATATTGGTCTCCTCCCAACAGAGTTGGGTGCGATGTAGAAGTACCACCCAATGGAAATTGCATCAAAAGTGACATATAAGATCCATGCTCTCCTTGCTATAATATATCTTGCATATTAGTAGGGCGTATTGGTTCAGCTTCGACGAACAACTCCACAGTATTCATGCCAGCCATTGGATCTAACAAGTTAGATAAATTAATGTCATTTTCCACTTCCATGACAGTTGATGTGTGAGCCTCCTTATCCAAATAAATCTTTGCCAAAATTTTTAAGAAGTATTGGTTATTATATCCCAACACTTCATATAATTTTGACAATAACTCAGAAAATTTTGCCGACCGGGATAGTGGTATATATCCACACGCAGGACGATCATAACTGACAGAGTTAGAGTCTCTTGTAATCTTTCCTCCATTATATACCACAATGTATATCATGTCCATGTCCGCCATATCTGCAAGAATAATTATAGTGGCTATTAGTGTTCCTCCAAAAATTTTCCTCTCTTTTTTTCTTTCACTTGATCTTTTTTTTTTTTCTATCTCATTCCTCTCAAATTAATATATTTCTAATTGTTTTTTCAACTATGTGTATACACGAATTTATTTCAACACTTCCACATATGTATACACACATATTTATATGTATACACATAGGAGATCATCCAATCATGAATAGTTAAAAGCATTATACTATTCATGAATAGTGTCACGACTATTCATGAATAGTATCATATCAATATCATGAATAGTCGTGACACTATTTATGAATAGTATAATGCTAATAATAATCTTTGCACGACTCTTCTTTCGTGCTTGATGTATACATTTATTTTTGTCTATTTTGATCAGTGTAGATATGGTGTATACGCTAATAGCAAGAAAAAGCTTAAGACATAGTAGATATGCAAATTAAAACTCTAAAATTACAAACAATAAAAATAATACATGATATTAATAATCTTCATCAGAGATATAATAATCAGACTTATAGTCTGGATGATTAAGTACATTATGAATCTCACATCTTCTGAGTCTTCGACCTCGTGCAAAAGCAACTTCTTCTGCTAGTTCCAGCATGTGATATCTTCAACGACGCATAAACATTCTATTGTTCTCTTTTCTTATTCTTGCAACAGCTCTTGTATAATCTTCTTCTCCATTCCTTTGCATTGACTGTGACCGACGTCGTGGAATTCGCACACTAAGCCTTTGCAGATCACGTACCAATGCCTCAGATTCATTTACTCTATATGCCCATTCCCTCCGAATTCCACAATAATATTCTACTGGATCAGAATAATAAAGTGATAGATAGTCATCATTTCTTTCTCTCAATATCCAGGTGTATTGACGCTCAAAAAAAGGGTCATCTCCCATTTCAGCACAAATCTAGAAGATGAAACTTACCTATGATGAAAATACGTGAATGGTGGGTTATGTATTTATAAGAGAAATATGTAAGCTCCAAAAGTGAAGATCACATTTAACGATTTTCTGATCTTGAATGACAAAAAATAATTCCTCAAGTTCGATGTACTTAATAGTTTTTCTCAATAAAAATACTTTATGATTATCAACCACTCTGCACGAACGACCATTCATATTTCACTAAATGACAAAGCCTAAACTATTCAGTTAATCAATGGATTGAAAGACAAAATAATTGAAGAGACGATGCTATTGGGTCTTTTGTGTCAGAGCCATAGTTGCATCTTTTTTCTTTAGCTGCTTTTTTTAGAGTTGATGTATCAATATATATCAATTAAATAAGCTGGTAAATATAAAGACTATCACATAGATTATCCATGTGTCCAAATAGCAGGGCAGGGCCAAATTGCACACTCACGACAATATAATCACATGTGTGAAAAAATATGCAGTCCCGTGTGATCCGGCGAGGGGGGGGCCTCATTCCGGTGAAATGACGTAGGGGGTGTGGCTTATTCAAGAGGCGTGGCCACAAGCCACGCCTCTCAAGTGATTTTCGTGAAATTGAGTTGAGAGGCGTGGCTCTCAACTCATTTCCGTGAACTGATTTGAGTGGCGTGGCCATAAGCCTATGGCCACGCCTCTGAAGTCATTTCCGGCCCCTGCAAGTTATTCCATGAAATGAGTATTTTTGTGGAGCATCTGGCTGTTGCGGTACCTCAATTGGAAATTGACGTGCAGCTATGTCCGACATCTCTCCAGCAATCGATCTAGTTTGCTCCCTAAACTGTGTCCATGATGTAATTTCAGACTCATTGATAATTGAATCACAGCTGAGCACTAGATTTTGCATTCTATCATACTGCATTGATAAAGACAAAAATTTTAATGTTAAGTAATCTTAATTCTAAAAAGTACTTACCATAGTATAGTCTACTACTTCAGAATTGTATACATACCACATCATGCCATGCACGTGGATCAACTGGATGATATCCCATGTCTACGCCTGCGTAGGATGGCGATATAAGTCGGCGTGTGATCCGATCATACCATGCCATGTATCCAACATCCGTAGATTCAGATCCCATGATGTTGGGTCGTTGAACAACAAGTTGATCTATATTATCCCACTGAGAAATATATATGGTATGGTATGCATACCAATCTGTACCAGCATGACCTCTACGGGATATGTTGTGTAATCGTGAACTGCGTTCCACTGGCATTGGAGGAATATGTTGGATCATGCCGAACTGTCGCATAACACGCTCAGGATGATGTATCTCAACGATAGCATAGTTAATCAACGGACAAGCTGCGGTCCAAAGATGTAGGGCACACTCAGGAGGTAAATCTTGAATATCAGGCGAATCTATTGCATATGGCTGCCATATAAACTGTGTATAAAGCACTTACGTCAAATTCAAATAAAAATATACATATCTTTAATAGTTGCACACAATATATATACATAAATAGTCACCTCGTGTGCTGACATTCTATCAAGCATGGATCGCATAATCCGTACAGAGTGACTTGCAGTATGTGTAAATGAGAAATACTGCACCCACCTACAGATGTAAGCCACAAATTAATTTATGAAAAAATATTACTAGGAATGACTACAACATCACAATTGAGCTTATTTTACCGAGCACCATATGCAGGCATCGGCAGTTCGTGATCATCAACTACCCGTGGTTCTATAGTAATACGACCCAGTAGACCTAGCGGTGCTAGGGTTCTAATCCTCGACCATGCCCAAATCTACAATGGAACAAGTGATTAGGGACATATAACGATGAAATTACATCTATGTAACATTTACTAAGTTTTTTTAATTTCACCTGTAATAGTTGCATGGCTCCACCAATATTAAGTTTCCCCCTCTGGCATGCAGTGCATAGCTCACGATACAAGAATGACAAAGCAGCACTTCCCCAACTAAATTTATGAACATCACCAATATTTTCAAGATGCTTCAAGTATACTAATGGTACTGCATTACCTGAAGAATTTGGGCAAATAACACCTCCTAAAAGAACTAATGCACATGCACGTGCAATTTGTTCAACCTCTAAATCAGGGCTATCATTTGTAATACGGTTGTTGTGAATGTGCACGGCAATAGCTGTCAAATGAAGGCGAGATCCCCTAAATCTTTGTTCTTCAGGCCTAAAACCAAGATAATGCTCACAACACTCTTGCCACTCCTCAACCGTCAAGTTAGAGTCTACACCAGTAATAGGTCGACCTCGTACTGGTAGGCGCCATATGACAGCCATATCTTGAAGTGTAACTGTAGCCTATCCGACAGGAAAATGGAAGGTGTGAGTCTCAGAACGCCATCTCTCTACCAAAGCTGTGATCAAGTGTAGATCCATAGGAAAGTGCCCACAACTATATACACCGTAAAATCTCATCTCATGCAACAAATTCAACACCCGGACATGTAGCTCTGCTTGACTTACGACATTCCAAAATGAATTATCTCCTCGTCTCACTACAAGCGTTGTGTCAACATCCCCAGCAAATACGTCTTCTGATCGATGACTAGATTGCATGTATAGAACTGTCGGATCACATGGACCATACACATTTGTGGTATCCATCCTACCAAGCAAATTAAAAATAAAATAACCATATCATCATTTACATATATTCTAACTGTAAATTGATGAAGTTATGCACATTTATACCGAAAATAAATACTACCACTAAAATAAGAAAAAGAAACGTTCCTCAAATACTTGAAAAATACATAGTCACTTTATAAAAATTTTAAAGTGCTCTGGGCTCATCTTTTGTTTTTAAAAATTATTTATTCAAAATTTAAATATAAAATAACATATTGAACGAAAATTATATTATAATAAGCTCATACTTACCACTCAAATATACCAAGACTAATTTTTCATAAATATATATTAAATTTAAAAATTTTAATTTATTTTATTTTAAATATATATATTTCTATTTATTTTAAGTTTTCTTTATTTCATAAGTTAAACAATTATTTATTCAAATTTTAAATATAAATAATATATATTCTAAATTGAATTATAATAATATCATACTTACTACTCAAATTTAATTTTATTCCTTTTCATAAATATATATTAGATTTAAAAGTTTTAGTTTTGTTAATTTTAAATATATATTTTCATAACTTAAATTTACATTTCTTTATTTTAAATATATTTTATTTTTAAAATTATATATTTAAAAATTATTTTGCTGATGTCAGCCCTATCCAGGGCAGACATCAGCACCTTTTTCCAGGCGTTGGTCAACAGCGCCTGGAAAAGGCAATGCTTGCCTTTTCCATGCATGACCTCCTTTTGAGGCGCTTTCAGCGCCTCAAAAGGAGATATATTATATATTATATATGTATTCTATATTATATATTATGTATATTATATAGTATATATTGTTTATATTATATATTATGTGTATTATATACTATAATATATATAATATATTACATAATTATATATTATGATATATATCATATATTGTATTTACTATATATATTAAAATATATAATGCACTATATATTGTATATAGACTAATATATTTACAATATAATAAATATTTATAAGTAATATGTAAATTATGATACACATAATTTATAAGAGATATAATTTTTATAAATAAATATATAACATATATAATTTGTTAAAAAATATTTTACTTAGTATGAATTAATTAATTGTTTAATTTTAATTTTGTAACTTAATATAAATTAATTAAAATTTAATATAAATTTATTAGCATTTGAATTGCTTAATAACCAGTAATGTAAAAATATTGATACTCTATTATGTATTTTTATTTTTCATTTTTTCATTGTATATGAATTAATAATTACAAAGAAAAAAACCACAAACATAAACTAATACTAATGTCATGCTTATCAATTTCAAATTATTCAAATTAAAAACTAAAATAACTTTCGCATCACAATATCAATTCAAACTTAATAATAAACAACTCAATTTAATATACTTTCAAAAATTTAAAAACCAACCTGATATTTGTGGGTCAAAATCTTCCTTCTCCAATTTAAGATTTCTAACCAAACTGAAAATAATTCAAAAAAAGAAATTACTATATATCATCTTAACAATACAAAATTAATAACATAAAATAATTAAAAATAAAAAATTATAATCTTCAACAGCATAAATTAAAATTTTACATTATTTTACCTTATTTTAAACACAATTTATTCTTCTTTGTATCTTCTTCTTCCTTCTCTCTTTGCTTTTCCTCTTCAACTTTTCCTGCACCTGTTGCAGCCACAGCACTACCACTCTCTTTCGTTTCAAAAATTTGAGGAAGAGTAATGAATAATGAAGGAATGGGTTGTGTATAAGTAAGACCAATGACACTGTACAGGAAAAAAAAAATTTCTGCACAAGAGCAAGGCACGCCTCTTGTCTTAGTTTCAATAAAAAAAAAACAAAATATGGAAGAGGCGTGGCTTCAATTTAAAAAAAAAAAAAACATGGATTATTGCATGCAGCGGTGGGAAGTTTGCCATGCTAGAGGCGTGGCTTCTCTATTTAATTTAAAAAAAAAAATTCAGAAACGAAAAGGCGTGGCTTGGAGCCACGCCTTACGGTATTTTTGGAAGCTTTCTCAAACCACGGTAATTTTGTAAAGTTGCACCTTTTTTACTGTATTTTGGTAAATAAGCCGAGATATAATGTTGCCGAAATTGTTTTGACACAAAATATTCAATAATATCTTCTGCTTCACTTGCTACATCCCTAATTCGTCGTTCCAAACTGTTGGCTGTCCCTGGAAAATCTTCAAGAAAAGCTTTCAAGAAGGTAATGTATTCGTTGGTAGATATAATTTGTTGTTTTTCGTGAAGAGAAATGGAGTATTGATGATGATGGTGTAGTAATTTATCAATGGTTTGTTCAAGTGAAAGAAGAGCAGCATAAGCCATATCAAATCAAAATGAAGGAAGAATAACGAGGGCTATCTTAGAAAGAAAGAAGAGAAACAAATTCAGAGAGAACTATTTACAGTCTCTCATTGTTAATTATTAGTCGACAAAGTGTTGTGGAATTGCTTTTGTGGTTGGCAAAAACAATATTCTTTCGAATTTTGTGATGATCAGTGTGAAATCTGAACCACCCAACTAAAATATTTATAAATAAATATCTTTTTAGCTTTTAAAAAGTGGTTTTATTCATTATCAATTATCTATTGCTTTTTCCTTTCTTTTTCTTTTTCTTTTTTCTTTTCATTTCTTAAGTGCATGGTTTGCGCACTAAGTGAGTGTGTTTGTTTATTAATCACTTGTAAGAAATACAAAAGTCGCATTTAAAAAACATAGCACCCGTTTGGTTTTATTTTCATCATTTTCAGAATTTTGGAAAGTAGTTAGTGAAAATGAGTTGAAAATAAATTTATATTTGAATAGATTGTTGGAAAAGTAGTAATGATTATATTGAGTTTAGTAGATTATAGGTGGAAAAAGATAGGAATAATGGAATAAAGGGAAAAAATATATAGGTTATTAGGAAAAAATATATAGATTATTGGAAAAAATGATGTCGAGTAAAAATATATAAAAAGTGATGTGTTCCATTTAGAATAATAGAAAATATGAAAACGGAAATTGAGAATGAAACCAAACGAGCGCATAGTTTACAACCTACACAAGATTAATAAAAATATAATAACTTGTTTTTTTCAAAGAAAAAACAATGACCTTGTATGAACATTCAAGTTTAATTTCTATATATGAGTACTTTGTGGTACTATACATATGCATTTTTGCAGTACCTTATTAATTAGATAAAAATGTAAAACTGAATATTCTAATTTACAGAACCTATAATAAATTATATACCCCTCCCCCCCTAAATTTTGTTCTAAGATATATAAAATGACTATATCTCATCAATGAAGATCAATTTTTCTTTTTAAATTGAATATATTCAATTTGTCATTCTTAACTATAAAGTCATCGTGATTACCAATAAAAGCACATGCTAGCCTAATAAATTAAATTTTTATAAGACTAATTAAAAAATCTACCTCCAAAATAGATAAATAAAAATTATTTAGTTTGTGGAAACATGTGCATGTGCCCAAGTGCCAAGTGTGTTTATATTAAAAATATATATAATTTTTCTTTCCCCTCCATCTTTTACTCCATGTTTTATGATAAACTTGTAGTTAGACATCTAGGACAAATGATATATTTAAAAGCTACTTTCCGACAACAATTCACTCAATAAGTAACAAGATATATTTACATAATTGCGGGTTGACTAGGGTTTGATAATCATAAATTTTTTTAATATTATATATCCCTTAAAAAATTGACATGTGTACAAATAATTTTTTTAAACCATTGATAATTAAGTTAATTTACTAAATTAACTTTTTTTAATTTAATAAAGCCTAATAATTTTAAATGTAAAATGTTTTGTTATTCTTATTAAAAATTAATATATAATTAAAAATCAAAATCAAAATAAAATTACATAACTAAATAAATAAATAACATGAATTTAATACTTTTAAATTAGGCAAATTATAAACCCTCATTATAATTAGAAACACCATCAAACAGTCCCAATTTTGCAGATTAGATAATCTATTTCAATTTATGTTTCTTCATCTATTCCACTGCATGGATATACAACACATTTTGAAATGTTTTTTTATAAAAATAATTGATTGAGAATCAGGTACACTTGGCATATATACAACATATTGGAATATGAGATGAAACATGGAATGGAATAGAGGATATAAGGTGCCAATTTTGAACCCCAAATTCAACCCTCATTAAACACCCCCAAATTCAACCCTCACAACCTCTCCGGCCACCGTGCCAAGCCTCCAACGGCCACCGCTTTAGACGATAGCAACCCTTTCACTGTCATTGCAACCGCCTTGAGTGACATCTCTGTTCTCAACCCCAGTGGTAGACCTCACGAGTACTCCATCTGCCACATGAATTTTCCCACCGACCAGGCTTTGGGCAGCAATAAGCACATTCACTAGTGTATATATATGTATGTATATTTATATGGAAAAAAAGAAACAAAGTGAGTTCGTTCAATAAAAAGTAATGCTTCCGTTTTGGCCAGACGTGCTGGTGTGCTTTTGCGGCGTTACGATACAATAGTGCTAATTTTTGCAAGGTGCGGACTAAAAAGGCCTTTAGCAAAAGTACAAAAGGACATGGGGGAAAACTAATTTATATATAGGAGATATTAATTTGCTATCCAAAAGAAAATTTAGGGATGGAAATAGGCCAGACTACTCGTCAGGAGCTTACAGCCTAATCTACTTATAGCTTATCTAGGTCTAGCATACTTAATAAAAGACTAGATCAAGGCTTTAAAAGTAGTATTTTTTTAACTAAATAGGTTAGACTTAGACTCTTCTAAAAGTTTGCAATGCCTAACAGGTCGGCCCGTTTATCTTTCTTTACATAAAAAGTACAATAATAATGATATAATATTAAATGAGTAATTGTATTTGATTTCTATAATTAGTCCTTTATGGAATATGTTATGTTGTTTAGTATTGTTTTTTATTGAAAAGATATTATTTTATACTTAGATTTGAACTTTCATAATTATGCATTTGTTATTTATCATTTTGATTATTTCTTACCAAGGTCTATTACAAGTTTGAGCATATTAAAAATTTAGATTTATGTGATTAGATTTAATTGAAGCCTTAGTAGAAAATAGGCTTTTAGGCCAAGCTAAGGCTTTAGAGTTTATTAAAAAGGCTAGGCCTAACCATAAAAAAATGCATATAATAGATAATAGGCTAGACTCAAACTCATCATTTGCATAATAGGTCTGGTCTATTTAAGTCAAAATCTAGCCCGACCTAGCCTATTTCCATGCCTAAGAGAAATTCATATATGAATTGGAGCAAAAGATTCATGATCATGAGATTATTTTTATGTTTATTATGAGAATTATATTTGTTCAAGATTTTGGATTAAGGCAGATTATAATACAGTTATAATTGTTTATGAAAAAAAATTATGTTTAGATTCCTAAAATAATGTTGTTGTTGTTTTTTTTGTCAAAAAAGGAATATCTTTTCACAAAGTAACAATAAAATCGTACCATATATTTGAAGCTACGAAGATATTTTCTTTAGGGAAAAATATAATTTTGGTCCTCAAATATAACCACTTATTAGCTTTTAGTCCCTAAACAATCTTGAATTACACTTTTGTCCTCAAATTGATAATTTTTTAATAATTTTCATCCTTGCCGTTACTTCAGGCGTCAAAACTAACGAAAATTGGTCATGCGCATAGCAAATGACCATTGTTGGAAGAAAATTTGGTCCTCAAATATAAACACTTATTTGCTTTTGGTCTCTAAACAATCTCGAATTGCACTTTTGGTTCTCAAACCTGTTGTCTCCCCCCCCCCCCCCCCCCCAAAGAGTGCACATGACCACTTTCTGTTAGTTTTGATGCCTGAAGTAACGACAAGGACGAAAATTATTAAAAAATTATCAAGTTGAGGATAAAAGTATAACTCAAGATTGTTTAGGGACTAAAAATGAATATGTGGTTATATTTGAAGACCAAAATTATAATTTTCCCCTTTCCTTACTTCAAAAAGCACTTCATGCCGCACTTATCAAAGATGGAAAATTCCCCCACTCAACCCATCTTGCGGCCGTGATGTGATCATAGACATGCAAGTAGAGATGCCGATTCGATCGAGCACCACTATCCCTTCTCAATTAGACAGTCTTTTCGCATTCCAACTCGCAAGAAAAATTCCATGCCTACCAGCTAGCTTTTAGCTCCAATTGCATGCAAATCTCAAGGCTAAGAACTTGACAGGAATGGAATTTGGTGCCCTTATTCACTAAAGTCTTCAATTATTAAGCAATATTTGCATCTTAAATTTCCTTTTCACTTTATCTTTATTCGTTTTGAGAAATTTTTCAAAAAAAAGGATCGCTTAAGAGTTTTCCACCTATAGAGTCTTGGAATTCAATTTTGATGTGAGCTTGATTTTGAAGATTGGTGGAATTGCATTTTGAATCACAAAAATCATATTCATGTATTATTTTGTAGAAATATTTATTTTATTATTCAATCATGAAACAAAAATTTTAGGGAGCATTACGAATTAAGGTTCATCCAAAAATAAAATATTATTAAAAAATTCTTTGCATGTTTATTGTGAATCCATTTGGCAGAAAAAATTGACGCATTCTTGCTAAGTATCCATTCCCTAGTGCCTATTACACTTTTTGTACTGAATATATTTAAACGAATAATGCATAAATATATTGGAGAAATATTAAAACTTGTGAAATAAAAAATCATAAATTAGTAACTATAAAGAAATAATGAAATGTTGAAAATATAACAAATTATATGAGAAATGAAAGAACCACAGTGGTTAAAGTAATGATAGAAAGATATTTGAAGAACAATAAAATGGTAGCAAAGTAGCATATAAAAACATGATAATTAAAGATGATAATATAAAATTAATTAGTAGAACTTATATTTATATATTTCCCCTACAAAAATTCATTATTAAAGAAAAATTTAATGTAACAAAGTATAATTCAATTATTTTCTCACAAATCCAAATTAATCGGCCAAAAAAAAATAATAATCAAGAACTTTAAAACTTAATTTATTTTCATTACTACTAACAATTAATCCATATTATTTTTCTTACGGTATCATTAAAGTATTTAAATATTCAAATTATTTGCATCAATTAAAAATATGTATTCATATCTTCTAACCATCTTAATTATCAAAATCATTATAGAAATAATTCCGACCAAAATTTTACATAAATAAATATTTATAATCACTACAAGAAAATTCACATTTAGTGGCATTAACTTGGTGACATTTTATAAGATAATGAAATGAAAAGGTATTATATATGGTAATAGTTATAAAAGAATGCCACTATAATTTAATATTTGGTGGCATTTAACTATTAAATGACAAACAAAATAGTGATATTTGATTAAAAATGCCAAGATAAATGTATTTTAAAGGCATTTAGCTAGTGTCGCTAATTTTTTTTAGAAAAATGCCACTAATATGTAGTTATAGTATCATTTGAAGAAAAATGTCATAAAGTATTTAGTGGCACTAAGTTAGTGGCATTTATAGTGTATGACACGCAAAAATAAAGTAGTGATAGTCATAAAAAAATGTCACTATAATAAAATATTTAGTGACATTTTATTATTAAATGACATATAAAATAGCGGCATTTGATAAAAATGCCAACAAAAATATAATTTGAAGGCATTTAACTAGTGTCACTAATTTTTCTTAAAAACATGTCACTCATATTTATTTATGGTGGCACCTAAAAAAATGCCACAAAATATTTAGTGGCACTAACTTAGTGACATTTGATAGTATAATGACACATAAGAGTAATATGGTGATAATTGTTGAAAAATGTCACTGTAATACAATATTTATTGGCATTTGATTAATAAGTAACAAAAAAATAGTGATATTTGATTGAAAATGCTAACATACTATAAATTATTTAGTAGCACTAATTTAACGTCGTTTTACAATATAGTGTTGCTTAGTATTAATTGACTAATAAATGTTATAAAAATATAATCTTATTAAAATTACTAACATAACTATATGTCAAAAGCATTTAACTAGCGATACTACTTTTTTCTGAAAAATAGGTGAAAAACATAACTCACAATTTAGTTATGGTGTAACACGAAATAAATGTCACACAAAAATAGATAAAGTATATATAGTTATTAATAATTGTAAAATATACAATCTTATATCTTATCATAATGCAGTGATTAAATTAACTACTTAAATATAATTTTAATGTATCAACTAAATTAATCATGTTTTCAAGAAGTATAAAAAACTGATTAAGTTTTTGCCCATTTTTTCTCCTCACCTATAAATTATATTTTTGAATATTTTCTATCTCTAAATTTAATGACTCAAACTTTTTCAAATGTATTATTTAATATAATAATTTTGAGGATATATTTAAATAATTGAGAAATTAAAGTATAAGAATATTATAATATTTTTGAAAATTTATAATGAATATTTGGTGGGTAGCTTGACGGTAAACTCATATCTTTCCAAGTAAAATATTGCAGGTTCGAGTTTTATACAAAGTAATTGGAACATGTTGAAGTCTCATAATATGGCTATTGGTGGTAGATTAAGATGTCATTCAAAAGAATCTTTTTTGCGATTTAATTTAGCATGTTAATTAATTAATTTTTATGGCATATTATTATGTCATCTAAAGGAATTTTTTGTGGCACGTTAACATCACTATATGCATTTTTTATGGCACGTTAGCATGTCATTTAAAATTATTCTTTTGACATTTTAACATGTCATTTATTGTACTTTTTGTGGCTTATTATCTTATTATTTAAAGGAATTTTAGTGGCTTTTTAATATGTCACTACATATATTTTTATTGGCATATTGGCATGCCATTTAAAATTTTCTTTAATGGCACTTTGGCATGTTATGTAATGTATTTTTTTTGACATTTTAATGTGTTATCTAATACATTTTTTTCTTGCATTTTATTAATGTCACAATAGAGGTAAATTAATGACATTTATACATTTAGCTACACTGGTACAAGTGACATTTTAAAAAAATATCATTAAATATAAAATTGCCACTATAATACTATTTACGTTGCACTTTCTAATACCACTAAATACAATTTTTCTTGTAGTGAATTGAGCTTCTCCTCCTAACCTACTGCCAAAGGTTGATAATTAATTTCTGTCATTTGAGACTCAATACTATAATTAATATTTTCTACAATACTTTTTATACTGCCTATACCTCCAACACTAAAAAGGATCCAGGTGGGCTCGAACCAGCATCCTCTCAATGCAGCTATGCAATTGAGCGCTCTCCCAGATTTTGAGCTTATAGATCCATTCACTTAATTCACGTCTACTTTTCAGTTTCCACCCAGTTTTTTTAATCTAATTCATATTGAAAACAAAAAAAGACCTAACCTTTTTTAATTCATTTTTACAATAAGTAGAGAATTGACCATAACAGAGTAAAAACATCTGACTTCCAATATAGAAAATGACTTAACAAATTTCATAGTATGCCTCAAACAGTGCAAGGGCTTGTAATCTAAATTTCCGAAATATTATATTATAAATAAAACAATCAGTTGTATCCATAAAAAATCATTCCACCAAGACGGGCAATATAGATAAATAATGCAATTCCCCCACGTTTAGCACCTCTGTAGTAACAAACTAACCAGGTAATAAATTAAAATTTAGCACCAGAATACAATAGCAATACCTATATCTCACCACCAAATACTGTAAATTAAACATGAAGCTGGTCACTGGTCGCAGCCTGTCAGGCCAGATCAACCCCTCCCCTATGGGGATTCTTCATTATCCCAACATTAGATTCATACGGCACAGCCGGCAAATAAAATTTCCAATAGTAGAGAAATCATTCCCAGCAAAAGGCACCAAGTTATACCATTATGTAAATGCACCTAGCAGGAGCAACCAAATGGAAAAACCCCACCACATAACACTTGAAAAAGTTGAGAATTGGCAACACAAATGGGCACTAGGAGATATAACACTTTCAAGAACCAAACTAATATGCCTCGAGCTTTTACTCAATAATTAGGTCATGATGTTTCTTCAGATCAACAAACCAATGGAATTCAACAAAATCATAAATCACACAATCCTCAGCCACAGCTGCAGCATTATTAATAACTCGAGCGATCTGCATCCACAGCAGCAAAAGATAATAAAGGATAATAAAGAACCAAGAGAAAAAGAAAAGGACCACACACACAGAGGGGAGAGCCGGGCAAATCCCCGTATCATCTCCCTCCAAAACAAGAAAATAGAACTTTTATTAGGTGCTGACCTGCCATGCGAGCTCACCCATCATGGCAAAGGTCACTTAGACAAACACATCGTACCCTCACCCTCGCATCTCATCTCTCCTTTTTTCGCAAATAATGAAAAGAGTTTAAACTAATGTGAATATTTGATACACTATAAGTCACAAAAAGTTGTAAACTCATGTCCAATGAATGGTATAACCTAATGGATCACACACAAAAATCAATTGCAAATCCAATATACTTTAATTGTGGGGATGAGTTTCTTGGAATTGGCCGATTAAGAGACTTTTTCTATTTGTTCACTTTTAGGGTTCATTCAAATTTTGATTCGGGTTGAAAAATATTCTTTTCAATAAATTAGGATTGAGTAGATGAAATCATGATTGATTCAATATTCTTTAGGTTAATTTGAGACAAAGCAAAAACGGTTTGGATTGCCAGAGTTGAAGTAGGGAAAAAATTTTGATGCTCAAGTAAATAAAGGGTCGAAGAGAAATGGCAAAAAAAATTCAATAAATTGTTCAAGATACATAATATTTGTAAGTTTGTTAATAAAAATTTATGGTAGAGGGTCATTTCGCGGTAGTTGATATGTTATTCACATGTTTCAGTTAAAAGCATTCATATCTATACTATTATAAAAAGAAATGTTATTTTGTGTCTAAAGTGAAAGTTATTTGTGGTTTTTTACATAATTTACCCTTCAATTATTCTAGCAACTAAAATGGGCAATGCAGTTTGAAAGATAAAATGGAGAATTCAGTACAAAAAGGTGGTTTGGATACCAAATTTACTAATATTTCAAATTTCTCCTTTAAGTTGTCATTTAGAAGTGATGGTTCAATAAAGTCACAATTGTATTTTTCACAAAATCCACAAACCCACAAATTCATATTGTCAAAATTTCATCTTCCATTATTTTCTTTATCATATCAAAACATCTAACACAATTTTAACTTTACTCATAATTTAAATTATTTTATATATTAATTTTAAATGATTCAATAAGTAGTTTTATACGCGCAAAAATCGCGTGCAATAACTGCTAGTTATATTAAAAGAGGATAAGTTATAGGGCATTAAGTCATTCTTCAAAGTGTACTGAGGGGTAATCATCCTTACATATTTGTACCAATATCAAGTTCAAAACATGTCCAAAAAGTAACTTATTTTTTGATAATTTACTTGTACAATAAGGTTCTTGACCTGTAATTCCTTAACCGTTTTCAAGATGGAGCTACTTATTTAGTTCTTTTAATATTTATACACATATACACGTATCAAAAAGATTTTTAGTATTTGAATTCTGAGCTTCACACATACAATTGTGAAAACATCACTGTTGAACTAATATATATTTATATATATATATATATGTATATGGAAAAAAGAAAGAAAGTGAGTTTGTTCAATAAAAAGTAATACTTCCATTTTTGGCCAGACGTGCTGGTGTGCTTTTGCTGCATTACGATATAATAGTGCTAATTTTTCAAGGTGCAGACTAAAATCAATGTTTGAGAAATCGGACTGGACCTGCCGGCTTGACTGGGAACCGGCCAAGGTTCCGGTCCAGTTTGCTAGTTGAAACCAATTTGACAAAAAATCGATTGAACCGATCAACCGATTTGATTTTAAACTGATTACTAGTCTCTTTTTTTTATATAATAATAATAAAAAAAAAAGGGCAAAAATCTAAAAACTCTAAAACTAAAACTTACCAACAAAAAGTCAAAGAGCCACCACCATGCGGCAAGCGGGCGGCAAGCAACAGCAGGCTTCAAATTGGGTTTTCAATCTTCTTCTTCTCCATTTTTTTTTTCCCTATCATTTTCTCATTTAAACTCTCTCCAAGTATCAAATTCCAAACATATATTCAAGAATTAGGATACTTTCTAGCAAGTCTTATTTCATGATTTGACATTTCAAATTAATGTACGGATATTATTATGGAGTAGAGTTTGGAGAAAGTTTCATGATACTAGGCAACTTTTAGTTTTTTTTCCCTTATATATATTTTTTTGCATTTTGTGATATTTTTCATATATTTATATTTTATTAAATATAATTATAACATCACACCTGTTGAACTAGTGGTTAAACCGGTTGAACCGATCAAATTAGTAACCAATAAGGCCACCAATTCAATCACCGGTCCGATTTCTCAAACATCGACTAAAATAGACTTTAGCAAAAATACAATCACATTTCTTAAATTGTTCAAATTGATTTTATTTTTTTTCATTAGATAGACATCAAATCATGATTCTTGGGAGAGGGATTAGCACATTATAAGAACACTAATAATTATGATTATCCCAAAACTTCTCATAAAATTATAAGGGTATATTTTTATTAAAAATGGAATTTCCTATAATGGTAGTTCTAATTGGCTTCCCACCAAATAAGTAGGAGTACAAATGAATCGAGTGTATCTTAAATAAGGTTGAACTTGAATTTGAATTATATAATGAATCCAACATATTATTACAAATTTTGTGCATCGCAAAAAATCATTAGAGAAATTATAGTTTATAAAATTTAAAACAAATACTTTAGTAGCATGTGTTATTTTGTAGAAATATTTATTTTATTATTCAATCATGAAAAAAAAAAATTCAGGAGCATTACGAATTATGGTTCATCCAAAAATAAAATATTATTAAAAAATTCTTTGCATGTTTATTGTGAATTCATTTGGCAGAAAAAAATTGATGCATTCTTGCTAAAGTATCCATTGCCTAGTGCCTATTACACTTTTTGTATTGAATATATTTAAACGAATAATGCATAAATATATTGGAGAAAGATTAAAACTTGTGGAAAAAAAAATCATAAATTAGTAACTATAAAGAAATAATGAAATATTTGAAATATTATAACAAATTATATGAGAAATGAAAGAACCACAGTGTTTAAAGTAATGATAGAAAAATATTTGAACAAAAATAAAATGGTAGCAAAGTAACATATAGAAACGTGGTAATTAAAGGTAATAATGTAAAATTAATTATAAAACTTATATTCATATATTTCCCCACATTTCATAAATGAATTATCCCAAGAAAAATACACAAGTTGAAAGATCATACCAAAGAATAAAATAAAACAACTATAGAACTAACAATTAGAGAGCTACCAATTCGATACTCATTTATGAGCCCATAGGATTTATGGTAAGTGAAAAGTGAAGGGAATGTTTGGTTATGTTTTCCCTAGAACATTTGTTCTGAGGAGACATAATCAAACATACACTAATTTTTTTTTTTAAATACTGAAGAAAAAAAATTCAAAATATCCTATCGTATGATTCATATCCTTCATTATTTTCAAAACTTTCTTATTTTTCAACTTATCTAATTGTGCAATTTTGATTCTAATTGTGCAATTTTGTCCACATATCAAATTCTTAGAATTTTGAGCTTTTTAATTCAATTAAAAAAATTTCATTGGTTATTTATTTACTTTTATATTTTATTTTGACACAATAAACTTATCCATTATCGCTAAACTATCATATTGTGCTTATCCAAAATTATAATATAGATTTCTATTTCATAAGATCATTCAAAAAATATCTATTATCATATTCTACCTCTCTAAATAAGTTTATATTTTTAAAAATATTTTGTAAGCACAATATTAAGTACTCTTCTCACAAAATTCTATCTTACAAATTTTTTATCACAAGATTAATAAATAAATATTTTATTTATTTTATTTGTAAATTTTGTTATTCTATAATTATTCTTTTTATATTTTATTTACACATTATTCGTAAAACAATTCTATATTTTTAGTTGTAGGACCTCTTTCCCCAATTAGCATAATATAAAAATATTTCTTAATTAATTTAAAGTTCATTTCTTAGAAAAAATTTAATATTTTTTTAATAACACATTTTTATATTGTTTTTGTTTTGTTTTTATTTTAAATTAATTAGATATTTTTCTAATATATTTAAACATTTTATCAATGTTATTACTTTATTATTTTCTCAACATTTTATCATTTTCATTTCTATTTTTATTTCATTTTTTTTCAGTATTTTGCAAGTGTTAAAAATATTTTACCTACCTTTTGTGAAAAAAATAAAAAGAAAAAGTTTGATTTTCAGAGTGTATAAGTGCAGATTTTACAAGTTGAAAAAAATTAAACTTTGGATTTTCACGCTAGCAATTATTGAATTTATGACATAGTTGTTTTAATTTTAGTAAAATAATAAAGTACCTGATGATAATATTTTAGTATAAGGATAGTGATATTTAATTTATTACTTGTCGTATTATTTTATTCATACTGCATCAATCATATAATAATTAAAAAATATTTAATTTGTTAATGAATTAATAATATTTAAATTTAGGAGCAAACTGATTTAGATTTTAAAAAAAAAAGATATAGATATGATAATAGAGACCTAAATGAAGACTAAATTGTTGTTCCGTTTAATTTGTGGGTAGTAAATTTTATAAAATAACTCAAATCCATCATTATGACATGTCTGTACAGAAAATTTGTGTAATCACTATTAACATGGAAGATTCAGAGCATTTTGGTTTGAGTTATTTTTTAAAGCCTTGTTTGCTTGGCTTGATTAAGTGTGATACATACATAATCAAGCCTCTTTTAATGTTTGTTTCAATTGATAAAAGTCCTTAATAAATCTTAGGCCCTACATTATTTATTATTACTTTTGAAAAATGGATCAAGGGGTGGATTGCTTGATTAGGTGTGATAAGAATTACAAAGATTTAATAAGGTCTATTTTTTTATCTTATTTTCAATTAAACCATGATTCTAAAAATGGGAATAAATGAGGAAATTAAGAAAAATTTATTAAATAATATAAGGATATAATAGTAAATTTATATATTATATTTTAATTTATTTATATACCAATTATACCAACCAAACATAAAATCAAAATATTATATCCTAATGGGCTTAAAATGTATCATTTGCTTATGTATAACTTCTAATCACATCATTCCAAGCAAACGAGCCCTAAAGATATTCCACGTATAAAAAATGTTTAATTCTTATTATGTAGATAATAAATTTTATTTTTTAGATTTTTTTTCCAAATTTATTATTAAGTTTTAAATTTTATTATCTCTTAAGAGTTAGGTATTATTTTTTATTATCTTTTAAAGAGTCATGTGTTATTTTACATTATCTTTTAGGTCATGTTTGGTTTGTGGGATTAGGTAGGATTAGAAAAAATTATCACAATCAATCCAATGTTTGGTTCGTATGATTGTATACACATGGGCCCGTATTTTATCATCAAGCCCGTATATATAAGCCCAATTCTTGATATTAATAAACCCTCCTCACCCCCTTGGATTATTTATCCCATTTGACCCATTTTAGCAAAAAGTCCAATTGGCCCTTAAATTTTTTTGGCAAATTACTAGAGTGCCTAAATTATAAAATAGTTTTTTTGAGAAATTAAATTATTATAAATAATTTCATATTTTTCTGTAATTATAAAATTATGAAACTATTTTGAATAGTTATGTGAAGAAAAATTATTACAAAATTAATTAATTTTTATTACTCTGTTGAATAATTATAATATCATTTAAAAATTATATAAAATAATTATGGATTATGAGAGTAAATTATAGATTAATAATCAATAGGGCTTTTAAATTTATAAAAATAAACTAATAATTAATAATTTTGGAAATTATAAGTAATAACTTGTTTATTTTAAATTAATAATTTAAGAAAATTAATAAAATGAATTATATATTATAATTTTATGAAATGAAATTAATGATTTTAAACTTACATTATAAATTCAAATTTAATAATTTTTAATAATATTAAAACAATTTAATTTATTTTGAATTAGTAATTTCAAAAAATTGAAAAAAAATATAAGTCAAGCTATTAATATTGGAAAATTATTAAACCGATCCAAATATTATATTTACACATATCATAACTACAAAAAAGTTAATTTATTTTTATTCTGATTTATTAATTTTATAAATTAATATTTTTGAAAAATTATAAAAATAAATTAAAAATTATGGATTAGATTCCTTCTATTGAAACTGTCGGAAGTGATTAAATTAATAAAAATAGGGAAGGAAAATAATTTGAAAAAACTGAATGTGTCTCCGCAACTATTCATTGCAAAAATAATTTGTGAAAAAAAAAAAGAAGAGAAAGAATTGCTTGTGTTTTTTAATCTAAAGGACAACATGGTCATTTCATAAAACAATCAAATAATAAGGATTATTATACCTCAAACCAAATAACAATCACATGAGTATATTTACAAACAATCATGCAAACCAAACAACGCTACAATAGTTAATAATCACACAACATATCATGAGATAAGTTATCAAGGGATAAAATTAAAATCCAACCAAACTTGGCCTAAGGAATTAGGAGTCTTAGAGATAAGCGTGAATTTGTCATATTCCTATCTTTTAGAGCATTAGGATTCTTTGAAAGGCTTATAAATAGGCTCACATATATAGTTTGTTAAATACAACTTGAGCAATAGAATTTTTAGATTTTTCTCTATACCAGAAATTTCTTTACTTCGTTTTGAGACTTGTTGTGTACAGACTTTCTTTTGTTCAAGTTATTCGTGCAATAGCTCGTTTTTCCTTTTTTTTCCATTCATATCAGATTTTACCTGCTGCTTCAACTACTATAAGAGTTTATTTGCTTGTTTTGATATTACATGATAGATACACAATCTAACTTAATTTTAATATTTAGTTTATTTTTGGAAGCCATTGATATAATTATGGTTGACATTCATTTAAGGTCAAACTTTCTTGTATATCAAGGCATAGGGGTGTGATATATTTTTCACCCTAAATTGGAAATAAATTATAGTTTGTCAAATGAGATAATTATGCCAAACAAATAATCAAAATTGAATATGAAGTTATTTAAATATATACAAACAAACGGCAGACATGATTAGGGATGGGAATAGGCTAGGCCACCCATCAGGGGCCTACACCCTAGCTTATTTGAAGCCTGGCCTAACCTAGCCTATTTAATAAATAGACCAGGTTTAGGTGTTTAAGGAAATTTATTTAGTTAAAAAGGCTAGGTATAGGCTTTTAGAAAAGCCCCTCAGGCCAGCCTGTATAATTTAATTATATTATAATATATATATATAAGTAATTATTTATAATACTTATATTATTACTCTTATATTTTATATTAATTAATTTTATTAATTTTATATAATTATATATTATGTTCTTAATTAATATATAACCATTTTATTTCAAACTTTTTATTATTTCCTTAAGAATATTTGTTCTTAAAAAAAATAGTTGTATATATAATACATTCAAGTAAAAGCAAATATAATTAAACATAATTATAAACTAATTATATAATTATAACTAAAGAAGATAAATTAAAAATATAAACCTAGTGAAAGTCTATTAAAGCCTATCAAAGCTTTAAGCCTTTTGAGGCATATCAAAGCAGTAAGTCTATTAAGGTCTGACCCTATTAAAAGCTTGAATCTATACAAAATTTAAACTTAATTAAAATCTTAACTAAAATAGGTTTTTTCATGTCAAATCTAAACTTTGGAAAAATATAAAAAGATTAGGCTAGGTCTTAAAAAAAAACTTATGTCAGGTACTAGGTTAGGCTTATGCTTACAATTTATGCAACATCAAGGAAGGATCCAAAAATGAGAGTGTGGGGGAGAGCGGTACAAAAATTATAAAGCTTAAAAGTTTAAATATAATTTTGATATTTGTGACTTCAAAACAAACATTTTCATCAAAATTATCAAAATTGAGTGCAATGTTCCTTTATATTAAAAAATTTATATATGAATCAAATCAAAATCAAAATTTTCAATAATAGTTTTTCTAATATGAGTAACCAAAAAGTCGAAGAAAAGTTTCTAAAACATGTTCTTGATAATATTCATAACGATAAAAGTTCTTTCAATTGTAGCTGTTGAAACACAAAGAAAAATATTAACTCATATTTATTCTTAACTCAATCTTATTAAAGTCAAAATGAGATATTTTAATTGTTATGCAAGTCCCTTAAAATTTAATCGGCTAAACTCCCGTAATGTTTTCTCAAACAAATAAAATAGAAATGCCTTAACTAGCCTACTTAATAATCTTCACTTGATTACTTGATTGTAAATATGGACCTAAGAATTTGTTTTGAATTTTAAAAAATAAAATAAATAGATATTTCATTAATTCATTTTAATTTTTATCTTTAATTAAAAATAAATTCAATTCAATTCAATAAAATTTAAAATTTAATTTTTAATTCAAGGCCCATAATAAAAGTTAATTTTTTTAAAAAGCTAATCAATAAAATTAAAATTAGTTACTTTTAATTAATATTAAATAACTTCTTTTTTAATATATTCTTTAAATTTATTATACTTATATATATATATATATATATTTATATGTATATTGTAATAAACCTGGGGGGCAATGGCCCCTGCTTGCCCCCCCTAAGCAAAACCTAGCCTAATCTAGCATATTCCCAACCCTAGACATAATACACAATAATCCGCTATTTACTCTAATCATATATATCATGTCTAATCTAAACACACCAAGCAAACGAGCTCTTAATATATGGTCAATCGATAACACATTTTAATAAATTAACAGTAGTTGCATTGTGGTTCGCATGCATAGAATATATTTTGAAGCATACACTACGTTTCTTCAAAAGGAGAATCTTTTCACCTCATTTGCATGATATTCAATTATTCAAAAGTGGTTTCGATTATTCATGTAACACCTCTGAAATTCGGTATTTCAAAAAATAAGAATTTAGAAATTAAAATTTTAATTTGGTTGAAATCCAGGGCTCGAAAAAAAAAAAAGAAATGAAAAGGACTTAATTGCAAAGATTTTGAAATTTTTGGGTCAATTTGCAATTTTTAGAAACTTGATTGGTCTAACTTGAGAACTTTTGGGGTTGCATGGTGATTAATTTGGGTCAAAGGGGTCAAAGTTAAGCAACCACGTCTCTAGGGGCCGAATTGAAGAGCTCGCGGATTTTGAAGGGCCTAATTGTAAGCTGGGCAAAAGTTTTGGGGGCCAATCTACGATTTAAGAAAGGCTAATTATATAAATATGGCATTTGCAATTTTAACATTATTTTCATCCACCTTCTCCACCGCGTCACCATCTGTCCCTCCAGCGAAATTTTTGACGAGCTTTCTTCAAACCAAACCAAGCAACTTCTTCCCCTCACTCCCACGACCACAACTGTACCTTCTTCTCCCCGAAACCACTAGTGGAACGACCGGAATCACAAAGGCCGAGTTGACTTATGGTGGAGCTTAGTGGGTCTCCAACCTTTGGCGACTAAAGCTTGAAAATGAGTATCGGGTTTTGAGGTTTCAGCTCAAAGGTTGTGATGGTGGTTTTAGATTGAAGATTGAGCCAGCGATGGAGGAGAATTTGGGCAAAAATCGTGGTGGAGAAAGTGTTGGTGTTGGGCAGTTGAAGCCAAAATTGGAGCTCAATTCAGTGGTGAATGGAAAAATTGACTTGGGGGTTGGATTCTTTGAACTAAAGAGCAGCCTTTGGTGGTGGTTTTGAAGTTTTTCGGTGATGGTCCGGCAACTTTCAGGCAGTTTCTCCAGCTCGTCGCGAGGATCGTGACGGTGATCTTGGTTTGTGAATCTAAGGTCCAATTGATCAGATCGAGGGTATAGAAGTTGGTTGATGTTTATGTATATACATATAGATACATGCATATATTGTATTATATTCCTTAACCTTGTATTATGAGGATTTGAAATATGATTTTATATATATGTCCCCATGCATGGATTATGACATGGCATAGTGGACCCAGATTAGGTATTATTAAATGATAAGTGGGTAATTTGAGATATTGGGACTAAGACTCGGTTCAGTATGTGTTTAGTCAATTTGGACTATATAATTTTATGAAATATAGGGAATTATCGAGTTAATTAGAAGCGAAAATCCTAACTTTATGGATTTGGAATTTAAGTGGCAAGAAATGGGTTAATTAAGATAATTGGACTAATATTTAATTGGGGATGACATTATGAGATTTGATATGTAAATAGAGATCGGGATTATTTTTGCCATAACGACTGTATTGGCCATTTTTGGGTCAATAGTACCGTTTAAACTTTGAAATACCGTATTAATCGATAAATTAGTGATTCTAGATTATTAATGTTATAATTGTAATTAATAGGATTAAGTATGAATTTTGATTATAAATATCACCTTTTTGGTTAGGTAACGACGAACTGGGTCCCACGGACCACATTAGCCAATAGGCTGCTGACTATGGTGGTACTTCTGAGACTATGGAGGTGAGAGTCTGCCAACCTGGCACTCTTTTCAATTATCTATTACTGGGATAAGCCCCTGTGTGGGTTTTCTATTTCGGTACCGTACTCAGTTATGTATGAAATCTGAAATTTTTTGAATTTCGATTATTATCTGTTATCTGATTTGAACACCCCTGTGAGGGTTATCTTTGATATCGATTTTGTTTCTATCTGTTCTGGCGCCCAGAACTCCTATCCGTTATCTGTACTGTTCTGTTATCTGTTCCATTTTGTTCTATTATCAGTTGCCTTGTCGGCATTTCTGTACTGTTCCAAACTGTCTATACTATTATCGATCTGATATTCGATTATCTGTTATCTGTATGATCTGTTATATGACTGACTGTTATCTGTCAGTACGTTGGTATTGATTCATTTTGTCAGCAATAAGTTATGTTCCAAGCTGTAATGCCTGGGTAAGTTATGTATCAAGCTAGCACGCCTGGATATGTTTTGTACCAGGTTGTCTCGCTTGGGTAAGTTCGTACTAGGTTATCACGCTTGGGTAAGTTTAGTCCGTTTTAGATAAAGTTAAGTTCGATACCAAGCTGCTATGCTTGGGAAAGTTTAGTCTGATTGGAAAATATGTTTTGATTTGATTTGTTTATTTGAATGATTTCTTCCTTGTTCAATTGTCATGGACTGCTTGTCGATCTTCTAATATGTTCTGCCTGGCTATTGAATTATAATTTGTTGAGTTAACTCTTCCTCAATAGATCCTTTTTACGCTTACAGTTATCCCTCACTAAGTCCTTTGAACTTACCCCCCATTTATTTTGATTCTCTCAGATAGGGACTAAAGGAAGGATTTGAACTCCAGGATAGATATGAGTATATTTTGTAATAGATCAGGTGTTGAATGTAAATATGGAATCATCTGACTGCTAAGTATGGACTCGAGATGTCGTAATATGTCATGTTGATATGGATGACTTATGGAATGTATATATTTTGTTATGTTAGAACATGAATCATGGCATTTACTCAATGGTTTATCGAGTTAGTTAAGCTTGAATTTTGCTACTTATTTAAGATCGAATTTAAGATTTTGTGGTAGGTACCATAGCATTATGTGTTGTATGTTACAGGTTATTTAAGTTGGAATCCGCTTCTCTTTCTGATAAGCTTGAATGTTTGATTATAGGCCTATTGAATTGTATTTTGGATTCAATTTTAAGATTGAATTGAGTGGCGCCTCAACTTAGGTGCTATCCCGAGTGGGGCGCTACAATTCAACAGTGCGATAGATGAAGGAAAATGAAAGCTAGTGGGAGGTAGCAAGACTTACCTTCTACATTGCAATGGCAAAGAAGTTTTGCCATTTTCTGGTTTCAGATGCAAATGATAGCTTTAAGTGGTTTCGATTATTCAATAGCATGATAGATGAAGGAAAGTCTTTTCATATCACAGGTTAGTGAGTTGTAATAAAATTATAGTTATCATCTTACTGAATCATTTGTTAAGATTATTTTAGAGGATAGATTGGAAGAGTGATAAATGTAAATTTTCGGCATATTTATATGCTAAAATTAAATAATTGAATAAGTGAGTTCAAAGTGAGAAATAATTTATGAACATTTTAGTAGGTAGAACGAGTCTATCCACATTGGAAAAGGATGTGAGCATGTAAATAAAATAATTAAAGTTTATGTTTAGTGTACCTTGATGGACACACACCCTCATAAAAAAGTTAGTTGAAAAGCTAGAGTTATGACTTAAACTCCTAAATCTTTAGTTGAGTTGTAACTCTTCATTAAAAGAGTGAGTTACAAAATTTTATTTTAGAGTTGTGTTCTTGAAAAAAAGAATTATTATTCTAATAAAGAATTATGTTTCGTCAACAAAATTGCACTACAAAACTATAAATAGGAGTGCTTAGAACCCAACCCAAAACAAGAGAAGAAAAAAAAAAGGCCTACTAACATTTGTTTGAGCACTACACTAACCACTTTCACTTCACTACCCATTTCATAAGAAGAGTTTCAAGTCGATTTAATTCACCGTTCTGGTCAATTGGAGTGCTGCATTTGATCGGAAAGAGTTGTTGTATCTTGAAAGGTTGTTTGTCAGTAACCTTCGACACCATAGAAGGATAAATAAAGCATTAAAGACATTGTTGGAGCAATGGCCTCAACAAAAGTTTTTGCATTATTGCATTTGACACATTCAAGTATAATTTCTTAGGCTGCGATTGCTTGTGAAAAAAATCCCGTTTTTTTTCTCTTTAAAACAAGAAATAGGAGTAAGGGCTTGTTTGCTTGTGAGACTTTAAAACCAATCTCAAAGGCATTCTTTTAAGGTAGTCCACAGACAAAGTCTGGGCCAACTGTTCATCAACTGCTTGTGTGCGTGCGTGATTGATTTCAAAACAATTTTAGCAAAATTAAATCAACAGAAAAGAAAAATAAAAGATTTAATAGCAATTGATTTCGATTACATGCAAATTTTCCGCTTATTTTTCAAACTATATTTTATAATCTATTTTCAAGTCAGTATATTTATTAATTAATTATATATATTTTTAAGTATTTAAATTTTATACTAACACATTAACATATAAAATTAATAATGAATACCACAGCTTCATTTTGGCCAATACACAAATTTGCGATTTTATTTCATAATTAAAAAAATAAATTTTCAATTAACCAGATTAATTGACAACATTGTGAAATTGATTGATTGAAAATATAAAATTCATTTTTGCAGGATATACTATTAAATTAGTGAATGAATATATATATATATAATATTTTAAAATTAAAAAAAAAATTCATTGCATTAAATTTATAATTTAATTCGGCAAAAAAAAAATTGTAAAATTAAATCAACAAAAAAGAAAAAATAACAAATTTAACGGCACTTATTTTGGAGTACATGCAATTTTTTGTATTATTTTTAAAATTATATTTTATAGTTTTTTTATTTTATTATATTTATTAATTTATATTTTTTTAACAATTAAAATTCCAAACAAAACAAAAAATCAAAATTCACAAAACAATAACTATATCTCATACGAATCTCTTAAACATATCTCAAAAACAACCTCAAATTGCATCAACCTGTCATATCACTATAAGTATTATACTTTATCTCACAATCAATCACAACCTCATCTCCCATTCTCATATCTCTTAAACACCAAAATATTCCAAAAACATCTAAAATACAAAAAAATGAAACCAGTCTCACAAGCAATCGTAGCCTTAATTTCTTATTCTATTTGGGGTGTGTGTGTGTGCAGGCAGTTTAAGTATTAATTTTTTAACTTTGCACATCCAGAATATATCATATATTTTTTATATATTAAACTAAACTTGATTCTTAAATTTTTATTTTTTGTGCACAAGCATACACACATCACTTTATTTCCTAACAGCAAATTAGTAAAATTGATTTTTATGGTGAAATCTTCATTTTGTCCTCCAAATTCAATTGTCTTTTTCATTTGTCAGAAAAATTAAAGCGCGATTTATGTGATTAATCAAAAATAACCGTCAGACACAAAATAGTATTTTCTTTTTTATAATATAGTATAATTATATCTAACTACTACTAAATGCATGAAACATTTTTTTTAGTGATTAATCATTCAAATACAAGCTTTCAACAACTATAAATAAATCTCTCATACTTTCAATTTACTGTTTAGTTAATTCATATATTTCGTTGATTAAGCCTTCATTATTCATTTTCATCACTTGTATGTTGCTTTGATTTATAATGTTGCACTATACATATTTTTTTTCTTTTTCTTTTTCTTTTTTTTCATATTTCGTCTGTTGCTTTAAGGGAGTTCGAAAACGTTGTGTTTTAATTAACTGTTCGAAACTTATGATGTTGCTATTTTGAAAAAAGATTGTTGTATATTGAAATATAATTATTAAAAATTCAGAACAAGACAATATTTATCGGAGAAATACAATCCTTGACATTGCCGCAAACTCTCTTTTCTAGCCATCATAATGTCCTTTTTCATTTTCACTATATAGAATTTTATTCTAAATTAATCTCAAACTATCTTCATAAATATTCCCAAATGCATGTTTTGCTTGGATTTCCATTCACTTAAACTCAGCTTACTAATACTAGCATAGGATTTATATTAGAGTTGATTAAATTAAAAATTAATAGTAGTCATACAATATTTTTTAACTTTAAAATAATAACATTAGACTCTGTTCGGTTGCATTTTTTATGAATTCTGAAAAATGTTCTAGATAAAGGTGTTTTGGGAACTAAAATTGGGGAATAGTCCCACTATTTTGTTTTGTTCTGGGAAAATACATGAAATAGAATTGTTTTGCATGAGATAAATTTTACTGTAAATGTCAAATCAATAACTTTTTTGATGGATTTGTAGAGTGAAAATATATGTGGATATATATATGGTTAATTGATGTATGTATATGTAACGCCCCAACCGAGAGGTGTCTGCTCCTGTACGATGCGCTACCCACTCTATACCACAAGTCTTCTAAATAACAGAAAATACATTTCTCAAAAATCCAAAGTATTTAATTTTTACAATAAACCTCCAACAAAGGTACAATTATAAATCGAAATATCATAAATCACACGTAGCACTTCTATCACCCTCATTACATTATGTGTCAACTAGGTTAGTCTATCTTTGTCACTCGTTCTTATCTGAGGTAAAGAATAGAAAATAACAATGAAACGACGTAAGTTCGAATGACTTAGTGCAATAGTTTATCAATAATAACAAAGTGACAATTTCACAAATATCATATAAGAGACATATAGAGGCATTAAATTTTCAAAAGTTGTGAGAGAAGATTTGAATTAAAGTTTCAAGTGATCTATCCCACCACCGTTCCATACCAGTGATGAAACTTCGCAAATGTTCGAGTTTCAAACATAAACATCAAGCTAAGAAATTAACCAATTACACTAGCAAACATTTTCAAGTAAAAGTTTTTGGTGGTTCTTCTACCTTGTCACTCCACTTTTGAAAATATGAAAATCTTTATCCCTCCATGTTCCAAGTGATATCAGCTCGGATATGTGACCATGCGTTAGGCATGGCTAGCCGCATGCCTTACCAGTTAGTAGATAACTACCTCCAGTTGGCTAGGATACTGGGTCATATGTACATCATGTACGGGTATCAGCCAAAAGATCTGTCACTGCGGACCATTCTGCCTAGCCGTCTTTCGTAACCGATCACAGGGCCCACCCCTAAGGTCACACTTATATTCAGTAATCAGTAATTCAACATCAAGTTTATTCCAGGATAAGCATGGCGATGATAGAAAATATATTTTGAAATCAATTTTCAGTTTCCTCAGGACAATTCCCAATTTCGAGTAAAGCGAAGTCAATCAAAATCAACAGGAGCAAGCAGTATAAAGTGGCAATGTGGAGTAATTTTCTCAACACATAGATTGAAAGGAACAAAGTGATCAGCATATATAACAAGTATATAGGTTCTTTCCCCAGCTAAAAAATCTCATACTATTGAGTATAAACTCACATGGCAAACGCAAAGGAATTCCTAGTCGTGTGGTCGCTCAGGTCCTAGCTTCCTAGTCAATCTGAGAACTTTCAGATAACCTGAGCTATCATCCTACCAATCCTCTAAATCTTAAGTATATATAATTAATATCTTTACCAAATTCAAGGTTATTCTGAGACAATCCCGGTAACCCTTAGTTGTTTGGAGAGCCCATATCCTTATTTCCTAATCAATCCACAGTTCATAATAAAATAACCTAAACCAACATTGTGTTGATTTCTGAATCATAATTCTTAATGCACTTAGACGTCCTTATCAAGTTCCTTAGTTAATTTATTTGTTTAGTTATAACTCTCTCAATGTGTACTAAGATGTTTAACAAAGCCATGTATTCCTGTTCTTACTCAATCAAGTCGGTAGTTAAGTTGTTGAGTTCTTACTTAAGGTCCTAACGGTATCTGATAATCCCTTCGAGTCAATTGAGTTCGATACCGCAATAATTATAAAATTAGTCCATATCTTAGGCCAGACTATAGTTTAATAATTTTTAGTTCATATCCTAGTTAAGCTTTGATCTGAAAATTTATTTATATTCAGCGAATTAATCAAATTAAAATTTAATTATTGAAAATTACCCAATTTGGATTGATTCAAGATCCAATTTCAAGCCGGGAATAGCCCAAACAAGTCTGGGACGTCATTCTGTACAAACTGGTCCAAAACTGCCGCCATGTGCTGCCATTAGACCGCCACGCACCATCACCGGATCTCCATGCGCCGCCGCCAGAAATAGGGACCCCCACTACCAGGTGGTGCGCCTCACCACATTGAGCAAAATCCCCCAAACAATTTTCAATTTCGACTCCAGGAATCCACTCAATTTGTCATTTAAAGTTGCGATAACCCTAGCCCACCGCCATCACACCACCATTTCAATTCCAATTCCACCTCCGCCGCTGTCTAAAACTTCAAATTAACGCCACTGCTACCTTGCCAATGAGTTTGCGACCAAACCTCACCTAAACCCAGCCATTTTCCGCCGCTTCCCAACCACCAACCCGCCACCATCTCGCCGTCAGCTCCATTTTTTGGCCAAATTCTTGGTTGGTTTTGGTCAATGTTGGTATGGTTGTGTTCCTCTCAGCTAGAGGAAGCTTTTTATCGGAATGGTTTTAGCATTTTTCAGTATTTCGCCGCTGGGGTGGGTTTGGAGTAGTTTTTGAGAATTTAATAAATTTCTGCCCTTAATCCTATATATAAACGTATTTTTCAGCCTTTTTAGATTGGCCCCAAAGCTTTTCCACCGCTTCACTTAGACCCCTATAAGTTTTTAACCTCCTTCACTTTAGTCCCTGGGTTTCAATTAAGTCCTCCAACTTCTATTTCTTACACATTGACCCCACCCCCTAAACTTTATAATTTTGTGCAATGAAGTCCTCTTATTTCCAATTTAACCCCTCGATTGTCAATATTTTATTCTAGATTTTTAACTAAATCAAACCCAAAGTAAATCTAGCCTAACTTATTGATTTCACATTTTCTTATATTTATGATGTCAAAATTTGGGGTGTTACGGTATATATTTGTAATGATTGATATATGATTATTGGTGAAGTGATGTATAATTAATTTAATTTTAAACTTAAAAAATTTATAATTAAGAATATTTATTATGCTATAATAATTTGATGAGATGAATAAAAATTATGAAACGAAATAATATTATTTTAAAATTTATTTAATGATAATTAAGCAAAAAAAATGGATAAAAATATTATTATGCACTACTAATTAAATATTTTTTTTAAAATTTTGTAACTAATAATATTAATAGTAATTAATTCAGTAAAATTTGAAATAATTTTGATAATATTTCAATTAGGGTGAAATCATTAATATATTTATTAATTTAAATAAGATTTTAATTTATAATATATTTACTAGTAAATATATGAGTTAACAAAAATATTATTTGTATTTTTATAATTCTATAATTATTAATATATATTATTAAAATAAATAATTAAATATAAATATGTAACAATTCATATGAATACTATTAAATTAAATATGTAATAATTAGTTTAAATACTAGTAAAGAAATAATTAAAAATATAAAAAATAAATAAAATAATAAAATTATATATTAACTTATTAAATAAGATAACATAACTATAAAATATACTTAACATATTTATTTTGTAATTAGTAAATAATAAATTAAATTATAAATTAGTTATTTGTAAATAATATATTTTACTTTAAAAAATAAATAAAATAAAATTTTCAAATTGCAGTTAATTTTTAAAATATTTTTGGATGATTATATTAATTTATTTGATTAATATTTTATTGAATGCTTTAGATTATTTAAAGAATTATCACTCTATATTTAATTTTTTGGTTAAATTTATAACTAAATGCAAAAGGAAAATAAAAATGTTCTTTTAATTAGTAAAGTTTTAATATTTTCATATATGTAATATATATATATATATATATGAGTGAAGTGAAATGAGAGAGTGAGAAATGAATTAGTGATGTAAAAAGAAGAGTGTGGAAAAGAAAGGGTAGTTTTTTGTTTTTTTTTTTCTTTTGGGGGGTATTTTGGGAATAAAGAAAGGTATTTTGGGGGTTAAAATTGAAAAATATATAGTTCGTTTGTTATTATTTTGTGGAGTTAGAAAATATTTTCACAAAAACTAAACAAACATAGGCTTAGCTTTTTTCTATAAACCTAATGGAGCAGTAAGCCTAGGCCTATCCTATTCTCCATTCACAAATAAAATAGGACCAGTGTTTAGAACAATGGTAATTTTGATTTCGTTTTTAACATATTGGATAAAATCCACTTTACCCCTTTGTGCTCAAATTTCGTCTCACTTTATCCCCCTATACTTTTAATTACATCACTTTGCCTCCTTGTACTCTCAATTTTACTTCATTTACTTTAACACCGTTAAAGCCTCTTTAACTTCTATTAGCAAACCAAGCAAAAATGGTTAGATAACTATATTTTATATTAATATACCCCACATGCCTATACCTTAATATTTTTTTGCCAATATCTCCCAACCATTCTTCTCTTATATGAATACACAAATTTTATACAAAATAATATTAAAATTAAATTAAAAGATTCAAGCTGAATGCTGAAAGATGAAACATGGACATCACTATTGACTGCACTACAAATATATCAAAAACTTGCATCATATACTAATAGTACATCTCTAGAAGAAACAATAATTTTCATTAAAGAAAATTCAATTAATAATATGCAGACATCATTTTTTCCTCCATAGAATTGCTTTACTAACTCTGTTTTATTACCTAATACATCCCTCTATGAAATCATCAAAAATCGGGAAAAAAACACTGTCTTTAGCACAAAGTAACAACAAAAATACGTGTAAGTGAGGTTTCATATGTGCATTTGAAGTCGGTCTTTAAGAAACGCATTTTCGTTATATGTTTTTGGTGATTTTATATTTCTAAATGCTCAAATATAAATTTTTCTTTTTTATGGAGAAGATGGGTTTTATTTGTTAAATGAACAATTAAAAATTATGGACAACTTCGTCCTTTAAAAAGAAAAAGTTAACGGTATTAAGGAGATGAAGAGAATTTAACGGAATTGAATAATTTAAGTAAAATTGAGAGTACATGGAGACAAAGTGATGCAATTAAAAGTACATAAAGGTAAAGTGAGATGAAATTTGAGTACAGGGGGTGAAGTAGATTTTACCCTAACATATTTTCACTAATATATATTTAAGAAAATTTATGGAGAAGTATTTTACGGGAAAGACATTTGAATTCTTTATGTTTGTTTTATATAAATTTAAATCCACTCAACTTTCATGCAAAATGCCATATTGAATTTCGCACCAAAAATACTACGAATATTGTAAACACCTCGGCCTGCCATATTGTAAATCCTCCAAAACAGGCTCTCACGCTTGGCTTGCCGTTTTGTAAATCAAAATATTAGGAAAAAAAATAAAAAGAAAAAGAAAAAAGACGATTTCAAAATAATGCAAGAGTGAAAAGACAAAAGACGTTTTGTCTTTCGAAATCCGAAGAATTATTGAAGACAAAAGCAGTGGTTATCCTGTCAAAAGACAAAGCTGGAAAAGCAAAAGATTCTTGAAGGACAATTATTGAAGAAAAATAATGCAAAGTTAGCAAATTCACAAGCTGAAGTCCGAATTTGAAGTCCACAAAATCATCTATAAAAGCCACAGACCAAAGATGGAGAAGGCAGGGGCGATTTTAGTATCAAGATTAATTTTAGTTTTAAGTTTTCATCTGCTCTACCTTTCATTCTTGTAAACATCTTTTTTACCTTTCTGACCAAATTTCCATTGTATGAGACCAAGCCCAAATCTTTAGTCTCTTGTACAAATTTATTAATACAAGTAAGTTTTACAAATTATTGCACAAATATTTTATATTATTGTTGATATTGCAAATATTCTACTTTATCTTTTGAAATATTTCTTTAACATGTTTGAATTATGTGCTTCATGGGTACTAGGAGAAAGTGGTATTTATTTAAAGGTTTATAATTTATTACGAATCTTGGCAGTCTTCTTTCAATTTCAACTTGTTTTTGTACATAAAAAGCAGAACAGGACAAGGGGGATTTATTGGGTCTGATTAATTTTTTATTTAATAATTTATTTATTTCTTTTTTACAATATCCTAATAATTCTTGGTTCATTTGAATTGGTCTAGCTTTAGAAGGTATTTTGGTTTCATCAATTTTTTCTTCATATGGTAATGCAACAAATGTTTCTTTCTATTCCAAAATGCATTTGGTATTTCTTAGCATATTTGTTTCTCTAATTTTTGTTGGAATTCTTTTTATTTTTTGTTAAAATTCTTCTTTATTAATATTTTCTTCGACATTTATATTCTTTATTTTTATATAAATTCAAATTCAATCAATTTTCATGCCAAATGCCATATTGAATTTCGCAACAAAAATACTATGAATATTATCAACACCTCGGCTTGCCATATTGTAAATAAACAGTAAATCCTCCAAAACAAGCTCCCACGCTTGGATTGCAATTTTGAAAATCCAAATATTAGGGAAAAAATAAAAAGACAGAGAAAATAAGACGCTTTTTTCTGCAAATGCTCCAATGTAAGATCTCCGGGTGCAGATCTCGCAATCTCTTCCAACCACCAAATGTCTTGTCTACTTCCATTTGCTCGCCGATGCTTAAAAGCTGAGAGTCCATTTGGCTCGACTTGGCTTTGGAGATCTTTGATTTCAACCATGCACTTATAACCATGCGGCTAATAAAATAAATAAATAAATGATGGATCCAGTAGGCTAAATGGTTAATTTCCAAAAATTATTAATTATTAAATAAATAAATATACACATGCAAGTTGCAACCGTCTGCCGACTCTCCAAAGGATCTAGGTGGGCTCGAACCACCATCCTCTCAACGCACTGATGCAATTGAGCGCTCTCCCACATTTGAGCTTATAGATCCATCCAGCAAAATCAAGTACTACATTTCATTTTTAAAAGACGATTTTCTTTACAATACTATTTAAAATTTCAATTTATGTCTATTTTCATTTTTGAATTTCTAACGTATCTACCACATCATCCTATAGTTTCATCATTTATATTCAAATCAATTTAATATAATATTCACATTTGCAGTTTTAAAATTATTAAAATATTCATATGTTTAAAATGACACATTTTTACTAAAACATTTTGAACCACTAAATTTCGTATGGTCACTTAACCCAACCATAATCATTATTTTCCCAAAAAGGAAATCTAGTTACAATTTCATTTTTATTAATAAAATTAGAACCAACTTTTAAACTTCTGAGAATTGTAAGAACCAAAGAACACGTTGGAATCACATCCTTTCGAGTTTTCAACTAGTCGGCATACTTTCAACCATTTTCTGACAGCCGATCAACACTTTTTCACCATTTTTTCTGCCCAAGGGCCAAATTTACAGATACAATTTTAAAATCATTTGACTTCCAATTTAAAAAGCAACAACAAATTTCAAGAACATATTTGACAAATACCAACACATGTTAAGACGCTCAAACAGCACAAGGTAGTATATTCCAAATTTCCAAGATGTAAAATTATAAATAAAAGCAATATACTGTATCTGTTAATCATTCCACTACGCCGGATAATATAACCAAATAATGCCGATCTCCACATGTAGCAGCCGTACTTCAATCAACTACCCAGGTAAATAAGTTAAAAATTATCACCATAGGAAAAAAAGAAACTCACTATTCACCAAAATAGGCTGGAAATTAAACAAAACCTGGCCGCCCTGCTGCCACATGGAATTTTCATCATACCTCGAACTTTTTACATCAATTGCTGCCATTTCAGCTACTTTTTCCACTCCACATTAGGTTAGACAGCGAAGGCGGCAATTAAAAATTTCAACAGAGGAAATTTTTCCCCAGCAAAAGCCACCAAGTTAAACAGGATATACAATGTCCCTAGCAGCAGCAACCAAATGCAACAATCAAGATATTGACACCCCACCACTTGCATTGTTAACATGCAACTCCAGCCGAATGCCAGCAAGACTGACTAACTCCCACATCCATAAACGGGAGCTCTGGGGACTCGAAGAAAAGCCTATAAATGAGCATATAAGATTGAGCTCTAGGAGACACAACCACAAACAAAATCATAGCAAGAAGCACAACCGTTTTAACACTACGATGCTTCAAAAGAAAAGTTCAAGTGGGCAATAAAAATGCGCTCCAGGAGACAAACCCTTTCAAAAAGCAAACTAACATTCCTTCCAACTTACTTGATAATCAAGACACAGAATTTCTTCAGATTACAGTTGGGGAAAACTTAGATCACCACAGCCAATGGAATTCAACAAGCATGGAGCATCGGCAGAATTTCAAAGCTTCCAGGATACTTCAAGATTAAGACCAAGGAGAACTTCAAGATACACTTGGATAAAAACACATCAACAAACCAGTGGAAATCAACTTCTGGACACTGAAAATAAACAGGACTTCTAACCCTTGCAAATAACCTTCAATTTTATCAAATAAAACTCCAATGTCAACTTAAGAGTTCACCAGCATCAGTAGCCACATACAAATTAGTTGCGGCGCCAGCAGCAGCATTTGATGCTTCCATATCAACAGCAGCACTTATTATTGGTCGAGCAATCCTCATCCACAGCAGCATTGGCAAATGATCCTCATCAACAGCAGCAGCAGAGAAGCATCCAGACAGCCGGACATACACAAGTATACAGCATACAGGACGGTAGCCATTTCTTCTTGACAAAGAACCTTGAAGAGTATTCCAGCTGCGAGCAATAAAGCGAGGGGAGGCAATCCACAAGACACAGGAAGACTCCATATCTACTCGGGAATCTCTGATCTACTACAAAAACACTATTGCTTACACTCACACTACAGAGGATGAGGGTTCTTCAGACAAAACACATCACCCCCTCTCCATGTAAATTATTGCAACTAAGAATACAACAGAAATCTAAGAGATAAATTGTCCTCAGCTTCAAAAATGAATTGAATAAGAAATATAGGAATAAATAGGAAATTGATGCTGAATAACATGGCAAACTATGTTTAACATTGCTGGATGCACAAAAACTAAATATTGGTTATAAGGGCAATCTTTAGCCCGACGCAACTACTTTAAAGCAAGTTGTCATAAATTAGAAACAAGCATAACTGAAATTCATTGTGCTAGTTGACACACAAAAACTTATGTTTTGGACTTAAAATCTGTATATTTTTGAGTTTTTGTTTTGGACTTAGCATCTGTATAGTTTTGAGTTAGCATCTTCACATCCATAATTAGCGACTTTCCTGCCATTGGGTATGCAACATATAAATATAAGTATCTTGATACTTCCTCTCAAAATAAAGAGAAAAAAAACTCATATTTTCACCAACACATTTTTTATCTTGGAATAATTAGCCTCATATAGTTGCACACTAATATTAACTATAAACAGAAGAATCATTTGCTTGTTCACATAATTTCTACCTTCAAAAGCAATCTAATCATTTATATAGATGTATTTTTATCTTGAAAAAACCTTCCACTCTAGGTGATCTATAAATTTATATTGAATTTTGACAAATAATTACTCAATCTGAGACAAAGCAATTATATAAAGGATATTTGGATATTGAGTATTGAGGTAAAATAAAATTCACGGTTAATATATTAACTTAGCCTGCCTGAACTTCCAATCTAAAAAGTAAAGAAATGCTAATTTGTACCTGTGGTGTGGTAGATGCTTCTGAAGATGGATTCCTCGTTTTTGCTTGCCATTATATGGGGAGGATGTTTATTTTATCTTAGAAAACCTTTCCATCTTAAGAGATCCATTTATTCATTTTCAATTTTGACAAATAATTACCCAATTTGAGACAGCAATTATATAAAGGATACTTGGATATTGTGTGACGAGATAAAATAATACTCAAAAAAGTGAGATATTAACTTAGCCAGCGTGAACTACCAATCTAAAAAGGAAGGAGTTTTAATTTGTACCTCGTGTGGTAGATGCTTCTGAGATGGATTCCTCGTTTTGCTTGATCGAAGTTCCGCAGATATTGTTTGGCATGGTTTGGCCTTGCAAGGGTTGCGTTATTTTATATGCTGAAATTGGAAGTAACACAACCCTTACAAGACCAACCAAATTTGTTTGAATTGAGTGCGTAGGATAATAAAGCACCAAGGAAAAAGAAAAGGACACCACACACAGAGGGGAGAGCCGGGCAAATCCCCGTACCATCTCCCCTCAAAACAAGAAAATAGAATTTTTATTAGGTGCTGACCTGCCATGCGAGCGCACCCATCATGGCAAAGGTCATTTGGACATCCACATCGGACCCTCACCCTGACATATCGTCTCCTTTTTTTTTTTTTCTTCTTCACAGATAGCATCCCTCTCTCTTTTCTTACATAACAGATACCTCACCATCTTTTTTCTACTATGCTGACAGTATGCACATGAATTATGCAATAACATTAAATGAATCACAAAACTTCCCTGAAAGTTGAGTCCATCATTATCTTGTAGTCACCACAAGAAAGATAGTTCGATCTCTCCCTCCAAGACTTCATAGGGCATGAGAAGATCATTCAGGCTCTAGCCTCCAAGAACATCGATTGTAAACTGAAAACAGTAGACCATATGTGCTTTCCAGATCACAAAATTCCAGCCGAATGCAATCAGCATAAACAGCTTGAAATAAACCTACACAAAAAAAAAACTCAAGAACTAAGCAAAAACGTGAGTGAAGAAATTCAGTTGACGAAGGGAAAATAACCAAAAAAAGGAGTAAGGATAAAATCTGAATTGAAAATTACCTCTTCTGCTATGTGAATAATTCATTTGAAAAGGAGCACCCTTCAGACCTAATAGATTTTCGTCAATCAGACATCAATCCTGCAAACGGAACAAAGAAATCAACAACATAAACAGATACGTGAAAAGAAACAACCCAAGAAACTACACATAGAGCAGATCCATTAATTACCTTCATAGATCTGTTAAATCCCGCAGCAGATCTTCCCAAATCTCACCGTTCTAGCCACGGTGCACACAAAAATCCGACAGTCTATCAATCGACCGATGGATAATCAGAGGCGAAACTAAACGCTTGAAATCCATAACCAAAACGTAGATCGCCTCGCGATCTATCGAAATCTGAAATCAGAAATTATAATAGATATACTATGTAGAACAGATCGAGAAAAACAGAAGCCAGAAATCATAGGCGGCTATTTCAATGAAGGGATAGGTAAAAAGATACGTGATGAGGGATATTTATGGTGTGGGGTGGAGATCCAACGGCTGCAAATTAGTAGTTGGCGAATATTTTCAACGGATGGATACGCTTGAACGGTGTGAGATTTGAATGAGAATTGTATGGGTGGAATAATGTGACGGCTGTGATTGGATCCTTGCGTGGGGAAGGTTCTGGATAAGGTTTTTGACGGGAACGGTATAAGTTGTGCTACGTGTTTCAACTTGCTACGTTTCCTTCGCGATACTTCCAGTATTTTCGCTTCAGTCCTTTATTTTCGGTGGAATTTAAGTTTGACCCTAAATTGGCGGTGGTTCGGTAGAAGCGAAAATTCTGAAAAGGAGTTATGGTTTAAGTTTGTTTATTATTTTTTATTATTATTTTTACTTTATTCCATTTTCAGTATTTTCAAGTGTTAAAAATATTTTACCAAATTCTTTTGTTTAAGAAAAAAAATGTATTTTGACCAGTTGAAAAAAGAAATATTTAGTCTAAGATTTTTGCCTTAGTAATTATTAAATTTATGACATAACTCGTTTATCACTGTTAAAATATTAAGATACTCTTGATAATAATATTTTAATATATGGAGAGTAGTATTCATTTTACTATTTTTCATATTTTCTTATGCATATCACGTCTATAATGCAAAATTTGAAAAATAATATTTAATCTATTAAAACATTTAATTATATTTAAATTTTAAAGAGAATTAATTTAAATAAAAAGAAAATCGATCGAATCAACTTGTAATAGTAAAATTGATTTAGATTCTACTTTTGATATGATAATAAAGACCTAAATGAATACTTTTGATATCGAATTATTAGTATGTTTAACTTATGGGTGAATAAATTTTACAAAAGATTGCATCAAAAAATTGGATTTATTCGCAACATTTGGCATCTGGTAGAGTTTCAAATCTATTAGCAAACTCTAAATTAAAATTTAGGAAATAGAAAGTGAGATAGCACTATATATATATAGTCATCAATTTTAGGTTGGAAATTGAAAATGGGAGATGAGTGTATACAGTTGTAGAAAAGTGACCACACACAAAAATATAATTGTTTGTTAATATATTTAAATAATTGTGACTTTTTTTGTAGCGAATTTGTGCCTTTTTTTTATAAGAGAATTTGCGTTGTTAATAACAATGGTATATTTATAATCGATAACACATTTCAAATAGAAATTATATATCCTTTTAGGGCATGTTTACTTTTATTAATGATGTGAGATGTTGGGCCACATCATCCCAAGTTTACTTTGCAGGTATTGGGTCCTGTAAATCAGCCCAGGCTCGCAACTGTTCGAACTAATTAAAGGATGTGGAATTCGGCCCAAAGGTGTGACATTTTTTTAAAAAATAAAGTAAAAGAGATGCTTATTGCCTGGTTGATGATAAAGCCCGGTGTTTTCCAACCTTGGAGGGATAGGTTTTACAATATTGATCTAAATTACTAGTATTGCTCGACATCAGTTTGACATGGGACAAAATAGAACTACAATAATAAACAAAAAATTTAAGTAGATGAATCAACAGTTATATCTAGGCTTCAATTTCTTGGTTTACACCACGACTATGATAATAACTGTCATCGTAACTACATCTTTCTATAGCAATACTAGTGTAAAAGGCTACTTGACTATCATATCTAATGTCGTGATGCCAAAATGCAGTTTTTGTTTAATTCGGAGGTCAATGGATATAGGCTACTCTACCACCAACTGAAAACGTGAACAATTGGGAGGTCAATGCGAAAAGTAACGGCCCGTTTCGTTTTATTTCCAAAGGCCATTTTCATTTCCGGTCATTTCTAAAAGTTGAAAAGTTAGTTGTGTAATGTGATGTGGAAATGAAAATGTATTTGGATGAAATGTTGGAAAGTAATGATTATAATAGTTTGTAGGATTGAAAAGTAGGTTAATTTATATTTAAAAAGATTTATTTTTTAAAATATATGTATATTTTATTAATTTAAAAATGACAGTGGGTAATTTTATGTCAAATTAAATTTGAATTTGATTGATGTATAATAGGATAATATGATAGGTTTAGAAATGAGTTTTGGGAAGAAAATATTATTTTTTCTGTTGAAAATTGTGAGAAAGTGTTTGTTTTCAATTTTCATTCCCACTAGAAAATGAAAAGGGGGCTTGGAAATGAAACCAAATGGGCCCTTCCGGGGTGTTTGGTTTTATTTCCAGGACTCATTTCCATTTCTAGCCATTTTTAAAAATTGAAAAGGTAGTTATAATTTTGAAATGAGAATGAAAATGTGTTTGGATAAATTGTTGGAAAGTAATGATTAGAATAGGTATACGGTTGAAAAGATAGTTGATTTATATTTTTTTTATGTTTAAGAAGATTTATTTTTAAAAAATATACATATATTTTATTAATTTTAAAATGATAGTGGATATTTTATATCAAATCAAATTTGAATTTGATTAATGTGATAATAGGATGATGGGTTAGGTTTAGGAAGAGTTGGAAAATGAAAATAGAAATAGTTTGAATGAAAATAGAGAAGAAGTGATAGTTTTTAATTTTGATTTCCAAATAAAAATGAAAAAGGGTGATGGAAGTAAAACCAAACACCCTAATTTTCAAAACTTCCAATGAAGTTCCCCTCCATCAAATTGCCCTAACCTGTGTCCGGCTTAATCTTCATCAGCAGTAACAAATGACCCTGTAAATAAGCTGAATCTTTAGTGCTTCTTGTTACGCAATCGAGTGGTTTTTACTGACCTTGGCTCTATGCCAATAGCTAAAGCCTCTGCAATTACTCCTAATGTTGATACCAATAGTAAAAAAACTTGATGGAACACTACACAGAAATGCATACAAAAGTATGAAGGCATAAACTTATTCCACTTACACAGGTAAGAAAACAAGTATATTTACAAATTCCAAATCAGCAACTCGCGGATAGGAGAAAACTAAGGTTTGGCCCACAAAAAAAGTAAAAATCTAAATGTTGACATCTCTTATTTAAATTTATAAGGAAATGATATAAACGTCAATACAGTATTTATTCACATTTTATCATACATCTAAATAAACAAATAACAAAATTGTCTATCATCATCATGCATTTATCCCACAAAGTAAATATATTTCATTAGATATTAAATTATTTTAATTCCACTCTTTATCCCTCATTTCATCCTATCACCTCACATCTCATATCACAAAGTAAACACGCCCTTACATGTCAAGCCTTCTTTCTCTCTCTCTCTACATGTTGCATGCCTCTTCAAGTTGTTTGCCTCTTTTGCTAGTATAAATTCTTTTGAATGATGATCTTAAAAATTCAATAATACTATCATTCAATACTTTAATTTTGTTTAAAATGCTATTTTTGGTACTTTAAACATTATTTTAAACTTAATAATTTAAAGCGTTGAACTCTTATAAAATAATTATCTTTTGATGGTAATTGAAAATTAGGTCGGTGTATGTGATAAATCAGAGACAATTTGCTTGCACTAACGTGGTAGCTCAACAACCATTAGACCTAGTCGAGAATCGTAATACTGAGAATAAAGTAACTTTCTAAAAAAAGAAATTCTTATATGATATATAACATCAAGTTTTATGTTATATTACTATATTTTGTTACTACATTAGCATAATGATTGAAAATATAAATTTATAAAAGACTGATAGGCACGTGTAACAATATATATATTTACTCATGTAATGATTTAGATATATATAAATATAAATAAGATAGGTATATATGCACGAAGATTGTAATATGTGTATATATATAAATATGTATTATAATGATTATAATTTTTTCAAAATATCTTGAAATAGAAAAGGTATTTTGTAAAGAATAACTATTAAATATTTGATTTTTATTTTCGGTATAATGAAAATGTAAACGAAAAAGACAACATAGTTAACCTGATATTTTCATATAAAGCAATAATACTACAGTCATAACTAATGAGTCATAATTCTCCTATGGACTTTTGGGGTTGAAAACTCTAAAAAGGCATCAAAATGATTTTTGAAGCTTATACCAAGGGACCACCCTTCATAGTAAGACACTACTTACACATCAAACCCTTTCTTAAGCAACCTATTAAATTTTTTCATGATATTCTCAATCAAATTATTTTGTTTTCAAATGTACATCGAAACCAAATGTGGTTAGGTAATTTATTATTTGTCATTACTTTCAATTGTTATTATTTGCCTTACTTGTAAAATTAGTTGTGCCTTTAGTATCATTACATTATCATATATGCTTGTGCCGCCCAAATATTGTTATTAGCATTTTTCTTACTAAAATTCAAGAACCAACACAATCACAATAATCACACACCGACTCACACAATTACTCGATACAATCGATGGAATTTTAATTGAACCTATTTAGTCAACAAAAAGTAACATTGGAAACAATAAATAATAGGGTGACCTGACTTTAAAATCAAGCTGGAAATAACCTTCAAGCAAAATTGGCGTCGAGGTACAGCAGAGATGACTTTTCGACTATCAACCCAACTTTAAATCAAAGTCAAAAATAATTTTCAGGTAAAGTCGACTTTTCAAAACAACAGTAATAAACCTCCTAGTCACAAGACCAAAGCAAATCTATTGCTGATTTAGGTTTATAGGTCCAACCAGCCCCATCCCCGTGAGCCCAAAGTGCTTCAAAGATAGAGCATGATAACCAAACAAGGAAAGTTCATGGCAGACTATGTTTCCAGCTAGTGAGAACTTCATATTGCGAGTGGATAGTAGAGAGTTTGCTAAGAAGAAAACTTCATCAAGAAGCCCTCAAACCAAAAGCTAAAACCAATGCCATTGCTTGGAGTGGAATGAAAGCAAGTTATTCCAATTCTCCACCTAGAGCCAAATCACCCATAATGTTCACATCAAACTTTTCCTGAAGTGAAAAAGAATTTCCACCTCCATTTTTATTGTCTTTTCCCCACATTCCATCTTACCAAACACCGACAGAACCTTCACACCAAAGTGTGAGGCAGAATGCCATTCTCTCCTTCCCATATGCAAAAGAGTAAACTCAAAAAACAATCAAAGTATATTGTTCATTCCCACATCTCTTAATCTGTTTCCCAGTTTCTAGTTCTGTTTCCTCAGTATCAAAAATCAGATTTGAGAGAGAGAGAGAGAGAGAGTGAGAGAGAGAGACACACACACACACCCCTCTGGTAATAAGCAACATGGCATCAAAACCAGATTTTGCCCAGAAGCTGCTAAATGATCTTCGCCTGCGGAAGGAAAGGATGGCTGCCACTCAGAATACGAGCCGGCAGTCTAGCCAAACGTCTAGAGGTAAAATTTTGTTAAGAGTTTATTTCCCCTGCAAGAAAAAGAACAACATTTGACATTTCAGTTACAAGAATAGTATCTGTTTTATGCATGCTAGTTCGGAGAGTGTAGAATTCCTCAAAACATAATTGCAAGACTACTGTAAGCAAAAAAGCTTATCCGTTTATCACTATTGTTGTTGTCTTTCAAATTGGTGTTATTCTTCTTTCTGTTTGCCTGATTCTCCCTCCTCTCTCTTGTGTGGAAGGAAGAGCACAAAAAAGCCTAAAGTATCATGCGGTAACAGATAGGCTCCTTAGTTCCAATTCCCTCCATCAAAAACAATTGTGTGATAAAGATCTAAATCCTTTTATTCAGATTGATCCATAAAGAAAGTCATATTGGATATTCCCTACTAACCCTCATCACAAAGTTCCATGGTACTTCAAGGGCCCAAATATCCTCAAAAATCAATCCTGTCTCCCCAAATTGTACAGGGAAAGTTTCAAACATCTGCAGTCCATCCACGATCCCTTCACCTGCAAGAATTTGTAGTTATTAATGAGTGAATAATTAAACACGACCAGTATTTTAGGCACTTATTCATATTAATAACTCAGACCATATATTCAAACTCCAGTACTAATTCTGTCACCTTAATTATTACATTGGAGTTCTGATAATTCTTGCCCTTTACAATCTCGTGTGTCACTGAACCAACAGCTGTGCATGGAAATCCTGGACGGACTTCTAGAAGTGCTCGACAAATAACTACATTCGAATCTGTAAGTATTAATTCTCTGCTGCCTATACGTACTCACATACACACACACACATATATATATATATATGTATATTATATAGGAAAGTGGTAGTTTTAGATTTAAGTAAATGAATAGGACTTATCTGATTGACATGCCACACTTTCCTTTCCTGAAGACTGGTTCTAGAACAGGGAACACAAGCAGAAGGTCTAATGGAAGCAGCAGATCAATCAATGTCAAAGAATCTTCGAATCAGATTGTTATCTATGAAGGTGGGCAAAGCTCAAGACAAGTCAGAGATCTATCGATGGCCATTGCTTTTGCCTTTGAGAATAGTGGAAATCTCAGTAAAATTAGCGCTTCCAGCAGTAATCCACTGGTAAATTTTTTTAATCAATTTGGTCGGAGATCACTGGACTGTCAGAAGATGGATATAATGAGCTTCAATAATCAGAATATGTCAAAGTATGAGTTTCCTAACGTCTCCCACATTCATATCACTGAAATATCAAAAGGAGTTCAGAAGCTAAACCAGATTCTAAGGGCTTGCTCCAATGGCCTTAACTTCGATAGAAACTCAATTGAAGTTGGTAAAGAATTACTCAAAGGTGCCATTGACTTAGAAGAGTCCCTGAGAATGCTCGTAAACTTGCAGGAAACTTCAAAGTATGTGAATGGCACTCAGAAAAAAAGTCGTCTAAAGTTACTTGAGGAGGATGAGGATGATCAAGACAACAATGGTAAAACAGCTGACCAGTGGAAACTTGATCGTCCTAGATTCTCTTTCGATAAACCCTCACGGAACTCCCACGTTGTCCAAGGTGGAACCAGGCGTCAGCAATTGGCCTTATCATATCCAGATGAAACTTCAGAACAACCTATCAGTAACTCAGAAATGGTTCTTCATAGAAGGTCTTCTAGCTATGTCCAAGATTTGACTTTCTCTACACAAGTGAAACTAAATAATAGCTCAAGTTCATCACCATCCACTCAAGAGAAGGGAAGAATTTCAAATGTCATAGCTAAACTTATGGGGCTTGAAGAAATTCCGCAGAAGGAAGATTCCATAAGCATGCAAAATGATTCAAAAGGGAAAGTTTCAAGAAAAAATACTAAGTTGCCTGAACCTTTGAATAGAGAGAGTAGGAATGGATCTATACTCAGCACTGACAAAAAGTCGGCTCTGACCAGCAATGCACCGGCGATTAGAGAGTCCAAGCTCCAACTTAAAGCTGAAAAGAGTCGCGAAACCCCAGATGGGAGCACCAAAATGGTAAACTCCGAGAGAAATCAGTTGAGGAAAGATTTGAAAATACTACCAGTTGGCACAGAGGCAGTACCTGGCCCAAGACTAGCAACCAAAGTTAATGGACTTCAAAGTTTTGAAGATGGTCAGAGGAAACAAAATCTCACAGACAATAAAGAAAGTAAAATGCTAGTCTTGAATACTGAGTTACAGCAAAAGGCACAAAACAGCAAAATACTCAAAGCTGAAGACAAAATACATAATAGGACTGAGTACAAGGTAAGTCCAATTTCAATGGAAAAGAGGAATGCAGCAGCTAAAGACCTCCCAAGCAATCAACAAAAGCCCCAAGATCAAGGTGTACTCCTTCAAGAGCAGGTGCTTAAAAGAACTGTACATTCAGAAGACAAGCGTCAGGCAGATCAAAAAGGCCAGCAGTTTCAGAAACAAAATTTGACAGCCAGAAACCATGAGGGCCACCAAGTGGAATCCACAATTGCTTCAAAATCCAAGAGAAGTACAGCTATAAATATGCAAAAGAAGTTATCACGTGATAAACCTGCACCTGGTAATGGGAGGCCCACGAAACCCACTGAAAAGGTTCTCACAAAAGATCCACCAAATGGAAGGCATCGTGATGTTAGTACCACGATTGATATCTCTAACAAGATTGCATCCAATCACAAAAATATCAAGGAAGAAGACCAAAGTCATAATTCGTCTCCAAGAGAACAACAATTTGATGCAGAAAAGGAAAAGGAAAGTAGCAATACGGTGCGCACAAAAGAGAAGCCAATAGAGGTCTCAGCCACACAGAAGAAGGCCATTCCTATGAAGGTTCAAAAAAGCGAGATTCCTCGGAAGACAGAAGTCCTGATGACCAGAAGAAATGCAACTGTAAATCACTTGACAAGATCAATAAAGCAGCCAGCTAACATGTTGAAAGATTTGAAACAGCAGATGCACAATAAAAATCGCAGTTCTAAGAGAATGGCAGAACAAAGTGATAGCAAGGTCAAGGAAGGACATGCAGGACTAAGTGTGTATAGTGAATCAGAAATGAGCCCTGAACCAGTGAAGCAACTAGACATGTTACAAAACGAAGCTGACCAGACTATCCCACTAAACAGTTTTGTAGCAGATGAAGGCCAATTACAGAGCATACAGCACTCATTCAGTCTGAATGATAATGTAAGTTCACAAAATAATTTGAATCGGGTTAAGTTAAAGTTTGAAGAGTCAAAAATGCTTACAGCATGCTTTATTGTATTTTTTGCAGTGTGGCACTATTGCCTTAAATTCTGGAAAAGTCTCTGATGATCTCCAGACAGTGGAACAGTCTCAGGCTCTTAAGGATGAAGAACTCGAACAATGTCATCAAAGCATAGGTAATTATCTATACTATCAATTTCAGTTTCCCTCAGGAAGTTATTGCTTCATTTGTCAACAAAACAAAAAAAATTGTGAATGTTTCTTTTTCACTTTTCGGATCTTGTAATCTTTTCACATTCCCATTGGCATCTTTTAAGGAAGAATCAAAACCCATCTTTTTCTTAGCCTCATCAAACAAAGAAACATCAGGTGATTTCTTATTGACCATGTTTTCGTTTTCTCAAGTCCAGTGCTTCCCATCAACTTACCTTCTGAAAATTTCAAACCTCTTTTCCTTCACTGCTACTTATATGCTTTCAGCTTTTAAGAATGATGATAAAGATCCTAATATTTTTTTGAATGTTTGATAAACTTAACACTTACTCTTTGATATTGCAGAAGACCACGAAGAAAGCACAGAATTACACAATCTATCCCAACACAAGTACAAGCAATTTCCTGCATTGGGGCGGCAAGAACAACTGACTGGACCTGAAAAAGAGCTCAAAGAGATAATAATCAAAAGTCAGCTGTTCCTTAGTACAGCAGAGGCACTTTTCAAGCTCAACATACCTGTTAGCTTTCTTCACGCTGGTGATCACAATGATGAAGTTGCAGAGAAGAAGCTCGTATCGGACTGTGCGTATGAAGTAATGAAAAGAAAAGCAAGGAGACATGAAATCACATATCATCCCCACATGAAGAATACCATAAGTCGTACCAAGGTAAGGTCCTTGGATGATTTGGTCAAGCAACTCTGCAAAGACTTAGATATGTTAAAGTTCTATGGAGAGAATGAGAGTGATGTAGCAGCTGGCTTATATAAAATGCTCAACAAAGACATTTATAATAAGTATCCAGATGTGAACAGCATGTGGGATTTTGAATGGAGCAGAACAACGTCCACATTCCCTGAAAAGGAAGATGTCGTAAAAGAAGTCGAGCGGCACATGCTCAATGGATTGCTTGAAGAGATCGCCACCGATCTCTTACTTATAACTGTTTCGGTTTGATTGTTTGAGCTAAATTGGTTTTGTAGCTTATGCAGATTCAAAGTAAATCCCAAATTAAAAAACATGCTTTTGTAAATAAATCCAGAGTTACAGCATCTTTTCTTTGCCAGGTTTTTTGGCTTTTTTTGTATCATACAGTGGAATAGGGAGACATTCAATAAGTCATTGTTTCATATTATATGGCATTTCAAGCTCACATCTTTTAACAAACTGTACACAGTACATCAGTGGAAAGACAATCATTTTTATCCAAAGTACACTTATCTACTAATCACATCTAAAAATCCGCACCATAATTCCTATTTCTAAGATTAAACACTTAAACAAAATGATTAGCAAATAGAAGTGCTAATGCTACAATCAATTAATAAACCGTTAAAGCTTCCATAAAAGCTAGGCTAAGCAATAGAGTACCTCGTATTTTTTCCCACTGCCTCGGGCAGTCCCGCAATATTCTCTACGGGGAAAATTTTCTTCCATTTTGTATCATCTTCCCTAAAAGCTAGACTAAGAAATGGACTGGAAATCCTTTTTCCTCAGTTCAAAAACAAGTGTCCCTTGATCAACGACAAACTACCAATCAAAAGAAATACAAAAACTACTTGGCATTTATAGGAGGCAGCATTACTCATTTAGAATCCAGAACCAAACCTATATATCATTTAGAATCCAGTCCTGATATGACTAATTCTCTATTCCCTTTTGATCTATTCCTTTGTTTCTCATTCGTAAAGATGCTTCTCTTCAGGAGACCTTCTGTGAAACTCGGAAAGACAAGATGTGGCTGAAGCCATGAACTCAAATGCAAATAAAATGAGTAAAGTATTCATAAATGTGCAAAAAATAGAAAGGAAAATCAACAAATATCATCAGTGGATGCTAAGGATGGACTGCACACGTATTAATGTATATACGTTTAACATCATCCAAGACACGAAACTCTAATGCGAAAAACATAATTTCCCTTTGATTTTTCCTATATAGAACTAATCAAAGAACAAGAAATTGATCAACTATGTAAAGGGTCTTGAACTTGAAGAGAGAAGCAACTACTACTTCCCCATTATAGGAAAAACAAGCATCACTAAATAGAAGGCCCTTGAATCTTATCGTTAGCCTATAGCGCTATCTACCCTTAAGACTGACTAAAGGGGTGTAACAGAAGTCTCAAGAGAACTAACAATCGATGGACTGGAAGGGCGAGAGACATAAAAGACTACCACTAAAAAGATTTCCCACTCTTAGGTGGACTGGGCGGGATCGACAGAATAGCAAAGAGGACTCAATCTATAATTGAAACTTCTGTTCCTTCCAAAAACCCAAGTACGGCATTAGCAATGGAAGAGCTTAGTTAGGAGTGGCGATTGATAATACTCCTGTCGGATCACTGCTCAGCAGTCGGGCATTGATCAATGCTGAGAAGACGGTCCCGATTCGTATTTATTTTTACAAACGAGGAATCAGTCATCAACAGCCGTCTTAGCTCAGCCGGTAGAGCGCATGGCTTTTAACCATGTGGTCGTGGGTTCGATTCCCACAGACGGCGTTTGGTGAATGTCAAATTTTATAAAAAATATGAATATTTTAACTTGGTTAATTTTATTGGCAACGTTTGGTTTATGGTTTTTGTGTAATTTTAATGGTTTTGTTTGGTTGTATACTTCCAATTTATTTCTCAATTCTTAAACTTTAAACAAACAAACATTACACATTCCTCGATCCTATTCCTAAAATACAAAATTTATTCCCCAAAATATTCTTATTATTCACACTTCCAAACTATTACCCAAAGTTCCAATCATTGTATCATCATAACAAATATATACACATACTACCACTTATTCAATTTATATATACACATATATAAATAATTTTAAAATATTCATTTTATCCCACAACCCAACAAAAAAGTTATTGATGTGACATTTTATCTCATTCCAAAACACAAACAAACAAATAATTTTCTTCCAATTCATTCTCTATGTACCACCCAAAATACAAACAAACAACTATCATATTCCCCAACCCCACTTCCCAAATACCATTTTAGCAAAAAAATTTGGATAAATGCCTCAATTCACGAGCAAACAAAGCTAATGTGTTTTGGGAGAATGAATGTTGAAAGTGAGAATGGAGAATATAAAAATTGTAATGGAATTTTTATTATGTTTTGGGGAATAGTTAAAAGTAGATTTTGGAGAGTTTAGGTACGTTTGTTTATGTTTTAAGATGAAACATTTTATACTATAGTACATTCAAATCAATGATTTTTTGTTGAGTTTTTTAGATGAGAGCATAATTAAGTAATTTTTTTATTGTTAAAATAATAAAATATATATAATATAATAATATATGTATGTATATATTAAAAGACGGGGAAGTTTTTGAAATAATGAAGGATATGAGAGAGTATTTTAGGAGGTGGGGGGTGGGGGAAATTAGCATTTTGCAAAAAAAAAAAAAAGAGAGAGAGTATATGTTTGGTTATGTTTCCCCACAACAAAATTATTTTGGGAAAACATAACCAAACATTCCCATACATTATCAATTAAAATTGGTCTTCTTATAATTGAACCGTACAAAAGCCATTTCAAATCTGAATGCCATTTTTCTAGCAAAACAGAAAATGAAATTTACTTTTAAAATTCAATAAACAAGAATCATTTCCCAGCATCACATAACTAAAATATCAAACCAGCCTACTTGATGCTAGTAATCCTTTTAAAATTCTTCTTCAGTATATTACAAAAAAAAAAAAAAAAAACAACAACAACAAGGAGAACCAAAGTTGGGAAGTGATTCACCTGGAATATTCCATAAGGCCTCATTTACTTAGCGTAATGGAATATAAAATGGAGGAATGAAATGTGTAATTATTATAAGAATTCTGATAAAATTATAAAATTGAATATAATATTTACTTGATATGATGAAACGAGAGGTGATAAAATATAATTTAACTTATTTTATTTATATGTATGGGTTAAATTTGAAGGAGTATTTTACTTTTCCTCAAATGTCCCCGGCCTAGCTTAAAAGAATTGCTATTGGGATGAAATTTGTAACTTTATCATCTCGTCCTACCCTGGATCTTAACAGGATAAATTTGTCCTCTTCTTAAAGTAGGAATTCTTATCCAATCTTATCAATGTACAATAACTGTATAATGGCATATCAGCACACACAATCCGGGCTAACATCATGCAATATACACAATGGATGAAATTTGGACAATTTCTCTCATCCATATTTATCAATGTAAGTAAACAAGTCCTAAGGGTACATTAGTGAGATTGCTCTTAAAGATAAGTTTAAAATATTAAGATGATCGCAAAGCACAATAATGGTATGATGAAGTAATTGTTTAGCTGTTGTGAAATTTTAAAGATGTATAAAAATATGTGTTAGTAATAATACACAATGATATTAATCAAATGATGTCACAATTACAAGTTGGCACTTTTTGGTAACAAGTGTTTATGAATAAAAATAAAATTTTCAATTATTGTTGGTGATAGGAACAAAAAATGATAGCTTAAGTAGAATTTCTATCATATATATATATATTTTATTTTTATTTTTAAAAAACAAACATGTGTGATATTAATACATCTTTTAGAAAATGATAATGTATATATAAAAGAAACAATTAGTTACAAATACTGTAGTCACATGTAAAAATTTGGCGATTGTACTCAACAAGTCCGTTGTCGTCCAGCGGTTAGGATATCTGGCTTTCACCCAGGAGACCCGGGTTCGATTCCCGGCAACGGAATTATTTTTTTTTTTCCATTTTTTTATAAATTAAGTCGCTTTCCGCCCATTGAATCTCAGCCGTTGCTTTATAGAAAACGCAAGCCAAACAGCCCCGAGAAGAACCGGGTCGCCCACAGTTTTTACAGTTAAGTCGCTCTCCGACCATTGAATCTCAGCCGTTGGTTTAAAGAAATCGCCGGCCAAAAACCCACTAGAAGATCCGGATCGCCCACAAAATATGCTCGGATTCCACTAGACACGTGACATCCCCATTTTCCCCATCCTTCGTGACACGTGACGTCTTCACCCCTTTATTATATTCCATTTTTCTTTTCCCGCAAAATCCATTTTTACATTTCTTTCGGTGATATAACTCTTTCTACTCTCAGCTAATCTCATTTCTTATTATCACAGTCCAGGTATTGTCTTTAACAATTTCCAGTATTTTTCAAATTAATCTGATCCTCCCCTTTTCTTTTTACAGCTTTAGATTGGAGAATTGAAATAGCTTGTGAAAAAGCCTGGAAGTAAAAGAATTCGTAACAGAGAATTGATTAGAGCTAATCAGATATTAATGGTGGAAATAATGGATTTAGGAAGTTGAGTATCTGCTTTTGGATGAATAGATTCTGGAGCATTTAATCAAAATAAAAATAAAGCAATGGTAATGTTCAATTAAAGAAAGAACTGAAAAAGGAAAGTGGTTGGAGCTAGTACGTTGTATTAACAGTTACATTTTTTGTAATGTGTATTTTTCATGATCACAATTCTCTGGTATTGGCTTTTGGAGAATTGTAATATGAACTTTGATTTTGTGATATGAAGAGTTGCGTTGATACCCTTGTAGATGGCGGCGCCTGCTCTGATCTGCGAAACTGAGCCATGGAAGAATTTGAAGGTAACTTCATGTTTTCACCTATTAGTATCATCGGAAAAGAGTTTCAGTAATGTTTTATTGATGTGGCTTACGCATGCATTTTCCAGGCGCATGTTGAGGACATTAAGAAGACTCATTTGCGTGAACTAATGAGCGATGCTGAGCGGTGCCAGTCGATGATGGTGTATGTTATTTAGTTCATGTCATTGAACCAATAGCGCTTCCTCTCCCCACCCCCCTCTCTGCATGTCAAAAAGTTTAATACATCTCTGTCTTGATATTTGGATTTTTGCGTTATCTTTTGGCAGTGAATTTGATGGGGTTTTGTTGGATTATTCAAGGCAACGTGCCACTCTTGACACCTTGAGTAAGCTCTATAATTTAGCAGAGGTGTGTTAACTCATTTAAATGTGTTAGATCACTCGAAAAGATGAAGAATATATGTACAAGTTATGGTTCCTTATGTGGTGACGTAGGCAGCCCATCTGAAAGAAAAGATTGATCGGATGTTCGATGGAGAGCGTGTAAGTTTATGTTAATATGTTTCTTTCTTTTTTATTTTTTAAAAAAAAAAATAAATCTTTGGTGCTCTTATAATCGCCACCATTGAAGAATAAGAGATGCACCCTTGTCAGAGTAACACGGAAGAAATTCACCATACAGAGATCCCCTGTGCCAGGTCTCTGGCAGTTATCCATATTATCGACAAGAGGACCATCAACTCATAGCGTAAACGCCTCAACATCTATGAGAAACATGTTGAGGAGCTTTAAAAATCAAAACTAATGTCTGAGCCTTTGCATGCATAACCATTCGACTCTCACAAAATCATCAGTTTCAGCATTGTACTTGACCAAACACAGTCAATGAATGTTTTGTTACCCTACATTTACAATCCAATCTTATTCCTTTTGCTTTTGGGACATCTTCAGATAAACAGCACAGAGAATAGATCTGTCCTTCACATGGCACTTCGTGCTCCCAGGAATTCAGTTATAAATAGTGATGGGAAGAATGTGGTCGCAGATATTTGGCAAGTTCTTGATAAGATCAAGGATTTCTCTGAAAGGGTCCGCAGTGGCGCCTGGGTAATTCTTATCACCTGGTATAATCCTTAGCACTGTTTTCATCTTTTTGTACTAACTCGTAAGTTTGATAGGTTGGAGCCACTGGGAAAGCATTGAAAGATGTTATTGCTATTGGAATTGGAGGCAGTTTCCTAGGTCCCCTTTTTGTGCATACAGCACTTCAAACAGGTCCTTGTGGTGTAAACATTTTGGCTTCTATCTATTTCCTGCCTGTTTGTCTTATCGTTAGTTATTTGCTTACGTAGTCCATGAGTCTGCAAACATGACATTGTAACACTCAATATTATCTTAGTTACTTACAGAGCCAGAAGCTGCTGAATTTGCAAGAGGTCGCCAGCTACATTTGTATGTATAACTTTGTTGCTCAGTGACTGTATTATCATATTTCTCTGCCCTAAATTGATTTACTTGAGAGTTGATTTCTTTAGCAAAGTTCTACTTTTGCTTTTAGAGTTCAAGGAAATATAATTGGGGCATTATCAAAGCTTGTGTAGAAATCCCATAGTAGTCTCTGTTCCAAAGAGAATTTGAATTGAGTTCTTATACATCCACTCTTGAGATATTATGGTTTGTAAAGTTGTACTTGTTATGTAATGAAGTAAGCATCTATAACATTTGAGATCCAGCTTAGTCTGACTTTCTCTCCTTCCCCTTTTTTGCCCTTTGCTTTTGAAGCCTGGCAAATGTTGATCCAATTGATGTTGCAAAAAACATTGCAGGGTTGCATCCTGAAACCACATTAGGTATTTCTACCTTATTTGTTTCGATAAGTCTTTTTGAGGATAAGGTTTGAGGATCCAAGCACTTAATTGCTTTTTACTTATTGTTGTAATATATTGTAGTTGTTGTGGTCTCAAAAACTTTCACCACGGCTGAGACCATGCTGAATGCTCGGACTCTGAGGGAATGGATTTCAGCTGCCTTGGGGTGAGTACATTAATTGATATAATCTCTGTTCGGTTATTTCCACGTAAACACAACGACTGCCTGGATTAATTGGCATAGTCTATCTCACAATGAGAACCAAACAATAATATTTGATAATGATTATTGTCATCAGCCATATTTTAGAGGCTAGGCGATACATTTCATTTCATTGAATAGGAAAGATATAGTTGGAGTAGGTGCTATGTAGAAGTTTGCAATCTTAACTACATATTTCATTCTGCACCTCCCATTATATTATTCGGATGCGCATTGAATGCCACATCGTATAGCATGTTTACTCAGTCCTTAATGTATTACAATGTGTACATGTTTATGATACTTGCAATGTGTTCACTTTTCTTAAGATATTAAACTCCTCTACAATTTTATGTAATTTCTACTGTTGTATCTGTTTTGAAACAATATTTTCCAGGCCTCAAGCTGTGGCAAAGCACATGGTTGCCGTTAGTACTAACCTCATGGTGAGATTATCTTCTTCCATTTTTCTTCCCTCTCCTTTTTGTAATTTTTGGCCACCAACTCATCAACTACATGTAGACTTGCTTAAATGGAAATTTTAAATATCTACAAGTCTAGCATGATTTGTAAAGAATGTTTCTGTTATATTGTGTTTCAACTATTGATTCTCAAATTTTATGCATCAAGTGTATATTCCTGGTAGAGTTTTTGGCTATCATAAATGATCCAAACTGATTCAATCCATACATTATCAGTATATGGTCTTATTCATTTAGTTATTCCCTTGTTTTCTCAATGCAGCTGGTAGAAAAGTTTGGGATTGATCCAAATAATGCTTTTGCATTCTGGGATTGGGTTGGAGGACGGTATAGTGGTGAGTAAGTTCAGTTTTGTGGAAAATATTGCTTTAGATGATACCTAATTGATCTCTGAACCGCATCTTGCAGTTTGCAGCGCTGTTGGAGTTCTGCCTCTTTCTCTGCAATATGGCTTTTCAATCGTTGAGAAGTACAGTATCATGCACCTTTCGTTTATTTAAAGTACTCATTCGGATGGGCTTGCAGATATAAGCTGCAACAGTTGTTTGGGGCTAATATGGGAAATCTCTTATTGGTCTGTTTAGGGAACCAATTTTGTAAGGTGGATGACATATAATCATGGGGAAGGGAAACAATAAATGAAGTAGGAGTGCTTTTGTAAATGAATTAAATTATTCTAAGATATATTGATATTTATGTTTTACCATCACCATGAGACTAGTGAGCTGCATAGGTTATGATTACGATATATGCTTATCTGTTGGATAGTTCACAGTCCTGATGAAATTAAATAATTTTTGTGTGATTGTAAACCTTTTCTGCACTTCTGATCTCCCATGTAACATGCTGATATAATGAGATCTTGCTATATGTGTGAGCTTGGCATCCTTGCTGCAGGCTGCTCCCTTCTACTAGGATGCTTCTGTTACTTTTAAGCAACACAGAATTATCTTAGATTGTATTCGTTTTTAATTTATTTGTTTTCCTGATTGCTATCTAACATTTTTATTGTGCCTCTCTTGTATGAAGGTTCCTAAAGGGAGCTTCAAGTATCGATCAACATTTTCATTCCACACCTTTTGAGAAAAATTTACCAGTAAGTTCCCTTTCAGAATGTGTTAGTCTTGATGCTTTACTGTGCTAATTTTATACGTGCAATAGAGGAGAGTTTTGCCTCTGATCTATATATATTATATATATGTTTATCTCTATATATTGAGAAAGAATTGTAATAGTATTTTATCTTTTCCAAGTGTTCTTGTTTATACCCTCTCAATGTGCCATTCATAATTTAGTTTCCACCTAGCAAAAGATCCTCCTCACGTTCTCCCTTGGATTCTCCTTCTTTGATAATTCAAATATCGGTTTATTTACATTAAATTGTTGTTTCAGGTGCTATTAGGCTTGTTGAGTGTTTGGAATGTTTCATTCCTTGGATATCCTGCAAGAGTAAGTAGCTATTTGGGGAGGTCTCTTAGAGTATCCCACATTTAAATTTCTTGGCTGACCCATAATACAAGCCTTTCCTAAATTTCAGGCCATTTTACCTTATTCTCAAGCACTGGAGAAATTTGCACCTCATATCCAGCAGGCAAGTTCCCATCACTTTCTTGTAAATAACACTTGCTTGCATGTCTTTGCCCTGCTTTTATCTAGTCATGCTTATGCTCTTTTGGAATTATTCTTCATTCAGGTTAGCATGGAGAGTAATGGGAAAGGGGTATCAATTGATGGCGTGCCTCTTCCCTTTGAGACAGGTGAAATTGATTTTGGAGAACCAGGGACAAATGGCCAGCACAGCTTTTACCAACTAATTCACCAGGTAATGACATGTTTTCTACATATGCATACAGCTCTTATTGGGTCACTATAAGGGAAAAATTACTAGAAACTCTTTAAAATAAACTTTTAGGTCCAAAAAACCCAAAGATTCACTTTTAGCGACACTGTTGAAATTGTGTTTTTTTGTAAAATGTTACCCTTGACTTCTGAATTGAGAAATTTTCTGTTATCTGTCTTGTTTATTTGTAGAAAACTTTTTCTTACAAAACTTAATTTATGAACTTTGAAAAATTTTAAACTTGTCTAGTTCATTCATCTAGATCTGTCTCTACCATAATTTATATATCCACAATTTCAAGAAAATATCTTTTCGTATATTTAAATTGATGAAACAAAAATCATCATTGATACAATTTATCAAATGAATATGTAAAGAAAAGATTTCAATTGAAGAGTTCGACTCATTAAATTTCTTAATCCAAGAAAGGTAATTTACTCAAAAAACTATTGGATCTTGATGGTGTTGTGTAAAGTTATGACTTTTTGGAATGAAAAGTTAAAGGAATTGTGTGTGTGTGTGTGTGCGTGTGTTTTATTATTATTCACAAATATTTCTATGGGTTTTTTGGATGAAAAATTCATGTTAAGCAGATAGCTAGGTTTGCATAACCAACTTGTATTTTTTCAGGGTCGTGTTATTCCATGTGATTTTATTGGTGTGGTGAAGAGTCAGCAACCTGTCTACCTCAAAGGTGCTAATTCATTTATTTATCTGCTTTTGGGGACAGTACATCAAAATATTTAGGCAGCTTGTTTTTGCAGGTGAATTGGTTAGTAACCATGATGAGCTCATGTCAAACTTCTTCGCCCAGCCAGATGCACTCGCTTATGGGAAGGTGAGAAATATTTCTTTTTATGGTATTACCAGTTCATTTATTCTGATTTTATGCATTCATTCAAGCTTAATATGGGGTTTATACTTATGGCATATTTGGATATTCTTAACTTTTGTTATCTTCCATCAAAGCTTCTTAATATTAGCATTCCTTCTTCCAGACTCCAGAACAGTTGTTAAATGAGAATGTTCCCCATCATCTTATAACTCACAAGGTAATGTCCTTGCAACTTCAAATTTGTAGAATATGGCTTCTGCTAATTTTAGATGTTTGACATCAAGTTGGGTTTGGTTTCCCAGACTTTCTCTGGCAATCGACCTTCTCTCAGCCTTCTTCTTCCATCACTAAGTGCTTACAACATTGGACAGGTGAGCAACTTTGGTATTAATTCTTTTCTACCATAAAGTTACTTGGTACTAGGTAAGTCTTGTGAAGGACTTTTTACATACTTTTCAGTGTATAGCACATGCTTATCCATAGTAGCATCTTGGCTCATACTTTTGAGTCATCTTTCTACTGTCTTGGTATTACATGCAGGTAGTAAAGTATTCTCATGTCGAGAATATAATATCTGTTATGCCTAATCTTAGAAATGTTTGGTTCATGTGCAGTTGTTGGCAATTTATGAACACAGAATTGCTGTACAAGGATTTGTGTGGGGTATCAATTCTTTTGACCAGTGGGGAGTAGAATTAGGAAAGGTATCCATTACCTGATTAAAACAGGTTTTTTTTCCTTTCCTGGTCTTTATCATTTGGCTAAACTAGTGTGTGGTTGTTCTATTTCTTTATGGTTCTGCGTGCAAAATCAGTCACTGGCTGCCCAAGTTAGAAAGCAGCTCCATGCATCTCGTAAGAAAGGCGAACCAGTTGAAGGCTTCAATTTCAGTACTACGACATTGCTAACAAGATATCTAGAGGTATGAAAACACAAGATGTTCACCAAGCATCATAATTCCCTTTTGTGTTTGCAGCAAATTCAAAAAATTACCTTTCAGCTTTTGTTTTGAAGTGTTTGGAAATGACACTTCTACTTTTCATTCTCTAAAGTAGAAAAAGAATGTTAAATGCTAGGGCAGCCCTTTCTCTAATATCTGCAACTTTCTTAGTACTTTTTGCTTCTATTTTCAAACATTCTCAACTTTTACTACAATCTTCTGTACATCTTTTTACTTCTCCTAAAATAAATTCTTGCAAACACCCATGTCAATGAGACGTGTTCTGGTAGCCCAGATTTTTGTTTCACACACAGTGTAGAAATAGGTAAAAATAAGAAAATTTGCTTGCTGTTGGAAGGCAACAAGAGTGTGAAGAGAAGAAAAGTGAGTCATATCAAAATTGTCTATTCATTGCCCACTTGTCAACTGATAGGAGTCATGATTCTGGTCCACTTCACAGAGTTTCTCAATGATCACTTTCTTGGGCAGGCAAGCAAAGACGTTCCAAAGGAAGAGGATTGCACAATTCTACCAAAACTGTAATTGCTACCCTCTCAGGAAAGTAGCAGGCTTGTAAGCTGGCTCCTGGTTGCAAATTTTGCTGTCATTTCTTTTTATTCGCCTTTTGGTCTGCAAAGTTACTCCAAATGAACTTATTCTCTGCCTGTATTTGCCCTTGCTGTAAATTCCTCTTGCCATTCCCCCAATAATTAACTTATGCAAACGAAGATAATTTTCAAACAATATTTGGTGCATGAAACCTTACAGATTTACCCAAGCTTCTCTAATATATAAATTGTGGGGCGAAGAAATTGCTGATTTGCTTACAGATTTTACTCTGAATTAGCCCGGCAGGACAAAATATGTTCCACAAAATGGTTGAAATAGAGTAGTAGAGAACTTTGGGCCTATGCTTATTTGCAATGTTATTTTTCATGTTTTACAGTATTAGCAGTTGTTTGCATGTAGTTTTGCATCCATAAAATATTTTTGAGTAATATATAATATATACATACATATACATACAATTTGCATAATTATAAACACCACAAAGTAAAGATTTTATAGTTCATTAAGAAATAATTAAATTATTAAGTTTATCTTGTTGTAATAGAATTTTCTATGATGGTTATATGAACAAATATATAATATAAATAAAAAGTTACATTTAATATATTTAGAATTTGAAACTGTAATTTTTACTTTAAGAAATATGATCTTTTATGTATAAATTAACATTTCTAACTCAACACATGTATGTTATTCAAACATATTTTTATTTTTAAATAATAACCGATAACTACTTTTACAAAGTTTTATAAAATTTGAAATTAAATATTGGAAAGCAAATGGAATCATAAGGGCTCTTACTAATTTATAAATCCAAGCTCCAATGATATAGTGCTAATTGCTTACAGATTTTACTAGGATATAGAGGGTGTTTGGGCAAGTTCGTGAGATCCTCAAAATATGTTATGAGATGTTAAAAAGTATTCGGTAAATTTTTTTAAAAAAGAACTTATAAATTTCTAAAATAAAATGATAGAATTTGTAAGTTTTTCTTAAAAAAACAAAGAGTATCTAATTTATTTTGAAAATTTTAATAAATTAATTTAATTTTAATTATATTAATTACAAAAAATAATATTTCTGATATATTATAAGTTTTAAGATATTATTTTATCCAAATACATAAAAAACTTATTTTTTTAAATAAGATTTAACGTCTTAAGAATTTTAAAAACATCTTAGGGGTTAAAATAACCTTTTAACTAAGATTAGCCAAGCAATCTTACAATCTCCAGAGGACTAGGCCAACATGTTCGACGAAATGATTGAAAGAGAATAGTAGATATCTGAAACCTCTCTCCAGAACGCTCGGCGTAACATACTTCGAACTGCTAGCTGCAATGCTACATAATACTAATGCTAATGATGCTAGAAACCAAACTAGTGCGGATTTAGGACATTATAGGAAAATCAATAGCCGGTGGATCCAAATCCGCCAGAGCCCCTGACGGTTGAATCAAGATCATCGACCTCGGTGACCTCAGGCGTCATAATTTTCTCAATAATCAACTGCGCAATCCTATCTCCAGGCTTCACTTCGAAATCCACATCCGAATGGTTGAACAAAATCACCCCAACTGGCCCCCTGTAATCCGCGTCAATCACCCCTGCCCCCACGTCGATCGAGTGCTTCCACGCCAACCCGGATCGTGGTGCTGCGTAAATTCGAAATCAAGACGAACAGAAATGATGTATCAGTTGAGAGAAACCCATCAATTTGGACGAATAGAGTGAGAAAGAAATGGTAGGAGAAGATTACCAACACGGGCATAGGTTCCTTCGGGAATGGCAATGCTTAGATCTGTGGGTATAAGTGCTTTGCCTCTGGCGGGAACTTTAGCCTCCGCTGCACTATCAAATTAACCAGAAAAGATAAGTTAAAGAAAATGGAACAGAAAAACACGAACATTTTCCTTTGGATTAAACAAATATACCTGGAGAGATCGTAGCCAGCAGAAAGCGAGGACGCTCGCGAAGGCAGAATAGCTTTCTCTGAGAGCCTTTTAACCCTTAAAAACGGAGTGATCTCATTGGCTTTATTTTCAGAAACGCCGTTGTGGTCGACCTTTCGAATTTTCGGCGAGGGTTCTTCAGTTTTGGGGCTGTGATTCGGGTTTTCCGCCGCTTGAGCCATATCCAGTGTAAGAGAAGAGATTTTACGATATGGGTTTCGAGGGAATTTGCAATCGGAGAAAAGATTCAGAGCGTAGTGGGAATTAAATGCAGATGAAATTCGCGGGAGCCGGGGATTGCGGAAAATGGCGGCAATGGTTCCCGCCATTTCTCATGGTGCAGTGGGGATTGGTCTGCAAGTTTTGCAAATAAATAGAGCAATTTTATTTATAAAAAAAAAAAAAAAAACTCTTTTTTATTATAACTGGGACATAATTATCGTCTCCTATAGTCCTATTCATATAAGATATGTCAAAAGAAGACTTCTAATCCTATAAGGATTTGCTTATTAAGTTTATAAATAAATTATGACTGCACTTACTTTGAGGAACAGTAAAAAAAAATTGCACTAAACCTTTTTAGTAAATCCAATTCTTTTGACTTTCACAATGTGTTATTCCAAACCAATCGTTAATCAGTTCTTCATACCATCTATTGATTATGAAAGCGATGATGAACATGACAATGAATCAGACGATGTTTTTGAATATAATCATGATGAAACATCATCAGACGATGTTTATGAATATGATCATGATGAAACATCATCAGATGAGTTTGTAGAAATTGTGGATGAGTTTGTAGAAATTGGGGATGCAAATGATTTCTTAACATTCTCGACCACACCATGTCCAATATTCAAGCAGGAAAACTTATCGAATGAGAGGATATCAAACATGCTTTCCAGGGCTGGAGTTCCTCCATTCATGCAAGCAACTATGGTAAATCGACTTTATGAGATTGCCAACGAAGGCCCTGGAAAGGGTAGGAGGTTTTTGCCTATGTTCCTTTTGATTGGCATCTTCGCTTGTTTGTGCATGTTATGGAAACAATCTCAAAGCTGATCAAAAGCAGTGCATTATATCAAGAGAAATTGATGATAATTTTAATATAACATGACAAGTAGTCTATTACTTCTTGATGATGAAGATAGGAATAATTTTTTCTTTCTAAAGGTTTTTGTTTCACGTGTTTGTGTGTTTAATTTTTGAGTAGGTTTGTTTATTTTGGGGATAATTACATATTGGAACTATTGAGTTATTTGGAACATCCAACATTAGTTATGTTACCATGAAGTTTGACTTACCATTGTGTTCATTGTAATCTTTTATGTACTCGTTATTTGGTTGATTATGTCGTGCATTCTTGCTTTGAAAAATCACTATATGTAACGTGGAATGTCATGTATTGAACAGAAATACGATATAATATGTGTAATTACAAATTAAATAAAAAAATTATCAATACAAAAATTAAATATACAACATTGACATAAAAAAGACACAGCACATAGCCACATACCTAGCTAGGGATTGGATGTATCTATTTTCTTTTATTATTTTGAAAAGATAAGGAGTTATAAAATTTAACAAAAAATTAAAAAAAATCTAAAATAAATTATAAAAATATTATTCTCTTATCTAAGTTTACTTCCTCTCTTTTTGGAAAAAATTTCAGATTATTTTATTTTTTCACCCACAACATCCACAAAAGTATATTAACAAACATTTTAATACGGTAATTTATATGACTGGCATTCTCATTATATCCTTATCTATTTCTTTTAATACTTTTGCCAATTAAAGAAGTGCAATTACATATATTTTTTAATATAGAATTTAGGGTAAACTGTTTCTTCTTCCAATATCATGAATCAACAATTAAAATAAAATAAAAACCAATTCCAAATAAAATTCGAACTCCCAATTTTTTCAATGTAATTATAGTAAGAAGAACAAAAATAGAAAGAAAGAAAGCAAGCAAATCCCAATTATGGGCTTCGCGCCTTTGCCCCAATGTATGGTAAAGACCTGTAATAGTGAGATTATGGGCTCAATATGTAGCTATTAATGAATTTATACAATGATTTGTTATTATATAAAATATTTTAATTATAAATAAAATGAAATAAATGTTTTTATTTTTATTTATAAATTTGAAATATTAATATAATAATTAAAATATATTTATTTCAGAACAGATGGATCATTTATGATGAAGAATGAAGATGATGAACTTCAAGCCAATGATCCACCAATTCAAATATGATGTGTGAACAATGATAGTTGTATACTGTAATTAGTAGCTATTCTTCCTTATCAAAAGATCATAATTACAAAATATTGAATGGTTACACGCGCATCCAAAAATTTAAATTATGAGCACAAATCTTAGTCAAACAAGAAAAATATCCATGCAATAAATTAGGTTAAAATTGTAATTAACATCTTAACAAACTATACAGAATTCTCTTATTTGATACCGATTGACGATTACTTTTATAATATTAGTTATTGGAACACGTTGTTTCCAACATACATAAATTTTATTGGTATAACATAAATAATAAATAATTCAAAATAAATTTACCACTTGAAAAAAAACATAAACTACAATAAGACCAAAAAAAAAAGTCCAAATAATTTCGTTTCAGCCTATGTCAATGATCTTCATTTATCTTATTCATGCCCACTAAATTTAAGACAAAATAGCAATTAATAGAATTGATGAAATGATTTCATAGGATTAACTTTAGGAAGTATGGTAGGAGAATGAAAGGAAATTTGAAAGAAAAAATGAGACTAGAAGTTTTTTTTTTAACTAAAAAATAAAATTTCATTTACAATCTTATGTTTTTTTCTCAACCAAATAAAATGTTTAAGGATAAAATAGATATACCATAATTTAATTTAGTGTTAGAAAAACCACCATTTTATGAGAGTAAAAGGACCTTTTTTTTTTCCCCATACAATAGCAGCAGTAGTAGTAGTAATAATAATAATAATAACGAATTGTTCAAAATTATATTCCATTGTTAAAAATATCATGGTTCTGCATTCCTTATTGAGTATTTCATATAATGGAATATCTACTTATGCTTTTTGTTTAGTAATAGTGATGTTTTTCGTGAAATTGATGGTTAAAAGAAGTAATTAAATTTTGAGAGAATAGATTTTTGTAGTAAATTAGAGACTACTCTAGAATAAAGTATATTTAATTATTTTTTTCGTATAAGTTTTGTTTTAAATTAATGACATTATACTATTTTTTTTTAATACTATCATGTGTTATTTCTATAGTTGTGTAATAACTAAATATATATATATATATTTATATGAAAAAATGATTGCAACATATAAAATAACTATATAGTTTTAAATAATATAGTAATTTTAAATTATATTGTTTTTTAATAATCCGCTAAGAGCCTTTTTGTAAGAGAACATTACATATATTCTTTCAAAAAGCTAATATTATCCTATTATCAAATCAATTAATTGAAATATAAACTTAATTAGATGCACATAAGGTACATAAAAAAGCCCTCGTTTGGATTCGAACTTAAGAGACCTCCCACATAATAGGGAGTCTCAAACCACTGGGCTACAAATATATCTTATTTTGTTTTTCAAAAATCACAACAAAAGAAGAATTCCAATCATAATTTTTTGTCCGACAATTGCAACCGTTACCGTTGTAATAATCCCGATTCAACCGTCAAGTCTCCAAAGCGCATCTATTCGGATTAAAGTCCAAATTCAACTGTTAAATTGGCCCAATAATATCTATTTGGGCTTTAGGCCCATAGACTAAAACAAGCTCCATCAGAATTATGGGCCCTAACTGATGAGATAGTGACAAAACTTCATTCCTTGTCCAACTTGAGGATGGGTCCAAATCATTTTTGTTGTGAATCACAAAGGGCCCGTTCGGTTTCATTTTCAAAATCCGTTTTCACATTTTCTATTATTCTAAAAATGAAACATATTACTTTTTACATATTTTTATCAAATATCATTTTTATTTTTATTTTTTAAATACATTCTTTCAAAAACTTATATATCTTATATATCTATTCTATTATTTCTATCTCTTTTTACCTATAACATATTAAAATCAACATGATCATTACTTTTTCAATAATGTATCCAAATACAATCTTATTTTCAATTCATTTTCATTAACTAACTTTTTAAATTTTAAAAATGTTGAAAAATGAAAATAAAACCAAAAAGGCCCAAAGTTTTCCAAAAAATAAATTCATTTGTTTTCCCCCCCTTTTACACATACACGCCAAGTATTTGCTAAATTCAAATCTCTAACTTTAACCTTATAGTTTATGTATGAAACTAATATCATTAAACCAAAAGGTTATTTAGCAAAATTCATCTATTTTTGCACGAATAGGATTTCTTAATGAATTTTTCTCATATTTTCCGAGTGAATTTGAATAAGTGTTCAACAAATGAATTATAGATCTATTTATTAATTTTTTACAGAACCTCAAATCACATCCATTTGACATACATTAAAGAAAGTTATAGATAAAATACAATAATATGCCATATCGATAAGTGTAATTTTAACATAATAATAATTATTTATAATTTTGTATAAAAATTAATTTTAAACAATGACAGTTATTTATAATTTTCTATAATGTAATTATGATTAATCTAAGGTAAGTAGCTTGTGGCCCAATAACATAAGTCTATTATATAATATGAGAACTTAAGAGTTCGAGTCTTAATAAACTCCTAATATACGTGCGTATAAATAAATAAATAAATATCTACAATTACTAGGGTCGTTATGGCAAAAAATATAAAAATACACTAAAATAAAAGGGCTAATTGCTAACGTGAGCCCTGGGTGGGACAGTCCTTAAACTACAACTATTGCGTTTCTCGTTTCTGATTTATCTTTGCGTTTGCCGTTGCCCTATACCTCACCTCGCCTTTGGCTATTCTGTGCACCTTCAAGCAGTCAATCGAAAGGGTTTTGTCTCTCACTTTCTCACTCCCAAAATCTCTCGTCTCTCTCCTCGATCATCAATGGCTGACAAGAGTGTGTTCGATTCTCGCCCGAATGTGATCCCCAAAGGTTCATTTATCCCCACATTCATCTCTTTTCCGTTTTCCTGATTAATGCCTTTTTTCTTTGGTTGATCATTTTTATGAAGTCCGTATTTCAGATTTTTTTCCTTTTGTTTTTATAAACCCTAATTTGACGCTGCTTGTGCGCGCTTTCGTTTTGCGATACTGTGGGTTTAGGGTTTCATTTCAGACTGCACAACATTTTTTCTTTTTTCATGTGCGCTTAAATCTTTCAATGTGCTAATAAAGGTCGTTTCTTTATCATTTTCAATGCATTTCGGAGAAGTTGTCTCTCTGTTGAAATCGCGGACTTAGTTTAGAAATTTTTTGCTTAATGATTAGTTTGGCGTTGAGAAGCTTTTGAGTGAAAGAATGTTTCTTTCCCCCCCCTTCTGTGAAGATTTTTGTTTATTTATTTTTTCAGTGAACTGGATCTGTACGTGGCTGCTTCTGAATTCACTTAATTGATATAAAGTCGCCACCTTTTTTGACTGATTATCGATTGAAGTGTTGTGTTGTGAGCTAATTTAAAAATGGATTATCTAAAATCAAATTTTTTCGTCTAAGTTAAAATTCTTGGATTTTTTTTCATATTCAATGGAAGAATTATTTTAAAGCTGTGAAGATATCAAACCCTTTTTCTTTTTCCTGTTATACCCTGCTCATGCAAATTCAAATATAGAAAATTAGCAAGAATAGTACATGCACCATCAATATCACATGTATGCAACTCGGTGAAGCATGGAATTTCTCCTGCGTATTTGCTTTATTGATAAGGAGTGATGTATTTTCTTCATTAGGAAATGGAATTACGAAATGTTTTTCTGCTTGCATTATATGTGATGAAGTTAGGAACTGTATAAGATATACGAGCTTTATATCATTGCCTAGTTATGGGGAGGAGAAGGCGATGATTTTTAGGAGTAAAATGGTGGCCACTCTTTCTTTGAGGTTTTATTTTTCTAGTCATTGTATCATTACTATGAGGTGCCTCTGGTTATTGATAGAAGGATAAAATGATGTGAGGGAGATATCTTCATGTCATGAGAACTATTTTATTTTTCTTCATGCTATTAAACTATTTTTGGGATTGCAGGAAGATGGATAGTAAAAAGAAATGTGTAGATGTTATGTGCTTTTCTATATATTTGACTTGTTGTCGAATGCTTGCAAATTTTTTGTTCAAATGGTATCTTAGGACATATATTCCTAGAACTTTTGAATTTGAGAAGTCAAATAATTCTTGTTGGAATGTCTGTGTCTCTAACCACCAAACTGTAACTTGTTAGTTGAGTGTGTAGCTAGGATGTATGCCATTTGTTTGTATGTAAGAATCAAAAGGATATTTTGTGTCCATTGATCCTTGAAGAATGTTTGAGGTTCTCTATTTTTCAAGGATTAAACAGTGTCTTTAACTTATTACGAGTTCCCTTAAAGTGTTAGTTACTCAGTCTTTTCTCTCACTTGTTTATGTAGATGTTCAAGGATCCGACAACTCCATTCCCCTTTCACCACAGTGGCTTTTGCCAAAACCAGGAGAGAATAAAACTGGAGTGGTTACTGGGGTTTGTCATTATCTACTTTGTGTAGCTCTTGCTAATTTATTAGTTTTTCCCCTTGTTATACTGATTGCAGATACCTTCCTGTTCACGTGTCTTTATTATGCCATATCATTGGTTTTTGGTGCAGGAGAACCATTTTGATCCACTTTCAGTCCACGCCAATCCCCCAGACACTTTGAAACTACCTGGAGCAGGAGAGGATTTGAATGATAACCAGAACAAAAGAGATGTTTTTCGCCCATCCATACGGGATATGGAATCAGGTCGTCGTGATCGCTGGCGTGATGAGGAAAGGGACACCAATTTTTCTGTCCGTAAAGATCGATGGAGGGACGGGGAAAGAGAGCTGAGTAACAACCGCCGGGTGGATCGATGGACTGATTCATCTGGAAAACAATATGGGGAAGTACGTCGTGCCCCAGGAGAGCGATGGTCTGATTCAGCAAATAGAGAAAGTCATGACCAACGTCGGGAAAGCAAATGGAACACTCGCTGGGGGCCTGATGACAAAGAGGCCGATGCAGTGCGTGAGAAGTGGGGGGACTCCAACAAAGAAGCTGAAATACTTCTCGATAAAGGCTCCTCCCAACCTCATTATTATGTAAAAGATGAGAAGGACGGGGATCATTATCGAACATGGAGATCAAACTCTTCCTACAGCCGGGGTAGAGCAGATCCTCATCACCAAGCTTCAACCCCAAACAAACAGGTTCCTACATTTTCACATGGCCCAGGACGTGGGGAAAATCCTGAACCTACCTTTTCTCTTGGTAGGTTCAGGGCTAGTTCAGCTGGGAGCTCTGACACTCACTTACCCATTAACTTGCAATCGCATGGATCTGTCATGCAAAAAGGTGAAAGCGGTGATGGAGAGTCCTATACTCTAAAATATAGCAGGACAAAATTGACTGATATCTACAGGACAGTTGATCTGAGATCCTACAGAAAGTTTTTACAGGGGGCTGTTCAAGTACCTTCGCTCACACAAGAAGAATGTGTAGAACCTCTAGCGTTCTATGCACCTACTCCTGAAGAATTGGTAAAACCTATTACCTAACGATGTGGAAGTTTAGTTGGTCTGATGGATCTTAAAATTGACTGTATATATATATATTTTTTTTGTAGGTTATCCTTAAGGGAATTGACAGAGGAGAAATCATGAGTAGTGGTGCTCCACAGATCAGTAAAGATGGATCTGCTGGCCGAACAACTAATGACTTTATGCAGTCTAGACGAAGCAGGATTGGTAATATAATATTTTAATGACTACAGTTATTTATTTTGCATGTATTTCATTAAATTTGGCCAGTTTTGCTCAGTTTACTTCTTCTTGTTTTCATTGGCCCATGCAGCCAGTAGAGATGATTTGCCAGCTTCTCTTGATGATTCTAAAAATGAAACGGCGGACAATGCCAAAGGTGGTTATTCAAATTATTCAGAAGACTTATCTCACGAAAAGCAGATTTATCCTGGGCCTAATGCAAAAGTTGAGACAATGAAGGAGTATCAGGCCTTTTCTGATCACAGGTTGAATGCTGAAGGTAAATTCTAAGATTTCATTTTGATAATCAGAGACAATGCAGTATAACTAGAACCTAGATGCCAAAGTCAGAGAAATAACTCGTATGTTCGACTTACAAATTAGTCAGAATTTCTGTGAAATAGAATGCCACAGTCAGAGTTGTCTGTGTATTAGTCATTATGATATCTACTAGTATGTTATTATTTGCTGTTATTGCAATTTTATTTTTCATTTCTCTTGGCCCTTTGGTCATCTGCATGTTGTGAATTGTATGAAATCTTATCACATATCATCCTTTGAAGTCTGATCAACTTTACTCTGATATCTGTGATCTTAAAAGTAGCTTCACCACATGATGACCTAAATGACATCCTTTTTGTGTTCAGCTGTGAAAGAGGATGGCAACATTCATAGGAAGAATGGTGATGTTTCTGCCACTAGAGAATCCAGTGCACCAGGACATGCTACTTCGTGGAGATCTTCATCCTTAGCAGAACGCTCCAACTCTATTTCCCGTGACTGGAGAGAGCTATCCGCTGATTTTCAGAAGGATTTGAATAGTGTCTGGGAGAACAGTTCTATAGATTCACCTAAAACCAGAAAAGAAGGACCCAAATGGCAGATGGGTGATCCTCCTGTTATGAGAAGGCAACCATCTGCAGTGTTGGACAGGGAGATGGAACCACATAAGATCTCTCAGCAATCCCCTGAAGACCTAGTTCTTTACTATAAAGATCCGCAAGGTCAAATTCAAGGTCCTTTTGCTGGGAGTGATATCATTTCATGGTTCGAGGGTGGATATTTTGGTCTGGAATTGCAAGTTCGCTTGGCCAGTGCACCAGCTGATTGTCCATTCTCTTTACTTGGGGATGTGATGCCGCACTTGTGTGCTAAAGCTCGGCCGCCTCCTGGATTTAGTACTCCGAAGCCAAATGACATCCAAGATGCTTCTGGTAGGTTGAACTATGGAGGTCTTGAGAAGCTTCATGCAGTTCCGAACGAGGCTGATATGTTGAAAGTTGATTCAAGATATAAACATGGTTCAACAACAGAGGCTGAAAACAGGTTTCTGGAGTCACTAATGGTTGGCAGTAGGAACAATGCACCACCCCTGGAGAAGCTTGCTCTCTCAGAAGGTTTTTCTATTTCTACGTAAACAAGGATAAGAAAAAAGAAAACCTTTTGGTTGCTAAATGTCATGTTTAATGCTCCTTCCATGCCTCTGTTCTAATTAGTTTTCTTTGTTGATGATAGTATTCTTCTTGTCTGAGGAGAGCATTTCTTTACAGGTTTGCAGGGATATGATGGAACTAATTCTAGTGCACTTCCTCCTCTGGGATCTAATAGTGGAGATGACCCGTACCTATTGGCCAAAAAGATGATGCTGGAGAGGCAGAGATCTCTGCCAAATCCTTATTCATTTTGGCCTGGGAGAGATGCAGCTTCCATTGCTGCAAAGACAGATTTAGTGAATGACCCCTCACTGGCTCACGCGAAGCTTCTATCTTCTATTGCAGACAATGCTCGTCCACCAAATCAATCTCAGAATGTGGACTTAATGTCAGTCCTTCAAGGCTCACCTGAAAGAGCTGCCTCCAATGTCAATGGTGGAATAAGTGGTTGGTCGAATTTCCCTGTTCAAGGGGGACTGGATCCACTTCAAGATAAGTTGAACATTCATCAGTCTCAGAATTTTCCTCCACAATCTGCAATTGGGATACAACCACAAAGGCTACAGCCACAGAGTCCATCTTTAACTAATTTATTTGCCCAATCTATGGATAATCAATCGAACACGTTAACTCCAGAAAACCTACTTGCATCTGGACTCTCTCAGGATCCGCAACTGCTAAGTTTGTTGCAACAGCAGTACATGTTGCAGCTGCAATCTCAGGCCCCAGTCGCATCACAGCAGCTGTCGCTTTTGGATAAACTGCTGTTGCTTAAGCAACAACAGAAGCAGGAAGAGCAGCAGCAGTTGATGCGCCAACAGCAACAATTGCTTTCTAAAATGCTCTCTGAGCATCAATCCAGTCAACAATTCGGTGAGCAATCATTTCTGCAATTGCAAACTGGTGGTTTTGCAGCTGGAAATGCCAATGCGGATCATGCCCAATTACAACAACCACACGAGTTGTTTCAGATGGGTGCACGGTTACAAGCACAGAAGTTACGAGATGAAAATGCGAATGCTTCCAATAATATTTTACCTGTTTCTTCTCCCAGCATTTCTCAGGATATTGGCCCTAATATTGCTTCAGAACCTCCTATGCATCTCCAACATCAAACTTTTGGTAATAATGTTGAGCAAAGGAACTGGGATCGCTCTCTGCCGGATCAAAATGTTGACAAGCAGCAAAAGGTGTCTTTTATCTCAACAGATGGTGTGGATAGGGCACCCATGTCAGAAATGGCAAACAAGTATCTGCAGGAACAGACATCATATGATGATGAAAATGTAGGAGTTACAACCTCTGATGTTGCTTCAAGTTTTCCACTTGAGGAACATTCAGCTGAATCAGCTTCACAGAAATTGACAAATGTTCATGAGAATGAGGAACCAATCCACGGAAATATAAATGCAGTAGCAGAGATTTCAGCAAGAGTAATTGAAGAACCACAAGATATGGGAGAACAACTCATTGGTGAATCTGCTCCTGTAAAGGAAATGAAAATTCCTGAAGTACGGGATGTAAAAAAACCATCAGAAAAGAGGTCCAAAAAGCAGAAGGCGTTAAAGGTTTCTACTGACTCAGTAAGGAGTGTCTCCAAGCCACAACAGTCAAAGTCAGAATTTGAAGGAACAAACTCAGCTAATTCAAAGTATGAGACACTAACTGTGCATGGAGATGCACTTGAAGCATCTGTGTCCAAAAAGGAAAAGAGGAAGACCGACAAAGTACCTGATGATGATGTGGATCTTTTACCAGAAAACAAACAATCACCTGCCCTCAAGTCTGCAGATGATGGCGTGAAAATTGAGAACAAGGATAAGCCAGGACAAGTTCCTTATGCTTCAGAGCAAATTAGTGCTGGACAACGAGCATGGAAACCTGCTCCTGGTTTCAAGCCAAAATCTTTGCTAGAAATACAACAGGAAGAGCAGAGGAGAGCACAAGAAGAAATGTCAGTTTCTGAGATCTCAACATCTGTAAGCTCCATGGGCATCTCTACACCTCGGGCTGGGGTAATTTTGAATTCTGATAACAAGGCACTTACTGAAACTCATCAGGAAGCCAGCACAGAGTCAAGTTTTGGAAAATCAGAGAGTTCCTCAATTCAGAAGAGCAAGAAGAGCCAAGCAGAAGATCTATTTTGGGATAATGTTGCCAAGTCAGGTGAGAGAGAGAGAGAACTTTCTGAAAGTACAGCTGGGGTACCTTCTAAACCTGTTATGAATTCTCAATCTGATTCTGTTGATGATGACTTTATTGAAGCCAAAGATACTAAAAGGAGTCGTAAAAAGTCTTCTAAAGTTAAGAGTGCTGGAGCTAAGGTTACTCCTGTAGCTTCTGGTGGTATGTCTGTTGGATCAAGTCCCATTGAGAAGGGCAAAAATACTCGCCAAATACAGCAGGAGAAGGAAGTGTTGCCTGCAGCGCCATCTGGTCCCTCCTTGGGAGATTTTGTTTTCTGGAAGGAAGAGTCTTCAAGTCCGTCACCTGCCCCTGCTTGGTCCACTGATTCCGGGAAGCCTCATAAGCCAGCATCATTGAGGGATATTCTTAAGGAACAGGAAAGGAAGGTGTCTTCTTCGGTGCCAGTTCAGGTGCCAACTCCTCAGAAACCTGCAACTAGTCAACCTGCCCGTGGAAGTGGTCCTTCATTGTCATTCCCTTCGTCATCGCCTGCAAAGGCTGCATTGCCTATACAGATCAATGTGCTAGCATCTTCTCAAGTAAAACATAGGGTTGCGGATGATCTCTTCTGGGGGCCATTAGACCAAGCGAAGCCAGAGAGAAAGCAGTACGACTCTTTCATCTTTTGCATTATTATCCGTTACACGAGATATTGCTGCACTCTCCCAAAAAGAAAAATTCAGATATATCATGATGCTTGCATTGAACATACAGATTCTTGGTTGCCTGTGAAAATATAAAATTTTCTTGTCTTCGTTATTCTGTTGATTGGATCTCATGCTTTCGATGGTTTTGTTCCTGTTAGCTTGTCTTCATGAGTTTTTCATGACGGCGACAATTGGCAGTCCTTTTAATTACTGATATTGCTTCAGCTGAGTGAAAGCTCTTTGCTTTTGTAACATGGTGAGTAATTTATCTATGAGAGTGTGGAATTTGAGGGATGGAGGTTTGAGGTTTTTAGGCTCTCTCAATGAGAAAAGACATTGTTAGATATGGAAGTAGCACCAGTTCCTCTCTGTATTGGAAGAGATTGAAAATGAGAGGCATGCTATGAACACGGCAGATGTATATCTATTTGGGTATGCTAAGTTGGACCAGCTGAAAATGGTAATTCACCTGGCAGGATGTGGTAGTAGTTTTCTGCTGATGGAAGGTGATAGTTTGGTGAGATGGAGATGCTTTTAGCTCTCTTTCGCTGTCTTGCACATATCTGGTCATATATGCATGCCTAGGTGGAGCACCTAAAATGATATAAGGTAGTGTTTATGTGTGGCAAGTGGGTATTTAGCGTTGATCGATGGACTAAAAGAGGGAATGAAGGGATAGGATCAGGAATTATAGTAACATTTGAACCTGTGGGAACATCTCTACTGATGAACCTTTTCAAAGTATGGGTTTTTTGAGGCTGGGTATTAATGTGATTTATTTTGATGAGCTGGTATCACTTCTGGGATTTAGTGCTAGAAGTAGGCATATTTACAAGCATGCTTGTTCGATTAAAATGGAGGGGGTGAAGGGTGGAGGGTTGATATTGGAGGTTGGTTATTTAAATAATATCTCTGTGGATATAAGCTATATATATGGCTTTATCATTTATGACAGCGAGGGATGGCCAATAATTTTCTGAAATAATATCTATCGTTGAATTAAGCATAACCTGATGTTTCTTTGGGGACATTCGCCTTGGTGGCAATGCTCTTTGAGGTACTATGGTTGCTTAGCATTATAGTATTTTATTTTGTTGGTTGTTTAAATTCATGGTCAAATATATATTTGATGCATATCAGTTTGTGAGAAATGCTGATCGTATATGTCTATTTCTGGAAGAGTGGTTTGTGTATTTAAGATGTTCTGTATTGCCTGCAGGTCAGATTTTCCTCAACTTGGAACACAGGGCAGTTGGGAAAGCAAAAGCCCTCCTGTGAAAGGAACTCTTGGAGGGTCATTGAACCGACAGAAGTCTATTGGTGGCAAGCCTGCTGAGTATCCGCTTTCTTCATCTGCCTCCTCTGCTCAGTCCTTGAAAGGGAAGAAGAATGCCTTGTCTAAGCATTCAGGTATTCACTCTAGCGAGCGATTGACTCAAACATCTTTTATTTTATCCTCAAGAAAGTATGGAAAAAATGAATTGACTTTTCCCCCCATATAGTTACAGAGGCTATGGACTTTAAAGAATGGTGTGAGAGTGAGTGCATGAGACTTGTAGGGTCAAAAGGTATGTATCTGACTGCCTCGTATTACCCTTTTATTTTCCCTTCCCTGTTTTTGTTTTATTGGTATATTGATGCTGATGTCTGGTCCAAGAATCATAAGAACCCTAAGAGCATTCCTGATCTAGTGCATAGTGGTTGCCTTTGGTATAAAGTTACATCCACATAGTTGTGTTTCTGGCCCCCAGGTGTGTCTGGAGATTGGTATAAACTATAAAGTTACATCCACTTGGGCTTCTTATACCATACACCATATGGTTTTTATTTTTGAAAAAGTTGCAACTTGCAATACAGTGTAGAAAAAATAGATTCCATTTCTCCTATTTGATTTTGCTCTGATGGATTGCATGCTCTTACTGTTTGCTAGATACAAGTTTCCTGGAATTCTGTTTAAAGCAATCAAGAGCAGAGGCCGAAATGCTTCTGATAGAGAATCTTGGTTCATTTGATCCTGACCATGAGTTCATCGACAAGTTTCTAAATTACAAGGATTTTTTGCCAGCGGATGTTCTTGAAATCGCCTTCAAAAATCAGAACGATCAGAAAACCACCACCTCACGAGCGGGAGATATGACTTATGATTTTGACACAGGAAATGTTGCTGCTGCTGCTACTGATGGGGCCACCAAAGGAGGAAAGAAGAAAGGGAAAAAGGGGAAGAAAGTAAGTCCATCCGTCTTGGGATTTAATGTGGTTAGCAACCGCATTATGATGGGAGAAATTCAGACAATTGAGGAGTAATGCTGCGGTGAAATTGTAAATACATTTTGTGTTGAGATAGACTGTAAATATTTTTCTTTTAATGAGTTTTAGGTCCTCCCTTCTATATAGAGCAACTGCAGCAGATAATCTGCTCAAGCAATTTTGTGAAGTGATCTCCAACCGTAGGTTTCTTAACTTATTGTAAGAATTCAGGGTTTAGTAAGTATTAGCCAGTTTAGATTTTTACCCCCACCACATTGTTAAGAGTTCTGAATCCCAAGTTTTTGGTGAACTAAGTGAATGTTTAACTTTTGCTCCAATTTTGTTACTTGGTCGATATGGTAAAACTGGGTTCTATATCAAAACTACATTTGATGCGATTTTTTTTATCTTTTAGCTCTCATAGTCTCAGTTAGTGGTCATATGTCTCTCGTCTTTAGGAGGTCTTTGTTATTTAGAAAGACTACTTAGTTTGGCGTGGATTTTGTGCCCAAGTCCAAGCATGGGATGAGATTGACCAACTGATCTTTGTGGCTTTGTGTCGGGTCATGAACAAAGAACCTCTGTTGTTGCAGGTAGGGACTAATACAATTTCGGCTCTGTTGCTGATAATGATGATTAGTCTTCAAGTTAATTACCTTTCTGATGACGCAAGTTTCAAATATACAAAGGAAATATAAAGAGGAAATTGTGCTGAAAGCTGGCGAAGACCAGGCCAGTCGCCCCCCCCCCCCCCCCCCCCAATCGCACTGGCTTTATTTTCTTAAGACAGAAATCGCTAAGCTTTCTTGGGCTCGAGAATTCTAATATTTGCCGATAAATTTCCTTCAGAAACCAGTGAACTTCATGGCATTGGGTTCAACTGAAAGGGCAGAGATTTTCACTTCAAATCCATGTTACTGGAATTCCAGAACTGAAATAAAATTACTCATAATACAGAATCACTGCTTTGAGAAGTTGAAATTCACTTCTCAACACTACAGAATATGAAAGTTTTCCAGTATCAACATTCAAGAAAAGGACCATAACCTTTGTCCTTTGTTAAGATTACACAAGTTTCCTTTCAGTACCAGCGTTTCATCCAATTCAAACTCTAAAATTCTGTGACTTAGAGGTTAGCATAGAGATGTCACCTACCTTGCAGTAAATTAAACTGAAGGTGTTGGCTCATATACGTCGTCCCTGGACCTCAAAGACATCTTGGCTATCTCCAAAAGGGCAGCATTCCTCACAGCGGCAACCTCACTGGTCAACTCCTGGTATGCTGCCCCAAATGCATCTCTCCAGAAACTTGGCATCCTAACAATACTACTGTGCTTGTACACATTCCACATTTGCCTCACCATCTTTTCCTTTTCGTCTACATCCTACAATTCCATACAAAAAAGACATCTAAAGTCACATGAATAAACCAAAAATGTTGAAAAATGGAGGGACTCAAGTAACATAGTATTTAGATTAGCTTAACATGAATTGCAAAGAGTGTGTGTGAGATCAACAAAGGTGGCTCTTTTGTCAGAACTGGGACAAGCCCATCTCAACTTTGGAAGCTTCAACTTTTCTAGGTTGTTTTAAGGAATGGATCAAAAATCTGCCCTCCCATTATTGGTAATGTCCCTATTAAGATCATAGCTCTATCTATGCCTACTGTCAATTGCTGATGTCTATTAACTAGATCTCAAAACAGTGTTTCTTGCACTTGTTTAAGCCAAAGGATATTGATAAGCAGAGCACAGAAAAGATATGCTACATTTAGAGTAAAAAGAACAAAGAAGAACAAGAATGATGATGAGATATTTGTACCAGAATATCAAGATCACCATCAATGGAGGAGTCCAGGTCCTGTGAGGAGTGTTTAATGTCAACAGCAGACCATTTTAGAGTGGCAGTGCCAGTGAACATGGACCAAAGTGCCAGCAATAAGATTGCAGCCAAAGCCCACAACTTGTATCTGCCTCTGCAAAACCCTCCCTCTAAGCCAGACCCATCTTTCCTGATACTGAAACTTGATGATGAACTAGTAGTACTTCTGCCACTAGGACTTGTTTGGGGCATTTGGGCTTCTTCATCCCTCATTTCTGCTTACTGGGACAATACTATTACTTACGACAATTCAGGAACTTTTTCAGTTGAGTTTCTTTGCTGAATGAACTGTTGAATAGCATCAAAATAAGGGATAATTTAAAGTTAGAATTTTTTTCTTTGGGGTGGGTGGGGCCTGGGGGAGGTTGATTTGGTTGGTGGTTGGATTCTTGAATCCTGCTGCCAGGATGTCTCGTCTTAATTGAGGAATGAGAATTACTGAATTGAAGGGTACAATCATCACATTGCTTGGTGATTGTGTAGACCCCCACCTCCCACCGACGGTGTGAGCACTGTAGCAATAAAGTCTTGTGTGCTGTGAAAATAGCAGAGCGCCTTTGACTCTGTAGCTTTGTTACTTCTTTCTTAAGAGTGTGTTTCATGGCTTTTTGCATGCAAAAATAAAAGGTTTTGTTTGGCATTGTTTTGGATAGGACTGTGAATTCGATTCGATTCGATTTATTTTACTCGTATTCAGATTTGTATTCGAATTCGAATTTGACTCGAATCCTAAATTGGGCTCGAATTCAATTTGATTAACTCTTCGATATATTCGGATTCAATTCAAATATTCGATTAATTCAATTTTTTACTTGCATTTTGAATTATTTATTGATTTTTCACCTTTTATTATGGTCACAAAATGAAAATACTTGATTTATCCAAAAAGCAAATATCAAATACTTGTAATAGTTGACATAATATTCAATGACTTCATTACTATATATTATAAATTATCAAAAATTTAAGTTTTGAAAAATAAAAGTATTAAGATATAATAAAATATATTTGAATATTTTATCGAATATTGAATTCGAATATTATTGGATTCGATTCAAATTCGATTATATATCGAATATTATAGTAGACTCGAATTCGAATTCGTTAAATTTTGAATTCTAATCTGCTATTTGAATTCAAATATCAAATTGTTTGATAAATGTTTGATTCGTTAACAGCCCTAGTTTTGGATGTTTTAAGAGAATATTTTGGGCTAAGGTATTGTGAGAGTGGAGTTGGAAATACTATGAATGTTTGGTTTTGTTTTGAGATGTGGTTAGGCATAATTTTAAAAAAAAAGGATATGCTAGGTTATGGTTTGAAAGAGATATTTTTTATTGTAAATATTAAATCAATAAAATTTTGTTGGTTTCGTATATCTTTGTATTATTTTCTTTTATATGTATATTTGTGATGAGCGTGAAATATATATTAAGATTAATAGAATGGAAGCATTTTTGGAGGTAGTTTATTGTATTTTAATTTATGCCATCAGGAAAATGTACCATCACATTTGGCATTATTTTCCTAATTATAAACTCGATTGATGCTCTAAAGTACGTTAATATTCTAAAAACTTGACAGAAAAAATTGATTTGCTAAAACATAAGCTATTATAATTAACATTAGGTTTGTAAGATAAATTGAGACGATTTGATTATAGCTCAAGTTATATTTGAGCTCTAATTTAATTATTTGATAGTTTGTGTTTTTTCTTAAAAAAAATCATTATATAATATAGTTATTATATAATAATAATAATAATAATTTATATTTTACTTTCTGTTAAAATTAGATATCGATACCTTAATCAAAGCTAGTTTAAATTTAAACTTAATTAATAACAGACTCATGCGAATCATTAAAATAAAACTCATTAAACTCGATCTCGAACCTACAATTTTTATCGGCCTTAACTCGTTTAACCTCTAGTTACCATCTCAACAGAAAATGACAACAGTCATCTACGAAACTATTGATTCTTAAACATTATTACAAGAGGTCAAAGATAATTTCATCCATAATAACAGAGCTCAGCAATAAAATGTGTGGAATAAGATTTACGTACTTAGCACAAGTGTAATGAATATTAATAATTCACTATTATTTCTAATTTTGCCTAGAAAATCTATTCCTCGAATGTGCCAAAATAATTGTTCCATTGTCATAATGCAAAGTCATTTTTGTCATGTGGTTTGTAACTCAATGATATTAATCTCCTTTTTTATGTAGGAGGTTTCAAATTCAAATTCGAATTAGTTTCTTTGTACACCTTATATGTGCATTTAATTGTGAAGTTTGTACTTCTATTTTACTTGATTTGATAAGGATGACATTTTGGATAGGATCCATAGGTACACCATCCTAACTGAGCCGGGTGGGTTTACACATTAATACATGCTCGGTGGGCCCCCATCCTGATCCAAAATATTTATCTATATATTTTTTATAGATACTTGATTTGATACTTGAATTTCACTAGCTTATTGTAAGAATAATCTTCATAATTTGTAATGCTCTCTTAAAAATGTAGAATTAATTTTTGTCAGCTTTTGATTTATATAATATATTACATAATTTGACAATATTATCCATTTTCCTTTTTGGGTGCTAATGTTTATTATTCTCACTCGACTAAGAAAAACAATCCAATTAAGTGATAATTATAAATCACTAGTTGAGTACCTGAGGCCCCGAACTAGGCCTGTAAATGGGTAGGGTATTACCCTACCCAGACCCAAAATGTCATACCCATACCCATACCCATACCCGTACCCATACTTATTAAACATAATGTAATGGGTATGGGTAGGGTCTATACCCATAAATTACCCATGTACCCATACCCATACATTACCCATTACTTTATATTTAAATTTAATTTATGAACCTAAAAATTGTTTATACCGAAATCAAATTTATATTAATGATAAACTTTTTATGTATAAAAATTATAAATATGTGAATGAGCTAAATAAATTTTTTTATTAAAAATTAAACTAAATTAATAAAATTAATAAATTGAGATTGCAATTTTTTTTTTAAAAAAATGAAATAGCATAGCAACAGTTGAACACTTTTTATTAATAAAATTAATAATGGAATAAATATTTTTATAAAAACAGTTAATAAAATTAATTTTGCTAATGAATAAAGTTTATTAATATAGAAATTAACTGTTTTTATAAAATTAAATATAGAAAAAGTTTTTGCTCTTAAACTGTTTTTATTAACTATTTTTTTAATAAACTGTATATAAACCGTATTTTTTTAATAAACTGTATGTTTTTTTAATAAACTATTTTTATTAACTGTTTTTTTTAATAAACTGTTTTTATGAACTGTTTTAATTAACTACTTTTAAACTGTATTTTTTTTAATTAGCAAAGAGTTTAACTGCTAATAATATTAATAAAGTTTAACTATTATATTAATAAAATAGTTAATTTAATTAGCAAAACGTTTAAAATAAATTAATTTAAATTTAATGATTAAATTAAATATAGAAAAAAAAATTATTTTTTGTTATCATATGCAAAATAATATTTTTAGTATATATTAAGAAAATTAGTGTATACATTAAAAACATAAGTGTAATAAACTAGACCCAATGGGTCTTGGGTTAGTTAGGGTAGGGTAGGATTAGGGTCTCATTCTTTTGGGTATTTTAGGGTAGGATAAAAATTGGGTATTTTTGTTTGGATATTTTAGGGTATGGGTATGAGTAGGGTGATACCCTACCCATTTACAGGCCTACCCCGAACATGTTTCGTTGATACCCATGGACTTGGTTGAATAACAATATGGTGGAGATTAAATTAAAAAGTTAATTGCCTAAATTTATCTGAAAAACTTTATAAATTTCGATGAGTAGAACATTTTTTTACCTTATAAAATTTTAACTTTTGCCCAAAAACAAACTTTCAATTAAAGATTTTAAATTTAAAAAACATTGGTAATAATAATTTTAACTATTAAAGCACTATATCTATAGGACATCTTACCCGATGGAAAGGCTACATTTAGTACCATATCAATAATTTGGATGGTACCCCCAAAATTTTTATTTTCAAGTGTGAAAATCCCAAAAGCATAAGTAGTTTCCAATCAGGAATTAAGCCTCACAATTACTAGTCAACAAACATTTCTCTCATATCTTCTTCATTCATGGTTTGATATTCTAATGTCTTAAACTAACTTGATAGCAAAACGCTATCGCAATACACTAATAAGAAATATATAAGTTCTCGAGAAGCGAAAAGTTGTGGTGGTCTTGTCCAATCGCTCGAATCCCATGAGTGAATCAAAAGTTGAATCACATTACATCTCACCTGAATTGCATATAATTAACTTAACACAAAAAAAAAAATAGAAATTTAAAAATAGATAACAAAGACTCCTTACTCTTTTCAAAAGGAATTACAAAAGTCCTTCAATGTTACTCTAAATACTTGTTAGCTCTTCCCAAAAACATTTAAGAACTTTTACGAGATCTCATAAATCATTAAATATATTACGCAATATTTTATTATAAATTCACTAAGACATTTTTTAAATTTGTTCCAGGATCCAGACAAGTTCAAAATTATCTTTGGTTCTTAAATCCACGTCAGAGCCCCTTGAGGACAAACATATAAAACTTTAATCGTTACACGCTAAAATTTAATTATTACATGCATTCTTTCTCTCTTTAACAATTTTGATTATTTACAGGCCCAATATATATTCATCTAATGTCCCTTACTTTGCAGTTGCGTCCAGAATTATAACAATCAACAGTCTTCTCGATTTCCACTGTCCATCCCACAAATTGTGTTGAAAAAATTACTGGAGAAAAAGTCTGTTCAGAAAGATTGAAATAAATACACAAATCTCCCTCAAAAGTAGAACAAACTTTCAACAATTGAAATTCAGACAAGGCTGAAACATAATTATATATTTCTATCATCGGGAGTTTGATAAATCAAAATTAAAACCAAGAAAACATTTTTTTTGAAAACTCTTAACAAAAAAGCCTAAAACATGCCGAATGACATTTGCTCTAATAGCATAAATCTGAATAAGGTTAAAAGTTCAGAATCTAACGAGCCTTTAACCTGCAAATGTATAAATAACAAAATTAACCCGGCATTTCACATGCCTTGCCAAAGTATGTAAGCACAAATGCGACAGTAAAGAAATAGTTTTCCGAAACCACTGATCAGATAATTGTAGTCTGGAAGCATTTTTTGGATCGTCATATGCATATCCGAATACGCAATCCTCACCTCAATGGTTTCTCATTTCTAATAAGTTGAATCCAACAGGAACAGAATCACTTCAAAAAGCTAAACATATATAACTAGTTAGACTTAAAACAAATATAAATGAATTAACTACTATGAAAATATTTACAAATAGGTTATAAATAAAATTGGAGAGTGTGTTAGAGCATCTCCATCCCAAACAACATTGGAGGATCTACTCCAATGTCCAATGCTAGTTTGGGTTGTATACATGAAACCTTTAGTTAAGATTCTAGAACCCTGATTCAAAAGTTGATTTTTTTTTGTTATAATTTTAAAAATTGTTGAATCAAAAGAATTAAAATTTAAAAAATTAAATAAAGCAAGATCCATTCAACCTATAGAAAAGAAATTATATGAGTATTAAAATTAAGTGTTTTAGAATAACAAAAAATCAAAATAAGAATTTTGTATGAATTATAAAAAAATCGACAGCACAAACTAATTTATACACAAAGATTTTAACGGCTAATATTTAAAATATTAGTATCAGCTAGTTTTCAATAAATAATTTTATAAATCTTGCTTACAAAAAGATTTTACAATGCTCTAAGAGGCTCAGAAGGATCCATTGGTTTCTATAATCAAAGAGGAAAATTCCCCCTCAGCAAATAGGTAGATTTTTAATCATCATAGCCACTACTCAAGCAAGCAATCCACATTGGAGACAATCAAGAAGATGGAAAAGACTACAACAAATGTGACCAGAAAAACTTTCATGAGATAGATTAATGAAGAAATAATTAAAACACAAAAAATTCCTGCTCAGAACTCGGATAAACAATCATGAACAAGTTTCATATGTCCAGACATAATTTAGGAAGTTCATCACAGCAGAATGGCAGACAGCCAACATATAAATAAACAAATTATAACAAGGAGAACAAAATCAGACACTCTAAAATAATTCAAGATGTCACTTAAAATACTAAGTATCAAACTTCTAAAACAGCTTACTATCTCAGAGGACATTCCAAAGGAGGAATTTACACAGACACTCAACACGGCATCAGTTTCTGTCCGCCCGTCTGCTTTTTCTCATCATTGAGAAATTGTATCAACAAATAAATAGTGTTTTTTCCTTCCACAAAGCTGCATTCCTCCCATAAACTCATACCTAAGATTCAACTTTTTTCCTCCAATAAACTATAATATAATCAATCCCACAAACAATAAAACAATTTAATCTTCATATCTATCCCAGAAAAATCATTCACTAAAAGTCCCACAACCCACATCAAAAATCCAGAAGGGTAAATTATAAATCGTAATTGCAATGGCATCAGATAATAAGCGGAGTACGTAGTCAACACAGACAATCAGTGTGTAGGATAAGATTCAAAATTCTTCATTTGCCATCAAATTTTTTCGTTAAAGAAAAGAAAATCTATAAAGCGAAAAATTGAACTGAAAAAAATATATGGGAAGGTCCATTTGACACCAAGGCAATACAAATAGAGTGTGTGCAATGGGCTGGTAGGCCATCCTATTCAGGTTTATGCATCAGTTATATCTCCAAGCAAACCTCCATAAATACACAAGGAGAGGGTAAACCAGATGCAATTATCCCAAAAAGGAAGAAAAACTGCCTGAATAAACAAGTTTTACTGGAAAAAACGAAACAGATTTCAGAGAAACAAATTACATAAGAAAATGATAAAAGCTAATCCTTCATCACATCTATGAATATAGAGATTTAGAAAAAGAATTAAGAAAAGTTCAATTGAATTTTCTGGAATTGGGGGGCGGCTATGGGTTTGTTTAAATAGGGATTTGGCGAAGCTAGGGTTTTGTCTGCTGGCCGCCCTTATAGAAGAGATGAGCCGCGCGAAAGGTGATGGCCATTATTGTCCTTTGACATTTGAGAACTTTAGCATACTGTGGGCCGAATTCCTCATATTCCGTTTAATGGGTCGGACCAGATATTGCATTTAACCTTGGGCCTAACTAATCTCACTTTTGGCCCATCCAAGTTAAAGTCCAATTTTCAACAAAAATTGCGGGTGAGCAGTGAGCTAATTGAAAAGACATGTTAAGGATGGAGGTACAATCAAATTAAGTCGAGTTGAGTTTAAGGAAAAATTTTGAGCACGAAAAACTTAATATTTTAAACTCAATTTAACTTGACTTGAATTGATTAAGTTCAAATTGTTGAGTAAGTTGGAAATAACTACAAGTTTGAGCTCGAGTTCAAATTTGAACTCCAACTCAAAATAAAGTACGAGTAATATAATATATATTTATTTATAAAATAAAAAATAATATTTAATTATATATCGACTCTTGAGTTAGCCCGCGAGCCTCGAGCCCACATACAAACAGCTTGAGATCAAATTAAAATAGATATCGAATTTAATTTAACTTGAATAGAACTTGATTGCAAGTCAATTCGACTCATTTACACCTCTAATAGGGGTGTTCAGAAAAAATGAAAACTGACCCAACCGACCGAAAACCAAAAAAATTGAAAAAAATCGAATCGAAGTCAAAAAAATTTGATTCAATTCAATTTGGTTAAATCGAATTTTCAAAGTTTAAGTGTAATTTTTCAAATAATGTATTTGTTAATGTACTTTTAAGTTTTCGGGATAGATAAAAGGAATTTTTTTATAAGGTGAAATAATTGAGAAAAAAAGAAGTAAAATTCGAGAAGAGAAAATAAAACTATATTGTCTTTATAAAAGCAAATCATTTATATGGAATTAGATGAAATTTAAAGTTTGATCAATTTATTATTTGAAACTTGGATCATTTGTGTGGATGTGATCATTCATCATTGTGATATAATTTTAGACTTCAACTTTGAAGCAAATCATTTATATGGAATTGGATGTAATTTAAAGTTTGAACAATTTATTATTTGAAACTTGGATCATTTGTGTGGATGTGATCATTTATCATTGTGATATAATTTTAGACTACTAGTATTATTTGGCATTTGCCTATTTGAAAGTTTCACCAATTCTAAATTTTCACCTAAATATAAAACATTTATTATCAAACTTAATTCTATCAAATAAACTTTTTAGTACTATAAAAATAAATAATCCAATTCAAAATTTTTACCTAAAGCTAAAATCAAACATTTTTTATCAAACAAACTTTTATCACAATTTTTGGTTAAAAAAAAAAAAAGAAAGAAAGAAAATAATCTTGAACCGGTTTTAACCAAACCGGTTTAATAACCGTAAAAAACCGATTTGGTTTTGATTTTATCGAACCAAAATAGAACCGAACCAATATAGTTCATTTCGATTTTCGGTTGGATTTTTAAAAAATCAAAATTTTCGATTAATCAACAGAGCCGTTCAATTAAAATCAAATGAACAGCTAGCCTCTAATTAAGGATAACATAGATAGGTCTAATTATTACAATTTAGACAAATTCAAAAGAAATTTAAATTAAGTTAACTTGTTTTTAGATCCATGCTTGGCTGATCATGTCAAGTAGCATAACTAAAACCATAAATTTTTTCAATACGATTTACTAAGTCAACATGTTGCATTTAGAAATTTGATTTAGTTGTCAATAAAGTTTTGCCCGACCAGATAAACACCGATCTGACAGTCTCGATCCAACATAATTTTGATCTCACTTTCTGAATCGACAATTACTGATATCAAATTTATTGAAAATTAATTGCAAGCTCTTTTAGCTATTATATTTAATGCGTCCTTAGTTCCATCATTAAAAAAAATTTCACGCGATTAAGGGTATAAATTAATTAAGTCGGCTTGCAAGTTTCACGAGTCAAGTTGAATGGATTGAATAGAGTTTGGTCTATACTTTCAAATCGGTCTCAAGCTATTTGTATTTAAATTCAAGACTCGCAATGTAGTATATAATTTAATATTATTTTTATTTTATTAATAAATATAAATTATAGATATATATATTTTTTTTTAGGTTGAGCTTAAATTCAAGTTTGAATTCAAACTGGCCATTGCTAAAGTTTACTTAATAATTTCAACTTAATCGAGCTCAATCGAGTTTGAATTCATCGAGTAGAGCTCCAGTTTAAAATATCAAGCTCGTCAAACTCAAGTTCGAGTTTAATATATATATATTTCAAACTTGAGTTCAAGTTTAAAAAATTTCACCAGATTCAACTCAATTCGACTTAGTTGCACCCCTACACATGTTAATATTTGTAAACACAAACACAAAAAAGATGTAGGATTGTGGTCCAAGAGACGCTACTACTTCCACTTAGTCACTCACCTACTACCCAATTCACTGGCTCTTAACATATTTCATCACAATAAAGACGGAGGCAAGGGGGTGGCTGAGAGGGGCAGTTGCCACTACTACCCCCTCAAAATTTTGAAATTTGATTTTTTTTATTAAAAGTCTAAATATATTATAATTTTATTATCCCTCAAATTATTAAATGACCATTACTTTTATTGAGAATATACACTTTATTATTGTCTTTCGTTGTTATTTCAAATTTAAAAAATATTATATTTTTTGGTAATTCAATTTGTTCCCATGTAATAAAAAATTCTGATTCCATCCCTGCATCACAGCTCGACCATTGACCGAGCACCATCAATATCCAACATTATATACTATTTTGCAGTTAATATTTACAATTAAAGACCAGGTCAGAAATTCTATAAGGTGCAATAATCAACAAAAAAAACTCTATTTGTCTAGAATGCTTATCATGTTTGCAAAAGTTCCAAGTTTGGTATATGTCATTTATTCTTGACAAGGTTGTACAACTGAAGCTGACAAAAAGAGCAAGAATGGAGACAAGAAGTAATGTAAATACGGTTTGGCAGTGACGGATTATCTCTTTCTTGTTAGGAGCTTCTGTAGAATTCTTCAAAGCACAAGTACTACAAGGGCTAATTAAATCACACCTTGGTCCAATTATATAGTTCAAAGCATATGTTTTTATATAATGTCCTCTCTCCAACCTTCACAAATTTTGCAATTATACACAATATTTATATAGCTAAATCAGGTGAACCCCAAACTAATGAAAAGTGATTGGGATATTGATGTTAAACGTAGGATAGATAGAACCATTTTGCCTCTACTAATGAAAATAATTCCTACGCATTTCAAAAAATGTGTGTTGGGTTTGTCCGCCTTTGATCGAATACGATCAATGATCTGAGCACAAAACATCATTTTATTGAGCCACATAAACTTGATATAACATCTACTTTACTATTCCATTGTGAATATCTCCAACCAACATCTTTAATATAACATAACAATTTTTATTGAATTAAATTTCGAAAAAAAATTCTATGGGGATTAGTCCAACGACAACCCTAATCTCATTACAATTTCAGGTATAAAATTCAAGGCCGACACGTTCATAAGAAATCCTTTTTCCCAAATAGGTAGACCATAAATAAATAATTTTTGCATAAACACTCTGATAAGCCATACAATTATGTTGTCTTTTAATAGTTTGGATTTGTATAAAAAGTTTTCATTCTTGGAATGGAAGTTCTTTTACTTATTGCTTCCACCCTTCATAACCAAAAGGTTGAAACATACTTTGTAGCTACAGTGGCATCACTTAGATTTAGTCACTTGCAAACAACCATATTAGATAATATATATATATAGATATATATATATATATCCCAACCTGTTAGAATTCCCAGCCGGCCTCTCCTCTCTATCTCTCATGCACTCAATGCTCTATATATACATAAATATGATCTTGTATCACACATCAGGCCCTTCAATCTTGTAATTCAAGATATGGCCAAAGGTCCCAAATTTCAATTCTCTCTTCTTAAGTCTATCCAATTCTGTCGTCCCAAAGATCCATCTTCAATGGTTAAGAGCCCTTTACCCAGTTTCACACATTTCAACTCCAAATCATTCTACATTTCATTCCCCAGTTTTCCAAACCCTCCACCATCTCCACCAGATCACCCTTCAAACAATGTGGGCTCATCCAAGATCACCCCACTTGAAGATGAATTCTCACCACATGAACATTATTATTCCAAAACAAGAAAAGCATGCGAGGAAATAACAACCAACTCTAACTTCCAAAGTGACTTCAATGAGATACCAAGAATTCAGAAGAAAAAAGAAAAAACGGCTACAAAGAAACCAAAAGCTAAATGTAGTGAGAGCCAAAACTTACTTTCTTCTCCTCCAAGCTGCAGTTCATCCCACGGCTTGAGAACTATTACTGAGGAGGAGCCCAGCAAGAAACCAGTGAAGCAAAGAAGTGTTAGAACACAAAGATTTAAACGATACGGCTCAAAAGATTGGAAAGATGGATGCATTATGACAGCACCAGAAAATGAGTCCCGGAAGCAAAAACCAGCTCGTGGGAAACTGGTGGATAAAAGAGAGAATAAAAGCTTTGTTGTGGTGAAGAGGTCTGAGGATCCCTATGAGGATTTCAAGAAGTCGATGTTAGAAATGATTGTGGACAGACAGATGTCTGAACCAAAGGAGTTGGAACAGCTCTTGATGAGCTTCTTATCTCTCAATTCAAGACTGCATCATAAAGTCATCTTGAAGGCTTTCACAGATATTTGGAAAGAAGTGTTCACTGGATCATTAAACTAGTCCTGGAATTGAGAATCTATGAGAATATGTTCTTTTTTCTTTTTCAACTTTTTGTTGTTTGTACAATTGCTGGGTCCTGGATTTGATAATTATGTTGTCTGTATCTGTGTGTGTGAGCTAGTGACTATAAATATGGAGTTCTTACACCCGGACTTCCTAGAAAGAACCTGTAGATCTTTGATTAACAAGTGTGCAGCAATGCACAATTCCTTTGCTCCAAATATTAGATTTGATCTGCTGGTATAACTATGCATGTGTAGCTACTTCTAATAAGATTAGATGTTTAAGGGAAAAGAAAAACAAAGAGTTGCTTGCTATGCATTCCAAAAGTCCTATAATTTAAATTATTGCCATGTAGATTTGAAGTTTCTTGTTAGATCTAATTGGTGGAATTTAAATTATAAGTCTTGACAAGTTGATATGTGCCTTATAAGCATTGAAGGGATACTGAGGGATGGGATAATCTGATTTCTTTTATCAAACAATGGTTAGAAATATAATATTGCTCTATTTACTCCATGATTAAATTAATACAAAGTTTCAGAATAAGTCAGCAAAAAGATAATACATAGCACAACAGGGGAAGATCCTACGGTTACAGAGTCTTCGGAAAGAAGGTCTGGGTCGGCAAATTCAATATGCAATCAATTATAAGTGACATAAAAATAAAATGAGATATATACATGGGAAAATACTCAAGGTTTGATGTTTGGGAGAAGAATTAACAGGATATATTTAGTTCGATGCACTCACAGCACCTAGAGGGAGAACAAATGAAAAATCCGAAGCAGCCAGCTGCAAAATCATGCCTCTCCACCTGAAGATCAGATTCATGCATATCTGATAACTAGAAAAATATGCATCAAGACTAAACAAAATGGCCTCACGGTCTTTTACCATCAGGCACGGCAGAAGTCACGCCATCTTAAAAGAATTTGACATGACACAGTTTTCCACCAGCTTCATCAGCAAACCTAATCTTTTTCCTCTCTCTAGGGACAGCATCTTTGGAAGCATCAATACCATCTGGAGTCATTTCCTACAGTGAAGAGGCAACATATTCATATCAGGAGAAACTGAGTTCTAGTCTCTATCAATGACTACATGCTCCGGTTTCCTTTTCCGGGTATACTTAAATGAAGTTTCCTTGCAAAATAGTTGTCACTTTTCCAGAAGTAAGTAATTTATGGACTGTAATTCATTTAAAACTGACATTTTCAGGTTTACATGCTTGATATTTCAAAATTTTCAACTCTTACCTAATTGCTACTCAAAATTTAAACTCCCAATTCTGAACCAGAGTAATAGAAAACAGATGAATAACAGAAGGCACAAACCATTATTTTACAGAAACGGGTACAGTCCCTGGCCATTGTGGATAGCCACTTTCGTGTTGTTTCCTCCATTCTTGTAGCATTACTAATCGCTGATTTTATCTGTAAAGAAGAAATAAACAAATTTAGTCCAAAAATAGCATGGTATTCCATAGCTGCTTAAACGCAAATTTGGTTTTAATGGTTTTTCAGAAATCTTTAACCTGCATATAAGCAAGAAGTACCAACATCCACTTAGTAATAACACCAGATTTCCTAATACAATATGAATTAATAGGCCACCCAAATGCATATGTAACACCATGCCCTTCTTGAATATAACAACATAAAAACTGTTCATCAAGTTGGTTTTTAATGTTTGACTACATAAATTGAACAGTTGATGCATAATGCTGAAAGTTTTGATATTGATGTTTCAGTGCAAGAGTTCTGCATAAATGGCACTGCTAGAGAAAATTAAAAACATATCTTAACAATAGCTAAAGCCCAAAAGAAGAAACTACAAAAGAAAGATAAAAGAGCATGGCAAATGCCACCCTATCAACTGGTGACAATAGTACATTATCATGAGCTTTCTGGCAAGAAAGTTTGTAGTCTCCATATTCTCCGGTACTAGCTAAGACCAATAAAATCAATCTCTTTCTTTGAGACAGATTTTCCATTTTCCCTTTAAATATACTCAAAAAGTCTCCTGAACTTTAGGCCTATCGACTGAAACTTAACTGCTAAGAGTCTAAGGCTGCCTGTCTTGCAATGGATGCATACAAGTCAAATGATTGTAGAAGTGTCAAATGAATGTAGAAAGTGGTTTCTAATTGGAATATAGAAGATGGAAAAAATAATTTGATTCCAAGGCCAAGTTAGAAGTTGTTTCCTAAAGGCAATATGCTGCAGCTTCAGTCACACACTTGGGGCTTCTGACCAATCCTGGTGCATATATGAACTTAAATACCACAAGTTCATTATAATTCCTTGAAGAAATGAAAGGTGAATGAAAATAAAAAAAGTTATAACAGTTATTCATACATGCCACCATCATTTAAGATGAAAAGTGCAACTTCAAAAGCCAAGACATAGTTGTCAATCATGAGAAATGTTTGTTATCGTCTCAACAAGAGTGTTCTTCTATACTAGAATCATTCTTTGTTGCCCACTAGAATAAGGCACCATAATAGAAGCTCGATGCAAAACCAAGGGCAATGGCACAGTTAAGAACCTACACATGCAGCACACATACCTCTTCTCCATCACTTTTCAAGGACACATTGCGATATGCTTCAAAAAGCAACTTTTGTTCAACGACATCTTTCATGGATTTCAACTCATTCATCAGCTTCCCCGCAAGAGACTCCATGTCTTGCATCTGCCGCTGTGAGAAAGCAATAGCATTTTCGGAACAACTTTGAATGGATGCACACCCAGAACTGGGGTTAGGTAGTGTGTGGGAAAAACGAGGACCCTCAAGGTTGACTTTGGTGTTCTGCGATTTCTTTATGACACTTCTGGGACTTATGATGACTTTTCTCTGGCTAACCTGCCCATCCCCTCCATGATTAACAGTTTTTTTAGCATGCTGGATATCTGATCTTATAGGTGAAACCTTTTTCCCAGTTTGTTTTTCAAAGAGCAGCCCCTTGCATTCTGAACCAATTGCAAGAGAATGATTAGAGGCATCGTGGACATGAATATCAAAAGATTTAGGAGAAGAAGAAGAAGACAATGTGGTTAAGACAGTGTGATATTTCCAAAGCCTTATGCAAGAGCCCTTACAAGTCCTCTACCTCTAACCATTCTATACTCTTAAGAGGCAATAGCTAAAGAAAGCAATTTCTACAAAAAACTAAATTGTCCTCAGAGGCATGAGAAGAAAGAGAAGCTTTTAAAATGGCGGCCGGAGTGTGAATTTTAAGCACATTTGCATTGCCAAAAACAAGTTCACTAGTGTTCATATCTCAAAAATATAGGGAACTCCCCCCCCCCCAGCCCCAACTATTCACCTTGTAATAAACATTTGAAGAAGGTTTATTAAATTTCACCTCAAGCAATCATTTTCTTCTGCTTTTGCAGTTAAAAGAGCATTACCATATATAAATATGCTTTACTTGGTTCTTTTATGCTAGTCTCATAAAGTACTCTTAAACAACAGAGTAGGCTTCCTGAAATCCAATCGTGCAAGGAAGTATATACTTTTATAACATCAGAGCAATTCATGCATTTGACTTACCATATTTGTCAACATCATCTGATAATTCAACTGAATTCATTGCCAAGCATAATTGTTCTTGAGAAGACGGACAGATGGCCTGCAGTTGAACAATTAACTTTAAATGATTCCAGCAAATATATATGAAACTAAGATATCTTGCAGAAAACTATCTCTAACCTTTCGTGTTGAGAGAAGCCTTTCTGGAGGCTGGTGTGGTTCTGATGTTGAAATTGTGTCAGCGCTATCAAAAGTTTGGTTCTCTGGAGAGGACTGACTTTCTTCATCAGCAATTGGAGACGTTGAAGCTTGCTTCTCCTCAATCTTCAATAATTCATCCTCCATGCTCCCACAGTGTAAGCCACTTTTTATTACATCATTCAAGGTACATGTTAAAGGTTCCTCCTCATCAGCTATAATATCTTCAGTTGAAATTAAATGGCCATCAGACTTCAACAAAGTAATGGAATTCTGGGAACTGCTACAGTTCTTGTCAGGCATACTCAGAGAACTATCTTGCTCATGTGAAAAATCTGCCTTAGATTTATCCGCAGAGTGGACAATATCAAATTCATGGAGAGGTCCAATATATCCAGTAGAACATTCAATAGCCACATCAGGAACTCCAACAACAGAATTACTGCTTTGATCAGATTCCTCTTCCATGCTGGAAGAACTTCTGAAAAGGTTACACGCATCTGTATTTTGATCATCAGAAGGTGAATTTCTGCAAGAATGTGCTTCCATAATCTCCTTTCCCTTCTGTGCCAAAGAAGGCAAATCTAGAAACTCTAGACAATGCAATTCTAGAGGTTCTAACTTAACACTCACGCCATCTGATGGAAGAAGCATAGAGGTGGGCTCAGCGTCCTCCAAGTGATCGTAGGAAATCTCATTGGTAACACACTTTAAGCATTCTTCTGCCGACAATAGTGATTCTCTAACTTCATGCTGAACCATCATCTTTTGAAATCCATTTGAAGCTCCACCACCAGGACTTGGTACCTCATTGTGGCCAATGCATGAATCATCAGCAGAAGGTTCTCTTTGGCATCCTAATTCTTCAGCATCTGGAACCTCAACTTTGACACGAATAACTGGAGCTAATTTACCACCAACTTGCGGGGAATCTTCAGAAACAAGATTTGGTTCGGATTTAATATCAAAGACAGTTGTTGAAGAGGAAACAACTCTTCCCTTCATGCGCTTCCTTTTAGCCTTCAATTTCCTTGAATATTTCAGTTTCAAATTGATAATGGGCTCATTAAGATCAGATTCATCTTCCACTTGCTTTTCATTGTCAAATGGCAGATTAGAATTCTCATCACTGTGACTAAATTTCCTTTTCTTTTCTTGGAACCTTTCTTTGAGCTGTTTCAATGTGGTGTCATCATCCAAATCACTGTCCAAATCACATTTAGAGTTCTGAACATATTCATCTGTTTCAGGTTTTAATTCCCTTAAGGTTCTATCAACCACTGGAAAACATGGAACTTCACATTTCACATGTTCACGGTCAAACACTGGACCTGTATGCAAACTATCGGAGTTGATTGTAGGAGGTTGCTGCAGTGTTTTGGCATTTTTACCCTCATATACATCCTTTAAAGTCTTGAATGAGAGAGCAGGCCTTCCATGAGAATGTGTATTGCGAACTTTAATCACCAAACCACCTCTTATAGCTTGGATGAAATGCGTATTACCACAACTCCTTAGCCCCATCATTTCAGACAAGAGAAGTTTCCCTCTTTCTATCTCCTTAGAGAAGCGCAATACTGTGATACAATGATAATACAAATGAGTTCAATTCAACACCAGAATCACAGATAATGAGCTGCCAAACTTGACTACAAAGCAAGCTGGAAGTTAGTTTCGTTTTTGTGTGGAGAAAGCCACAAAATTTCTTTTTCACATTTCTAAATTACAGAAGCTGGAGACCACCACGCTACAGACGCAAGCTCACCAACTTTTATCTTTGAGCTGATATGTATGTCCACACATAGTAATTAAGAAAATGTTAATCGTGCAAAGCATGATGGTTCATAAGCAAAAGAATGATATGTTAAAGAGTTATGACTGAACTAGGCTCAGGCTTGCTCCAAGAAAAATTCTCATTACCAGTTTGTAGAAAGAAACACATCAAAAGAAGACAAAAATCAATCAGGGAAAGAGCACACACTTAATCCATAGCTCTGACACGCACAAGACTACATTCCCAAATAACAAAATTAAAAAAAATAAAATATATATATATATATATATATTCATTAACATTTAACAAGGAAGCTCTCTAACACCTCATTCAATTTATAAACCAATGCCTTAGCCAAACTCACAATAAACTTAGAAAGTAAGCCTCAGAAATTCCAGATCCAAGCATAAGTTCAAATCAAAACCTATATGAAATATCTCGGGGAAAAAAAATATTTATTGAACTACTGGAGATACGTTTCACTACAGTCAGATGATAGATTTCTTCAGATCTAGCATATTAACCAATATTAAAATGTCAAATATATATGCATCAAAAACACATTAGGACAAACATAGGCAGCAACCTTCCCAGTCAAGCATTGCCATCCGTCTTTTATAAATATTAAGTAAATAAGCCTTTCGATTCAGATGCCTACCATCCGAAAACCAAAATATTAAATCAAAATCCGCGCAACCATTGAATTGATATCGGTGGCTAAAACCCGGAGATTCCAAAAATCTAAACTGACGAGTAATATTGAAATTAAATGCAGAAACCAATGCAAGTAAACTCCCGTGAAGAGCGAATCTGAAGCTCACCTTGCGCTGAAGCCGCGAAAATCAGAGAGAGAGGGAGAGGAAGAAGTGGGGAGAGAGATGACTTTTGGTGAAATTATAGGGAATATTCACCACTGGGGGTGTTTTAATCTCTCGCGGCAAATTGCTTGGCGGGAAATAGGGATTTGTCGTTCAAAAATCCGCCTGAGGAAACATGGCAACCGGATGGATTTGGGCGGGTTTCTCAAATTGGGACTTCAACCCGCTAAGAATTTTGTGAATCCGTTGACATTTGACATGTTTAAAAGTATATTTAGAAATAATATCATCATAACATTTTAAATGAGAAAAATATATTCATTATTATAAAACTTACATATATTTTTAATTTCTAAAAATTAAAATGTTTTTATTATTTTTATATGTATCAAAATCATAAGCTATTTATTAATACTATTTTTTATATTATAAAAATATTGTATTTATATGTATGTAATGTATAGTTTTGTATATGATTATAGATTTTATAAAGATATACATAATAAATTAAAAATAAATACAATATGAAATAGATCGAATGTGAATTCAGTTCGAAGTCTAAAACTAAAGAATTAAACATATTTATATAAGATGCTTGTTAATTTTATATATATTGAAGACATAAGCTATTTATACATATTGTACTATTTATAGAAATTATATTTATGTTTATGATATTTGTATATACATCTGTAAATATATAAATGCATAATAAAATAAAAATAAATATAATACTTTAACAAACCGAATCCGAGTTTACTTCAAGTCCAAAGCTTAAGGTATAATTTCCTTTTTTCTATTCTTAAATTTAAAAGATAAACTTTTTTAAAAAAATGGTAGTTAAATAGCGATGATGGTAATTAATGAGAATGATTAAAAAGACTGTTTTGTCCCTGAATTTTTAAAATGTCCTAACTGAACGAAGATTCCCGTCTTTTTATTCAAATATTGAACCAACCCGAAGAACCTGACCCATGACGCGGATTATTAACCGTCGATGGATTATAGATCTAAGGAACATCAACTTGTCATCTTGATTTATATAAAAAAGGATAGTTATTGCCTATAAAACGAAAAATTGCACAATAGTAGGTCATGTGATATTTACCATATATCACTTGAGTTCTTAACTTTACATTTAAGCTCTCATTTGATCACCTCAGTAATTCACTAACTTAAGCATCGGACGGTCTTAGTTGAGGGTGATTTTAACTAGCCTGATATATGCTCTTGTGATTAGGTTAGAGATCCAAATCACTTATGCAGAGAGTGATCCAATCAAAAATCGTGATCGTGAGCAAGGGCATTTTGAAAATTGGATTCAAAATTTATACCTCAAGATTCCGAGCCGCATCAAATAGTATAATCACATTCATGTGAGAATATTATATTGCGGCATTGAGGGAAATTCCCTGATCTTTTGACACAAATTGAGCAACAATTCCTGAAATATGTATAGATTTTCCTATTACTAGGATAATAGAAAATAAAATACTATACATTTCTGAAAAATAGTATCCAGATTGTATCATATTTATCACTGAGATAATTTAAAAAATTTGAATATCTGAGAGAAAATTTGATACAATAAATTTAGAGAGTAATTTGAAGAATAAATGTACATATAAAATAAAGAAGGATGAGCCACTAAGTTTAGTTGGAGCATCTCGAATAATATACGATATAAAAAGATACAATTAAAAATACATAAGTAAAATTAGCATAAAATTTGCATCTTTTAAGTATGACATTTGGGGAAAATGTAATAACTTTATGTGTAAAAATTTACCATTATAAATCATATAAACCTTAAAATAAACAATTAAAAATGTTTTAGTGTTAACCAACAAAATTGTATTGCAAGTAGAATAGAATGGGGGAAAAATTTTATATGTACTAATATTATTGATTTGAGCTTTATTAACACTTCAACGTGGATTTCATTAGGGTGAAAATTTGATGCATGCGAGAAAATGCCTTTAACAATAACAAATGGTTTGATTGTAAAGAAGTCCTTCAATTATTCAAATTTTATTTCTTCAAGAAATTTACAAACAATAAATAGTTTGGGCTTTGAGCGATTGTCCTTCCACACAAAATTATTGAATCACTGAGGTCGATTTTTGTTCCTATTTCGACGAGTATGTTATGCAGTCAAGTTCTCAAGTCGATTCCTTAACAAAAATAAAAATATCAATAAACTGTTATAAAATGAATTTAGAGGATTCAATCAATTGTCTTCGTTGTGGGATATTATTGAGAAATAGGTGAAAATTGACCCACTGCCTGTTATTCATTGCCTAATTCTTATTACAAGTTTGATACATAGTCTATCATACTTCTTCTTCTTCTTCTTTTTCTTTTCTTTTTTTTTTTTTTTGATAAACAGTCTATCATACTTCACTTATTGATTTTTATCAATAAGTATGCAATGTATATAAATAAAAACATTATATAACAAATGAAAATTTGACAAAATTATATAAATGTTTGCACGTGCAAATGAATTTAAAAAAAACTATTAAATTAAGTTGGTTTACATATTTGATGAGTCAAAAAGAAGAAGAAAAAAAAGATTTACATTTTATTGGTACGCAATTAATTCAAAAATTATAAATATGAAAATTCAAAATTTAATGAGAATTACGTAATTGTTGTGCAAAAATTATTTCCCATATATAATTGAACCTTATTATATAAGTGCGGATATGTTTGAAAAATGCATTAAAAAGTCATTAAATTTGATTAATTACTATATTTTTAATAATTTAGCAAATTTAAAAAATGGGTGAATTGCATTTTACCCCTCTGTGTTAGTCATAAATTGCAAAAAAGGCCCATATGAAAAAATAATAGGCAATGCACCTCATTGTGATTTTAAAAAATAGGCACACGCCCCCCCCCCCCCCCTTTGTGATTTGATGCAATTTAACCATAATTTTAATGTATAAAGACTATACTACCCCTAATTCCTTCATATATTATCAATTTTATTTATTTATTCTTTTTAAATATATTTTTATATATCTTTTTCATCTCCTTCATACCAATTTTTTTATTTTTAAATTTAAAAACTATTTTTAATTTTTTTGTTTATTCATCTTTCTAATTTATTCTTCTTGTTTATTTATATATATTATATATACAAATATAAATATATAATATAATAAACATAATATAATATATAATATAATACATTATAAATACATAAATATTTATGTATATATTTATACATAATATATTACTAAATAGATATTTTTATTATGTTTTATATAATAAACCCCACCCCCACCCCCATCTTAAAATTTTATCTATAAAATTTAAATAACTTTTGTTTATATCTTTTCTCTTTCTAATTATTTATTTCAAATTAAATATTATATATATTTATGAAAATATAGATTATATTTATATAAATATATTTTTATCTCCTTCATACCAATTTTTTTATTTTTAACTCTAAAAACTGTTTTTAATTTTTTGATTATTCATCTTTCTAATTTATTCTTTTTTTATTTATATATATTATATACAAATATAAATATATAATATATAATATAAAACATAATATATATATATAATACATTATAAATACATAAATATTTATGTATATATTTATACATACTATATATTACTAAATAAATATTTTATATCATATTTTATATAATAATATTTTATAAAATTTAAATAACTTTTGTTTATATATTTTTTTTCCAATTATTTATTATGGATATAAATATTGTATATATTTATGAAAATATATATTATATTTATATCCATATATATTTTTTATAAGATGTTTATATTTATATATTTATTACCATATATATGATAATATATATATAATTATTTAATATTTAATAATCTACCCCCAACCCACCCCCCCTCCCCAAACCTAACGGCTGCCATGGCAGCCCGTAAGGCCAGATCTGGCCAGACCTTTGGATCTGGCCGCTGGCCACATTTTTCAATTTTTTTTTTTTAATATATATGCAGGCGGCCATGGCAGCATCCATGGCTACCTGGCTGCTGCTGGAATGAGGCAACCGCCATGGCCGCTTTCGTTGGCAGCCATGGCCGCTACTGGTGTGGTGGGGGAGGGTTGGGTGGGTAGTGGGTTATATATATATAAATATGTATATATAATACATATATATATATATTTATATATAAATATGTATATGTAGGTATATTTTTATATATTTTTATATTTTATATATATATTTTTTAGATAGAAGTAATCTGAACCGTTAATTTTTTTTAATAAATTCAACGGTTGATTTTAAGGGGCAAAATTGACATTTCATCACCAAAAACCCTAGAACCAACCTCACTTGCCGCGCGTAATTTGCACCGCCAGTCAGAGGGGGGTAATTTGCTATTTTTTTAAAAATATAGGGGGGACATTGCCTATTGTTTTTTCATAAGGGAGGTTTTTGCTCTTTTTCATTATCACATGGGGGTAAAACCTAATTTACCCTTTAAAAAACCCACAATTAATAGTAAGCAATAAGGGAATTATTTTAACGGTTAATTAGAAAAAAATCCCTAATCCTACTTTCATTTTAGTGATCAGTCCCTATTTGAATTTTTACACACTAAACTCCCCATTTTTTTACAAAATTTAGAAATCACTCCCCATATCTTTTAAAAAGACCCATATATCCTTGTAGTTGGAAAGAAAAACAAAAATACCTGAGAAATGCGTTTTCTCTTCAAGAAGAACGCTTTCCTTTTTCTTTTTTTTTTTTTCCGGAAATCGACGACTTCTCCAAGCGGCCAAACAAAAGGGCGCGAAACCGTTCCTCTGCCATTGACGCAAGAAGAATAAGAGGGAGGGGGGGGAACACCAAAATTTCTATCATTTTTCTGCGACAATGGAAAGAGAAACAGCGGCAACAAGAAGCAAAGTACAAAAAGAACTGAGCAAAAGAAACAAAGGTATATTTTCTGCATTTACAGTTTTAAATGTCTGTGATTTTTCATTGTTAGACTTATTTCTTGTCTATTTTCTCATGTTTATGGTTTTTATTCCTTTTTTAGTTGTCAAACACTTGAACTCATTTGATATATATATATATATATATATATTATTTTTGTTGTGAGATGGGAAGTTTCTGATTTGTACTTGAAAGGCATGAAAGTTGTACTTCACATTTTTGGGATTTATACTTCGTTTTACCTGAAATTATAAGTTGAAATCATCTGAAAGTGGTAGTATATTATATGTAGTACAAAACATCAAAGCTTGCAGTACACATTAGGCAAAATTGTAGTATATAATTTGTGTAACTACAGTACATTTTAGAAGCAAATGTAGTATAAACATTAAAGTTTGCAGTACACATTAGGCAAAAATGTAGTATATAATTTGTATAATTGTAGTACATTTTAGAAGTATTTGTAGTACAAAAACATTCAAGCCTGTAGTATACATTAATTAAAAGTGTGGTATATAGTCAGTGTATCTGAAAAACATTTTAGAAGCAATTTTAGTACAAAACATTTAATCCTGCAATATATATTAAATGAAAGTGCAGTATATTTTAGAAGCAACTGTAGTATAAAATATTCAAACCTGCAATATTTTTTGTCCATCATGTTGGTGATATTTGTACTTAATGTGCTGATATTTTGTACTCCATATTGGTGATATTTGTACTTAATGTACTGATATTTTGTATTCCATGTTGCTGATATTTGTACTTAATACGCTGATCTTTTGTATTCATGTTGGTGATATTTGTACTTAATGTGCTGATATTTTGTACTCCATATTGGTGATATTTGTACTTAACGTACTGATCTTTTGTACTCCATGTTGGTGATATTTGTACTTAATGTCCTAATCTTTTGTACTTCAATAGTTGATACTTTGTATCTAATGTGATGTTGTTTTGTACCCCAGGAGACAGAAGACATCAGCACAATCCAGGTAGCGGATGAACCACCCAACTCAAATATTGAATCGCCTGATCCCTATAAAGGAAGAACTGATTATTGAGTTCGTGCTCATATTCCAGTAAAAGAATTTGAGTATAATACGAGGGCAATAATGGTGTTATGTTGAAGTACACTTCAATTAAATTGAAACTGGGCAGTGAATTTGAGTACAATATGAGGGAAATGAAGTACAAACGTAGAGCAAACAAAGTATAAATGATGTTATGTTGAAGTACACTTTAATTAAATTGAAACTGGACAGTGAATTTGAGTACAATATGATGGAAATGAAATACAAACGTAGAACAAATAAAGTATAAATGGTGTTATGTTGAAGTACACTTCAATTAAATTGAAACTGAGCAGTGAATTTCAGTATAATATGAGGGAAATGAAGTACAAACGTAGAACAAACAAAGTATAAATGGTGTTATGTTGAAGTACACTTCAATTAAATTGAAACTGAGCAATGAGTTTGAGTACAATATGAGGGAAATGAAGTACCAACTTAGAACAAATAAAGTATAAATGGTGCTATGTTGAAGTACACTTCAATTAAATTGAAACTGGACAGTGAATTTGAGTACAATATGAGGGAAATGAAGTACAAAGTAGAACAAACAAAGTATAAATAGTGTTATATTGAAGCACACTTATTACAATTGAATAATTAGTCTCTAATAATTATAGTGATGATCAAGTACAATATTTTGAGATTATCGAATAAGGCGAAGTACATATTTGTACGGGTGATAGGGTGGATATATCATCAAATGCTCATTTGTTTACATCTTTGAAAGCATAAGTATTATTTACATTATTGCGATTGATAACATTCATTCGTTGAACACTAGTGGTTAACACTTTAAAACTTTAACATTATTTTATTCATATGATAAATATTACACACATTTTTAGAGTTTGGTTATTAATTACCAAGACTTAAAAAGCAAATCATGGAACAAATTTCAATTCAACAATATTAGTAAAAATATTAAGGAATGAAGTACATAATGGCCAAAATGAAGTACAAATGTCATAAAATCAAGTATAATTCTCCCAGATTGGGGTACAAAATAATTGATATCTCGGAAAACATGCAAAAATGTTAATTTCACGCTAAATCAAATACATAATTGCCGAAATGAAGTACAAATGTCATGAAATCAAGTATAATTCTCCCAGATTAGGGAACAAAATAACTAATATCTCGGACAACATGCAAAAATGCTAATTTCACGCTAAATTAAATACATAATTGATGAAATGAAGTACAAATGTCATGAAATCAAGTATAATACTCCCAGATTGGGGTACAAAATAATTGATATCTCGAACATGCAAAAATGCTAATTGCACGCTAAATAAAATACATAATTGCCTAAATAAAGTACAATTGTCAAGAAATCAAGTATAATTCTCCCAGATTGAGGTACAAAATAACTGATATCTGGAATAACATGCCAAAATACTAATTTCACGCTAAATCAAATACATAATTGCCGAAATAAAGTACAAATGTCAAGAAATCAAGTATAATACTCCCAGATTGGGGTACAAAATAACTGATATCTCGGATAACATGCAAAAATACTAATTTCACGCTAAATCAAATACACAATTGCCGAAATAAAGTACAAATGTCAAGAAATCAAGTATAATACTCCCAGATTGGGGTACAAAATAACCGATATCTCGGATAACATGCAAAAATACTAATTTCACACTAAATCAAATACATAATTGGCGAAATGAAGTACAAATGTCATGAAATCAAGTATAATTCTCCCAGATTTGGGTACAAAATAGTTGATATCTCGGACAACATAATTCTTGTATTTAAATAACCGCAAAGTAGACACCGCATAATTCTAAACTCCTGAGCATCCTTGAATGTCTGACCCTCTCCATTTATGCAATTCCTCCATGCATCAATTGAGTTGCTAATTAAAGCTGATTCATTGTGCGATGCATTGGTCGAACCAATTTCCTCCTCGACTGCATCCCTTGAGGTTGACAAATGAAGTACAATTTTAGGTAAAATAAAGTACAATATGTAGAATAAATTAGAATAAATCAGTATGATCGGGTACTTTCAAATAAACGAAGTACAATTTCAGAACAATAGAAGCATAAAACGCTATCAATTGTAGTACAATTTTGGATAATCAATAAGTAAAGCACTTGAAGTATAGAACTTTAGGTAAAATAAAGTATAAAATTAATAGAACTTTATAAAACTTAAATAATGGAGTACAATTTTACGTAAAAGGTTAAGTATAATTTTATATAAAAAGAATAACAATTTTAGAACACTTGAAGTATAAAACCTTAGCAATTACAGTACAATTTTTGGATAATCCATTAGTAGAACACTTGAAACTTAAATAATAGATTCAGATAACTGAAGTACAAGTTTAGATAAAATGAAGTATAATTTCAGAACACTTGAAGTACAGAACTTCAATGAATAGAGTACATATTTAGGTAAAATGAAGTATAATTTCAGAAAACAGAAGTACAATTTTATATAAAAAGAAGTACAATTTCAGAATACTTGAAGTATAAATCCTTAGCAATTGCAGTACGATTTTGGATAATCCATTAGTAGAACACTTGAAATATAAAACTTAAATAATAGATTCAGATAATTGAAGTACAAGTTTAAATAAAATGAAGTACAATTTTAAATAAAATGAAATACAATTTCAGAACACGTGAAGTATAAAACCTTAGCAATTACAGTATAATTTTTGATAATCCATTAGTAGAACACTTGAAGTATAAAACTTAAATAATAGATTCAGATAACTGAAGTACAAGTTTAGATAAAATGAAGTGCAATTTCGGAACACTTGAAGTATAGAACTTCAATGAATAGAGTACATGTTTAGGTAAAATGAAGTATAAAATAAAGCATAATTTCAAAAAATAAAAGTACAATTTTAGATAAAGTAAAGTACAATTTCAAAACACTTGAAGTATAAAATCCTAGCAATTGCAGTATAGTTTTGGATAATCAATAAATAGAACAATTGAAGTATAGAACTTCAATGAATGGAGTGCATATTTTGGTAAAATGAAGTATAATTTCAGAAAATCAAAAGTATAATTTTAAATAGAAGACGTATAGTTTGGGAACACTTCAAGTATAAACTGCTAGAAGTTGTAGTATAATTTTGGATAATCCATTAGTAGAACACTTGAAGTATAAAACTTACATAATAGAGTACAATTTTTGTGAGATGAAGTACAATTTTAATTGCAATGAAGTATAATGTAGAACGCTCCAAGCAGAGAAAGATTTTCAAATAAACAGAGTACAATTTCAGAACACTTCAAGTACAAAACTTTACAAACTGCAGTACAGTTTAGATTATGTAAAAGTATTACTTTAAAATATCACTGCTCTTCTTTGCACTGCTGCTTGATTCATCATTTTGGTTTACCAGGATGTTCATCTTCAATGTCAAATGCAGTAAGACCATATTTATGACATTATATGGAGCTAGTCTTTGTAGCGTCAACTCTCCAACACTTGATTGAACACTCCTCATTCACTACTAGTTGACATTGTCGAAAAAATACAAGAAACTCAGAAGCAACTGAGAAGAAACTGAGAAGAAGAAGAAACCCGAAAATGATGAAAGTAAAAGGAAAAGAAGACAATGCAGATGTGGGGTTGGTGGTTGTTGGCTCCGACGATTATTCTCATTCCCGCTGTAGAGTTTGTTGCATTTTTTCTATTCTTTCTGTTCTTTCTGTTTCTGGTAGTGAGCGTATGATAAGGTTTACTGTTTGCTTGTGTGAATGAAGAAGATGTGAGAAAAAATGAGTGAAAAATATTATACTTAAGGGCGTTTTTGTCAAATCAAGTGAGTAGGGAGTGATCTCTAACAATTTAACAAAACTAGGGAATTTCTTCTAACAAAAATCAAGTGGGGAAATAAGGGACACTTATTAAAAGGTACCAAATGCACTTTCCAATTTCATGATCAGTCCCCACTTGATTTTTGTTAGAAAAAACTCCCTAGTTTTGTTAAATAGTTAGAGATCACTCCCTACTCACTTAATTTGACAAAAATACCCTTAAGTATCATATTTTTCATACATTTTTTCTCACTTCTTCTCCAACCGGATGAGCAAACAGTAAACCCTATCATAAACTCATTACCAGAAACAGAAAGAACAGAAAAAACGCAACAAGCTGCATGGCGAGAGCCAAAAACCACAAACCCAACAACTGCATTGTCTTCTTCTCTTTTTATTTTCATCATTTACGGGTTTCATCTTCTTCTCAGTTTCTTCCCAGTTGCTTCTGAGTTTCTTATATTTTTCCGACAATGTCAATCAGTAGTGAAGCAAGTGTGCTCAATCAAGTGTTGGGGAGTTGCCGCTACAAAGACCAGCTCCATATAATGTCAATTAAGGATAGTATGACTTTAATGGATATGTACATTAATCTCACAAGAAAATGGAGTGGAATCAAAGCAGAGCACTTCAGTTTGCAATATATAGCTCCACATCAAAGGTTGTACGTGAGTTTAACTGATGACGATGATGTCATGAATATGGTCTTACTGCATTTGACATTGAAAATGAACATTGTTGACATCCTGGTAAACTGAAAGGATAAATCAAGCAGCAGAGAAAAGAAGAGCAGTGATGTTTTAAGGTAATACCTCTATAGAATCTCAACTGTACTATAGTTTGTAAAGTTTTGTACTTGAAGTGTTCTAAAATTGCACTCTGTTTATTTGAAAATCTTTCGGTACTTGGAGCGTTCTAAATTATACTTCATTGTAGTTAACATTGTACATCATCTCACAAAAATTACACTTTATTATGTAAGTTATATACTTTAATTGTTCTATACTAAACGATTATCTAAAACTGTACTGTAACTTGTAGAGGTTTATACTTGAAGTGTTCCAAATTGTACGTAATCTAAACAAAATTATACTTTCTGTTTTCTGAAATTATTCATTTAACCAAAACTGTACTGAAGTTGCCAGGGTTTTATACTTCAAGTGTTCAAAAATTGTTCTACACTTTACATAAACTGCACTTCTATTTTTTAAAATTATACTTCATTTTATACATCATTTTATATATGTCTGTACTCTTGTCACTGAAGTTATATACTTCAGGTGTTCTGAAATTGTACTTCATGTAAACAACACTCCATTCATTGAAGTTCTATACTTCAAGTGTTCGAAGTTGGACTTCACTTTATACTTCAGTTGTTCTGAAATTATACTTTATACTTTCAAAAGTTGTACTTCGAATTTCTGAACTTATATTTCAGTTCTTACATAATTTCACCTAAATCTGGTATATTCTTTTCATTGAAGTTCTATACTTCAGGTATTCCGAATTTGTACTTCACTTTGTTAATATTGTACTTCTATTTTTTGAAATCATACTTCATTTTATACACCATTCTACCTAGACTTATACTCCATTCATTAAAGTTCTATACTTCAAATGTATAAAGTTGTACTTCATTTTATCTGAACTTGTACTTTAATTATCTGAGCATATTATTTAACTTTTAAGCGTGTACTAATGTATCATCCCGAAATTATACTACAAGAGCCAAGGTTTTATCTAGATTTGTACTCTTTCATTTGAAGTTCTGTACTTCAGGTGTTCCAAATTGTACTTAGTTTTATTTTAACTCGTACTTCAATTTTCTGAGTCTCTTATTTAATTTTCAAGTGTTCTACTAACGAATTATCCAAAAAATTGTACTGCAATTTCTGCATTTTGTACTTATATTGTTATGAAATTGTACTTCGTTTATTGAAATTATACCACAATGATGAATTATTCTACATAAAATTATACTTCATTTGTCAACCTCAAGGGATGCAGTCAATGAGGAAATTGGTTCGACCAATGCATCGCACAATGAATTTGCTTTAATTAGCAGCTCAATTGATGCATGGAGGAATTGCATATATGGAGAGGGTCAAACATTCAAGGATGCTCAGGAGTTCAGAATTATGCTTAAGAATCATGCAGTGTCTACTTTACGGTCATTTCAATACAAGAAAAATGACAGCAAAAAAATCATAGCCGTTTGTAGTAACGAAAATTGCAAATGGAGAATCTATGCATCAAGGCATGAAGCTGATAAATTATTTGGCATTCAAAAATGCAATTTAGAGCACACATGTGGGAGGGTAATCTTCGGACAAGGGGACATCCAAAAGCCGATTTCGCTTGGGTTGCTAACGTAGTGAAGGATAAATTGAGATCAGAGCCATGTTATCGGCCCTCTACCATATTGAAAGATATCCACAGAGAATATGGTGTGGAACTTAGGTACCATAAAGCATGGATGGGTAAGGAATTAGCTATGCATGACATCCATGGAGCTGAGAAGGGATCTTATGACAAGTTGAGGTGGTACTGTGACGCTGTGAATAGAACAAACCCTGGAAGTATTGCAGACTGTGAGATTGACCCAATCAGTCAAAAATTTCGTCGGCTATTTATATGTTTCAGTGCCTGCCTTCTTGGTTTTCTTAGGGGATGCAGGCCATTGATATTCTTAGACGACACCCATATTAAAAATAAATACAAAGGAGTCTTACTCAGCGCTGTCAGTAAGGATGCTAATGATAACTTATTCACATTAGCATATGCAGTTGTTGACTCTGAAAATGATATTAATTGGGAATGGTTCTGCTTTAAGCTGAGAAGTGTCTTAGATTCTGAATATCTGCTTGGCTTATCAAGGTTTACTTTCTTCTCCGATCGACATCCAAGTCTTCTCAAGGCCCTCCCCATGATATTTCTCGGTAGCCACCATGCATATTGCTTGAGACACTTAGTGGATAACTTTAAGAAACAGGTAAGTTTCCTCTATATTTGTTTGTGAGACAATTATATGAAATAAACTCTACTTCATAACATTAAGCACATTACTGTTCTATTATTTTAAATTCAGGTATTAAGGAAGTACCCTCTACATAACAAGAAACATTGGTGTTCTGTTTTTATGAAAGCTGCATATGCGCCTACAAGGCAGGAGCATACTCGACATATAGACAGCATCTTGGAGTCAATGCCGCTTGCCAGAGACTTTATTATGTAGTCTGACCCACCATGTTGGGCAAATTCCTTATTCAGTGGAGATCGATGGGGGGTAATAAACAATAATCAAGCAGAAAGCTGGAATAACTGGGTTAAACCTGCCCGATTTATGCCAGTTGCAACCATGGTTGATCACATACGCATGCAAATAATGGTTATGATGCATGATAGATGAGAAGAATCTCATAAGATGGTTGGTCAATTATGTCCCAAGCAAGAGAAGAAGTTGGCAATCAATCATATGCGTTCTCGTAACTTAAAAGTTGTCATGTCTAGCGGTTGGAGCTTTGAGCTGATTGAGCAGGATAAATTGTATGCCGTGGATTTACAGAGCAGAGTTTGTTCTTGCGGAGCATGGCAGATTGATAAAATACCATGCAGACATGCTTGTGTTTGTATTGAGTCAAAGTCACTTTCACCGTATGACTTCACCGATCAATACTACCGAGTTGAGATGTATCAACAAGCATACCAAGCAGTTATAAACCCTATTCCTACGTTTGATATGCATATGTTCCCTGTAGATGATGATGACATTATTTATGCACCTGATTGTCTATCTCAGCCTGGGCGTAGAAGGACATGGAGGATTCCATCACAGATTGAGAAACGTGTAATTAAGTGTAAAAGGTGTGGTAGAACAGGGCATAATAGTTGCACTTGCAAAGAATCAGTAAACTAGTTAACTTTTGTACCTGAATCAGGGCTAATTGTACTTGATTTGTTCTCATTTGCACCTCAATTGGGCAACTTTGTACTTAATATAGCGTGAAATTAGCATTCTTGCATGTTTTCGGTACACTAGTTAACTTTTGTACCTCAATCATGGCTAATTGTACTTGATTTGTTCCCATTTGCACCTCAGTTTGGCAACTTTGTACTTAATATAGCGTGAAATTAGCATTCTTGCATGTTTTCGGTACACTAGTTAACTTTTGTACCTCAATCAGGGCTAATTGTACTTGATTTGTTCCCATTTGCACCTCAGTTGGGCAACTGTGTACTTAATATAGCGTGAAATTAGCATTCTTGCATGTTTTTGGTACACTAGTTAACTTTTGTACCTCAATCAGGGATAATTGTACTTGATTTGTTCCCATTTGCTTTTTTATTCTTTGTAATTATTAACCAAATTATTGAAGTATATGCTCAATATTTTTCATATGAATAAAATAATATTAAAATTTTTAAGTTGTTAATCACTTGTGTTCAACGGATGGATGTTATCAATTGCAGTAATGAAAGAATACTTATGCTTTCAAAGATGTAAAGAAATGAGAATTTGCCGATGATGTCCACCCTATCATCCATACAAATTGGTACTTCACTATATCCGATAATATCAAATTATTATACTTGCCTATCATTACAATTATTGTGGAATAATTATTCAGTTGCCATAAGTGTACTTTAGGAAAACAAATCTTATACTTTTCTTTTTCGAATTTGTACCTCATATCTCCAGAATTGTACTGAACTGTACTTAGTATTCCGCGAATTGTACTCAAGATCGCCGCCTTGTTTCAGTTGCATTTGAGTGTTCTTCAGCGAAACGCATTTTATACTTTCTTTTTCCGGGTTTGTACCTCATTGCCCTCAATTGTATTCACTGAAATCCGCCGCCCAGTTTCATTTGAATTGAGGCGTACTTCAACGAAGCACATTTTATACTCTCTTTATTCTGAATTGTACTTAGTTTTCCGCGAATTGTACTCAATATCCCTGCCTTGTTTCAGTTGCATTTGAGTGTTCTTCAGCGAAACGCATTTTATATTTTCTTTTTCCGGGTTTGTACCTCATTGCCCTCAATTGTATTCACTGAAATCCGCCGCCCAATTTCATTTGAATTGAAGCGTACTTCAACGAAGCACATTTTATACTCTCTTTATTCTGAATTGTACTTAGTTTTCCGCGAATTGTACTCAAGATCCCCGCCTTGTTTCAGTTGCATTTGAGTGTTCTTCAGCAAAACGCATTTTATATTTTCTTTTTCCGGGTTTGTACCTCATTGCCCTCAATTGTATTCACTGAAATCCGCCACCCAGTTTCATTTGAATTGAAGCGTACTTCAACGAAGCACATTTTATACTCTCTTTATTATGAATTGTACTTAGTTTTCCGCGAATTGTACTCAAGATCCCCGCCTTGTTTCAGTTGCATTTGAGTGTTCTTCAGCGAAACACATTTTATACTTTCTTTTTCCGGGTTTGTACCTCATTGCCCTCAATTGTATTCACTGAAATCCGCCACCCAGTTTCATTTGAATTGAAGCGTACTTCAACGAAGCACATTTTATACTCTCTTTATTATGAATTGTACTTAGTTTTCCGCGAATTGTACTCAAGATCCCCGCCTTGTTTCAGTTGCATTTGAGTGTTCTTCAGCGAAACACATTTTATACTTTCTTTTTCCGGGTTTGTACCTCATTGCCCTCAATTGTATTCAAATTTCCTGCCCTGTTTCAATTGAATTTAAGTTATAAATAATTAATGGAAAATTACACTTACATACCAAAAAATATTATAAACAAATTATGCTTCAATTTACACATGTATTTACATACAAGTGATTCAAATCTTGGCATTTTCATGAGTTAATATTCTATAAGCCATATTTGCACGATATTTATCAATATCAATTGTTCTAGCATCCTTCCAGAACTCGGGGGTGTCTCTAGCAAAACATTCTGCCCAAAGGCATACATAGACACCACAATCCACCGTACCCACTTGCTGCCTGCTTTTTCTCACTTTCAACTGTTCATCCACCCGACTCCCCAATGAAAGCTTCAGGTACCGAGAATAGAATGAAGCCTACAAAAATATTGATCAGTTGTTGACTCCCTACTGTATGAATAAATCATAGGGAAGAAAGCAAACTTACAATGGCAACAACTATCAGTTTGTATCTGGCGGCCATTATTAAATTCATGTATAAGAAAAAACGAGTCGAGGTGTCGAGGACAACCAAGAACCAGTGATGGTGCCGGCAAATCGGTAGGATTATGTAACGACACTCGTTTAAAATATCCACCGTGAGCTCTTCCAAATCTATACAGATGAAGCTGTTAAGTTTAAGCTTAAACTCCACAAATTCTTCATCTGTAATATCCTTGATGTTGCGTTCCTCTAGTCAGTCTAATATATCAGCCTATGAAGTATAAAACAAATGGTTAGACTCATTTGTCACCGTGAGGTAAATAAAGTTAGGAAACTGCCACATACCTGCGCTATTGAGGACGTAAACCACACCTTCTGGTGACCCTTGTTGCCGAAAGATGGGCTACATAAAATCGACATGTAACAGTCCACTATGTCACCGGTAAGTTCTCCTCCAAATAAGAGCTCACAAAGGTCTTTTCCATCCAGAAAATGTCTTGCTCATTCCCATACAGTCACCCTACACAATTGTGAATTGTTAGGTCATATACCAATTTATCCAACAGAAAAACAATAAGCAAATTTTGTTACCTCAAATTATCTTTTTTGACAAAGTTGTCGATGACTTCTCGCTCTTCTACTGGAATAAGAGCAAGTCCTCTATCATCATTCCTTCCTTTATATGGATCGGCCACTTCAGTCTTTGTGATGGTTGGTTCATTTGCCACCTGGGGTGGTTCATCTGCCACTAGGATTGGTTCATCTGCCACCTGGAGTGGTTCATCTGCCACTAGGATTGGTTCATCTGCCACCTAGCTTGGTTCATCTGCCACCTGGATTACAAACCATAGCACATAGGTACAAAGTATCAACTATTGAAGTATAAAAGAAAGCACGTGAAGTACAGATACCACCAACATAGAGTATAAAACTCAAGCACAGACTGTTGAAGTAGAAAAGATAAGCACATGAAGTACGAACATCACCAACATGGTGTACCCTCTACTCAAGCACATTAGGTGTAAAGTGTCAACTGCTGAAGTAGAAAAGATAAGCAAATGAAATACAGACATCACCAACATGGAGTACAAAACTCAAGCACATAGGTATAAAGTGTCAACTATTGAAGTATAAAAGAAAAGCACATGAAGTACAGATACCACCAACATGGAGTACAAAACTCAAGCACAGACTGTTGAAGTAGAAAAGATAAGCACATGAAGTACGAACATCACCAACATGGTGTACCCTCTACTCAAGCACATTAGGTGTAAAGTGTCAACTGCTGAAGTAGAAAAGATAAGCAGATGAAGTACATACATCACCAACATGGAGTACAAAACTCAAGCACATAGGTATAAAGTGTCAACTATTGAAGTATAAAAGAAAAGCACATGAAGTACAGATACCACCAACATGGAGTACAAAACTCAAGCACAGACTGTTGAAGTAGAAAAGATAAACACATGAAGTACGGACATCACCAACATGGTGTACCCTCTACTCAAGCACATTAGGTGTAAAGTGTCAACTGCTGAAGTAGAAAAGATAAGCAGATGAAGTACAGAGATCACCAACATGGAGTACAAAACTCAAGCACATAAGTATAAAGTGTCAACTATTGAAGTATAAAAGAAAAGCACATGAAGTACAGATACCGCCAACATGGAGTACAAAACTCAAGCACAAACTGTTGAAGTAGAAAAGATAAGCACATGAAGTACAGACATCACCAACATGGAGTATAAAACTCAAGCACATAGGTATAAAGTGTCAACTATTGAAGTATAAAAGAAAAGCACATGAAGTATAGATACCACCAACATGGAGTACAAAACTCAAGCACAAACTGTTGAAGTAGAAAAGATAAGCACATGAAGTACAGACATCACCAACATGGTGTACCCTCTCCTCAAGCACAAACTGTTGAAGTAGAATAGATAAGCACATGAAGTACAGACATCACCAACATGGTGTACCCTCTACTCAAGCACATTAGGTGTAAAGTGTCAACTGCTGAAGTAGAAAAGATAAGCAGATGAAGTACAGACATCACCAACATGGAGTACAAAACTCAAGCACATAGGTATAAAGTGTCAACTATTGAAGTAGAAAAGATCAGCACATAAGTGCAAGTATCATCAACATGAAGTATAAGACATCATCCATTAAGTGCAAATGTCAACCAATCAAGTATAAGATATCATAACATTTATTACAAACAGACATGTGACAAATGAAATGCAAGTAGCAAAAAAATAAAACATTAAGTAGTGCACAACACCTTCTTCTCTTCTTGTTCTATGTTTTTTCGTGCACGAGGACGAGGACGATAGGTTTTTGTCACTTGTCTTGCTCTTTTGGCTGGTGTGGTGCTGGGGGGGCTGACAAAATCTGGAGATTTCTATTTTGGCTTTCTGTCTTCTCGATTGCGCACATTTGTCACAATCGAAGACATGACATTTGCCACGTCAATCTTAGATTCCTCGAACTCAGCCGCTTGAATTGGTATATAATGTTCTGTCTTCAAAGGTGTGGGGAAATCTAAAGGATCATGACGTTCTTTGGTTCGACTTTCTTCATCCACCGTGTCTTCAGAATCATCCCCTTCTTTCTGTGCATCATGTACCAAATCAAGTACCCCCTCATGCACATACTCACCAGCTTCCTGCTCAAGCTCCACCCCATCACTCTCTTCCTCCTTACCTTGCTCATTCATTGCTATGTATTCGAATGAAGCAATTTTTCCTTTCAATGATTTAATTTTTTCACCTTTAGCTGTAATAATTGCTTCATATATCGTATGATCACAGATATGGACTTCACTGATGGCAGTACTGGCAGCCTTTGATTTCTTGATCAAATCTGCCAATCCTAATTCTTCTGGAGCAGGGTTGAGGGCTACAACCTATTACAATGGAAATAATTATCAAATTCAAATTATTATACAAAAAATAAATAATGAATTACTACAATTATTACCATATCTGCTGTAACTTGCTTCAATTTATTATCTGCCTGCTCCACATTTTGTGGGAGTTTGCTATCCTTCCACCTGTAAAAGCGTGGAAACTCAAACAAACTCATTGGTGTAGCCAGTGACGGGATGCGTTCATAAACCTATGCCTGTCATTCATAAATCAAAAAATTATACTCACTTGAATATAAATATAATCAATGCTATAGAAAAATAAAGCAAACACTTACCATCAAGCCAACTGTACACCATCGATGTACTTCTTTCTTCTTTCTCCACCTACTCCTAAATGGTTCTTCATATCTTGGACAAGAAAACTGTATACAGCTATGCCCCATGCATACAGACTAACTCTAGACAAATTGTCCAAGTATGGTAGGAGAAATCGTGGAGTCCAATAATTAGATGTTGGAAACAGAATACAATTAAAAATAAAAACTATGTACAACCTACAAAAATTATTCAAGTCCTCCACACTATCCTTATATACATACTCCTCAAGTTTGTTTGCTATTTCGGATCTAGTTATATTCTGCAGCTTTCCAGAAAAAAGGCAGTCAAAGGTTGAAGACTTTATCTTCAATGTTATATCAACAGATTGCCCCACATGAGGCAACCCTAAAACCATTGAAAATTCAGCTGCAGAAAAAGGAACCTCAACCCCCTCCGCAAAATGAAATGAGAGCTTTTTTGGGTCAAACCTCCTAAGTATAGCTTCAAGCCGAATGAAGCTTGAACTTAACTTAGGAATATCCATGTATATATAGAAATGGGTCTTCTTCAATACATCAACATGTTTGGACCCCATCTTGGACTTCACAAGCTCCAATTTACTGTGAAAATATTGGGGGGAGCAACGAGAATAGACATCACAATGTCTTGGCTTTGCTGCAATGACAAAAAAAAATAGTATATAGACAGATAATAAAGTAACCCTTTTAGATAGAGTGTACTAAAAGCTTGAATGTTTTCTAATACACAAGCTTCAAAAATGTACTTTAGAAACATAAAATATATACTACACTCTTAGTTATTCTATACTTCAGGCTTGAATTTTTTATATTACAGTTGCTTCTAAAATGTAATGTAGATACAGAGATTTATACTATAGTTCCATTTAATTTATACTACAGGCTTAAAGGTTTTATACTTTAGTTGCTTCTAAAATGTAAAGCAGATGATGCCTAATGAGTACTGCAAGTGTGAATGCTTTATACTACACTTATGCCTAACGTGTACTGCCAGCCTGAATGTTTTATACTACATTTGTTTCTAGAATGTATTACACCAACAGAGATTTTATACTACATTTTTGCCTAAAGTGTACCCCAAATGCTTCTAAAATGTACTGCAGCTATTCAGATTATATACTACAGTTTGCCTAATGTATACTGTAAGCTTGAATGCTTTATACTACACATATATTTGTTTCTAAAATGTACTACAACAACAAATATTATATACCTCACTTGTGCCTAAAGTGTACTGCCAGTTTGAATATTTTATACTACACTTGTTTCTAAAATGTATTGCACCTACAGAGATTTTATACTAACTTTTATCTAAAGTGTACTCCAGATGCCCATAAAATGTACTGCAGTTATACAGGTTATATACTACCTTTTGCCTAATCTCCACAGAAAGTTTGAATGATTTATACTACGATTATGCCTAAAGTGTACTAACAGTTTGAATATTTTATACTACTTTGCTTCTGAAATGTATTGCACCAATAGAGATTTTATACTACACTTTTGCCTAAAGTGTACTTCAGATGCTTCTAAAAAGTATCGCAACTATTCAGATTATATACTACCTTTTGCCTAATGTATGCTGCAAATTTGAATGTTTTATACTACATACATTTCTTTCTGAAATGTACTGCAGCAACACATATTATATACTACACTTATGTTTAAAGTGTATTGCCAGTTTTAATTTTTTATACTACTTTGTTTCTGGAACGTACTGCACCTATGCAGATTATATACTACATTTTACCTAATGTGTACTGCAAGTTTGAATGCTTTCTACTACATACATTTATTTTCAAAATGTACTGCAACAACGCAGATTGTATACTACACTTATGCTAAAGTGTACTGCCAGTTTGAATGTTTTATACTAAATTTGTTCCTGAAATTTAACTGCATCTACAGAGATTTGATGCTACACATTTGCCCTAAGTGTACTCCAAATGCGCCAACATGTACTGCAGCTATTCGGATTATATACTACATTTTGCCTAATGTGTACTGCAGGCTTAAATGCTTTATACTACATGCGTTTGTTTCTAAAATGTACTGCAGCAACATATTATATACTACACCTATGCCTAAAGTGTACTGCCCGTTTGAATGTTTTATACTGTATTTGCTTCTAAAATGTACAACACCTACACAGATTATATACTACATTTATGCCTTACGTGTAGTACCAATTTTAATATTTTATACTACATTTGCTTCTAAATTGTACTGCATTACCCACATTATATACTACACTTTTGCTAATGTATACTGCATGCTTACATGTTCTGTATTACAGATAACACACTACAACATTCAGATTGTTTTATAATATAATTTCACCATATAATTTTAGTTAAAATGAAGTATAAACCCCTAAAAGGTGAAGTGCAACTTTCATGACCTTTAAGTACAAATCAGAACTTCCCATCTCACAATAGAAATCATACATATATCAAATGGGTTCAAGTGTTTCACGACTAAAAAAGGAATAAAAACCCTAAGCATGAGAAAATAGACAAGAAATAAGTGCAACACTGAAAAATCACGGACATTTGGAGTTTCAAATGCAGAAAACATACCTTTGTTCTTCTTCGTCGCTTCATTTTGTACTTTGCTTCTTTTTGCAATTGTTTTTCCTTCCATTGTCACAGAAATATGGCAGAAATTTTGTTGCTTTTTTTTTTTCACTTCTTCTTCTTCTCGCGTCAGTGGTAGAGGAACGGTTTCGCGCCCTTTTCTTTTGGCGCTTGGAGAAGTTGATTTCAGGAAAAAATAAAAAAAAAAAGAAAGCGTTCTTCTGAAAAGAGACGCATTTCCCAAGTATTTTTGTTGTTTTTTCCAACTGCAAGGGTATATAGGTCTTTTTAAAAGATATGGGGAATGCTTTCTAACTTTTGTGAAAAAATGGGGAGTTTAGTGTGTAAAAATTCAAATGGGACTGAACACTAAAGGGAAAGTAGGTTTAGGGATTTTTTTCTAATTAATTCTTATTTTAATTACATTTTTAAAAATAATGGAAATTATAAATTTTATTTAATATGGGACAGTTGGGTAGAATTTACCAACAAATAGTTCTCTCCTTTCCATACTAACGATCAGGAACGATGAAGGCCTCGTTCAGAGCTAGATATGAGCCCGACAAAGCCGCCGCCGCCGCCACGGTGGCTTTCAATGCCGGCGACATCAAGCTCCGTGCCTCCATGACCGACGCCACCGTGGTTAACGGCCCCAGCTTGAACGGCTTAGCTTTAGCCGTTGAGAAACCCGGCGTCTTCATTGTCGACTACAACGTCCCCAAAAAGGTGCGCACAAATTAGTTGACACTTCTCTTCAAATTTCCAGGTTTTTAATTAATAAATATACGTAGCTTCATTCACATTTTAAATTGTGTTTTATCTCCAATTTGCAGGATTTAAGGTTTCAATTTATGAATACAGTGAAGGTAGCTGAGAAACCGTTGAATTTGACTTACATTCACAGTAAAAGTGATGGGCGGACAATATTGGACGGGAGTTTGTTGATTGATTCGGCTAATAAGGTTTCTGCAAATCATGTGTTGGGCACTGCGAATACTAAGTTGAAGTATACATATTTACATGGTGGGATGATGACCTTTGAACCCAGCTATGATTTAGGGAAGAATGCATGGGATTTTGCAGTTTCGCGTAGGGTTTACGGGGATGATGTGTTCAGGGCTACCTATCAGACATCTAGCAAGAATTTGGGGCTTGAGTGGTCGCGGAGTTCCAAGCTGAATGGGTCTTTTAAGGTGAAATGAAATGTTTAACCCATGTTCATCTTTTGATTTTGTTGGAAATATGAATTTGGTAAAGTATGAAATCTGAGAAAATTGATTGGAATTGCATGCATTAATTAAAACTGGGGGCATTGATAAAATCTCTCTTGTTTGTTAATGGTGGACCTGCTCTGAGAAAAGCAAATAATTCTATGTTCTTATAGTGGACTCATCGCATATAAGCTCAATGGCTAGACTGTTTTCATAATTCTAGAATAAATGCTTGGAACCTATATATGACTCTTTGAGCTGTGTGATTCTCTAAAGATTTTATCCACTAAGTATTGACATTTCAAATAACTCTATTATTACAATATCACCAGTGACTAGTCTGTCAGGATGCTGTTTAACTCATTCTTGAATCTTCTTATGGTACTCAAATACATCTATCTTTTAAGGTGGATCCACGTGTAAATGTTGCTGCTTAATGCAGTCTTTGTTGCTTGTTTTTTTAGGTATAATTTGGTAGGAGTATTTTGCCTTGGTGAAGGCAATTTTCGATTTTCCTCCAACCATCACTCTAGACTTTGACCAAAGATTAAGGCAGGGTAATGCTAATTGAGCATACGAGATCGACACCTGCTGTTATTTCCTATAGGTTATAATGAAGAGTAACTTCAGCATTTGGTGAGAGGTTGATTTTGTTTCAAGTAGAAATTCTAATTAAAAAGGTAAAAATTGCTTTATGCTTTGATATATACCTAATTTTCAGATTTCATCTTCCTTAAAATTTTCACATAATATAGTTAAACATGCGTTGTGTGTCTGCGCATGCTTGGGTTATGTTTATTTGGGGGGTCGGTCCTGGTTGAGAGGGGTGATCTTGTAACTGGTGTGAGCATGTTTACGAGTTTGAACTGAATTGACTGATGATAAGAAGTGCTTCTTTTGACTGTTAAAGATGGGTATTGATGTAATAGTGTGGGCCAAAATAGTGGCTGGGACTACGAATTAAAATGCTTCTACTAATTAATTTCTTGGATGGAGTTGGGGACGATGCATAACTTAACAAACAAAAGAGGCCAACAATGAGATCTTGAATATCATTGCTGAGGAATAATTTTAGAGTTACAAGGGGCAAGGATTACATCTTCCAATTACACCTTATACAGTTATAGAATATCATCGCTGAGGAATAATCTCAAAGTTACAAGTGGTGTGGATTACATTTTCCAACTACACCTTATATAGTCATATGATCTGAAATGCAATATGATCCTGGTTTTCACTTTGTATATTACAGAAGAATTGAGTTTCTATGTTAATTTGCTCTTCATTGGTTAGCAAGTTTGCTATTATGTAAAATTCACAGTCTAAATGCAATTTCATGAAAGCTTATTCATAATTTCTGCATAATTCTTTAGAACAGATGATATTTGGCACAATATGAACCAACTCAATTCATTAGTTGAAAGTTAAATAAATTATCACATCCTATGCTCAAATTTATATCCTGGATAACTGCATTAATTAAGCATATAGCATCACATTATATTTATTTAGTAGTTATTAGTTCCAAAACCACCTAGTAGTTTCACCAAATATTGTTTTCAAATGTCTTTTCTTGTACTAGTACGTTGTGAACAAGAAATACATGTGCGTCTTATGTAGGCCAACATATGAACTTCCTGTCTAATTTCATTTTCTTCTTTGCAGATATCAGCGGCCATGAGTTTGGCTGAAGAACGTAAAATTCCTAAATTATGTGCTGAGACTACCTGGGACTTTGAAATATGATTTTCCTGCTCTTCTTTCATCTCGTGCAAGGATTCATTGTGGACAAACATCTTATAATCGAGATAATATATATTTACGCCTTAAATTATGGCAGTGATATCATTCATCTTGCAGCTGAGCTGACTGACGATTTACAGTTTACAGCAAACTGTTAGCTATTAGCACATAACCTCTTGAGTTAATAGGTTCATATTTTGTTCTACACCTACAGCAATTATTTTTGAAGTTTTACCTGTGGTTTGCTAATTATGTTGTTTTTACTACAAAATTTTATCATGGGGCCCTGATACTTGCCGGTTTAAGTGTGAAACTTGCTTTTGTTGTTGTGTTTTTTTTTTTGCTTTTGTAGTTGTTGTTGTGGTGGTCTTTTCTTTTCTTTCTTTTTTTTTTTTTTTTTTTTTTTTTTTTTTAATAAAGCTAAGTTTTATAAATCAAGAATCATTATAAAGAGCTTCCACAATAAAAAGGGGGAGATTGTGGTTCCAAACCCCTTGATCAGACATAGAACTCGAGGTCTAGGAATAGTATAAGTCACTAAATTCGCTGATTGCTTAATAAAAGAAAGTTGAAAATGAACTAAATTTTCTTTGATTTTTCTACAATCATCAATAATAATGTCTAGTGTAGAAAGATATGATTTCATACCATTTATCAATTTAACTACTTATTGGGAATTGGATTCAAGAATAACATTTTTAAATCTCAATTATTTGATCCAATTCAATGCTTCCCGAATCCCCGGACATTTCACCAGACACACCTAAAAAATACCTTTAAAAGCTTTGAAACCTACACAAAGAAAGTCATGAGCAATCCATCCTATCCCCGACACACCTTCTTTCTTGAAAATAGCTACATCCACATTAACCTTAATCCATGCACAGTCAGGTTTAGCCCATTTTTGTCTATCGTTATCCCGGCAGCTTTCTTTCGTTGCTGGAGATGTTCTCTCTCTGGCCTTTTTCCATTGAGAAAGTGAGAAGATAGCAAAGTGAAAAATGCCATTCACAGTCCTAGATTTCCTATGCCAAACCACATTATTTCTATGCTGCCATAAACTCCAACAAATCATCAAAGCTTCTTCATTTTGGTGTTTTAGGATTGGTGGGTTTGAATTTTAAAACTAGCATGCCCCATACAAGAAAATACAAAGGGCACATTTGTTGCATGCTATTAGCATGAATAAAATACCTTAATATAGGTCAATGCTATGTTTGATATCCACTATTAGAAAAACGGGCCGATCCATATTTTTGACACAATTTGCAACTGTAGCAAAAATTAAGATGAATTATGGTAGCAATTGTGGGAGTGCGATTGTATATTGTGACTTATTCCAATTTTACCATCAATAAGGGTTAAGATTCTTGCGAGGGATGAGGGTTTTTGCGCAATCTTGTCATTTAGATGGCTAATTTTACATATCAAACAACCATAAGAGATTAGGAGAAATTATTGTGACAACTAATAAGTAGGTAATCTTCAACATTAAATAAATTAAATTATTATTTAATTTCATCTTGTCTCCTTTTATTCAAATATCCACTACTATCTACATTCTAAATCAAATGTACCCTTTAATTATGTCCCCAATTTTAGGGGCAATTTTTTCCACATTTACTTGGGAAACCACGCTGTAGCCAAGATAAATATCATGTCTTAAACTAGATTAAATTTTGTTCAAACCTAAAATTGAACTGAATTGACATAACTTTTGATTTCATTTTCACAGTGTTCAGCTAAATCTCCAACTCTACAGTAATCAAGGGGCCCTAAAGATATCACTGGATAAAAAGTGTCAAGAAACACTATAACACCGCGATGCCTACTTCAGAGAGGAATTTGATTTCATCAAATGGCATTGGACAAAAAAGATTAAACAGGAATTGGTAAACCCTTCTTTGCCATGCCATCAAGAATTTCGTTGAGAGCCTGACACAACCCAAAAATCTGCCAAAGGGAACATCCAATGTCAGAAAGTCTATATGTGTTTGGATTGAAGAAAAGGAATTTAAGAAAAAGATGTGGAGATTAAAAAATAAAATGAAATAACTCCCATTGGATGGGTCTGAAGTCCAGAATAATGCTTGAAAAAATAGCTCAAAATAAGCACTAAAAGATATGTTAACATATTTGTTATTTGAGTATTTAGAAAGCTTAGCTCCAAAGCATTCGATCCAGACGGCTTTAATGAAATGCATTTTCTAGAGCCATTTATTGCAGTATGCTAACTAAAGATGCAATTCAAGACAAACATTTCCTACTAGTTCGAATTCATTTTTCATAATCAGCCACTATAAGAGCTTCCGAGGGAAACTGAAAGTCTGTAAATTTATGTTCCAAAATGTGAAAAGATGCACAAAAAGCAAATAGCACACACTACCTGTTGATCCCATTGCTGCAATTCCTCAGTGTCATCCTCAAAATGTATGACAGCTTCAACCTGGCACAGAATCATCATGTAACTGTTGAATGCATACAGATTATTGCTAGTGTATATTTTACACATGTATAGAAATAAGAACAGGAAAAAAAAAAATGATGGAACACTGATCCCATAAAATATCAACTGTAAAACAGAATATATTTAACAGCTTCAACCAAGGAACTATGCAACCTACTTAAAAAGAATCCCATGTTAGTTGAAAGGGAATTTCTACCTGATCAATGGATCCCCTCATCCTATCTTCACAGATCATTCTTGAAGCTATTTTTTCAGCCTGCAGAAAGTCAAAGCTTTCATGAAATTGGTATAGATGGCTCCTGGAATTGCAAGCACCATAGGTAAATCAATGTATCTTGTGTATAAAGGTGATATGGTGCATGAGAAGAGCTAAACAGAGATATTGACCCCATCCAGCATGAGTTACCAGACATCACTATGATCCCATAGAATCCCAGATTTATCTATTCTACAAAAATCAGCACTAGAAGTTTGAAATACTGAAGGCAATTGGACCACTTATTTTGAAGAGGCTCCCCCCTTCGACTGTTACTAGGTATATCAAACTTAAAAATAAATATTTTTTCAAGAATTACATGTTAATTAACAAATTAACTGAAAGAATCCCATCTCTACAGCTACCAAAATTTCTATGCTAGCAAATTACTCTCAGTTTTCTTTCACATACAGTACATATTCAACTACGAGGTAACTAAAAGACTCTATTCTTCTATTTTCAAGCCTCGAAGTGAGAAATATGGCCATAAAGGATGACCAAATGCGGGCAAAAAACAAATGATTTACTCTACTTCACATAACTGAAGAATTAAATTATATCCTTCAGCAAGATATAGCGAAGATGCTGTCAGGGGAGATGCGCAAAAGGATCTAGTGATAGAAACATTAATGATTTAGGTCTTCAGCCAGTCAAAGCCAGTTGATTCCCTTCTGGTGAGAACTTGGCAACGCAAGGCCGCAAACATGCACAGCCAGACTAGAAACAGAGCCAAATGGGGCACAAAGATGGATTTGGGCCACCTATAGAGTCCAGAATCAAGCAGACGATCGAATTATATACAAATTTCCACAACTTTTGCTTTTACTTGATAAGTATGAAGAAGACAACGCAAAAGACAATATTGCAAAAGGAAGCATCTTTTCTTTATTGTCTTAGAAACTCTATTTTAAGCCATGTAGTAGGATTAATTTGGTGAAGATGGGACAGAACCTTTTGAGGAGCAATACCCAGCAATGTGCCCAACTCATCAAAACTGCACAACAGAAATAAAAGTTAAATACATTATACAGACCAGATAAGCATAATGTTAATGAATATATTCAATCTACAAAAGATAAAAGAACTCAAAGGGGGAGAAACTTTCACACCCACCTAATATTTGTGTAAAGTTTGCTTGCACTCAGGAGATTGTGCTCAATCATAGCGCGGTCAAGAACGGTAACATTGTCCGGCAAAAGTGCTTTCTGTCAACATTACAGAATCACATGTAAATCTTAATAAAAAAAATGTTTATAAACAAAAACTTGAGAATGAGATTTTTCTAAAATGTTTGCATTAAACAACCTGATGTGGCTTCAATTCTTCAGCAAATGCATCAATTTCCGGTTTTCTCAAAATTCTCTCCAAATAAACCTGGGAAGTCCCAAGTCAGGACTTAAACGATGGCCAAACTTGACATAAGGTATGGCATGTTTGTGTAAGTGTGTGTATGCATTTGACCACATGTAGCATGGGCGACTGTCTTAGACACAACGGTTGGCTGGATGTTAGTTGGTACAATCGAGAGTAAACAGATTACCTTCTGCAAGATTGGGTAAATCTTTAGCTTAGAGCAGCGTTCATCCTGGTGAAGAGATGGAAAACAAAGGATTAAAATTTCAAAATAATGCAAAAATAAGCAAATTAGTTATCGGGACAATATTAGAGATTGCAATGCAAAAATAATATATAAGATGGTGATAATCCTGTTAGCTACATTGCTAGACGCACATAACAAGTCCACTTAAAGCAAATATCGGAGTAAAACATCATAGCATATTCCAAGAAACAAACATGATAACCTTACTAGCTTTCCATGGAGTCTGGCAGGAGCATAAATAACTAAGCCATATTACTCAAATGATTGTCTCCAGAAATGAATGACTACAACAATGCATATTTGTTACTAGAAGAGTTAGCTCATCGAGAAAAAGAAAAGCAATTCCTGTTACCTTGTATAGTGTGGCAAGAACACGAGAACGTTGAGGACCAGCAGCAGCCAAAATTGTGCAAGTCACAGCAGCAGCTAGAGCTTGCTCCAGTGCTTCTTCATCGATTTCTCTGTGATGGACAAGATTCATAAGTCACAAAACAGCAATATAATGAAACTCGCTTGAGTGGTTGAAACTGGAAAACATGAAAATAAGATAAAGAGGAAGATGCACAAACTCAAGCCCATGTAAATCAACTATAAACAAGATAATACCCCATTGCATATAAGACTGCTACTACATACATTTAACTTTGAAAATCTGAAGAACATTAAACATGAATTTGATTCTCTTTGACCATGAAAACCATAAAAAGGCATTTAATATCAGGCAGAATAAGATCATAGCCATGTTTGCTCAGTTTAATGCTATGCGCACGCTTAAAAGATCTGTAAACCTATCAATACTATATTATTTTACCATCAGACCACATCTCACAACTCATTACATCCACATGTATTAAGGTTAGGGTGCATTTGGAATCAATAGTTTCCTTTTGTTAATTTCCATTGCCAAGAGAACCTGTACATGTCACTTTGCCAAGTCAAAACTAGGAAATAAAAAAATCTGTGATTGTTGCATTATATTGCTAAAGTAATTTTCAATTTCAAAGAGACTGGACAGGGAATAGAAAGGCCAAGGATGGATTAAAATGACGATGAGGTGCTGAAATGGAGTAAGAAAACTAAGCAGCTGAGAAGATAAAAAACCATTTTATAAGATGCCAGTTGATATAGCTTGATATGCAAAAGTAAACAACATAAAGAATAGTAATAGATTTAACAAATTCTTCCGAGCATAAATCACAAGGAACAAGCCCAATGATGATGTTTCCAAACATCTGGTAGATATGCATCATGTGTAGTAACAGGGAAGCAAAAGAAAATCCTATAAAGGCAATGGGAAATAAAGTTGAACGAGTGTAATACATGTGGGTATGTGGTGAATGCATTCATGCTGTATTTAAGAGAAACAATCAGAGGTAAACCACATAAAGATTAATCCTTCATATATTATAATCAACCACAGCTATCCCCGATACGTACTCATCTCCAATTTGCCGCTTCTCAATTTGGGAAATGTCATAATACCGCAGAGCAGCTTCCAAGAACTTTCTCTTCAGATCTAGTATTCTAGCATAGCAAACCTGGAAAAAGATAGAAAACATATTAGCAGAATGTTTGCATATCAGATCACCAAGATAACACTGCCAAATACCAACCTTGTACTGCAAATTCAACACTTCGTGCTGACTGTTGCTAACCAAAAAGGAAGCTTTGTTTATAAAAGCTTCTGCATTAACTGCATCATCATCCTGCAACAGAAGAAACAAGCATGTGAGTCTACCTACATCTCCGTTGATGTCTTGAATCAGGTTTGAGATAGTGAAATACAAAATAAATGCAGATGAGGGGATGCTTGAAGTCCAAACTGCATTATTAACCCCATTCAGATATCATAATCAGGTACATAAGTAAATGCAATTGCAACTGATCTTATCTGATTGGAGCCAATAAGACCATGAAAGATGTAACAAATGACAGAGCAGAATACAGTCACACCTTTCTAGATCATAAAGTATCTCATACATGCATATAAGGCATACCTGGAGTACTGCTGCTAGGGCACAAAAAAGACACTATTGCTATTACAGAAATATGAAGGCTTGAAATAGAAATTGAGAGATTCTAGAAGAAGGAGCAAAACCCTATAAGCATACAACCTACAGGAATAAAAGACTGCAAACCAGATAACAAGTACTTTACGACCTTAACTAGCGAAAATCATGACTCTCTCAATTCTACAGTAATAGAAAAAATGGGAGTGAAAATGCCCACATCAAGTTTTATTATGGAAGCAATTCCTGGTTTTCGATGATATGTTATCATCAAATGACTGTAAAAATCTCAAAAGAATTCTCGATTCAGTAGAAGTTAACCCAGTAAGCTTTAGGGATGTCAAAATAGCTATGCACACATTTCCACATACTCAACACAGACTACGTCTACACCAGAGGGTGCTTAAATATCAAGTTAAAATGAGTGTATACTGAACGAGGTCAAGACCTACCTCAAGGTAAAGACGAGCAATTTGTACACATTTTGACAGCCTGAAGGTGTCATCAATCACTCTGCACAAATAAGAGAATGAAAGAATCTAAATGCATCCACGTAATATGCCTCAACAGAAATTCAAGAGCAAAATTCTGCTTGCAGACCTCATTCCAGAATCCAGATCAATGCCACTAAGCATCTGTGCAGCTTTTGACCACTGTTGTTCAGATTCATACAACTCAGCAAGTTTTTCTCTGATTATCAACACCTGCATTGATGCATGTGAATAATTATCTTGCACCACAAAGTTTTAGCAGAAAAATTGTAGGGCAGAGCATAACTGGGCAATGAGAGTAGGATAAAAATATGATTGTGACAATAGCAGTCAAATTTAACAAGCATGATAACCTAAGCAGAAAGGGAATCGCATTTACTTAAAATATTGATTACTATCAAGCTGTGTCATAGCGTGGTTATGCACAACTACTGCTTGTATACGCACATATGGTTGCTACCCAGGAATAATCAAAAGCCTCCACACATATTGTTTGACAAGCTAAAAATCCAAAAACCATCAGCATCTTAAAGTAAGCACTTCATGGTCCTAAGACTGTACTAGCAAATTCATATTGCCGGAGGAACATCCTACCAAACATCTGAAGCAGACTCAAAAGAAGACTCAAATAATGACAAGGCAATTCTCCAGCAGCATGTTTAAGATACATTTTACAGTCAGTCCCTAAGACAGAACTAGAAAGTTGAATATTGTGATTGAAAATACATACCAGCATCTGGAGCAAACTCAGAGGAGAGGAAGAATCAGATACAGTGGCAAGGTAATAAAGCACATTCATTCTTAAACCTAGGATTCATACATTTTGTTTGTTCATTCCAGTTAACCTAATAGCATCCATTGATTTCTTATTAAATTGTTCGAGTATTTCCATGTAACAGTGCTCTATATTTGTTGTGGAGGTAGGTTTTACCAAATCTATTAACAGAAGCACACATGGAGCAGAAAATATTTCAACATCTAATCTAATCAGTAGTGGCAGAACTCAAGGAACATAATTGATCTTTATTCAAGTGCCTCGCAATAGAACCCTTAATATCATTTTTTCATCCCTTCAATTGCTTGGGCCGCTAATATTGACAATTTAAGACATCATTTTCCATGAGGTTATGATATGTAGCTTGAGGGTGTCAAGAGTTTAAAATTTTTGCAACAGAAACAGTTCAAATTCCTTACATTTACGTGAACTAATAAATCTAGTGCTACATATACAACAAGCAAGCGTACAAGTTTAACATACCTACTACCATTTATTTCTCAAAAATTATATATGGCCACTTCTATACATACTCCCACATGCAGAGAACTGTTTAGGACAAAGAACAAAAGACAGTCTAAAACAGTGATAATTTCACCATTCCCATAATCCATCAATGATAGGTAGTTCCTAAGAGAAATTAAGCAAGGGGAATTTATCTCATTGCTCAATTATAGTAGCTCGTGTACCGAAGAGAAAAGTTCACTGTACACCTATAGCAATTTGTGGTACCATTATAAAATCACTTGAACTCATCAACAATACTCGTAAACCTAAAACAAGCCCACTATGCAACAAGCGTAAAGTGAAACAAACAACTACATCCACTTTATTTCTACTCCAGAAAGTCCAGCAAAAAAGGAAATGCATTGAAATTCACCTGTTCTTCAAATGAAACAACACGAGGTTGGATCTGATTGAGGGTATAATGGGCAATTTCCTTCTGAAACTCCGGCTCCAACCTCCCCAGCTCCTGGGCAAACGTCTGAAGGAGCTGCCTCGACACCACAAGCGGCACATCGTCCGATAACACTGAAATAAATTATCAAAAATCAAAAGCCATCAATCAACATAGACACATGGTAATGCATATTATAATTGTTAAAAAAAAAAAGGTGAGAAACCGCAACTGTGGTCGATGAATTTTTTCGCCTGAACGACATCGTTTGAGGAGAGGACGGTGGCGAGAATATGCTTGTACTGTTCGATCTTTTGCCGCTGGTCACTGATCGCTGACGCGCTCGCGAATGCGCTCTCCATTACAGTTCGTAGAGTTGTTCTTTCTTTTCGTTTTTTCCTTTTTTCTATTTTCCTTTTCGGGGGGAATTCTTTTTAATGCTTACAAAGGAGAGCGGCTTAAATATATAGCACGCAATCATTTCCCTTCCTCGGCCAAAATTTTAGATACTAGATAAAGATTAAAAAATTATAAAACCTTATGGGACAATTTGGTTATGTTTCTCCAAAATAAAATTATTTTGAGAAACATAATTGAACATATCTTCATTTTTTTTTTTAAATATAAAAAAAAAGTTTTTTTTAAATATTCTTTAATATTTTTCATTATTCCCAAAAAAAATTCATTTTTAATATATACATATATATTATATATATCATATTTATTTTATTATTATCCTAATAATAAAAAAATCATTCAATTCTATTTTCATCACAAAAATATAACAAAAACTCATTGATTTGTTGTGACAGTAAAAAATATCTCCCCTCAAAAACATAAACAAATATACCAAAATTCTCCAAAATTAATTTTTAACTATTTCGCAAAAATATAACAATAAATCAATTACATTTCCCAACACAACTTTCACATTTTTCAATAATTCATACACATACTAAAATAACACAAAAAACATAATCAAACATTCCCTATGTTTTTATGCAAATTAATGTAAAAATATTTGTGTATCCCCGAACTTTATTTTTATAAAAATAAAGGAAATATAATACACAAAAAATTGAAATGGCAACAATTTTGCGTCAAAACAGACATGATAATTTCTCATATTCAACAGTTCCACAAGATGCTTTTTTTTTTCTTTTCTTTTTTCAATATAAAATGAAAAAACATGTGAAAATCATTTGTTGATTTTCATATTTATATTCATTTGTCTAATGCCTTGTATTTGATACACATGTAAGTGGATTATAATTATTATAAAAATAGATAGAGGGAATAAATAATCATTTTGTATGATTTACATAATTATTTCACAACTTTTGTGTATCAAAACGTACGTTTTTAATGGTATTTGAACGAAACCAAATGGAATATTTTCTTATGTGCAAAACTATGTGTTTATTTTCATATGCTGGAACATATTTATCACAAAACTTCTAATGAAGAAGGTCTGCCCAAAATAATTTAGAATATACTTTAAAATAGGGTGAATTACATTTTACCCCTTGTGAAATAGAAAATAGCAAAAAGACCCCAATAAAAAAAAAAGACATTTAACTTCGTTGTGATTTTAAAAAATATGCACACCGCCTCTCCTTCATGATTTGTTGCAGTTTAACCCTATTTTAATATATAAGGATTGTACTACCCTTAGGTAGTGTTTGGATATGAATTATGTGTTTTGGGATAATGAGTTTTGGGAGTGGGGTTGGAGAATGTGATGTATGTTTGCTTATATTTTGGAAATAGTAAGAAAATTATTTTGAAAAAAATTTGTATTTTTATTTATGTTTTGGGAGGGGACAAATTCTACTATAACAGTCAAATCAATACATTTTTGTTGGATTTTTTGGGTAAAAATGAAATTAAGCTATTTTTTTTGTTAGAATAATAATAATAATAAAATATTATATATATATATATATATTGAAAAATGAGGAAGTTTTCGTGTATTTTGAAAAAAAATTATTCGGCATTTTGGAGGGAAACCTTTTGTATGTTTGGTTACATTTTGGGGAAACAATCCCAAAATGTAACCAAACATAGCCTTAGTTATTCATATGTTTTTAATTTTATTTATTTATTCTTTTCAAATATATTTTTATATATATTCTTTCATCTCCTTCATAGCAATTTTTATTTTTAAATTTGAAAACTATTTTTAACTTTCATCTTTCTAATTTATTCTCTTTTTATTTTCTATATAAATATAATTATAATTATAAATATAAATTATATAAAAATATAATATATTATAAATACAATAATATATTTATATAAAATATAAATTAATAAATAAACATAAATATACCGCTTAACAAACATAAACATAATATACTTGGCATGCTGCATTTATAATATACTATAATATAAATATAAAATATATAGAGAGAGAAATGTAATATATTATAAATGCATAAATGTATTTGTGTATATATTTGTATATAATATATATTAATAAATAAACATAAACATAAATATACTCACCTTACCCCTACCCCCATCTTACTCGCTGCCTCTGCGATGGTGGCCTGTGAACCGCTAGTCACAGATAGGGGTGGGCGTGGGTTGGGTACCCCCCTTGGGGGTACCCGGAGGGCTCGGGTATCATTTTTTGATACCCAAAACCTCCACTAAATTTTTATTTTATATTTTTAATAAATAAAATTAAAATTTTGTTAATTCATTATTTATTTTTATTATGAATCAATTGATAGCACTACAATTCATTATTCACAAATTCTAAATTTCACCTAATATATAATTTTAAAACTTAAATATAAACATTAATATCAAATATATGATATACATCATATATTAACACTTCAATTAAATGTATAATACTTAATAATATAATAGTTTTTTTAAAATAAAATGGGAGTACTCAATATAATTTTAAAACTTAAATATAAACATTAATGTATAATATATGATATACATCATATATCGGCACTTCATTTAAATATATAATACTTAAAATATAATTATTTTTTTTAATAGACCCCACCCCAATACCCGACCCCCAAATTTTCGGGTACCACCATAAATACCCGTTTAGGTTTGGGGACTAAAAATACCCGACCCGAACGAGAAATACCCGATCGAGACGGGTCGGGTATGGGGGTACCCGAACCCGATGCCCACCCCTAGTCACAGAGGTGGTTGCAAATGGTCATGGACACGCGCTAGCAAAATGGGGAAGAGGTTGGGGGAGGGGCAAGGAATATATATATATATATTGTGTATGAATAAATGGTACTTCGCCCCCCTACCCTCCCCCCCCAAATTTAATTATTTTGGCACATTATCTCCTAAAAATAATTAAAAGACACTTCATCCCTTTAACTTATAATTATTGAAATCCTTTGCCTCCCAAATACAATTTGTGGCAGATTATGTGGCTGGAGAAAAAGACTATTATTGTCATTTTCACTTTTCCCACTTTCCTCAACATATTTCATATTTGTGTGATACTTTACGCAATATGTTGTATATAAATTCCATTAAGATGACTATTAGTTTATAGAGTGCATTTTTTGCTAAACTAATTGATTATGTTTGTAATCGAAATGTTGAATTAACTATTAACCTAAAGATATATATATATATACACACAGTATGCGAGCACTTCTTCCTCTTTTCTTCATAATCAGCATGACCATAATTTAAAAGAAAGACAAAATTAATTATTCTAATTCGTTGAAAATGGATTTGATAATCTTAGTATTACTAAAATAAAGCATGGACTTTACTATTTCCCGAAAATGTCTTTTATAAAGTAAGAAATTTTATTTTAGAGTAATAATAAGGTTAGTGATTTTGCTTATTTAATATGGTTGGCAGATCAATCTTACTGGATAACAAAATGAATTAATCATTTGAAATTGAATTATAGCACAACCATATGAATGAAAAGCTAAAAATACTTCTAACTAAAATACATGCACTAAAACTCATAAGTTATATTTCAATCAACAATTAATTCCTTAAACAATAGGAGAAGGCAAACGAGCTAATGGGATATAAGAAAAAATATATATATATAAGAACCCCAGTATCCTATTGTTATTGGTAGATGGGTTTCTTTATTTTTAAGCTGAAAAAATGTAAAAATGACAAAAGTAGTTAAGTTCCTTTTTTTTTAAGCGGATAAAGGTGAGGGAAAGTGAAAATTATAAGAATAGCATTTCCTCCGACCATATGATCTACCATAAATTATATTTGGGGGGCAAGTTGTCCTAGTAACTCTAAGTTGATGGAGTGAAGTGCTTTTTAGTTATTTTGGTGGGGGGGGGGGGGGTATTGTGCCAAAACAATTAAATTTGGGGGGAGGGTGTGTTGAAGTCTCATCTGCCCTATATTTAAATATATAAATGTATTTATAATATTTTATATATATTTTTATATGTTGAAGTAATTTGAACATTTTTTTTTAATTCATCCAATAGTTGATATTCATTGGCAAAATTGACATTTAAACCATAAAAAATCCTAGAACTAACTGTACTTGCCGTGTGTGAATTTACACCACGGAACTGGATGGCGGAATTAATTTGCTATTTTTTAAAAAATATAAAGAGGGACACTGCCTTTTTTTTTTTTTTTTTCATCTTTACATGAGAGTAAAATCTAATTTATCCCTCTAAAATAGGGGTGTTACCAATTTGTAATTATTGAAATTGAAACATTCCAACCTGGTACTTGTTTGATTAGAATGGAAAACTTCCTCCTCAATTCCAACATGATGATCTTGGCTCGATCATTCATTAAGTATTTGGGCGTCGACTACCCAATCTCAATCCCTAGTTTCATGATCAGGTTATCAAGTTTCAACCAAATGTTCTTATTCTTCTTCTTAAATAAAAAGATAAAGAAACAACAGCACCACCCAAAATTTTGGACTGTTTGCCCACTCCTACACCAAACCATGTCAAAATTATCACCTGTGGCATTTAGGAAGAGATTTAGAGGAGAAAAACTAAATTTAATAATGGATTTAAAATAAGAAAGAATTAGTATACTTTTCTGTTTTCCAAAAATAATTATTTTTGAATTACCATTAATATTTTAAAATTTTGAAGTTATAACTTTCATTGAATTTAAAACATGTTTTAAGTTCATTTTTATGATTTCAATCCACGGCAAAATTTGAGGGTAATTTTCTGGCATTTATGAAATTAGAGTTGACACGAAGTACAAAAATGGATGCAAATAAAAAATTATAGGACTAAATTGAGAAAGATGAGTTGAATCAAGAATGGGACCAAACAAGAATAATGTAAGAGTTATAGGACTGAGTTACTAAAAATGACTTAATTAGGACCAAAACGACAATATTCATAAGTTATGGGATGAAAAAGGTTGGTATTTCTGCCTAAGTTATATGTCGGAAAAAAATTAGCAAAAGGAGCCATACTTTTCAGTTGTCTGGTTTTCGCCTCTGCATTTATATCAATTTTAGCGTCAAGAAAGATTTTCAGAATTCTTACAGCGATGAACTGGGTTCAACGGAAGATTTATCTTTACAATGTTACTTTTGGGCTCTACATGCTGGATTGGTGGGAGCGTTACCTTTTCAGTATCCTTTTTCTCTCTTTGTAATAATTATATTTTCTTTTTTTTCCCCGTGTTTCTGCGATTTGATTTGTTTATTGTCTGGATTTCTGGATGGGTAATTGAGATTATATATTTGATAGATGTGCAATTAGGGTTCTGTCAGTTATTATGATCTAATATTTGTGGCCTTAATGCTGTAAAGATACACTGGTTATTGTGTTGATGTGGTTTATTTTCTACAACAGTTCGAGATATGTTGCTGACTTCTGCAAAAGGTAAGCTAAGAATTTGTCCATTGATTACTAATTTAATTCACACACACACACATATATATATATATTCAATTTTATTTTGCCTTGGTGTGGTAAATGTTATGACCATAATCTTCAATTTTCTGCTAGTATTATTTCTCTTTGATGACCTTGTTGAGTGAAGATTTAATTGAAAATGCCAATCCGAAATGGAATTGGCTATGAGGGTGTGCTAATGGGAAGAAACTTTGGAGATTTCTATGATTTTTCTAAATTTTATTGAGTCCATGAAGTTGATTGATAACTATTCTTAAGGATGCAAATGAGCCAAGTTGAGCCGAGTTTTGACCATTTTTTAGGCTCAAATAATTCGAGTTGGAGCTCAATGAGCTAAGGAAATTGAGAGTTCGAGTTCGAGCTCGAAAAGTTAAATTATTTTATAAATAATTTTAAAACTAATATATTTTATTATAGTTTTTATAGATAAATATATATTTTTTAAAATATAGGCTTGTGAGCTAGCTCACGAACAAGAATTATTTGGATCGAAATTTATACGAACTTGGCTTGAGCGAGAACACTTTTTGAGCTGGCTTGTAAGTCGGCTCAGTTCATTTGCATTTCTAGCTATACTTGATCATGATTGAATCACGAAGCCATACAAATAGAAAAGCTAGACAATTTTTCTTTCTTTATTTCCTTTTTTTTTCTCTATTTAATTATTTATTTTTAAACATAGTTATGAGGGGATTAGGGGATTCTTTGCCTCTTCGTCGAACTTGTTTGGTGAAAGTATGAACTGATTTTAAATTGGTTTAGTTTTATATTTCTTTCAAAATTCGACAGAGAAATTCATATGTTTTGTTCATTGTCAATCTTAAAATCATTTCAAGGTATTCAAATGCTCGACGTGGTTGAGAATGTACATGTGAACAGTTTTATAACTAGGAAAGATGAGGCGCATTGTTGTGAGATGATGAATTCTATACAAAAATATTGCTGTTGCTAGTTTCTTTGGTTTGCATTGATAGTGATTGTTACGAGAATAAGTATCATTAATATATTAACTATCTTAATATCATTGGAACTATTTTTGAAGTTATGCACGGGTTGTCTTGGTTCTGTTGGCTCTGTCCTTTAGAAGCACGTTGAAGGAACCAACACTGTGATTTAGGTTTGAATTCAATGCTTTGAGTAAAGGTTTCCAAGTGTCACTTCTTAGAGAAGTACTGCTAGTAGATAGGTGGTAATTCAAGAACTCCAGCTTCAACATAATGCTGTGAAACATCACCAAATGCTTTCATCATCTGGCATCAACATCGAGGATTAGGAAAAATTGTGGTGAAATTCTTGAAAATGCATTTCAAATTTCAAATTCTAAAGATGCATAATTAACTTCATTAGCAATTGTTTTTACTCTATCTTCCACTGCAAATACACGGACTTTGTTCTCCCTTTCTAATGGTGTGAATATGTTTCTTTGTGATATCTTCAGCATCACAAATTCTCAATCCAAGCTCTGATCCCAACTTAGGGACATCTGTCCATGTTGGTTTATTAGTGGGACTGCTCATCTCTGTGGAAACTAATTTGGATCTGTCAATTAGAATTTGTTTGGCCTGTACTGGAAATGAATAAGAATCCACCATTTCCCCCCATCTAATAGGCATGGAGTCGACACTTTTCCTCAAAAATGTTAACTTACAGTTTTCCATCCAAACAATTTGGTGCCTAATTAGGAAATGGCCAATGACCAATTGTTTTTTAAGATTTGTCTTTGTTCTTCTTCAACTCTTCAGAACGTACAAGGGGACTCCATGTTGAAGCAAAGACCTGTTAATCATGGCTTGAACTAGAAAATTGATAGCTTTCTCAGTTTCTATTTTAGGCACCCCTTTGGACAAACTAGCTTGTTTTTCTTTTGACTTGCCAAATTCAGTATACTCATAATCTTTACATGTTCTTTCAGGCACCTCCACTGAAGTATATGCTTCTGCTATTGAATAGCATCCCATCGTCACGTGGAGGAAAGGACCGGCGAATAATGAAGTCTACATCACAGTTTAACAGCAGTTCACTAATTTGCATTCAATTCTCATACATTTTACCTTCAGTTTTTCTCTTAAAACTCTCAAATTGGTATTCATATGCTAAGATGCACTTGACCGGTGGTCAGATAACAAATTCTAGTCTCTAGACTTGTTCTGTAGGGTGAAATCAGATGTTACTTGTTGGTATGAAAGGACCTGTTGTCTCATTGCTTGGGCTGTGTATGGTTTGGTTTATTTGATGCTGGGGTGTCATTGTGTGCTGTGAGGAACTGAGTGGGGTGCGTGCTCTGAGGAACTGAGTGGGTGCACCCCAGCATCAACTTTCCGGTATGGCTTGCAGCTGAAGTAGTTGTGATCATTAATTATTGGAAGGCCACCTCATCTAAAAAGATTAAGGGAATGTTTGATTATATTTTTTGTGTGATTTTATTATGTGTTTATTATGTATTTTGAGAGAATGAATTATTAGAAAAAGTGAAAGTTGTTTTTTGGTATGTTTGTTTGTATTTTTTGGAGAGATATTTTTTATTGTAGTAATTAAATCAATATTTTTTTGTTGGATTTTTGTGGTGAAAATAGAATTGAATGATTTTTTTTAATATTAAAATAATAATAAAATATATATGATGTATATAATATATATGTATATATTGAAAAATATGTATTTTAAAAAAAATGGGGATATATTTGATTATGTTTCCCAAAATAATGTTGTTATGGGAAAATATAACCAAACATTCCGTAAATTATCTTAAATATTCAGTATCTCTAATATGCCCTTTACCTGCGTACGTGGTGGAATTATCTTAAATATTCAATATCTCTAATATGCCCTTTACCTGCGTACGTGGTGGAATTATCTTAAATATTCAATATCTCTAATATGCCCTTTTCCTGCGTACGTGGTTGGAATTTACTTATGGGATTCTTTTTTATAGGTGGATTGCCGTAAGGTTCAAGTTTATGATATCTTCCTCAACTTAGTCTAATTTATTTAAAATTGTAAACCATTAGAAATAAATATTCTCGATCATTTTAAGTAATTTGATTTATTTCTTTCGTTATCTATAAACCCCTTATACTTCTAAACTTGATATTATCAAAAAAGGTACAGATGGCAGAGTCATTGTCTAAGTACAAAAGATTATTATAAGAATAAAATTAAATAAATTGAATGATGAATTGATTTAATTGCAGCGCATTCGTATTTTTTGTTTGAAGTTAAAAAAAATCAGCATTATGTGTTGCTAAAGCTTTTAATTAGATTTTTTTGAATTTATAGGATATTGGGTAAGTTTATAACATTCTCTAAATATTTTATAAATTATTTGAAAGTTTTATATTTCATTCATCTTATGAGATAATAATTTATAAATTTTCAAGATAAAATTCTATGGTTTCAAACTACTTCAGAAAAATTTAACAAATTTACTAATTTAAATTATATTAATTATAAAATTATTATTATTAATATTTTGTAAATTTTAAAAATTTATTTGATCTAAACAGACAAAATTTGTATCCAGAGTAAAATATTTAACGTCTTATGATGGATTTAGGCTTGGATAGGTTGTGTTTTCATTCTCATTTTTTGTTTTCATTATTTTAGAATGTGTTTTCATTTTATTATTGTTTTGCATGTGAAAATAAAATGTGATTGGATAAGAATTGTGAAAATTTTAAAAAAGACAAAGTGAAAATAATATTTTAATGTAATAGTGTTAAATATTTTAATATAACAGTATTAATTATTATTATTTAATGAATTGTGGGTCCCATTTTCTTGAAAAGATAAAAAAAAAATAGTTATTTAATAAATTAGGATTATTATGTGATGAAAAGTTAGTATTAAATTTTATGTTGGTCATATTATCTTGAAATGATAAAAAAAATTAATATTTAATTAGTTTGTGGATTTTAATTATTTTTAAATTAGTAGATATTATATGATTTTTATAGGTATGAAAATAAAAATAAATTGTGTTTTCATTGAAAATAGTATAAATAATAATATTTTTTATATTTAAAATAATATAAAATGAGAAAATAATGTTATAAAATACAAACAATCCGGCACTAACATTTTATAAACCTCAAAACATATTTTTATATAAAGTTTACAAACACTTTTTAACTTAATTAGGATTGAGGACGGCAATTAGCACTTTCTGGAGCGCCGGCGTCACTTTTCAGTTTTCCCGAGCTTTTTCATATTCATTCTGTTAATGCCACGCATCCTCATCAATTCATTTCACTACGTTACAAATTCAATCAAATCCTAATTATTGTTGAAATTTGCTCTACTTTACTTGGAAACAGCCTGTACTCGAGAATAAATCTTAGATTAACAAAGAATTGTCTCCAATTTTGTGGTTATTATCGTTCAGGAATCACAGCAATGGAAAACTCTGGTTAGTTGCTTGGTTGTGTATTTGTAAAATTTGTCATCGTAATTGTATATTTTTCTCCAGTTAATTTGGGTGTGTGGGAAATATCGGCTCTACCTTTTCGGCCTTGATAATTGATATTTGGGTGTTTTCCTTTAGGGGTTATTGCTTTCAGTGATTATTTTGCTATGCGATGGTTAGGAACCCATGTTTTCGGTTCATTATTACGAGAAAGTTATTGTCAGTAATGTTGATGGATTGAAGTGGAGAAAGGAGCAGAGTATATCTTTTCGGGGAAAGGATGATTCTGTTTTTTTATCACTTTTCTTTGTAAAGATCCTGGAGATGCTTATGCTAAAATTGATGGGTTGTAGATGCCAATTATTTTAGGACAAAATGGGTTGAGAATATATGTTTTTGATGATAAGGCCTACGGTATATTGGTTATGCCAAATTTTTATGATAATGTGGAGGAATTTCCTCCACAGCAGTCTCTTTGGTTTTATCTCTTAATTAGTTTACCTGTTGAATAATCGTGCCCAGATGGATGGGCTGAATAAGTACAAGTTCTGTATGGTTTGTGTTCAATATAGGGAATCACCAGGAGACGATGGTGCCACCAGTTGAAGGCGTTGCAGGAGGTGGGACAGCATATGGATGGAGTGAAAGTGGCGTACGTGATCCAAATTTACTGAAGGATTCGATTGATCCTCTGAAAGTTCATTCTTCAGAGCTGGTGCATGTGTGGTGCATGCCGAGTTCAGCAAATGTTGGGCCACAGGACATGCCTCGAACATTAGAGCCTGTAAGTTTAGACAAACTATGCTTTTCCACTTTCAATTGTGCAGCTAATTTTTTTTTTGGATGATTTAATAAATCAAGGCACTATGGAGTGCGCAAAAACATTTGTTACAATAAAAACATTGGCATTCATATTGAATTTACGTGTATGTGGGACTCCTCCATTGGACTCTCCCTATACATGTAAGCTCTCTTTATGGCTGCAGCCTCAGATCCTCAGTGTCTATGACCTGAAATGAACCCTGTATCTTGGCGCTTCATCTGAATTCCCATTTCCATGTCAAGTTACTTTCTCCAGGGAGATTAAACTATATGAAGAAATGAAAGTGAACTTTCCATTCCATATGGACAGATGGCAGTAGGCTAGTTGGATTTGCAAACCTGCCTAGCTGTTTAACCAATTTGCAATGAGAGCCCGAGGGCTGAGTCAAGCCTTAATAGCCCTTCTATCATGATCATCAAGAACTAACTAGATGTCATTTGCTTTCCTCGCAATTACTATTGAAGCATTCTGGATCAACAGACTGATTCTATATATTATTAAATTGTATCTTTTAAGCAGTGTTTTGGAAACCAGAACAGAGGCACAAGTGATGGGCTTTTTGTTACTAGTTCGATGCTTAACCGCTGTGAAGTTATCATAAGAATATAATATTTAATTTATTAAAATAATTTCTTATTAGAAGTAATTAAAATAATGAAATAATAGGACCATTCTTTTCCAAATTGTATTCCAGTCTGTTCGCTTATTGTTTACCCAACTTTACTCATCTTCTTTGCACCCAAAATCTATCCTCCCTATTTGTGTGTCTTCCTTTCTGTCCCAGTCTGCTTCCTTTATGTGCATTCTTTTTTTAATCTCGCAAAACCCCAGCCCTTACTAACCATCAATTGGCCAAGAGTCAAGAACACCATCAAACACTTGTCTAAACTGTTACTTTTTCCATCCTTCACCCATGAACTAGAGGAATTAACCACCAGTGGTTCTTGCCACATCCTTGGGACTCAACTCCAGAGTATCTAAGTGCAACCTGCCAATCCTTCCCTAGGAGAAGTTTTAATTGTTCAATTGAATTGATTTACCAATGCCTCACTACAGTGGAGGCGCTGCATTTTGTTGCCTAACCTCACTCCAGTTTTTCAATTTTTCTTCACAGAAAAGAAAAGAGGGACAGAGGACTGAAGGTCAAACCCCTTTTTCGTTTTTTAACCAGTTATTACTAGTTCTCACATTTGCAGTCCATAATTCCACTCATTTTTCGGGCCTAACTGAGCTAGGCCAATTCCAGGATCCGGTCGAACTTGCCTGTTCAGTTTGGTTTTAGAACATTTTATGTTCCTTTGGCCGCCCTTAAGACTTGTGTTAATGAACTTGATCATTGCCTTTGCTGCTAAATACTTTTGTCTTTCCATATTGCTTCTGTTCCCTTTTAGTTCCTTGTGGACTATTTAGTTATCAAATGCTTTTTATGTGCTAGAAATTCATTAGGGAAGTTCCGCTTTCAACTGAGCAATTTACAAGAATCATGAAATGTTATATGATGTTTTTATTTTGTTCACGCCTTCTAGCTAACATGGTTTACCTTGAAGATATCTCTTTTAGCAGCAAGAAACGAGAAGGAAAGTGTTCAAATAGCTCTACGTCCAAAAGTTTCTTGGGCGGGATCTTCTATTGCTGGGACTGTACAGGTGCAATGTAATGATCTGTGCTCCACTTCTGGTGATAGGTTTGTTACTTAACTATTCAGATTTAATTCTCTTCTGGGGCGTGCAATGCAAGGTTAATGCTGCTGATGTTTTTGGCTGTACACAGATTGGTAGTTGGTGAATCATTGACAGTGAGGCGAGTAGTGCCCATTTTAGGTGTTCCAGATGCACTTGTGCCTCTTGAAATGCCACTATCCCAACTGAGCCTTTTTCCTGGGTATTGATATCTTTTATCTTAAAATAAGGATTGGCTAACTTCTTCAGAGTTGAATTTTAAATGACGCGTAAAAGATGGTAAATGATGTTTTTGTTTTGCAGAGAAACAACTGCAATTTGGGTTTCAATCGATGTCCCAAATGCACAGCCCCCTGGTCAATATGAAGGAGAACTCATAATTACAGCTACCAGAGTTAACACAGAGTGATAATCTTTACCCTTTGCTTTGTTTAAACATTCGTTTTGTTGAATTGGAATTTTGAAGTCCATTGTTACTCTATTAATTCCTTATGTTAACAAAGGACTAGCGTAGAATTACTATAAATATTTATCTTTCTGACTTATTGCTGATCTAGCGCCCAAGCTATGGGTAAAGCTGAGAGGCATCAACTGTACAAAGAATTAAGGAATTGTCTTGATGTCATGGAGCCCATTGATGGAAAGCAATTGGGTGAAGTGGTGGGTTCTATTTTGAGATCATCATCAGACTTCTTCTTTAACCAAGGATTCTTCCGACTGCTTCTGTGGGCTCCTAATTCTTCGTTCTTTTCCTTTTTCAGGTAGAGAGAGTGAAATCTGCATCTTCATCTCTGAGAAAAGTACTTCTATCCCCATCATTTTCTGAATTTTATTTAGATAATGGGTCAGTGGACATGATGGACGAGGATGCTTTTTCGAACCTTTCTATTCGGGTTAAATTAAGTTTGACAGTCTGGGATTTCACTCTTCCAACAACACCATCTCTTCCGGCTGTTATTGGTGTATCCTGCAATTATGTTTGCTGCAAATGTTAAATTTGAGAGATTAAAATTCATGTTTACCAGATGCTATTCTCTTCATGTTGTTTTGGGGTTCTCTGTGTGACTATCTGCCAATCTTCTCCCTCTTTTACTTTATTTCTGCTTTGCACATAGGAGCTCTCGTCAAATATAATTTGATGCTAGCAGTTTAGATTGCACAAGTTAATTTCTCAAAATTTCCAAGGCTAGCACACTACATGAACTATATTAAAATTTGATATAAGTTATATCATTTCCATTTATTTTTTCGGGATCCTTGTTCTCTATGTAACATAAATGAAAGCAAAATGTAGATGAGCATGAACTTCCTTAGTCATGCGCAGATATCTGATACCGTGATTGAAGATCGTTTTGGTGCTGAACATGGAAGTAGCAAGTGGTATGAGGTACTGGATCAGCATTTTAAGTGGCTGCTTCAATATAAAATCAGCCCTTACTTCTGCAGGTGGGGTGAAAGCATGCGAGTTCTGACTTACACCTGTCCTTGGCCAGGTAATAAGATAAGCATTCTCAGATCCTGATATGATATGTTTCTTATGTAATATAGTTGTACAAGAAACCAAGTATCCGGTGAGACTTGGATTGCAACTCATGCTTTTCATTAATTGAAATACTTCTTCCAGCCTAGCTCTTTTGGATATTAAGCATACATTATCTTAAACTCTGTTTGTGTTTCACAAAGTACAACTGTACAACTTGTCCATACATTGTTATTTGATGCTGCTCGTAATTAGTTATGGTTTTCTTGACATTGGTATAATTAATTTCCTTCCTATTTTTGCTGCAGCTGATCATCCAAAATCAGATGAGTATTTATCTGATCCCAGACTTGCGGCATATGCTGTACCATATAGTCCGGTAATCATCGGGTATGCATACAGTCGCCCCCTCAACTCCAGCTAATTCTAGCTAGTGTTTTGTGCTATTTAAATTTGATTACTTTATATTTGCCTCTTAATGTCTGTTAGTGGCGATACAGCAAAAGACTTTGTGCAAAGAGAAGTTGAGATGTTAAGAACGAAAAGCCATTGGAGAAAGGCCTACTTCTATCTGTGGGATGAGGTGAGAACGGGAGATTGCAGGTTGACTGCACATGTGATATCTTGCATCTTCTGTATTTGCCTCTTATATTTTTGGGGCGGTATATATGTGTTGATAGGTTTGCTTCTACATTTCCTAGAAAGTGTAGTTCTATTCTGGAAATTTTTGGAGATGATGTGTTTGGAATGCAAGAACTGGAAAGAAAGGAATGAAATGGAATTGCAGGATATTGATATCCCATGAACTTGTTCAGGTCGTTTCAATAGCTGCAAGGAAAAGAAAGAGTGATACTTGGAGAAAGTTTAATCTATACCTCCATTTGTTATTAACAAAAAATTGACATCAAAGAAATGGGTATTTATATGCACTATAAATCTCTGTAGAATTTAATTTATTTGCTTTGTGCTTTCTCATTTTTCTTTTTCCAACTGAATGTTTACCTCAATATGTTGAATGCCAAACTCGTCCTCTCTTAGTATCCATCTGTAACTTTTGTGGTCTGTAAGCCTTGACATGCTTGTATAAGTAACAGATTCAACTCTTGAATTTGTATATGTTTTTGGGTCGTCATGCTCTAATAACATTTTCTTTTTTCCTTTTACTTGTTTTGTTTCTGCTTCTTGGGTTGTAATGCTATCACATCCAGCCGCTGAATCTAGAACATTATGAAGCTATTCGCAGCATGGCAAGTGAGATTCATGCTTATGCACCTGATGCCCGTATTATGACTACTTACTACTGTGGTGAGCATTTCTTTTCCTTTCCAATTTCCTAAAATTTGCAAGTACTTCCTCAATGTGCTTTTATTTTAGCTAGATATAAAAGTTTGTTTGGCTAATAAAAAATGTATTTAAAAGACATTACTATTGCCTTAATTCACCAGTCTGTAATGCAAATCATCATAAAAGAGTATCATGCTTGATATTTCATCAAATACTAATTGGGAAGAAAACAATCTGAAACTGAATGGTCTAAAATGGGCTAGAAAATTCTATGGTAAAAGAATTCAGATTTCTGACTTGTTCTGCATCCAAAGGCTTCCAGAAGCAAGTTTCCCTTTGTAAATCTGGCTTGCAAGGATTTTACATAAGGCAATATGGGACGGAGGGAATCCAATCCCAGATTTTATTCCAAGCGAAACAGACCTGAGACTGAGTCGTATACTGCGAACATTCTATCCGATGCCTAAATGTTTCAGTATTCTGTTAATGCATTGAGTATAACTTTTATGCATACTTGGCCAAATATGGAGTTGCTGTTGACCATTGGTGAGCTTTACCTAGGCACTAATTGGAGCAAGATGGCTCAGATTTCAATTGCTGACGTCAGATTAAACTTATAAGAGTCCTTGCCCATGCCAATAGTAGTCATCTACGTCCCAACAGTAACAATGATACGTGAAGGTGAGAATTCATTTGAGAACTTGTGGTGAAGTGAATGCATAAATGGTTCTTGGTGAATCACTGATGATCTGTTGAGCAAGTTCTTGATTTGTGTAATATTAGGGTGGCATTACCTTTTCTATTGGGTTCAGAAGATGTGCACTTTCATTTATAGTTGAACTTAAATCATACCAGATGGACAAGTACTTGAGTTCATAAAACATGTACTTAAGTTTTTGTTCTACTGATCCACCATATGCAGTGAATTTTTTCCCAAGTTTAGTGGTGATAACTTAGGCATACGTCTTTCTGTGACTGTGACAAACTTTGAGCCTTCCAAATGTGAAAAGAAAAGTACAGAGGCTATCTTAGCTCTAGCTGCTCTAATATCTTGCTGTTCTAACTTTTTTGTTGCATATGAGACTATCTCCAGGAACACTCTCGCACTAGCTATGACATTGCATGTGAGATGTCCTCACTCCTTAGTTGGGCTCTAAACTTAATGCAGGTCCAAGTGATGCACCTCTGGCTTCTAACAACTTTGAAGCTTTTCTCAAAGTTCCAGAATTTCTTCGGCCTCGCACCCAAATATTTTGTACAAGGTATTGTTCTTTGCTCATTCTGACATGGTTGTAATGTATTTTTAGTCTCCATCTCTATATATGTCAACTATTAATCTGAGTACATTCAGTTGGAGTCCGAACTTCCCTATTAGTCTTAAATGCTGAAATTGTGTCAATATCAGTCAAGAATTATCATTATTGTCTTGCCTCTCACATTATTTATATGCTCCTTCTTTGCTATTAGAAGTGATAAGCATAGTAGATTTGAATTGAGATTGCTGGATAATGTGCATCATGAGTTGTCACAGTTTCCGTTGCCCTAGAAACCTTACCAACCACCACTTTTGTCCTTGCAGTGAGTGGGTAATTGGAAACCGTGAAGATCTGGCAAAGGATATCATTGCAGAAATACAGCCTGAAAATGGCGAGGTAGTAGACAACCAGGCTTTTTCCCTAAATAAATTCCATTCTTCTTGGAAGAACTTTGTCCTTCTACAGTTCTACTTATAAACTTTGACTCCATCTGCTGGGGTTCAATGTTTGATGAGACTCTTCTACTTTAGTTTCAAAATCGCCTGTGACCTCAAGAGAAAAACTTCTTGGTGGGGTAGCAACAGCAAATATGTAATTGGCTATATCCATAAGGTTATTTAGAATGAGGCTTGATCTGCAGACGTACTTAATCCTACCTTTCCGAATTGGAGCCGAATATCTAAGGAATGCACTTGGGTTCAAAAAATTTAATCCCTTCACAATATATCGTATTTGGACTGCTACAATGAAGTGAAATGCTCATTAATGTGAAGGGCTTAACATTAATGTTGTTTAACTGTGTAATGTATAACTGTCTGTGATGGAGATTGTGTAGATGTTAATATATAAATATGCTTAGGTATAGAGTTGTAGTAGGAGATATCTTGATCTAACTTCTAACTGCTGAATATCCAAAAATGACGGAAGTTGTTGTGGGCTTTAACTTCTGTAAAGGAGAGCAGGTAGGACTCAGCCTCGAATCTGGCTGAGAACTTAAAAGCATTCATGTGCTAGACCAGATAGCAAGTAATATTTCTATTTGTTAACTACATAATAATGGGAATTGGGGCAAAGGTTCATTCATGCAGCAATCATCATTTTCCTGTGCTTTTCTTGAATCTGATTTACAAACTGTATACAGGAATGGTGGACATATGTGTGCATGGGACCATCAGATCCTCATCCTAACTGGCACTTGGGAATGCGAGGCACACAACACCGTGCAGTAATGTGGCGTGTGTGGAAAGAAGGTGGAACAGGCTTCCTATATTGGGGTGCCAACTGCTATGAAAAAGCTACAGTTCCTAGTGCTGAGGTTATTGAATCTTCACCTTAAATTGGATAGTTAGATCAAAATATTTGTTATGATTATTCCTCAGATCTTTGACAATCCCATATATTCTTTTTTCCAGATTAGGTTTAGGCGGGGCCTCCCTCCAGGCGATGGTGTCTTGTATTACCCTGGTCAAGTTTTCTCATCTTCACAAGAACCTGTTGCTTCTTTACGGCTAGAGCGACTCTTAAGTGGCTTACAGGTACCTTTTGATGTTTGATTATCTAGACAATGCCTTAATTGAATGTTTTGTATTATTCATATTTTTCTGTACTCTATTGTTCTCATTTTGGGTTGGCTAAGTTCTGAAGTATTTGAATTAAATTTCTGGGTTTGCAGCCCTCATTGATTCCTCATTGCTCATCTATTAATGCCAATCGATTATGACAATACAATTTGTAACTTGCAAATTTTTTTTGATTGTCGTTAACTGTATATGTCCTACAGCATTAGCAGATATATCCAGCTCATTAGAGCAATATGTATCTTACATCGTGAGATTTGATGCCTCCTAAAATGTTTTCTCTAGATTGTAAATGCGTGTAACAAATCCATGATTTTTCTTCTTTACCAAAATTTGCAAATTTGTTCTTTTACAGTTTGTTAAGGCTTAAGCTGTTATAACCATTTATATGGCTTTTGGTGACCATGTTTCTGTGGGTGTCTTCTAGGACTTCGAGTACCTCAAACTCTACTCTTCGAGATTTGGTAGGGAAGAAGGGCTTCATCTTCTTGAAAAGACAGGCATGTATCTTGGTCCTGAGAAGTATACTCATGAACAGATGCCAATAGATGTTATGCGGGGCGAAGTTTTCAGGACATGCCGTTCTGAAAGTAACTTTTGATTTATTGCATCTCTGTTTATGTAGCATTTCCCAGTCCTGAACCAGTATTGTATTTTGGCATGTTTTTTAATACCTTGACAAACCCTCTAGTCTTTGCTCGTAGTGTTTTAGTTGGCCACTGTTTATTACAACCTGGAACCTCTGAAGAATTTTGGTTTGTTTTTCCTATGTTGCAGAAACAGTAATCTACTCAGTAGTGGTTAAGTAATTTTCTCATTTAGAGGTTCTTATGGTCAGTTTGATCATTAGTTGAATTGAAGTGACTACAGTCCTAATAGTGCGATTATATATGGATTAAAATTAATTATTTTTGAAATTATGATACCAAATTTGTACAGCATCTTAAAGAGAGTCGACGACAATATATGATTTATTTATTTTTTTAATTTCCATTTCAACAATTAAGAAAGGACGTGTCTCAAAAAACTGCAAATGTTCTTAGCCTTTTGAGTTGAAGTGAGGATAAACCTCTCTGTTTTCCTCAATATACTCTTCAAACAATTGATCTTGAACGAAACATTGCACTTGTAACACGAAGTTTTTTGATATTGCCACTTTTATCATAGTCAATGAGGTTGAAATTTTTAGAAAAATTTCGAATTAGGGAGATCTTTCTAATTGTATTCTATTTAGAATTGGAAGCAATTTTTTTAAAGAATTGAAATTGAAGGAACTTACCAAAATTAACAAGAGGAATTGAAGTTGCAACAATTATATAATGTAAGAAATTAAAATTAATTATTTTTATAAGTTACGACAATTATATAATGCCCTGAATTAAAATTGCAATTTTCCCATACAAAAATTATTTTTTCAACCAAGTGGGTCGTCACATGTTAAACTTAAGTACAAATTGAGTGGTGTCATTTGACAAATGGAGGTGTGGCCCCACAACCTACTCACAGCCTACGCTCATATTAGGGTGGTAACCCCACCCCCCACTTTTTATGATCAAACTTTAGAAAGATAGTGATGAGAAAATATATTGCCGTAAAGATTCAATGCAGACATTTGGTATCTGAAAAAGGCCAAAAGACAGAAAAAAAAAAAAAAAAAAAAAGCAAAAAAGAAAAAATATGATAATCAAAATGGTGATGATTGCCCCTCCAACTCTTTCACTTATTATTATATCTTCATTGACATTTAGATCAACGTTTTGCACTCACAGCTACATGCTTTGCCACTACACATCTTTTTCTTGGATAGGGTCATCAATATCTCTAGTCTAGAAAATGTTGTGTTATTCTTATTTATGGATAAATATATATTCAAAATTTTAATTTAGAAGAGAAAAATTAATTTTTTATAGAATATAAAAAGGAATATACTCTGTTAAGGTTCCGAGGATATAAAAATATAAAGTCCAATTAAATAGCTAATATAATTAATAAAATAAGATCGTTAAGTCCATCTAACTAGACCCACTTAAGATGAGCCTCATAAACCTAATGGGTTCAAGCTCATTAAGGACTTAACTAATATAATTATCATCTTCCGAGTAGTGTTTTTATTCGGGCACATTCTTTAGAAGAAGTACACTGTTTAATAAATTGTAAAAAAGACCACATATTCAATTTTGTGCAACATTAGAAAAATATATATTATTTTAGAAAGGTAAAATAATTTAATTTATATTATATATATAAAAAAAACATAAAATAGTCAAGGATGAAGAGAATATGGCGATTGGCATATGAGACTATATTATGTATATGTTTTTATTAATATTTAAACTTTCGTCCAATTAAAAATTACTTTTTATATTTTATAAAAACTTAATTTTATATAAAAATTATAATTTTTCCTCTGTTAAATCTTATATAGATTGGAGGGGAGTAACTAAAACCCTATCTTCATTCCTATATTTTCTTTGATTATGAAGCAACTGCAAAAGGAGGATGATATGTGTGTCATATTGTCACTGGGGACAGGCAGCTATGATTATATGGAGAAACATTAATGCCATAAGTGAAACTCATTGAGGACTAATCATTAGGCACTAATACACTTAAGCCCATTTATTACAATATTTTATAAAGTAAAAAAGTAGTTTTATAATTGTAAATTTTTTAGGGACATAGATCAATGATTTGTGGGACTTTGTTATGGCCATTTAGCAATCAATTATCCAATTACATAGATAAATGTATAATGATAAGAAAACATGTGTATTAATTTACTTATTTTTTTTTTTTAAAGAAGAAGTGTCCTCAAATTATTTTGAATACTCTATGTGGTTTTGAACTCATCCCATCTAGAGCTAGGATTAGTACAACTGAGATTATTTCGATCGAAGTCGCCCGTTTAAGATCATAAACCCACGAACTGAACTGACGATTTGAATACTCTCTGCGGTTTTGAACTCATCCCATCTAGAGCTAGGATTAGTACAATCGAGATTGTTTCGATCGAAGTCGCCCCTTTAAGATCATGAACCCACGAACTGAACTAACGAGTATATTAAATACTAATTGAATTAGATAGGTTTTGTCTTAATCCAAAATTTTCTATTTCTAATGGGTACAAAATTTAGCCAAACACAAATTGAATTAAGTAGACTTTGTCTTAATCCACTCACAAATTTTCATTGTTTGGTTTGATTTCGGTTAACTGAGTAAAAAAAATTGAATCGAATCGAATTAAAAATTTATTATTATTTTTTTAAGTTTGTTTGATTCGATTCAGCTCGATTTTTTCCATTTTTGATCCGTTTAATTGATTTTGTTTTATCTTGAACACCCCTACCCTCAAGTGGCATTGCACGCAACAATTTTGTCAACCGACAGAGCAAGACAAATTCCGTGTGGAAAGATAACGAATAAGTTGGACAATTTTGTCTTTATATTTTTTTTTCTGTTTCTTTTGCATGCATATTTCTATAATTATGGTCATTTAAATTTGAACTGTGAACTTTACGAATGTAAAAATAAAAATAATATTATTCAATTATTTAAATAGTAAAATCTACTAAGATAGGGACAGGTCCAGGAGAAAGAAGGGCTAGTTGTTCCTGATTCCTCCAACTTATTATATATATTTGCTATTTTAATAATGTTTAATTTTAATAATTCAATTTTAAAAGATCGAAGATCATTTAATACTATTAAAAGTAGTTAATTTTTAATTATTATTCATTAGTTTTTAAAAATTTTAATTTTTTTTTGTTGGGCCTTAAATTTTAAAAAAAAAATCATCAATGAGATTTATTGGATTGGATTTAATTTATTTTTAATTAAAGGTAAAAATTAAAATTAATTAATTAAATTTTTATGTATTCTAATTTTGTAAACTCAAAATTTCACAAGTCCATGCTTAAAAAAAATTATGAATTTTTCTCTGTCTTTCAACATCTACAACTAAAAGAACTTTTTCTGTCAAAAATATTGTCAAGGACAAGCTCAGAACTAAGATGAAAGATGACTTTTAATCAATTGTTTAGTTGTTTATATTGAGAAATATATAACTAAAGTTTTAACATTGATTTAATCATTGATGAAATTTATGATATAAAAAACTATCTTACTCAACTTGATGATAATATGTATCTTAAATTTGTAAATTATAAAATTTATATTTAAATTTTTATGTTTTATACCAAAATGATTTATAAATTAATTTTTTTAATCATTTATTAAGGAGGCAACTCTTCACGAGGATAAAACACGTCTCCATCAATGCCTGTGGATAATATGTATAAAATTAGTTAATTAAAATTTTTATTTTTGATAATAAATTTAATCATGCAAATAGTAAGTTAGTTCAATGACATCATTCTCATATTTATATAAGTAAAGGTCAAAATTTAAATTTTAATAAATTATTAATATACGTACCTGTGTAAATAAATAAACACAATAAATTTGAGTATTATCAATGCTGAAAAGCATTCGAAGTCTAATAAGAGGTTTTGTAATATGTGAAAAATGCAAAAAGAAGAATAACAAATTTAACTAAAAAAAAAAGAATTAAAGGAAAATAATAGAAGAAATAAAGAATTAACTGGTGGTATATATATTAATTAATTGCGCTATCTATTAACAAAAAGTATGCAATCTTATGCTGTATTGGTGTAGCTAGAAAATCAGCCATGATCTTATAATAATAATAATAATAATAATAATAATAATAATAATAATAATAATAATAATAATAATAATAATAATAAACTTTAGGTTGCATCACTGATCAATTGATTCGACAAAATTACTTACTCTCAGATACAAATTCACATTGTCACTGCTTAATTTTAAAGCATAAAAATGAGAAACAAAAATATATATTATTTTAACATGGAAACAAATGTCCAGACAATTAAAAATAAAAGCTGGAAGCATATCATGAAGAAGTTTAGGGAATGTTTGGTTATGTTTTTTGTTTGATTTTATTATGTATTTTAAGAAAATAAATTATTAGATAATGTGAAAGTTGTATTTTAGTATGTTTGTTTATGTTTTAAGGGACATAGTTTTTACTGTAACAATTAAATCAATAATTTTTTATTGAATTTTTTGGGTAAAAATGATATTTAGTGATTTTTTTATTAAAATAATAATAATATATATAATATATATAATATGTATATATTAAAAAACAAAATTAAAAAAAAATGAGGATATATTTTATTATATTTCCCCAAAACAAACACAACCAAAGACTCCCTTAAAATTTCTCACAGTCGGTGACGGTGCACACTGCCGCTTACAACTATGCCATTAGTACAATGTGCAAGATGATTATGAGATAAATGAGGGAATTTCATGTTGTCATTTAATTTACATTTAAATGGAATAGGAATCAAATAAAAATATAATATTTTAACATTATTTTATAATATTTTTTATTTTTCACATGCACATGCACTTGGTGTAATTCTGATTTAAACACTAGGCCTTATACACATAAGTGCAAGGACGTTGAGTAATAAATTGACTCAATGACATATCGCATTCACAGCTTCATGTATGAGATCTACCCTACGAGAAAAAAAAAATAATAATAATGCAAAGTAATAACAACACACAAGTTGTCGCAAACTATATATAAGGTGATAGAAAAATTTATTTCATCATCTTAATAATTTTTACAAATTTAATAATAACAATAATAGTGTTTAAATGATCACTATTGATAATTAGCGCTACAAAAAATCTAGTGATAATGAAAATTTTGTTACAAAATGTATATAATTTTTATTGTCGCTAGATTGTCACTATAGGTATGTCATTAAATACCAAAAGTGAAAACTTAAAATATAAGTTCTTATTATTATTAAATCATATTGTGACAAAATAAAAGTTATTGTCACTCAATATATATGTTATTAATGATAATTTTTATATTTTTATTTAATTTTTTTATCTCAAATATTATATTTTTATAATGCTTAAACGATTCTAAATGTACATGTGCATGTACAAATCAATATATATATATATATATATATGATATCACTCAATTAACCAATAACAACACCAGTGAGGTGATAGTCTGATTGGGCAAGACTCGTTACTTCCCATACTAAGTTATACACTTGGATTTATTTGCAATACAATCCGATTACAATAATAGTATGTGAATCAGTCACTGTGTGGATGAGCTTTGCACATTAAACGACTTAAATTAGACACTTTACAGTGGTAAAAGATTTTTATGATTTCTTTAAAAAGGATTATTATGCTTGTCGTCCATTTGTCTATGATTTTATAGGATAAAATAATTTATAAATTAATTTGTACATATCCAGTCGAATAATAATTAAATTGCTGCATATGACACACAAGGAGGCATAGTATAATGACGTGGGGTGCAGTGTTAGGCACCAAATTGTGTCAGGGATATTACCGGATTTGGATTATCCCTTTGCCCACCAACGAATTTAATTTTTTTGACCTTTGACCCTGCAGCTGTTCTCCAGTGTTTCAAAAAATCGACACTTTTGTCGACATAATCACACAAATGCCACTCTCGGTTTCAGCCGACACATTTCGCTTTTACGGAAAATATTTTCGACAATACTATTTGAATTATTTGATTCCAACAAAAATATTAAATATACACATATATATATATATATGTCAAAAATATGCATACGGTAACTTATTAATGTGCTAGCTTTAAGATATAAATGAGCTCATGGAAAAAATATATAAATACACGATAGTTTATCTATTTTTTTTTTATGAAATTGAGTTTGAATTATTACGAATGGAGATTATATTATATCATATATATATATATAAATAAGAAATCAAATATATGCGTATAGTTTCTCTTTCTTTCTCCCTCAATAAAATTAAGAAAATTAAAATTATGAAAAAGCTTGAAAATTAAGTAGATCTATTATGTAGTTATTTTACAATTAATTTTGACCAAATTTAGTACTTTGATCGTCCATCAACTCTAATGGCAAGTTTGGTTGGATTTTAAATTTATCTCATGATTAGTTATTTCATGATAAGTTATGTCATGAGAAGATGGAATAATTTATCCTATAGGTGGGGGTGGGATTAATAATACAACATGTTAAGTTTATATATACAGACCCAATGATAAATTACGGATCTGTGTGTATATAATTCCACAAATTAAATATTAAATTGAAAATGATTATTTTCTTTAATCTCATGTAATCCCACCAACCAAACTTGTCCTAATACAAAGATTATCAATTGATAAGTCACTACTTGAAATTATTAAGAAAAACGTATATTATTCGAATTTAAACTATACATGCACGTCTTAATCTATAATTGAACTGAACTCTAATGACTCCAAATTAATCATTAAAATGACGTATCGAATAACTATTATTGTTCGCTACTCCAGCTTAGTGCCCTCTTTCTTTAATCGAGCCCTTAGTGTAATCAATCATTTTCCCTTTCTACTGGTAGGATCAAAAAATGTCGTATTATGATCATTTATGAAATATCCATATATTACGTGACTTTTGTTATTAAAACTTTCTTTTTACCTTTTGGGTGAGTTCAACCATGTCTGTAAATCGTTTACTTTGCGTATTTATTGAGTTTTCAGATCTTCAGATTAGTTAATGAAGTCGGCCTATTAATTATTTCAATTCGCATGTATAAAAAAATAATTTATTAATTATTATTATAAATAAATAATAAAAATTCAATTAGATTGATGAGATTAAGATTTCAAAAAATCTTAACCAACCAAACTGAATTTAATGGTGTTATACTTCAAATGCAAGTGCAATTCATTCAAATGCGTAATATTTTCAGATATATGTTTCAAAAAGACTACTGAAATTGTAGAGGGTATAAATGTCCTTCTACATGCTGAGACTTTTATTATAATAAAGGTCCAAATTCCTAAGAGGTCATTAAACGACAACCCCAATTGACAGAATAGTAGTGAGTTCCTCCGACAAGTGTCCAGGCATGCAGATCTCGCCACGTGGACGGTCGGATTCAGACTATGGATGCCTTCCGGCCGAAGAAGGAGCTGTAACCGAAGGCTCTCACTTCTTAACCACAGTTGAAAAATCTTAACCATGGTTTATTGCCTCCGCTTCACAAGAACAATTTAGCTTTGTTTAATCATAGGTTTATATAAATAAATTCAGTTCAAGCCGCTCTTTTTGTTTCTCTCTCTTCCTAAGCACAAAAAAGAGTATATATAATTAGTATGAATTCTAATTATATATATGGGAAAATGGAAGCACCGTCGTGTATGAACATGGGTGACTGAGTTGAAACGGCGTTCCCATTTTTGCTTGGTTCGAGAGAAATTTTTCTTTGAGATTTTTAAGGGAATTTTCTTTTTTTGTATTAAATTTCTCATTAAAGATTTAATTTTTCTTTTCCCTTTAGCTTGTGGAGTTGAAGCTTTTTTGGCTTCTGGTTTGCTTGCTTGTTTGTGAAAAGGGTTGTTGAAAGTAGGGAGCTTTTTGTGTATGCTTAAGTTTTGTGAAAAAGTTTCAGCTTTTTGGCTATATATTAATCTGAAGTTGAAAAGAATAAGGCAGTTAGAGTGTTGATGGTGGAAATGGAGAATTCTGAAGAATCCAATCTTCCCACCGCTGATAATCAAACAAAATCCGATCAGCCAGCAGAAACAGCTACGCCCGTCAAGAAAAAGCGCAATCTTCCAGGAATGCCTGGTAAAAAAGAAATGAAAATCTCTTCGTGTAAGCTGTGATTTTCTTGGTGATTCTTACGGTTTTTCTTGATTTTTTTCTGTGTGTTTTATAGATCCAGATGCAGAAGTGATTGTCTTATCGCCAAAGTCTTTACTAGCAACGAACAGATTTGTCTGCGAGATCTGCGGCAAAGGGTTCCAGCGGGACCAGAACTTGCAGCTCCACCGGCGAGGGCACAACTTGCCGTGGAAACTCCGGCAGAGGACCAGCAAAGAAGTGAGAAAGCGCGTTTATGTATGCCCGGAGACCACTTGTGTCCACCATGATCCCTCCAGAGCTCTCGGCGATCTCACCGGAATCAAGAAACATTTCTGCCGGAAACACGGCGAGAAGAAGTATAAGTGTGAGCGTTGTCCGAAGAAATATGCGGTTCAGTCCGACTGGAAAGCGCACATGAAAACTTGTGGGACTCGGGAGTATCGTTGTGATTGTGGCACTTTGTTTTCTAGGTGAATTTTCATTTTAACTATGGGATTATTTTGCATACTGGGATTATTTTGCTGATTGCATGGTGTTTTTTTCCATCTTTTTTTGTTTGTTGGATTAATAGGAGGGATAGTTTTATCACGCATAGAGCGTTTTGCGATGCATTGGCGCATGAGAGTGCCCGGTCTCAACCTGTGGCGATTACTACTTCAGGAGGAGATTTTAAGGTCCAAGTTGTCCCGCCTCCGCCGGCGCCGCCGGCACCCATTGCCGCTTCCAGTCCGCCGGCACCGCCGCTTACCCCGTCTACTGGAGTGCTGTCTCCAGTGCTCTCCATACAAAGTTCAGGTGAAATTCTTGATATAGTGTGAACATTTTTTTATGCCCAAAACGAGGATTTCATGTCTGAATTGGGTTCTTCCAGTTTGGTTGCTTTAATTTCTTGTTTTTCAGTGGTTTTCTTGTTTGTGTGAATGTACTTTCTGCGTGAAAGATGGGGTGGGGTCGGGTGGGTGAATAAGCTTAACTATTGGCTCAGTTGTTACCAAAACAATAATGTAGCTCAAAGATCGAAGTGGGATTTAAAAGGTGGTAAGATTTCATGAGGGAAAGGACTGAGGAGTGTGTATGATTGCATCTGCTTTTACTCTAAAGTTTGCTTTTTGTAAGTTCAAATTGTTTCATGTTGGGATTCAGGATTCTTTTTTGACAAAGCTTGTTCCTTTTGTTGATCTTGTGATCTTTTTCCCCACTCTTTGCTGTCTTCTTTTTCCGCCACCAGCTGAATTGCCGGAGAATCAGACTGCCCACTTGCCACCACTGCTGCCGCCAGGATCAGCGCCATTGTCAAGCTCCACCACCACCACAGTAACAACGACCGCCACAGCCATCCCTGCAGCCGCAGCCACGGCAAACAGCCCATCTACCTCTATCGGCCATGTCTCAGGCAGCAGCGGAGTTTTTGCTAGCATGTTTAATTCGTCAAACTCTGCCGAACTTTCCCAATCATCACAGCAGCAACCGGGGCCATACCCCGGCCTAATATGCGCAATGGCCGTACCGGACCATCCCGCCATTGATCCCATATCACTTTCCTTGTCCTCATCTTTATATGGATCAGCATCATCTTTATTCCCAGCCACATCGCAGAATCCTCAGCGACACTACACATCAAGCCCACAACCAGCATTGTCGGCCACTGCATTGCTCCAAAAAGCAGCACAAATGGGCGCAACGTCGTCCAACTCCTCCTTCCTTCGTGGGCTAGGGTTGGCCGTACCGTCACCATCCGACCCTCAAGATCAAAATGCCTCAACTATGGCTACATCAACGACATCTTCAACCCCATCCCATTGGACCAGTCGCGTGAAGGTTGAAAACAACTCACTGGCATCCGGGCTCGGCCTCGGGCTTCCATCCAGTACCCGGCCTTCCGTTTATAATGAATTGATGATGAGCCCTTCGACGCTGTTCGGCAATAAGCCCACCACTCTTGATTTCCTCGGACTTGGAATGGGAGCCGCCGAAGCCTCCTCCCGTGGTTTCTCCGCCTTCTTGAGCTCAATCGGCGGTGGACTCGACATGACAACGGCTCCGTTTGCCGGGGTAAGCTCGGCCGGGGACACTTGGGATGATCAATCAGATAGGAAACCCTCCATGCTGTAGCTACTGCTTATCTTAGGGAATTGAATAGCTCTATTCATTTCTCTCGGCTTTTTATAGTCGGAAGAGTTTGAAGATACAGATCTTATATATGCTTTCATACATAATTTATTCTCTACTTTGTCAATGAGTTCTTCCGTTTAGCACTTTTAGTAGTTTGGGGGTAGGAAGTGTGATGTATAGGACCTCTAGTAATTTGTTTTTTTTAAATTTTGTAGTTGGTGTATAAAGTGCTATGGGACATTGGTTAATCACACCTTGTCAGCTACTTGAAGCAAATAATTTAATTTCTATATAAGTTGGGATTTTATATGTCATCTTATATTTGATACTAGATATGAATGTTAATTCATTTATTTAATTTGTTGGCGGATAGGGTGCAAAGTTATTAATACCCAGGCAACTTAGCTAGTGGTAGCTCAGTTCAGTTTATAAAATTTTACATTCCTACATTCATCTTTAGCCATGGAATATAATGCAATATGAGACGTTAATTTGAATATATGATGTTCTATTTTTAATAAATTATAGAATAGGTTGAATGAAATATTAAATTACGTACCATGATATCAGCATCTCAATGTATGATGGATACATAAGTGAACCAACATATATGATATTTTAAGATTTTCCTAGCCAAGTGGCCTATGGCTTGATAGCATAAGTCTCTCACACAAAGTGGGAGGTGAGGAGTTCTAGCCCTAACGAGCTCTTGATAAATGTGTGTGTGTATAAATAAAAAAAATATTTTATGATTTTCCTAATTTGACAATAGATTGTATTAATGATTTTCCTATTTTGATAATAGATTTCATTAATACAAGTTAATTCGGACCAGCCGTCTGGATCGGTGACCCAAGTCCAATCTGGTCTAGTTGAAGTTTAAAAATCAATAATTTATTGAATTGGTCAAAACAGGTTTAATAGGTGGAATTTGACCCGTTGATCATCGGTTCACTTATTTTTTATATTTTTTTAAAAATTCAAAAATTAATTTTTTTGAAAAAAAATAAAAAATGGAGAGAGAGAGAGAGAGAGAGAGAGAGAGAGAGAGAGATTATGAGTTGAAGGTGGTAACTAAAGATTTTAGACATGTAATTTTTTGAAATATGAATTTATTTCTTCGAAATGTAATAAAATAGTAATTATATGTGTGTTTATATTTAATTTATTATTATATTTTGTTTAATCTCTCTTATATTGTATTGAATATTTAATATGAAGAAACTTGTTTTTAATTGGATTTGAAGCTTGAAGAGAACAATTACCTTAGATTAATTTTAAATAAATTATTTATTTATAATTGACTAATTGTAAAATAATATACTTTTTTAAAGAACATATGTAAGAATTAAATTTTTAATTTTTTTCACTATATGATTGGAAGTCTTATTTTTTTTAATATTAAAATATTATATACTTATTACATTATTATGATATCATATCAATCAAATCAATAATTAGTAATATTATTGATTCTTTATCCGATCCGATTTTATTCATGGTATCACATTTTTCATGCCAAAAAAATTTAATCAATGCAAGTGATGTAACGTATCTTTGGGAAAACAATTGGGCCCAACAAAGTTCAAGCAATCGAGCTGAAGAAAATATTACGGATGTGTCCTATTGCACAAATTTGTAATATCCATGCTTATAATTAAATTTTTACGGTTCATTTGGAATCATTCAATATCAATATAAAAAATTAATTTATGACATTTTTTTACATGGAATTTAAAGCATTCATTTTGATTACACTGAAACATTACTTGTGAATTTTTATTCTCAATCTAATTAAGTCAATTATCTTCAGAAAGAAATAAGTCATTATTGAAGTTCGTACCTCTTTGCATTTCTTATTTATAAAATGAGTGTGTCTAAAGTGGATCGAGTGCTACGATCAATCCACCCACTCATCTTTAATCCAACAATTTTGGATGGATCGAGTGTATTACATTTGATCCAATCAAAATGAAGAAAATATGCTGAAATTAAGAATGTGGAAAAAATTTCATACGTTATTTTATTTAAATATGTGCCAACATTATATTTGAAATTTGGATTTTACGAAGGAAATTCAAAGAAAAAGTATATTTTTTCCTGTAACATCTTCTTTGTTAATGTTTTCAAATTCGTTTTTCACCCATTTTTACTATTTAAAAATAAATTATTAACAACTTATCACCATTTTTATCTATATTCCAACCCATTTTCATTTCAAAACACGTTTTTCAATAACCTATATATCTACTCTCTCTCTTCCTCATTATTACTATATCTTTCCACATACAACTTACTAAATCCTACATAATCATTATTTTTCCAATATATTATTCAAATACAAACTTATTTTTAACTCATTTTTTCTAACTGACTTTTCAAAATTTAAAAATATAAAAAAGAAAACATAACCAAAAATGTTCTAATCTCTCAAGTTTGGATAGAAATCCATCCGGCTAACCCATACCATAAAAAAACATGAACATCATAAGGACATCACGTGGAAAATAGATTGCGTTTTTGAGGAGTAGTAAGGTCCGAACAAGACAACATTAGATTACGTGCTAAGAATATATATTGTCGTGTTGAAATTTGAGACCCAAATGCCAAATTCGGGTCACGCGTGAAGTGGAATTTTAAGGCATGAAGAACAGCTAAAGTGGGTACAAAGATGGCGACGGGGCGGGCAGGGTCAGTGGAAGGCGGGTCGAATATTCAAAACAGTCAAAATTGTAGTTAATAAAGAGCACGCAAGAATGTTGTCGGGTTCGGGTCACCAAATTTAAATTATTGCGCCTTATTCTTACGAGAATACGAGACGTCCATATCCACAAGTCGTTTTTAGCATAGAGCGCATGTCTTGTTGGTCTCGACTCGAAAGTGACCTCCATTCGAATAGTACTTTTGTAGTTAGATAATTGGGATAGTATTTGAGTTTGGGCTTAGAATTTGAAGTTATTTCAACGAAAATTAAATGTTAGAAAATTGTCACTTGATAATAGAACTGGCAATTAGGTACTCGTGGGTAACCCAATGACTGGTACCAATGAGTTGGGTAAATTTACCCATTTTTTATTGGGTACGAGGTAAGGGACCTGTGATTTTTTTTTCTTTTTTTAATTATTTAAAGGTAAACATAATATTACTCAAATATTAACTAAATAAAAATAGAAAAAAAAAAGACTACAAATTTCAAACATTAAACTGAATAAATACATAAAGCATATTAATAATATTGTAGTTTAAAACTTATATATTAATTATTCAAAATCTACCAAATTTAAAGTACATCACATTCAAAAGTTCAAACTTAAATTTCATTACATGCTAAAATTTTTTTGAATTGAAAATGTAAATATCAATCAAACATTGTTGTTCTTGTGGAAGAAGATGTTACATCCATAGGAATATGCACAACAAGTTGTTTTAGGATATAATTTAATTTAATTTGCTATAGATTTTTAATTTATGAAATCAAAAATTAATATTTAGATTAAAAATATTTATATGTAAATATATATAAATATATAATATATATTTATATGTATATAATATATATATATATATTAAAGTACATCACATTCAAAGGTTCAAACTTAAATTCCATTACATGCCAAAAGCTTTTTGAATTGAAAATTTAAATATCAATCAAACATTGTTGTTCTCGTGGAAGAAGATGTTGCATCCATAGGAATATGCACAATAAGTTGTTTTAGGATATAATTTAATTTAATTTGCTATAGATTTTTAATTTATGAAATCAAAAATTAATATTTAGATTAAAAATATATATGTAAATATATATATAAATAGAAAAAAATAATTCACAGGTTACCCACGGGTTGGGCCAAAAGATGGCGGGTAAATTGGGTACGGGTGAAATTACCCGCAATTTTTTGAGTAGGAAAAACAAAGCCTATTACCCGTATTTTTTTGGGTACCCACGAATATCCGCGGGTATGGGTTGGATTTTGCCAGGTCTACTTGATAAGTTATTCTTGACATAGTTTAATTATTTATATTCTAAAAATTTAATGAACAGAATAATTTGAATCACTGATGTGTTAGAATTAAATTAGACTAATATATTTAGGAAATATGTGTATTTAAGAGTTGTTGGGACCGGGGGGGAGGGGAGTATTATGGCTATGTTTTATTATGTTTTTTGTTTGATTTTATTATGTGTTTAGAAGAATGAATTATTGGAGAATATGAAAGTTATTTTTTGATATGTTATTAAATTATATATAATATTATATATATATAATATGTATGTATATATTGGAGAATGTGCGTTTTGAAGAAAAAATGAGGATATGTTTTGTTTTGGGGAAATATAACCAAAGAAAACCTATATTTTTTAGGTCCACAGTAAGAGTAATAACAATGTTACACAAAATGATATGGGCATATGGTGTTCGATTGAATGTTAATTGGAGAATATTATAGTTAATATGATCAAAATCAAAGGAATTTATTAAATTTTTTGAAAATAATATTATCACTATATATATTTTAAATTATATATATTTTATTTTTTATCGTGCATTCAAATTTTAAATAATTAGTTATTGTGATATGTCATCTCTACAAATATAACACTCGTTATTTTGGCTCAAAACTTTTGAGTCCATGAGTGGAACGAATAATATTATAGATAGTAAATTTTGAATACATTAATGAAAGGATGATATTACAATCTATTTGTATGACTAGTTTTAACAAATTAAATTTTAATATATTGATATAAAGACCATTATTATATAATTATTAATTTCTTTTTTATACAGTATAGATTCGACGAAAAAAATGCAATAGTAAAGTAAAATAAGTCCTACTCTATCACTATGAGGGGTAAAATAGGAATTGAAATGTCTATGCGTGCGCAGTCGCGCGTCTGTGTATCTTTTACCCTGAAAATTCAACAATATAGTCCCCTTCTCGACGTCCCTTTTTTTTCACAGTCCCCACCACCAGAACTCCATCACTCTTCAAACAGTACATTGCAATTCGCAAATGGATCTCACACTTTTCATCTTATCATTTTCGCCACTTATTTTCCTCTCTTACTATTTCCTTCGCAAAACCCTATGGGTCCCTCTAAAAATCCAAAAGCATTTCGAGAAACAAGGCGTGAGGGGTCCCGGCTACCGCCCGATCTTCGGGAACACAGCCGAGATCCGGCGGCGGTTGATTGCGGAGGCGGAATCGAGGCCGATATCTCGCATTACGCATGATATTGCTCACCGGGTTATTCCACATTACCACAACTGGTCAACGCTTTATGGGAAGAGTTTTCTTTATTGGTTTGGGCCTAAGCCTAGATTGGCTGTAGCTGAGCTGGACATGATCAAAGAGGCTTTGGTGAATAGTAGCGGGCCGTTTGAGAAAGTTAAGTTGAATCCTTCTTCTAAGATATTGTTCGGCGATGGACTTGTTGGGCTGGAGGGTGAGAAATGGGCTGTTCATAGGAGGATCGCTAATCAAGCCTTTAATATGGAGCGAGTTAAGGTGATCTTTCTAACTCCTATAATTTTTTTCCCTCAATTTTAAATGTTCATAGTCATTTTCATGATCAATGAGTATAAGCCTTTTCAATCTTTTGGTGTTTTCTTTACTTATTTATGTAATATGAAAATAATATGGGCTACTCATATGCATTAATTATTGGTCTGTTTGATCCAAATCTAGTTCTTTTTGAAGAACTTAAACATTGAACTCCTGCTACTTCAAAAAGAGAGTATAATTGCATGGATAAACTCAGGATAACCTGCCATTTTAGTGATTGAATTTGGTTTTTTCTTGGGAAGTATGGAAAAGGAATTGAAATGGAATAGGATCATATGCATAGAGAAGGTTCCTATTGATTGATGGGATAAGGATAAACGAAGAGAAAAAAATTGAAGATTTCATAAAGTACAACTACTGATCTTCATAATGTATATGTAGAAAATTTAGGTCTTATTAGATGATTAATAAATATTAGTGCATGTCCCTTTCGCATACAAAGTCAAAATGACATAACCAAGACCCCACTATTGCCTTTACTTTACGTTATCATAATTCTAGCATAAAATTAGTATTATTCTAATCTATCTAGACTTGAAAAAATTGGCCTTTGTTTAGAAAGCGACGTTGTTTCAAATTTGCAGTTTTTATCAGTAACAGTTTGGGATTCAAATTCAAATTATGGACAATTGGACTTTATTATACCAGAAAGTTGTACCTGGATAGCAAATTTTTTTCATCTAAAAGTTCTACATATAATATGATTTGATTATTGTAGCACATAGTATTTGTATTCGATTTAAAATAAAAATCGTGGTTTTAGTCACTTGTCCTATGGTTATTTAGGTCTTACTGATATGAGTAGAAATCTCCTACATGTAAAAATCCATGCATAGCATTTGGTAACATTTTCATGGTTATGGTGGATGATCACAGCGAGGGACTCTTAGTGAAACTATTATTTATCACAGAAAATCGTTGAGAACAAAAATTGTATTGAAGTTGGTCTTAAAATTTCTTCAGTAACATGTGCCTAAACTCTGTAATACCAAATGAACTAAGTGATCCTAACAGGGTTGGGTTCCTGAAATAGTGGCTAGTACAGAAAAGTCGTTAAATAAATGGGATGAGAAAAGAGCAGAGAAAAATGAATTTGAGTTGGATGTGCACAAAGAACTTCAAGAACTCTCCGCAGACATCATATCTCGAACAGCATTTGGTAGCAGTTTTGAGGAAGGCAAGCGCATTTTTGAACTGCAAGAACAGCAAATCAGCCTTGTTTTGCAAGCTTTACGAAGCGTTTATATACCTGGATTCAGGTAGGTCACATGTCTTCTTTTCCCCCCTTCAAGTATGAGAATAGTGTGCTTGAAACTTTACAGTGTATGATATTACAACAAAATTTTGATATGCTCAAAGCTTTTGCTAATTGTTCTTCTTCACTAACAATTTGAAAGACATTTTATAGCGTATGCTGAGTTTTTGCTCCTTAATTAATACTTTAATGTGATTATAAGATAATTTTGACCTTCATCCTTGTCAAGTCATATAAATCTTGCATCCTTGATTTATTCTAATCCATTAATGAATTGATTTCTTCCTTGATCTCTACTAATTGTGTGGATGCAGGTTTTTGCCAACGAAGAAAAACAAACTGAGGTGGAAACTAGATCAGGAAACTCGTCGATCAATTAGAGCATTGATTGAGAAAAATAGCAAAAGCAGAGGAAATCAGAATGCGCTGCTAACATTATTAATGTCTCCATATAAGAACGAGAATGGCATTGAGGAGAGATTAGACCTAGAGGAAATTATAGATGAATGCAAGACCTTTTACTTTGCAGGGAAGGAAACAACTGCCAATCTTTTAACCTGGGCACTTCTCCTTTTAGCATCTCATCCAGAGTGGCAGACCCGGGCACGAGATGAAGTTTTCCTAACATGCAGGGGCAATGCAAGTCCCACCGCAGAAAATTTATCTGATTTCAAACTTGTAAGTGGAAGTCTTCCATTACTTTCAACTTTTCCTTTTTTGTTCTCAAAATAAGTTTTACTTTGTCTTTTATGGTTTCTGTGGTACAAGGGAATAAAAACTCTTTTGTTATGGATAAGCAATTGTGGGCTTTTGCATTTCTAAGCATGACGGATGCATACCAAGATAAATGTTACTTGCATCTTCACCTCCACAAGGTTGCCACCCTGTGACCTTTTCTTTCTGCACATTTCCAAGCTCTAGATATGGAAGATGATGAGAAATATTGTGTTTGTGACAGATAAGCATGATATTGAATGAGACTCTTCGGCTCTATCCTCCAGCAGTGGCACTAATGAGACAAACATCACTGAATGTTAAACTGGGAAGCCTTGATATCCCTGCTGATACGCAGTTCTATTTTCCCATGACTGCTATTCATCATGATACTGAGATATGGGGAGATGATGCAAATGAATTCAACCCTCTGAGGTTTGCCAAACCTCGAAAGCATCTGGCATCATTTTTCCCATTTGGCTTAGGCCCCAGAATATGCGTTGGTCAGAATTTAGCTCTTGTTGAAGCTAAAATTGTCCTAGCCACGATCCTCCAACAATATTCTTTTGTGATTTCCCCATCATATGTTCATGCTCCAGTGCAGTCTCTGACCTTGCAACCGCAGTACGGTCTCCAACTTCTCTTTAGCAGGATTTTACATTAGAGATATACAAGATACTCATGTATGCTGTGTATTATGATCATTGTAAAGAAATTGAATTGAATTGGATTGTAGCTTCTGTAAATTTCTATTGTATCACTGTATTGTCTGGCAATAACTCAAAAACCAGAAACTAATTGCTATTTTTTATATTTATAAAGTTAAAAACATTACCTTATTTTGGCAAACCTCTCAACCTTAAGTTCAGATTATGTACCTCATTAGCCCTGTCTCAGTATCCCATTCACCTTCCAGCTCCATGCTTTGTTACCAGAAGAAGTCTACCGTTGGAAATTCATATACACTAAAATTTGGCAACGCTGGAAATTTGAAAATGCTGAAGGAAGCAGTATGTCAAAGGCCTTCCTTGCATTCCGCTGGAAAAAAGGAAAAATATCACCCGGAGAAAAAGGTTGCTTTTAAGTATACACAATTCCTATGTCCATGCAGAAGTGCTAGTTGACTTTGTTTATTTATTTTCTTATGCCGGCAGAATCTTGGAAGAAAAAAAAAAAATGTTAATGGTGTTTTTGTTTTTTATAATATATTAGCTTGGCATAAGATCATATTTAAGCAATATGTTTTCATTTATTTAAGGGGTTGGTCTCCTACCAGCATCAGATGTGAATCATACAGAAAAAGTCTTGCAGTTCAGGTACTTTGATCTACTTTATATCTCCCCTTTATCTTTTCGTACTGCCATCAATTCTCCAGCCATGCATATTCTAGTTGCTCTTCTTTCGCTAGTGATTTTAATCTACCTTGTGAAGTTAGCTTACACAATCATCTGGCTTCCATGGAGAATTGGAGAACACTTCAGGAAACAAGGCATTAAGGGCCCTCCCTACCGTCTGATATATGGGAATTCAGAAGAGATCAAACAGCTGATAAAAGAGGCTTCATCAAAGTCGATTCCATTCTCTCACGATATATTGCATCGTGTATCCCCACACTACTACAAATGGTCAGCCATGTATGGGAAGACATTTCTGTTCTGGTTTGGATCTAAGCCTCGGCTGATATTTTCTGATCCGGACATGATCAAAGAGGTTATGATCACTAATAGTGGCTCAGTTGTTAAAGATGCATTTAACCCACTGTCAAAGCTGCTATTTGGACAGGGACTTGTTGGGTTGGAAGGTGATAAATGGTCTGTTCATAGAAAGATCACAAGCCAGGCCTTCACTATGGAGAGAGTCAAGGTAATTCCTCTTCCTCTCTCTCTTGCATGCACATCCAATTTATGTAAAAAAATTGGGTCTAGGATGAGTATGGTTACCAGATTTGATTGATCTAACCTCACTATTTTCCTCACTCTGATTGTTGTTTTGTTTATGTTATATTTTTTGCATCTTTATGCATAGCTCAAGTTTCATTTCATCTAACAATCTCCTTATCAAACTTTGACTACAAGGTTGTTTGGGTGAGCTTACAAGCTCTTCAAAATATCCTGTTTGAGAGGTTCTAAGGTATCATAAAATGTTTGTTAACTTTTTTAAGAAAAGAGCTTGTAAGAGCTAACAGTTCCAAATATATTCTTAAAATTTTAACAAACTTCTTCAATTTTAACTATATTAATTATAAAATTGTCATTACCAACATATTATAAACTCCAAAATCTTATTTTATCTAAATACTTTAAGAGCTTATTTACAATATAAGATTTAGCATTTTAGAAACTAAAACATCTTATGATAACACCCTCTGTTTTATGTTACATATGCTTAAAGAATTGGTTTGAGCTAAAAGCTGGAGGTCTTTTCTTTCTATTCAAGAGTTGTTTTGTAATCTAGTATGATTTCAAACTCGACCATTCGCTTCACAGCTTAACACATTTCTCTCAAATGAGCTGACTGTCATAAATAATGCACTCTGAGGTCTTTTCATTGTATTTCTCTGTGGGCAAAGCGCAAGTAACAAGAGTGATTTCAGGCTTGGGTGCCCGAAATCGTGGCTAGCACTCTGAAGGAACTCAAGAAATGGGAAGCAGAAAGTGGAGGAAGAGATGAATTTGAAATTGATGTGCAGAAAGCACTTCATAAACTCTCTGCAGATATTATCTCTAGGACGGCTTTTGGGAGTAGCTTTGAAGAGGGAAAGCGCATATTTGAGCTTCAGGACCAACAGGCAGTGCTTGCTTTGCCGACCAAACGAAATGTTTACATTCCCGGCTTAAGGTTAAAATCCCTTTTTAACTAGTACTTTTTCCATGTTGGAATTCTAATCGGATCATTTTCAGTCCTATGATGGTTGATTATCTAAAAAAGTGCCCAAAAGTTTCAGTTTGTTTGTACCTGTAGATGAAGTCTTTGATTGAAGAGCTAGGTTTAATGACTCAGAGGATTATTATTAAGACATTCTGAAATAACTAGATCTTTGCTTGTCCATGACACATGTCATGGATTATAACGGTAGATTAGCATCAAACTGGACTTTTTTTTGTTGATCTTGACATTTATGGCTAAATGTTGCTGCGTCATACAGGTTTCTACCTACTAGACAAAACAGAATGTTGCAGAAAGTAGAGAAGGAAATCCGAGATTCAGTAAAGATCTTGATTCAGACAAACAGCAAAAACAAAGAAAACTCAAAGAATCTGCTTACTCTGCTGACACAAGCCGATGTTGATCATGAAGAAGAGGCGCTGTCCGTTGAAGAAATTATAGACGAATGCAAGACGTTCTATTTTGCAGGAAAGGAGACTGCTGCCAACGTCTTATCATGGGCACTTGTCCTTCTAGCAAAGCATCCCGAATGGCAAAATAGGGCTCGTGAAGAAGTTTTTCGTGTTTGCTCCAATGAGCTTCCAAATGCTGAGAATCTAACTGAACTTAAGACGGTAAGTTCAATTTTCCTATTAATTTTGGCCTTAAAGTTTGGACTTCTACTGTCAACTTTATTAGTGATGCTGCTCGAAAGTGGAATAGGGTCCTTTTCGAATGTCAACAAATTTAATGAGGTTTTTGCTCTGGAACGTATTTGTCTATAGCCAGAGCTTGAGATTTTTTATGAATGATTTTTTGCCTCCATTTTTTCTTTGGGAGTTGGTATTTATAGTGGCTAAGCGTGCGGTGGGTTTCGGCCTATTTGGGTCTTGGTGGCCATCTTGATGGGCTTGATTAATTGGGATCACTGGTCTTTTACTTATTTTTATTTATTTAATTGAGCTATTTTATTTAACTTCTATTTTCTTACCCTTGAAGTCTTATTTTGTCATGTCAATCAGCATCAATGGGATACTAGCATTGGCATTTCTCTCATCAGATTGGCTTGGTTCAACAGGTGACAATGATACTCCAAGAGACGATGCGACTCTACCCTCCAGCCGTGATGCTGATCAGGCAAACGGCAAAGAACGTAAAGCTGGACAGGCTTGATATACCAGCTAACACAGAGTTCAATTTGCCAATAGTTGCTGTCCATCATGATACTGAGGTTTGGGGAGAAGATGCAAATGAGTTTAATCCATTGAGATTTTCTGAGCCCAGGAAGCATTTGGCTGCATATTTTCCATTTGGTATAGGCCCCAGAATCTGTGTTGGGCAAAACTTAGCCATGGTGCAAACTAAAATCATCCTGGCTATGATCATCCAGCAGTTTACTTTGGCAATATCCCCATCCTATGTTCATTCTCCAATAATTTCTTGGACTTTAGAGCCCCAATATGGCGCACATATCATTCTTACAAGGGTCAACTCCAGCTGAAATCTTCCTGAACAAGTGTGCATGTATAATAATGTCGTTTTTTAGGACTCGTTTGTCATTGTGTAACAATAATATATATATATATATATTTTTTGTGTGTGTGTATATTTGTCTAGAATATTGCATAATACTTTTACGTATCTTGGAACTTAATGTTTTATAATGATGTTGTGCTTAATTTTGGTACTCATGAAAACATATTTTGGTCGAATCTATGTTTGATAAATGGATGAATAGACTCAGGGTAATTGGTAAAATTTTTTAAGGGTTTAATGTATTTTTATTTTCAATAAGTTGCCAAACATTTAGTGCTGGTCAAAACATACAAAATGTCATTTTAGACTTCCTTTAACTTATTACTGTACAAAATTTCAAATTTTGCAATTATAAATATAGGTAATAGAATATGTTTTCGGAAATTTTACACAAAAGTATTTAGTAGGACAAATATATTTTTTTTCCATTTACTTATTTATGCATTATAAGATTTTATATGACATATTTAAACAGTGTCAAATTTTCTTATATTTTCATTCTACACAAACATTAAAGTCATTCATACAATTGAATGCTTACTAACATTTTTGTATGGACTAAATACTCCCTATTTCGATAGTATGCGTGCAAAATAGAATTTTCATAGCATTGAATATATTCATATATACAGTGTGTCAAAGGCCTTCCTTGCATTCTGCTGGCAAAAAACAAATATTACCAGGAGAAAAAGGTTGCTTTAAAGTACACACAATGCCTATGTCCAGGCAGATGTGCTAGTTGACTTTGTTTCTTTTTTTCACTTATGACAGCAGAATCTTGGAAGACAAAAAAATGTTAATGGTGTTTGGGAGTAGCTTTGAAGAGGGAGAGCGCATATTTGAGCTTCAGGACCAACAGGCGGTGCTTGCTTTGCCGACTAAATGAAATGTTTACATTCCCGCCTTAAGGTTAAAATCCCTTATTAACTAGTAATTCTTCCATGTTGGAATTCTAATCGGATCATTTTCATTCCTATGACGATTGATTATCTGAAAAAGTGCCCAAAAGTTTCAGTTTGTTTGTACCTGTAGATGAAGTCTTTGTTTGAACAGCTAGGTATAATGATTCAGAGGATTTTGTTAAGACATTCTGAAATAACTAGATATTTGCTTGTCCATTACACGTCTCATGGATTATAACAGTAGATTAGCATCAAACTGGACTGTTTTTTGTTGATCCCAACATTTATGGCTATATGTTGCTGCTACATACAGGTTTCAACCTACTAGACAAAACAGAATGTTGCAGAAAGTAGAGAAGGAAATCCGATATTCAGTAAAGATCTTGATTCAGACAAACAGCAAAAACAAAGAAAACTCAAAGAAGCTGCTTACTCTGCTGACACAAGCTGATGTTGATCATGAAGAAGAGGCACTGTCTTTTGAAGAAGTTATAGATGAATGCAAGACGTTCTATGTTGCAGGAAAGGAGACTGCTGCCAAAAAAAATAAATTAGAAAAGAATAATAATAATAATAAAAAAGGGAAAAGATCCACTGGCCTCCACCCTGTGAGGAAAGTTACAACTCCATAGCATCTACAAGCCAAGTCTTTTTGGTCTCAAGTAAGTGGCAGAGCCCTGCTTCAATCCAGGCATTGAAACTCTTTGCTGCTCCTTAGTCCTCTTCATCCTCTCCTTCACCTTCTCCCTCTCCTCTTGGACCTTCCTCAAGTTCTCCATCTCTTCCTCCATGGCAGTTTTCTCTTGTTTCTGTTTCTTCTTATGCTCCAGCATTGATGTATCCGTTTCCTTCACAGAGAAAAACATGGGTCCAAGCTCAGCCAGCCACTGGGGTTCTACTGCTGTTGCAGATTGCATATACTCTTTGGTTGTCAAGATCAGCTCATGATAGACCACATAATCTGGAGTATAACCCAAGCCATATATAGCACTGCCGGGATGCAAGTGACATGGCATTCCGTTTCTGCAGTTAACATACTCCCCAACCCCCTTGACACTTGCAGCGTTATGGAAGTAAGCAGAACATATGGCTTTTCTCACGACATCCCAGTCAGGACCACATGACGTCAGAGGAATCTTCAGTGTCTTAAGAATATCCAGTAACTGGGATCTCACCTCACTAGCCTTGCGTAACACTTTGACATGCAGAAAATGGTCGTTGCACCAACCACCCATATATTGATTAGCTTCCCATTGCTGCTATACGTTCAGAAGTGTAAGGTGGTCAGATTCTGGCACAAAGAATTTTTCCCGTGCAGCATCACTTTCCTCTGCCCTGTCCTTGGGTCTAAAGAAAACAGATGGCACTGAAAGCATTGATACAATTGTCAGAATCTCATTAATGCATCCTAGCTGCTCACCCATTAAAAGCATCTTAGCAAGAGGAGGATCAAGGGGAAACTCCACCATTTTCTATCCTAGATCCATCAGATCACCAACATTGTTCAAAGCACCCAAGACCCACAACTGGTACATGGAGTTTAGGATGTTTTCTTGAGAAGGGGGATCCAAAAAGTCAAAATCCAACAAATTGTCGATTTTCAGAGACTTGACCAACAAAACCACATTGCCAAGGTTGGTCCGTTGAATTTCTGGCACAGGACTGGGAAGCATTTCATTTAAATAGGCACTCTCTGTATAAAGCCGATAGCAAGTCCCTGGCCCAGTTCTTCCAGCACGGCCAGCATGCTGGTCAGCAGCAGCACGACTAACAGGAAACACCCGGAGAGCATCCATACCCATATGAGGGTTATAGACCTTCATTTTACCATAACCTGTGTCAATGACATAAAAGATTCCATCCACAGTCAAAGAAGTCTCAGCAATCTTGGTAGCAACAATACACTTGCGAGCTCCATCTTCAGCTTTCTAGAATATCTTTGCTTGCAAGCCAGCAGGCAGCTGGGAATATAGGGGAAGAATTAACAGCTTTGGAGCTTCCTTTTTTGAGGAAATCAGCTGCTCCATGCGTTCTGAAAGAGCGAGCAGGTTGCCTCAATCTCATCTTGACCAGTCATGAAGATGAGTGTATCACCTGGAGTACTTGTGAATCATCATGGCCTGCTTTACTGCAGCTTCAACATAATCTTCACATGGTGTTTTACTATACAGGATTTGAACTGGAAAAGTTCGCCCAGGAATGTGAAATATGGGCACACTCCCAAAAAAGCTCGAGAACTTCTGAGCATTAAGAGTGGCAGATGTCACAATGAGCTTGAAATCACGTCGTCTGGCCACAACTTTCTTGAGGATGCCAAATAGCACGTCTGTGCTTAGAGATCGTTCGTGTGCTTCATCCATTACAATGACGCGATATTTCTCCAGATCGGAATCTTTTAATGTCTCCCTCAGAAGCACACCAACAGTCATGTACTTGATAACAGTGTTAGGCCCGGTCACATCCTCGAATCGTATCGCATATCCAACTTTGTCGCGAAGGTCAGTTTCCATCTCCTCTTGGCAACACTCATGGCCGCTACACGCCTTGGTTGAGTGCAACCAACAACACCACTGGTTGTGTATCCATCCTCATGAAGATAGTGGGTTAATTGCGTTGTCTTTCCAGAACCAGTTTCACCCACCACAACCCCAACCGGGTTCTTCACGTATCACTTGGAGTAACTCGTCCCTCACAGAAAAATGGGCAAATATTGCCTCTGTTCTGCTATCGTTTTTGATCTCGCAAACTCAATCACTGCCTCTTCCTTCTTCAAATGCTGTGCAAACTGTGCATCCTCTTTGAAATCAACTTCACCTTGTTCACCCACTGCAGCAATATCTGCATCAATCTGCTCTGCAGTCTTCTCAACACCAAGAATTTCCCCTAGCTTTGAACCAGCAAGCTCCCAAAAGCGTTGTCGTGACTTATTCATCCTCTGTTTTTCGTGGATTTCCCTAACTAGGTTTGATCCTTTCCGTGATATTATAGCCATATCTGATGTCGGGTCTTTCAAAGGCATAATAGGATCAGCCTGCCTAGTGAAAACAATCTCCCGTCGAGAAAAGGGGATTTTGTGTCATGCACAACAAGAATAACCTTCCGTTCTTCCTCCTCATCAAACTCAGTCTGAACCTCAGTTCCTCTAACAGCTCCGGATCTCAGAAGTTGTCGGTCCTCCCACTGAGCATTATCTGCGGTTAGCTGCGATAATATTTTGCTCTGTGCAAGAGTCATCTTGCTTCCATCTCTCCGGACCCTTTTTTAAGCCAACTCTGCCTCTTTCTTCTGGAAAGATGCCTCATCACCAAGAAAACTGAGGAGCCATCCGCATCATGCATAGTGCTGCCTTCTTGTCAATCATACCATACACGATCAGAATTGTACTCCATCTCTAAACGCATACTTTCTGATATCTCATGATTATGTTCTTCAGATATGTTTTCTGGGCCATTGTCTCCATCCTCATCTAACTGTTGCATGTCCGAAGAGAAGTTAATTTGATTAGACTTCCCACCATATCGAGAACTTGCAGACCTAATAGAGGACCCAGATGCCCAAGCTGTTGTGGGGGAAGGAGCAATGCTATCCCAAGGAGATACTGCAGCAGAAGGACTGGGGTACGACCTCCCAACCATGGGGAAACGAGTTGTGCATCAGGAGGGGCCCCAACTGTCGAGATATCATGCTCAATTATTATTATTAAATGGAGGCTGAGGATGAAGAGACCAAGTTGATTTTTGCCTCCAAGAGATAAGGATGGAGATAAGAAGGATAGAGATAAAGTTTATCTTAACTTCCTATACCAAAGTGATAAGGATGGAAAAGTAAAGTTCATCTTGACTTTCTATACCAAAGAAGCAAAGTTCATCTTTACTTCTTACACCGTCATATTTTGATGTCTATATGTATATAAGCGTTTGTAGTATATATTTGATAGAACAATTGTAGAGAGAGATAAAAGGAGAGAATATATCATAAGAGGGCCACAATTTTGTTACAAAAATTGTGAAGAGTTAGCCACAATTAGTTTTAAATTGTGAGAAGCAATAGCCATAAAATTGTGTGTAATTTTGTGAGAAAGGTGCCAAGAAATTTATTTCTTGAAGTGAGGAATTTTGTATTAGTCTCTAGTTTAGCTAGAGAAGAATTTTTGTATTACCTATTATTTTTATAGTGGAAGTTTATCTTATTCGTGTCTATATATCTACTTCTATAAATTCTTGAGTTATTTCCTTTTGTTATTTTTCTTCCTGTTACGTTTGCACAAAGAAGGAGATTTGATCCTACTATTTCGCTGCGATATTTATTATCGTGTGTATCTTCCAACAAGTGGTATCGGAGCCAGATTCTTTCAGGCTAGCTGTGCAGAACCATGGAAGGAAAGATACAAAAGATGATTAGTCTCAACGGCACCAACTACCACATATGGAAGAATAAAATGAAGGATCTTCTATTTGTGATGAAGTTGCATCTACTGGTGTTTAGCACTCAAAAATCGAAAGATAAAACTAATGAAGAATGGGAGTTTGAGCATGAATAAGTGTGTGGTTTTATTTAGCAGTTTGTTGAAGATAATGTCTATAATCATATTTGCAGCCAGACACATGCAAGAACTCTGTAGGATAAACTTGAACAATTGTATGCTTTGAAAACATGCAACAACAAATTATTTTACTTAAAAAAGTTGATGCAGTTGAAATACCGGGATGGGAATTCAGTGGCAGATCACTTGAATGAATTTCAAGGGATAGTGCACCAGCTTTTTGGCATGGGAATTAAATATGACGATGAAGTACTTGCTCTTATGGTACTTGCATCATTACCAGAGTTGTGGGATACTTTGAAGACTTCTTTGACCAATTCTGCTCCAAATGGTGTTTTAAAGAGCCGAGGCAAATCTAACAAATATGCCAATGTTGAGTGCCATTACTGTCACAAAAAAGGGCATCAAAAAGTTTTGTCAAAAATTTAAGAAGGAAAAGAATCAAGATGGGAAAAGAGATGACATAGTAATGATAATAGAACTGCTATCGTTACAGATTCATTTCTTATTCTTTTGGAAAATAATTTTGTCAATATAGCTCAACAGGAGATCGGTTGGGTTATCAACAATGGATCTTCTATTCATGCTACCTCTCGTAAGGAGTTCTTTACATCATACAGACTAGGAGATTATGGTGTTGTCAAAACAAGTAATAGTGACACGACTAAAGTCATTGGAGTTGGAGATATTTTCTTGGAGACATCTATTGGCACTAGACATGTTCTAGATATACAGTTGAACTTGATTTCTACAGGCAAGCTTGATGATAAAGGGTTTTGTAATACCTTCAATAATGGCCAATGGAAACTCACCAAAGGCTCTCTAGTGGTGGCTAGAGGAAATAAATGCTCCACACTATATTTGATGTAAGCTAAGCTCTCTAAAAGCATAGTTAATGCAATAGAGAATGAGAATATAGTTGAATTGTGGCATAAAAGGCTTGGCCACTTGAGTGAGAAAGGTATGTCATTGCTTGCCAAAAAGAAAGCTCTGTTTGATGTAAAATATGTGCACTCGAAGAAATGTCCTCATTGTTTGGTTGGGAAACAGCACAGAGTTTCCTTTAAGGATTCCCCACATTTCAAAAACAAAAATATGTTGGAATTATACATTCAGATATGTGTGGTCCCATAAAGACAAGATCATTGGGTAGTGCGTCGTACTTTGTAACGTTCGTTGATGATCATTCTAGAAAGATTTGGGTTTATGGTTTGAAGACGAAAGATAAAGTGTTTGATATGTTCAAGTAGTTTCAGGTCTCAGTTGAAAGACAAACTAGGAAAAAGTTGAAGTCTATCTGTACAGATAATAGCGGAGAATATACTGGATCATTTCATGATTATTGCAAAAGTCAAGGAATACGACATCAAACTACACCTCCAAAGATACTGCAGTTGAATAGCGTAGCTGAAAGGATGAATAGAACGCTGATTAAAAGAGTCAAATGTCTACTTTCACATGCAAACCTGCCCAAAACATTTTGGGGAGAAGCATTAAATATAGCTATACATGTACTTAATCATTCTCCATGTGTTGCTTTACAAATGGAAGTCCTAGAAAAAGTTTGGACTGGGAAGGATGTCTCTTATAGTCACTTGCGAGTCTTTAAATGTAAAGCTTTTGTTCACATTCCCAAAGATGGGAGGTCTAAGCTTGATGTCAAGATACGACAGTGCATGTTTATTGGATACGGTGAAGATAATCTTGGATATCACTTTTATGATCCAGTTCATAAGAAGTTGATTGGGAGCCGAGATGTTGTATTTGTTGAAAACCAAACCATTGAAGACATTAATAAAGTCTCCAAGTCTGATGATGACTCAACAGGTTTTGATGCAGTTCCTCTAATAATGGTGCCAAGACAAGTTGGAGATGAGGCTCGAAATAATCAACAGAGTATTGGAGAAGATGATGCTCCCACTCAGAATGAGCCATATGATGATGGTATTCATAATTACCCACCTGAACCATAGGCTTCTTCTATCCTAATAAGAAGATCTTCTAGAATTAGACAACCCTCTACAAGATACTCTATATATGAGTATGTATTGTTGATTGATGGAGTAGAACCTGAAAGTTTTGAAGAAGCTATGGAAGATGAACACAAAGAAAAATGGATTGAAGCTATGCAAGATGAGATGAATTCCTTGCATGGAAATAATACTTTTGAGATAGTTAAGCTACCTAAAGGTCAGAGAGCTTTGAAAAATAGATGGGTATATCAGATTAAACATGAAGAGCGTAATCTACATCCACAATACAAAGCTAGATTGGTGGTCAAAGGTTTTAGTCAACAGAAAATAGTTGATTTTGATGAAATTTTCTCACCAGTGGTGAAAATGACATCCATCCGGACAGTGCTTGGTATAGCGGCAAGTTTTAATTTGGAAATTGAGCAAATGGATGTAAAAACAACCTTTCTTCATGGTGATTTGAAGAAAGAGATTTCTATGGAACAACCAGAGGGTTTCAAGGTTAAAGGAAAAGATGAGTATGTTTGTTGACTAAAGAAAAGTCTATATGGATTAAAACAGGCACCAAGACAGTGGTATAAAAAGTTCGAGTCAGTTATGGAGGAGCAGGATTATAAGAAGACAGCTTCTGACCACTGCGTGTTTTACCAGAAATTCTCTGATGATGATTTTTATAATTCTTCTACTCTATGTAGATGACATGTTGATCATTGGTAGGAATGCTTCTCGGATTGATGACCTAAAGAAGTAGTTGAGTAAACTTTTCTCCATGAAAGAGTTAAGACCAGCAAAGCAAATGCTTGGCATGAAGATTGTTCGGGACAGAGTTGCCAAGAACTTGTGGCTAACATAAGAGAAGTATATTGAAAAGATACTTCAAAGGTTCAACATGGATAAAGCTAAAGCGGTGAGTTCTCCTCTTGCTAATCACTTTAAGCTTAATAAAAATCAAAGTGCTTCTATTAAGGAAGAGAAGATCGAGATGGAACGAGTTCCATATGCTTCACTTGTTGGTAGTTTAATGTATGCCATGGTATGTACGCAACTAGATATTGCTCACACAGTCGGAGTTGTTAGTTGTTTTCTTTCCAATCTAGGAAAGGAACATTGGGTTGCTGTGGAATGGATTTTCAAATATCTTCGGGGTACTTCCAGACTTTGTTTATGTTTTGGAACTGCTTAGTTTACATTAGTTGGATATACTGATGCTGATATGGCTGGTGATGTTGATTCTTGAAGGTCAACATCTCAACATCAGGCTATTTGATTACTTTTTCAGGGGAGCAGTATCATCGCAGTCAAAGTTACAAAAGTATGTTGCACTATCTACCACAAAAGTTGAGTTTATTGATGCAACGGAAGCTTGCAGGGAAATGTTATGGATGAAGGATTTTCTCCAAGAACTTGGTCTTTATCAAGATAAATATGAGTTATTTTGTGATAGTTAAAGTGCTGTGCATCTTGCCAAGAACTCTTCTTTTTATTCACGATCCAAATATATTGATAAGAGATATCATTGGATCAGGGACGCGTTGGAACAAAATTTGTTGCACCTTGAGAAGATTCATACCAATGATAATGGATCGGATATACTGACAAAAATTGTGCCAGGAGAAAAGTTTGAATTTTGTTGATCAATCATCGGGATAACAAGTGAGCGTGAGGGGGAGAATTGTTGAGATATCACACTCAATTATTATTATTATTATTATTATTATTATTATTATTATTATTATTATTATTATTATTAAATGGAGGTTAAGGATGAAGAGGCCAAATTGATTTTTGCCTCCAAGAGATAAGGATGGAGAAGATGAGGATGGAGAAGTAAAGTTCATCTTGACTTCCTATACCAAAGAATGATGTGTATATATATGTGTGTGTAGTATGTATTTGATAGAACAATTGTAAAGAGAGATAAAAGGAGAGAATATAGCATAAGAGGGCCACAATTTTGTTACAAAAATTGTGAAGAGTTAGCCACAATTAGTTTTAAGTTGTGAGAAGTGATAGCCACAAAATTGTGTGTAATTTTGTGAGGAAGGTGCCAAGAAATTTATTTGTTGAAGTGAAGAATTTTGTATTAGCCTCTAGTTCAGTTAGAGAAGAATTTTTGTATTATCCATTATTTTTATAGTATAAGTTCATCTTATTCGTGTCTATATTTCTACTCCTTCTAATTCTTGAGTTATTTCCTTTTGTTATTTTTCTTCCTATTACATTTGCACAAATAGGGAGATTTGATCATACTATTCCGCTTTGATATTTATTATTGTGTGTATCTCCCAACACCAACAAGCATGGGGATGGAAAAGGCTGATGGTGTTTGTTGCTAGAACTACAGCCATCGCGACATGGTGTCTCTCCCATTCCCATCATCCATCATCCCAATCGGATCTGCCAAGTCACCTCATAGACCTATCATATCTATTTTTTTTCTTTCATAGCCTCTGCTATGTTCTTTTTCTTCATCACCCCGAGATGACTCCCTTGGAGTCGTCCTTTCCCTATCACAACCATGTCTACTTCTTGTTTCTTTACTGGAACTTTTGTAGTATTTCCCATTTTTTCTTATGCCACTATCATGGTTGGCATGATTGGAACTAGGACTCCTTTTCCTCGACCTTTCGATAGATAAAGTTGGAACATCCATATGTTGTTGAAGCACATCGGAAGCAATTTAGTCACGAAATTTAATTTATCAGGAATTCACAAATTATACTGACAAAGTTGATGGCAAAAATAATACCTAATAGATAGAATAATAAAACAGACGTAAATTTACATGGTTCAGAAAATTTTGCCTACCTCCACCTCCATGGGAATTTTCTTTCTTCAATTATGATAAAATTTTACCCATACAAGCTAACTTTTGAATTTAACATGCCCAAACTCAAGCCAAAAAACTCCTTGTACAACTCCTATCATAACTGCCAAAGAGATGCTCACTCCATCCCTTTATATTGCCCACTCGTACTCACAATAACTACTGTATGAGTATCATGAGTTCACGAGTGTCCTCTCTATCAAGTAATCAAATAAATACCTCTATTTATAATAGAAAATTACTTGACTAATTCACTTAGAACTATGAAACCTAACACAAAAAGAGTCTTGATTTTAGTCAAACTTGATCTCTAGATAACCGAGTCAAATCCCAGCATATGTTTATCTACATGGTGTCGAGGGAGTGCTTCACTAGATTGTATCTCTTCATTTACAACACTTCTTGAATTAAATTCCTTGCTTGAAGCAAATTCCTGTTTTCGCCTACTAATGTAATTGCTTACACCATTAGATGTGCCATTTTCCACTTCTTCAATACCTGAAGAAGTAGATTTTTCCTCATCTTCATCAAGAGATGCTACAACAGAAGCAACTCTTTCTTTGGGAACCTTAAATTGTCCATCAACCTTTGATTCCACACGTTTTGCATTGGCAAGGACATCAAGCCCTAAAACTAGAGGTGTAAAAGAGTCGAGCTTGAAATTTTTTTTGAGCTTGAGCCCAAAATACTGAGGTCGAGCTCAATGAGCCTTCTGTTAAAGGCTCGAGCTCGAGTTCGCAAGCTCAATAAAAATAAAATTTAATTATTAATATATAATAATTATTTCATTAATATATAAAAATATTTAAAAATAGAAAAAAGCTCATGAGCCAACTCATGAGCTTTTTAACAACTAAATCAAGGCTCAAGCTTGATCATCATAAAGCACTCAAAGTTTTTGAGCTCGAGTCGAGCTACAATCGAGCCGGCTCGACTCATGAGGCTCATGAGCTAGCTCGACTCATTTTACACCCCTACCTAAAACTAATTTCCACTTAGGGGACCTGAAGAGCACTCGATCCTTCCCAGGCACAAACAAACCCCTAGCACTAGACTCCTCCATTACTAGGGTGTTAGTTATCTTGTCTGGATCCAGTAATGTACTATATCTGTTTCTCTCCATATGTTTGTTTTTACTGTGTTCAATGCTTTTGTAATACTCCAAGTCTTTGGATGAATTATCTATGTCTATACGACTACCTATAAAAGTACGAATGAATATAGTTGTTTCTTCCTTTTTATGTGAAGACAAAAATGTCCCTATCTAATGAAAATATTATTGGTAAATTATAATTAAATTATTAAATAAAATTTATGTATATAAACCACATTTATTATGCATTTTGACTTATTAAATGTATATACATTGAATGTAAATACATCAAATGTATATACATTTTTTTTATTACATGCAGCATTACTAACTAAATTTATCTTAAACTTTAAATTAAATAAAACTCATAAAAAAGTCACAAAATTAATTCCATAGTATTGAATTTACTATGTATGGATTAATGTTAAATTATAATTAAATTATTAAATTAAATTTATTTATATAATTTATTAGTAAAGTTCTCTTTGTTTCATTATGCTACTTCAAACTTTTTTTGGGCCATTTATTTGTTAACATGTGGAAAATTCCATTTGCTTGAAGAATATGATTGGTGTGGTCCTTTTCATGGCTTAGTTTCTTTGCATCCTTAACAAGTTCGCTGTATTTACAATTGAATTGTTAAATAAAATTTATATATATAAACCATATTTATTATACCTTTTGACTTATCAAATGCAAATACATTTTTTTTCGATTACATGCATGAATTACTAATTAAATTTATTTCAAATTTTAAATTAAATTAAACTCATAAAAAATTCACTAAATTAATTCTATTGTATTGCATATTTAACATATATGTATTAGTGGTAAATTATAATTAAATTAATTAAATTAATTAAATTGATGTACATAAACTATATTTATTATGTCTTTTGACTTATATATACATTTTATTTATAGCATGCATTACTAATTAAAAAATTTATTTTAAATTTATATTAAATTAAATTCATAAAAAAATTCACTAAATTAATTATATCAAGTTTTCATCCTAACAAACATATATACATTAAATATAATATATCACTTGACGTTTGAAAAAAAGTATCAATAGATAGTGTATTAATGGATACATTTTACTAGATAAAATATTCCATAAATCAAATGCATTGTTTATATCTACGACTGTATCTACCGAATACATAATATGTATCTAATGTAACAGTCAAAAGTCTCTATGAATGAACTATTTGTTTATTTCAAATAATTGATTGCATTTAATAAATTCATGTATATTCTATATTAATACACGACTTGATTCATGAATCTAACTTTACATTTAGTTCTCTGTTATAATTACGTTAAATTCATTGAGTCAATTTTTTTCTACTTACCAATCATGTATTATATGTATTGAGATTTATTCATCAACGTATTTACTTAGATTCATAGAAAATTACATATAAATTAAAATTAATTAATTAAATTATATCCCATCTAATGAGATTATAGTTATCATTCAATACATATGGTTTCATGATAAATTGCAATGAAATTAAATTTATTTTAGTTAGACTCATATAAAATAATAACTACATTGAAATTAATTAAGAAAAACACAACCGATGAGGGAAAAATGTGTCTTTATACATATATCATGGAGATATTCTTTTTGAGTTGTCCCTTAAAAATAAAAAGAGAAAAATATTTCTTATATATGTCAAAGTATGTGTTCAATTTAAAATAATCGTAAATTTAATATGCATATAAAAAAAGGAAATAGATTAAGTCTTATAGTTATATGATTAAGAAAAATTCAAAATTGATGAGGAAATAGGATATTACTTTATAAATATGTTCGTACCAATATGGATTTCTTCTCAAGGATTAAAAAGAGAAATATATTTGTTATATATCTAAATAGATGTCAAACTCAAATTTAATAGTATATATAGTATGATAATGAAAAAAGATAAACTAAGTCTTAATCTCATTTTGTGATTAGATTTGATAGTTTATGATTTATATGCTTGAAGATTTATGAAATAAATAAGGTACTCAATTGCATCATAATAAGGTTGTAAGATTTGAATATGAGTCTCGCATATATTATTATGGCAATAGAAAACTAGCTACACTTATTCAAAGGTCAAATAAATTGCAGAAGTTGTTCAGAGGTTGTGAACTTATGAAAAAATATTTGAGTTTTAAACTTCACATTCTCTTTTATCTCATTTTGTGTAAAATTAGATAAAGAGTTTGAATCTACAAATGATGGACTTTATATCTTTGAACACAAGGCATGCTATATTATAATCTTCTAGGATTAATTTCAAATGGAATTGGGCCTGGTAGAAGATGATATTTATGATTAAAAGCAATTGTGAGGAAACTTACAAAATTAATTGAGATGCATCCATATCCAAAAATCTTTAGAAAGTTAAAAGATTACATTTCAATGAACAATATTTAGCCTCATATGGACCTGGCAAAAAATTACCCAAACCCACGTGTATCCAAGAAAATGCAGGTAATGGGCCTCATTCTCTCTACCCAATAAAATGCGAGTAATTTTATTTGCCGTCTAATTACCTGCTATTTTTTGGCCCAACCTGTGGGTACTCACGGGTAACCCGTGAATAATTATTTATATTTTATTTTAATTTTTCTTTAATTTTTGCATCTATTTTGGAAAGTGTAACACTTTTTTCCGTTAATGATATTAATAATATTTAAGTGGTGTTTAAACTTTTAGTTCAAAAAACTTTTGACATATAAAAAAATTTAAATTTAAACTTCAAAATATAATATAATTTAAATTTAATATATGTTCAAATATTTAAGTTGAAGTTTTCAAACTAAAACATTTGACATGCTTTAAAATATTTGTTCAATGAAATATTTGAAATTTGTAGCCTCTTTTATTAATTTTGTTTGGGTAACATTTAAATAATATTATATAAATTGAAAAAAATATTAATTTTCATTAAATATAAAAAAATAAAAATTTATTACCGATATCCGTGGGTTACCCATTACCCATAGTCACGGGTAAAGGGTCCACTATCTCGTACCTAATAAAAAATTGATAATTTTACCTGCGGATAAATTCACCCAATCCATTTTTACCCACTCTTGGGTTGTACCCATTTGCTAGGCCCTCATATCTCAAAATGTGTGAAAATAGACAAATGTGTTCAGGCAATTTAGGTTTAAGGGGATAATCATAATATATTAGTGGAATGAGATGTTGCTGTCCATGCACATTGATGACATAAACAGGGAAGAATAGATTATTATGGATGTTACGACCTATTGCAATATTCATTTATTTTCCACAAAAAGTAATACAATATATCACATTAAAAAAAAAAGTTTTAAAACATTCAATAATGCAATTCAGAAGAATTAATCCATCCAGGGGGGACCCCTTACAAGTAGTGCAACTATAGTTATAGAATAGTAAACATGTTTATAAAGTTTGTTCATTGTTTATTACTCTTAACACTCCAACGAGATTGCTTTCATTTTGCTATCGACATACAAAATTTAGTCAGTGCAAAAAAATGAATTTGCGAAGCACTTGTACAACTAAAAATTTGAAGTTTTAAATTTATGTGATTTTCTATATGTATTATCAATTTTTTATATAGAGCATGATCAATCTTCAACATATAATCATATAAAAATGGAAACCTCAAGATTGCATTACTACCATCATAACCTATTAAAATTGAGATGTCAATTACTCGAAGAAATGATGGATAACACCATCAGAAGGAGAGACAATGAGTAGTGACGTTGAAGAAAGAATTACTCTTCAATATCTTTTATTAGGGATTCAAGAGATTTGCATCATATAAACATAAACTATTTAATAAATCTTATGCTAGCTTCATATTTGAAGTATTATCTGGAACTACTTGAACAACATTCTCCAGTCTGACTTTCTCTACAAAATCACTCAACATCTCAAATATTTTCTCCCCTATCTTGCTATATTCAGAAGCATCAATCAACTTCATAAACATGCTTTCCTTAGGACAGTTAACAAGTAAATTAATCAAAGTTCATTTTCCTTTGTCCTTCCACCCATCTAACAAAATAGAGCAACCGTATTTTTTTCGTTCTTCTTTGTGGTCTTTCATTACTTTTTTCAATTGTTCAACCTCCTTTTTTAGCATAGGAACTCTTGCCTCATGAAAGTTGGGTGCTTTCAAACCAAGAGCATGCTTTAAAATCTTATCAATCATCTCCTGAAAGCTATTGCACTTCACTACATTAAAAGCAATCTCAACAGCATATATCCATCTTGCTATAGCTGAATGTGCTTGACCTTTCAATGCCTCCTCATTCACAATCTTTTGTTTCTTCATGTCTTTCAAAGTCGATTGTTTGCCATGACTTACTAAAAAATCTATTGGCCATTTCACATTTGCTTTTGCTATTTTCTTTGATTGATAAACTTCCCGATTCTCCACTTCATCATCATCATCATCATCTTCCTCACCAATACTTCTCAAGTATTCTTCTCGAGTTCTTTGCTGTAAAATCTATTTTTCTAAAATAATTTGCTCTTTAACTCTCTTCTTTGTGCCCATATAATTCTGAATCTCCTCCTTCATATCATTTGGGACTTTCTCACATAGTCTCATATTAGGAAAACCTTCAACTATGTGTTGTTTTGCCCTGTATATTCCCCCAAAATATTTTTAATCACAAAAATACACATAGTATTATTTGTATTTTTGAATTCTCCAATATCTCATACTTCCAACATGAATCTTTTGTAGACGAAGCTTGTCCAAAATCGAAAGTCGACATATTTTCAAGCTAAAAATGTAAAATAATATATTTAGATTTTAGAATAAAGTATGAATAAAACAAAATAGATGAAAAAATAGGAAAAAATGGAAAAAATAGCAAAAATAAAAAAAATAAAAAATGACAAAATTGGGATGAAAAAGTTAAAAAAAGCAACACCATACAACTTTTAGGTAAAAAATTAAAAATTAAAAAAAATAATTATCAAAAATAGAAAAAAAATAAATATTAATTAAAAATAAGTTAAATGGAATTAAAAAACCTAAAATCTTAACTTTTTACATAAAATAAAAAAAAGAAAAAGAATGAAAAACTGTACCTAAAGCGGCGACTTGGCAGTAGCTGTAGAAGGGGTGGGGTCTGGGTGTGCAATAAGAATCGTGTATACTGTACGGAAGTGGGCCACTTTTCCTTTTTTTTTTTTTTTTTAATTAGGTTAATTAGGATTTTGTTTTTAAATTTTAATATATATTTTTTTAAAAGAAAACCCTAGCTTTAAGTGAGGTGGGCCAAGTCGCCTACATCATGGTGAGGCGTAGCAAGGCGGCCGCCCAAGGGCACCTTGGTGCAGGTGCCTCGTCCCACTGGTGTGGGGCGAGAAGGCAGCTCCTAGCTCGCTTGGTCGCCTTGGGCGAGCTAGGCGCTCGCCTTTAACAGCAATGATAACAACCTAGTTATTTAATTCATTTTACATTATAATTAAGTCAATAAGTAGTGTAGAAAATAAGCTCACAAATAATTATTAAGTACTTATGGGTTTGGGTCCATGGTTATCAATTTAAAGATGATGAAAATCAATTTTTTTTATAGAATTTTTGGATTTATGGATAGACGGATAATTCTAGAGGTCTTTTTATCATTTTAAAACTCTATTTGGATAGTTTTTGACCCCATAAGGTATCTAGTCATATTAGTTAGCTAAAATCATATAAATATAGGTGATATGAAATCTTAGAACCTCCCTCTCCACTATATTTTTCCGCAAAAATTCATCATAGATATTCCCTTTTATTTAATTATTAAACTATGGTAATAGTTAGCTAAAGTCTAGAATAATTAAATCTTGAAAAGTTAGAATTTCGAATATTTAGTCATGAGCTTTGAATTTCAATAACTATCTAATTTTGATAAGTTAAAAGATTTTAGAAATTTCAGTAACTACCTAATCTTAATAAGGTTAGAATTTTAGAATTATCTTCGAGATTTTGAGTTATTATTATCCAAAATTGAGATCTGTTCAAATTTGAAGAGTTAGGATTAGAGTGACCTTCTCATCTCAACAAGGCATGGATTTTAGTTTATTTAGAATGCATAGCCTAGTAGTATAAATACACCTATGGTAGGAAATAGAAAAGTTAATACACAGAGGTGAGAAAAATATCAAATTTTCTATTATTCTTTAGAAAATCCATAGGAAATTTGTTCTTTGGTACTAACATACTATTGTTTTATCGTAGAATTAGTGGAGTAGTGGTAGATCAAATTTGAGGGAAATTTTGGGTTTTAAGATTTTAGTGTAAGTAATTTTTTTCTTCCTTCTATTGAAAATATTCTTTTTCGCATAAATGATTTCTGCATGAAATAGTGACTAAATTTCTATTCTCTTTCTATTGAAAATATCATTTTTTCTACATAAATAATTCCTGTATCAAAATAAGTAATTTGCGTATTGAATTCTTTTATTTGACAGTAGGGGTGGCAATCTTGTCGTGTTGGATTGTTTCATGTCAGGTTGAGGTGGGGATATCACAAAATTTTGCTCAACCTGAACCCAACCCAATAAACCTCAACCCGAACCAAACCTGAAAGTTTTCGTGTCAAACTGAACCCAACCCATTTCAGCATATGATTATTTTTCATTAATAATTCATCTAAAAAACCTACACATTTTATGTTCAACTAGAATCTTAATAAAATAATCAATTTATACCAATATTTTGAGAAAATTCAACTTATACCAAAAATTTAGAAAAAATCAACATTATATTCTAACAGCTCAACTTTTGTACTATAGAGCAATTTGATAATTGGACTTCATTTAATTTCCTCTACAACATCAATAATATACAAATTTCCATGTTAAACCATAAGTTTTGCACAACTTAATTTTAACAAAAATGAAGTCGAATTCCAGCAAAGATGTATAACTTGTCCCATTCAATGATTAATAATCATTCCAACATCACCAAGTAGTCAAGATTTACGTAGTAAGTAATAATCATTAATTCTTACAAATCAATCTAGAGTTAAATTATTCAAAATAAGAAGTCATTACTTAAAAATACAAAAAAAATAGAGTTATTATCGTGTGATCGAGTAACCCGAAATCCAATCCGAACCAACCCATAATTTTCGTGTTGTTTATCGGATCGACCTGATATCGACCCAATCCAATAACCCCCAACCCAAATCCAATAATATCATGTCAATTCGTGTCGAAAATTACCACTCCTATCTAACAGTTTATTTGTTGTAGAATTATTCCATCTGCAAATATTTAACTGTTCATAAGACTTTTTCATATGCATAAAAACTTATTATTATTATTATTTTTTTTGGGATTTTTACATGTAAAAACAAAAATTTCTAAATCTTGCATGAGAAACATAGTATTCTTTGTTGAAATAAAAATAATAAATAAGACCTATACTTTGAATTGAGAAAATGTCAGCATGAATGATTTCTGTAACTGTGCTACGAGGTTTCAATAGCAAAAGATCTCTAAAGCCTCTTAATGGCATTATAGTTAAGAATCTAAAGCAACTTAAAGGCATTGTAGTTAAGATATTGACCAAGTTAACCAATTAGTATCCCAAGAGTTTATAAACATGATTAGTTAATGAATATTTTTGATAAATGTGTAATCTTTGTTTTGAATTACTCTAAAAAACATGTTCTGTGATTCACTTTGATAATCCGAATCTTGAATGTTTGTATACTAACTATTATATTTCTGAAAGTGAATGTTCTTATCTTCAATGGTTTCTTTTCTTCCATTTGATATCTATACATGCTCAAATCCAGTAGGAGGAGAAATAAACTTATTTACTACATGAAGTGTCGCTCATAAGATATTGAATCACCATTTTGCAGATAACTTAGTTTAGGATGAAGAAGATGAGTAGTTTTGGGGACAGTGACAAGAGATTGGTATTTTAGAATAGGTTTATTTGATGTTTTAAAATTTCTAGTTAGTTAGTTAATTAGGAGATTTTCTTTGAGGTCTAGGATACTCAAGTTTGATTGTTAAGACAAGAATTTGAATTATCTTTCATTGTAACGAATTATTTTGGGGATCGTTTAATAAAACTTTTGGGAATTTAGCATGCTCTATTAGATATGAGACTTAGTGTCTCTGAGTATTTAGGGTTAGGAGCATTGTCGTGTTATGTCTTGAATTTGGAGCTTGATAGTAAATAAGATAGGAATAGGTAAAAATAAAGTTATACCCCAAGATTGAATCAAATTCTAATCAGACTAAAATATTACCATCAACTAATTGAGATACCAAACCCAATTAGTCAATGAGTTTTGAGATACAACACAATAAGTCTCCATATTGGCTCAAAAGCCAATGTAACATAATAATACTTCAACAAAAGGCATAATATATCCTAAAAGACCCCTAAATTACGAAACAACATTCGTCATCACATTGATGAAATTACAATGAGCTGCCACTACTTCAGCTGCTTTCAGATCAGTTCCCTAACTGTCATATGTAACCTGACGACCTAGCAACTTTTAGGATAATCGATAGATCAGCTCACCATGTTAATATGTGACATGCCTGGTCTACTATGCATTAACAAATTGTCTTCCAAAATTCAGAACATCATCTCCCCTTCTCCAGAAAACTCATAAGGGACTACAATCAGAATGGTGCAATCGAATACAGGCAACCATCTTCATGATAAATTTACCATTAATTAGATTATAGGCATCCTTTTTTTCCCTAGCTGTCTACGAAATCAATCTTTGTCAAGAATATCATCCTCATTTTCATAAAGAAAACATATCTTCCAATCAAACTTCTCAATTCATATTTATAGACATCATCTCAAGGATCCGAGATCAATGAACAATCACTCAACGCTCTCATAGCAATTTGTTATGAAAGTTGTACCACAAAATTGAGAGTTAAAATAAATCACACAAGAATTCATGTAGTTCATTCAAATCCTGATTACATCCATAGATCATAGGTGGTAAGATTTTGATTACTAATCTAAAAGAGCTACAACCGATGATTGCAGATCGAGCATCTTCATGAGTTTCACCCAAGTGATTTTATTTCAAAAATAGAGGAACACTGCTATTGATGGAGTAAATAGGATGCAATAAGAATCAAAACAAAACCCCAATCAAAATCAAATAAAATTTAACTTAAATTAGAACACCAATTTCTGTTGGAATTTTATTCCAATATGTGGACTTCTATTAATTGGATTTATTTTCTAATAAAATAGAAATGGGCTAAATTAATACGGTTAATGAAATAGACTCATAGGGCCTAATGTTTTTTGACCAAATATTGTAAAGGCTTTTTTTCTAAATAGACTTGGTAAGATAGCTGATGTAGGCCCAATCTTAGAAACCCATGATGGGAGGACTCTCTGGGGTTTTATCTTATATATATTGGGGTTAGGTTCCCTCTCCACTCCATGTTTTGATATTGCTATCCCATTAAACCTGTCAACTAGTTTGTGTGAGAAGGAGAGGGAGACTTAGCAATCAATCATGAAATTGCAGGAATCATGGATAATCAATCTCATGGCTCAAACAGGTATATGAATAAATTAATCTATTTATGGAGTTTTGATTTCATGGATATTACATCTTGGGTTAAATTATAACTTACAGTTGGTATCAAAGTCATATATATATGAATCAGAGCCCGCTTTGTTGATTGTATTTATTAGATCTCTTATTCTACCATTATAAAATTTTGTTTGTATCGATTTTATGATCAAGGATGAATAGTATTTATTTTTGAGTTCAAGTCTTGAATCCAAATATTGAGAGAGCCTATTTATAAAAGTCATCATATACGTATGTGTACCGTTAGCTATGACTGTTGGATCTGTTTTCAATTTATGAGTGTATTTTGATGTGTTTGGTAATTGTTTCGTATTTGATTACTGGACTAATATATATATATATATCGTATGGATGGATTTTGTTTTGTCTTTGCCAAATATTTACAGCAAACCGGATTGACAGATTTCATTTTTTCTCTTGCTGTATTACGGTGGCTTTAATTATGTGTCTAATTAAAGTGTCTTGAAAATTTTCTTTGAAAATATCTTTTGTTAACTATGTAATGAAAAACAGAATGTGGTGGCTTCCTTTTTCTTTTTTGAAATTTTTTCTTTCACGAGGACTATTATGTAAATTCATGGGCTACTTAATTATTATTGTTTTTCCTTTTATTGAATTTTATCGAATCAATTAAATTGTCTTATTATGCTTTTTATTTGGTTTAGATCTTAATTGATATTTTAGAAATAAAATATATTTGAGAGATATTTGTAGTTAAACGAATTAAATTTTAAAATAACTTGAATGCTATAATGTTACTCAAAACTCTTGAAAGTACATATCTTTTAGTACTTAATTTTATGGGAGTCTTGCATACATATTGTGCATGCGCAAGTTGGGCAATTAATTATTGGACTCGGTCATGTACTTATTTTATGAGTTGAAGTAAATAGTTATATCATAGTGTTCTATTTATTGAGATTTGTAAAATTTGTGGTAGACATATCTCAAGTTAATATTATTACGCGTTCTTACGTGCCTAAAGGAGGTTTGATATGTGTGATAATTGATTTTGTTAATACAGAACATATTGACATAGATATATTGATTTAGAAGATTTTTTTCCCAAAGGAGGCAACTCTCTAACAATTAGTGTATCTTTGTACTGCTCTTGCATGAGAGGCCTTGTGCTTATGGCATGCTCTGCCCAAAGAGGAGTTTGTCATAACTCACGATAACTCTATGAGGAATTAAGCTATATTGTCTAAGCTTATTCTTGTTAATTGCCTATTATTGATAATGATTTGTTGCATTCTCGTTGTTTTGGGCAGTTACTGTAAATTTGAACAATGATAGTGCTACTACTGACATGTTGAATGGTGGAAATTATAAAAGACGAAAGTATAAAATTGAATTTATTCTAGGATTAGTTGATATTGATATAGCTTCCTAGGAGGATTAACCTCCTCAATCTTTTGATAATACTTCCGACGCTACTAAAAGAGCTTATGCTTAGTGGAAGGGATCCAAATGCCTAAGTCTTCTAACTATGAGAAATTCAATTGGAGAGCATTTGGTTAGTGCACATCTTGATATTAATAATGCTAGGTGATTTTCCCACATAGTAGAATAAATGTATCAAGTATCTGATAAGTTTGAGGTTGGACATCTAAAGAGTGATCTGGCAACATAATAATTCTGGAGGAGTTAAAGAGTATATTTTTGAAAAATTGTTCATATTTAGTTCAAAAACTCAAATATCTTGATATTTCCCTTCCTAATAACTATATTGTTCACGTTGCTTTTAGTTCCTTGCTTGTGGACTTTAGCCCAACCAAAATGGCCTACAATATCCAAAATGAGTTATGGAGTATTCCTGACATTATTTCCAAATGTGTCTTTGAGGAAAAAAAAAAAAAAATTAAGAGGGAGAGTGTACAAATAGTCTTGCTCGCTTTGGAAACATTTTCCGTGTATTGACTTTCACTCATAACTTAATTTCTATTTCTATTTTGGACAATTTGGATTGTAATATCTCTTTTGGCGAAGGGTAGGTTAATTTAATAGTGGACTCTAAAATTATTGGTTGTGTCTTTTAATCCAATAGTTTATATATATGTTGACTTTAGCTACCAATCAAATTTGTTCTTCCTTTTATATGGAAGAATTATGTCTAAAAGACCTAAATAATGATGATTTTTCATGTCATGGCCTATGATGATTTTTCATGTCATGGCATAGGCATCTTGGCAATATTTTCAAAGATAGGATAGAAAGATTGATATAAGAAGGCATTTTTCTAGTCTTAACTTTAGAGATATGGAGTTTTGTGTTGATTGTATTAGGGGCAAACATAATAAGACTGGGCAACATATGGGACCGTTTGCCAAATATTAATAAAAGGATCTAAAATTATTGCTCAATATACTATGCTTGGGAGTCTTAAGCAAAAAGGTTTAGTTGAAAGGCGTAATCGCTCCTTAGCTAAAGTGATGAGGAGCATGATGAGTTGATGTGAGTTACCTCATTTTCTTTGGGATAAAGCCATAAAAACTGCCATGTATATTCTTAATCATGTTCCTACCAAATTAGTTCCTAAAACACCTTTTGAATTGTTGTGGTTTGTAGAAAGCCTAGTTTAAGCCATTTTTATGTGAGAGGATGTACTGTTGAGGTTAAATTTATAATTCTTTTGAGAAAAAGACTGACCCTAGATCTACTTGTGGTTACTTCATTGGGTATCCATATCATTTTAAATGATATAGATTCTTTTGTCCTTCACGTGGAACTCGGGTGGTTGAGTCTCTGATAGCTTAGTTCTTAGAGCATGATATACCTGATGAGGGTGAATGTTCCCATCCTAAAGTTTTTGATGATCTGATTGAATCTATTACACTCTCCTTACCCATTACATATTAAATTGAGGATCCTTATAGACAAGTAGCTATACCTAATGCTAGTATAGAGGCCGATTTGAATATTGATTCACCTCAAAATCATGTCCATCAAATAGCTCCTAGACATTCTCCTAGAGAAAGACGTCCAACAATTCTAGATGACTACAATGTGTATCTTTTGGAAAGTAATTATAATGTTAATCCTGTAGTTGATCTTATAAGCTATTCTGATGTTATATTCTCTCCTTAATTAGACTTGTGATTTAGTGATTCGAATGATAAAATTCACTAAATGAAAGGAAATAATGTGTGAGAATTAGTTGATCTACTTCAAGGTCAAAAGATTATAGGTCGCAAAAGGGTGTTTAACCATGAAAGGTTAAAGGGAAAATTGAGAGAGTTAAGGCTTGACTTGTGGCTAAAGGCTTTAATCAGAGAGTTAGAATTGATTATAGTGACACCTTTTCTCCTATTTCCTGCAAAGATTCCTCCAGGATGTTATGAGTTTAGTAGCTTCTTTTGATTTAGAACTCAACCAAATGGAGTTAGGGCAGCTCTCTTTAATGACAACCTTGCTGAAGAAGTTTATATGACTCAACTTGATGGTTTTGTTCAAGAAAGAATGGAATGCCTGGTGTGTAAGTTGAATAAGTCAATTCATGGGCTTAAACATGCTTCTTATTAGTGGTACTTGAAGTTTGATTAGATAGTGATTTCGTTAGGCTTTGAGAAAAATAAGGTGGATCATTGTATTTACCTCAAGACCACTGGGAGCAAATTCATATATTTAGTACTTCATGTAGATGATATTACTTGCTAGTAGTTATTTGAGTTTTCTCCATGAGACTAAGCAAATGTTATGTCATAGTTTTGATATGAAGGATCTTGGTGAAGCATATTTTGTTCTTAGAATTGAGATCCATTATGATATAACTCGAGGCTTGTTAGGACTTTCTCAAGTGAGTTATATTGATCGTATTTTGGCTAGATCTAACTTGCATAATTGTAAACCTAGTAATGTGCCTATAGTAAAAGGTGATAAACTTAGCCTTACACAATGCCCTAAAAACAAACTTGAGCAAGAATCCATGAAAAGTGTTCTTTACTCTAACATTGTTGGCAGTCTAATGTATGCATAAGTCTGTCCTAGGTGTGATATAACCTTTGCTATTTGTGTTCTTGGGCGTTGTCTCTCTAATTTAGGACAAGAACATTGAGTGGCTATTAAGAAAGTCTTGAGATATTTGAGAAAAATCTAAAAGATTTCATTTCAGGCTTTTAGTTGATGATTCAATTTCTAAGCTATTGAGGATTTATCGTGTAATGTTGCTGCTGTGTTCTTTTCAAGGAATAATAAGTCCTCTCGTGCATCTAAAACATGTAAAGTTTAAATATCTCACTGTGAAAAATTTGATTAAAAATGATATCATTATGATAGAGCATGTTGATACTGACTCTGTGCTTGTGGATCCTTTAACCAAGGGATTGAGACCCATTATTTTCAAAAGACATGTAGAACACATGGGTGTAATTGAGTCTTTTAATATGTTGGGTTACGTGAGAGATTTTTTTTTTCTTTACTGAATTTTGTCACACTGAACCAATTGTTTTCCTAGGCTTCTATTAATGCGAGATTCTTTTTCAGCTGTTGGTATATTTGTTATAATTATGTGCATGTTTTGTTGTTATATCTCACTTAATATGTATCTTGAGATTATGTGTTGATCTTGAGAGTTGGGTATGTCTCATAAATAACACCATGTTGTATATAGTATTGAACGAGGCATACATGACTTCTTTTGAAGTCGAATTTTCTTGGAATTTCATATTGTTTTTGGAAATTCATGTCTACAAGAAAATCATAGATTTCTTAAGGTTTCCTATTGCACAAGAGGCCTATATCTTATAAGAAAATCAAATTTTCTTGGGATTTCATATGGTTCTAGAAATCCATATCTTACAAGAAAATTGGAAGACCAACAATGAAATAGCATACATATTTAGGTCATATTTTAGTTGGTATTTCTTGCTACACCACCATATCTAAATCCAAGTCGGTGGAATTGCTGGTATATGTGACCATGGAAGGTTTTATGTCAATGAAAGATGCAATCACTGCCATGATCCAATATTAGTAATTTTTACTTGACCGGATTGTGTTGGTAGTCTTATCTCATTATTGTATCTCATTATTGTATTTCTTTTCTTTAAATTGTGGCCACAATCAATCTTTTTTTTTTTTTTTATAATTTAGCCTGAGAGTCGTTTTCTCAAACTTTACCTTTTATTTTGTTTTAAATTCACAATTAATATTTGTCCAAGTGGAAAATGTTGGAATTTTATTCCAATATGTGGACTTCTATTAATTGGATTTGTTTTCTAATAAAATAAAAATGGGCTAAATTAATACGGTTAATGAGATAGACTCATAGAGCCTAATATTTTGACCCAATATTATAAAAGCTTTTTTCTAAACAGACTTGGTATGACAGCTGGTGTAGGCCCAATTTTAGAAGCCCGTGATGGGAGGACTCTCTGGGGTTTTATCTTATATATATATTGGGGCAAGGGCCCCTCTCAACTCCACATTTTGATATTGCTATTCCATTAAACCTGTCAAGTGGTTTGTGTGAGAAGGAGAGGAAGAATTAGCAATCAATCGTGAAATTGCAGGAATCATTGATCATTAATTTCATGGTTCAAACAGATATGTGAATAAATTAATTTATTTATGATGTTTTGATTTCATAAATTTCCATCTTAGGTTAAATTACAACTTATAGTTTGAACTAATTGATTGAAAACAAGTCAAATCTCATTAACTCTTTGGCCTTTAGACTCGCTTCCACGACTTCGGCCTTGTTTTGACAAGGGGGTGAGTGGCACTAAGATTGGTGGCTCTACTTTTGATGGTTCGGAGAGGACCTTCCTATCTCCTATCTGTCAAAAGGAAAGACAAAGGTCTTAGTGAATGACTTGTAAACTGCAAAAGAAGAGGTAGTTTGAAAATATTTTCCGTGGCTTCCACTTTTCTGCATTGGAAAAGGGGACTAATGCGCTGAGTTTGAAAAAATGTTTTAATGTTCAAAGACAGCACCAAACACAAAAAGAATCATTTGCTATTCCAAGTCAGTGTGAAGGCTGTTGATAATTAGTTGAGTGAGCTCGTTCATATGAATCATTAACAAGTTGCAAGTTGCTAATTAGTTATACATATATTCTGTCCAACTTGCATACCTTTTTTCTTATTTTTGGATTGATTGCCTCATCAAACCAATTAAAAATTTCATAAGGACAAAATTGTGCCTGAATGAAATCAATGATGCTGGCCAATGGTAGTAAAATGTCTCTTAATTATGATCTCTTAGTTAATTGATATACATTATATTTGGCTCTCATCCTGAAAATTAGCATCTCCAGTCTGTTAATATGTATTAACAAATCCCAACTTACTTCATTGTTTTAGTTTTTTCCTCGCATCATGTGCCCACAAGTCACATGTACTGTGTTCATTGCTCATGGGGAAATTTTATACTTAAAAATTTTGAGACTTTGCAAATATATTTCAAATTTGCTCTAAAGAAATTAGTTATAAAGACCATCAATGCACAACAAAATTAACTTGAAATTGTTGGGGTGAAGAGCAGAAGCACCAGCAATGAGCAGTATAACGTAAATACATTCAGAGGGGAAAAAAAAACACCTAACTGATATTCGTCAACTAAAAAATTGAAACAAATTAAAATTTGTTAAAATTAATATTCCGATAAACATCTCTTTTTAATATTTTAATCCCACAACATTAGAAGACAGTATCTTAATAGGATTGTCGAACACATCATATAATAAAATTACACAAACTTAAAATTTTGAAAATATAAAATTTATTAATTCAAGAAGAAAAAGAAAATTAATAAGATAATTTCAACTTTCAATAGTCTAAAAATCATATAATTAGGGTAAAAAAGACATATTCACTTTAAGAAAGAAGGAGAAAAAAAAAAAAAAAAAGAAAGAAAGAAAAAGAATTGCTAGTATCTTTAAATTTAGTGCTAATTAATAACACGCATTAGCTCATCAATTCTATGACTACTTACCATCATCTATATTTCAACTTTACATTAATATACTTACATGACAAATGTAATAATAATTATTAGCCTATCTCATGCATAAAGTACTTGGCCAAAAAACTTATACAAAATGAGTATTTTTACTTTAATAAAGGTAGCGCATATTATATATTTTATATATCACACTCACCAAAGAATTGGACATCAAATTTAACCTTGTGATTCTCTGTAATTAATTCAGGCGCACACACCCACACTCACACAACACACACAATGGAGGATGCTGCTGTTGAATTCCTTCTGGACAACCTAAAACAGCTACAGCTCTATAAGGCCCATCTGATCTCCGACGTCGACAATCAGATCCAAGTGCTTGAAAGCAATCTACGCTTGTTCAAAAGACTCCTCAACGACTCAAAAACAAAACGGGACAAGAACAAGATCCTGAAAGAAGTGGTTGGCCAGATCATACATGCCGTTTACGAAGCACAAGATGCAGTCGAAGTTTTCGTGAGCCACGCAGCCGACAAAGGGCTCGAGAAATACTTCAAAAGGGCTTTTGATTCTCCGGCAAAGCTTCTCAGCACCATCGTCAAAGATACAGAGTCAATAGGCGCAAAGGTCATCAACGAAATATACTATCACAAAAAGATATATTTTGGCAAGTCTGACACACAAACGGAACAAAAGAATCTACAAGAAGAAATTAAGGTAAATCCCAACTGATTTGGTTGCATCCCTTTCTTAGTAATGTAGGTTCAGTTTTAGGAAAAATTATATTTTTGATCATGTAAAAATCTTCGAGAAAATTTTTACATGTGGTGTAGTTAGTTTTCAGATTTGTTTTCTCCACAGGCTTGTTTGCTTAATTGGATAAAGTTTAATAGATTTATTTTCAAACTTTATCTCTTGTTTACTTTACATTTTTATGGCCGATGATATGTTGTGACCTGGTATGATATCATGGGCTAAACTGATTTTTGGATCAGATCAAGATGACTTGATCCATTTTTCATCTTTTTAAATTTGATATGATAAGAAATAAAAATGTCATTTTTACCCCTCATATAAAAACCCTAACCTCAACACCTTCTGAGAAGTTAGGACATTTTGGACATATTATAAAGTGTAATCACATTGAGCAATCTTACCAACCAAACATTAGATAGTGTTAAGCATGAGATATCACTAACTTCTAAAATCCAATCAAATAATAGATTACATGATTTTGAATACCATTTCTAACTTATGTATTACTAGCATATTAATCCCTTCTAATTCTATATGTCCAAACAAACAAGCACCAAGTGGTTAGGTATTAAGACGATATTCAGAATTGCAATGTATGTGTTAGGTTTTTTAGTTATACATGCTAACTCAATTTTCTTAATTAATTGCACATACTCCTACTTCGCAGGTATTTCTTTGACTACAGTGTTCATGTGGGCCGAAAAATAAAATCATGTATTATAAAAAAAAAAATAAAAAATAAAAATATAGTGTTCATTCTATTTGTTCCAAAAGAAATCTCCAAAATATTGTTGCCGAAGAATAGAAATTTTCAATTATCTTTGACTTGAAAATCACTGAAATTATTTCTACTGAATCTTACGTTTATACAAATTAAAAAAAAAAAAAATCAAATCTAAAATTACCTTGCATGAATTCCAGAATTTTTGGTTGAAGCATAAATTATATAATTTTTGGTTGATGTGTCTCCTGGTAAATATTATACTCTCTGTTGTATTACTTCCATTTTTTAAGATATCCCAAATAGAGTTTATTTTTCTTAACATCTGGACTTTTTGTCATAACTATGTCCATCACACTACAAAATGATTGAGTATTTGCTGTGGAAAGTTTATTAAGATATTAACTGTGTAGATATGGCTGAAACTATAGTTACGTTTTTCATAGTGCATGTAATTTTTTTAAATAATAAGCAATAAAAATTATTAGCTACAAATTGCATCCTTATTCATTGGAACCAAAACACATTAGCATTGTGTCTCCAAAAAAGAAATAACCATTGATTGCAAATTGAATATAGTTAGTATTATCTATATGCGCATATAATTGGAATTTGGTTAAGTCACTTAAACTTTTTAGCATCAGCTATGAATTATTTTTGTAGTGTCATTTCACTTACATGTCTTCTTAAATTCAAAATTAGAAAATATTTTAGTATCATGTGTGTGTGTGTGTGTGTGTGGAGTGACGAGAGGGGGGGGGGGGGATATATAAAGCAAAAATATTGAAATTTATTGAGGCTTTAATTTTATATGTTATGTTTACCAATTGCAACTTGTACTGAAGCATGTGCAAAATTAAGAGGAGAAAGAGAAACCCATGATATTAACTTGTGTTCTCCTTCTTCTAAGCATATTGATTAATTTATGGTTGTTTATCATTAGGTTCCCACTGTAAGGGAAGACTACATCGTAGGTTTTGAATATGAGTCGAAACAATTAATAGATATTTTGACTGAAGAAACTCAGCAACTTGATGTTGTCTCTGTCGTTGGTATGGCTGGTATTGGCAAAACAACTCTGGCACAGAAGATTTTTCACAATGCCAAAACCAAATCCGAATTCCCCATTCGTCTATGGGTTGATGTCTCTTCAGATTTCAGGAAAAAGGATGTTTATCTGACCATGCTTCGAGACTTGAGTTGGATGACAGAGGACATGTACAACAAGACTGAAGCAGAGATAGCACAAACTCTTTGTGCACGTCTACAGAGAGATAGATTCTTGATTATCTTTGATGATATGTGGAACACACAAGTTTGGGATGATCTTCAAGATATCTTTCCAAGGAGCAGCAGGACGAGTAAAATACTAATAACAAGTCGTTGGAGTGATGTGGCTATGTATGCCAACCCTAAAAGAGAGCCCCACATGTTACGGTTGCGAGGCCCAGAGGAAAGTTGGGGACTACTACAATTAGCAGTATTTGGAGAGCAGGAGTGTCCCATAGAGTTGCAGGCTCTCGGAAAACTTATTTCTATGCATTGCGAAGGTGTGCCGCTCATAGTGAAGTTGATTGGTGGAATTCTAGCAAAAAGAGCTTCTTCAAGTATGTTTGAAATGCGCCACAGATGGAGAAAAGTTTCTGAAGCCTTTACAACCTATGATGTTTACAGAAGAATTGATATGGAAAATGTTGTTTCATTTTGTTACAACATGTTGCCGAATTACTTGAGACCATGCTTCCTGTATATGGGAATGTTTCCAGAAGATTTTGAGATCCCAGTTCAGAGATTGATCCTTCTATGGATTGCAGAAGGCTTCGTCCAAATAACTGTGGGGAGAAGTTTGGAGGAAACTGCGGAGGAGTATTTGAAGAACCTCATTGGCAGAAACTTAGTCATTACTACCAAAGTTAGTCGCACTGGTAGAATTAAAACATGCCGCATGCACGACTTGATACGTGACTTCTGCCTAAGTGAATCTCTGAAGTACTTTTTCCATGAAATAAAAGGACCTCTAATTTCTTCGACTAATTTTGATAATGATGATGATCAGTACTTGCACAAGTACCGCCACATTTCAGTTCATTCTCAAGTTGTGAGTTTCCTCTCATCACAACCTTATGGTCCACGTGTCCGTACTCTTTTACATTTTTTGAGAGAAGAAACCATATTGCTGCCGGAAAATGTTGCATCCATCCCAGATGCCTTCAAACTGCTCAGGGTTTTAGATGTCAAGCCAATCAGATTCACAAGATTCCCATTCTACCTTACCCAATTAATTCATTTGAGGTACATCTGCCTTTCCAGTGATTTCAAGGTTCTTCCTGAAGCTGTCTCCAAGATGTGGAACATACAAACTCTTATAGTTGACACAACTTCGCGTGTCCTAGAAATCAAAGCAGATATATGGAAGATGATTCATCTAAGGCATCTAGAAACCAATGCATCAATTATTTTGAGAAAGAGTACTAAGGCAGAAGGTGATCACAATAATCAAGGTGAAAAGATCCAAACACTTGCCAATATATCACCTGAAAGTTGCGCACAAGTATTTGAAAGGGCCAGTAACCTCAAGAAATTAGGCATCAGGGGGCAGTTAGCTATGCTAATAACAGAGGAGGACAACGATAGCAATGATGGATCATCTTCAAGTACTCCATTTGATGGTTTGAGAAAATTGGGCCACCTTGAAAAATTGAAACTATTGAATGATGTGGGTGCTAGTCCATTGTGTGGCCTTCCTCCATCCCACAAATTTCCACCAAAACTGATGAGCCTAACACTATCATATACTTTTCTTGATTGGAAATATATGTTCATCCTCGGTATGTTGGAGAACCTTAATGTACTCAAGTTGAAAAACAATGCATTCGTGGGAGAGTGTTGGGAAACAGCTGACAATGGTTTTCCTCAGCTTGAAGTGTTGCAAGTTGAATACACAAACTTAGTTTTCTGGAAAGCTCAAAGCAGTGCTCATTTTCCTAAGCTTCAATACATTGCACTTAGGAACTGTGAGCAGCTTGAAGCACTTCCTTTGAGCCTCGCAAATGTATCAACCCTTAGGGAAATACACCTGTATCGGACTACTAAATCTGCTGCTGCTGCTGCCAAGAAAATTCAAGACCTCATAAAAGAAAGAGAAATCGAGCTATCTGTTTTTCCTAATGAATATGAATGATACATATTCCCCAGTTGATCTGGCTTAAATGTGTGACCTTCAAATGTACGCAATAACATACTGCAGTGTGAATTTGGTTGTTTCGTATTTTTCTTTAGGTTCTTGGCATGGAGACTGTACAATATGATCTAATGCTTTCATGAGATGTTGCACTCAAAGACATTTATCCGTTTGATTGTTTTCTTATTATAAATCAAGTGTGTTATGAGATTTTCTTGCATCTGTCAATTTGATGCCATGTCCTGGCTACGCGTTTATATTGCTTGACTTTCTAGAGTAGAATTGATAGAACAAAGTTACTTTGTTTTATATCATCTCTTAGTCTTAGTTATACATTAAGTAATTCAGTTAGTTATACTACATTCTCCACCACCTCATTTGACATAAATTTCGTATTTTGCAAAACCAGAAAGGTGCGCATGATGCACGTGACTTGCTATTTTTATTTTTTATATTTGTTTATTTTATAAATTATTTTCTATTATATTTGATTAAAATATTTATCAAATAGACAAATAAAATTAAAAATAAATTATGATTTGAAGTTGTAAAATATGTTAGGTCTCTAACATAGTTTAAGAACATATTCTAATATAGTTTAAGATAATATATTTCTTCTTCTATGAGATTTGCACTGTGTATGTGACCTACCATATTTTTTGCTTCTTTCCATTTTGGTATCTACATTGTTTGGACCCCAATAAAAGATGTTGAAGAACAATTCTTTTTCCTATTTCACTACCCCTTCTCTCTTCTTTAGGGTGATATCTATCATTCTTTATTGTAATTTAAATTTCGAATTTGATAGGTTATGACAACAATGATCAATCTTGTAGTTTTCAATTTTATGTCATTAAGTTGAAGAATCAACAATAGAGTTTTTTCTCCAAAACAATTGCTACAGGATCAATAGCAGAAGTTTGATCTCTATGTAAATAAAATGCAATTTGCAAATATGAAAAATTTCATATGATAGATGTTAAAAATTTTGATGATAAGGAATGGACAAATACATATTCACGTTATTTAACTTCAAAATTTTAATTGTATAAGCGCTTCATGGATTCTTTTTTTGCAATGGCTAATTTTGAACTTAGCGAAAAGAAAACAAGTGTATCATCCTCATATAACGGCAATGAACAATGGAATAAACTATGAAATAAGATACAAACTTGTTTGTTATTCTCCAACAATGGTCGCACTAACTCTAAGAGTCACCTTGATAGATTCATTTTTATGGATTGCATCATTAGATGTTTTGGTATCTTTTTTCTAAATATTTACATGTTATCTTATGTCACATTTTGAGAAAAGAAATGGATGTTGCAGTGGGTCGTAATATTGATAATAATGTATTATTCTACGTTTATAAAGTCAACGTGGATAGACATGAATAATATATTATTCAACTAATGTATTATGATTATTCCCTTAGAACAAGATTGGCGGAATTTGATAAGCATTTGAAGAATTATAAATTAAATTAGTTTATTCTAATATGATTTTTAAATATGGAGTTGAATATCATTTATTAAAAGGTAACCATTTAATCTTCTAAAGATTTTTGCATATGAATTTATCTCCATAAATTTTATAAGTTTTCTCATAATTCCTTTTGATAAATTTGATTGTTTTAGTATTTTCCTATAATGCACGGACACACCATAAAATCATTTTATACAGTGTCAGACACATATCAAACACAGACACGGCCCCGACATGTGTCAAATATGGCTAAAGTATGTGCCCGATGTGGCCAGGACACGGCGAAGGCTTTTTTTTAGCTAAACTTCACAAAATTTAAGGGCTAATAAATAATATAAAAGAAAATTTAAATAGCAAATGAAGTTAATAATAAACCTCACTATGATCATGATATCAATAAATTTGGATGATTAGACACACTACAAAAAAAAAAAAAAATTTGTAAGAAATAGTAAGTGATAATTGCAAACTTGACAGTAATTATATATATATATATAGATATATAAGTAACAAAATTTTTTGTTCTATCATCAATAAATTTTTTTACATGTTTAATAGTGGCAAAAATTGTATTTAAGTTATCACAATTGATAATTGATGGCAAATCTTTAATGAAGAGCATAAATCTTTTCAAATGTTATTAGTTATAATTTTTACATGATCACTTTTGTTATGACTAATAGTACATTTTTTTTGTATTGAAAATTTTTATTATATAATTTAAATAAAGTCTAATACTTATTCCTATTTAGGGAATTCATTATTTATTTGAATTTAAAATATATTTATTTAATGTTTAGTCTTGATTTTTTTTTTACTTTTCTTTGATATATATATATTATATTATATACATTAATATGATTAATAAATACCTATATATATTATTATAATATTATGATAACTGTGTCGATGCTGTGTTCTAAAATTTTAAAATTTAATATGTCATTGTGTCCGTGTCACTGTCTCTGTATCCGTCCATCATATGTATTTTCTATTCTTCAAGTTCTTTTTTTTTTTTTTTTTTTGGCAAAATAAAACTAAAAGATACCATACCTGTTTTTTTTTTTTTTTTTTTTTTTTTTTGAAAATTAACACTGAAAGATTATGATATACTATGCCTTGTGTTCAAAAAGAATTATTCACCCTTGTAGATGCGAGTTATTTATCTAATTTCACTTCAAATGAAGTAAAAGAGAACATACAATTCAAGACTTAAATATTTTTCGGCGGTTTGTAACATCTTCTGATAGAGAAATAAACAACTTAGCATATAATAATTTTGGCCCGCATATATGATACTTATTGAAAAATTATAAAGTACATATTTATTTAAAGATTTAATTTAATTAATTATAGATGTTAGTTTCTATAGTCTAAATACAATGTATATGCATTTGATGTATTCACATTATTTAAGTAGAAAGGCTTGATTTAATTAATTATAATTATTATTTTCTATGAGTCTCATTAAAAATAAACTTAATTTAGTTGTAATTGCTATTAAACAAAGTATATTAAAGTGATAAATTTATTAGAAAGGAATTTTTGTTATCCTCACATAAAAGGAAAGAAATTACTAACTTATGAATTTTTAGATTTTTTCTCCTATGGTGATTTAATTGACTTTCTCATTTTTTTGAATTCTTTAATTTTATTTATAGAATCTTCTATACTACCCAGAGTAGCATATTTCCTCTTCATTTTATCTTGTCTTTGTTGACAAAATAAATATGCTATATTAATATTATTAGAAAATTATATCCAAGTATCTAAAATATAGGTGAAATTTTTCTAAATAGTCATATATGATGATGTTTTAAATATATATTAGAATATTCAACACTAAATCAACTAAACATGAAGTTGATTCAAAATAAAATTTTGTCAGTTCATTACTATTTAAAAAACCCTTCACTAAAATATAGACCAATAAAGATCTACAAATTGAATAATGACTAAAATAAAATATATCTTAAGGAACTTAACATTTGAAAAAAATATGATTGATATGTATCTTTTATAATATAATGACAATAATATCCAACTATCGAATGCTTTTATTTTTGGGTTTTATTTGAAGAAACTTTTATTTTTAATTTATTTTCTATTATTCTCAATGAATTACATATGTGCTAGTTATTATTTCATATTTTTAATTTAATTTAATTTTTTATTTTTTTGTTAACTGTAAAGTTCTTTTTGATTTTTTGAACAAGATATTCCAATTATTATTTTATGAAATAAAACAAAAAATTTGATTCAAATGATTACAGTGATTTATAAATTGGTTTCTCTAAATTTAGGTAAATAAATAAAATTTATGTTACCTATTTAATCTTAGATTTTTAATGGACCACTTTTTTTTTAATCTAAATTTAAAAAAAAAATAATTCTCATGCTTTCAATTTATTTATAATGATTTTGTTCTCACTTTTGTCTCTTCTTACTTAAGCCAAAAAGAAAGAAATTTAAATTCTAGTTAATTTTAAACCACTAAGTATCATTGTGTAAAATAAAAATACTACAATATTTTATTTTATATAATATATATATATATATATATTGGTTAAAAAGAAAGTGTGAAAATTATTTCTGATAGTTTGCTAGTTTATAAATATGTAAGAGTTGGATTATAAATTAAGTTGGTTGTTAATATAATAAGTACCCGAATTGTTAAATGAAAGTCATTGTTTGAAATAAATATTTGTACTGTATTAATTATTTAATATTTAGCAAATATAAAAATAAGGATTTTTTACTATTGGATACTATATATTTAATGAGTTACATACTTTGCACCTAAGAGGTATATATATTTTGTAGGGTATGAATGAAGATATATTGGCTAATGTGACTTTTATCTTGTCAAATATATTTATTGATATTCTATTTTATATATTAATAAAAAATATTTCACTATATCATATTAATGCTCTTATTAAACTCGAACAAATATTTTTCAAGCTTAATAATTTGAATTATATAACTATCAATCCAATAATTCATACTTTTTTGGAAAAACTCAAATCTTAACTAAATATGACCAAGTTCAACTCAATTATATAATGAGTGAATTATGCTTGTTATGTCCTTAATGTATACTTTAAAAATATTTATCATATGATTAGTTAAGTCATGCAAGACTTGGTCTAGACAAAGCGATCCTCATCCTCTGCCATCCCTCAAATAAGAAATTCAATTTGATCCTTCAATTAAAAATTTTATTTGAGAAAAATAAATTTTATATACATATATATACTTCTATCCTATTGCCCTTTAAAAAAAATTGAAAGTTAGTAACCTGGCATTATTATTTTAATTACAAAAATAATTTATTTAAAAAGACTATTTAAATAAGTAAAATTTTAGTTGATTCTTTTTTACGACTTCTAATGGAACTATCAATTAGACATTCTTTTTTCTTTTGATCCACTTCTATTCTATTAATTTAAATAAGTAAGGTAAAGAAATTTTCTTGTATTTTTAATACAACATAGAAGCATCTTTTGCTATTGTTTTCAAGAGATTATAATTACGAATTAATCAAAATATACTTCAACATATATAATAAATATTTTTCTCTTCTTATTTTTGAGAAAGAACCCATATTTGTATGGATTTTTTTCCTCATCAATTGAACATGTGATTCTAAGACTTTTCTTTTACATTGTCATATTAAATTTACAATTATGTTTGAATCCAACATATATTTTCATATATAAAAAATATTTCTTTTCTTATTTTTGAAGGAGAGCATAGGAGGAATATATATACAAATGTATTTATAAAGTATCTTTATTTTTATTCTTTTCATCAATTGATTTTTCCTTAATTAGTTTTGATCAAGTTATTATTTTTGTGAGTCTAATAGAATAAATTTTATTTAGCTGTAGTTTACCATACAATCATATGCAGTGTGATAGTAATATTCTCATTAAATGGGAATATAATTTAATTACACAATTTTAATTTGATTGCTATTTTCTTTAAGTACAATTAAATATGTTGGAAGAAGGATAAATTTCAATATACAGAATTATATTGGAATAAATTTAATAAATATAATTTATATACATTTTTAGATTTGATTTAATTAATTAGAAATAAATTTAATTTTATTGTATTTACTATTAAACTATGCGTATTAAACATGATGATTTCAATATATGCAACTACATTTCCTAAGTAGAAAATTTACTTAATTGGTTTTAATGTAATCATTATTTTGTATAATTTCAATTAAGGATATATTTAATTTGTAATAAATGTAATAAACACAATGATGTACATTTGATGTATATGAATTATGTAAGAAGAAATATTTGATTTAATTAATTATGGGTTTTATTTTCTATGATTCTAAATATAATGTATATACATTATCTAAGTTGAAAGACTTGATTTAAAATTATTATTTACTATAAGTCTAATTGGAAATAAACTCAATTTGATTGTAATAACTATTAAAACAAGTATATTAAATTTGATAATTTCATTAGAGGGGGACATTTTTATCTTCACATGAAAAGGGAAAAAAACCCACTATACCAATTCATACTTTTACATTTGCTAAGTAGAAAATTTATTTAATTAGTTTTGATGTAATTCCTATTTTGTATAATTCCAATTAAAGATATAGTTAATTTGTAACAAATGTGATAAAAACAATGATATACACTTGATGTATATACATTATGTTAGATGAAAAGCTTGATTTATCTCAAGCTTTAACTCAAACTTTGACATTATAGAAGAGGATATATAAAAACAAATTTAATCCCTCAGAATGATAAAATATCTGACATTTCAGGTGAACATAGCACAAGAAATTATTTGTCAAAAAAAGTTTGCCATCACCTACCGTCAACTCAAGCTTGTTAACATATCTTCACACTCAACAAGGCATGCAACACATTTAGAGGACTACAGCACACTTTTCCTGCATCATTTGGAGAGCAAACTATACAATGGCTTCATTCTAAAGGTATGGACCAACTCCGAAAAGGTATTAGTATTATATAGTAATAGCACAATGAGTCAATGCAGAACATCTTAGAAATACATACAGCTTGCAGAGAAATTATGGGAATTCTAGACCTCTGTGCTTCAACAGACTTATTGCTGTTTATGTTAATTCTACATAAACATAATCAACTAATCTACTCTTCCTTTTTTACATTGTGGAGAACAAAGACTCAGTGAACATAATTTGTATGTTGTAAAGGTGAAGTTAATATCTTCATGGTCTTTAAATGCTTTTTCTTTGTTTTCCAGTGGAACTCCATCTTGATCACCATTGTTTTTATTACTTCCAGGCTGTTTAGTAGGGGCTTGTTCTTTTGCATTTTGGGCGTTTTTCGAAAAATATTTTGGAAGAATAGGTTTTTGCGAGAAAATTTGGAGAATTTGTCAAGTGTTCTTTTTTGTTTTGGGAAAATAGAGAAAATGATTTGAGAATGAGGTGGTTGTTCTTTTTTGTTTTAGGAGGAGACAAACTTTACTATAGAAGTCAAATCAATTGAATTTTTGTTGGGTTTATGGGGTGAAAGTGATTTTTTGAACGTAATGTATATGTATATATATTTATAATTAGATGGTGTGTATGTATGTATATATATGTGTGTGTGTGTGTGTGTGTGTGTGTGTGTGGAATGATTGATATATGGTTGTAATAAAATAATATGTAATTAATTTAATTGGTAATTTATTATGAAATTTATATTTTTATAAATTTAACATTAGCAAATGATGTATCACTAAGAAAAAAATACTTATTAATAAATATTAATTATTTATAAAATCATAATTATATTATAATTATAAAAAATTAGCTAATACCATAATTATATCATAATTGTTAATATCGATTTATATAAAAACATTAATTACTGTATATTAATTATAAGCTGATTGCTATTTATTAATTAAAATATAATTATTTAACTATTTATTATTTCTGATTTATGTACAAATAAAACTTAATTATTGATTTAAATAAAATATTTTATTTAATAATTTATATATGTAATATTTATAACAATTCATCAAGTTGAAAAAATAAATAATTTTATATTATATGAAATTAAATCATCTTAGATCATTTATTAAACAAATAAAAATACTATACATGAATGAAATATAAAACATAATTAATATATAAATAACTATATTTAAATAATTAAATTAATTTAATAGTTTATTTAATAACTTTAGCTCATTATTTAATCAATACATTATTTAGTAAATAAACTAATTAGTAAACTATCAAATAATTTTTACTTAAATTTAATTAATTTTATCGACAATTATTTTAATTATATTGATATTAATCTATTAAACTTAATATATTATTAAATAATAATTAAATTTGTTATTATAATTTTAAATAAATCTAAAAATGAATATTTGATGAAGATTAATTTTTTTTTGAAGAAGATTAATTTATCTATTTTATCAAATTAAAACATCTTAAATTATTTATTAAATGAATAAATATAATATTTAATTAATATTAATTTATCTATTTTATCAAATTAAAACATCTTAAATTATTTATTAAATGAATAAATATAATATTTAATTAATACATTAAATATTTAATATAACTAAATATATTTTTAATTAATAAGTAATTTAATTAATTTAATATGTTATCTAGTAAATAAATTATTTAGCAATAATATAAACAATATTTAATTAAATTAATTATTTTTTGACAATTAATTTAATTAAAATTTTTAAACACAAGTTTTAGAATTTTATAACTAGTAAAATTACATATGTGTGTGTGTGTGTGTGTGAGTGAAGTAAGATAATAATGAATAAGTGAGTGATGTGAAAGGAAGAGTGGGAAAGCGAGGGAGTTGGTGGAAGGTATGGTTTTTAGGGTATAAGATATTTTGAAATTGTTTTGATAGGAATTTTTTGAGTATAAAATTATTGTGTTTTGAAAGAATAATTGAAGAATGTGTATACATTTTGAAGTTATCCTGAGAGTTGAAAAATATTTTGGAAAAATGCTAAAGAACAAAGCCTAGGTTTTTCTGCCTCTTCTTTTTGCCGTTGTAGTTGTCTCTGCTCTGAGAGTAAAAAGAAAGAGAATAGAGGTTGTTCCGTGAGGGCAAAAATAATGTACCACATTCAAGAATCTAAAACATGACAATTCCATCATTAAATCTGGAATGCAAATGCAGGCGATTTCAGCGAAGCACATCAAATCAAACCAGGAGAGTGTAAGTTTATTGACAGGGAAAGTGGGTTCCAATTTCAAAGCTAAAATTCAAACCAAATTGCAAAAATAACACTTTTAGATCCAAATCTCCTTCCACAGCGCCCACAATAATTAATTCCTACCGTACCATCCATGTTAACATGGGCTGTCAGGTGGAACTATCCAAAAAAGGCACAAAGGCAGAAAGTGCACAAACTCAGAAATTATTTAATCACCACTCATCTGTTTGTAAAATTGCCAAAAAAATCAATGTACAACTCTTTTGTGCACATTAATCGGGGAAAAAAAAATTCTTAAATTTGAAGAACGGATTTGTAAATTCAAAAATGAATTTGTCAAATCAGAGAATTCAAAAAAATAAGGAGAAGGGAGCTGGAAGCAAGAGATGGCACAGTGAAACTATAATTGAGAAAGTGCTGGACAGGGAATTAAAATTTGCTTTTTTGAGTGCATTATGTCGATAATTTGCTCAAGAAACACAGAATACAAAAACCACAGAGTTGGATGCAAAATTATCTCAATATATCTCAAACGAAAAACATTCAAAGTCATGAAAAATTGGCGAAAATGGGGAAGAAGAAATTGTAAAAACTTACTTGAAGGAGCTATTGAATCAGGCACTTCAGTTGAAGAAAATCGCAGTCCGTCCACAAGACGTCGAGAAAGAGAGGACGAGGACGAGGGAAAAACATGAAACTCCAAATAAAATGCGAGAGAGAAGAATGCGACGTCGTCCGTCTGGATGGAAAATAAAATTACCTTTTCTCCATACCAGAAATTTGGCTCGTGCGCACTCATCAGCACAAACGTCGTGCTTATTTTTAATTAAAATTTTTAGGACCACACTTAGAGCTGTAAATGAATATTTAAAAATTTATTTACTGTTTGTATTTGTATTTGTTTATACAAAATTTTTATTCGTATCCATTTAAAATGAATATTATCTGTATTCAATTAGTAAATATCGATTATAAATAAATACGGATACGGTAAATGTGTATCCAATCTGAATACATATTTATTAAATAATATATTATTTATATTTTTCAATAAAAATTTCATAATCCATATATGTATATATATAAATTATAATTGAAGAATTGGGAAGAAAAAAAAATTTAAAAAATTATTGTAATATAGAGAAAAAATTAAAAAATAAAGTTAATCGATGTAATTATTATTGGTTGACTTATAATTAATATATTTAAATACCATTATTATTATTAATAAGTGCTAATAATTAATTATCAAGTCAGTTATTAATTAGAAATTATGCTATTTGTTTGACTTATAATTAATATATTTAAATACTATTTTTATTATTAATAAGTACTAATAATTAATTATCAAGTCAGTTATTAATTAGAAATTATGCTATTTGTTTGATTGCTTTCGTTTTAATGAAATTATATGGTTTCTTCTATTAATTAAAACATGTATTTGTTATAGGTTCATAGATTCATGTATTTGGATATTCATAAATAGATATCTAAATAATTATTATCAAATATAAAAATAAAATAATAATTCAAATACGGATAAGTTTAATAAAATATGAATGTATCTGAATAATAATAATCGAATACGAATATATCCGAATTCGATCGATTTCCGACGGATACAAATTTGAATATTATTTTTAAATATCCATCAAATTCGTATCCGTATCCGATTATTCAAAAAATTAAACGGATACGAATATGAAACCGGTGTATCCAATCTGTTTAATATCCGTTTACACTCCTAACTACACTTTATATGAAAAATTCTTCCACCCAAGTTATTTCCAAGACACAAGTCGTGTCTAGTGGCTTGTAACCCAGTCGCATTAAGTCTCTCCTATTATGTAAGAAGTTTCAAATTCAACCAGAATAGACGTTTTTGTGTACATTTTATGTGTGTCTATTAGTTATAATCTTGTGGAGTTTGTACCTCCAACCTTTTTTAATTTGATATATTTGTACTCAATTGATTTGTGGTAAGATTGATATTCTTGTTTTGATAATTGAATTTATAAATTTATTGTAAAAGATATTTTATAAGGAAAAAAAAAAAAAACACGTCTCAAAAATATAAAACCTAAATAGAGGTTTAGCCCACAAATAGTTTCATATGAGAACACTGAAACTACACCCCGCTTGTCCTTTTTACCCCAATGACATAAATTTCCTCTTGAATCTACGAAAAAGGAAACTGATAACACGATTTTAAAAAGGGTAACATTAAAATTGAGTCCAGCACAACAAATATGCAAAATAAGATAAGAAAAATTCAAAGAGTATGTATATATATATATGAAAGAAATTGATTCCTTACCACCACAGATCCAACTTCTTGGTCGTTAATCTCAAAGGGGTTCTTGAAAATGCTAGGGTTTTGAGGGGAGTTACACGGTGGAGGCAACTTTCATTCATTGAGACGAAGGTCATAAGGAGTGAAATGCGCGTTTAAGTGTGTCAAAATCAAACTAAATTCGATAATCCTATAATGACCCACCTGAAAAAAATCAAGTTTGAGTTTGGGTTTTCGAGTTCGGGCCAAATTGGGTTAGATTTGAAAATAACCTGAGAAAAAAAAAAAAAAAAAAAAAGAAGGTTGGATTGTCTTTGGGTCACCTGCCTAACTTGAAAAAAATAAGTGGGGTGACCCAATAACCCAATAAACCCAACCCAACCAGACCCACCTAAAAAATTTACTAATTAAAATAAAATATAAATAATATATATATATATATATCTAAAAATCTAAAATTTGAAAATTCAATTACAATTTACAAATTTACAAATTACAATAACATTATCAACAAATAAGTAAAACACTCCATTCTTCCAATTCAAAGACGATTGACCAAATCACCAAACATAACCCTTCTCACCTCTTGCTACCGTGCGATGGTAATCACCAAATATAACCCTCCTCACCTCCTGCTCCAAAAAAACAGAGAAACCCTAGTCTCCTCTGCCGCCGTGCGCCCCCATCGCACTACTGCCATCTGCTGTGCATCCCCTTAATTATTATTCCAAATTTTAGATTTTACTGTAGATCAAGTTTCTACTTAATTATGATGTTGAAATTTATATATATGAAAAACAAAATAAATAGATCAGGTTGTATTGGATTGGGTTGGGTTGGGTTTATCAGGTTGTTGGATGGCTTGACTAAAAATCATGTCCACCTAAACCTGACACAAAACTTTGTGGGTCAGGTTAGGGTTGAGCCTTTTAGGTTTAATATCGGGTTGGGTTGGGTTTAAGTTTGATATTTTTATATTATACTCCTACCTCAATCCAATCCAAACCCACTCAACCCGCACGAATTGACACCCCAGTGCACTTACCTGTTATGTTTGCATTTTTTTTGAAAAATAAATTTAAATTGTTATTTTATGAAATAAAAACAAAGATTTGATTTTAAAATAATTTAGAGCAATATAAAAATTATTTTCTTCTAAATTTTAATAAAAAATTGTATTGCTTATTTAATATTAGATTTTTAATGGACCACTTGTTTTAATCTAAAATTAGAAAGGGAGAAATTTTTTTTATGTGTATGGATTGTGCAGTTTATCTACAATGAATTTGTGCCTGCTTTTCCAAAAAAATTATTCTCTTCCTAGTCAAGGTGAAAAAAAATGAATGTTAAATTTTGATTAGTTGTAGACCTTAAAATATCATTATGTCAAACAAGAATATTACATTACTTTTCAAATTTTTATTGGTAAAAGAATGTGTGAAATTTGTTTGAGTAAAAGATTACTATGCTGATGCATATCTTTGCAAGATCTATGAATTAAGTTAAATGTGACATAAATTTGTTAAATGTAACTTCATCATTTGAAATAGTTTTATCTTATTAATTATTTATCATTTAACAATATAAGAAATAAAAACTTTTAATTGTTGAATATTATGTATTTAGTGGATATATACTTCTTATCTAGTCGGTATATACTTCATAAAGTATGGACGGTGACACATGGATTAATGTGAGATTTTATTGTTTGAAATATATTTGTTGATCTTCCAGCTTATATCGTAAATGAAAGCATTTCACTATGTCGTATTCATGTTATTACTAAAACCAATATATATATTTACAATTTCTAAATTAAGTAATTTAAATAACATAATTATCAATCCAACAATACATCTCTTTTTGGGATATATTCAAGTTTGAATTAAATACTACAAAATTAAAGTCAATTATTTAATAAATGAATTATACTTGTTATATCATTAATGAATGTTATATGAATGTTTGCCATACGATTGGTTGACTTATACAAAATTTGATCATCACAAGATTTCTCCATCCTTTGTCATGCCCAAAATAATAAATTTAGTTTGATCTTACACTATGTTATTCGAAAAATATAACATTATTTACATTTTTATCTTTTTCTCTCTTAAAAATAATTTATTGAAAGTTAGTAACATCTCATCATCACTTTAAGTGAAAAGGTTTTATTTGATTATTTTTTTTGCAGGTTCTAATAGCATTATAAGTTATATATTATTTTTCTTTTGATCCACTTTTTGTCTGAAAGTTAAATAAATAAGAATATAAACTTTTCTCATATTTGTAACATACTATAAAAGCATCTTTTGCTACTAGTTTTCCCAAGAAAATAGTTGTGGACATCTCAATATAAGAATTGACCAAAATATATTTCGTAAATCTATATCTATACACACAGACATAAATAAATAAATAAATAAATTGAATAAAACTTCGTTTATCTTTTTTCATTATCATACTATATATGTATATTTCTCTTTTTAATCCTTGAGAAGAAACCCATATTTGTATGAGCATATTTATAAAATATTATCCTATTTTCTCATCAATTTTGAATTTTCCTTAATCATGTAACTATATATAAGAATTAATTTATTTCTTTTTATAATATGCATATTAAATTTACTATTATATTTAACTTGAACACATACTTTGGTGTATAAGAAATATTTTTCTCTTTTTTATTTTTAAGGGGGAACTAAAAAAGAATATCTCCATGACATGTTTATAAAGACATATTTTTCCTCATCAATTGAGTTTTTCTTAATTAATTTCAATGTTGTTATTATTTTATATGAGTCTAACTAAAATAAATTTAATTTGACTGCAATTTATCATGAAATCATATGTATCGAATGATAATGATAATTAATCTTGTTAGGTGGAATATAATTTAATTAATTAGTTTTACTATAGTTGTAATTTTCTATGAGTCTAAGTCAATACATTGACAGAAGAATAAATCTCAATATATATAATACATGATTGGAAAGTAGAAAAATTGTTTTAATGAATTTAACATAATTATCATAGATAATTAAATGTAAAGTTAGATTCATGAATTAAGTCATGTATTAATATAGAATATATGTGAATTTATTAAATGCAATCCAGCGTTTGAAATAAATATATAGTTCATTCATAGAGACTTTTGACTGTTATATTAGATACTATGTATTCTGTATCACCCCCTCTCCGGATAGCACCTAAACTAAGGCACTATTCTAGTTCATTCCTCAACATGCATCAATAAAATCAATAGGCTCATAAAATTTTTCACAAATTCTTAATAATAACATCAACAACATCACAACCTTACACAGACTTAATCCAAATGCGGAAGTAATATCAGAGTGCTAATACCATAATGAAAACTTCGACAGCATTCAAACCAAAAAGGTCGTCACTAGGACCAAGATTCATACTTGCAAACCACGAGTATAATAGTATTCATGACATATTACAACATCTCTAAACAAAATATCAAAGCGCAGCCAAACATACATATGCATAAATAGGCTCCAGTACAACCATCTCTACCAGGTTTGTCAGTTCTCATGTCTTCCTGTCTCATACTTATTTGAGTAAAGACGAGTAATACACGAGGTTGAGTCATAAGGACTCAGTAAGGATAGCGTAAAGCAATACATGACCAGTCAAAAATCAAGATACACAGATAACAATCAATAATAGCTTAGTATAAGAATGACAAGTCACTACCAAAAGGAAACATCAAAGAAACCAAGTTATGAAAAATTGCTAGGTCGGAAGCTGTGACCATCGGCTTTACGGCCTGTTCATCTCAATCGATCCTACTCAGGAGGTTTAGGGACATCTCAACCGATCACAGTTGGGAGGTATAATATGACTCGTCGCCCGGAACATCAGACCGATCTAGATTGGGATACCACTCTAGCCTTATTGCTCCAGGAGTAGAATAAAATTTCAAGAATTGTAAACCCAACACATATGCAAGTCAATAAACGAAATAAAACATACATATCGGAACATCATTGTGCCTCCATAATAGTTCAATAGCTGTTTAGTAACAATCAATTCAGTAGCTCGAGCATGACAGCTCAGCAATAACAATTGCTCAAGCATAACAGCTTGACAATCACAGTAGCTCAAGTATAACAGCTTGGCAAGGCACTCGGCCTAACAGTTCTCCTGTACACATGTCTTTCAATTCGATCGATCAATCAATCAATTGCTAATAGGGAAGACAATGAACTTTATAATATGGTCCCAATAGTGCCATCATGATAAACCACAAGACACGGTACATGTTCAATTTTAACAATAAAATACGAAACAATGAAATGTTCAAGGCGAGAATAGTAACAATCGATTGATTCAAAACGGTTTTGATACATGATTGACACAGTAAGATTCTCAAGTTCAACAATTCTCAAGTTTCGATACATGATTGGAACTTCAAAAGGTTCAATCACAATAAATGGTATCGATAGTCAAGACAATAGAACCTCACAGGGTTCAAAAATCAACAATAAACAATAATGAGAATCAAGGCAATAGAATCTCACAGGGTTCAGATAACAATAATAAATGATATTGATAATCAAATCAATAGAACCTCATAGGGTTTAACAATCAACGATAAACGATAACGGCAATCAAGACAATATAACCTCATAGGTTTAGATAGCAACAATAAATGATATCGATAATCAAGTCAATAAAACCTCATAGGATTCAGAAATCAACGACAACATTGCTTTACTCAAACAAGTACCAAAGCGGTAGATACTCACCTTAATCACGTCAAGGGTGTAGTCAGACTCTACTGGTCCTCAGGGTTAAATCATCCGTCACCTGTTCAAAAGGTAACCTTAATATTACGATCCATGTTCAACCATAACAATTACTAACACTTAGAATCATACCAACAACAACCCCAAATCTGAGCGATTATCCTATTGATACATTGGTTGGGGTTTGATTCAATATTACTGCCTTAGACATACTATTAGTATTGGATATATAGATGTATATGGAATTCATTTATACATATAGTTTCATAATGATACTTGATATTGATCATAATAATCCAATTATCAATAAAAATAAAAGCTTTTGTCGATTAAATCCCGATTACATAAAATTAGGATTTTCTACACTTAGTATGCTATATAACCTATAGTTTACATGAAATAATATAATTTTGGATTCGCTAGACCCATTTAATCGATCAAAGGTGTTCTATTTTTATGCATGATTGTTCTGATCGACCAATTCCATCATAATATATGGTAATACAAGGTTTTATGGTGATCAAAATGCATAAACATGTACATGCATTTACATACACAAACAATATTGTTATATATCAGTATCTCACTAATGAAGAAGAATCTCCACGATCAGACCGTATGCATGTGTTCACCGCGATGAGGTGATGATTCTGCCCAGTCACCGCCGCCGTGCCACTGCCGTGTATATGGGTGTTGTTCGAGTGTTGGAGATGAGGGGAGCTTAGCTGTGGTGTTGGTTTGGGGTTAATGGTGTCACCGATGGTGTGGTTGGCCACGGTGAAGAAAGAAAAAGAAAAGAGAAGAAAGGAAGGAAAAATGGAGAAGAAGAAGAAGGGAAATAAGTCTGCTGCCCATTTTTAAAATCCAAATGTTCCATTTTGCAATTTAGTCCCTAGAAAACTTAAGTTACGCAATTGAATCCCAACAGTTTCATTTAAATGAAATTAGGTGTATTAAAATTATAATTTGACCACAAATTTGTAAAATAATTAATAAATAAAATTCATAAATTAAACTAATGATAATATACACATAAATGAAATCATAAAATTTCTAGGGTGTTACATATTCGGTAGATATAGTCGTGGGATATGAATAGTGCACATGATTCATGGAATAATTTATCTGATGAAATGTGTCGTTTGATACACTATCTATTCATACTTTTTATAAATGTGACATGATATATTTATATATTTAATGTATATATTCTTGTTAGGATGAAGAAAATGATAGAATTAATTTAGTGAATTCTTTTACAAGTTTAATTTTAGTATAAATTTGAAACAAATTTTTAATTAGTAATGCATGTAATAAATAAAATGTATACATAAGTCAAAATAAATAATAACTATAGTTTATATACATCAATTTAATTAAAGAATTTAATTATAATTTACCATTAATCCATGTATATTAAATGCAACACTATATAATTAATTTAGTAAATTTTTTATGAGTTTAATTTAATTTAAAATTTAAAATAAATTTAATTAGTAATGTACATATGTAATAAATAAAATGTATTTATATTTGATAAGTCAAAAGACATAATAAATATGATTTACATACATAAATTTTATTTAGTGATTCAATTGCAAATACAATCAACTTGTTAAGGATACAAAGAAGCTAAGATATGGAAAGGATCACACCATTTATATTCTTCACGTAAATGGAATTTGCGCCCAAAAAAGGTATTTCAAATCAATAGCATAATGAAAAAAAAGGAACTGTAAAACCCCAAATTATAGAAAACAAATAAAAATCAAAAGAATTTAAAATTTAAATTATAGTAGAGGTTAAAGAATTAAACTAATTAAAATATTTAGGGAGATTGAAAAATAGAATACCTTAAATTAGGCCTTAATTAAATAAAATTTAAGTTAAAAAGGGTCTTAATAAGGTTAAGAAAGTTGGGAGGACTAGAAATTAATTTATCTAGACCTAATTGACAAAAATTAAAAGCTAAGAGGGTCCAAATGCGAGCAACCAAAATGTGGAGGCTGAAATGAAAATTGGGGGCAAAAAGGTTGTTAAAAGCTATAGGGGCAAAATGAAAGTGGTGGAAAGATTTAGGTGGCTGGTGCAAATAAGGAAAAGTTTGTTTATGTTTTTACTGAAGGACGAAATTTTCTCAAATTCTCACAAATGCACCCTCACTCTCCATAACTCGGTTTTGCTTCATTCCACCTTGAAACTCCATTCTAAATTGATAATCTTGTTCCTTACCTCGCCAGGATCACAACCGTACCAAGTTTCCTTGAAATGATCGAAGAAAAGGGGTAATTTTTTGGCTAATGGTGATGGGTTTTGCTGTTAGTTGGTTAGAGCTTAGAGATATTAGGTGGGTTGTGTAGAGCTTGATGCGAGGAGCATTTTGGTAGCTTTGGTTTGAAGATTGGTGGCCAGAGGAAGGACAATTTTGGAGAAGAAGTTGCGGTGATGGGTGGTGGCGCGGCCACTGTTTTTGGCCAAATTCACTGGCCAGGAAGCGGTAAAAGCATAAATTGATTTAAGGGTTTGGTCAGACTTGGCAAGGAACGACTCCAGGTGGCAGTAGCTAAGGTCTGGTGGTGCTCCGATGACCCAAATATAGAAGTTGGAAAATCTTATTTTGAGCACACCTGGATCGAAAATTGGACTTGAATTGGACTCGAACTTAGTCCAATTGGGTAAATTTCCACTTTATTAGATTAATTTACCTTAAATTGATTAAATTCAAATCTAAATTGACTTGAGCTTGGGATTGGAGCTTAACTTGAATAATATGAATGTGATGTTCATTATTTCAACCTTGATTGTAGACTCAAACATGGATTTTGATTGGAACGAACCTAAGTAAACTAAATTGGACTAAATGAGCATTATTGAGAAAATTAAAGTTAAAATACTAACTCTAGGAACTTAATTGTACGAGTTAAGTGATTTAATCGTATTAATGCTAGGAGCTATAGAAAGTCACTCATAACCGCATAGGTAACCTCGTTCCGGGTGAGTTAACTATATGTAAATAAGACATACAGGGACTTTCTTAGGAACAGAAACATATTATAACTTAAAAAGCAATGTGATATTATTAAAATTAGATTTTAATACCATGTTTGATGAATTAGGTGAAGAGGACACATATATTACTAGTGACTAGGAGGGAGTCATGTGACGAGTACTATCAGGTGAGCCTATATTAGCTTTTATTACTGGGGAAAGAACATTAGTAATTACTATTATGTCCCTATACTTGGTCTTGTTTGTATTGAGATCCAACAATTACTGTTGTTGTTCTATAATATTCATCGATCCTTGATTTTTGTGATACTCTTGATACTACACCTTGTCTTGTCCTTAGTAGTTGTTGAACTATACTTACTTGAGATTCTTTCCTATTTGAAATTGTTGAGTTCCGAATGTGTACACGAGTTTTGATAAAATAAATTGTTTGTGAAAATAGTACTCCACAATAACCTTTCTCATTGAGCACTTTTTTATACTGATTTATCGCACTTCAACAAAAATTGGCGATTGTGTTGAGGAAGTTGAAAATGATTTTGAAATATCACCATGTCTTATTTGAGAGCCAGCTTGGTGCCGAATTAGTTGCATATTAACATGGCAATTTGATATGTCATATGAAATGTTGTTGGACACATTCTATGGTATCTATGACTATGATTAATACCTTTAGGTGTGGGCCCTAGGATTGCTTGAGGTGGACCAGGCGGAACAGACTGACGGCAACCAACCATCAGCCAATACCACATTAAATACATTCGACCCCATAGTTAGCTAGAGGTAGCTGGCCACGGGGAGATGAGACATGTAGCTAGCCATGTCTTCTATTTATTAATTATCCAAGCCCATCACTCGAACCGGAGGAATAGGGATTTTTATGTCTTTATAAAGGTATTACTGATCTAATCTCTATTGACTACTTAATCTTTCCATTGTATTCCCTTACTTGCACTTTACATTAAATTGCCTGCCATGACTATTGCTTTTCTCAGCCAATTTTGAGGTTTGTGGCCATACTTATTCTTTATCCCTATCTAATGTATCCACCAGAATGATTTTGATTGTTATTACCTATAGTTTATTACTGTTCCATTGAATTACTAGTTTAGATCTTATTGCTACTCTAGGTAATTGTGTTGTTCATGTATTTATGGCTCACTAAGTCATTCGGACTTATGGTTTGTATTGCTCATTTTTTTTTTTCTCCCCTAGACAGGAACATAAAAGCTTCATGGGGATAGGCACAACCATACATATTGTATGTAGTTTTGTTTAATGTAATCAGATAGCATTGAACTGCTAAGACCTTTTTGTGAAATAGCATGCTCTGAAGGCATCGTTTTGTATGTAATAGTGTTATACAGGTATGAACTACTAGTAATCAATGTGCACGAGGAACTTTTCTCTTCAGTATATTTGCAGTCTTTCATATACACATGTTGGATAGTGTTTATTAGAATATTAGCGCCATGACTGGAGGCACCTACCTCGAGTTTGGGGCATTACAGGAACTTTACTAATAAATTATATAAATAAATTTAATTTAATAATTTAATTATAATTTGACACTAATCCATATTAGCAAATGCAATACTATATAGAATTTATTTAGTGACTCTTTTTTTTTTATTTAATTTAAGATTTAAGATAAATTTAGTTAGTAATGCATGCATGTAATAACTAAAATGTATATACATTTGCATTCAATGTATATACATTTGATAAGTCAAAAGGTATAATAAATATGGATCACATGCATAAATTTTATTTAATAATTTAATAAGAATTTAATTATAATCTACCAATAAAAAGGAAGAAACAATCGTTCATACTTTTATATATAGTATAGATATAGATATGGATATAAATATAGATAGATATACATTTAATAAGTGAAAAGACATAATAAATGTGATTTATATATATAAACTTAATCTATTAATTTAATTACAATTTATCACTAATCTACATATATTAAAGTAATGAGGGACATTTTTTGTTTTCACATAAAAAGGAAGAAACCACAAAACTCATTCATACTTTTATAGGTAGTATAGATATAGATATAGATTTTTCTTAATTAATTTCAATGTAGTTATTATTTTATATGAGTCTAACTGAAATAAATTTAATTTGATTGCAATTTATCATGAAACCATATATATCGAATGATACTTATAATCTTGCTAGTGGAATATAATTTAATTAATTAATTTTAATTTAGTTGTAATTTTCTATGAGTCTAAGTAAATACATTGATAGAAGAATAAATCTCAATATATATATATATAATGCATAATTGGTAAGTAGAAAAAATGACTTAATGAATTTAATGTAATTATTATAGAGAATTAAATGTAAAGTTAGATTCATGAATCAAGTCATGTATTAATATAGAATATACGTGAATTTATTAAATGCAATCCATTGTTTGAAATAAATATATAGTTCAATCATGGAGACTTTTGTCTGTTATGTTAGATACTATGTATTCGGTAGATATAGTCATAGGATATGAATAGTGCACATGATTCATGGAATAATTTATCTGTTGCAATGTATCCATTGATACACTATCTATTCATTCTTTTTTATAAATGTGATGTGATATATTTATATTTAATGTATACATGCTTGTTAGGATGAAAAAATTGATAGAATTAATTTAGTGAATCTTTTTACAAGTTTAATTTACTATAAATTTAATTAAATATTTTTAATGAGTAATGTATGTAATAAATAAAATGTATATATAAATAAAAATACATAATAACTATAGTTTATATACATCAATTTAATTAAAGAATTTAATTATTAATTTACCACTAATCCATAATTTTTTAAATGCAATACTATAGAATTAATTTAGTAATTTTTTAATGATTTTAATTTAATTTAAAATTTAAAATAAATTTAATTAGTAATGTATGCATGTAATAAATAAAATGTATTTACATTTGATAAGTCAAAAGACATAATAAATATGGTTTATCTACATAAATTTTATTTAATAATTCAATTGCAAATACAACGAACTTGTTAAGGATACAAAGAAGCTAAGCCATGAAAAGGATCACAACATTCATATTCTTCACATAAATGGAATTTGCCACTAGGGGTGTAAACGAGTCAAGCTCGAGCTCGAGCTTGCCAAAATTGCAGGCTCGAGCTCGAGCTCGAGCCCAGCATTTTGAGCTCGAGCTCATCAAGCCTGCTCTTAAGGGCTCGAGGTCGAGCTCAAGCTCAAAAATACTGAGCTCGAGTCGAGCTCGAGCCGACTCATCAGAAAATTTTAAATTAAATAAAAATATTAAATTATTAATATATCATAATTATTTAATAATAATTAATAAAATAATTAAAATTATTATTATAAATTAAATATATATGAAATTATAATAATTACTATAATGATTTAAATTATAATATATTATAAATATTGATAAATTATTAAATTATTAATATATTATAATTATTTAATCATATATATAAATATTTAAAATTAGAAAAAGAAAGTAAATTATTATATATATTAATTATTTAATTAATATATAAAAAATATTTAAAAATAGGAAAAAGTTCATGAGCCGGCTCATGAGCTTTTGAACAACTAGAGATGAGCTCGAGCTCGAAAAACTCGAGCTTGAGTCGAGCTATAATCGAGCCCGCTCGACTCATCTTACACCCCTATTTGCCACATGTTAACAAATAAATGGCCCAAAAAAAGTGTTTTAGATCAATAGCATAATGAAACAAAAAGAACTTTACTAATAAATTATATAAATAAATTTTAAAAGTATTATTAATTATATCTCTAGAAGCACTTGAATTTAATTAAGGCTAGGCTTCAATGTTATGGGATCTAGAATAACAAAATGTGTGGTTAGCAAAGAGCTTCTATATTTTGAAAAAATAAAAAGAATCTCCACGATATTAGATGTTGGGAATAATGGAGTAATATTAGTTTATTCTTCACTGATATTTTGGGTTGTTCTTCTCCTAGAATTTGAGCATATAATTTATTTGGGGTCCGATCAACATTGAAGGGATCTTAACTAAAAATAAATATGGGATATAAATTGAATTTGTTTTAGGTTATTAAGGGTCCTATTTTAGGTACTTGTTTTGAATTTTACTTGCAATCTTGAGGATATAGATTTTAGAGTATTAATAATTTTATAAAGATTGTCTAGTTGTTATTGAAGATGTAGAATTTATCAAGTCAATTATTTGATGGGAACTTTGTATATTGAGCTTTATGTTAAGGATTAAGCTAGCTACTACGAATACCAATTAATGGCAAATGAAATATTAATCTTTAGTCCATACTTAATTAGTGACTTGAGATGTATTAGTTAGCCCAAGTTATTCAATTCACTTTAAGTTCTTTAGCTCAAAACTAGTATGAAAAATAAGCCCATAAATAATAGTTGTGTTTCACAGGCTAGGTGTAATAACAGCCCAACTATTTAATTCATTTTAAGTTATGATTAAGCCCATAAGTAGTGTAGAAATAAGTCCATAAATTATTATGGAGTAACTGCGGGCTTAGGTCCATGATTATCAAGTTAAAATAACGAAAAATTATTTTTATGAAATTTTTGGATTTATAGATAGATAGATAATTTTAGAGGTCTTCCCACCATTTTAAAGTTCTATTTGGAAAGTTTTTCACCCCATAAAGTATCTAATCATATTAGTTAGCTTTAACCTATAAATATAGGTGATATGAAATCTGAGGATCTCCTTTTTTGTACCACTATGTTTTCATGCAAGAATTCATCATAAATATTTAATTATTGAACTAAGGTAATAGTTAGCTAAGATCCAATATAATTAAATCATGAGAAATTAGGATTTCGGATATTTAGTCATGGATTTGGGAATTTCAACTAATTATTCAATCTTGATAAGTTAAAAATTCTAGGGATTTCAATAGGGTTAAAAGATTTTTGCCCTCCTGTAAAATGCAAGATGGGCAGTTTACATCCCTGTGAGGAAAAAAAAAAATTGAAATACCACCTTATATTTTTAAATTGTGGTTCGCAACCCCACTTTCATGTATGTGAGTTGAATTTTACGTAGAAAAGATGAAAATACCCTCACATATATAATTACTTTATGTCTTTATTTTTTTCCTTTTCTTTTATTTAATCTAAATTAAATAATTTTATATATTTAAAATACATAAGATATTTATATAAACTAAATAATATTTATTATTTATAAAATCATATATACATGCATATATATAACATTATTTATAACATATCCCTATACATATATATAATATTTTTTTTAGTCTAAAATTAAATAATTTTATATCTATGAAATATACAAAATATTTATATAATTAAATACCATTTAAAATTTATAAAATTATATGTTTACATACATATGTATAATTATTAAAACTAAATAATTTCATATTTATAAAATATATAACATGTAGCACCTCATCTCGGGACAACACCCAAGCTGAGACGCCACCAATTCAATCTTAAAATATGAATCAAACTTTTCAGGATCATTCATGACATATCCCAATATCTCAAAACTAGCTTAACGCTTAAAATACAACTCAAATGATAGCTAGGAAACCTTCAATTTAACCACCTCAAGGCGAAAGAGTCACCCTAGCCCAAAAGAACATTTCATAGAGCAAAATACATATATATCAAGTGACTTAAGTTCCATACATACATTCCCATAACATTCTTCAGGTAATTGTCTCAATCAAGTGTTGACTATATACGCAACCATGACACCTAATCTATTACAAAATAAATCCAAATCCAAGGCATGAACTCTGGCTTTTCACTCAGTCCTGTCTGAAAAACAAATAACAAGGGGGGATAAGTCCTAAGAACTTAGTGAGGGAAAAGAAAATAATAAGATTTAAAAGGAAAGTTAATGAGGTACAACCATCAATGAACAACTTAATAACAACAAGAAGGAAAATGATAAACAGCAATCAAAGACAGTTCAGTAGCAATAAGAGTTCCAACATAAATCAACATTATACCGGGTACACATGATATCAAATTTAATAGACTGTATAGATACTAGTACCGAACGTTGGTACAATAGGAATAATACTTCCTTATCGCTCCATTGCTCGAGCACTCAGCTCAAGCGAGTAATTAACTTATCTTATGGTATGGTCGATAGCATGCCAAATCCCAACACTCACAGTTAGCTACCTGTAAGTCAGGATTTTTTTTGGCAGGTTCTAGCCGAAAGGACCCGTGTCCATTGATCTATTCCGCTCGGCTGTCTTTTAGACCTAGTTCTTGGGCCCATACCCTCTGTGGTTTCCCTTCGGGTGGAAATCGCTCATGGTATCCCGTGGGTTGAAAAGATATAATACCAATAGATAAAATTTAACAATCAACATGAATTTAACTAAATAAAGTCTGGAAGAGGTCTAGTACTGAAATCCAACGGTGCTAATGGAACAGACTCAAGAGAAGCCCCCACTAGACATGCCCTATCAACTAGTGTGGCTCTTTGTTCTGCCTAGCACATGTTTTACAACTGACCGAACAAGTCATTTAAAGAATCAAGAATACAACAAGATACAAGTTTGGAACAATTAATATACACCGTATACTGACCGGCAAGGCCAATACTGATTATAAAATGAATTAACAAGTAATATGGGGTCAGCTAGTAAGGCTGTGGAGTACAAGAAACAGAAATCAAATAATATAATAAGAGGCATGGACACCAGAATAGAAGCAAACAATTTATACTTAACAGAAGTATGAATTTACGAAGCATAGCCTCATAGGGGTTTACAACAATACAGATAATTATATTCGAGGCCAAAGTAGTGAAACATCATAGGGTGCAACCAATATCGATTAAGGTTAAACAAGGCAAGTGCTGGTTGGTGGATCCTCACAAGGGTGTTCAAATCAGATAACAGATAACAGATCAAATTTCAAACAATCAGAATATGGTACATAAACAGAAAAACCTACACAGGGGCTTATTACGAATAACAGATAGAGAAAAAATGTGCCACATTGGCAGACCCTCACCTCGTAGTCTCAAAATGCAAACCATGATCTGCAGCCTAAGAGTCAGTGGGTTCCAATTCCACGTAATAATTACTATCATGCTTGTCATTAATCCAAAATTACTAATATCTCGATTAACATTATAGTTTTAGGACTTAATCGCAACTATTGGCCCAAAATGGCTAATAAGGTCAATTATTGCTAAAATAATCTCAATTTTCATATAATTCCAATAACATAACATAAACTAGTCCTCAATTACTCAATCTTCTCATAATATTATCCTAAAGCCACAATAATAGCTTAACTCTTCATTTTTAGTCCAAACAATTGCCACTAAGGTCATAATCCATAAATTAAGATTTAATCGGTTAATAAACTCATTTAGTCCATATCTAGGCATGTAACGAGACATATCCGGGTCCATAAACTACACAATACTCCATGCATTGGAAAATATACATATTAATTGCATTCTAATCTTCATTCTTGCATAATACAAAGTCTTAACAAAATAACAGTACCACAAGTGTGTATATATATATATATGTAAACAAAACCCTTTTCCCAACTTTTTTACCTACGATTTGATCAATGAAATATTGAATTCATGAACCAAGAACATCTTCACGATTGTCACGATGAGGAGATGATACTGGCTCTCCATCACCGCTGTCGTCGTTCGCCATCGCTGGAAAGTTGTCCGTCATCCCGAAGAGTTGTTCCTCGTTGCAAGCTTTCCAATGGTACCATTAGTTTTAGTAATGGCTACTTGAAAGTCCTCCAAAAACTGCCCCAAAGTTGCTATTACCTCAAATCGTTGCCACCCATTTCTGGCCATTTTCAGGCATCCCCGCCATGTTTCACTGCCATGCAACGCCTCCACGGTGACCACCGAGCTGAGGGCTTCAATTTTTACTGCTCATAAACTCCTTCGACATTGCCTCGCTATGTCCCATTCCTGCCTCAAAACTGTGAAGTTGCTCGGTGTTGGGCTTGTGTGTGTAAGTGTGTTGGGGTGGCGAGGTCGCAAAGAGAGAGGTGGTGGTGAGGTTGATGGTGTTGGTGGTCAGAGATGGTGGCCAGAGAGAGAGAGAGATGGTGAGGGTGAGAGAGGACATGGTGATGGTGAAAAATGACAATGAAATGGAGAAGATGATGAAGAAGTGAAGAAGAAAACTCTATTTTATAAAATCCATGTTTTGAAAATTTCAATTTAGCCCTTAGTCTAATTAAGTTAATCAATTAAGTCCTTTAGTAATTAAAAATAGAATATAGATCCTAGTTGACTAGAAAAGTAACATGCAAGCCCCTAAAATTTTCAATTTATTCAATCAAGTCTAAATAAATTACAAATTAGTCCCAAGAAATTTAAATAAAATTAAATCCAGTTTTCTAAAATTATAAATTGACCACGAAATTTTCTAAAATAATCAAATTAACTAAAAATAATTAAAATTAACAATAAGAAAATAACATTTAAACATGAAATTTTGAGGGTGTTACATAACACATTTATATAAATCAAACACCATATAATATTCATAAAAAATTATATCCATGCATATATATAAAATTATATATATACATATATGCATAAAATTATTCATAACATATGTGTGTATATATATATATTAAATCTATTTGTTATTTACAAAATTATATATAATACATATATATAAAATTATATAAATATAAAAGATTATATAAATACATATAAGTATATATAATTATCTATAACATAGCTATATACATATATATATAATATATTTTTTCTTTTGTTTAATCTAAAATTAAATAATTTTATATTTATCAAATATATAGCATATTTATATAAATTAAATACTATTTAATATTTAAAAAATTATGCATATTAGTGTATAAAATTATCTATAAAATATCTATATACATATATATAAAATATATATTTTCTTTTGTTTAATCTAAAATTAAATACTTTTATATTTATCAAATATATAACATATATAAATTATGTACTATTTAATATTTAAAAAATTATAAATACATACATATATAAAAAATTATCAAAACTAATAATTTCATATTTATAAAATATATAACATACTTACATAAATCAAATACTTATAATATTTATAAAAAATTATATACATGCATATATATAAAATCATGTATATATAAAATTATATATGCATATATAAAATTATATATATAATTATTTATATTTATAACATATTTATATTCACACACATATATAATATATATCTATATATAACTTTCACCCTCCCCCTCTCGGGCCACCGGAGCCGACTGCCTGAAGCCAAGGTTTTATTTTTTTCCCTTTTTTTCTTTTTGTACACAATGACTATCGGGAACTGTGGTCCCTACTGGCCGCCGATCAGATCTAGTTGGCATGGCTGCCATGGTAGTCATCCCCCCTTCCCTGCCCCCCAAACCCACCGGCTGCCATGGCAGTCTTAAACCAAGCTTTTTTTTTTTTAATACGCACCAGTTGCCGTCGGCCGCTAGTTGGTATGGCTACCATGGTAGCCTATAAATATATATATATTATAATATTGATAAATATATCGTAATATATATAATATGTTGTACATATATGTATATAAATTTATAAATAATTTATTATTATTTTTTTTATAAATATTAAGTACTATTCAATTTGGGTCATTCATTTAAACGAAAAGATTCAACGATTGATATACTAAGAGCATAATAGTTATTTTATATATAAAAAATCACAACCACTCATATTTTTTGCTGTGCGCACTACACTTATGCTCTAGGGGGGGTTTTCACCCATTTTTAAAAGTATAAGGCGGTATTTCAACTTTTATTTGTCATGGGGGTAAACCGCTCATATCACATTTTGCAGGGGGTTAAATTATATTTTTTTAATTTTAGTAACTATCTAATTCTGATAAGGTTAGAATTTCAAAATTATCTTTGCAGCTTTGAGCTATTATTACTTGGGACTGATACTGATCAATTCTAGGGGAATTGGGAATTAAAGTCATCTATTTATTTCAATAAAATATGAATTCTAGTTTATCCAAAATACCTAGCCTAGTAGTATAAATAACCATATAGTAGGAAATAGAGAAGCCATACGTAGAGGTAAGAAAATACCATTTTTTTTTTTTTTAAAATGTGTAGGAATTTTCATCCTATTTTTCTGTTGTAGAACAAGTTGAGAACGCTTAAGTGGTATATCAAATCTGAGGGAAATTTTGGGTTTTTAGATTTTAGTGTAAGTAAGTTTCATTCTTCCTTTATTGAAAATATTCTCTTCGCATAAATCTTGTTTGCATGAAATAGTAAGTAAATGTCTATTCATTTTACGTTAAAAATATCTTTCCTACATAAATGGTTTCTACATCAAAATAGGTGATTTTGAAAATTAAATTCTTAAATCTAATAGTTTATTCGTTGTAGAATTATTCCGTTTGCAAATATTTAACAGTTCATAAGACTTTTTTGCAGCATAAAACTTATTTTTTTTTAGGATTTGAGCAAGCAAAAACAAAATTTTTCTAAATCTTGCATAAAACATAGTATTGTTTATTGAAATAAATAGTAAAAAGGATCTATGCGCTGAATAATCAAGAAACTGCCAGTATGAACAAGTTCTATAACTGTGTTACAGGATTACAGTAGTAAAAGATTTTTAAAGCCACTTAACAGTATTGTAGTTAAGATTTCTAAAGCCCCCTTAACAGCGTTATATTTAAGATTTTCGAAGCCCCTTAATGATGTTGTAGTTAAGACTTCTAAAGCCACTTAACGGCATTGTAGTTAAGATCTCTGAAGCCACTTAACGGCATTATAGTTAAGATCTCTGAAGCCACTTATCGGCATTGTAGTTAAGAATTTTGAAACCACTTAACGACATTGTAGTTAAAATCTTGGCCAAGATAACCGATTAGAATTCCAAGAGTTCATGAGCATGGTTAATTAATGAATTGAAAGTTTCTGATAAGTTGTATAAATTTTGTTCTGAATTACTCTGGAAGAGTGTCCTGAAAATTTTCTAATAAGATGATTCCTGATTTTTGGATTAAACTGTTACTTTAAAAAAAATGAAAGCGAATATTCTTGTCTTCAATGATTTCTTTCTTCTGTTTGATATTTATACATGCTCAAATCTAGTAAGAGGAGAAAGAGATTTATTTATTAGGCGAAGTGTTGTTCATAAGATATTGATTCACCATTTTGCAGACAACTTAGTTCAAGACAATGAAGATGAGCAAGTTTTGGGAATGGCGACAAGAGATTGGTGTTTTAGAATAGGTTTATTTGATTTTTAAATTTTCTAGTTAGATTGATTAGGATATGTTCTTTGAGGTCTTGGGTATTCAAGTTTGATCGTTAGGAAAAGTATTTGAATTGTCTTTCACTGTGACGATTTATTTTGAGGATTATTTAATAAAATTTTTGCAATTTAGCATGCTCTATTGGATATGAATCTTTAGTGTCTTTGAGTCTTTGGGCTTAGGGGCAATGCCGTATTATGTCTCAAATTTGAGGCGTGACATAAGTGGTATTAGAGTTTAGGTCACGATTCTTGACTAATATGTAGGTTTCAATTTTTTGGGTGAACTTAGAGAACAACTTCTTAAGTTGAGAAGTAGAAGTTTTGGGACATATTTTGGTGTGGAGGACAACCATTTGACTTTGGGAAATGAATGCCACATGAAAGATGCCTCCTAGGATCCTAATTTTACACGACCAGAATTTTTAATGGATTTTCTCATAATTATTGATTGAATCTAAAAAGATGCCAGGTATAAGAATTGTGGGTCAATTTTTTATGTGTTTATAGTCACTTGAATCACCTCAATCCAATTTATATGGAAGTAGTTATAGCCAAAATCCTAAGATGTGTCCAATTAGAAGATACATGACTTTGATTCCTAAAAATGGATATTGATGTCTTCTTGGTATACTTATATTTTTGATCTATTTCTTGGATTTCTATTGCTACTTGAATCACCTCAATCCGATTTATATAGAGAAAGTTATGATCAAAATATTAAGATGTGACAAGTCTGGAATTGTAGGATTTTGATTTTTCAAAAATAGATAATTTTGACTCTTTCACTACTTGATCTAGACAAAATTTAATAATGATATCAACATAAGATATGTATAGCTCTATCTCTTAGGTATTTACGATCATCAGAATCACTTCAATTCGATATATAAGGAGAAAGTTATGACTAAAATACAAAGGTGTCGCTAGACAGAAAAAATAAGGCTTCGATTTTCCTAGAACAAAATATTGTCATGCCTTTTACTACTTGATTTTGATTTAATTTGGAAATATAGTCAATTCAGGAATTGAATATCTATCTCTTAGGTGCTTCTACAGCCATTTGAATCACTTCAATCCAATACATACGGAGAAAGTTATGACTAAAATACTATAGTGTCGCAATATAGAAAATATAGGAGTTTGATTTTCCTAGGATAGAATATGTGATGACTTCTACTACTCGATTCCGATTTAATAGGGCAATATGGTCAACATATGAATTGTATATCTATATCTTAGGTTTCTATACCTACTTTAATTTCCTTCATTCGATATATATAGAGAAAGTTATGATTAAAATACTAAGATGTGTCAAGGTAGAAAATGCATACTTTGATTTTTCGATAGAAGATATATGTGATGCCTTTATGGCTTGATCCCAATGAAATTAATAAAAGTAATCAACATAGAATTTGTAGATCTATCTGTTAGGTTTCTATAGCCGTTAGAATCACTCTAATCTGATGTACATAAAAAAAGTTATGACTAGAATACTAAGATATGTCAAATTAGAGACCTCTTAGACTTGAATATATCACCATCCGAATTTTTTTCACATGTAGGAATTTTTGGCTCAATTTTATTCCTTGATATATTAACTTATTTGGATAGTAGGTGTCAACATAAAAGTTTTTGGACTCATTAGATTATCAATACATTAAGAATTACATCAATTGGTTCTCTAGAAAGAAAGTTACAAGCATATTACAAGAGAAGTGACAAACCTAGGGGTTATATTTCAACATGGGAAGTCGAAAGTTTTGAAGCCAAAACTTCTTGTAAGGAGAGAAGAATGTAATACCCCAAGTCTTTGGATGAATTATTAGCCTAGAAGTATTATTAGTTATACCTCTAGAAGCACTTGAATGTCATGAAGGCTAGGTTTCAATGTTATGGGATCTAGAATAATAGAATGTGTGGTTAGCAGAGAGCTTCTATCTTTTGAAAAAAAAAAAAAAATGAATACACACAATATTAGATGTTAGGAATAATGGAGTAATATTCGTTGATTTTTTACTGATACTCTTAGGTTGCTCTTCTCCTAAAATTTAAGTATACATTTCACTTGGTGCTCGATCAACATTGAAGGTATCTTAACTGAAAATAAATATGGGATATAAATTGAATTTTTATTGTTTGAGGTTATTAAAGATCCTATTTAAGGTACTTGTCTAGAATTTTACTTGCAATCTCGAGGACATAGATTTTCGAGTATTAATAATTTTGTAAATATTGCTTGGTTGTTATTGAATATATAGAATTTATCAAGTCAAATATTTGATGGGAACTTTATATATTGAGTTTTATGTCAATAATAAAGCCAGCTACTATGAATACCAATTTATGGCAAAGTAAATATTGATCTTTAGTCCATACTTAATTAGTGACTTGTATTAGTTAGCTCAAATTATTTAATTCACTTTTAAGTTCTTGAGCTTATAACTAGGGTAAAAAATTAGCCCATAAATGTTTTTTGTGTTTTATAGGTTAGATGTAATAACAACCCAACTATTTAATTCATTTTAAGTTACGATTAAGCCCATAAGTACTATAGAAAATAGGTGCACAAATTATTATGAAGTATGTACGGGCTTACATCAATGATTATCAAGTTAAAGATAATAAAAATTTATTTTTATGGAATTTTTGAATTTATGGATATATGGATAATTCTAGAGGTCATCCCACCATTTTAAAACATTATTTGGATAGTTTTTTACCCCCATAAGATATCTAGTTATATTGGTTAGCTAAAACCATATAAATATAGGTGATATGAAATCTTAGAACCTCCTTTTCTGTACCCATTGATTTTGCCTTGAATTTGGGCTGAATTGACAAGAACTGGAAGAAGAACGGAGTGAAACGGAGCAAAGTAGTCGAAATGGGAACACACCCCGGTATGCGTTGGTAGGACACCGCGTGTCGAGGTGTGAGGCAAGATGCGCCAAGGCGCGGTCATGGGCGGAAAGGCATCAAAAACACGCGCATAGTGAACAGTAACTTTGTGCTGAGGCTTAAGTTTTTTGCGCCTCGGCTCAAAGTTTCTGCCCATGTTTGGTTTTTTCTTGGCACAAGTAGATATGTGTGCTCTGGGGCACAAGTTTTGTGCGCCTCGGCACGCAACGCAAGCCCAAGGGCCTTGGGCTTCTATTTTTGAGTATAAAGATCAAAATTTTCTTCTGGGAAAAAATATAATGAACATAACACAAGAGTTTCTTTACTGATTTTGAGTAATTCTCTCAAGACGGAGTTTAGAACGAGGGTGTTAGGTGTTTTCGTGAGATTTGTGGGATTCAAGTTTGTACTTGTACTTTGATTTAAGATCAATGAAATTCCTTTTCTTTGTTGGGTGGTTTAGGCACATCGCCGAACCACATTAAATTTTGTTGTCATAATTCCATCAAATTACTTTACTGTTATTTCTTTGTTTTCATAATAGATCCTCTTAGGTTACAATAAATTGGTATCAGAGCAAGTTGGATAAGATGTCAGGAATGAAGTACGAGGTAGAGAAATTCGATAGAAAGAACGACCTTGGGTTGTGGAAGATGAAGGTTCATGTCAACAAGGCTTACAGAGAGCATTAAAGGACAGATTCCTTGTCAGAAACGCTAAAGGACGAGAAAAAAAACGAGTTCATGGCGAAGGCTTACAATACTCTGGTATTATTATTGGCGGATAACGTACTGAGAGAGGTCGCCATGGAAAGTACGCCAACAGATTTATGGAAGAAGCTGGAGAGTCTATATATGATGAAATCCTTGATGAATCAGTTGTATTTGAAATAACGATTATACGCATTGAGGATGAAAGAATGTATATCTATCACTTAGTATATTAATTTTTTCAATAAGATAATTTTGGATCTCGCTAGTATAGATGTCAAAATTTATGATGAGGATCAAGCTTTAATTCTCTTGTGTGCTCTGCCAAAATCTTTTGAGCACTTTGTTACTACTTTGCTATACGGGAGATATAATTTCAATGGATGATGTGAAGGCCATATTAAATTTCAACGAGTTGAGAAAATATGTCATGGGCAACAACGATGGCGAAAGTAGGGAAGGATTGGTGGCAAAGGGCGATCCAGAGAAAGGGAAAAAAGTAGAGGTCGATTGAAGTCCCGAACCAAGCCTAAAAATGGTGACAAATATTTTAGGTGCAGTGGAAAAGGGCATTGGAAATGAAATTGTCCGAAATGAGGAAAGACGAAGGATGCGGGTGAAACTTCTAATTAGAAACGGAATGATGTCGCAGGAATTGTTGAGGATGAGTCTGATGATGGGCTTTTTCTCAACATTGCTAAAACTTTACTAAGTTCTGAATGAATTTTGGATAGTCACTGTTCCTATCACATATGCCCAAGAGAAGATTGGTTTACCACATACCATAAATACAATGGTAGTAAAGTGCCTATGGAAAATGATGCTTCTTGCAGGGTTGTAGGAATTGGCTGAATTTGTATCAGAATGCATGATGGCATAGTAAAGACCTTAATAGATGTGCATCATGTTCCAAATCTGAAGAAAAATCTGATATCGCTGGGTTTTCTAGACAAGAATGGTTGTGAATACAAAGATCGGGATGGAGTTCTACAGGTTTCTAAAGGCACATTACTTATCATGAAGGGAGACAAGCGGAACGGCCTTTACATATTGCAAGGAAACACGATTTCTGGTATTGCGGTGGTTTCTTCATTAATCAATGATACTACGAGACTGTGGTATATGTGGTTTGGACATATGAATGAGAGGGGGATGTCAGAACTGAGCAAACGAGGTTTGCTTTGCGGAGAGAAGACTAGAGAACTGGATTTCTGCAAGCAGTTTATGCTAGGCAAGCGACACAGGGTGAAATTCGGCACTATAGGTCACAGGACCAAAGGTACCTTGGATTACATTCACTCAGATCTTTGGGGACTTTCTCAGGTTCCTTCAAAAGGAGGTGCAAGGTGCATGCTGACATTTATAGATAATTTCTCACGGAGAGTATGAGTGTACATGCTGAAGCATAAGGATAAGGTATTTGTCAAATTCAAGCAATGAAAGACCTTAATTGAAGCAGACAGGAAAAGAAATCAAGCGTTTGAGGACTAACAATGGATTGGAGTTATGCAATAAGGAATTTCAGGAATTCTATGATAAGGAAGAAATTGTGAGGTATCACACAGTTGTACATAAACCATAGCAGAATGGAGTTGCAGAATGGATGAATGGGACTATCTTAGAAAGAGCTAGATGCATGCTCTTTAACACCAGATTTTCCAAGGATTTTTGGGCAGAAGCGATTAACACTGCGTGTTATTTGATGAATAGGTCACCATCAACTGCTTTGGACTGGCAGATACCAATAGAAATTTGGTCCGGGTCTCCTACCGATTATTCAAATCTTAGAGTATTTGGGTATCCAGCTTATGCTCATGTTCGGGATAGGAAGCTTGAGCCAAGGGCTATGAAGTGCATATCTCTAGGGTATACAGATAGAGTCAAAGGTTATCATTTATGGTGTAACGATGATAAGGGCTCCAAGATGATTATCGGCAGGGATGTGACATTTGATGAGCCTGCAATAATGAAGAAGATGGAGCAGCAGGAAAATGGTCAATAGGGCATTAAGGAGAATGTGGAGATTTATATTGATCCTCCAAAAGTTTCAAAGGGGAAATAAAATGTGGTAGATGAAGTTAGTGAGAGCACACTATCACCTAATCAACAGCAGCAAAATGAACCATTACAAAATTATCGCTTGGTTAGTGATAGGGAAAGGAGGCAGATCAAACTACCACAACGATTTGGTTACTCAGATCTGGTAGTTTATGCTTTGAGCTCAACTGAGGAGTTTGTAGGAGATGATCCAGTCTCATACAAAGAGGCAATTTTCAAGCTAGATTCTGATAAATGGGTTGCAGCTATGAGTAAATAGATGGAGTCTCTACACAAAAATAGCACATGGGAGCTGATTGATGTACCTAAAGGGCAAAATATTATAGGTTGCAAATGGATCTATAAGAAGAAGGAAGGGATTTCTGGTGTTGAAGATGCTAAATACAAGGCGTGATTGGTTGCTAAGGGTTTTACTCAGAGAGAGGGAGTTGACTTTCATAAAGTATTCTCCCCAATTATAAAATACACTTTCATTCATGTTTTACTTGCCATGGTTGCTCTGTTTGATATGAAGTTGGAGCAGACGGATTTGAAACCAGTGTTTCTGCATGGTGAGTTAGAGGAACAAATCTACATGAGTCAACCAGAAGGATTTGTTGTTCTCGGGAAACAAAATCAAGTATGTCTTTTGAAGAGGTCATTATATGGCCTGAAGCAGTCTCCCAGGCAATGGTATAAAAGGTTTAATACTGATAAGATATACTAGAAGCAAGTTTGATTGTTGTGTATATTACAAAATTTATAGTGATAGCCTTCTCGTATATTTGTTATTGTACGTTAATAATATGTTGATTGCCTATAGAAACATATCTGAGATCAACCAATAAAAAACTCAATTAAATAAAGAATTTGAGATGAAAGATTTAGGCGGTGCAAAGAAGATAGTGGGCATGGAGATCATCCGGGACAGATATGCAGAATTGTTGTACTTGTCTCAACAGCATTATATTAAGAAAGTACTTGAGCGATTTGGGGTGGATAAGTCCAAGCCAATTAGTATGCCACTTGGAGCTCATTTCAGGCTCTCATCAGATCTATCACTGCGTACTAAGGAGGAGGTGGAGCACATGTCTAATGTGCCATATGCTAGTGTAGTGGGTAGCTTGATGTACGCCATGGTGTGCATTAGGCCAGACATTTCACATGCAGTTAGTATTGTGAACATGTATATGCACAAACCAGGAAAGACTTATTGGCAGGCTGTGAAATAGATCATGAGGTATTTGAGAAGCTCTGCAAACAGATGTTTAAGTTATAATCAATCGAATTCTACTACTAAAATTATTAGCTATGTGGATGCGGATTATACAGGAGATTTGGACAGTAGAAGGTCCATGGCAGGCTATGTGTTTTGTGTTTCAAGTTATACTGTTTGCTGGAATGCGATTTTGCAGTCATCAGTTATATTATCCACAACAGAAGTTGAGTACACGGCTTTGGTTGAAGGCGTTAAGGAAGGCATTTAACTAAAGGGGTTGGTCGATGATATGGGTATAACTTCTGAGATCACTAAGGTATTTTGTGACAATCTGAGTGCCATACACTTGTCAAAGAATCAAGTATTTCATAAGAGAACAAAGCGTATCACTTTTTTATGAATATGGTGTCTCAAGGAGTCATGTTGGTTGACAAAGTTAGGACTAAGGATAATCTGGCAGACATGTTGACTAAAGTTGTTTCAAGAATCAAATTCAAGCATTGCTTGGATTTGGTTAATGTTTGCAGACTCAGATAACAGGCCCTTTTGGGGGGCAGGGACAATGAAGAAAGATGGTGAATTTCAAGTCAAGGTGGAGAATTATTGATTTTTCCTTGAAATTTAGGCTGAATTGACAAGAATTGGAAGAAGAATGGAATGAAATGGAGCAAAGTGGTCGAAATGGGCTCGAGAACACACCCTAACTTGCATTGGCAGGACGCTGCGCATCGGGGCACAAGGCAAGATGCACCAAGGTGTGGTCATGGGCGAAAAGGCATCAAAAACACGCGTCACGTGCACTCGTGCAAGTTTTTTGTGCCCTGGCGCGCAGTAAACAATAACTTTGTGCTGGGGCTCAAATTTTTTGTGCCCCGACTCGAAGTTTCTGCCCATGTTCGATTTTTTCTTGGCACAAGCAGATATGTGCTCACCGAGGCACAAGTTTTGTGTGCCTCGGTGTGCAGCGCAAGCCCACGGGCCTTGGGCTTCGATTTTCGAGTACAAATATCAAATTTTTTTTTATCACAAACATAGCACAAAGACTTTTTTACTGCTTTTGTGTAATTCTCTCAAGACAGAGTTTAGAACGAGGGTGTTAGGTATTTCATGAGATTTGTCGGATTCAAATTTGTACTTGTACTTTGATTTGAGATTAATAAAATTCCTTTTCTTTGTTGGGTGGAATAGGTACATCGTCAAACCACGTTAAATTTTGCTATCATAACTCCGTCGTATTACTTTACTGTTATTTCATTGTTTTTGGAATAGATCATCTTGGGTTACAACAATACCACTATGTTTTCATGTGAAAATTCATCATAGATATTTCCTATTATGTAATTACTAAACTATGGTAATAGTTAGCTAAGATCCAAAATAATTAAATAATTAAAAGTTAGGATTTTGGATATTTAGTCATGAACATAGGAATTTCAGTAATTATCTAATTCTGATAAGTTAAAGATTCTAAGGATTTCAATAATTATCTAATCTTGATAGGGTTAGGATTTTAGAATTATCTTTGTGGCTTTGAGCTATTGTTATCTGGGATTGATACAGATCAAGTCTGGGGGAGTTAAGAATTAGAGTCATCTTCTTATTTTAATAAGATATGAATTCTAGTTTATCTAAAATACCTAGCCTAGTAGTATTAATAACCATACAATAGGAAATAGAGAAGCCATGTGCAGAGGTAAGAAAATACCTTTATTTTTTAAAATGTGTAGGAATTTTCATTCTTAGGTACTAACATCCTATTTTTCTATCGTAGGACTACTGGAGAAATAAAGGTATTTCCTAACTTTTAGGATTGAGTTAGGCTTAAAGTTCATTATTTAACACTTATCATGGGCTTTTGTCCTTCTAGCTAAGCATCCCAAATGGGAAAATAGGGCTGGTGAAGAAGCTTTTCATGTTTGCTTCAATGAGCTTCCAAATGCTAAAATCTAACTAAACATAAGACAGTAAGTCAGTTCCCCTATTAATTATGGCCTTAAAGTTTGGATTTCTACTATCAACTTTATTCGTGATGCTGCTCGAAAGTAAAGTAGGGTCCTTTTTTAAAGTTAACAAATTTAATGAGGTTCTTACTCTGGAATGCATTTGCATGCAGCCAGAGCTCGAGATTTTTTATTAATGATTTTACGTCTCTTTTTTTCTTTAGGAGTTGATATTTATAGTGACTAAGTGTTTGATGGTTTCGGCCAAGTCTAGTCTTGGTGGCCATCTTGATGAGCTTGATTAATTGGGATCGCCGATCTTTTACTTATTTTATTTATTTATTTTATTAAGCTATTTTATTTGACTTCCTTTTTACCCTTAGAATTGTATTTTGTCATATCGATAAGCATCAATGGGATACTAGCACAGGCATTTCTCTCATCAGATTGGTTTTGTTCAACAGGTGACAATGATACTCCAAGAGACAATGCGACTATACCCTCCAGGCGTGATGCTGATCAGGCAAACGGCCAAGAACATAAAGCTGGGCAGTCTTGATATACGAGCTAACACAGAGTTCAATTTGTCAATAGTTGTTGTCCATCATGATAACGAGGTTTGGGGAGAAGATCCAAATGAGTTTAATCCATTCAGATTTCCTGATCCCAGGAAGCATTTGGCTGCATATTTTCCATGAGCCCCAGAATCTGTGTTAGGCAAAACTGAGCCATGGTGGAAACTAAAATCATCCTGGCTATGATCATCCAGCAGTTTACCTTGGCAATATCCCCACCCTATGTTCATTCTCCAATAATTTCTTGGACTTTGGAGCCCCAATATGGTGCACATATCATTCTTACAAGGGTCAACTCCAGCTGAAATCTTCCTGAACAAGTGTGCATGTATAATAATTTCATTTTTTTTAGGACACATAATTGTGACCAATAACAGTGGCTTAATTGTTAAAGATGCATTTAACCCACTGTCGAAGCTGCTATTTGGACAGGGACTTGTTGGGTTGGAAGGTGATAAATGGTCTGTTCATGGAAGGATCACAAGCCAGGCCTTCACTGTGGAGAGAGTCAAGGTAATTCCTCATCCTCTATCTCTTGCCTGCGCATCCAATTTATGTAAAAGAATTGGGTCTTCGATGAGTATGGTTACTAGATTTGATTGATCTAATCTCACTGTTTTCCTCACTATGATTGTAGGTATGTTTATGTTATATTTTTGCATCTTGATGCATAGCTCAAGTTTCGTTTCATCCAACAATCTCTTTATCATTGTTTGCGTAAACTTATAAACTCCTAAAGACACACTGTTTGAGAGCTCATAAGATATCATATAAGTGTCTACAAGTAGGATCGTATAAGTTCTTTTGAGAAAAAGTAGGATTAACTTCTTCAATTTTAGTCATATTAATAACAAAATTGTCATTACTAACATTTTATAAGCTCCAAAATCTTATTTTATTCAAATAGTTCAAAGGCTTATTTGTAAAATAAGATTTAACATGTTATAAGCTTTAAAAACATCTTACAATAACACCCTCTAAGTCTTGGAATTTTTATGTTACATATGCCAGCTTAACAGGTTTCTCTCAGAATGAGCTGACTATTATAAATAATTCATTCTGAGGTCTTTTCATGGTTTCTCTCTTGGACAAAGAGTAAATAACAAGACTAATTTCAGGAATGGGTGCCCAAAACTAAGGCTAGCACTCTGAAGGAACTCAAGAAATGGGAAGCAGAAAGTGGAGGAAGAGATGAATTTGAAATTGATATGCACAAAGCACTTCATAAACTCTCTGCAGATGTTATATCTAGGACAGCTTTTGGGAGTAGCTTTGAAGAGGGCAGGCGCACTTTTGAGCTTCAGGACCAACAGGCGGTGCTTACTTTGCAGGCTAAATGAAATGTTTATACTCCTGGCTTTAGATTAAATCCCTTTTTAACTAGTCCTTTTTTCATGTTGGAATCCTAAGCAGATCATTTTCATTCCTTTGATGATTGATTATCTAAAAGTGCCTAAAAGTTGCAGTTTGTTTGCACTTGTACTTGAAGTCTTTGTTTGAAGAGGAAGTGAGAATTGTTCAGAGGATTTTTATTAAGACATTCTGGAACTACTAGATCTTTGCTTGTTTAAGACACAGAATGCCATGGATTATAACAGTAGGTTAACATCAACTTAGACTTTTTCTTGTTGATCTCAACATTTATGGCTAAATGTTGCTGTTACATACAGGTTTCTACCTACTAGAGAAAACAGAATGCTGCAGAAAATAGAGAAGGAAATCGAGATTCACTAAGGATGTTGATTGCTACAAACAGCAAAACTAAAGAAAACTCAAAGAATCTGCTTACTCTTCTGACACAAGCTAATGTTGATCATGAAGACTAGGCGCTGTCCGTTGAAGAAGTTATAGATGAATGCAAGACATTCTATTTGCAGGAAAGGAGACTGCAGGCAACATTTTATCATGGGCACTTGTTTTTCTAGCAATGCATCCCGAATGGCAAAACAAGGCTCATGATGAAGTTTTTCGTGTTTGCTCCAGTGAGCTTCCAAATGCTGAGAATCTAACTGAACTTAAGACAGTAAGTTCAGTTTTGTTATTCATGATGTCTAAAAAGTTGGCCTTCTGGGACAGACTTTAGCATAATACTATAATATAACCTATTCAATAGGTTACAAGATACTCCATGAGACGATGCGACTCTACCCTCCAGTCGTGATGCTGATCAGGCAAACGACGAAGAACATAAAGCTGGGCAGGCTTGAAATACCCGCTAACACAGAGATCAATTTGCCAATAGTTGCTGTCCATCATGATACTGAGGTTTGGGGTGAAGACGCAAATGATTTTAATCCATTGAGATCTTCTGAGCCCAAGAAGCATTTGGCTGCATATTTTCCATTTGGTATAGGCCCCAGAATCTGTGTTGCCAGAACTTGGCCATGGTGGAAACTAAAATCAGCCTGGCTATGATCATCCAGCAGTTTTCTTTGACAATACCCCCCTCCTATGTCCATTCTCCAATAATTTGTTGGATTTTGGAGCCCCAATGCGGTGCATGTATCATCCTTACAAGGGTCAACTCCAGCTGAATGGTTTCTGGACTAGTGTGCCTGTATAATAGTGTCATTGTTTAGGACACATTATGTATAAGTATACTATGTGTGTGAATATTTGTCCAGATAAGTACGCATACCAAGAGTTTGTTACGTTTTGAACTCTAATTCATACATATAAGGATGAGGGGCATTGTAATTGCGCCAGTTGCCCACTAGACTAATCAAACTGTATATTACTTTCGACTTTTCCTTTTTTATTCTCAAAATAAGTTTTACTTCTTCTTTTATGGTTTCTATGGTACAAGAGAATAAAAACTCTTTCGTTATAGAAAAGCAATTGTGGGCTTTTTTCATTTCTAAGCATGATGGATGCATACCAAGGTAAATGTTACTTGCATCTTCACTTCCACAAGGTTGCCTCCTCCTGACCTTTTCTTTCTGCACATTTCCAAGCTCTAGATTTGGAAGATGATGAGAAATTATTGTGTTTGTGACAGATAAGCATGATATTGAATGAGACTCTTCGGCTCTATCCTCCAGCAGTGGCACTAATGAGGCAAACATCACAAAATGTTAAACTGGGAAGCCTTGATATCCCTGCCGATATGCAGTTCTATTTTCCCATGACTGCTATTCATCATGATACTGAGATATGGGGAGATGATGCAAATGAATTCAACCCTCTGAGATTTGTCGAACCTTGAAAGCATCTGGCATCATTTTTCCCATTTGGCTCAGGCCCCAGAATATGCGTTGGTCAGAATTTAGCTCTTGTTGAAGCCAAAATTGTCCTAGCCATGATCCTCCAACAGTATTCTTTTGTGATTTCCCCATCATATGTTCATGCTCCAATGCAGTCTCTGACCTTGCAACCGCAGTACGGTCTCCAACTTCTCTTTAGCAGGATTTTACATGAGAGACATACGAGATACTCATGTATGGTGTGCATTATGATCATTGTAAAGAAATTGAATTGAATTGGATCGTAGCTTCAGTAAATTTCTATTGTACCTGGCAATAACTCAAAAACCAGAAACTAATTACTGTTTTTCATATTTATAAAGTTAACAACATTACCTTATTTGGCTGCAGAAAGAGAACCTCTCAACCTTAAGTTTCTGATTATGTACCTCATTAGCCCTGATTCAGTATCCCATTCAACTTCCTGCTCCATGCTTTGTTGCCAGAAGTCTACCGCTGGAAATTCATATAAACTAAAATTTGGCAACACTGGAAATTTGAAAATGCTCAAGGAAGCAATATGTCAAAGGCTTTCCTTGCATTCCGCTGGAAAAAAAGAAAAATATTACCCGGAGAAAAAGGTTGCTTCTAAGTATACACAATGCCTATGTCCATGCAGAAGTGCTAGTTGACCTTGTTTCTTTATTTTCGTATGCCGGCAGAATCTTGGAAGTAAAAAAAAGTGTTAATGGTGTTTCTGTTTTTTCTAATATATTAGCCTGGCATAAGATCATATTTAAGAAATATGTTTTCATTTATTTAAGGGGTTGGTCTCCTATCGGCATCAGATGTGAATCATACAGAAAAAGTCTTGTAGTTCAGGTACTTTGATCCACTCTATATCTCCCCTTTATCTTTTCGTACTGCCATCAATTCTCCAACCATGCATATTCGAGTTGCTCTTCTTTCGCTAGTAATTTTAATCTACCTTGTGAAGTTAGCCTACACAATCATCTGGCTACCATGGAGAATTGGAGAACACTTCAGGAAACAAGGCATCAGGGGCCCTCCCTACCGTCTGATATATGGGAATTCAGAAGCGATCAAACAGCTGATAAAAGAGGCTCGATTCCGTTCTCTCACGATATATTGCATCGTGTATCCCCACACTACCACAGATGGTCAGCCATGTATGGGAAGACATTTCTGTTCTGGCTTGGATCTAAGCCTCGGCTGGTATTTTCTGATCCAGACCTGATCAAAGAGCTTATGATCACTAACAGCGGCTCAGTTGTTAAAGATGCATTTAACCCACTGTCGAAGCTGCTATTTGGACAGGGACTTGTTGGCTTGGAAGGTGATAAATGGTCTGTTCATAGAAAGATCACAAGCCAGGCCTTCACCATGGAAAGAGTCAAGGTAATTCCTCATCCTCTCTCTCTTGCATGGACGGCCAATTTATGTAAAAGAATTGGGTCTAGGATGAGTATGGTTACTAGATTTGATTGATCTAATCTCGCTATTTTCCTCACTATGATTGTGGTTATGTTTATATTATATATTTTTTGCATCTTGATGCATAGCTCAAGTTTCATTTCGTCTAATAATCTCCTTATCAAACTATGACTACAAGGTTGTTTGGGTGAGCTTACAAGCTCTTCAAAATATCCTGCTTGAAAGGTTCTAAAGTATCATAAAATGTTTGTTAACTTTTTTAAAAAAAGAGCTTGTAAGAGCTAAGAGTTCCTAATATATTCTTAAAATTTTAACAAACTTTTTTAATTTTAACTATATTAATTATAAAATTGTTATTACCAATATCTTATAAACTCCAAAATCTTATTTTATCCTAATACTTCAAGGGCTTATTTACAATGTAAGATTTAGCATTTTGGAAGCTTTAAAAACATCTTATGATAAAGTCTTGGAAGTTTTATATTACATATGCTTAAAGGATTGGTTTTAACTAAAAGCTGGAGGTCTTTTCTTTCTATTCAAGAGTTGGTTTGTAATCTAGTATGATTTCAAACTCGACCATCCGCTTCACAGCTTAACACATTTCTCTCAAATGAACTGACTGTTATAAATAATGCAATCTGAGGTCTTTTCATTGTTTTTCTCTGTGGGCAAAGCGTAAATAACGAGAGTGATTTCAGGCTTGGGTGGCCAAAATCGTGGCTAGCACTCTGAAGGAACTCCAGAAATGGGAAGCAGAAAGTGGAGGAAGAGATGAATTTGAAATTGATGTGCAGAAAGCACTTCATAAACTCTCTGCAGATGTTATATCTAGAACGGCTTTTGGGAGTAGCTTTGAAGAGGGAAAGCGCATATTTGAGCTTCAGGACCAACAGGCAGTGCTTGCTTTGCCGACTAAACGAAATGTTTACATTCCCTGCTTAAGGTTAAAATCCCTTTTTATCTAGTACCTTTTCCATGTTGGAATTCTAATCGGATCATTTTCAGTCCTATGATGATTGATTATCTAAAAAGTGCCCAACAGTTTCAGTTTGTTTGTACCTGTAGATGAAGTCTCTGATTGAAGAGCTAGGTATAATGACTCAGAGGATTATTATTAAGACATTCTGAAATAACTAGATCTTTGCTTGTCCATGACACATGTCATAGATTATAACAGTAGATTAGCATCAAAGTGGGCTTTCTTTTGTTGATCTTGACATTTCTGGCAGGTTTCTATCTACTAGACAAAACAGAATGTTGCAGAAAGTGGAGAAGGAAATCCGATCTTCAGTAAAGATCTTGATTCAGACAAACAGCAAAAACAAAGAAAACTCAAAGAGTCTGCTTACTCTGCTGACACAAGCTGATGTTGATCATGAAGAAGAGGCACTGTCTGTTGAAGAAGTTATAGACGAATGCAAGTCGTTCTATGTTGTAGGAAAGGAGACTGCTGCCAAAAAATATATTAAAAAAATAAAAAATAATAATAAAAAAAAAGGAAAAGATCCAGTGGCCTCCGCCCTGTGAGGAAAGTTACAACTCTATAACATCTACAAGCCAAGTCTTTTTGATCTCAAGTAAGTGGCAGAGCCCTGCTTAAACCCAGGCATTGAAGCTCTTTGCTGCGCCTTAGCCCTCTTCATCATCTCCTTCTCCTTGTTCACCTTCTCCCTCTCCTCTTGGACCTTCCTCAAGTTCTCCATCTCTTCCTCCATGGCAGTTTTCTCTTGTTTCTGTTTCTTCTTATGCTCCAGCATTGATGTATCTGATTCCTTCACAGAGAAAAACATGGGTCAAAGCTCAGCCAGCCACTGGGGTTTGACTGCTGTTGCACATTGCATATACTCTGTGGTTGTCAAGATCAGCTCATGATAGACCACATAATCTGGAGTATAACCCAAGCCATATATAGCACTGCTGGGATGCAAGTGGCATGGCATTCCGTTTCTGCAGTTAACATACTCCCCAACCCCCTTGCAGCGTTATGGAAGTAAGCAGAACATATGGCTTTTCTCACGACATCCCAGTCAGGACCACATGACTTGAGAGAAATCTTCAGTGTCTTAAGAATATCAAGTAACTGGGATCTCACCTCTCTAGCCTTGTATAACCCTTTGACATGCAGAAAATGGTCGTTGCACCACTCACCCCGATATTTATTAGATTCCCATTGCTGGTATACGTTTAGAAGTGTAAGGTGGTCAGACTCTGGCACAAAGAATTTTTCCCGTGCAGCATCACTCTCCTCTGCCCTATCCTTGGGTCTAAAGAAAACAGATGGCACCGAAAGCATTGATACAATTGTCAGAACCTCATTAATGCATCCTAGCTGCTCACCCATTAAAAGCATCTTAGCAAGAGGAGGATCAAGGGGAAACTCCACCATTTTCCATCCTAGATCCATCAGATCACCAACATTGTTCAAAGCACCCAAGACCCATAACTGGTACATGGAGTTTAGGATGTTTTCTTAAGGAGGGGATCCACAAAGTCAAAATCCAACAAATTGTCGATTTTCAGAGACTTGAGCAACAAAACCACATTGCCAAGGTTGGTCCGTTGAATTTCTGGCACAGGACTGGGAAGCATTTCATTTAAATAGGCACTTTCTGTATAAAGCCGATAGCAAGTCCCTGGCCCAGTTCTTCCAGCACAGCCAGCACGCTGGTCAGCACCTGTGTCAATGACATAAAAGATTCCATCCACAGTCAAAGAAGTCTCAGCAATATTGGTAGCAACAATACACTTGTGAGCTCCATCTTCAGCTTTCTGGAATATCTTTGCTTGCAAGTCAGCAGGCAGCTGGGAGTATATGGGAAGAATTAACAGCTTTGGAGCTTCCTTTTTGGAGGAAATCAGTTGCTCCATGCGTTCAGAGAGAGCATACCAGGTTGCCTCAATCTCATCCTGACCAGTCATGAAGATGAGTATGTCACCTGGAGCACTTGTCATGTGAATCATCATGGCCTGATTTACTGCAGGTTCAACATAATCTTCACATGGTGTTTTACTGTACAGGATTTGAACTGGAAAAGTTCGCCCAGGAATGTGAAATATGGGCACGCTCCCAAAAAAGTTGGAGAACCTCTGAGCATTAAGAGTGGCAGATGTCACAATGAGCTTGAAATCACTCGCTGGCCACAACTTTCTTGAGGATGCCAAATAGCACGTCTGTGCTTAGAGATCGTTTGTGCGCTTCATCCATTACAATGGCACGATATTTCTCCAGATCGGAATCTTTTAGTGTCTCCCTTAGAAGCACACAATCAGTCATGTACTTAATAATAGTGTTAGGCCGGTCACATCCTCGAAACTTATAGCATATCCAACTCTGTCGCCAAGGTCAGTTTCCATCTCCTCACTGACTCTTTTGGCAACACTCATGGCTGCTACACGCCTTGGTTGAGTGCAACCAACAACACCATTGGTTGTGTATCCATCCTCATGAAGATACTGGGTTAATTGCGTTGTCTTTCCAGAACCAGTTTCACCAACCACAACCACAACCTGGTTCTCACGTATCACCTGGAGTAACTCGTCCCTCACAGAAAAAATGGGCAAATATTGCCTCTGTTCTGCTATCGTTTTTGATCTTGCAAACTCACTCACTGCCTCTTCCTTCTTCAAATGCTGTGCAAACTGCACATCCTCTTTGAAATCAACTTCACCTTGTTCACCCACTGCAGCAATATCTGCATCAATCTGCTCTGCAGTCTTCTCAACACCAAGAATTTCCCCTAGCTTTGAACCAGCAAGCTCCCAAAAGCGTTGTCGTGACTTGGTCATCCTCTGTTTTTCGTGGATTTCCCTAACCATGTTTGATCCTTTCCTTGATATTATAGCCATATCTGATGTCGGGTCTTTCAAAGGCATAATAGGATCAGCCTGCCTAGTGAAAACAATCCTTCCGTCGAGAAAAGGGGGTTTTGTATCATGCACAAGAAGAATAACCTTCCATTCTCCTCATCATCAAACTCGGTCTGAACCTCAGTTCCTCTTAACAGCTCCGGATCTCAGAAGTTGCCGGTCCTCCCACTGAGCATTATCGGCGGTTAGCTGTGATAATTTTTTGCTCTGTGCAAGAGTCATCTTGCTTCCATCTCTCCAGGCCAGTTTTCTAGCCAACTCTGCCTCTTTCTTCTGGAAAGATGCCTCATCACCAAGAAAAAATGAGGAGCCATCCGCATCATACATAATGCTGCCTTCTTCTCGATCATACCATGCACGATCAGAATTGTACTCCATCTCTAAATGCATACTTTCTGATATATCATGATTATGTTCTTCAGATATGTTTTCTGGGCCATTTTCTCCATCTTCAGCCAACTGTTGCACGTCCGTAGAGAAGTTAATCTGATTAGACTTCCCACAATATCGAGAACTTGCAGACCTACGCAAGGAACCAGATGCCCGAATTGGTGTGGGGGAAGGAGCAATGCTATCCCAAGGAGATACTGCAGCAGAAGAACTAGGGGTATGCCGTCCCAACAATGGGGAAAAGAGTCGTGCATCAGCAGAGGCCCCAACAAGCATGGAGGATGGAAAACGCTGATGGTTTCGGGGGCCATCGTGTCTCTTCCCATTCCCATCGTCCATCATCCCAGTCAGATCTGCCAGGCGACCTCATGTACCTATCATATCTACTTCTCTTTCTTCCATAGCCTCCACTGCGTTCTTTTTCTTCATCACCCCGAGATGACTCCCTCGGAGTCGTCCTCTCCCTATCAGAGCCATGTCTACTTCTTGTTTCTTTACTGGAACTTTTGCAGTATTCCTTAGCTTCATCAACAGATGCTACAACAGAAGCAACTCTTCCCTTGGGAACCTTAAATTGTCCATCAACCTTTGATTCCACACGTTTTGCTTTGGCAAGGACATCAAACCCTAAAATCGATTTCCTCTTAGGGGCCCTGAAGAGCACTCGATCCTTCCCAGGCCCAAACAAATCCGCAGCACCAGACTCCTCCATTACTAGGGTGTCAGTTCTCTTGTTTGGATCCAACAAAGCACTATATCCGTTTCTCCGCAGCATATGTCTGTTTTTACTGTGTTCAATGCTTTTATAATACCCAAGTCTTTAGACGAATTATTATATTAGAAGGATTATTAATTATACTTCTAAAAGGAGTTGAATTTCATTAAGGTTAGGCTTCAATATTATGGGATCTAGAATAATACAAACGCTTGGTTAGCATTAGGGGTGGGAATAGGCTGGGTTAGGCTAGATTTTGCCGTAAATAGGTCAAATCTGTTGTATATTTTATAAGTCTAAATTTAGTCTATTACCTGACATAAGTTTTTTTTTTAAGACTTGGCCTAGCCTAGCCTTCTTAAATTTTTTCAAAGTCTAAGCCTGACTTAAATAAACCTATTTTAGTTAATATTTTAATTAGGCTTAAATTTTATATATGTTCATGCTTTTAACATGCTTAAGACTTTGATAGGCCTAGAAATTCTATAATTTATATTAAGTAAAAATGATTGGGATTATAATATATTTGTCTTAATAAAGAGAAAAGTATAACCAAACATTACTATAAATTAAACAAAAAATTTGAAATAAAATAGGTGTGCATTAATTAAGAACATAATATATAATTATATAAAATTAATTAATATAAATATAAAGTCAATCAACTTGACAAGAATTTGTCTTTCAAACAATCAATTAATATATAATAGAAACAATTAACTTTAATCAATTAATATATATAATAGAAAAAATTAACTTTAAATTCTTTTGTGTAATAAGTAACAATTTTTATTTAATTTTTTATGGTTATAAAATCATTTCACACTACAAGAGAGAGATAAACTCGTGAGAAAATAGTAACTGATAATATTAAAAATTGTCACTAATTATATATATTAGGTTCCAAAGATTTTGTTTTGTCTCCTTAATAATTTTTACAAATAAATAATGATGAGAATAGTGTTTAATTTGTTACTATTGAGCACGTCTATAGTGATAACCTGCTAACAATTAACATCTTGTTACCATAGTAATATGGAATAACCTAACAAACCCAACCCACCGACAGTTGATCAGGCCCAAGTCCTTGTTGGACCATCTCGCCAGCACAAGTATCAACACCCTAGCCGGTCGACCAAAAGTTTGGTTGATCAACTTGAGGATAACCATTTTGAACCCAACATAATCCCACCATCTCGACCAGAATATGCACAGATGACTTACGGACTCTTTCTTTTTCCCCAAGCAAACTACATAATATTTTTGAAGACCTAAACTCTTTCTTTTAATAATCATAATTTTTTGGCACTTCTAGATGAATCCCACAATCAACAATACAAACTCAAAAATAAAACAGAAGAGAGTTTGTGCCTAAATTAATTTATTGGATTTAATTAATTATATAACAAGTACTGTTGCACTTGTTTTATGATTAATGCATTTTCTTTGAATACATTATAGATCAAATATGTGACATAAATTATTATTTATGTATTTATTATATGACTGAAAATTCGGATATGGTCCTAACTGCTACGTATATTCTCCTATTAGCTCCTTTGCTTTACACACCATCAGATGTGCCATTCTCCACTTCTTCATTCAATTCCTGAAGAATTAGACTTTTCCTCGTCTTCATCAAGAGATGCTGCTACAACAGAAGCAACTCTTTCTTTGGGAACCTTAAATTGTCCATTAAATTTTTGATTCTACACGTTTCGCATTGGCGAGGACATCAAGCCCTAAAATTGATTTCCACTTAGGGTGCCTGAAAAGCACTCGATCCTTCCCAGGCAAGCACAAACCACCAGCACTAGACTCCTCCATCACTAGGGTGTCAGTTATCTTATCTGGATCCAATAACGTACTATGTCCGTTTCTCTCCATATGTCTGTTTTTACTATGTTCAATGCTTTTGTAATACCTCCATCTTTGAACGAATTATTATCTTAGAAGTATTATTAATTATATCTCTAGAAGCATTTGATTTTCATTAAGGCTAGATTTCAATGTTATGGGATCTAGAATAATAGAAGAGCTTCTATCTTCTTTTTTCTTTTTTTCAAAAATCAATATACACAATATTAGATGTTAGGAATAATGGAGTAATATTAGTTGATTCTTCACCGATATTCGTGGATTGCTCTTCTCCTAAAATTTGAGCATACAATTTATTTGGGGCTCAATCAACATTGAAGGGATCTTAATTGAAAATAAATATGGGATGCAAATTGATTTTTTTTTTTTTAGTTTATTAAGGATCCTATTTTAGGTACTTGTCTTGAATTTCACTTGCAATCTCGAGGACATAGATTTTAGAGTATTAATAATTTTGTAAATATTGCATGGCTGTTACTGAAGATGTAGAATTTATCAAGTCAGTTATTTGATGAGAACTTTATATATTGTGTTTTATGTTAAGGATTAAACTAGCTACTATGGATACCAATTTATGGCGAACGAAATATTAATCTTTAGCCCATACTTAATTAGTGATGTGAGATGTGTTAGTTAGCCCAAATTATTTAATTCACTTTAAGTTCTTTACCTCATAACAAGTAGAAAAATAAGCCCATAAATGATATTTGTGTTTTATAGGTGAGGTGTAATAACAACCCAACTATTTAATTCATTTTAAGTTATGATTAAGCCCATAAATAGTGTAGAAAATAAGCCCACAAATTATTATGAAGTAATTACAGGCTTAGGTCCATATTATCAAGTTAAAAATGATGAAAATTTATTTTTATGGGTTTCAGATTTATGAATGCATGGATAATTCTAGAGTTCTTGCCACCATTTTAAAACTCTATTTTGATAGTTTTTGGCCTCTATAAGATATCTAGTCATATTGGTTACCTAAAACCATATAAATAAGGTAATGTGAAATCTTATGACCTCCTTTTCTGTACCACTATGTTTTCATGCGAAAATTCATCATAGATATTCCCTATTATTTAATTATTAACAATGAAATAATTAAATTATGAAAAGTTAAGATTTCGGATATTTAGTCATGGACTTGGGAATTTTAGTAACTATCTAATCCTGATAAGGTTAGGATTTTAGAATTATTTTTGCGACCTTGAGCTATTGTTTTCTGGGATTGATACTGATCAAGTCTTGAGGAGTTAGGAGCTCGAGTCATCTTCTTATCTCAATAACATATGAATTTGAATTTATCCAAAATACCTAGCCTAGTAGTATAAATAACAATACAGTAGGACATAGCAAAGTCATACGCAAAGGTAAGAAAATACCATTTTTTTTAAATCTGTAGGAATTTTGATTCTTGGGTACTAACATCCTATTTTCCTATCATATAACTAGCGGAGAGTGCTTAAGTGGTAGATCAAATTTGAGGGAAACTTTGGGTTTTAAGATTTTAGAATAAATAAATTTCTTTCTTCACTCTATTGAAAATATTCTCTTCATAAAAATGTTTTCTGCATGAAATAATAAGTAAATATCTATTCTCTTTCCATTAAAAAAATATTTCCTACATAAATGGTTTTCACATCAAAATAGGTGATTTGCAAATTAAATTCTTAAATCAAATAGTTCATTTGTTGTAGAATTATTTTGTCTGCAAATATTTAATCATTCATAAGAATTTTTCGCATTCATAAAACTATTTTTTTAGGATTTGAGCATGTAAAAACAATTTTTTTTTGAATCTTGTATAAAACGTAGTATTCCTTGTTGAAATAAATAATAAAAAAGATCTATGCTCTGAATAATTGAGGAATTATCGATAGAAACAAATTCCATAACTGTGTTATGGGATTACAGTAGCAAAAGATTTCTAAAGCCACTTAACAGCGTTGTAGTTAAGATTTTTAAAGCCACTTAACGACATTCTAGTTAAGATCTCTGAAGCTACTTAACGGGTGTGGTGTTGTAGTTAAAATCTCTGAAGCCACTTAACAGCATCGTAGTTAAGAATTCTGAAAACATTTAATGGCGTTGTACTTAAAATCTTGGCCAAGATAGCCGATTAGAATCCTGAGAGTTCATGAGCATGGTTGATTAATGAATTGAAAGTTTCTAATAAGTTGTGTAAATTTTCTTCTGAATTACTCTGAAAGTATGTCCTGAAAATTTTCTAATAAGATGATTCCTGATTTTTGCATTAAATTGTTTTTAAAAAAAAAAAAAAAGAAGATGAAAGCCAATATTCTTATCTTCAACAATTTCTTTTATCCCATTTCATATTTATATATGCTCAAATCCGGTAGGAAGATAAGGAGATTTATCTATTGGGCGAAGTGTTCCTCATAGGATACTCCAACCACCATTCTTCATCTTTCTCCTTCTTTCTTCTTTGTTCTTCTTTTTTTTTAATTTATTTTTTTATTTTTAAACAACAACAACAACAATAATAATAATTTATGAGCGTGATATCTCAACAGTTCATTCTTTATTTTCTGGATTTCCCTAACTATGTTTGATCCTTTCCGTGATATTATAGCCATATCTGATGTCGAGTCTTTCAAAGGCATAATAGGATCGGCCTGCCTAGTGAAAATAATCCTCCTGTCGAGAAAAGGGGGTTTTGTATCATGCACAAGAAGAATAACCTTATGTTCTTCCTCATCATCAAACCCCATCCAAACCTCAGTTCCTCTAATAGCTTTGGATCTCAGAAGTTGCTAATCCTCCCACTGAGCATTATCGGTGGTTAGCCGTGATAATTTTTTGCTCTGTGCAAAAGTCATCTTGCTTCCATCTCTCCAGACCAGTTTTTTGGCTAACTCTGCCTCTTTCTTCTGGAAAGATGCTTTATTACTAGGAAAAAATGAGGAGCCATCCGCATCATACATAACGCTGCTTTCTTCTCGATCATACCATGCACAACCAAAATTGTACTCCGTCTCTAATCGCATACTTTCAATATCTCATGATTATGTTCTTCAGATATGTTTTTCGGCCATTTTCTCCATCCTCAGCCAAATGTTGCATGTCCGAAGAGAAGCTAATCTGATTAGACTTCCCACTATATCGAGAACTTACAGACCTAACAGAGGACCTAGATGCCTGAATTGGTGTGGGGGAAGGAGCAATGCTATCCCAAGGAGATGTTGTAGCAGAAGAAATTAGGGTACGCCATCCCAACCATGTGGAAATGAGTCGTGCATCAAGAGAGGCCCCAATAATAATGGGGGTTAGAAAACACTGATGGTGTCTACTACTAGAACTGCGGCCATCACAACATGGTATCTCTTCCCACTCCCATCGTCCATCATCTCAATCAGATCTGCCAAGTGACCTGATAGTCCTATTGTTGGACGTATAGATTATAAACAACAGTTTATAAAGTAATTATAAAATAGTTTATAATCACGGGGCAGTGTTTGGAAAAATAATATAATAAATATTTTAGAAAACGGCAAACAGCAATATATATATTCCAAAATTATTCAGTTGCAATTTAGTTTAACATAAGCATAAACCAAAGCAAACATACCAATTTGGAATATAAGAACAGAAATACAAAGATCAGTATATCTAAATTGAGAACTTATCTCAAAGTTCTGTATCGTAACAGAACTCAGACTGAATCACCAGAATCTGATTTGCCTTGAAAAAATTATCGCCCCTACCAGTGCACAGGGTACAGCGAAACTTCCTCCAAGATAAGGCAGTCTCATAAGCCATTTGGTGCACTCCAAAAGAACTTCACATTCATCACCACTCAGTCGCCAGAAAATGATAAACAACACTATTATAGAAGTATATGAGATGGATAAAAGAGAATCTGTTCTTCTTCCTTTAGTCTACACCTAGCAGACTAATTTATAAGTGATAGGAGGGGATCACCTTTTAAGGTTTTTCCATATGGGACAAGAAAGGCTACAATATATATAGGAGTGAAGTTTACCAAACTTTTCTTCCAATTCCTATGTGGGACAATTTTGATAATATATATAGGTATAGTATGACATGTTTTCCTTGCTTTTCCTATGTGGGATAAAGATAAAACAAAATTGTTTTGAATTCCCACAAGTTCCCACATCTTTATCTTGATTCCAATGAGAGACAACTCTCATTTATAGAATCCATACTTATTGAACCCCTCTTAACACTTCAAACATCTATGGATTTCAACCAGTAATTGGCACTAATCCAAAGAAATAAATCATCTCTTTAACATGTAATTAGCCTCAAATATCGAATAAATGGATGCCAATTACAACAATCCCCCACAAATCCATAGTGTTGGACTATCAAGATTATCGTAACTTGCTTTCAGTAATGGTACCTTCCGGTTTGAACCACTACCTAAGTTATTCAACTTATGCCACCACAAGGACAAATGGATCTAAGCCTTGAATTTGGCCCTTGGATGTGTTGGCGTCCATTGGTAACAACAAGCTACATGGCTATGCAGTGATCTTTAGGTTTGACACGTTACGACCATGTGTCCCGATCCTGTATCATGAATGTTTTCAAGGAATAACCATTTTCCTCTAGTCACGGCCAAACGACTACATTCACTTAGTTGGGCATCTCCAGGGATGCACTGCTTGCATCTCATCAGTATGACTTGACCCCATTCAGAGTTAGCACTCTTACTTTACTTGCAGTTAACAGCACCTTCCAGGTATACCGGGGGACAGACTCAGATACTAGGGTATCAATCAAGTTTAGGTGCACTTTGACACACTCAACAACTTATTTATACCACATTGAACCTCCTTGTGGGATCTCCACTTGGTAGGTTGGGTTGCTACTGCAGGTGCATCGCTAATGGGTTTTCAATCCCATCCCCAGCCTGGATTTTTGGAATAAGGACAACTCAAGTCCTTTCGTTAAAGGATCGGCTATGTTGTCTTTGGATCCAACAAAATCAATGGCCACAATCCTATCAGACACAAGCTCCCTTATAGACTTTAGTCTAACTTGGATGTGTCTCTTGGTCTTTTGATTATACTTTGAACTTCTAATCTTTGCAATTGTGGTTTGACTATCACAATGCACTGCAATTGCAGACAAAGGCTTACTTACCATGGGTAATTGGACCATCAGCCCATGTAGCCACTCAGCCTCTATTCCAATTATGTCCAAAGCACATAACTCTGCCTCAAATGTAGACCGAGTTATCAAAGTCTGTTTAGTAGACTTCCAGGAGACAGTGCCTCCACCTAAGGTAAATACATACCATGTACACCCATTACTACCGAAGTTTTTGGCTATCCAGCTAGCATCACTATAGCCCTCAAGTACTGCAGGGAATATGCCATAATGCAGAGCAAATGATGTTGTGCCCTTAAGATACCGAAGTACCCTATCTAAAGCCTCCCAATGGGTTATATTGGGACAACTTGTATACCTCGCCAGCTTTGAAACTGCAAATGAGATATCTGGTCTTGAGCCATTTGCAAGCAAGCTCCCAATAATTTGAGAATACCTCAATTGAGGCACAGGAATACCACTTTCATTCTTGAAAAGAGTCACAGAAGGATCATATGGTGTCTTAGCGATTCTACATTCTTTATAGCCAAATTTCTCAATTATCTTTTCAACATAGTGAGATTGAGAAATATCTATACCCTCTGTTGACCGAATCAACTTGAGGCCAAGAATCACATTAGCTTCACCCATATCTTTCATTTCAAACTTACTTTTCAAGTATGACTTTGTCTCATTGATAATCTCAATGGTAGAACCAATTAATAAAATGTCATCCACATATAAACATAGTACAATACAATCATCATCACCTTTAACCTTACAGTAAATGCACTTATCATTATCATTATCATTTATGCTGAAACCAAATGATAAAATAGTTTTATCAAATTTCTCATGCCACTGCTTAGGCGCTTGTTTCAATCCATAAAGGGATTTAACAAGCTTACAGACCTTTTGCTCGTTACCAGGAGCTACAAATCCCTCAGGTTGATCCATATAAATCTCTTTCTCGAGATCACCATTCAGAAAAGCTGTTTTCACATCTATCTGGTAAATCGGGTAACCATATACGGCAGCCAGTGCTATAAGCACCCAGATTGTAGTCAATCGAGCAACTGGGGAATAGGTATCAAAGAAGTCTATTCCCTCTTTTTGTCTAAAGCCTTTGGCAACTAATCTGGCCTTAAACTTATCAATGGTTCCATCAGATTTAAATTTCTTTTTAAAGATCCATTTGCATCCAATCGTAGTACACCTCGGAGGTAGATCGACTAATTCTCATGTCCTATTAGAGACAATGGAATCCATCTCACTTTTGATAGCTACCTTCCAATGCTTAGCTTCAAGTGAGGCCATAGCATCCTTGAAGGTCACAGGATCATCCTCGATATTATAAGTGATGAAATCACTTCCAAAATCCTTGACGACCCTAGCTCTTTTACTCCGTTTAGGTTCATCTGGTTCTTCAGCTTCAGCGAAGGCTGAACCAGAACTACTTGAAAAACCCCCCACATTAGACATCTTTTCCACATGATCAGGAATAGACGTCGATATAAGAGCTAAATCTAAAGAAACATCATGAGGTACTCCAGTTTTCATTGGAAACACGTCCTCAAAAAATGTAGCGTCACGAAATTCTACTATTGTGTTAACCTCTATGCTTGGGATTTCAGATTTAATTACCAAAAATCTCAATGCATAGCTTGTTTCCACATAGCCCAAGAAGACCGCATCAACTGTTTTAGGACCAAGCTTTTTCCTCTTGTGTTCTGGGACTAGAACTTTTGCAAGACATCCACACCCTCGAAAATACTTTAAGCTAGGTTTTCTGGCTTTCCAGACTTCAAACGAAGTGCTTTCTTTATGTTTGAGAGGGACTCTATTCAGAATATGGCAAGCCGTATTCAAAGCCTCTCCCCACATATATTTAGGCAGTCCTGAATTCAAAAGCAGACTATTGATCATGTCTTTAAAGGTTCTATTCTTTCGTTCTGCTATCCCATTAAATGAGGGAGAGTATGGAGGAGTCTTTTCATGAATAATACCAAAGTTTCGGCAATATTCATCGAAGGGTTTAGACTCGTACTCTCCTCCTCTATCTGATCTTAACCTTTTAAGTTTCTTACCAGTTTGATTTTCAGCTTCATTTTTAAAAATGATAAAGTTTTCAAGTGCTTCATCTTTATGTTTTAACAGATAAACATAACAATACCTACTGCAATCATCTATAAAGGTAATGAATTATCTTTTCTGATCTTTAGTTAAGATTCCATTGAACTCACAAATATCTGTATGCACAAGCTCAAGTATTTCAGAATTCCTTTCAATCGATTGATAAGGTTTTCTTACTTGTTTAGCCTTAGCAAATATTTGACATTTGTGACTACTTTCAATATCATGTTTAGGTATCAAATTTAAGTTCATCATGTGTTTAACAGAACCAAATTTTAAATGGCCTAAACGACTATGCCAAACAGTGGAACATTCAACAGTATTCACAAAAGAAAGATCAGAATACGCAGTATTACACATGCTTGAACCAACATTTTCAACTCGCACTTTGAATAATCCATCAGACAAATAACCCTTTCCAACAAAAGAACTATAATGCAAGATTACAACTTTATCGTACTTAAAAGTAAGTTCACAACCTTCCCTAACTATAACAGAACCACTTATTATATTCCTACGAATCGTTGGAACATGGTGCACCCTTAGCAGAGATAGTATACGCCTCGAAGGAAACTTCAGATCCACGCGTCCTATCCTAAGCACTTTGGCAGCACTTAAGTTCCCCATCGTTACGGATTTTCCATCGATTGGCTGATAAGACACAAATAGCAATTTATCAGCACAAACATGCATATTTGCCCCAGTGTCAATTAACCAATCAAAAGGTTCATAAATAGAGAGGAATTCAGGTTTCAAAGAAACATACCCATCAATATTCGTTTCTGGAGCCCTAGTTTCACTAGGTTCCCCCACAACCATGTTGACCAGAGCTGGCCCAGTAGACTCAAGTTTAGCCTTGGCTTTCTTAGAGGGGCACTCCTTAGCCCAATGACCTACCTGTCCACAATTCCAGCATGGTTTGTTTGCTTTTGGTTTCTTGTTGGCCTTGGTTTTGCCTTTATTTATGGTTTTAGAATTCGAGTTCATTTGGTTCATTCTATTGAACTTTTTCTTCCCTTTAGTAGCCACATTTGCCTTAGGTAGGTGCTCAACCGAAACTTCATGAGTTTGATTCCGGTGTTCTTCCTCAATGCTTATGGCAATCATCAGATCATCTAGGGACAACTTCCCTTTCTAATGCTTGAGTGTCATTCCAAAGTTTTCCCAAAACTTAGGAAATTTATCCACTATGGACATGACCAGAAATTTCTCAGGAAGTTTCATCTCAGCATCAGCAAGAGCATGCTCAAGATTGATCAGTTCATGTGTTTGTTCAGCTACAGACTTTCCCTCAACCATCTGATACTTCATGAACCTTGAAACAGAATACTTCTCAAGCCCTTGCTCTTAAGTATTATATTTTCGGTCCAACTCATCCCACAGTGATTTAGCAGTGTATGAGTCCGAGCAGTATACATCGAAGAGAACATTTGACAGTGACGACAAAATTATCCCTCGACCTAACTGATCTTTCTCAGTCCATTAAGCTATTTCAGTTGTTTTAGGGTCAGTATCAGTAGGTTCAGGTCTAGTCACCTAAATCACCGAAAGAAGACCTTTCATTGTAAACCAAATTTTCATTCGTTGTTGCCAACGTTTGAAAAACTGGCCCCCAAACTTTTCTGGCAAGCCAAAAAGGTCCACTCTTGAGGACAACAATGAACCAATACCAAAACCACTTGCAGATGAAGAAGCCATTTTCAAATAAGCAGTTTAAACAAACACTAGAAAAGAATAATTTCTTCAAGATTGTTGGACGTACAGATTATAAACAACAATTTATAAAGTAATTATAAAACAGTTTATAATCACGAGGCAGTGTTTGGAAAAATAATATAATAAATATTTCAGAAAACGGTAAACAACAATATATATATATATTCCAAAATTATTCAGTTGCAATTTAGTTTAACATAAGCATAAACCAAAGCAAGCATACCAATTTGGAATATAAGAACAGAAATACAAAGATCAGTATATCTAAATTGAGAACTTATCTCAAAGTTATGTATCGTAACAGAACTCAGACTGAATCACCAGAATCTGATTTGCCTTGAAAAAATTATCGCCCCTACCAGTACACAGGGTGCAGCGAAACTTCCTCCAGGATAAGACAGTCTCAGAAGCCCTTTGGTGCACTCCAAAAGAACTTCACCTCGATCACCACTCAGTCGCCAGAAAGTGATAAACAACACTATTATAGAATTATATGAGATGGATAAAAGAGAATATGTTCTTCTTCTTTTAGTCTACACCTAGCAGACTAATTTATAAGTGATAGGAGGGGATCACCTTTTAAGGTTTTTCCATGTGGGACAAGAAAGGCTACAATATATATAGGAGTGAAGTTTACCAAACTTTTCTTCCAATTCCTATGTGGGACAATTTTGATAATATATATAGGTATAGTATGACATGTTTTCCTTGCTTTTCCTATGTGGGATAAAGATAAAACAAAATTGTTTTGAATTCCCACAAGTTCCCACATCTTTATCTTGATTTCAATGAGAGACAACTCACATTTATAGAATCCATACTTATTGAACCCCTCTTAACACTTCAAACATCTATGGATTTCAACCAGTAATTGACACTAATCCAAAGAAATAAAACATCTCTTTAACATGTAATTAGCCCCAAATATCGAATAAATGGGTGCCAATTACAACACCTATCACATCTACTTCTCTTTCTTCCATAGCCTCCATTGTGTTCTTTTCCTTCATCACCCTGAGATGACTCCCTTAGGGTCATCCTTTCCCTATCAGAGCCATGTCTACTTCTTGTTTCTTTGCTGGAACTTTTGTAGTATTCATCATCTTCATCAACAGACACTACAACAGAAGCAACTCTTTCTTTGGGAACTTTAAATTGTCCATTAACCTCTGATTCCACACGTTTTGTATTGGCAAGGACATCAAGCCCTAAAACTGATTTCCTCTTAGGGGGCCTGAAGAGCACTCGATCCTGCCTAGGCACAAACAAACCCCTAGCACTAGAGTCCTCCGTTACTAGGGTGTCAATTCTCTTATTTGGATCCAATAACACACTATTTCTATTTCTCTCCATATGTCTTTTTATTGTGTTCAATGCTTTTGTAATACCTCCAGTTTTGGATGAATTATTTTAATTATTGATGCAACGGGTAAAATATAGTAGGAAAGAAAAAAAGAAAAGTTATTTCATGAATAGCTTAAATAAAAAAAGTTTGTACACGACAAGCCTCAAAACAAAGAAAAAGAACTTTCTTGTGGAGAAAAAATCAAAGAATTCTATTGCTCAAGTTGTGTTTGACAAACTACATATGTGAGCCTATTTATAGGCCCCTTAAAAAATCCTTGTCCTTTGAAGGATAGGAATATGAAAAATCTATACTTATATCTAAGACTCCTAACACCGTAAAAATAATATAAAATAACATCTAACTCTCTAAAGATAATGTAAAATTTGAAATAACAAGTAATGTAATATTTATCTAAAAAGAAAAAAATCTAAAGGATAAGACTTATTATCTATAAAATATATCTTGTGTGTAGAAAGTCTTCTAGAAGATCACTGCAACTAAGATTATCTCTATCTTCTGCATCAATTATACCTCTAGAAGCACTTGAATTTTATTAAGGTTAGGCTTCAATGTTAGGGGATCTCGAAGAATAGAATGCATGGTTAGCATAGAGCTTCTATCTTTTGAAAAAAAAATATGAATATACACGAGATTAGATGTTTGGATTAATGGAGTAATATTAGTTGATTTTCACGGATATTCGTGTGTCACTTTTCTCCTAGAATTGGAGCATACAAATTATTTGGAGCTCGATCCACATTGAAAGGATCTTAAATGAAAATAAATATAGGATATAATTTTATTTTATTTTAAGGTTATTAAGGATCCTATTTTAGGTACTTGCTCTTAATTGTACTTGCAATCTCGAGGACATATATTTTAGAGTATTAATAATTTTGTAAAGATTGCTTTGTTGTTATTGAAGATGTAGAATTTATCAAGTCAATTATTTGATGGGAACTTTATATATTGAGTTTTATGTTAAGGATTAAGCTAGCTACAATGAATACCAATTTATGGCAAATGAAATATTAATCTTTAATCCATACTTAATTAGTGACTTGAGATGTATTAGTTAGCCCAAATTATTTAATTCACTTTAAGTTCTTTAGCTTATAACAAGTATAAAAAATAAGTCCATAAATGGTATTTGTGTTTTATAGGTTAGTTATAATAACAACACAACTATTTAATTCATTTTGAGTTATGATTAAGCCTGTAAGTAGTGTAGAAAATAAGCCCCCAAATTATTATGAAGTAATTATGAGTTTAGGTCCATGATTATTAAGCTAAAAATGAAGAAAACTTATTTTTATGGAATTTTTGGATTTATAGATAGATGGATAATTCTAGAGGTTTTCCCACCATTTTAAAACTTATTTGGATAGTTTTTGATCCACATAAGGTATCTAGTCATATTGGTCAGCTAAAACCATATAAATATAGGTGATATGAAATCTTAGTACCTCCTTTTTTGTACCACCATGTTTTCATGCGAAAATTCATCATAAATATTTCCTATTATTTACTAAATTATGGTAATAGTTAGCTAAGATCCAAAATAATTAAATCCTGATAAGATTAGGATTTTAAAATTATCTCTGCAGTTTTGAGCTATTATTATCTGGGATTGATACTGATCAAGTCTGGAGGAATTAGGAATTAGAGTCATTTTCATATTTCAATAAGATATGAATTCTAGTTTATCTAAAATACCTAGCCTATTTGTATAAACAACCATACAGTATGAAATTGAGAAGCCATATGCAAAGGTAGGAAAATACCATTTTTTTTTAGGAATTTTCATTCTTGGCAACTAACATCCTATTTTTCTGTTGCAGAACAAGTGGCGAATGCGTAAGTTGAAGATCAAATATGAGGGGAACTTTGGGTTTTAAGATTTTAGAGCAATTAAATTTCTTTACTCCTTCTATTGAAAATATTCTATTCGAATAAATGTTTTCTGCTTGAAAAAGTAAGTAAATGTCTATTCTCTTTCCATTAAAAATATCTTTCCTGCATAAATGGTTTTTGCATCAAAATAGGTGATTTTGCAAATTAAATTCTTAAATCTAATAGTTTATTTGCTGTAGAATTATTCCATCTGCAGGTATCATAACAAAAAAAATAGCTTTAGTGATCGCCAAACAGTGATTGTTGGGAGCTGTCACAAATTTTTGATCGATTTTATTTAAAATTTTAAAATAAAAAAATAGTAATGGAATGGTGACCGAATTGTGACTAAATTAATGACTCCAAACATGATAGTCACTACTCAGTCATTAAATTAGTGATCGATTTTTCTTGTGTCACAAAAGTGGTCACTGAATTAGTGATCGATTTTTCTTGGGTAAAAAAAATGGTCATTAAATTCTCCAATCTCTTTAACATGGGTCACTAATTAGTGACCATGTACAGACTAGTCATAAATCTGTCACAAATTCTTAAACAAAATTTGAAAAAATTTAATATCCTCTTATATTAACATAATAATCTATTTAATTTAATAAAATAGTTTTAAATAATTATTTTTTTTATTAGTAAATAATTTTTCTGACAGATAACATATTCAATAAATAACATCACATCTTCCGATAACATATAATATGAAATTATAGCATGAAAATAGTAATATCGATTAATTATTAATCATTCCATTTATTAAAATTATAAAAATTTAATTATCATTTAATATTAACATAATAATTTATTAAATTAATGAATTAGTTTTAAGTAATTACTTTATTTATTGCTAAATAATTCATCTGGCAAATAATGTATTAAATAATCAGTTACATATAAAATTAAATAAAATAATAAATTAATTTAAATAATTATTTTATTTATTACTAAATATTCATGTATGAAATAATTATCTTTGTTAAATAATTAATTAAGTTTTATATACGCATAAATCTAGAATAATAAATAATTAAAATAGTTCATTTTAATTAAAATTGGAATTATGTTATAGTTTAATAATTATTTTAATATAAGTCAATGTTAATAATATTGACATATAATCATATATATTTAATTTTAATTAATGAATGCTTCCTTTAAAGTAATACATCATTTGTTATTTATAAATTTTTTTTAAAATGAAGTATCAAAATAAATTATGAACTAAATTAATTACACATCATTTCATTACAATCTTTACATATATATATACACATATACATACACATCATCAAACTATAACTATACATGCATATATTACATAAAAAATCAATTTCTTCCTCCAAATTCAATAAAAAGTAACTGAATTGACATTTACAATAAAATTTGTCCTCGACCAAAATATTAACAAATTAACAACTCATTTTCAAATAATTTTTTCTATTTTTCCAAAACAAAAACAAACGGTTGGCATTTTCTCCAATTTTTTTTCCCAAAAATCCATCTTCCAAATTTTTTTTTTAGGAAATGCCCAAAATGCAAGTGAACAGAGCCAAAGTATATGGACAATTAGATCTTGGAGCTTATAACTTTTAATAAACAATTGGCATTTTCTCTAAGTTTTCTTCCAAAGATCCATTCTTCCAAATTTTTTTCTAGAAAATCCCCAAAATGCAAGTGAACAGAGCCAAAATATTTGAACAATAAGATCTTGGAGCTTATAATTTTTTCTATTTTCCCAAAACAAAAATAAAATGTTGGCATTTTCTTTATTTTTTCTCCCAAAAATCCATTCTTCCAAAAAAAATTTTTAGAAAATGCCCAAAATGCAAGTGAACAGAGTCAAAGTATTTGGATAGTAAGATCTTGGAGTTTATAAGATATTAATAATGATAATTTTATAATTAATATAATTAAAGTTCAGTGAGCTTGTTAAGACCTTAAAAATAAGTTAAAAACTCCATACTTTTTAAAAAAGAGCTTATAAGTTTCTAACATCTTATTTTAGAATTTCCATAAGCCCTTTTTTTAAAAAGATTATGAAATACTTTTTGACATCTTATAAGCTACCAAACATCTTATAAAATGTTTTGAGAAGATTATAAACTCACCCAAACAATTTTTACATATTTTACAATATCTAACTATACTCTATACATATAATATAAGATGAATATATCATTTCATAATTTTATTTTGTAGATTTGTACTATTATTAATTTAGAAAACTAATAAAATTTATCTAAATATAAAACTCAAACTCTGAATCCTAAAATCTCACAACTCTATAAATTTAACCCCCAATATATTAATAATAAAGAATATTTTTATTGATTAAAGAATATTTTTAAACCCCAATATATTAATAATACAGAATATTATTATATCTACATATCTAAAACTGAATGTTAGTATTCAATAGCCATCATAAAATCTAATTTTTTAAAATTATATTAAAATATAATATGTAAAAATTTTAAGTATCAAGATATGAATGAAGTTATATATAACTAACTAGTGATAAATTAAATTTTGAATTTAAAAATTTTAAAAATTAATTACTATAATTAAATAAAAATTATCAAAATAAAATGTAAAACAATAAAAGATGTAAAAGACACAAGTGACCAAATGACTAAACTCAAACCCCCATTTACGTTTCAATTTCCATTCCCTCCCACACTTGTTATCAGTTGCCATTACAAGGTATTCTTCTTCTTCTTCTTTTTCTTCTTCTTCTTTTTATAGTTTTTCCCCTTAAGAGTTCTCGTCAGCAAAGGTGCCGACGAGATGACTGGGAGCCAGCAGCAACTGGCCTCCATGTCTTCAGCGAGACCCAGCAACAGTTGGACTCATGGGTGCTAGCGTCGGTAGGGAGGGGCCAGTAGCTCCATCCCTGGCGACGATAGGGGCAAGCAGCTGCTGGCCACCCCATCCCTCCATTTTTAATTTTTTTTTGTGAATTTTTTATATTTATAGTTATTTTTTATTTAATTTTGCAAGTTTAAAATTTTGTATTTTGGGACATTGTAAAGAGGTAAATTATTTATTGTTAAGTTATAATTATATGAATTATGTAGTAAACATTTTGTTTATTATGTTTCTTTACACATGTACAACAAGTTACACATGATTGATATAAATTGTATTTATGGATTATGTAGTCAATATGTTTATTATGAATTATGTAATCAATATGTTTGTTAATTAGGGTGTTTATTGTGCACCCTATTTTGTTTGTAAGTCTATTGTGATAAAATAAAAAAAAAAGAAAAAAAAAAAGGAGAAAGCAATGTATAGTGAATAGGTCATTCTGCCATTATTATGCACAAAAGACAAAATTGTGTCTTTGTTTTTTATCATCCTAAATTTTAAGCTACAGGCATAGTAAAACTTTTGTTTGTAAGTCATCCTATTAATGTTTGAAATATGAATTCTCATTAGTCGTGGATGTAAGCATGTAAATTGCTAAACGAGGTGAATTCTCATCCCTTTTTTTGTTTAACTTTTGCGTTTCTTCACTTACATGTGCAGAAGTTGGGAGACTCCTATCGTCTAACTTAGTGGGAATGAGTGTCACTAGTTGTGCTGTGGCAGGTATTTTTTATTGTATTATGATGATAGCTAATACCTTTTGTTGCTAATACATTTTTCATGCCAAAAAAAATTAATCAATGAAGGTGATATATCTTTAGACTTTAGGAAATCAATAGGGTCCAACAATTAAGGGATGTGTCCCATTGCAACTTTGTGATCTCCAAGATCCATGCCAATAATTTAACTTTTATGATTCATTTGGATTCATTCAATATCAATATAAAGAACTGGCTTACGTTGTTTTCTTTTTATATGGAGTTAAAAGCATTCAGTTTGATTATGTTAAAATACCATAAGGGCTTGTTTGCTTGGACATATAAGATTAAGAGAGATTAATATGTTAGTGATAAATAAATTAAAAATGGTGTCCAAAATCATGTAATATATTGTTTGCTTGAATTTTAAAAATTAGTGATATCCTATACTTAATATTATCTAATGTTTGGTTGGCGAGATTGCTCAATGTAATTACACTTTGTAATGTCCAAAGTATCCTAACTTCTAAAAAGATAAATTTTCAAAATTTGGCAGAAGGCGTTGAAGATAGGGTTTTATGAGGGTAAGAATGTTATTTTTATTTTTTATCAGATTAAATTTGAAAGGATGAAAAATAGATCAAGCAAAAATGGCTTGATCCATAAACCAGCTTGGCCCATGATACCATGTCAGGCTGCAAAGGTATCATGAGCCATAAAAATATAAAGCAAATAAGCGATAAAGCTTGAAAATGGATTTATTAAGCTTTATCCAACCAAGCAAATAAGCCCTAAGTGAATTTCTATTTTCAACTCTAAGGAGGCCAACTATCTCAAAAATAATCTATTAACAGAATTTCTCATTAATTATATTACTTCTCATCTAAGGATCAATGTTATCTTATTTTACATATTGAGAAATCAAGTAAGTTTTGGAAATAGAGGTCCATAAGGGTTAGATAAGAAGCAACAAAAACAGGAAATATATATACATTGTGATCAGTAATTTGCTACAGAATTCTCACTTTTAGCGGTCATATCTTTTATTTTATTTTATATTCATCTCTTTTTTCATTTCATTAATATTTGTCACATGTATAAATATTTTTTTATAAAATTAATTGATTGAAGATCATATACACTTAATATAAATTCATTAAATTGTAATATGAGATAAAACACAAAACGAAATAGAGAATCCAAAGTGCTCTTTTAGAGATAATAAAATATAAATTTTCTTCCATTCAAGTCATCGGCAAATAAGAAATTAAATGTTAGAAAAAATTAAATATGTTCAATACTATCACTTGTTAAGTTATTCTTGATATTTGATTATTTATATTCTAAGAATTTAATAAACAAAACAATTTGAATCACTGACGTGTTACAATCAAATCAAATTAATATATTTAGGGGGTGTTTGATTCATGTTAATTGCCCCAATTACATAAGATAATATAGGCTAATGTGATGTTTGATATGCAATATTGCTAGTGCGGATTGGCCCACATTTTATCCCTAGCCCGCCACTGTAGATGACATTAGCCATTATTGCAGTCATAGGTTCTTGTGTGCGATTATTAATCGCACCCAATTTCAAATATGATTGTTGGAAAATATTGTCAATTCTGCCCTTCTATTGTCAATGCCAAATTTCATTTTCATCCCCTCCTTACAAAAACACACAGATTCACCAATAGTAGCATTTTCCCATTTTTGTCCCATTATAAAAAATCAGGTAATAAATTTTAATATTATGTAAAAATTGACTAATTAATTGTTGCTTGATGCTTTTATTTTAATATGTTAATTGTTACTTTATATGATTTAAAAATGACTAATTAATTTTAATATTATTCTAATATTATATTAATAACCCAGCAATTAAAATTAGGTAACAAATTTTAATATTATGTAAAAAATAATTAATTGATGCTTTTATTTTAATATGTTAATTGTTACTTTATATGGTTTGAATGACAAAGGACATGATGGGTATATAATTTATAGTGAGGCATAACAAACGGGAGATTACATTGGAGGCAGATTGAGTGGTGACTAATCTTCAATTCCAATCTTGCATATCAAATGACAGTCTATAGATAGCAATGGTGGCTAATATTTAATTTTAATCTCACTATTACAATAACCCCCATTACCAAAATTTTGAATCAAAAGAAAATATGTGTTGATATAAGGTGGCCCAAGTACCTCGACCCAAACTAAGCTGGCCCAGAGATGTAGCACCAAGCCCAATCTTGCATCTGAGGCCTATAGGCGCAATCGACCTCGGTCGACCTCTTTCTCGACCAGTGCCTCTATCATAGAACGACGTGTGGTCGACTTTGTTGACCAGAGAGGTCAAGACAATACAATGTGCTGCCTCTACATTAAATGCACTGACGGGCGGCATGCCTCCGCATTAATCATGCATCCTAACCCTTTACCGTCTGACGCAGCAGGCGCTTCAGCAATGTACTCCTCTGCCTTAAAGCCTGGAAATGTGGCTACCTAGAGTGTCAAAAGAAGAAGAGTTGACCAATTGCCCCTCATATAAGGACAAGGGCCCTCCCTACTCATCAAGGGCATCAAAGACAAATCCCCAAGTGCCATAATTCTAACTTTTTAAAGGTATGCTCTCATATTTACAAAAAGCCTATACTTTACTGCTCTGATTATCTCGTCGACCCGCACTGACTTGAGCGTTGGAGGGCCTAAGCCGAGGGCTCCTCAGCTAGCCTGGCATTTGCTGGTTATTGCAGGATTTAACCCACTTGAACAAGCATATCACACGAAAGGTCAAATCCCACCCAGTTTCCTAGTTGGACGAGTACAAAATGTATTGAACTCTCATCATTTGGCGCCGTCTATGGGAAACCTCTGAATCCTCTATCAAAAAATGGTGAACACCAAGCGAGCTCCCTTTGGGAGAGAAGAAAATAGGAGGTCCACTCCCCTCCCCTTCGACAACATCCAGAACCTAATGCCTAAGGATCCAGTGCCCAACCTGAGCCTCTGGTCACATTGACGATGCCCCAGTTAATGCAGCTCATTAGCGAACAAATTTTGGCATAAATTTCTGCCTAGCTCTCAGCCGCGTTGAATCAACACGTCGTACAACTAGAGCCGATGGCCAGTGCCATGCCCCAGCCTGCGACCCTAAAGAAAGCATGGCCTAAGGAGAACTCTCAGCGACCAGAATCACGAAGGCCCCCCATCGAGAAGAGAATTGAGCCCAGGCCATTTTTTCAGAGAAGTGGCCCGTCCCCCGCCACGGGAAGAGGTAGCAAACTCTGTTGGCCACGACATTCGACCCCTTCAAGCCCCACAACGCAATAGGGTTGAACGCTTAAGATTCCAACCTGGCAGAAATGCATCTCAAGCGGACCAGCAGGAGTGAGAGGACGTATCCCATCAAGTACAGCAGCTGAACAAGCACCTGGATGAGATCTCGATGAGGAACGTAGAAAGGACTCTTCATCCAAATGAACAATAGAGGTTCCGTAGGGGGTGAACTCACCATTCGTCCAGAAGATCATTAATGAACGTATTGCTATCGATGCCAAGATCCCGACTGGACTACTAAGATGACGGCTCAATGGACCCAAATGAACACATGTTGCAATTTGAGCACATGATGCAACTGTATGGGCATAATGAGTATATCCATGTGAAGATGTTGGTAACTACATTCCAGGGAATAGCTCTTGATTGGTTTGTGAAGCCGGAGTTAGCGTCTATATTTTCGTATGACCAGCTGTGTGGCAAGTTCTTGAATCAATTCACAAGTAGGAGAAAAGCCAAACTACCCCAGACACATTTGCATACAGTGAGATAGAATAAAGGAGAGTCCCTCCATGATTTTTTCACCAGATTCAACATAGAAGTGTTGAAGATTGATAGCCTGAGGATTGAATTCTTGATAGATATGTTTTTTCTAGGCCTAAAACACAAAGAATGTGCAAATGCACTTGTGCACGAACAGCCCAAATTGATGGAAGAACTTCTCGACCTCACTGAGAGGTATATGACCCAGGAGGAGATGAATAAGCTAAAATATGGTAGTCTGGAAGTCAACAAAAAGAAAAACAAGGAGAAAGATGACCGCCAAGTCAGGGGGGCATTATTCCCCAATAAAATACTTCCACGACTACACTCTACTCAACCTCCCAAGGAAGGAGGTGTTGTTTGCCATACAGCATGATAACCTGCTCAAGAAGCCCAAAAAGATTATAAAAATCGAGGTCATAAAAAAATCAAAGACTTACTGTCATTTCCATAGGCAGAAAGGACACGACACGGAAGAATACTTCAACTTGAAGGGTAAGATTGAAAGACTGATTAGATAAAGCCATTTGAAAAAATTTGTTGAGGAATAGGTCAGGCGAGAAGAGGGCAGGACCAACCGAACTCCCCGTAGAGAAAGGTTGGCCAGCCCGAAGAGAGAAGAAAAGGGGAAAGGACCCACCCTAGAACTTGACTCGTCCGTTCAAGGAGTCATCGACATGATTGCGAGAGGCCCCACTGGAGGGGATTCTAGGAACGTAAGGAAACGAACACAAAGATAGCTTGAGTCGACCAAACCAACCAAGGTCGAGATAGTTTTCCAACTCTCAACCAAGGCCGAGACGATCTCCTTCAGTGACTCAGACCTCGATCATATAGAGAACAAGAGAGTCGACAAAAAAATAGATTGCTCCATGGTGGTAACCCTTGAAATTGCCAACTTTGAGGTCAGAAAGATATTGGTCGATAATGGCAACTCCGTGAACATCATGTTATTGTCTACCTTGAATAGAATGAAGTTGGGGGAACTAAAGTTTGATTCAGTTAGAACGTCATTGGTTGGATTTGGTAGGTCCGAGATCATTCCAGAAGGATCCATCAACCTTTTAACAACATTTGGACAAGGCTCCCGGAGCCGGACATTGACGATCAACTATCTGGTGGTCGATGCTCTATTTGCATACAACATCATCGTGGGCCGACCAGCCCTCAATAACTTCAGGGCCATCGTCTCCACTTACCACATGAAGATAAAGTTCTCGACCCCAGCAATAGTAGGAAAACTTTTATGCAACCTCAGGGATGCATGTGCTGTTACACCATTTTTATCAATTCCAACAAGCAGAAGAAATGACCTCAAATTGAAGCCTCGGGGGATGCCCTAATAGCGAAACTCGAGAAGGGACCTTCATCTAAGAAGAGAAAGTTGGAAGACACACAAGTCGAACCTATCAGGGAATTCAAAACAATAGAGTTCGAACCTGGAAATCCTGATAAAACCACCAGGGTCGAGAGTGATATAGGAGACCGATTGGAATGCGTCATGGTCGACTTCCTCCGATGCAACATTAATGTGTTTGCATGGAAAGCTGCAGATCTTCAAGGAATCGACCCCAACATCATTGTCAATCGACTCAACGTAGACCCAGCTCACAAGCTAGTAAGATAGAAGACAAAAACCTTCAATGCTGGGAGGTTCCAAATCGTCGAGGATGAGGTCAGCAAGATCTTAGATGCAGGATATATTGTAGAAATTCAGTACCCTTATTGGCTTTGTAATGTTATACTTGTCCCTAAGAATGAGGAAAAATAGAGAATGTGTAATGATTTCACTGATTTAAATAAAGCTTGCCTGAAAGATCCTTATCCCTTGCCTCGTATAGATTTATTAGTTGATTTTACTGCTGGATGTGAACTACTTAGTATGATGGATGCCTTCCAAGACTATTATCAAATATTTATGGCACCGGAGGACTGGGATCAGACCTCGTTCATCGTGTATATTGCTTTTTAGTCATGCCCTTTGGACTCAAAAATGCAGGTGCAACATATCAAAGATTGGTCAATTTCATGTGCAAAAATGAGATCAAGAAGTTGATGGAAGTCTATGTCGACGACATGATTATCAAAACTGAGAAAGGCGAGGACTACCTAGTCAACCTCAGCCACACTTTTGCCAATTAAAAGCCTTCGGCATGAAATTCAATCCTAACAAGTGCACATTTGGTGTATGTGGGGGCAAATTCCTCGGATATATGGTTAGTTAGAGAGGGATCGAGGTAAGTCCTCAGAAGATCCAAGTAATTCTAGACATCGCCCCACCCTGCACAATTCATGAAGTCCAGTGTCTGGTCGGCAGGGTCATAACCCTCGATAGATTCATAGCTTGATTGGCTGACAAGAGCCTACCTTTCTTCAAAATCCTCAGAAATGCCAAAAAATCTGAGTTTCAGTGGACTCAGCATAGCGATCAAGCTTTGATAGAGCTCAAACAGTAGTTGTCTTCACCACCCATGCTCGCCAAACTTGAGCTGGGAGAAGTGTTACAGCTTTATCTAGCTATATCCTCTGCCTCGATCAATTCAGTATTGACATCGATAAGAGAATGGACCCACCGTCCTATGTATTATTGCAGCAAAGCTTTTCACGAGCTCGAACATAATTATTTGGAGATCGAGATGTTTGCTCTAGCCTTTGTTACGATGGCTCGGAAGCTACGGCTTTACTTCTAGTCCTATGCAATCGTGGTGTCAACGAATCAATCGTTAAAGCAGGTGTTGTCGAAGCCCGACACTTCCGGTCGACTCACTAAATGGGCCATCGAGCTCGGGGAGTTCGACATCACATTCCAATCGCAGACAGCCATAAAAGCACAAGTCCTAGCTGACTTCATTGTCGAAAGATTCGACCTACTGATGCAAAATGTTAAGAACACCTTGGTATGGACCTTACATGTTGATGGATCAGCAACCACATCAGGAGGCGAAATAGGTGTATCCCTCCGCTAAGGAGTATGATTTCACAATAAAACTCGACTTCTCAGTCACTAACAATGAAGCAGAATATGAGGCTCTCATTGCAGGAATGCGAATGGCTGCAACTCGCGATGTCGAGTAGCTTGAAGCGTTCACTGATTATTAGCTGGTCGTAGAGCAAGCGGAGGGCAATTTCGAGGTGAATGAGCTCAAAATGACTCAATATCTGTTAGAGATAAGACAATTGTGACAATCATTTAGGAGCTTCACCCTGAGCCAAGTCCCGTGAACAGAGAATGAACAAGCAAACGCGCTCTCAAAGCTAGCTAGCTCGATGAAGGGTACCAGAGAAAGAACCATAATATTTTTGGTGGCCGACAAACCCTGCGTCGCTGCCACCAATCATGGCCTTGTCGGGTGCATCAAAGAGATAGCCCCCTATTGGCAAGGGCTAATTAAGCTTTACTTGAGTCAAGGGACCTGGCCCACTGATGATAAGAAAGCCCGTAGGCTTAGAGGACTAGCAGCTAAGTTTGCACTAGATGAACATGGACAGTTCTATAAGAGGTCAATATCAGGACCCCTACTGAAATGCCTAGCACCTAATAAGGTGAATGAAGTACTACAGGAGATACACGCCGGCATCTGCAGTAACTATTTTGACAGTCGATCTTTAGCGCACAAGGTTGTATGTTACGATTATTTTCGACCCACCTTATTGCAAGACTCGGTCAACTTCGCTCGAAAGTGCCCATTGTGCAAAATCTATTTGAACATTCAGCACCAACCAGCTGCATCGATGGTCAACGTCCAAATCACATGGCCATTCAACCAATAGGGAATTGACATAGTTAGATCTCTCCCGAAGACATCGGGTTATCGTAAGTTTATCATAGTGGCGGTCGAATACTTCACTAAATGGGTAAAAGCCGAAGCAGTTCCAAAGATCACTGATACGGCCATCAAGAGTTTTATTTGTAAAAATATAATATGTCGATTTAATTTGCCTAAAGTCCTAATCTCGGATAATGGCACTCAGTTTCAAAGCAAAAGCACAAGAAAGTTGTGCGAAGCCTTGGGAATTGCTCAACACTTCACTTCGGTGGGAAATCCCCAATCTAATGGCCAGACCAAGGTCACAAATAGAACAGTTCTTGACCACATCAAGACTTGAATAGCAGGGACGAGGGTTGGGCAGACAATCTCCCAGGGGTGCTTTGGGTCTACAGGACCACACCTCGAACAGCTACGGGCCGCAGCCCATACAGCTTAGTCTACGGATCCGAGGCAGTAATTTCGTTCGAGCTGATCCATCACACAGCTCGGGTAATCCATTATAATCCAACTAAAAATATATCGAAAAGGACTCTGGACCTAATCACTATCGACGAGCAACGCCACACAGCCTACAACACGATGCAGCGATACCGATCGAAAATGGCAGAACGCTATAATAGGACAGTACGACCCTGAAGCTTCAGAGTTGGCGACCTCATTCTTAAGAAAGCGAAAGTGTCCAAAAATGTGGGAAAACTCGACCTAAAATGGGAGGGACCTTACTCAGTGATTAAAGTGTCCAAAAACAATGCCTACCGACTAGCGAACGCAATAGGTTGCGAACTACCTCGACCCTGGAATGCAATAAACTTGAAAAAAAATTATGTGTAAAAGGCTATTGGCACCCTTTGTATCTCTCCACAGCAATAAAATTATAGCACATTCCAACAACATAAAACATGTGGAATCTCCTATCCTAAGTCGACCCCGTAGTCAACAAAGCTGGCTTCATGCAGCCAAGTCGAGGCTTACTAGCCAAGACCACAGAGTCGACCCCATAGTCGACAAAGCTGGCTTCATGCCACCAAGTCGAGGCTTGCTAGCCAAGACCACAGAGTTGACCCCGTAGTCAACAAAGCTAGCTTCATGCCACCTCAACTTGCTAGCCAAGACCACAGAGTTGACCCCACAGTCGACAAAGCTGGCTTTACGCCGCCAAGTCGAGGCTTCTAAGCTAAGACCAGGCATTTGACTTCGCCGTCGATAAAATTACCTGAACTTTACCGCCCATGATACGAAATCGACTCCACAATCGTTAATTTGTTTAAAGTTTGAATGCTAATTATTTCGCTCGCATATCAATCACAATTTACTTGACGAGGACCATGAATGAGTCTCGCAAAGTACAATATTGCGTACATTCGACCATAAATTTATATGTGCAAAACAATAAAGACTATGGTCATTACATATTAAAGAGCATGAGCATTAGCATGAATAATCCAAAGTAAAAGTGAAAAAGCACAGTCATTACACATCAAATTATCAAACTATTTGTTTATACAATAGCACGAAAAACCCAATGTTCAAACGCCTCATCGAGGCATGGTAACTACATATTGAAAAGAACAAAATGAATAAAAATTTCAGCTGGAGCCAGCGCCCTCCTCACATCCTCCCGAGCAGCCTCCTCACCAGCATCCCGAGCACCCCCTTCATCGACTATCGAGGGCTCGAGCATAATAGCAGAAATAGGCATAACAGCGATTGTCGGTTCGGAAGGACCAGTGACATTGAGCAGGAATCGTCTATTGGGAGTAGAAAAATATGCTGCGACGTTGGCCTCTCCCTCCTTAACCTCGAAGGCAAAGTCATCTACGAATTTGAACTCCTGGGCGACAACCTTCAATGTTTGAGCAACCTTCGCTTGCCTCCTCTACTCAACTATCAGCGAGTCTAGGAGATGAGCCTCTTCCACCATGGTGGCCTCGACACTTGATCCTTTGACCCCATCCCTGGCCTCTGGGTAAGGCTGTAGCTACTCATCGAGCAAATGACTAATGCAGCTCCTATCTTCTAGTCAAAAACAGTAGCCCAAAAGTTGTAGTTGTTTAATGGCTTTCTCGAAGGAGCTCCAGGCGTCATCGAGGGCAAACACCACGCTCACATCATGGAATGCAAGCTCAACATAAACTATTACATCACATCCCAGCGCACAATGGCAATAGGTGATCAAACTAGGCCCGCGCCTTGTCCAGAGCTGCATTCCGACCTGCAGATCGACCAGAGTTTCAAGCGACCTGCCTATCCAATTGCAGCTTCTTCACCAGTCTGTCCATCTTTGTCCTCTCTTGGACAGCTAGGATCACTTGCTCATCCTTCTACTCGAGGTCCTTCGTTAGCTGCCCAACCTGTCTCTCCAGCTTGTCGACTCTCATCTACGAAGACTCGAGCTGAGCCTTCAGAGTTTCGATGTCCCCACCAGCCTCCAGCTACTCCCAATTGGCTAAGGCCAGCTCCAACCTCAGATAAAAATTGTACCCCAGTTGGCCGACCTGAAAGATAATACTATTAGATACTCAATGAGCGTGTAATGATATAATAATAAGCAAGAAAGCCTTACCATGTTGGCATGATAGGCCAACGCCCGAAGAGCGGCATCTTGGCTCAGCCCCATTATCTTCCTTTAGTCAGCCACGAACTGACCTGCTAGCAACACCTTTAGAGGGGCAGCTCCTGTCGACCCTGAGGTCTCCATAGAAAGGGAGTTATGCACAGACATGCCCGGTTCAGTCCCGAACCGAGGAGAAGGCAGCTTGGGCAGATTGAACAACAAGTCATCCCTGCGCGCCCTAAAGAGATCGTCTTCGGTTAGAGGACTCGACCCTCTTATTTTCCCTTTCCCCTTGTCGGTAGCAGCTCTCTTCGAGGCAGGTCCTACATGTTCTATCATCGCCCTCTTCCCCCGACCCGCGAGGTTGCTTCCCGCGGTCACGATTGCTCGACCTGGTGACTGCGTTGGAGAGGGAGTGGGCACCGCGACCTCCAGACGGGAAGCCTCGATCACTACAGCCGCTCATCGAGCTGCAGTACTTTATTGGTGCTGCTGGTTTCTTTCTACCAGCGCCAAAGCCTCCGCTCTCAACCTATTCATGATTTCTGGGCGATCTGTCGCACAGCAAAATAACAAGAGTCAAAATTGATTACATTAAGGAAAAAGCAACAAACTACAAGAAACGCAGTCTACCTAGTTGATCATTTGCAGGTAAATTTAACGGAGCTAGCGATAACCCAGCCAACACTAAATGCCTCTCCTTGATAAAAATTGAGACCTCCATCTAGCCAAATTCGACCAGGTCTCGAACAAAGGTGTTTGGCCAAGTCGGGGTAAGGTTCCCTGGCATTTCGACATGCCCCCTCCACCAGCCCCGTGGAATACTGAAACCCCCAGCTACTCTAACAAACAGGTACCCTTTTTTTTCATTCTTGCCCATATAAGAAAGCAGGGGCTACGAGCAACTTACGGCGTGGTCGAGCAGTTAAGTAATAGAAGCCCGACTCGTCGGCGCTGCCCAACTTGCGAGACATGGGTAGATGAAAAAGGTTTGAAAAGTTTTCGAAACTGGCGGACTGATTGAATAGATGCATTAAAACAATAAAACTGCAGATGGTGGAAAAATAGTTAGGCAGCAATTGAGTTATGCACACTTGAAGGCCCCTAAGCAAGTTAATCAGGGTACCACTTAGGGGAAACCTAAGACCACATTTAAAAGCATCCTCGAAAACAGTTATGCAACCTGCAGGAGGACGATGCATTCTAACAGTCTCCCTTGGAGTTAGAAGTTCGTATTCAGTGGGAATATGATATAACTGCCTAAGGCATCTTAAGTCAACGGGGTTTATGGTGGACACAATCTCACTGTAATGATTTGGCGTAAATAGTTGATCCCGTGAATGAAGAATCTAACTTGGCCCAGCTTCATCCCCCCAGCGGTCACTACTCGAGCTGCTGGAATTGGAATCGTCACTCGACGACCCACTGGACTCCCCAAAAGCATACCTAGGCCTATCAGATTGGGTGGCCTTACTATCCTCTCCTCGACTACCCTCAGAACTTGATAAACCCAACATGATGGCAAAAATCTAAAGGGCATGAAGTATAAATGAAGGAACACTTACTGAATAGAAGAGCTAAATGCATAAAATCTTGAATGCAAGGACGTTTGGATAAGCGGTTGACCAAAAGCTAATGCAGTAAAAGTAAAAATGGCTGATTTTACCGTAGATATTTATAGGGAAATAAACGCAGGAAACCAGGTGCTTGTAATAATGCATGTAACCACCACGCTGCCCTACGTGCGCCATGATGTAATCGCTCAATAAATACACCAAACCCTAGTCGACTTTTGAAAAACCCTGGTCGATTCTTAAAAATGTCCATCAAGCTACTTCCCAACGCTTCTCGTTGAATCTTCATTCAACCTTGTGATGTGGGGGGGACTCATGATATAGGGTAGCTCAAGTACCTCAGCCCAAACCAAGATGGCCCAAAGATGCAGCGTCAAGCTCAATCTTGCATCCAAGGACCATAGACGCAATCGACCTCTTTCTTGACCCATGCCTCTATTACAAAACGGCGTCTAGTTAACTTCGTCGACTAGAGAGGTTGAGATAGTACAAGGCGCTGCCTCCGCATTAAATACACTGACGGGCGGCATACCTCCGCATTAATGGCACATGCTGCCCCTTCACTGTCTGATGCAGCAAGCACTTTAACAGTGTACTCCTCTATCTTAAAGCCTAGAAATGAGGCCACCTGGAGTGGCAAAAGAAGAGGAGTTGACTAATTGCCCCTCATACAAGGACAGGGGCCCACTCTACTCATCAGGGGCATCAAAGACAAATCTCCAAGTGGAGAAGGTTATAAATACCCCAATTCTAACCTTCTAAAGGTATGCTCTCATATTTACAGAAAGCCTATACTCTATTACTCTGATTATCTCGTCGACCCATACTAACTTGAACGTTGGAGGGCCTAAGCCGAGGGCTCCTCAGTTAGCCTGACGTTTGCTAGTAATTGCAAAATCCAACCCACTTAATCAAGCATATCGACCCGAGAGGTTGAATCCTACCTAGTTTCCTAATTGGACCAGTACAAAACGAATCGAACTCTCATCATGTGTATTTAAGAATTGTTGGGGGCGTGGGGGATGGGGATGAGGAATATTACATTTTCTATGTCCAAATTAAGGGTAATAAATTTTATATTTTAAAAATTGCTGAAAAACAATATTATACAAAAAGATTTGGGCATATGGTGTTCGATTGAATGTTCATTAGAGAATTTTATAATTAATATAATCAAAATCAAAGGAATTTATTTTTTGAAAATAATGCTATCACTATATGTTTTAAATTACAATTTTTTTTTTATCGTGCATCCAAATTTTAAATAGTTAGTTGTTGTGATATGTCGTCTGTGCATATATAACACTTGTTATTTTGGCCCAAAATTTTTGAGCATATGAGTAGAATGAATAATATTATAGATAATAAATTTTGAATACATTAGTGAAAGAATGAATTCACAATCTATTCGTATGACTAGTTTTAACAAATTATTTTAATATATTGATATAACGACTATTACTATATGAATATTAAATTTCTTTTCTATACAATATAGATTCGATGAAAAATTGAAATAGTAAAATAAATAATTCCTACCCACTAGTTAAAAAATTGGATTAGATCAGGTAGTCGAACTGGTTGAACCATCAAATGTTATATGAATCAGTCCGATTTTGAGTAACAATTGAAAAATAAAGAAAGTCGCCCGATTTTGGGAAAACTGTCTGAATCGGCGGTTAGGCCATGAATGGTTCCTTTTTTACCTTTTATTTTCTTTAGTTTTTTGCATAGTTAAATTTTGGCCTAATGTGAACATCTAAAACTAAGATACATCTTAAAAAGGTAAAAAAATTTAAAACATTCAAACAATTCTATAAAATAAAAGCCCTAAATCAAATCTAATATTTTAATTTTTAAATCTGGCTAAAAGGTAGAAATTAGGGGCTATTTGGTTTTATTTCTATTTTCAATTTTCATTAATTCTAAAGTTTGAAAAGTTAGTTAGTGAAAATAAGTTGAAAATAAGCTTGTAATTTTGGATGAAATGTTGAAAATGTAATAATTATGCTGATTTTAATAGGTTGTAGGTGAAGAGAGAGACGTAAATAATTGAATAAAGAGAGAAGATATATGGGTTATTAGAAAAATATATATAATTTATTGAAAAATATGTTTTAAAAATGAAAATGAAAAGCATGTTAGGTGAAAATATGTAAAAAGTAATGATTTCTATTTATAGAATTATAGAAAATGAAAAAAATGGCTATGGAAATGAAACAAAATTGGCGCTAGTCTCTTACCTAATCTATATGTTCTTTCAAGAAATTCTAATTTATGAAGTAGAACAATATAATTTAGTCTCTTTATATTTTATATTTGGTATTTTATTAATTTTTAAGTAATATATAAAATATACAATATACATTACATATTTATGACGTTACAGTTAAATTGTAATCTAATTATGATTTGATCAATCGTGAACCAATGAACCGCGAATTAATAAGTTTTCCGATTAAATGAAGGGTCTCATTTTTTGAATACTGATCCTACTAGGGGTGTAAATGAGTCGAGTCGAGCCGAACCGAGCCCGAGCCTGCTAGGTTTGGGCTCGGCTCGTTTACTGATTCATGAGCTCGGGCTCGGGCTCGGCCGAGCCTAGATAATCGAGCTCGAGCTCGGCTCGTCAAAATAGGCTCAGGCTCGGCTCGGCTCGATAAGGCTCGATTCGTATAAACTTGGATGAGATTGCTCTAACTCGATAAGGCTCGATTCATATAAGTTTGGATGAGATCGAGCCCGTTTAGGCTTAAAACAAAATTTAAAATAATAAACTCCATATTATTATTATTATTATTATTATTATTATTATTGTATAAAAAATAAATATAATAAAAAGCTCGTTTAGGCTCGCGAGCCTGTCGAGCCGAATACTATTGAGCTCGGCTCGGCTTGTTTGACTGGCGAGCTCGAGCTCAACTCGGCTCGGTTCGTTTAAGTTCGAGTCGAATTCGAGCTTTCATCAAGCCGAGCCCGAACCGTTCGCGAATAGTCTCATCTCATTTGTACCTCTAGATCCTACTCATCACCACGATGGGTAAAATGGGAATTGAAATATCTATGCGTGCGCAGTCTCGTGTTTGACTGTCTGTGTATCTTTTGATCTGAAAGCAAAATTCTACACAATAGTCCCTTTCTCAACGTCCCTTTTTTCACACTGTCCCCACCACCAGAACTCATGACTCTCTCTTCAAACACTGTTTCTCACACAGTGCACTGCAATTCGCAAATGGATCTCACACTTCTCATCTTATCATTTTCACCACTCATTTTCCTCTCTTACTATTTCCTTCGCAAAACCCTATGGGTCCCTCTAAAAATCCAAGAGCACTTCGAGAAACAGGGCGTGAGGGGCCCCGGCTACCGCCCGATCTTCGGGAACACAGCCGAGATCCGGCGGTGGTTGATTGCGGAGGCGGAATCGAGGCCGATCTCCGGCATAACGCATGATATTGTTCACCGGGTTATTCCACATTACCACAACTGGTCAACGCTTTATGGGAAGAGTTTTCTTTTTTGGTTCGGGCCTAAGCCTAGATTGGCTGTAGCTGAGCTGGATATGATCAAAGAGGCTTTGGTGAATAGTAGTGGGCCATTTCAGAAATTTAAGTTGAATCCTTCGTCTAAGATATTGTTCGGCGATGGACTTATTGGGCTGGAGGGTGAGAAATGGGCTGTTCATAGGAGGATCGCCAATCAGGCCTTCAATATGGAGCGAGTTAAGGTAAGGTGATCTTTCTATCTCCTGTAATTTCTCTTTTCAATTTTAAATGTTCATAGTCATTTTCATGATCAATGAGTATAAGCCCTTTCAATGGTGTTTTCTTTATTTATTTATGTAACATGAAAACAATATGGGCTACTCATATGCATTAATTATAGGTCTATTTGATCCAAATCTAGTTCTTTTGAAGAACTTAAACATTGAACTTCTGTTACCTGAAAAGGAGTGTATAATCGCATGGATAAACTCACGATAAGCTGTCACTTTTGTGATTGAATTTGACTTTTTCTTGGGAAGTATGGGAAAGAAATTGAAATGGAAAAAGATCATATGCACACAGAAGGTTCCTATTGATCGTGTGCCTATGGGATAAGGATAAACGAACAGAAAAAGATTGAAGATTTCATAAAGTACAACTACTGATCTTTATAATGTATATATAGAAAATTTTAGACCTTACTAGATGATTAATAAAAAATAGCGCGTGTTCCTTATAAAGTTCAGGTTAAGGAGTATGTTCAAGCCTCTGCTTTTGATCAACACTTTCTACCAGCTACAGGAAAGGAGCAGATGGTTTCAATTGAGTTACCCTCTCACTTACCAAGGTTATGGCTTTCTGAAGGATATACCCATATCCATTTTGGAGCCATAAGGTTTGCTCTTACCCTTCATGGACGAAAAGGTTTACTTACCACGGCCAGAATTGCTCTATTGGATACCCGGTATTCTGACTACCAGCATGCATGTATTGGCACAGTTCAAACAACGTTGAATTCGGGAACAGTCCTTGTAACTATGTTTCCTAATTTCAACCTGCCAATATCAGATCCATGCTTACAATCTGCACTAAAGCTCCAAATTCAGATCTGTGGAGCAGTCCCTACGGCTACAACCTATTCTGCAACCCTTCATTATCAGATGGTGTACAGGATTCAAAATCATTCAATTGATTTTGCGTATCCTCAGGAAACTAATGAAGCCTTGTTAATTTCTGTGGACACTGATCATATACCCAGTTGTACTTATGTCCCCAGACAATTACCTAAGGAGGAATTGCAGAAGTTGATCCCTGAATCTTGGATCACGGCCTATGAACAAACTCACCAAGCGTCCAGGGATTCAAAGCCGATCCAGTCTACTGAACCATCCTTTCACAAAAATAAGGACGGAACAGTAGAGATCAAGTTCCAGAAGCAGAAAGAAAAAATCGAGATACCTAGCTGTTTCAATCCTGCCTATTCTATTGGTCCTGAGATGTCAATCTATGGATTCGATGGATGTGGCAGTCCTATTTATGCACCACCAGAAGTCCCTGAAGTTCCTAGACAAAGATCATCAAGATTGTCTAGGGATGACCCTTTTGTAGATACGTTGGGACAACCTTCAGGCAAGTTTGACTACTTGGTCAAATATACTCCACTGTCTCCATCACCATGGCCAACAACACATACTGGATGGGGAGTTCAAGAGGGATATGAAGACAGCGATGATGAGGAATACTACAATGATGATGATGATTGTATTCCTTTGTCGCCCCCAGATGATTATTTGGATGAAGATCCAATCCCCAGTCAGATCATGATGTTTGGTCCTACTTCTTCTTCCTTTCAACAGTTGAATTATCCTTCTAAGGAAATTCAAACTCCAGAGTATAATCACTCTTGGAAGGTTAGGAATCCTACAACACGAAGGTCAGATGGATCAACGATGGAAGTTTCAGCTGCTGAAGCAACCCTCAACTGGCAGTCAGAAAATGCAGTAGTCCAAAATCATATGCTGCAGAAAATTGTAAAAAGCCAGGAGAGGATTGAAGCAAAGATAGATAACCAACTTTCAGCAACAATTCAAGCCTTGAAGAAGAAAATTGACATGGTGCACAATGAAATCATGAGACTTCTCCAAGCCTCACAGCCATTCAGCCATAAAGAACAAGAGATCAGGACACTTAAAACCCAATTAAAGTCTCTTGAAGAACAGTACCAGAGAGACTCTATTTGGAGCACACCCCAACCTGCAGTGTCTTCTTATCCTGTAGTTTCACAACCACTTCATGGGCTGGATAATTTCAAAAAGATGTTTGGAGACTCATCTTCATTCTTTTCTCCGGAGGAATATAAAAAGAAAAGCAATCCTCAATCCTCTACAGCATTGAGCATAGCCGAGCCTACACAGTCAAAGCAACCACAGATCATGATGCAGAATTCCTCTACTTCAAATCCACTCACTGATTATCTCAAGAAGGCTGCTGACCATGAAGACAACAAGCCAAATAGACCATGGCCAGTATTTGTAACAGATGATATCAGTGATACAGAGGAACTCTCAGAAGACATCCCGTTACTCTTTATGAATCAACCTCCAGAAGAAAGAACTCCAGATACTTCTCAAGAGCCAGTTGTTGATGATGAACCAGAGACCAGTCAACAAGGACAACAGAGGAATCCTCCACCGACCTATTCCTATTCTAGCAATTCAGGACATCTGTTCTCTTTTGATGATATACTTCCTTCTCAGTGGAAGGATAGAATCCATGAAATGATGTCTTGGTGTGTCACAGAACTTCAAAAACCAGGTGCTGATCTTATCAGTGTTATAAATGGTTTTACTGCTAGAATGACTGGTACCTTGAAAGAATGGTGGTATGCTCTTGGAGAATACAGACAGATCCAGGCCAGAAACTCACCAAATATTGAATCTTTTATGAGCACTATTTATATTGAGTTTCTGGGCAGACATGAAAATAATATTGATGTTGCACGGGAGGAGTTCTTCAAAATGAAATGCTGTTCTTTTGAAAGAAAGGACCTGGAAAAGCATTTCCAACGGATGTCCCAAAAGTTCTATATTCTTGGTGGTATGGACAATCCAAATCTGAAGCAAGCCTATATCAATTCCATTCCTGAGTCCCTTGGTCGTGAAGCTTTAAGACTAATTGAGATGAGAGGACGAACACTGGAAAATGCCTCTCTTGGAGAAATCTACCAATTCGTCTTTAAGGCTCTGGAAAAACTGTGCAATAATTGGAAATTCTTTAAGGAATTCCAGGAGACAGGAAGAAAATTTTCAAAGGAATGTGACAGGAAGGATCTTCAGATTAAGTGCAAGACAGATAAATGCCAGTGCACAGAAAAGTCTCATAAACATCACAAAAGATTCAAGAAGCCTCGTGACTTTCACCAACAATGGAGACCCAGGAGGAGAAGGAGATATTTCAGGAGAAAGTTCTCAAAGAAAAAAGGAGACAGGTGCCATATTTGCCATAAGCAAGGTCACTGGGCTAGAAATTGTCCTCATAAGAAAAGGGACAAGATACTCAAACAGGTGTTCCAGCTAACCCAGTGTGATCTTGAGAATGAGGATCTGGAATCACTCTTTTCTGAGGAGGAAGAGCCCTCTGAAAAGACGCTGTTTGCCCTGGAAGATGTTTCTGAATCAGACTCTTCTTCTGAGGATGAGATCAATGAAGATCAGCTTCCTATCTTCGGAATTCAGTTCATTGGTCTTGCTCTTGCTGTACCATTTGTGCAGGTACAACTTATTCCTCAGAAATATGACAACCCTATAACCCTGGTTGGTTTGATTGATACAGGGGCATCCAAATCTATCCTCAACCCTAGAGTTTTACCTGCCTCTTTCTGGAAAAAATATCATGAAGTCTTTCAGGTTGCTAACAGTGAGAATCTAACAATAGAACTGATTAGCAAGCCTGTTAAGATACAATTTTTCCCAGAACTTTCCATAACCCATAAATTCCTTGGTTCCTCTTTGCCCAAACAAGACATTGTGATTGGGTTTGATATCATTAAACAGCTTTGGGAGAAGAAAGTAATACCTAAGTCTGAAGGTCTTAGATTTAAGTCTTATTTTCTTCCCTATATCAAACCTCGTTACAATATGTCTTTCCAAACTGAGTCCATTACTGATATACATACCCTTTTAATTAGAGATTGTTGTGCAGAATCTCACTCTGATTTTATTCATAAATGCACAAATCCCCTTTGGAAAAATCCAGAGTTTTTTGTACAGCTTCCTTTTAAAAAAGATATAAATATAAACCCTACAAAAGCCAGTCATCCGGGAATGCCTCCAGAACAACTTGAACTAGCAACCAGAGAATTAGCACAGCTCCGTGATGAAAGTCTTATTGAAGATACCAATTCTCCATGGGCTAGTCAGGCATTCTATGTAAATAAGAGATCTGAACAGGCGAGGGGAAAAATGAGACTGGTTATTAACTACAAGCCCCTTAACTATTTTCTCGCTGATGAGAAGTTCCCGTTACAGAATCGGAATTGCCTATTCTCAAATCTGACCAAAGCCAATGTATTCTCAAAGTTTGACTTAAAAGCAGGGTTTTGGCAGATAGGCATCCATCCAGAAGATCGGTACAAGACTGCATTCTGCATCCCAAATGCTCATTTCCAGTGGACGGTCATTCCTTTTGGTCTACAAACAGCTCCATCATTATTCCAGAAGGCTATGGTTAAAATCTTTGAGCCTTTGTTCCCAAATGCGCTGGTTTACATTGATGATATCTTGTTGTTTTCTGAAGATATGCAGACACATTTATTTCTTCTGCATAAATTTGGGGACTTAGTCAGACAGTACGGAATAATGCTCTCAGAAAAGAAGATGACCATCGCACAGAATGAAATAGAGTTCTTGGGAATGTTTATTAAGGATGGACAATATTCCTTACAGCCTCATATTGCCACTGAACTTCTCAAGTTTCCAGATGATTTGGAATCCAAGCAGCACATTCAACAGTTTCTTGGAGTTATCAACTATGCTGCTGATTTCATTTCCAGACTAGCATCAATCATCAGACCACTACAGGATATGCTTAAGAAAAATCCTCCACAATGGTCTCATGCTCAGAGGAAAGCAGTACAAACTATTAAAGCAGTCATTCAAAAGCTTCCTCCATTACAAATTCCTTCAGATGGGAAAAGGATTCTACAGACAGATGCTAGTGATTCATTCTGGGCTGCAGTTCTTATTGAAGAACAGGAAGGAAAGAGAAAAGTGTGTGGTTTCAAAAGTGGTTCTTTCAAGCTTGCAGAACAACACTACCACTCAACTTACAAGGAGATTTTGGCGGTAAAGAAAGGTATTGAAAAGTTCCAATTTCATCTTATCGGCCATCATTTCTTTGTAGAAATGGACATGACTGCCTTCCCTAAAATGTTAAGTTTCAAGCCTCATACTATTCCTCCTAAACAATTACTCAGATGGGCGGAATGGTTTTCTCAGTATTCTTTCACTGTCAACCATATCAAAGGGAAGAATAATGTCCTTGCAGATTTACTTTCCAGACCTAAATTCTTTGAAATACCCAGAAAACATATTCCCATCATTTGTATGTTTTCTCCAGCACCACCTTCAAAAATCCCTACTTTTTATGACTTCCCCCTTGATAGCCTTCCTCCAGAGTTGTTCGACCTAATCAAAACCAAAACTCTTAAGTCCAGAGCTAAGGAGTTCATGTTAAAATATCAATCCCTTACTGTCAGAAAGACTGGACTTCACACTTTTGGTGGTTTAGGTTTCCATCCAGACTATCCATTCTTCACCTTGTTCAGCGTATCCAATCCTTTTCACCTCATGTTTTCCAAAGAACTCATTTGCATGCTTTGGTACATGCTTGAATAATGGAAGATTGCTGTGGAATTTCCTATTGAGCAATCTATCAGATGGATAGCAGAATTACACAGTGGATGGTTTGATGATTATGATGATAATCCCTGTGCCAGATCATTCCTTGAATGGTTTTATCCATTATCAATTTGGATGAAATTATTCAAAATAATTCAAATTAAACAGGTTGGAAGAGCTGAACCAGGAGAACCAGGAGTCTCTGTTATTTTCATCCTTTCAAGACAAAGTTCTCCTCACATCCATAACTTACCATATTTTTACTCAGTTCAAGAATATGGTGTTTTTCCGTATTTCCTCAATAAAGAGTTTTTTGAACATGGAAGTGAGATCGGAGAATTTCAAAGGAAAATGGCAGAGAATAATTCTATTGTTCCACCTCAGATATGGCCCAGATTTGAAGAGGATGCTCCATGGGAACAAATGCCTATTGACTATGCTATACAGCTGCAAAATGATGCCAGAGCTTACTTTGAGCAGTTTTATACAGAGTACAATAGGACTACCCCAGAACATATGTGGGGATCTTCGAAGGCTTATTTCAAGAAACATTAGAATTCACTTTCTCATAATAAGTCTTCCCAGGGTGCTGCTGCTACTATCCCATGCTCGTTTCCAGTTGTTTCTACATTCGCCCCAACGATTCCTACTTCATCAGATAAGGGTAAGGAAAAGGTGATTGAACAAGACGATATGATGGATTCACAAGACCCTTATGAGCTGGAATCACAATGGATGGAAAAAGCTGGGATTACTGTTGACCTTAATAATCCGTTGAGTCAGACTCCACCACAGAACACATCAAGCGTGGTGTTTGGCCCATTTCCTGCTGGCTTTTTGACTGAATAAAAGCTAGCATCTTTACAGCTTTCGGTTTGCTTTTTCTTTGTTTGGTTTGTCGTTTGTTTGTATTATTGGTTTTTGCTTTTTATCCAGTTTAAAGGTGATTTTAATTATTGTACTTGTTGTCGAGTGAGTCAGATAAGTACTGTACTGTAATTATTGTAAGTTTGTCGTTTGTCAAATCTCCCTCTATATAAAGGGATGAGGTTTTAGTTTGTAAGCAGATTGAGTGGGAGAAAAATAAAAAATATCTTTTAAGCATCTCTTGTTTTCTTTACTATTTCCAGTTTCATTTACTATTCTGCTACCATCTCCCATCTTTTAAAACTTAACTATGCTCTGCAGTTGCCTTTAATAGGATCCTCTGCATCAGAAAGGGTTTTAATTTTCCTTCTCTAAGTTTAGTTTTCTGGCTTATTTGAGTTCTCTATTCTTGATTATGATCCTAACCGAAGTATGTGTCTTAGCATAAAAGGACACGCCCTTGTTGCCCACAGTTGAGGCCTTTCCCGGCGGACGTCATACCTTGCTAAGATACCGACTTCCAGTTGATTTTAATTATTGTACTTGTTGTCGAGTGAGTCAGATAAGTACTGTACTGTAATTATTGTAAGTTTGTCGTTTGTCAAATCTCCCTCTATATAAAGGGATGAGGTTTTAGTTTGTAAGCAGATTGAGTGAATCCCTGGACGCTTGGTGAGTTTGTTCATAGGTCGTGATCCAAGATTCAGGGATCAACTTCTGCAATTCCTCCTTAGGTAATTGTCTGGGGACATAAGTACAACTGGGTATATGATCAGTGTCCACATAAATTAACAAGGCTTCATTAGTTTCCTGAGGATACGCAAAATCAATTGAATGATTTTGAATCCTGTACACCATCTGATAATGAAGGGTTGCAGAATAAGTTGTAGCCGTAGGGACTGCTCCACAGATCTGAATTTGGAGCTTTAGTACAGATTGTAAGCATGGATCTGATATTGGCAGGTTGAAATTAGGAAACATAGTTACAAGGACTGTTCCCGAATTCAACGTTGTTTGAACTGTGCCAATACTTGCATGCTGGTAGTCAGAATACCGGGTATCCAATAGAGCAATTCTGGCCGTGGTAGGTAAACCTTTTCGTCCATGAAGGGTAAGAGCAAACCTTATGGCTCCAAAATGGATATGGGTATATCCTTCAGAAAGCCATAACCTTGGTAAGTGAGAGGGTAACTCAATTGAAACCATCTGCTCCTTTTCTGTAGCTGGTAGAAAGTGTTGATCAAAAGCAGAGGCTTGAACATACTCCTTAACCTGAACTTTAGAAGGAGTGATAAGGCTTTTAACTGTTTTGGTGAAGGAAGACCTGGGATTTGTAAAAGCATTATAGGGGTTAATGAGAGGCAAATTTGTTAATGGAACCTTTTCATTATCTGGGAGATAGGTAACTTCATAAAGAGAGTCTATCTTAGAAGCATCGGATTTACGAAAACTGGGACTCGGAACAAGGGATGAAGAAGATGAGGTAGAAGTAGCTGGCCTGGGTAGTAAACTATCCATGGCTCCGATACCAACTGGACTATGCTATACAGCTACAAAATGATGCCAGAGCTTACTTTGAGCAGTTTTATACAGAGTACAATAGGACTACCCCAGAACATATGTGGGGATCTTCGAAAGCTTATTTCAAGAAACATTGGAATTCACTTTCTCATAATAAGTCTTCCCAGGGTGCTGCTGCTACTATCCCATGCTCGTTTCCAGTTGTTTTTACATTCGCCCCAACGATTCCTACTTCATCAGATAAGGGTAAGGAAAAGGTGATTGAACAAGACGATATGATGGATTCACAAGACCCTTATGAGCTGGAATCACAATGGATGGAAAAAGCTGGGATTACTGTTGACCTTAATAATCCGTTGAGTCAGACTCCACCACAGAACACATCAAGCGTGGTGTTTGGCCCATTTCCTACTGGCTTTTTGACTGAATAAAAGCTAGCATCTTTACAGCTTTCGGTTTGCTTTTTCTTTGTTTGGTTTGTCGTTTGTTTGTATTATTGGTTTTTGCTTTGCCCAGAAACTCAATATAAATAGTGCTCATAAAAGATTCAATATTTGGTGAGTTTCTGGCCTGGATCTGTCTGTATTCTCCAAGAGCATACCACCAATTAGTCTTAAAGCTTCACGACCAAGGGACTCAGGAATGGAATTGATATAGGCTTGCTTCAGATTTGGATTGTCCATACCACCAAGAATATAGAACTTACCAACTGGAAGTCGGTATCTTAGCAAGGTATGACGTCCGCCGGGAAAGGCCTCAACTGTGGGCAACAAGGGCGTGTCCTTTTATGCTAAGACACATACTTCGGTTAGGATCATAGTCAAGAATAGAGAACTCAAATAAGCCAGAAAACTAAACTTAGAGAAGGAAAATTAAAACCCTTTCTGATGCAGAGGATCCTATTAAAGGCAACTGCAGAGCATAGTTAAGTTTTAAAAGATGGGAGATGGTAGCAGAATAGTAAATGAAACTGGAAATAGTAAAGAAAACAAGAGATGCTTAAAAGATATTTTTTATTTTTCTCCCACTCAATCTGCTTACAAACTAAAACCTCATCCCTTTATATAGAGGGAGATTTGACAAACGACAAACTTACAATAATTACAGTACAGTACTTATCTGACTCACTCGACAACAAGTACAATAATTAAAATCACCTTTAAACTGGATAAAAAGCAAAAACCAATAATACAAACAAACGACAAACCAAACAAAGAAAAAGCAAACCGAAAGCTGTAAAGATGCTAGCTTTTATTCAGTCAAAAAGCCAGCAGGAAATGGGCCAAACACCACGCTTGATGTGTTCTGTGGTGGAGTCTGACTCAACGGATTATTAAGGTCAACAGTAATCCCAGCTTTTTCCATTCATTGTGATTCCAGCTCATAAGGGTCTTGTGAATCCATCATATCGTCTTGTTCAATCACCTTTTCCTTACCCTTATCTGATGAAGTAGGAATCGTTGGGGCGAATGTAGAAACAACTGGAAACGAGCATGGGATAGTAGCAGCAGCACCCTGGGAAGACTTATTATGAGAAAGTGAATTCCAATGTTTCTTGAAATAAGCCTTCGAAGATCCCCACATATGTTCTGGGGTAGTCCTATTGTACTCTGTATAAAACTGCTCAAAGTAAGCTCTGGCATCATTTTGCAGCTGTATAGCATAGTCAATAGGCATTTGTTCCCATGGAGCATCCTCTTCAAATCTGGGCCATATCTGAGGTGGAACAATAGAATTATTCTCTGCCATTTTCCTTTGAAATTCTCTGATCTCACTTCCATGTTCAAAAAACTCTTTATTGAGGAAATACGGAAAAACACCATATTCTTGAACTGAGTAAAAATATGGTAAGTTATGGATGTGAGGAGAACTTTGTCTTGAAAGGATGAAAATAACAGAGACTCCTGGTTCTCCTGGTTCAGCTCTTCCAACCTGTTTAATTTGAATTATTTTGAATAATTTCATCCAAATTGATAATGGATAAAACCATTCAAGGAATGATCTGGCACAGGGATTATCATCATAATCATCAAACCATCCACTGTGTAATTCTGCTATCCATCTGATAGATTGCTCAATAGGAAATTCCACAGCAATCTTCCATTATTCAAGCATGTACCAAAGCATGCAAATGAGTTCTTTGGAAAACATGAGGTGAAAAGGATTGGATACGCTGAACAAGGTGAAGAATGGATAGTCTGGATGGAAACCTAAACCACCAAAAGTGTGAAGTCCAGTCTTTCTGACAGTAAGGGATTGATATTTTAACATGAACTCCTTAGCTCTGGACTTAAGAGTTTTGGTTTTGATTAGGTCGAACAACTCTGGAGGAAGGCTATCAAGGGGGAAGTCATAAAAAGTAGGGATTTTTGAAGGTGGTGCTGGAGAAAACATACAAATGATGGGAATATGTTTTCTGGGTATTTCAAAGAATTTAGGTCTGGAAAGTAAATCTGCAAGGACATTATTCTTCCCTTTGATATGGTTGACAGTGAAAGAATACTGAGAAAACCATTCCGCCCATCTGAGTAATTGTTTAGGAGGAATAGTATGAGGCTTGAAACTTAACATTTTAGGGAAGGCAGTCATGTCCATTTCTACAAAGAAATGATGGCCGATAAGATGAAATTGGAACTTTTCAATACCTTTCTTTACCGCCAAAATCTCCTTGTAAGTTGAGTGGTAGTGTTGTTCTGCAAGCTTGAAAGAACCACTTTTGAAACCACACACTTTTCTCTTTCCTTCCTGTTCTTCAATAAGAACTGCAGCCCAGAATGAATCACTAGCATCTGTCTGTAGAATCCTTTTCCCATCTGAAGGAATTTGTAATGGAGGAAGCTTTTGAATGACTGCTTTAATAGTTTGTACTGCTTTCCTCTGAGCATGAGACCATTGTGGAGGATTTTTCTTAAGCATATCCTGTAGTGGTCTGATGATTGATGCTAGTCTGGAAATGAAATCAGCAGCATAGTTGATAACTCCAAGAAACTGTTGAATGTGCTGCTTGGATTCCAAATCATCTGGAAACTTGAGAAGTTCAGTGGCAATATGAGGCTGTAAGGAATATTGTCCATCCTTAATAAACATTCCCAAGAACTCTATTTCATTCTGTGCGATGGTCATCTTCTTTTCTGAGAGCATTATTCCGTACTGTCTGACTAAGTCCCCAAATTTATGCAGAAGAAATAAATGTGTCTGCATATCTTCAGAAAACAACAAGATATCATCAATGTAAACCAACGCATTTGGGAACAAAGGCTCAAAGATTTTAACCATAGCCTTCTGGAATAATGATGGAGCTGTTTGTAGACCAAAAGGAATGACCGTCCACTGGAAATGAGCATTTGGGATGCAGAATGCAGTCTTGTACCGATCTTCTGGATGGATGCCTATCTGCCAAAACCCTGCTTTTAAGTCAAACTTTGAGAATACATTGGCTTTGGTCAGATTTGAGAATAGGCAATTCCGATTCTGTAACGGGAACTTCTCATCAGCGAGAAAATAGTTAAGGGGCTTGTAGTTAATAACCAGTCTCATTTTTCCCCTCGCCTGTTCAGATCTCTTATTTACATAGAATGCCTGACTAGCCCATGGAGAATTGGTATCTTCAATAAGACTTTCATCACGGAGCTGTGCTAATTCTCTGGTTGCTAGTTCAAGTTGTTCTGGAGGCATTCCCGGATAACTGGCTTTTGTAGGGTTTATATTTATATCTTTTTTAAAAGGAAGCTGTACAAAAAACTCTGGATTTTTCCAAAGGGGATTTGTGCATTTATGAATAAAATCAGAGTGAGATTCTGCACAACAATCTCTAATTAAAAGGGTATGTATATCAGTAATGGACTCAGTTTGGAAAGACATATTGTAACGAGGTTTGATATAGGGAAGAAAATAAGACTTAAATCTAAGACCTTCAGACTTAGGTATTACTTTCTTCTCCCAAAGCTGTTTAATGATATCAAACCCAATCACAATGTCTTGTTTGGGCAAAGAGGAACCAAGGAATTTATGGGTTATGGAAAGTTCTGGGAAAAATTGTATCTTAACAGGCTTGCTAATCAGTTCTATTGTTAGATTCTCACTGTTAGCAACCTGAAAGACTTCATGATATTTTTTCCAGAAAGAGGCAGGTAAAACTCTAGGGTTGAGGATAGATTTGGATGCCCCTGTATCAATCAAACCAACCAGGGTTATAGGGTTGTCATATTTCTGAGGAATAAGTTGTACCTGCACAAATGGTACAGCAAGAGCAAGACCAATGAACTGAATTCCGAAGATAGGAAGCTGATCTTCATTGATCTCATCCTCAGAAGAAGAGTCTGATTCAGAAACATCTTCCAGGGCAAACAGCGTCTTTTCAGAGGGCTCTTCCTCCTCAGAAAAGAGTGATTCCAGATCCTCATTCTCAAGATCACACTGGGTTAGCTGGAACACCTGTTTGAGTATCTTGTCCCTTTTCTTATGAGGACAATTTCTAGCCCAGTGACCTTGCTTATGGCAAATATGGCACCTGTCTCCTTTTTTCTTTGAGAACTTTCTCCTGAAATATCTCCTTCTCCTCCTGGGTCTCCATTGTTGGTGAAAGTCACGAGGCTTCTTGAATCTTTTGTGATGTTTATGAGACTTTTCTGTGCACTGGCATTTATCTGTCTTGCACTTAATCTGAAGATCCTTCCTGTCACATTCCTTTGAAAATTTTCTTCCTGTCTCCTGGAATTCCTTAAAGAATTTCCAATTATTGCACAGTTTTTCCAGAGCCTTAAAGACGAATTGGTAGATTTCTCCAAGAGAGGCATTTTCCAGTGTTCGTCCTCTCATCTCAATTAGTCTTAAAGCTTCACGACCAAGGGACTCAGGAATGGAATTGATATAGGCTTGCTTCAGATTTGGATTGTCCATACCACCAAGAATATAGAACTTTTGGGACATCCGTTGGAAATGCTTTTCCAGGTCCTTTCTTTCAAAAGAACAGCATTTCATTTTGAAGAACTCCTCCCGTGCAACATCAATATTGTTTTCATGTCTGCCCAGAAACTCAATATAAATAGTGCTCATAAAAGATTCAATATTTGGTGAGTTTCTGGCCTGGATCTGTCTGTATTCTCCAAGAGCATACCACCATTCTTTCAAGGTACCAGTCATTCTAGCAGTAAAACCATTTATAACACTGATAAGATCAGCACCTGGTTTTTGAAGTTCTGTGACACACCAAGACATCATTTCATGGATTCTATCCTTCCACTGAGAAGGAAGGATATCATCAAAAGAGAACAGATGTCCTGAATTGCTAGAATAGGAATAGGTCGGTGGAGGATTCCTCTGTTGTCCTTGTTGACTGGTCTCTGGTTCATCATCAACAACTGGCTCTTGAGAAGTATCTGGAGTTCTTTCTTCTGGAGGTTGATTCATAAAGAGTAACGGGATGTCTTCTGAGAGTTCCTCTGTATCACTGATATCATCTGTTACAAATACTGGCCATGGTCTATTTGGCTTGTTGTCTTCATGGTCAGCAGCCTTCTTGAGATAATCAGTGAGTGGATTTGAAGTAGAGGAATTCTGCATCATGATCTGTGGTTGCTTTGACTGTGTAGGCTCGGCTATGCTCAATGCTGTAGAGGATTGAGGATTGCTTTTCTTTTTATATTCCTCCGGAGAAAAGAATGAAGATGAGTCTCCAAACATCTTTTTGAAATTATCCAGCCCATGAAGTGGTTGTGAAACTACAGGATAAGAAGACACTGCAGGTTGGGGTGTGCTCCAAATAGAGTCTCTCTGGTACTGTTCTTCAAGAGACTTTAATTGGGTTTTAAGTGTCCTGATCTCCTGTTCTTTATGGCTGAATGGCTGAATGGCTGTGAGGCTTGGAGAAGTCTCATGATTTCATTGTGCACCATGTCAATTTTCTCCTTCAAGGCTTGAATTGTTGCTGAAAGTTGGTTATCTATCTTTGCTTCAATCCTCTCCTGGCTTTTTACAATTTTCTGCAGCATATGATTTTGGACTACTGCATTTTCTGACTGCCAGTTGAGGGTTGCTTCAGCAGCTGAAACTTCCATCGTTGATCCATCTGACCTTCGTGTTGTAGGATTCCTAACCTTCCAAGAGTGATTATACTCTGGAGTTTGAATTTCCTTAGAAGGATAATTCAACTGTTGAAAAGAAGAAGAAGTAGGACCAAACATCATGATCTGACTGGGGATTGGATCTTCATCCAAATAATCATCTGGGGGCAACAAAGGAATACAATCATCATCATCCTTGTAGTATTCCTCATCATCGCTGTCTTCATATCCCTCTTGAACTCCCCATCCAGTATGTGTTGTTGGCCATGGTGATGGAGATGGTGGAGTATATTTGACCAAGTAGTCAAACTTGCCTGAAGGTTGTCCTAACGTATCTACAAAAGGGTCATCCCTAGACAATCTTGATGATCTTTGTCTAGGAACTTCAGGGACTTCTGGTGGTGCATAAATAGGACTGCCACATCCATCGAATCCATAGATTGACATCTCAGGACCAATAGAATAGGCAGGATTGAAACAGCTAGGTATCCCGGTTTTTTCTTTCTGCTTCTGGAATTTGATCTCTACTGTTCCGTCCTTATTTTTATGAAAGGATGGTTCAGTAGACTGGATCGGCTTTGAATCCCTGGACGCTTGGTGAGTTTGTTCATAGGCCGTGATCCAAGATTCAGGGATCAACTTCTGCAATTCCTCCTTAGGTAATTGTCTGGGGACATAAGTACAACTGGGTATATCCTTCAGAAAGCCATAACCTTGGTAAGTGAGAGGGTAACTCAATTGAAACCATCTGCTCCTTTTCTGTAGCTGGTAGAAAGTGTTGATCAAAAGCAGAGGCTTGAACATGCTCCTTAACCTGAACTTTAGAAGGAGTGATAAGGCTTTTAACTGTTTTGGTGAAGGAAGACCTGGGTTTTGTAAAAGCATTATAGGGGTTAATGAGAGGCAAATTGGTTAATGGAACCTTTTCATTATCTGGGAGATAGGTAACTTCATAACCAAGACTATTGCCTCTACTTTACGTTATCATAATTCTAGCATAAAATTAGTATTATTCTAATCTATCTAGACTTGAAAATATTGGCCTTTGTTTAGAAAGTGACGTTATATCAAATTTGCAGTTTCTATCAGTAACAGTTTGGGATTCAAATTCAAATATATGGATAATTGAACTTTATTATACCAGAAAGTTATACCTGGATAGTGTTGGTGTCCCACATCGGTAAAATAAATAAGTTGTAATATCTATATATAGTTTTGGGCAATCCTCACCTCATGAGCTAGCTTTTGGGGTTGAGTTAGGTCCAAATTCCATTCTTTAACATGGTATCAGAGCCATCTATTCCCAATATTGGGTTAGCCAATATTGTTGGGCCATCCATTTCATGTTATTCCACACTCCAGATATTCATTTCTGGGCGTGCGCGGGGTGTGTTAGTATCTCACATCGGTGAAATAAATAAGTTGTTGTCTCTATATATGGTTTTGGGCAATTCTCACCTCATGAGCTAGTTTTTGAAGTTAAGTTAGGCACAAGGTCCATTCTTTAACAGATAGCGAATTTTTTTCGTCTAGAAGTTCTACATATAATATGATTTGATTATTTGTATTCGATTTAGAATAAAAATTGTGGTTTTAATCACTTGTCCTATGGTTATTTAGGACTTACTAATATGAGTAGAATTTTTCTACATGTAAAAATCCATGCACAGCATGTTGGTGACATTTTCATGGTTGTTGTGGTCGATCACAGCGAGGGACTCTTAGTGAAACTATTATTTATCACTGAAAATCTTTGAGAACAAAAATTATATTAAAGTTGGTCTTAAAATCTCTTCAGTAACTTGTGTCTAAACTCTGTAATACCAAATGAGAGCTCAGTGATCTTAACAGGGTTGGGTTCCTGAAATAGTGGCTAGTACAGAGAAGTCGTTAAACAAATGGGATGAGAAAAGAGCAGAGAAAAGTGAATTTGAGTTGGATGTGCACAAAGAACTTCAAGAACTCTCTGCAGACATCATATCTCGAACAGCATTTGGTAGCAGTTTTGAGGAAGGCAAGCGCATTTTTGAACTGCAAGAACAGCAAGTCAGCCTTGTTTTGCAAGCATTACGAAGTGTGTATATACCTGGATTCAGGTAGGCCGCAAAGCTTTTGCTAATTGTTCTTCTTTACTAACATTTTGAAAGAAATTTTGTAGTGTCTGCTTAGTTTTTGCTCCTTAATTAAAACTTTAACATGATTATAAGATAATTTTGACCTTCATCCTTGTCAAGCCATATAAATCTTGCATCCTTGATTTATGCTAATCCATTAATGAATTGATTTCTTGCTTGATCTCTACTAATTGTGTGGATGCAGGTATTTGCCAACAAAGAAAAACAAACTGAGGTGGAAACTAGATCAGGAAACTCGACGATCAATTAGAGCATTGATTGAGAAAAATAGCAAAAGCAGAGGAAACCAGAATGCGCTGCTCACATTATTAATGTCTCCATATAAGAACGAGGATGGCGTTGAAGAGAGGCTAGATCTAGAGGAAATTATAGATGAATGCAAGACCTTTTACTTTTCAGGGAAGGAATCAACTGCCAATCTTTTAACCTGGGCACTTCTCCTTTTAGCATCTCATCCAGAGTGGCAGACCCGAGCACGAGATGAAGTTTTCCTAACATGCCGGGAAAATGAAAGTCCCACTGCAGAAAATTTATCTGATCTCAAACTTGTAAGTGGAAGGGTTCAGTTACTTTCAACTTTTCCTTTTTGTTCTCAAAATAAGTTTTACTTCTTTTATGGTTTCCATGGTACAACGGAATAAAAATTCTTTTGTTATGGATAAGCATTTGTGGGCTTCTGCGTTTCTAAGAATGATGGATTCCATACCAAGATAAAAGTTACTTGCCTCTTCACCTCCACAAGGTTGCCACCCTGTGACCTTTTCTTTCTGCACATTTCAAAACTCTAGATTTGGACGATGATGAGAAATACTGTGTTTGTGACAGATAAGCATGATATTGAATGAGACTCTTCGACTCTATCCTACGGCAGTGGCAGTGATGAGGCAAACATCACAGAATGTTAAACTGGGAAGCCTTGATATTCCTGCTCATACGCAGTTCTATTTTCCCATGACTGCTATTCATCATGATGCTGAGATATGGGGAGCTGATGCAAATGAATTCAATCCTCTGAGATTTGCTGGACCTCGAAAGCATTTGGCGTCATTTTTCCCATTTGGGTTAGGCCCCAGAATATGCGTTGGTCAGAATTTAGCTCTTGTTGAGGCTAAAATTGTCCTGGCTATGATCCTCCAACAATATTCTTTTGTGATTTCCCCATCATATGTACATGCTCCAATGCAGTCTCTGACCTTGCAGCCGCAGTACGGTCTCCAACTTCTCTTTAGCAGGATTTTACATTAGAGATATGCAAGATACTCATGTATGCTGTGTACTATGATCATTGTAAAGAAATTGAATTGAATTGGATTTTAGCTTCTATAATTTCTATTGTATCAGTGTATTGTCTGGCACTAACTCAAAAACCAGAAAGTAATTGCTGTTTTTTATATTTATAAGTTAAAAACATTGCCTTATCTTGGCTGCAGAAAGACAACAGAGTTCAATTTGCCAATAGTTGATAGTTGCTGTCCATCATGACACTGAGGTTCGGGGAGAAGACCCAAATGAGTTTAATCCATTGAGATTTTCTTGAGCCCAGGAAGCACGTGGCTACATATTTCCCATTTGGTATAGGGCCCAGAATCCGTGTTGGGCAAAACTTAGCCATGTTGGAAACTAAAATCATCCTGGCTATGATCATCCAGCAGTTTACTTTGGCAATATCCCCATCCTATGTTCATTCTCCTATAATTTCTTGGACTTTGGAGCTCCAATATGGTGCACATATCGTTCTTACAAGGGTCAACTCCAGCTGAAGTCTTCCTGAACAAGTGTGCATGTATACTAATGTCATTTTTTAGGACACATTGTGTAACAGTAATATTGTGTGTGTGTGTGTGTGTGTGTGTGTATTTGTTCAGGGAAGCACACATACCAAGAAATTGTCAAGGTTTGGACTCTAATTTCACATATAGAAGGGTGAGGGTATTGTTCTTGGGCCAAGCCCACTAGATCAATCATATTGCATAATATTTTTACATATATTGGAACTTAATGTTTTGTAATGATATTATGCTTAATTTTGGTACTCATAAAAACATATTTTTGTCTAATCTATGTTTTATAAATGAATGAATAGACTCATGGTAATTGGTAAAATTTTACATGGATTTATGGTATTTTTATTTTCAATAAGTTGCCAAACGTTCAGTGCTCGTCAAAGCATACAAAATGTCATTTTAGAATTCCTCTAACTTATTACTATATGAAATTTCAAATTTTGCAATTATAAATACAAATAATAGAATGTGTTTTTTGAAATTTTACACGAAAATCTTTAGTAAGACACCAATATATTTTTCTCCATTTACTTCATTTACTTATCTACGCATTTTAAGATTTTATACGATATATTTAAACAGTGTCAAATTTTCTTATATTTTCATTCTACACAAACATTAAAGGCATTTCATACAATTGAATGCTTATTAACATTTTTGTATGGACTAAATATCCCTATTTCATTTTCAATAGTATGCATGCAAAATAGAATTTTCATAGCATTGAATATATTCATATATTCAATACAAAACAGTGTGTCGAAGGCCTTCCTTGCATTGTGCTGAAAAAACAATTATTACCGCGAGAAAAAGGTTGTTTTCAAGTACGCACAATGCCTATGTCCAGGCAGAAGTGCTAGTTGACTTTGTTTCTTTTTTTTTTGGCTTATGATAGCAGAATCTTGGAAGAAAAAAAATGTTAATGTTGTTTTTTGTTTTTCTAATATATCAGATTGGCATAAGATCATATTTAGAGAAGGAAATCCGAGATTCAGTAAAGATCTAGATTCAGACAAACGGCAAAAACAAAGAAAACTCAAAAGAATCTGCTTACTCTGCTGACACAAGCTGATGTTGATCATGAAGAAGAGACCCTGTCCGTTGAAGAAGTTATAGACGAATGCAAGACATTCTATTTTGCAGGAAAAGATCCAGTGGCTTCCACCCTGTGAGGAAAGTTACAAAATCAACATCTTCAAGCCAAGTTTTTTTGGTCTCAAGTAAGTGGCAGATACCTGCTTCAATCCAGGCATTAAAACTCTTTGCTGCTCCTTAGCCCTCTTCATCCTGTTCTTCTCCCTTCTCACCTTCTCCCTCTCCTCTTAGACCTTCCTCAAGTTCTCCATCTCTTCCTCCATGAGTTTTCTCTTGTATTTGTTTCTTCTTATACTCCAGCATTGATGTATCCGATTCCTTCACAGAGAAAAGCATGGGTCCAAGCTCAGCCAGCCACTGGGATTCAACTGCTGTTGCACATTGCATATACTCTTTAGTTGTCAAGATCAGTTCATGATATACCACATAATCTGGAGTATAACCCAAGCCATATATAGCACTGCTGGGATGCAAGTGACATGGCATTCCGTTTCTGCAGTTAACATACTCCCCAACCCCCTTGAGTCTTGCAGCATTATGGAAGTAAGCAGAACATATGGCTTTTCTCACGACATCCCAGTCAGGACCACATGACGTGAGAGGAATCTTCAGTGTCTTAAGAATATCCAGTAACTGGGATCTCACCTCACCAGCCTTGCGTAACACTTTGACATGCAGAAAATGGTCGTTGCACCAATCACCCTGATACTGATTAGCTTTCCATTGCTGGTATACATTCAGAAGCGTAAGGAGGTCAGATTCTGGCACAAAGAATTTTTCCCGTGCAGCATCACTCTCCTCTGCCCTATCCTTGGGTCTAAAGAAAACAGATGGCACTGAAAGCATTGATACAATTGTCAGAACCTCATTAATGCATCCCAGCTGCTCACCCATTAAAAGCATCTTAGCAAGAGTAGGATCAAGGGGAAACTCCACCATTTTCCATCCTAGATCTGTCAGATCACCATCATTGTTCAAAGCACCCAACACCCGTAACTGGTACATGGAGTTTAGGATGTTTTCTTGAGGAGGGGGATCCATAAAGTCAAAATCCAACAAATTGTTGATTTTCAGAGACTTGAGCAACAAAACCACGTTGCCAAGGTTGGTCCATTGAATTTCTGGCACAGGACTGGGAAGCATTTCATTTAAATAGGCACTTTCTGTATAAAGCCGATAGCAAGTCCCTGGCCCAGTTCTTCCAGCACGACCAGCACGCAGGTCAGCAGCAGCACGACTAACAGGAAACACCTGGAGAGTATCCATACCCATACGAGGGTTACAGACCTTCGTTTTACCATAACCTGTGTCAATGACATAAAAGATTCCATCCACCGTCAAAGAAGTCTCAGCAATATTGGTAGCAATAATACACTTGCGAGCTCCATCTTCAGCTTTCTGGAATATCTTTGCTTGCAAGTCAGCAGGCAGCTGGGAGTATAGAGGAAGAATTAACAGCTTTGGAGCTTCCTTTTTTGAGGAAATCAGCTGCTCCATGCGTTCTGAGAGTGCGTAACAGGTTGCCTCAATCTCATCTTGATCAGTCATGAAGATGAGTATATCACCTGGAGCACTTGTGATGTGAATCATCATGGCCTGCTTTACTGCAGCTTCAACATAATCCTCACATGGTATTTTACTATACAGGATTTGAACTGGAAAAGTTCGCCCGGGAATGTGAAATATGGGCACGCCCCCAAAAAAGTTGGAGAACTTCTGAGCATTAAGAGTGGCAGATGTCACAATGAGCTTGAAATCACGTCGTCTGGCCACGACTTTCTTGAGGATGCCAAATAGCATGTCTGTGCTTAGAGATCGTTCCTGGGCTTCATCCAGTACAATGACGCGATATTTCTCCAGATCGGAATCTTTTAGCGTCTCCCTCAGAAGCACACCATCAGTCATGTACTTAATAACAGTGTTAGGCCCGGTCACATCCTCAAATCGTATAGCATATCCAACTTTGTCGCCAAGGTCAGTTTCCATCTCCTCACTTACTCTTTTGGCAACACTCATGGCTGCTACACGCCTTGGTTGAGTGCAACCAACAACACCATTGGTTGTGTATCCATCCTCATGAAGATACTGGGTTAATTGCGTTGTCTTTCCAGAACCAGTTTCACCAACCACAACCACAACCTGGTTCTCACGTATCACCTGGAGTAACTCGTCCCTCACAGAAAAAATGGGCAAATATTGCCTCTGTTCTGCTATCGTTTTTGATCTCGCAAACTCACTCACTGCCTCCTCCTCCTTCAAATGCTGTGCAAACTGCGCATCCTCTTTGAAATCAACTTCACCTTGTTCACCCATTGCAGCAATATCTGCATCAATCTGCTCTGCAGTCTTCTCAACACCAAGGATTTCCCCTGGCTTTGAACCAGCAAGCTCCCAAAAGCTCTGTTGTGACTTGTTCATATTGGAGATACACAGGATAATAAATATCGCAGCGGAATAGTAGGATTAAATCTCTTTCTTTATGCAAACTTGACAGGAAGAAAAATAACAAAAAAAAATAACTCAAGTATCTGTATGAGTAGAAATATAGGCACAAATAAGATTAACTTCCACTATAAAAATAATGGGTTATACAAAAAATTCTTCTCTAACTGAACTAGATATTGATACAAAATTCTTGACTTCAAGAAATCAATTTCTTGGCCCTCTCTTCACAAAATTACACACAATTTTGTGGTTATGACTCTTCATAATTTAAGACTAATTGTGACTCAAAACTAAACATAAACTTATCACATATGACAAATATTTATAGAGCACAAAAAAAAAAAAAAAAAAACCAATGCCCTTCAAACAACCTTCATTCTTTGGAAGATAATTGTCAATTTTAATCAAGAATTGTACCTCAATTTTGATTATATTATTGCCACAACTTTAGTCAACAAAGGTGGCTCAATTTTGTTTTGCTATCAACCAAATGCTCCAACCGTTCATTTTTCATCTTTCTCTTTCTTTCTTCTTTCTTCTTTCTTCTTCTTTTTTTTTTTAATTTTATTTTTAAATAATAATAATAATATTGTACCTTTAAAATGACTTTGCTATCAACCAAATGCTCCAACCGTCATTTTTCATCTTCTCTTTCTTTCTTCTTTCTTCTTCTTCTTTTTTTTTAAATTTATTTTTAAATAATAATAATATTTATTATAATAATATTGTACCTCAATTTTGACTATATAATTGCCACAACTTTAATCAACAAATGTGGCTCAATTTTGACTTTGCTATCAATCAAATGTTCCAACCACCATTCTTCATCTTTCTACTTTTTTCTTCTTTCTTCTTCTTTTTTTATTTTATTTTATTTTTAAATAATAATAATAATTTATAAGCAAAAAATCTCAACAATTCTCCCCCTCACACTCATATGGAGCACTTGTTATCCCGGCAATTGATTGACAAAATTCAAAATTTTCTTTTGGCACAACTTTTGTCAACATATCCGATCCATTATCATTGGTATGAATCTTCTCAAGATGCAACAAATTATGTTTCAACGTGTCCCTGATCCAATGATATCTCTTATCAATATGTTTGGATTGCAATGAAAAGAAGAGTTCTTGGCAAGATGCACAGCACTTTGACTATCACAAAATAACTCATATTTATTTTGATAAAAACTAAGTTCCTGGAGAAAATCCTTCATCCATAACATTTCCTTGCAAGCTTCCGTTGCAGCAATAAATTCAATTTCTGTGGTAGATAGCGCAACACACTTTTGTAACTTTGATTGCCATGATATTGTTCCCCCTGAAAAAGTAATCAAATAGCCCGAGTTAGACTTTCGAGAAATCAACATGACTAGCCATATTAGCATCAGTGTATCCAACTAATATAGGCTTAGCAGTTCCAAAACATAAATAAAGTCTGGAAGTATCCCGAAGATATCTGAAAATCCACTTCACAACAGCACAATGTTCCTTTCCTGGATTGGAAAGAAAACAACTAACAACTCCAACTGCGTAAGCAATATCTAGTCGAGTACATACCATGGCATATATTAAACTACCAATAACTGAAGCATATGGAATTCGTTCCATCTCAATCTTTTCTTTCTTAGTAGAAGGACTTTGATCTTTATTAAGCTTAGTGATTAGCAAGAGAAAAACTAATCGCTTTAGCTTTATCCATGTTGAACCTTTGAACTATCTTTTCAATATACTTCTCTTGTGTTAGCCACAACTTCTTGGCAACTTTGTCCCGAACAATCTTCATGCCAAGTATTTGCTTTACTGGTCATAAATCTTCCATGGATAAAGATTTACTCAACTGCTTCTCTAAGTCATCAATCCGAGAAGCATTCCTGCCAATAATCAACATGTCATCTACATAGAGTAGAAGAATTATAAAGTCATCATCAGAGAATTTCTGGTAGAACACGCAGTGGCCAGAAGTTGTCTTCTTATAGTTCTGCTCCCCCATGACTGACTCAAACTTTTTATACCACTGTCTTGGTGCCTATTTTAATCCACATAGACTTTTCTTTAGTCTACAAACATACTCCTTTTTTCCTTTAACCTTGAAACCCTCTGGTTGTTCCATATAAATCTCTTCCTTCAAATTACCATGAAGAAATGTTGTTTTCACATCCATTTGCTCAATTTCCAAATTAAAACTTGCCGCTATACCAAGCATTGTCCAAATAGATGTCATTTTCACCATTAGTAAGAAAATTTGATCAAAATCAACTCCTTTCTGTTGACTAAAACCTTTGACCACCAATCTAGCTTTGTACCGTGGACGTAGATTACGCTCTTCATGTTTAATCTGATACACCTATCTGTTTTTCAAAGCTCTCTGACCTTTACATAGCTTAACTATCTCAAAGGTATTATTTCCATGGAAGGAATTCATCTCATCTTGCATAGCTTCAATCCATTTTTCTTTGTGTTCATCTTCCATAGCTTCTTCAAAACTTTCAAGTTCTCCTTCGTCAGTCAACAATACATATTCATTTGTATAATATCTTGTAGAGGGTTGTCTAATTCTAAAAGATCTCCTTATTGGGATAGAAGAAGCCTGTGGTTCAAGTGGGTGATTATGAATACCGTCATCATCTGGCTCATTCTGGGTGGGAGCATCAACTTTGCCAATACTCTGCTGATTATTTTGAGCCTCATCTCCGACTTGTCTTGACACCATTATTGGAGGAACTACATCAAAACCTGTTGAATCATCATTAGACTTGGAGACTTTATCAATGTCTTCAATGGTCTGGTTTTCAACTAATAGAACATCTCGGCTCCTAATTAACTTCTTATGAACTAGATCATAAAAGCGATATCCAAGATTATCTTCACCATATCCAATAAACATGCACTGCTGTGTCTTGACATCAAGCTTAGACCTCTCGTCTTTGGGAATGTGAACAAAAGCTTTACATCTAAAGATTCGCAAATGATTATAAGAGACATCCTTCCTAGTCCAAACTTTTTCTAGGACTTCCATTTGTAGAGCAACACATGGAGAACTACATGTACAACTGTATTTAATGTTTCCCCCCAAAATATTTTGGCCAGCTTTGCATGTGAAAATAGAAATCTGACTCTTTCAATCAGCACTCTATTCATTCTTCCAGCTACGCCATTCAACTGTGGTATCTTTGGAGGTGTAGTTTGATGCCAAATTCCTTGACTTTGGCAATAATCATAAAATGATCCAGTATATTCTTTGCCATTATCTGTACGGATAGACTTCAATTTCTTCCTAGTTTGTCTTTCAACTGAGGCTTGAAACTGCTTGAACACATCAAGCACTTTATCCTTCGTCTTCAAAGGATAAACCTACATCTTTTTAGAATGGTCATCCACAAACGTTACAAAGTACGAAGCACCACCCAATGATCTTGTCTTCATGGGACCACACATATCTAATGTACTAGTTCCAACATATTTTTCTTTTTGGAAGGTAAGGAATCCTTGAAGGAAACTCTGTGTTGTTTCCTAGTTAAACAATGAGGATATTTCTTCAGGTGCACATTTTTTACATCAGACAAAGCTTTTTTTTTGGCCAGCAGTGACATAGCTTTCTCACTCATATAACCAAGCATTTTATGCCACAATTCAACTGTATTCTCATTCTCTATTGCATTAACTACGCTTTTAAAGAGCTTAGCTGGCAACAAATACAGTGTGGAGCATTTATTTCCTCTAGCCACCATTAGAGAACCTGTAGTGAGTTTCCATTGGCCATTATTGAGGGTATTACAAAACCCTTCATCATCAAGCTTGCTTGTAGAAATCAAGTTCAACTATATATCTGTAATATGTCCAACATCTTTCAAAACTAAATTGGTGCCATTAGATGTCTACAAGGAAATATCTCCAACTCCAATGACTTTAGCATGCCATTGTCACTCATTTTCACAACACCGTAATCTCCCAGTGTATATGATGTAAAAAACTCCTTATAAGAGGTAGCATGAATAGAAGGTCCACTGTCGATAACCCAACTGATCTTCTGTTGAGCTATATTGACAAAGTTATTTTCCAAAAGAATAAGAAATGAATTTGTAACAACAGCAATTCTATCATCATCACTACTATCATCCCTTTTCTCATCTTGATTCTTTTCCTTCTTAAACTTTCGACAAAACTTTTTGATGTGCCCTTTTTTGTGACAGTAATGACACTTGACGTTGGCATATTTGTTGGATTTGCCTTTGCTCTTATCTAGGCTCTTTAAAACCCTACTCTGGCTTTTCCCCCTGGTGATTGCAACTAGGACATCTGATTGAGAAGAATGAGAGGAAGTAGTTCCTTGCGATTTTCGTCTCATCTCCTCATTCAAGACTCCACTTTTCACTAATTTCATCGTTACAACATCATTTGGAGTAGAATTGATCAAAGAAATCTTCAAAATTTCCCACAACTCTGGCAATGATGCAAGTACCATCAGAGCATGTACTTCATCGTCATATTTCATTCCCATGCCAGAAAGCTGGTCCACAATCCCTTGAAATTCGTTCAAGTGATTTGCTAGTGAATTCCCAGCCTGGTATTTCAGCTGCATCAGCTTTGTTAAATAAAATAATTTGTTGTTGCTTGTTTTCGAAGCATATAATTGTTCAAGTTTATCCCACAGAGTCCTGGCATGTGTCTCGCTACAAATATGATTATAAACATTATCTTCAATAAACTGCCGAATAAAACCACACACCTTTTTATGCTCAAACTCCCATTCTTCATCAGTTTTATCTTTCGATTTTTGAGTGCTAAACACCGATAGATACAACTTGTCACAAATAGAAAATCCTTCATTTTATTCTTCCATATGTGGTAGTTGGTGCCGTTGAGACTAATCATCTTTTGTATCCTTCCTTTCATAGTTCTGCATAGCTAGCCTGAAATAATCTGGCTCTAATACCACTTGTTGGGGGATACACACGATAATAAATATCACAACGGAATAGTAAGATCAAATCTCCCTTTTTATGCAAACTTAACAGGAAGAAAAATAACAAAAGAAAATAACTCAAGTATTTGTATGAGTAGAAATATAGGCACAAATAAGATGAACTTCCACTAAAAATAATGGGTAATACAAAAAATTCTTCTCTAGCCGAATTAGAGGCTGAGAAATAAATTTCTTGGCACTCTCTTCATAAAATTACACACAATTTTGTGGCTATTACTCTTCACAATTTAAGACTAATTGCCCACCCAGATTCTAATAAACGGAATATACCAACACTAAGATTAAGATATTCGACTAACTCTTCACAAATTTTGTAACTAAATTGTGGCTCAAAACTAAACATAAACCTATCACATATGACATATATTTATAGAGAAAAAAAAAAAAAAAAACTGCCCTTCAAACAGCCGCCTTCATTCTCTGGAAGATAATTGCCAACTTTAGTCAAGAATTGTGCCTCAATTTTGAATATATAATTGCCACAACTTTAGTCAACAAAGGTGGTTCAATTTTGACTTTGCTATCAACCAAATGCTCCAACCACCATTCTTCATCTTTCTCCTTTTTTCTTCTTTCTTCTTCTTCTTCTTCTTCTTCTTCTTCTTCTTCTTCTTCTTCTTCTTTTTTTTTAAATAATGATAACAATAATCATAGTAGTAGTAGTAATAATAATGATAATAATAATAATAATAATATTATGCCTCAATTTTGACTATATAATTGCCACAATTTTAGTCAACAAAGGTGGCTCAATTTTAACTTTGCTATCAACCAAATGCTCCAACCACCATTCTTCATCTTTCTCCTTCTTTCTTCTTTCTTTTTTCTTCTTCTGTTTATTTTATTTTATTTTTAAATAATAATAATAATAATAATTTATGAACGTGATATCTCAACAGTTCATGCTTTGTTTTTCGTGGATTTCCCTGACCAGGTTTGATCCTTTCCATGATATTATAGCCATATCTGATGTCGGATCTTTCAAAGGCAAATTAGGATCAGCCTGCATAGTGAAAACAACCCTACCGTCGAGAAAATGGGGTTTTGTATCATACACAAAAAGAATAACCTTCCGTTCTTCCTCATCATCAAACTCGATATGAACCTCAGTTCTAATAGCTTCAGATCTCATAAGTTGCTGGTCCTCCCACAGAGCATTATCGGTGGTTAGCTATGATAATTTTTTGCTCTGTGCAAGAGTCATCTTGCTTCCATCTCTCCAGACCAATTTTTTAGCCAACGCTGCCTCTTTTTTCTAGAAAGATGCCTCATCACCAAGAAAAAATGAGGAGCCATCCGCATCATACATAATGCTGCCTTTTTCTCGATCATACCATGCATGATCAGAATTGTACTCCATCTCTAATCGCATACTTTCTGATATCTCATGATCATGTTCTTCAGATATGCTTTCTGGGCCATTTTCTCCATCCTTAGCCAAATGTTGCATGTCCAAAAAGAAGTTAATTTGATTAGACTTCCCACCATATCAAGAACTTGCAAACCTAACAGAGGACCCCAAATGCCCAATTGGTGTGGGGGAAAGAGCAATGTTATCCCAAGGAGATGCTGCAGCAGAAAAACTAGGGGTACGCCATCCCAACCATGGGGAAATGAGTCGTGCATCAAGAAAGGCCCCAACAAGCATGGGGGATGGAAAACGATGATGGTGTCTGCAGCTAGAACTGCGGCCATCATGACGTGGTGTCTCTTCCCATTCCCAACATCCATCATCCCCGTCAGATCTACTAAGTGATCTCATAGACCTATCATATCTACTTCTCTTTCTTCCATAGCCTCAACTGTGTTCTTTTTCTTCATCACCTCGAGATGACTCCTTCTTCCCTATCAGAGCTATGTCTACTTCTTGTTTCTTTATTAGAACTTTTGTAGTATTCATCATCTTCATCAATAGATGCTACATCAGAATCAGCTCTTTCTTTAGGAACCTCAAATTGTTCATCAACCTTTGATTCCACTCGTTTTGCATTCGCAAGGACATCAAGCCCTAAAATCAATTTCCTCTTAGGGGGCTTGAAGAGCACCCGACCTTCCTAGCCACAAACAAAGCCACAGCACTAGACTCCTCCATTAATAGGGTCTCAGTTATCTTCTCTGGATCCAATAACGTACTATATCCGTTTCTCTCTATGTCTGTTTTTATTGTGTTCAATGCTTTTGTAATACCCCTAAGTCTTTGGACGAATTATTATCTTAGAAGTATTATTAATTATAATTCTAGAAGCACTTGAATTTCATTAAGTCTAGGTTTCAATGTTATGGTATCTAGAATAACAGAACGTGCGGTTAGCATAGAGCTTCTATTTTTTGAATAAAATAAAATAAAATGAATACACATGATATTAGATTTTAGCTAAAATCATAAATATAGGTGATATGAAATCTTAGGACCTCCTTTTTCGTATCACTATATTCTCATGTGAAAATTCATCATAGATATTCCCTATTATTTAATTACTAAACTATGGTAATAGTTAGCTAAGATCCAAAATAATAATTAAATTATGAGAAGTTAGGATTTTGGATATTTGGTCATGAACTTGGGAATCTTAGTAATTATCCAATCTTGATAAGTTAAAAATTCTAGGAATTTTAGTAACTATTTAATCCTGATAAGGTTAGGATTTTAAGATTATCTCTGTAGCTTTGAGCTATTGTTATCTGGGATTCACACTGATCCAATCTAGGGGAGTTAGGAATTAGAGTCATCTTCTTATTTTAATAAAATATGAATTCTAGTTTATCCAAAATACCTAACCTAGTAGTATAAATAACCATATAGTAGGAAATAGAGAAGCCAGATGCAGAGGTAAGAGTATGTTTTATATGGGCTTAATGTATTTTTATTTTCAATAAGTTGTCAAACATTTAGTGCTGCAAATGTTGTAATTGGCATAATTTAAGCCTAATTACAGGTTTAAAAATAGAGTAATTATATTTGGATGAATGTCAATTAGGTTGGAATCCAAAGATAATTATAGTGTTAAAATAGAGGAGGAAAAAATGGTTAAGTGCTATGAATTGAGTTGTCCCACATAGGAACTTTGACAAAGTAGAGACTAGCTTGTGCCTTATAAAACTAAGTTGAGGAGTTAAAGGGTTATTTCAACCCTTCACTACTTATCCCACATTAGTTTTATAAAGAAGTGTGGACTAGTATATATTGAACTTAAGAATGAATGCTTGCTAAAAGTGTTCATTAGGGGGTTCATATGGGTGGACCAGACGTGCGCCGCCGCTCGGCCCTGCTCCAGCTCCGGATCCGGACGCGGACGCGGGCGCTAGGGCGAATTGTCTTAGTCTCAGTTTTATCTTTTTAGATGAAATTCAATTGGAATTTTAAAATTCAAACTCTACTTAATCGAACTTGATCGGATATTAAGGGTTCGACCGAGTAATCTCGAATTGGAGATTTAGCCGCTGATAACTAGGGTTTGACCTAGTAAAAACCCTAGCCGTTCTTGATTAGGGTTGGGCCGCCGTTAAAGCCCATAAACTTGTTTAAGGCCTTTAAATGCAATTGGCCCTAATTTCCTCTATAAACAGTCTGCCCTTGGCAGACTTGAGAACACACACATAGAAAAACAAAATATCCTCTATGATATTTGTTATTCTCCATCTTTCCTCTTTCTAATATCTCCCTATTATCTCCCTGTCTTCCATTCGTTCCGGCTATTTGATTCCGGCAATTGAGTTACTGTTCGAGGTAAACGAGACGGAGTGCACCTAATCGTTCTGGACCATCTTATCCTGGGAGGAGCAGCGTTGTACCCCGTTGCACTGATGAGTTGGGGCGTTCGTTTCTTCAAGGCAAACAAAAGAATTTTGTGATTTTGTCTTTTAATTGGTTCTGTTACGATACATGATTTTAAGATAAGTTTCTTAAATTCCTTGTAGTTAAATTACACAAACTGACAGCATTGTTTTATTATTTTTTATGCCTTGGTTGTTATGTAATTTTTGGTTTTCTTAAATCATAACATGTTGAATATATATATGAATTCTGTTATGCCTTGATTATATTGAATATATAATTTGTATCATGCCTATTGTACTGTAATTTATAATTTGATAAAAATGCACGTTTTGCCGTCTTGTGATTATCTGTTTCAACTTTTGATAATCTGGATTGCCTAAATTGTTTTATTTCGTTGCACTGCTGCATGTTGGTAATATTTTGGAAACAACAATCTTAAAGAAACGAATATTGCGTGTGTCATTTATCTGCTATAAACTCTGCTGAGATTTCTGCCTAGATATCCTGTATAGGAATCTTGCCTGAAAAATTTTGGAATTCTACCTAGATATCCTGCTTTAGGATTATCATTCTTGAGAAATATATAATGGGTTCAATGTCTTATGTTGTTGGTGACATAATGTCCGCGAAAGTTGACCTTTTCGGACTGCCGAAAAAATTCTCGGGCCAGTATTTTAAGCGTTGGCAACAACGCATGAAAATCTAGCTGAATATTAAAGGTCTTCTTTTGTTGATTCAATTGACCATGCTAGAACCAACTGATATTGATCCTAAAACTAAAGAAACAGTCGAATGGAAAATAAGGGATCGGATTGTTCAAGGAGTGATTTTGTCAGCTTTGTCTGATACACTCTTTGATGTATACTATTCTGATTCCTATATGACTAAGTCTTTATGGGATGAATTGGATAGGAAATACAATACTAAAGAGCAGGGGCTCAAAAAATATTCGGTTTCCAAATTCCTTAAGTATCATATGGTTGAGGGTATGTCTGTATCTGAATAGACACATGAGCTCATCAATCTGGAGCATTCCCTAGCTGATGTTGATATGAAACTTCCTGAGAAATTTATGGTCATGTCAATTGTCAATAAGTTCCCTAAGTTATGGGAAAGTTTCGGCATGACTTTAAAGCATCAAAAAGGGGAATTGACTGTAGATTATCTGATGATCGCCATAAGCATTGAAGAAGAACACAAAAATCAAACTCATAATGTTCCTGTTGAGTATCTTCCTAAGGCAAATGTGATATTAGGAAAGAAGAAAGTTAACATGAACTCGAACTGTAAGACCATCGATAAAGGAAAAGCCAAAAATAATAAGAAACCTAATGCAAGCAGGCCTTGCTGGAATTGTGGACAAAAGGGGCATTAGGCTAAAGAGTGTCACTCCAAGAAAGCCAAGGTTAAAGCCCAGTGTACTGGACCAATTGTCAAAATGGTTATTGGAGACACCAGCGAAGCTGGAGTTCCTAATGCATCCATTGACAAGTACATTTCTTTCAAACCTGAATTATTGATTGGTTGATAGACATTAGTGCTAATGTGCACGTTTGTGCTGACAAATCACTGTTTGTGTCTTATCAGCCTGTTAGCGGAAGGATGTGACGATGGGAAACTCAAGTGCAGCCAAAGTGTTTGGATAGGACGTGTGGACCTGAAATTTCCTTCGGGCGCATACTGTCTCTGCAAAAGGTGCATCATGTTCCGGTAGTCTGAAGAAATATAATTAGTGGTTTTGTAATAGTTAGGGAAGGTTATGAAATTTCTTTTAAATCGAATAAAGTTGTAATATTACATTACAACACTTTTATTTGTAAAGGCTATCTTTCCGATGGTTTATTTAAGTTGCGAGTTGAGAACATTATTGGGTCTAATAAAATCGAATTTTCTAATTCTCTTGTTATAAATGTTATTGAGAATTCATCTATTTGGCATAGTCGTTTAGGACACTTAAATTTTAGTTCTGTCAAATGAATGATGAACTTAAATCTAATTCCTAAACATGAAATTGAACGAGGTCATAAATTTCAAATATGTGCTAAAGCTAAGCAAGTTAGAAAGCCTTACCACTCGGTTGAAAGGCAAACTGAAATTCTTGACTTAGTGCACACAGATATTTGTGAGTTCAATGAGGTCTTAACAAAAGACAATAAAAGATACTTTATCACTTTTATAGATAATAACAGTAGGTATTGCTATGTCTATTTATTAAAACATAAAGATGAAGCACTAGAAAAGTTTATTATATTCAAAAATGAAGCCGAAACACAAACTGGTAGAAAACTTAAACGGTTAAGGTCATATAAGGGTGGAGGATATGGGTCCAACCCATTTAATGAATATTGCCGTAATTTCGGCATAGTTCATGAAGAAACTGCTCCATATTCTCCCGCTTCGAATAGGATAGCTAAACGAAAGAATAGAACTTTTATAAACATGATTAACAGTCTGCTTTTAAATTCTGGATTGCCCAAGTATATGTAGAGGGGAAGCTCTAAATATGGCTTGCCATATTCTGAATAGAGTTCCCCTAAAACATAAAGAAAGCACTCCATTTGAATTCTGGAAAAGCAGGAAACCTAGTCTAAAATACTTTTGAGTTTGGGCCTATCTTGTAAAAGTTCGAGTCCCTGAACACAAGAGGAAGAAGCTAGGTCCTAAGACTGTTGATGCAGTCTTTCTAGGCTATGTGGAAACATTTGATGCTATGAGATATTTGGTTATTAAATCAAAAATCCCCATCATAAATTCAAATACTATCATTGAATTCTACGATGCTACATTCTTTGAGGACATGTTTTCTATGAAGACTGGGATACCTCAAAATGTTTCTTTAGATTCAACCTTTGAGTTTGCATCGATTCCTGATCATGTGGAAAAGATGACAAGTGTAGGGGCTGGTCCTAGTAGTACCGACACAATTCTTGGAGAATTGGATTAACCCAGACAGAGTAAAAGGACTAGAATCACTAAGGACTTTGGGAGTGACTTTGTTACTTACAATGTCAAGGGTGATCCTATTACCTTCAAGGATGCTATGGCTTCTCCTGAAGCTAAGCATTGGAAGGAAGCCATTAAGAGTGAGATGGATTCTATTGTCTCAAATGGGACATGGGAATTAGTCGATCTCCCTCCGGGATGTACTACTATAGGAAGCAAGTGGATCTTCAAAAAGAAACTTAAGTCTGACGGGACTGTTGATAAGTTTAAAGTGAGGCTAGTTACTAAAAAGTTTAGGCAAGAAAAGGGAATAGATTACTTCGACACCTATTTCCCAGTAGCTCGTTTGACTACCATCCGAGTGCTTATAGTACTGGCCTCCATATATGATTTCCCTATTCATCAGATGGATGTGAAAACAACCTTTCTGTACGGTGATCTTGAGGAAGAAATTTATATGGATCAGCTAGAGGGATTTATAGCTTCTGGAAATGAGTGAAAAGTTTGCAAGCTTGTTAAATCACTTTATGGTTTGAAACAAGCACCTAAACAATGGCATGAAAAGTTTGTGTCAAACCATACTGTCATTTGGCTTCACAGTAAATGATAATGACAAGTGCGTCTACTAAAAAGTTAAAGGTGACAATCATATTGTGTAATGGTTATATGTAGATGACATTTTGCTGATTGGCTCCAACACTGAGATTATCAATGAGACTAAGTGTTTCTTAAAGAATAAGTTTGAAATGATAAATATGGGTGTTGCAAATATGATTCTTGGACTTAAGTTGACTCGTTCAGTTGAGGGTATTCAATCTCACTATATTGATAAGATAATTGAGAAATTTGACTATAGACAAAGCAGAATCGCAAAAACACCATATGATCCTTCAATGGCTCTCTTTAAGAATGAAACTGGTATACCAGTATCTCAATTGAGGTATTCTCAAATAATTGGTAGCTTGCAATATCTTGCTAATGGCTCAAGACCAGATATCTCATTTACGGTCTCTGAACTTTCCAGATATACAAGTTGTCCTAATCGAACCCATTGGGAGGCTTTGGATAGAGTACTTCGATATCTAAAGGGCTCAGCTTCACTAGCCTTGCACTACAAGAGATTTCCTGCAGTGTTGGAAGGGTACAGTGACGCTAGCTGGATAGCCAAAAACTCTGGTAGTAATAGGTGTACAAGGTATGTATTTACCTTGGGTGGAGGCACTGTCCCCTGGAAGTCTACTAAACAGACTTTGGTAATTCAATCCACTTTTGAGGCTGAGTTGTGTGCTTTGGATACTATTAGGACAGAGGCAGAATGGTTGTATGGACTGATGGTACAATTGCCCATGGTAACCAAACATCTTCCAGGAATTGCAGTACATTGTGATAACCAAACCACAATTGCAAAGATTAGAAGTTCAAAGTTCAATCAAAAGACTAAAAGGCACATCCAAGTTAGATTAAAGTCTATAAGGGAGTTAGTGTCTGATAGGGTTATAGCAATTAACTTTGTTAGATCCAAAGACAACATTGCAGACCCTCTAACTAAAGGACTTGATTTGTCCTCAGTTTATAAATTTAGGTTGGGAATGGGACTGGAAACCCATAAGTGATATCCCTGCAGTGACAACCCAACCTACCAAGTGGAGATCCCACAAGGTAGGTTCAATGTGGTATAAAGATGTTGAGTATGTCAACTTGCACCTAAAAATTAGATTAATACTTTGTATCTAGTGTCTCTCCGCTAATTGCATGATAGGTGCTAACTACTGCTGGTATAGTAAGAGTTGGATGAGATAAGAGCAGTGCATCCCTAGAGACACCCAACTAAGTGATTGTAGTCCTTTGGCCGGGACTAAAGGAATTGGGTTGTTCCTTGACAAACATTCATGATAGAGGATTGGGACACATGGCCTTAATGTGTCAACCCTAATGATCAATACATAGCCTTTAGTTTGTTGTTACTGATGGATGCAATCACAATCACGGGTACAAATTCAAGGCTTAGATCCATTTGTCCTGGTGGTGGCAGAAGTCAGATAACTTAGGGAGTGGTTCAAACCAGAAGGTACCATTTCTTAAAGTAAGCTATGTTGAATTTGATAGTCATTATCTATAGATTTGTGGGGGATTGTTGTAATTGGCATAATTTAAGCCTAATGACATGTTTAAAAAAAGAGAAATTATATTTGGATGGATGCCAATTAGGTTGGAATCCAAAGATAATTATAGTGTTAAAATAGAGGAGGAAAAAATGGTTAAGTCCTATGATTTGAGTTGTCCCACATAGGAACTTTGACAAAGTGGAGACTAGCTTGTGCCTTATAAAACTAAGTGGAGGAGTTGAAGGGTTATTTCAACCATTCTCTTGTCCCATATTGGTTTTATAAAAAAGTGTGGACTAGTATATATTGAACTTAAGAATGAATGCTTGCTAAAAGTGTTCATTAAGGGGTTCATATGGGTAGACTACACGTACGCCTCCGCTCGGCCTGGCTCCAACTCCGGATCCGGATGCGAGCGTTAGGGCGAATTGTCTTAGTCTCAGACTTATCTTTTTGGATGAAATTCAATTGGATTTAAAATTCAAACTCTACTTAATCGGGACTTGATCGGACATTAAGGGTTTGACTGAGTAAACCCAAATTGGAGATTTAGCCGCTGATAACTAGGGTTTGACCTAGTAAAAACCCTAGCCGCTCTTGATTAGGGTTAGGCCGCCGTTAAAACCCATAAGCTTGTTTAAGGCCTTTAAATGCAGCCGGCCTTAATTTCCTCTATAAATAGTCTGCTCCTGGCAAACTTGAGAACACACGCACAGAAAAACAAAATATCCTCTCTAATATTTGTTATTCTCCATCTTCCCTCTCTCTGATATCTCCCTATTGTCTCCCTATCTTCCATTCATTCCGACTATCTGATTCTGGCAATTGAGTTACTGTTCGAGTTGAACGAAACGGAGTGCACCTGATCGTTCTTGACCATCTCATCATGGGAGGAGCAGCACTGTACTCGTTGCACTGGTGAGTCGCGGCGTTCGTTTCTTCAAGGCAAACAGAAGAATTTTGTGATTTGGTCTTTTAATTGGTTTTGTTACGATACAGGATTTTCAGATAAGTTTCTTGAATTCCTTGTAGTTAAATTACACAAATTGACAGCATGTTTTATTGTTTTTATGCCTTGGCTGTTATGTAATTTTTGGCTTTTCCTGAAATCGTAACATGTTGAATATATATATGAATTTTGTTATGCCTTAATTATACTGAATATATAATTCGTATCATGCCTATTGTATTGGAATTTATAATTTGATAAAAACGCACGTTTTGTCGTCTTGTGATTATCTGTTTCAACTCTTGATAATCTGAATTGCCTAAATTGCTTTATTTCGTTGCACTGCAGCATGGTAATATTCTGGAAACAACAGCAAAGCATACGAAATGTTATTTTAGACTTTCTCTGACTTATTACTATATAAAATTTCAAATTTCGCAATTATAAATATTGGTAATAGAATATGTTTTCTGAAATTTTACACAAAAATCTTTAGCAAGACACAAATATAATTTTTTTTCCATTTACTTATTTATGCATTCTAAGATTTTATACGACATATTTAAACAGTGTCAAATTTTTTCATATTTTCATTCTACACAAACATTAAAGGCATTCATACAATTGAATGCTTATTTACATTTTTGTATGGACTAAATATCCCTATTTCGAAAGTATGCGTGCAAAATAGAATTTTCATAGCATTGAATATATGCAGAACACTGTGTCAAAGGCCTCCCTTGAATTCTGCTGCCCCCACCAAAAAAAAAAAAACTAAAAAAAAAGGGTTACGAGGAGAAAAAGGTTTCTTTGAAGTATACACAATGCCTATGTCCAGGCAGAAGTGCTAGTTGACTTTGATTCTTTTTTTCATTTATGACAGCACAATCTTGGAAGAAAAAAAAATGTTTAATGGTGCTTTTGTTTTTTTCTAACATACCAGCTTGGCATAAGATCATATTTAAGCAATATGTTTTCATTTATTTAAGGGGTTTGGTTTCCTATCAGCATCAGATGTGGATCAGACAGAAAAAGTCTTGCAGTTCAGGTACTTTGATCTACTCTATATCTCCCCTTTATCTTTTCTCCACCTCCATCAATTCTGCAGCCATGCATATTCTAGTTGCTCTTCTTTTGCTACTGGTTTTAATCTACCTTGTGAAGTTAGCTTACACAATCATCTGGCTACCATGGAGAATTGGAGAACACTTCAGTAAACAAGGCATCAAGGGCCCTCCCTACCGTCTGATATATGGGAATTCAGAAGAGATCAAACAGCTGATAAAACAGGCTTCATCAAAGTCAATTCTGTTCTCTCACGATATACTGCATCGCGTGTCCCCACACTACCACAAATGGTCAGCCATGTATGGGAAGACATTTCTATTCTGGTTTGGATCTAAGCCTCGGCTGATATTTTCTGATCCTGACATGATCAAAGAGCTTATGGTCACTAACAGTGGCTCAGTTGTTAAAGATGCATTTAACCCACTGTCGAAGCTGCTATTTGGACAGGGACTTGTAGGTTTGGAAGGTGATAAATGGTCTGTTCATAGAAATATCACAAGCCAGGCCTTCACCATGGAGAGAGTCAAGGTTATTCCTCATCCTCTCTCTTTGGCATGCACATCCGATTCATGTAAAAGAATTGAGTCTAGAATGAGTATGGTTCTTAGATTTGATTGATCTAATCTCACTATTTTCCTCACTATGATTGTAGTTATGTTTATGTTATATTTTTTGCATCCTGATGCATAGCTTAAGTTTCATTTCATCTAACAAGTTTGGGTAAACTTATAAACTCCTCAAAGCATGTTGTTTGAGAGCTCATAAGATAAGTGTCTACAAGCAGGATCGTGTAAGTTCTTTTGATAAAAAGTAGGAGTTCCTTATGTGTTTTTTAAAATTTTAACAAACTCCTTTAATTTAATCATATTAGTTACAAAATTATCATTACTAATGTTTTATAAGATCCAAAATCTTATTTTATACAAACAGTTCAGAGGCTTATTTGTAAAATAAGATTTAATATATTATAAGCTTTAATAACATCTCATAATAACACCCCATCTACCTTTAACTCTTGGAAGTTTTATGGTACATATGCTTGATTGTTTTGGACTAAAAGCTGGTAGTCTTTTCTTTCTATTCAATAGTTGTTTACAGTCCTGAATGATTTCAAACTCCATTATTTGCTTCACAGCTTAAAACATTTCTCTCAAAATGAGCTGACTGTTATAAATAATTCCCTCCGAGGTCTTTTCATGGTTTTTGTCTGTGGACAAAGAGTAACAACAAGACCAATTTCAGGCTTGGGTGCCCGAAATTGTGGCTAGCACTCTGAAGGAACTCAAGAAATGGGAAGCAGAAAGTGGAGGAAGAGATGAATTTGAAATTGATGTGCACAAAGCACTTCATAAATTCTCTGCAGATATTATATCTAGGACAGCTTTTGGAAGTAGCTTTGAAGAGGGCAAGCGCATTTTTGAGCTTCAGGACCAACAGGCGGTGCTTGCTTTGCAGGCTAAACGAAATGTTTATATTCCCGGCTTTAGGTTAAATCCCTTTTTAACTAGTCCTTTTTTCATGTTGGAATTCTGAGCAGATCATTTTCATTCCTATGATGATTGATTATCTAAAAGTGCCTAAAAGTTTCAGTTTGTTTGCACTTGTACATGAAGACTTTGTTTGAAGAGGAAGTGAGAATTATTCAGAGGATTATTATCAAGACATTCAGGAACAACTAGATGTTTGCTTGTTTAAGACACAGAATGCCATGGATTATAACAGTAGATTAACATCAAACTGGACTTTTTCTTGTTGATCTCGACATTTATGGCTAAATGTTGCTGTTATATACAGGTTTCTACCTACTAGAGAGAACAGAATGCTGCACAAAATAGAGAAGGAAATCCGAGATTCGGTAAGGATGTTGATCAAGACAAACAGCAAAAACAAAGAAAACTCGAAAAATCTGCTTACTCTGCTGGCAAATGCCAATGTTGATCATGAAGAAGAGGCGCTGTCCGTTGAAGAAGTTATCGACGAATGCAAGACATTCTATTTTGCAGGAAAGGAGACTGCCGGCAACATTTTATCATGGGCACTTGTCCTTCTAGCAATGCATCCCGAATGGCAAAACAGGGCTCGTGATGAAGTTTTTCGTGTTTGCTCCAATGAGCTTCCAAATGCTGAGAATCTAACTGAATTTAAGACACTAAGTTCAGTTTTTTTATTCATGATGTCTTAAATGTTGGACTTCTGGGACAAACTTTAGCATAATACTGTAATATAACCTTTTCAACAGGTTACAATGATACTCCATGAGACGATGCGACTCTACCCTCCAGTCGTGATGCTGATCAGGCGAACGACGACGAACATAAAGCTGGGCAGGCTTGATATACCAGCTAACACAGAGATCAATTTGCCAATAGTTGCTGTCCATCATGATACTGAGAGTTGGGGAGAAGATGCAAATGAGTTTAATCCATTGAGATTTTCTGAGCCCAGGAAGCATTTGGCTGCATATTTCCCATTTGGTATGGGCCCCAGAATCTGTGTCGGCCAGAACTTGGCCATGGTGGAAGCTAAAATCGTCCTGGCTGTGATCATCCAGCAGTTTTCTTTGACAATATCCCCCTCCTATGTGCATTCTCCAATAATTTCTTGGACTTTGGAGCCCCAATATATTGCAGATATCATTCTCACAAGGGTCAACTCTAGCTGAATTCTTCCTGAATAATTGTGCATGTATGATGGTGTCATTTTTCAGGACACATTGTGTAACAGTAATAGTGTGTGTGTGTGTACATATGTATATATATTTGTTCAGAGAAGCACGCATATGAAGAATTCGTTAACGTTCGAGCTCTAATTTTACAGATATATGAGTGAGAGTATTGTTCTTGGGCCAAATGCCCATTAGACCAATCATATTGCATAATACTTTTACACATCTTGAAATTTTATGTTTTATAATGATGTTATACTTAATTTTGGTACTCATAAAAACATAGTTTGGTCGAATCTATGTTTGATAAATGGATGAATAGACTCATGATAATTGGTAAAATTCTATATGGGTTTAATGTACTTTTATTTTCAATAAATTGCCAAACATTCAATGTAGGACAAACCATACAAATTATCATTTTAGAATTCTTTTAATTTTTCATTGTACGAAATTTCAAATTTCGCAATTAAAAATACAAGCAATTGAACATGTTTCCTAAAATTTCACGCAAAAATCTTTACTGGGACACAAATATATATTTTTCCATTTGTTCATTTAAGTATTCTAAGACATTATACGACATATTTAAATAACGTGGAATTTTCTTATATTTTCATTCTACACAAACATTAAAGGCATTCATACGATTTTTTGTATGGACTAAATATCCCTATTTCGATGGTATGCGTGCAAAATAGAATTTTCATAGCATTGAATATATTCTTATTTTTGTTACTTTTTCAAGATCTATTTTAGTAATTTAAATTGTGATATATAGGAATTAGATATGTAGGAAATTGTATGATAGTACATTAATTTAATGCCTTAGTGGTTGGCCCAACCTTTCACAAATTATATGTATGGACATAAACATATTTGTTCGCTTTTCACTTTCATAGACATAAATGTTTTGACAAGAGTAGTTCTCATATGACTTTCCATTTTAGTTAGGACTTTCTATTTTGATTTTGGCAGCAATAATACTTAAATTCGTCGTCAGATAAAATTTTTTAAATATTTTTTAATTTAAGATTTCATTTAATATTTGACATCATAAATATATGTTAAATATATTAGAAATATTTTTTTGAATATATTCTTTAATCTAAACAAAACTTAATTTGAAATAAAAAATCACAAGTCTATGAAGGTAGGTTCGCCAAACTATTTGGTTGATGATAACAAGGTTGACAGTTAAGTATGATAATTAATTGATTCCCACATGAAAAATGTTGTCTACCCTATCCAATTCCCTAGTCCCACGAAGTTGGACAAAACATGGTACATTTTTTACTCACCAAGTTTATTTACTATGACAAAATTACCCCTGACATCATTTGTACATGACCAAAGAAAAAAAAGATGAAAATTATATTCTAAGACAAAATTATCACTAATAATTTTATTCCTTCTCTAATTTGGAAAAGACAAGGTTAAGAATCATACAACAAAACAATTTATGCATATACTAGGACTTTATGGTGGGTGAATATACTACTAAAATAAAATACAAATTAGACTATAAAATAACTAGCAATTTTGCGAAAATGGATGGAGTTTTGAAATTATAACCCGATAAGCATTCAAATTCCAATGAATTACACTTCTTGTTGGATTGTGATTCTTTATTATGAAGGGCAATTTCGTATCTAAAAAACCAGCATATGTTCGGTACGATGCATCGAAAAAAAAATTAATATTAAAATAATTTATTTTATAATTTTTTTTTTTACTTCATGTCATCAAAAATGAATTATAATTATTTTTAGTATTTAAAGAAATAAAATATATTACTAATTAAATAAAATAACAAGAATATTTTAATTTAAAGATATTATATTTGAAGATAATTTGTACTTAAATATGCTGTGGAATATGAAGAATTGCTAATTCTAAGTTTATAAATTATAAAAAAAATTTGAAAAAATAAATGAAAGAATTAAAAAAATAAAAGTAGAGTATAATATTTAGCTAAATACGTCTTTTAAATTAGATATATATTTACCCATACATATTTTGATATAATACGTAAGTAAATAATTATTTTAAAAACATAAAGTTCTTTTATATGATTTCTTAATGATATGAAAGTTACAGTTATAATTTTCATACTTTTGAGATTTTTAAATGTTAAGTGCTTTTTTTTGTTAGGGTAAATATATAAACCCCTTTATACTTTGTCTATGAGAATAACTTACATCAAATTATTGTTTGATAACTAATTTAGTACGTAGCTTGTAATATGCAATTTTTATAAACTAAAATATCTCCTAATATTCTATATAACCTTGATAAGTAAAATTTATTTATATATGTAGTTATTTTATTATTTTTAAAATTATGAAATAACATATATCATGTACATGAATAAAAAAATAAGTAAAATTTCAATATTCAATTCAAGAGAAAATATCACTCTCTCATATATAAGTTTCTTTTATAAATATATAAATATGTGCATTAAATGAATACTTACTTTCAGTCAAACTTTTGTGATACAACGTCATTAATCCATGTAAAAATATTTTTTATGAATTATGATAAGCAAAAATGTTAAAATAAAGTGGGCGATATCATTATAAAATTGTTTAACTAAATATATTGAAAAGTATAAAAAATGATATTATTTGCTATTTAAATAGTCATTTATCAAACTTTTGAAAAATTTCAATTATGTCAACTATATATGTGTCCCACATAAAAGAACTTATTTCAAATAATTGAAAATGAGTTCTTTATTACATTACTAAAAGCTAAAGTTATTTAAATTAATAATATAAAAATAAAGTTAAAAGTTTATAGTTTTATAGTTGCTGCAGGAAATAACTTTTTATATTTGAAATATTTTTTAGATTAAATTATTTGTTAAATCCTCTCTCTCTCTCTCTCTCTCTCTCTCTCTATATATATATAGTTCATAGTTCTATCTAAAAATATTTTACATACCTAAAAAAAATTATTTTAAAAATAATTAAAATTTGAAGATTTTGATAAATTGAGCTCATACATATCAATTAATTTATAATTATTCATTTTTCAAACTTCTAATTCTTCAATAAAGATTATGAAATATTATTAAATATATTTTGAATTTCGGATGAAAAAAAATTAGAGAGAAAATACAATCATATTGGTTAGAAATAATAATCAACTAATAAAAAATTTTCAATTGAATTAAAATACTCAAATTCTAAGAATTAGCTATTTGGCTAAAATTGCATTTGAATCAAAATTGCATAGTTATGAGTCCCACACCGCTGTGTTATATATAATAATATAGATACTTTATTCTTTACTCATAATTTCTCTCTACATTTTTCTTAAAACTTGTAAAATATTTGATAGTGATATGAGAAGTGTGAGAAAAGAGTGCTTCAGAGTAGTTCAAAGCTATGGAACATGAAATTCATCTACTTGATACTGCATAGGCGAACTTGATTCGAGTTGTTATTAAAAGTTATGCTTACTAAAAGTTAATTTTAGTCCCCTCATATTAATTTGTCTGCATGATTTTCTTACGTGCATTATCAAATTTATAAGCTTGTTCAAAATGCCTCTTACATTAATAAATATTGATTATAAGCTAGAATGCTAGATAATAATTAAATTATAAGATTGTTAACCTATTTCTAAGGAAAATTTGTAAAGTTCCATCATATATTGTTCATATATTAATTCCAAGATATAAAATTAGCAACAGGGGTAAAATAGTCACATGCTCTATGCTAACATTAGCACACACATCACAGGTACATAGCAAATATATATAATCCACCCCAATCCAAAGCGCGAACGTGGATTCAGATGTTAATGAGTAAACCCTAAAAAATCCAGTTCCCAAATTAGTCAAATCAAATTTGGGTGTTTGTTTGTGGCCGGGTTGGGGTGTTCTGAGGTGAAGCCTATCGCCCCACCATCCTCTTTCTGGGAAGCTTCTGGACTTGCCGTTTCGGCAATCCCAACAGCCATCCCTGAACGGCCCCCCCATATCTTTGTGAATCAAATTTAACCACGAGCCCTGAAATTATTCTTGCTTTTATTTAACGTTTTCTGCTTCACTGGCGGTCGTTAGGGATTCTACTGGGTCGCTCTCTAGTTCCCCGAGAATAGTAAAGGTGCGGTTGTTTTGCCCTTTTGGTAATTTTTGATTGATGAAGGCGTGGTTTTTCTTTGTAGATTTGTGCTTTTGAGCGTTTCTGATTCGGGCGCGGGGCTCGGGGTGTCCTCTCTTTTGTCTGAGTTCTTTTCTTTGTATGATTTTTGGGTTGGTGGCGATGGTTAGTTCTTCGTAGGATTAGTATTTTGTTTCCCTCTTTGAAGTCATTTTTCTTTTCTGTTAAGATACAATTCCAACGTGTTTTATTTATCATCATAGATTAGTATTTTGTTTCCCTCTTTGAAGTCATTTTTCTTTTCTGTTAAGATACAATTCCAACGTGTTTTATTTATCATCATAGATTAGTATTTTGTTTCCCTCTTTGAGTCAATTTTCTTTTATGTTAAGATACAATTCCAACGTGTTTTATTTATCGTTTACTCTTGGGAGGGAGATGGCGAATGCATTGAATATTGAGAGATATTAATTATTCTATTCACAGATACTTTGATGTACCAAAAAGTTTATTTATTTTTTTAATGTAGCGCACCTTATGTAGAAAGAGTAACTCTCAACTTGTACTACATGTAGTTTTTCCTTTTTTGATCAAATAAATGATTAATAGTAGTGATACTTGTACTTCACAATTGCGTTTAGTAATTTATTTTGGTGCCAAGTGAGACTCAGCTGATATGAAAATGGAAATCATATCTTCAATTTTATGAAAACTTGGTTCTGTTGAAACAATCCCATATAAAACTTTTGTTCAGAAGCAAAGTTTTGAATGGTTTTTTATTGAGTTGTATCCTCATTATATTTGCCCTTCACACTTTGTGATTTAATTTGTCAGATTTCTTGTTCCTGTAGCATGTATTGGAGAAGAAGGGACTCCTGGTTGTGTGATTGTGAATAGGTGCTTTGGGAGTTATGAGATTATCTTTTGTTTATGGTATTTGTGGTTGTGCCCTTTGTTACAAAAAGCTATCAGATTTGCTTCGCTTGAGCCAGGGAAATGCCATCTAATTATTTCTCAAGACTGCGTGGTGCAATCCGGCAAGGAGTCTGGGGATCGATATCTGGGAAAGAAACTGGAATCCAAGATCAGGTAGATGTTCTTATTGGCCAAGGGAAGTTATTGCGTGGTAGCTCAAGTCTTTTACATTCCCTTCCATCTGGAACATTTATCGACTTGCATGCATTTGTTCGGCCTGGCACTGTTGCCGCTGCTCAAGCAAATTTGCATTTAGCCAGTCAAAGGAAGAACCTTTCAGTTGTTGGAGCATTTTCTCGTGCAATTTCTATACCATCTGTGTCAGGGCCTACATTTCAGGTGTGTGGGTATCATATTGATTGTTTGCTATCAGAGCCTAGCCGGGTTTTAGGACTTAAGGACCAAAAGGCACTTATGGCTGTCTGTGGGTCTAGATCAGCTCTGACTGACCGCTGTATGAGTAATTTGACTTATAGGTCTGCTCAACCTGGTATAGCTGCCTATCATTCTTTTAGTTCTTACAGCAGAAGTACATCTGAAAATTGTAGAAAAGCTACCATGAATTTGAGAAATAAAGAGCAGCCCAATAACTTCTTGCTCTATGGATATTTCATGTATAATGTTGCAAAGAGAAAGAGCAATGGCAATCCATTTCTGGGATTTGGTTTTGAGGGTTTTCATAACTCATCACCTGCATATTCCTCTGCTGGCACCGCACAAGATGTATCCTTTGATAACTCTATGAAGGAGGACCAACATTTAAGTTCTGCAGATTCTTCTGAGCTGTAAGTTCCTGTCACTTTGTCAAAATTTTATATTAACAGAAAATTTATCTAAGAAATATTTGATTGGTGAATTATTTCTTTCCAAACTGGATTGTTGTATGCATTGTTCTGCTTCATTTATTTGCTGGTGCCCTTATAACTTTAGCCTTCTATATATAATTAGATGTTAGCTTGGACTTGTGTTGTAATCGCACACTTTGACTTATGCAGGATTGGTAGCTATTATAAAAAAATCCATTGTCATGTCTTCCCATTGGCCTCATGCATTGACCGTTTGAAGTGCGTAACAATATTTCCCTTTTTCTGTCTTTTTGCCATACTCATACTGCTCTAGCTCTAATGATGACTGGAAACCTCTCTTCTACCATACTTGTGGGTGTCAATTTGGGCTAGAACTCATGGGCTCAACCCAATTCACATGGTTTTGGGTTGGGTTGGGTTGGGCTCAACGTTTCAAAAATGGGTTTAAGCGGATTGTATCAAATTTGGGTTCAAAATGGGTTTTAAGTGGATTTAAAATGGATTTAAGTGGGTTCAAAATGAGTCCATTCAAAAAATTTAAGTAAAATTTAATAAATTCAATAAATTTAATTTTGAATTAATAATAAAAAAAATCTTATTTTGTTCAATTTTTTTATTTTTGTCAAAGTCTCGAATTTTTGGATTATTATTAATTTCAAAATTAAAATATACATCTTGGGCTTTGTACATATTAATGAATTAATTATCTAAAATTAGGTGCATATAATTTGAAGTCTTAATTTGAATTGAATTATCTTGAAATGAAACTAAGTGTCAAGCGCTAAACTCGTGTGCACAACATTTTAAAATATTTACCTAAACTATTATTCCTTTGAATGTCATATCTTCTTGACAACTAGCTTATATATTTGATTATGAAGCATAATATAGCTCAACAAATTGATACTATTCGTAGTACACAATATATAACAATTGAAACTAGCACCCACCCATATGTGAATAATTCATAATTAATTTTGTCATGAAAAAATACTACTCATAATTAACTTTTAATGCGATTGATTATTATAATATGGATTAATAAAATAAGTATATAATTTAATAAATCATCTCATTATATTGTAAAATTGTATATTAAATAGAGTGGAGAAGGTATTTTAATATTATTATGGTCTTTTGAATTAATTTGTCGGAATAAATAAATTAAATCAATTTTTTTGTTTTCTATTGGAACCATTTTAAACCCAACCCCACCCCAACATTCCACCCCCCCACCCACGAACAACTCAACCCATTTTGAACCCAATCCACCCATTTGCCACCCATAACCATACTCACACTACCCAACCCTCTTTCAACTCACCTATCTCAACCCATATAGAACCCAACCCACCCATTTGCCACCCATAACCATACTCATACTGCTCTAGCTGTAATGATGACTGGAAGCCTTCTATAGCACCTCTCTTTTCTCCTTCCCTCCACCTTCATTTTGACACATGCTTATTAGCTAATAAGATGTGCTCCCACCTTTTATTTCCTTGTGAGCTACAACTTCCAGGCATTCATCATGTCTGGGACCTCATTCTTCTCATTTAAGCTTAGAGTTGCAAGCAACTTTTTATTTCAAGAATTTCTTGAACAGTTTATTATGGCTAACTAATTCTATTAACTTAATTAGGTTCTTTTTGGCTTAAGCAGATCTATATTTTATATTTCTATGAAGTTCTAGAAACTTGCATTAACTGCTTCCTTACATTGGGAAATTGTCTGTACATGTTTCAATTAATTAGTCCTGCAATCCTTGCCAAATCATAAATTAACCAGCAACCGGCCGTGCTGTCCTCGTCAAACTCCACCTAGAATTTCATCAAATTAACAACATAATTTGAAAACTTCCCTACATTGTGGCATGCCTTGATGATTGTATTTGTGGTTGGTTGCAGGAATATCCCTATTGACAGAAATCTGAAACTAAATTCAGGATCATGTTACCTGCCCCATCCTGACAAAGAGGAAACTGGTGGAGAGGATGCTCATTTCATTTGTACAGATGAACAAGCCCTTGGTGTAGCTGATGGTGTAGGTGGATGGGCTGATCTGGGCGTTGATGCAGGGCAATATGCACGTGAGCTTATGTCTAATTCAGTTAATGCAATTCAAGAAGAGCCAAGGGGTTCCATTGACCCTTCCAGAGTCCTAGAGAAAGCCTACACTAGCACAAAAGCAAAAGGGTCATCGACTGCTTGTATCATTGCCCTCACTGATCAGGTATGTTGTCGTCAATATGTACTTCTATATGATACACATGCTGAGCGACGACATTTAGTTATCATGCTTTACTTGTTAAAATTTGCTAGTGCTTAACCCCTCCGAAGGTTATTTGGGAATATTTTTGAGCTCTAATCAGTCCTGTTTTCTTAAACATCCGCCTTTAAAAAAATTGCATGGGTGTAGTGCTATCAATTTAGTGTGGTTTGATCAATCATGGTTCTTTTTCTGTGCAGGGTCTCCATGCCATTAATTTAGGGGATAGTGGGTTTATGGTGGTTAGAGATGGATGTACAGTTTTCAGATCCCCTGTTCAGCAGCATGATTTCAATTTTACTTTTCAGTTGGAGAGTGGGAATGCTGGTGATTTGCCTAGCTCTGGACAGGTTGGTTAGCCTCTTGTTCCTTTGCGCTTACTCTCTGCCTATTGTTATGTGATGTTTGTGGGTAAGAATAACCAGCATATTGCAAAATGCACTTTATTTTTCTCAATGATGAAAATTATAGTTTGCTATATTTATTTATGTGGGATGTAACAGGAATATCAGTTGAAGTGACTGGACGAACAAAGTTGTCTAGGAAGTGTATTATTCTGATTGTTCTGCTGTCTAATTGGTCTTGAAGTTCAGAATGTCTTGCAATTTCTTACATTTAATCCAGAAAAATTGCCATGGACCTATCCTATCAGGAAAATTAATTTTACCCATGATATGATTCAGTTATACTGCCTAGTATACTTTATTGAACTCTGGGTGTTTCACAGATAATTGACAGCTGGGAAAATTGTATTTTTAGTCCCGCAATATAATTGTGTGCGCACTGTTAGTCCCAGAAATTGGCATTTGACCACTTTTAGTCCGAATTTCATAATTTTTTTAGCATTTTCGGTCCCATGCTGTTAAATGTTGACGGAAACTGTTGAATGTTAATGGATACCGTTAAAATAAATATGACTAATTACCTACAGACCCTAAAAATTTCATTTATTTATAAAAGCACCACACAATATAAAAAGGCCTTTTAACCCTTACTAAAAGAATTTAAAAAAAAAAAAAAAACCAGCGAAGCGGCCAGCGGCTGCATTTTTTTACGAATTTATTAACTATTAATTTAATATTATTAAGTATTATGTAAGTATTATTATTAAGTATTAATTTAATATTATAAAAAATAATTAATTTTTTACTTATTTTATTTAATTAAAATTATTAAATTATATTATTTAAAATGATTTAAATTGTATTAGAATTATTTTAAAATGATTAAAATTATCAAATTACGTATTTAAAATTATTAAAATTTTGTTGTTAGTTAAATTATTAAATTATTTTAGATATATTTATTATTTTAATATCATGAAGTATGTAATTTAAAATTATAAAATTATATTATTAGAGATATGGATTTAATTTTTATTTTTATTTTTCTAATTTTTTACTTTTTTATTTTTCTATATTAAGGTTTATTAAATTTGATCAAATTTTTATTTTTCAGTTCAACTTGTATATAAAGATTATTCAATATTTAAGAAATTCTTTTAATAATAAAATATTTTTAAACTTATTATGAGTAATTTAAACAATGTTAAAATTACACCCAAATAATATGAAAAATATTACAAATAGGTTCAAGGGCATTTTTATCTCAAAAATAATCAAAACATTTATTATATGAGATTTTAAAAGTTTCACATAAATTTTCGAATGATGTCAACAAATTTATTAATAGATATTAATGGTTCTTCAAAAATGTTTGACCGAGCGGAATAAGGGGCTCAATGTAATTTCTTTGGGTTTATTAGTAAATAAGTGAAATCTTAGGGGTTTCTATATAATTAACCCAAATAAAAAGTTTAAAAATGTTAGTGATTTTTTCATAAATAAGTCAAAGTTGTGGGTTTTTTTTAATGAATATTAACATTTTCTGTCAACATTTTACAGTGTTGGGCGAAAGTGTTAAAAAAGTTATGAAATTTGGATTAAAAGTGGTCAAGTGCCAGTTTCTGGGACTAACAGTGTGCACACAGTTATATTGTGGGACTAAAAATGTAATTTTCCCATTGACAGCTACATTGTGCCTTGTAATGCACTTTCAACTTTTGCATTTTGACTCTCACCATGATTTTCCGTTGTGTTACTGTTGGTTTGATATTAGTGATGGATATCACTAGCTTGCTATGTATGCTACTTTACGCCCAGCATCATATAAAGGTTTGAGCAATGTTCTTCGATTATCACCAGTGCAAGCATCTGAGACGTGAATTGTTCATTTTGAGCATGTTCCTCACTCCCAGTTGGGAATTTATCACTTTCCAGTGTCATAAATCCACTTTCATGCCCAAGTATCTTTTAGCAACCCTGTTATCCTGGAAATTAGATGCCCTACCTCTTGTTTGACATATCTGCAAGACTGGTTGCTCACACCATATTTTTCCCTCACTTGAAATTTTGCTCATTGCTTACCACTTAGCTTTTCTTCCACCTTTAATGAATAGTTTGCTGTATTATGAATAGGTCGTTTTTGTGTTTGTTTATCAGATTACCTTGGATCATAAACATGTTGTGAACTTTAACTGCAAAAGCTGATCAATTGCATCCATGTTTTTTATTTTCTTGAACGGTTGAACTTATTCAGCGCCATCTGAATCTTGGGGATGAATCCATCTGAAAATAAATGTTTTTATATGTGGTGCAGGTTTTTACAATACCTGTTGCTCCAGGAGATGTTATAATTGCCGGGACCGATGGGCTTTTTGACAATTTGTACAATAGTGACATAACTGCTGTTGTGGTTCATGCTATGAGAGCTGGTTTTGGGCCACAGGTGACAGCACAGAAGATAGCAGCATTGGCACGGCAACGAGCACAGGACAAAAATAGGCAGACTCCTTTCTCTACAGCAGCACAAGAAGCGGGTTTCCGTTATTATGGTGGGAAGCTTGATGACATCACTGTAGTTGTCTCTTATATTAGAAGTGACCACAAGGCACAATGTATGGTCTCTCTCTCTCTCTCTCTCTCTCTCTCTCTCTCACAAAAACACACACACACACACACACACACACACGCACAACTTTTTTTTTTATTATTATTATTATTATTATCTTTGTGCCTGCACACACATACTTGTGGCTTCAATGCAAGCTATGGCTTCTGTTGCACTCCATTAGATTCTTGTAGCTGGAAATTACAGCTTGTTTCAAGCATTGGTGGATGAACTTTCCTCTTGCCAGAAACTCAGCAGCTGAGATTACATATTTCTGAGAAAATATGTAATAATCAAGTAAAATTCTAAAACAGATCTTAATGCGTTCGTTTTTCTTGTGCAGGAAAGCTCCACCCAACAGCTCTAGTCAGAGAAACGGTTTGCACACGGTGGTGGTGCTTTATTCTATCATTTTCTTATGGTCAGACAGCTTCAAATCTTTTTGGACAATTAATCCTGTGCAATCTGCAACCTGTTTATGTTGTTTCTATAGGATTATAGGAATGCCAATCTGAGGGACTTCTGTTGTATAGTTTTATGTGGGTTGTGGTAAAAGATGGACAATTAAAACGGCTGTATAGATAAAATAGTGAGGAAAAAGAAGTCCACCCACGTTTTTGTCTTATGATGCTATTTGATCTTAATCAGGTTGTCAATGGATAACTTTGTCCCATTGTGGACAAGGTCAACCAGCAATATGAAGGAACCCAAACACGCGCTTATTCTTAGTTGATTAGGTATAAAGTGTTGTTTGGATGGTTCGTTAGTTCGTATTTTATATGATTGATACTTTAGTTCAGATTTTGCCATTTCAATTTACAATATGAGCTAATGTCTTCTTCAGTGTTTGTTTCTTTGTTCTTCTTTTTCCTTTTTCTCATGCGAAATGATAAGAAATTATGGTAATGTTTGGTTACATTTTTTATGTTTTGGATTATGTATTTTGGGAGAATGAGTTTTTGGAGTGGGGTTGGGGAATGTAATGGATGTTTGTTTGTGTTGGGGAATGATTAAAAAATTATTTTGGAGAATTTTGGCACGTTTGTTTATGTTTTTCGGGGGGGATAATTTTTACTGTAACAGTCAAATTAATATTTTTTTTATTGGGTTTTTGAGAGGTGAAAATGGAATTGAATAACATTTTTTATTTTAAAAATAATAATAAAATATATAATATGTATATGTGTATGTATGTGATGATTTAATATGATTTTTTAATGGTAAAAATAATAATAAAATATTTTGATATGTTTATGGAGTTTTTAATAATAAGCCGATTGATTTGAAAGAATATTTCGGGGATCGGTATTTGATGCTTTGATAAAAAGTCAACCCACATGTGTTGATTATATTGTGTCGAAATAAATTTATTTTGACAAAATATAACTAAACATAGCCTCTACCCACCGCTTTATTCCCTCCAATATGTATTAAGAAATACAAAAGGAAAAAAGATGAGTTTGTAATTTGCACCTACCATGTAATAATAACAAGATGTTGACATTCAAACTATTTTTTTTAGCTAATTCAATAAAAAAAAAAGAGAAAGTCATCTCATCCAAAACATTATTATGTGATATATATATATATATATTACTTTGCACATGGAATGTACTATTACTATAAGCAGTATATTTTTTTATTAATAAAGATGACGCACTTTTATATTTTGAACTCAATTATTAGGGAGCTAGATTTAAAAATTGAAATAGTTTAGTTTATAATGTGAAATAAAATATCGTAACATGAGAATACTTTCCAGCTGTATATGTGCTTACGAAAATATAATGTAATCAAGTCTTATTTTTTCGTCTAGGTAACTTTGTTATATTCAAATAAATATGGTTATCTTTATAAAATAAAAAAGAAAAGTTAACCCTACCATCTTTATTTTATAAGAATGTATTATTTATTTATAGTACCCGCATAGTTTTTTAACTTATAATAGTGATTCATTAATTTAACTTTGGAACTATTAAAATACTTATTTCCACATTTAAAATAGAAACCATTCTACTATTTCCTGACATTGTATTCCTTTTTTCCCCCTTTTGAGTAAAATGTACTACAATAAGCTAAAGTAAAATAATTAAGGTCATTATCATATTAATTATTTAATTATCGCCATAATTACACATAACAGCCACCTCCGTCACTCCTAATTAGTCAATGGAATTTGGTATAGCTGGATTGGACGTAGTCCTACAGTAATAATAGTCAACTCTCAAACTCCCCATCTCAAGTTGACTTGTCAGATATGCAAGCCAATAGGAACATTTCCACACGAAATTCCACCATTGTTAAAATATTCGTAATAACACTCAATCATATCTCTTTTGGACACCAACTGCTCAAAAGCCACGAAAATACGACTCGACAACCCCGATTTCCGAGAAAAGACCGAAAAACTTATAAAAAATTCGAGAAATCGAATGTTAGAATGATAACAAAAAATCTTTTTATCACTCCAAGCTTCGATTTTGAATAACCTCGGCTAGGAAAAGAAAAAATCAAAGGAAAATTATGCTACGGTGAAGCTTTCATCAAGGTTAAGTGCTCTCTGCTATTTTGAATTTTTTTTTTTTTTTTTCTTCGTGGGTTGTGAGGAAAATTTCAAGATAATTGGAAATGGCGGTGAACCGGAGAGAGAAGAGCAGCCAATCAATCCGCGGATCGCGAATCGCTGTGGCGATTGGAATCGGAATACTTGTAGGATGCGTATTCGCATTCTTGTTCCCCCATGGGTTCTTCTCCTCAAATCAACCTACTCGAATTCGTCCCCTTTCAAATTCCAATCTTGAGGTACCCATTTTGTTTATATATTTGTTAAATTGTTGCCTTTAACTTGATACTGTTTACATGCTTAAGCTAAGTTGTTTCGTACGTATTTTTTATTTTTATTTTAAAAATTGCTAATTTCTTGATTATTGATGTGGTAATTGCTTCCATTTGTGTAGTATCAACTACTTATGTAGCTTCTAATGGTGGTTTTTGTAGATTGAGGGAAGTTGACTTTCTTTGCTTTTGTCTCGGCCAAGTGTTTTTCATTTTTTCAAATAGTTGCGTATTACTTGAGATAGATCAAGTTGGGTTTATCTTATTTTGATAGTTTAGTGCTCATTCTTTCTTTTACTCATTTTGCTAAGTTTTCAGAATGGGTATTTAGAATTGTGTACATGTACCACAACAACCAAAGGTATTAATAACTTTTGTGTTGAGATGATTTTGTATTACTATTGGTGAAAGTTAGATTGATGTGTGTGCTGTAGTTGATGCTTAACATTTCTTTGAGTTTAAAACATATGTAGCATCAAGGACTTTTTAGAATTTTACTTGACTATTTGGTGGGTTTGATGCACAGGTTGATTCGGGTTCATGTGAATCGACTGAAAAAATAAATCTGCTGAAGTCGGATATTATGAGGATATCAGATAAGAATGTTGCGTTGAAAAGGCAAGTTAGGGAGTTGAATGAAAAACTTCGGTTGGCCGAGCAGGGAAAAGACCATGCGCGGGAGCAGTTTATGATGTTGAGTGAACCGCGCAAGGCTGGGCCATTTGGTACTGTTAAAGGTTTAAGGACGAATCCCACTGTTGTGCCTGATGAAAGTGTAAACCCAAGACTTGCAAAAATCTTGGCCGAGGTTGCTGTTGGAAAAGAGCTTATAGTTGCTGTTGCGAATTCCAATGTAAAAGTGATGCTTGAAGTCTGGTTCACTAACATTAAGAAAGTGGGCATTCCTAATTATCTGGTAGTGGCATTAGATGATGGCATTCTAGATTTTTGCAAGTTGAATGGTGTCCGTGTGTACAAAAGGGATCCCGATGAGGTTATCGACTCTGTGGGAAAGATAGGTGGTAATCATGCTGTCTCCGCACTGAAATTCCGAATCTTGAGGGAGTTTTTGCAGCTGGGCTACAGCGTTCTCCTTTCAGATGTAGATATAGTATTTTTGCAGAATCCATTTGATCACTTATATAGGGATTCTGACGTGGAGTCTATGTCCGATGGGCATAATAATATGACGGCTTATGGGTACAATGATGTTTTTGATGAGCCTGCAATGGGCTGGGCTCGTTATGCTCACACGATGAGGATATGGGTGTATAATTCTGGCTTCTTCTATATAAGGCCTACTATTCCTTCGATTGAGCTTTTGGATCGCATTGCTGACAGGCTTGCCCGGGAGAAGGCTTGGGACCAAGCCGTTTTCAATGAAGAGCTTTTCTTCCCTTCTCATCCTGGTTATGTGGGGCTTCATGCTTCCAAGAGAACTATGGATTTCTACCTCTTTATGAACAGCAAGGTCCTCTTCAAGACTGTTAGAAAAGATGCTAATCTGAAAAAACTCAAGCCAGTTATTGTGCATTTAAATTACCACCCTGATAAACTTGCCAGAATGAATGCTGTTGTTGAGTTCTATGTAAACGGCAAGCAAGATGCTCTAGAACCATTTCCTGATGGGTCAGAGTGGCAGTGACATGTGGTCTCAGTTTGTGCAATTTTCTCGCAAAAAGTCATCCGTTTCTTGCTCAGTTTCACTATACACAGATAATCTCGACAGACTACATCTTCTTGGAGCAATATGTTGTGCTAATGTCACTTTAACCATCTTACTTATCTTCCAAACTTGTTTTTTACCTTTTACAGTTTGTCAGTTGAATGTTAGTTTTATTTGAAAATATCGGTTCTATATGTTCAAGTTTGATCACCTTTTAGCAAGATTCTTATTCTTGCCTGTCATATTAACTTACCATGAATTTTCTGCTCACAGAAGGGCATGCTATACCATTACACAACAAGAAATGGTACAAAAACCTATGAAATATATTATATTTTTGCCCAGAAATTTTGAAAATTCATTCTTCATGATGGTTCAGCTGGAGTCAACAGAGGTTGAAGGCTCATCATCAATCTCATCTGAAGGTTCTTTCGAGACATCCATAGAGGTTAAAGGTTCATTTGGGACAGCATCTTGAGGAGCTGGAGGAGTACAAGTTGGGGGATCATGATCAAGGGGCTTAAAGAAAATATAGATATGGGAGCCCTCTTGAACTCCATAATCTTTGAGGGAAACTTCATCTTGCAGCAAAGGAATTTTAGCAGTATTATCAAGTATCAGAATGAGCCGATCCGTGGGAAGGCTTTCTTGGTCCCCAATTTCTTTCTTTAGATCTCCCACATTAGCATCTTCTCCCACTTCAACATAGAACATGCTTCCTGTAAGTATCTCTGCTATTAGCTTCATTCCCAGGAAGATAATACCCCCTTTTCTTTCACAAGTTCCATTTTCTTGGAGTCCAAGAATTTGAATTTTAAAGTGTTTTTGCGTGCAAATGGAGTTTGTGTCTGAAATTGTGATTGCATGAGGATCTGTGGCTGCATTGTGAGTGTGTGACAGAGAGAATTTTGAACCAGTCAGTGCATTCAACTCATGCAAATCTTGTCTAGCTCTCATGATCAGTTAACAGGGCCTTCATTAATACCAGTTTCTGTAACATTAGTTTTTGTTGGCAGTATACGGGAAAATTCACTTATTCGAATTCAAACGCCTTTTAGTATTTGTTGGAATTTTTCATGTGTAAGATAAAGGTTTTTAATGCGCAAGATTGGTCAAGAGAGATGGAAGATGGAAGGCCTCAAGAGTGAGGATTTAAATAGGAGTATTTATTGTCCCGCATTGGAGTATGTGTATAAAAGAAGTAGTTTTATTTTATGAATTGGTTCTTAAATTTTGTGTTCTAAGAAGTCTTAAGAGTGGAGCGGACTCGCGGTGCGCTGCATGCGCACCGGCTGGGTCTGGGAGCTTTTGGGTCTAGGACAAAGGTGCATTGGTCCTTTAAGCACACTTTGTGCTTTAATCGCACTTTGATTGTTAAGTCTTAATTTTATAAAAAGTTATAATTGGTGCTTAACAATTATAAATTTTGGACCTAATGACTAATGGACACGATAAATTAGAAGTTACAACTCTCCCAGGAAGAATATTAATCTATAAATAGAGAAGCCTAATAGCATTTTAAAACAGCAAAAAGATTACTAAGTACTTATCTCTCTCGTTCCCTCTCAAAAAAATATCTTCTGTCGAATTAATATTCCGTAGTATTAATTCAAGGTATCTGTTTTATTTTGGGAGACAAATTTGTTGTAACTCGACATGGTAATGGGAAGCAAAATCTATGTTAAGGATAGACGTCATTGTTCGACTCAAGCTATTGTTCAAGTCCTATGCATAGTTTTTCTAATAGTATCTGCTCTATTTAAATCCTATGGTCAGCCATAAATCATTAAGTTTGTAGTGTTTATCAGCGAAAACTCAATATTCAATAAACGATGGTAGTATTCAAAGAGAATTATGTAAAACTAAAAATAAAAATTATCTACTATTATATTAAAATTAGAGTATTTACCATGATGAGTTACAAAGTTTGATTGATCTTATATATCTTCAATTATTATTAGATCCAGTCATTGAAATTACATAATTGTATTAAAAAACAAGCCTGGGCGTAAACTAAAGGTCCATTTATTTATCTCATATCGAGTAGTAAAGATGTCCATACTGAACATTGAAACCCAGTGGTACTTTGTGTTCAAGCAACGTTAATCATCCAATATAAAGAGGCAGTTGGTGAGGATTAGGTTGAGACGTGGTGGGTGGACACATTCATGTTGTGGTGGCCCATAATCTTACTTTTAACTTTTCCTTTTTTGACAAATAATTATGCCGATAGTTATTCAATAAAATGTTTACTATAAACAAAATTGTAGAAATAATGTTCAGGAATTTCCCATCTAATTTAGGTGTAACATGGGGAAAAAATAGTTCCAAACTCCCATTCGATATATGATCTGCTAATATCGGATCCAATAAATTACTTGATTCAATTGAATTAACAACACATTAGATTGAGAAATGATAGTTCTCATCTCTATATTTTATGGAGTCTTGACGTGAGTGTACGAAACTTTTTTCTCAATATGTATCGAGTGAGTAATTTTTCAAACTTAATCTTAAAATCCGCAAAGTGTTAGGATCGTCATGTGTCCAACAAAAAACCTCTTAAATACAAGATTCGATAAACGAAATAAGAATTAAAATAGAAATCACTTAGCATTGTATACCTCTTAATGTTATTTATAAAATTATTTATAGTGACAAGAGATTGGTTGGCCATACTTTATCCTATAATATATTTTCTCCCAATCCAATAGTCCAGTGATATCAAACTCCCCTATTATGTGACAGATTTTGTGTTCGAGGTTGAATAAGTTCTTTTGTACACGTGCATTGTGTATAATTTATATTTCAATTTATTTAATTTGAAAATAAAAATCATTTATACACCTATATGAGCTCTTTTGTACACTTGTAGTGTGTAGTTATTATCATTTATAATGCTCGTTGAAAAGAAATTTTTTTTCTTTTCTCAAACCATATCAACCATTAATTCATTTTTCGATTCATTTGTACAAGAAAGAAAAGATTTTTTGTTTCCATTTCATGAAAACGACCACAACAACAAAAGTCCGCAGATGAAAATCTGTATTGATTATATTATTGCATCACGTTAACTCCGACGTAGTACATATGCGGGCTCCACCTAAGTATTGATTATCTGTCCTGTGTCGGCCACTCAGAAGATCACACCTTCACCAGCTTTTGTAAGAATCTTATCCTTTTCGTATCTTTTTCTTTGGATTTTGGGCTGCTCCACACTCTTATTTATTACAGACTCTTTCTTGATCATAGGAACAAACGAATAATTGAATTGAGAATATTTTTGACAGGAAAAGCATATGGACTACCCCCACGGCCACCACCACGGTCGAGACCGGAGAGAAGAACAAGAAGAGGACTACCCGCCACCGGGACGGCCACATCCGCCCTCCTTTTACGGAGGAAATGAACCCCCTCCTCCCTTTTACGGTGGAAATGAACCCCCTCCTCCCTTTTACGGTGGAAATGAGCCCCCGCCGCCGGCACGACCACACCCGCCGCCATATTACGGCGGAAATGAGCCCCCGCCACCCTTTTACGGCGGAAATCAGCCTCCGCCGCCACCACCCTGCGCCGTGGACCACCCGCACCACCACCCTCATATGCCCCATTTCCCATCCATCGGCGACCACCACGCCCACCACAAGGAGGACGAATCGGCCAAGAAACCCTCTGTTAAGATGTACTGCAAGGCGGAAACGAATTACTCCTTGACCATTCGGGATGGGAAGGTCATTCTTGTCCGCTCCGATCCATCTGACCCTTTTCAGGTGAGTGCTCAAATTGTTTCATTTCTTTGAATGGTCCTTTTTTCTTCCGTTTGAAACTGAATTTTAATTGTGGAGATTTTGATTTATAATTCAGCATTGGATAAAAGATGAAAAGTTCAGCACGAGAGTGAAGGATGAAGAGGGGTTCCCAAGTTTTGCTTTGGTTAACAAAGCCACTGGACAGGCCATGAAGCACTCTATTGGTGCCACCCATCCTGTATGTTCATACCCCCTTAATCTTTAATTTTACTACTAAGACTTGCATTCATCACAATTTAACCATAATTCTTTGATCCAAATATTATGCTTTTGGCAGTAAGATGGTTCTAATTATTCAGTTTATTGCTAAAAAAAGGATTGTTTTATAAGTTTTAGTGAAATAAAAAGTTATGCAGACAGAGCATGAGTTATTAAGGTTTGCAGTCCTAATATATGATGCCAAGTTCTTCGAATATTTGCCGAAGGTCATGCATAAATCTCATGATGTTCAATGCTACCATTTATACTACTGATTCTCTCAAACGTGTCAATTAGGCAGTACAACAACAGTGACTAGGATGTATACCTCATATCTGAAAACTTGCAGTTGGCCATGTTAGTTCTCCAGGACCTAAATAACTCAATTGTGTTAATATATTAGTTCGACGTAAAACTTGAGATAAGGGGTGTAAACCGAAAAATGATTCGTAAGGTTCATCTCTTATTTTGGATATAGATGGTTAAACTTATGCATATGATTGTTTTGTATTCTTCAGTTCATAACTTGTAATATGGTTGCTGTAGTTGTGCCGCAAGCGCTGGGCCGTCAGGTTGGGCAAAACAACCATAAACAAGCTTTATGCTTCCATATAAGCCACTTCATTCTTATGCTGATAATAAGCAGCCTAACAACCTAACAAAAAAGGGAAAAAGAACAATCAGCAAAATGTTCTCTTTCAGCTGGTTTTGTTCCTCATTGTATCCCTTGTGTGGTTTCCCTGACAGGTCCAGTTGATTCCTTACAATCCTAATGTTCTTGATGAGTCCATTTTGTGGACTGAAAGCAAGGACTTGGGCGATGGTTACCGGGCAATAAGGATGGTTAATAACATTCGTCTAAATGTAGATGCTTTCAATGGTGACAAAAACCATGGCGGTGTCCATGACGGCTCTACAATTGTCCTTTGGGAGTGGAAAAAGGGAGATAATCAGCGTTGGAAGATCGCCCCCTACTGTAAGACTCTCCGTGTGATATTAAGTTAAAAAATCTCAGATAGTGAAGTTATTTGCTCAGTGTTTTGTGTATTTGAAACCTCATAATCTGACCTTGTTAGCACTGTTTTAAATCTCTCAGCAGCCTATGTCCTCTCTGCAGTTGATTTGGTTTTTCCTTTGTTCTGATATCTAGTTCTTTTCTTGGTTGTCTAGGATTTGAGGAATGCCTTGTTGGTCTGCAGCAATCTTTGTATTTGCTGATGTATTTCAATATTTGGAAGAAGATGGGCAGCTGTTTCATTCAGTGGCTTCTGTTGTTAATTTAAATATAATGGGTTGGTGCACTTTGTGCTTCAACTGCACTGTGATTCTGCTTTTGTGTAAAATTGCACTAATCAAAGTTATGCTTTGATTGGGGCTCGGCTGGTTTCTACCTGAAAAATAATACTCTCATCTTCCTTATATGTGCATCTTATGAATTATCATGATGGGCTGATATTCTGAGATTCCCTGAAGAGCCAGATTTAGCAATGCAAATAAGTCAAGCTAGCTCGAGTCCAGTTTGTATAAATTTTAAGTTGAGCTCAAATTAAATTCCTGTTTGCAAATGTTGCTCGCCCATTTTTTTAAAATATTTATATATAAAAATATAATCTAATTTAGAAACTTTTACAAAAGGGTTAATAACCTAGGCCCATGAGGTTTGGCATATTTACCTAAAATTATAGAGGTTTGGCATATTTACCTAAAAATTTAAAGGTTTGACGAAATAATGAATACTCATTAATATTTGTTTTGTCTTACATTTTTGAAATTTTGTTAGCTTTCGTCCAAAAAATGCCAATGTCATAAAGAATTTTACATGAAAATTTAGAAATGCACTTTGATTATTGTTATGGTTATTTTTGAGACAAAAATATCCTTGGACTTATTATAATAATTTTAAGAATATACAGTTTTATTTGGTAATATTTTGTAAGCCATTGAGATTGGAAATTTGAGAAACTTTTTAATAATTTTGATTTTTTTTAATGTTTGATTTTACATTTTCAAATATAATTTTTTATTCAATAAATTGCAAAATATAACATTACATTTACCCCTTAGAAAAATTAGAAGATTATATGACACTCTTTTTATAAATAAAAAGTTCGAAACATTGCAAATACCCCTCTACACTTTAGATAAAACTCAGAACATTTTAGAAAAAAAGAATAACATTGCTACACCAACAACAAATACTGCAATAACCTTACTTTTTAATCCTTCAAATATTCAAAGTGTGACAGATTCATCATCCAAAATACTTACAATATATAGTTAGGCTATCTACCAAGACAACAAAAATAGTCATTTAATGCAACCAAAACAACCATACAATCCAACCATCACTTGACTCTGAATCACTTGCCTTTGACTCACTTTCCTTTGGCTCACCTTTATCTAACTCACCACCATCATGCGGATCATCAATTGTATTATTTTCATCTTCATTCAAACCTCAATCTTCAAAAAAGATATCAGCAGCAACCTCATTTAAGAAATATTTAGCAATCTAAAATAGATTACAACAAAAAAAAGAAGCAATAATTCAAATTGTGCATAAAGGACTTAGGTATTTAGCATAACTAAACTCCTCTCCTCAATGTTTACATAAACTTACAATAAACCCCCCATTGTTTACATCATACTGCAATAAACCCCATATTCTTTATGTTACCATTATAGGAGTATCATTAAAATTATTCAAACATTACAAATGCACCCTCATATTGCATATGAGAATGCAGTGATTTGTATATTTAACAGTGCCCAAATTACTAACCCCCCAGACATATTACACATTACAATCAACTCCCTGATATTTCAAAATAACACCCGAAAATGTAATTAACTTACATTCTCTGCATCATCAGCTTCAGCATTCCCCCTCATTTTCATTAACATTATCCCTCTCATCAACAATGTCCTTCATTATCTCCTCAATAACCCAGAACACATAGAGAAATGTTGCTAAGTCTATGCTAAAAGATGATTAAACTTAGGAGAAAACATACAAAGAAAAAAGAGTGTTGAACTTAAACATATTCTATGAAGACTTATCATCACACACAACCATCATTTCCCCAATACAAATATGCACCAAATCACAACTAAACATAACAACCAAATTAACAGCAGGTGCTATATTCCTTAGCATACCCTCTGTATCACAAATCAATTTTTTGTATATGTAATTGTTCTCAACAATGTCAAAAGTAGGGGAAGCCATCTCTATAACAAAAAAAAAAAAAAAGACGCAAATTATTATAATCAGTAAAACATTACACTCCCCCCTTCTAGTTTTCTTATCATTACAATATAACATCTGATTTTCCATAATAAATAGAATAGTCCAATATTCTGAAATAGGCCAAATCATTTCAGTAACATATGTTTTACCACACCATTCATGAAAAAACTAAAATCTATCAACATGTCTGGACTAAAACATGTTTAAAATGTCGATTCAAGTTCATTTCTAATGGAAAAAAGAAAACCCACAGAAAATAGGAAAGACATCCATACATTACGATAAAAATCAGAAAAAATGGTATTTTTCAACATATTCCAAAGAAATATGTAACTAAATAACAAGATCTAACAAAAACAATACATTTTGGAAGTAAAAATCATACCTTAGCAAACTTAAAAACCCTAGTATTTTTTAAATTGTTCCAAAGCTTGGGACTCCAATGGCCACCTATCACCTTCCAAAATGGAGTGGAGAATGACGAGTTTGGGAATGAGTGGGGTTTTGGGAATGTAGGCTGAATAGTTTTGGGAGATTTTGGGAGTCTCCCACCCTCTCCCCCACCCCAATGAAAAGGAGATGAATGAATGAGGAAGATGATTGTCTTCCTTTTTTATTTACTGCTACTTCATGGGTATTTTGGGCAATTTGGTATGTAAGGGTCATTTAAGTCTTTTGCTTTTTTTTTTTTTTAAGAAAAAAATTCAAACAAGGGTAGAATGGACAATTCATAAAAATCGTTCGACTTAATAGCCAGCCGTCAATGCTATGGGGGTATTTGTAATTTCCTGAAATCTGTGAATCTTGTTGTAATTAGGCATAACCTTATGGGAGTTTGGGTAATTAACCCTTTACAAAATAACTAAACTTTTTGAGCTCGGACTCAAACCCAAACTTATATAATTATTAATTAGTTTGATTATAAATTTGTGGCAAGCAAATCGAGTCGAGTCGAACTTAAACCAAAGCTTGAATCTCAATTTTTTTAGCTCATCAAGCTCAAGCCCCATAAAAATAGTGAAGACTTGATTTATTTGCATCCCTAAGCCACAGTATTGTCATTTCTGTCTAAAGGGCAAACAAAATTAAGAGTTCTTGGCTAAAGGGCATCTCTATATGAATTAGCATTTATATTGATTGAGCCATATAGTTGGAACCATATAGGTACTGTTCCATAACATTAAAGAAGTTGAGGACTTTCCAACATTTTATTCACTTTGTTTTACCTATTATCATGTAAGCACTTTGTTAGTGTTGATCTTCAAACAAACATATCACAGTCATACATTTATGTTGTTTCAAAATAATTTAATTTTATTTAAATAATTTATTAATTATTTTGTTTAGTCTTAAAATACTATTTTGTCATTCATTCAAATTTTATTAATCTCACATTTAACCTTTGTTTTATCCTTAATTTCAACAGATCATTCCTATTTTTAAATAATTTACTAAAAACATATTTAAGGATTTAATTATAAAATAAGTAAAAAGTTGAAAAAATAAAATCTAAATCCCACCATCTTTTCCTCCCCTCCCCTACCCCCAAAACCTAACACCCCTGCGCCCTCCCGCCCCTCCCCCAAACAAACAAGGCCGCCTGGGGATGGGTGTATATATATATATATATATGTATTATTTATATATATGATTGATTATATATATATACATATATGTATTAATTTTCATATATTCAAAGAAAAAAAATGATTTGTTTGAATTCTATTAGTTTAACTTGTATATTAAATATTTAAATAAAAGAATGTATCTTTATAATTTTGTCTACTCAATATTTAAGTAGAAAATAATAAATAGAACAAAATATTTTAAAAAAATGTAAATAGAGAAAAAAAAAACTTTAGTGCATTGGGCAACCCAATATTACTATTTTTTTTTTAATTTTGTTGTTATATTTTCTAAAAACATGAAATTTGGCATGTTAGGAAATTGAAGAAAACAAGAAATTAAACAAATTTAGATATTAGGGTTAAACAAACTAAAAGGATAGTTGTGGTATTTAACTTGAAAAAGACTAATTATTTTAAATTATCTCTGTTTTGTTTATTTAAACAAAATGCCACTTGTTATAAAACAAAATTATACATCACAACTAATAAAAACATGTGATTAGGACCATAGACATTAGACAACCCCAGAAATTGACAAGCTATAACAATTAACCTTACATAAATGAAGTCCTACTGTCCTATCAAAATCTACGGCCACCATAACTTCTTTGTATCAACTCTCCGAGGTTAATCAAGCTCAGGACCAATGGGACTATATATCATTATTGTGCTATACATATCCAGAACATTTTAACCAATCTTACTGCCGGCCCAAGAAGTATCGATGGATCTTGGCGCCGTCTGTGCCAAACTATTTTTGGAGGAACCAAATCGTCCACCTTGATTTGCCTTCTCCCAATAATGAGTCCCCTCGCCAGCTCTCATACTTAAACTTTATGCCCAGATAGCTAATATGGCAAAGATATGGCACCTGAGGACATTTGTTTCAAAAATCTTAAATTTTGGTCTAATGAAAGGTGATTGGATATGTTGCAGGCTCGATTTCAATTTAAGCGGCTCGAAGGACTAAATTTGCAAATAAATGAATTAAATATGATGACAAATTTAAAATAATTGACTAAATATGCAAGCTGCAATAGAAAAAAGACCATTTAAAGAGTAGGCAATAGTTAAAGGACCAAAATTTCATCCCCCCACATGCACTTCAGAACAGTGTTTACAAACTGTTGCAGGGTAGACCTACAATAAACTGTGCACTCCAGATCGAAGCGTCTCCCAGGCCTTCAGAGTTTTGTTAGCTACCAATCTCAAATCATCGTCTGATAACGAATCAGGAGGAGTAGAATTATTTTCAGAACTATTTGGAGAAATAAGACTTGGAGAAACACTGGGGTTGTTATAATCTGCCCCGGCCTGCAGACAGAGCTCGCTCCACAATTGCTGGAATGCGCTCATAATCGAATCTATCTATTATGGTGTTTTATTACAACATCCTGAGCCATGTTCTGCAAATAGAATGTTTCTACGTGCAGGGACTATGACATCATTGACGCTGCCTTTAACCGAATTGTGGACCTTGTTCTTTGCATGATGCCGGAAACCATGGCAGCAAGTTTGGATTAAGTGACAACCCTCACCTATAATAAACCTCCGGGCAGTTTCTGTCGCAAGAAAAAGCAAAAATGAATTGTCATCTAGAAATATCATCATATGTTATAAAATCAAGTTCAAGCAACGTTAATCATTCAATTTAAAGCGATTTAGATCCTTTGTTTCATTATATGTTTCATCTCATATTTCATTACATAGATATATGACATGTGTATTAGATATTTATTTATAAAAATAATTGATTTGGAACCAAATACACTTGGTATATATATACATCATATTGGAATAGGAGATGAAACACAAAATTGAACAAAGGATCAAAGTGAAATTGGCTTTGGATTCTCTATTGCATTCCATGTTTCTATCTCCTATTTTATTATATGAATATATGACACATGTACTAAATATTTTTTTATAAAAATAATTGATTGAAAACCAAATACACTTGACGTACATACATCAACCACAACAACAAAAATCCACAGATGAAAATCCATATTAATTGTATTTATTGCATCACGTCAACAACAACAACTACAACTACAACGTTAGAATAAATGCGGCCTGCACTAAGGAGGATTGATTCATTGTCCTGAGTTCACCACTCATAAGATCACAGCTTCACTAGCTTTGCAAGAAATCTTATCATTTTCATATTTTTTTTTCCTGCGATTTCGGGCTGTTCATACTTCATACTCCTATTTATTAGAGACTCTTTCTTGATCATAGCAACAAACGAGTAATAAAAGAAGATCGTTGACAAGAAAAGCATATGAACTACCCCCTCGGCCACCACCATCCCTACTATGGTCCAGACTGGAGAGTAGAACGAGAAGAGGACTACCCGCCGCGGGCACGACCACACCCGTCCCCATATTACAGCCGAAATGAGCCCCTGCCATTCTTTTACGGCAGAAATGAGCCTCAGCTACCTGCCACCATTCCAGATTACCGTCTGCCACGACCCTTTGCCGGGGACAACCTGCATCACTACTTTCATATGCGCTATTTGACTTGGTTTGACGACTACCAGGAGGACGAATTGGCCAAGAAACCCTCTGTTAAGATATACTGCAAGGTGGAAACGAATTACTGCTTGACCATTCGGGATGGGAAGGTCATTCTTGCCCGCTCCGATTCATCTGACCCTTTTCAGGTGGGTACTGCTCAAATTGTTTCATTTTCTTTGACTGGTTCTTTTTTCTTCCATTTGAAACTGAATTTTAATTGTGGAGATTTTGATTTCTAATTCAGCATTGGATAAAAGACGAGAAGTTCAGCACGAGAGTGAAGGATGAAGAGGGGTTCCCAAGTTTTGCTTTGGTTAACAAGGCCACTGGACAGGCCATGAAGCACTCTATTGGTGCCACCCGTCCTGTCTGTTCATACCCCCCTTAATCTTTAATTTTACTACTAAGACTTGCATTCATCACAATTTAACCATAATTATTTGATCTGAATATTATGCTTCTTGCAGTAAGATGGTTCTAAATATTCAGTTTATTGGGAAAAAACAGAAGATTGTTTTGAGTGAAATAAAAAGTTTTGAGCATGAGTTACTAAGGTTTGGAGTCCTAAAGCTATATGTTGCCAAGTTCCAATATTTGCCAAAAGGTCACATATAAATCTCATGATGTTCCATACTAGCAGTACCAAAATAAATCTCATGACTAGGATAGATATCGTATTCAAAAGCTAGCAGTTCACCCTTTTAGTCTTATAGGATCTAAATAACTCAATTTTCTCTCATGAATTATTTGTATCAATGGATTAGCTCGATTTAAAACTTGAGATAAGAGGTGTAAACCAAAAAACAGCTCATAAGGCCTTCATCTCTCTTTGGACATAGATGGCTAAATTTATGCATTTGATTATCTTTTATTCTTTAGCTCATAGCTTGAAATATGGTTGGTATAGTTCTGCCGCAAGTGGTGGGACACTAGGTTGGGCAAATTAACCCATAAACTAGCTTTTGTGCTTCCATCTGGGCTTCTTTATTCTTGTGTTGATAATAGGCAGTCACAGATAAAAAAGAGAAGAACCAGCAAAGTGTTCTCTCTCTCTGTCTCTAGACTTATATTATTCCTCATTGCGTTCCTTGTGTGGTTTCCCTGACAGGTCCGGTTGATTCCTCACAATCCTAATGTTCTTGATAAGTCCATTTTGTGGACTCTGAGCAAGGACTTGGGCGATGGTTACCGAGCAATAAGGATGGTTAATAACATTCGCCTAAACGTAGATGCTTTCCAAGGCGATAAAAACCATGATGGTGTCCATGACGGCTCTACAATTATCCTTTCGGAGTGGAAAAAAGGAGACAATCAGCGTTGGAAGATCATCCCCCACTTGGAAGATCGTCTCCTACTGTAAGTCTCTCAGCATGATATTAACTTCAAAAATCTGAAATTGTGAAATTATTTGCTCAGTGTATTGTGTATTTGAAACCTCATAATCTGACCTTATTAACACTGTTTCAAATCTCTCAGCAGCTTATGTCCTCTCTGCAGTTGATTTGGTTTTTCCTTTGTTCTGATATCTAGTTCTCTTCTTGGTTGTCTAGGATTTGAGGAATGCCTCGTTGGTCTGCAGCAGTCCTTGTATTTGCTGATATATTTCAATATTTGGAAGAAGATGGGCAGCTCCGCAGCTGTTTCATTCTGTGGCTTCTATTGTTAATTTAAACATAATGGGTTGGTGCACTTTGTGCTTCAACTGCACTGTGATTCTGCTTTTGTGTATAATTGCAGTAATCAAAGTTATGCTTTTGACTGGGGCTCGGCTGGTTTCTACCTGAAATACAATACTCTCGTGTTCTTTATATGTGCATCTTACGAAGTATCTTGATGGGCTGATATTTTGAAATTTCCTGGAGGAGAGTCTAGGATGCAAACGAATTGAATCAGCTCACAAGCAAGCATGATGAGTTGGCTTGAAAGGTGTTCAAACTTAAGCTAAATAATTTCTTGTTCCCAAATCTATAAGCCAGCTCGTGAGCCCATATCTTTAAAAATAGAGAATAAAAAATTATACATAAAAAATTAATAATAATATATTAATTTAGAAAATACAAGAAAATATCTAATCTTTTCAGGTTTAAATTCAAGCTTATACAAATATGAATCAAACAAATTGAACCGAATTGAATCGAGCTTAAACCAATTTCTTCAACTTCGGCTTGACCTCGGATTAAATAATCCAAGCTCAAGGCCAAGAAAATGATCAAGGGCCGACTCGTTTTTATCCCCAACCCAGATCATCATTACTGCATGAAAAGCAAACAAAATTAAATCTTTTTGGCCAAAGGACATTTATTGATGGAGCCATGTAGTTGAAACTATACAGGTACTGTTCCAAAACATTAAAGAAGTTGACAAGCTATAACAATTAAATTTACATCAAATGCCCTAACGTTCCTATCAAAATTTAAGCGCCATATCCGCGCAAACAATTCCACCACTACCATATACTTTTTGTATCAAAATCTCTGAGGTTGATCAAGCTCCAGAATGAGACTATAAAGAACTCCATTATTGTATCTATACATATCAAGGACATTTTAGTCAATCTCACCAGTGGCTGAAGCCTATAAAGTCACCATCTGATTCAAACAGGAGCAGTTAAGCCGTCCAATTTCATCATACAAAAGTATTTGGATGGTACTATTGCACCAGCCTTACTGCACAGATCCACCACAGCAGGTGCCCGGCCGTAATAATCACGCCCTTTATCAAGAAGTATCGGTGGATCTTGGCGCCGTCTGTGCCAAACTATTTTTGGAGGAATCAAATCATCCACCTTTGCCTTCTCCCAAAAATGAGTCCCCCGCCAACTCTCATACTTAAACACCCCACACATTCGAGCTTTATGCCCTGATAGCCCCACATGCACTTCAGAACAGTGTTTACAAACTCTTGCCGGATAGACCAACAATAATCTGTGCACTCCGGATCGAAGCGTCTCCCATGCCTTCAGAGTTTTTGTAGCTACAATTCTCAAATCATCCTCTGATAATGAATCAGGAGGAGTAGAATTATTTCCAGGAGTATCTGAAGAAATAACACTTGGAGAAACACAGGGATTGTCATTATGTACCCCGGCCCGAAGACAGAGCTCCACAACTGCTGGAATGCGATCATAATCAAATCTCTCATGGTGTTTTATTACATTCTGAACCATGTTCTGCAAACGGAATGTTTCTACAGGGACTATTACGTCATTCATGCTGCCTTTAACCCAATTGTGGACCTTGTTCTTTGCATGATGCCGGAAACCATGGCAAGTTTGGATTAAGTGACCACTCTCACCTATATAAACTTCCGGGCAGTATCTGTGGCAAGAAAAAGTAAAGGGAGTTGTCAATTTTAATGAAGATATATGTTGGAAAACAAGAAATCTAGATACTGGAAGAAGTTTGTTTTGGTTGAGACAATGATGAGTCCAAAGTCAAACATTCACATATATGATTTGGATTCTGCAACTACATTTTAACAAGTACAAAGACATCAAGTTTCTGGGATCATTGACATCCAAAAGAATTCTTAAATACAACAATAGAAAATATTGCTGAGTTCCCATTTCAGGCTATGGCCACCAAATGTTCAGTACCTCTGACTTTCTAAACACCAGATACAGGACTCATATGAATGCTAAATCGATGTCTAAACGTACCATGAAATCAGACAGGAAAATATTTCAGATAACTCATTTGATTAGATAGAATCCAATATATCTTGCTCTAGTGATATCCTCCCTCTATCTTGAAAGAACAATTGGCCAATGTACTGACCAAGCAACCTTTAATGTATCAGACATATATCTTCTGGCTGCTGATGCAAGTAAAATAATTTTAAGGATAATTGAGCCCTAATCTAAATTTGCCTCCTTTTTCTTGACCCTGTTTTCACACTAAGCTTACATCTCAGCATGCTGGAACTCAACAGAATCAATTTCACTCCTAAAAGATATATAACTTATGACAATATCACATCCTCCACCCTCATCTCAAATGAAATCCCTAATTGCTGAACTATTGTTCTCTTCTGGACTAAGCTTCACTAAGTCTGTACTGGATTGAAATCATCAGCAGAACCCATTAAAATTTGAAACAACCAAGATGAATCTACTGCATCAAGAAGAGCAAATCCACACTCGCCAAAAACATTCAATTTTAATGAAAATAAACAGTTCTATTCATCAGAGTCCAAAGTCACTCAAATCATCAGCACGAACTTATTGAAATTTGCCCCACAGTCAATCAAAAGAAATTCCGTTTTATAACCTAAAAACTTTAACTTAATTGAAACATGATTTCAGTCACTCTAACAATGCCCATAGACGTTTAATGGGAACATCTGTAGTAAATCGAATGAGCTGCAAACCTATTTATATAGAAAAGGATAGGGAAAATTTATGAAGTTACTTGCAAGCCCAGATGGGAATGTGCTGGATGAGGGTTGATACGCCGTCGTAGAGAGTGGTTCGGGCCTGGAGGACATCATGTGCTACGGGACGCATGCCCTTGACGGGATATTCCTTGGCCCGTTCCTCAATCCGCTTCAAGATCATAGGCCTAAGCTTCCTTAAATCCACAGCCGGATTCGGTTTCGTGCCGTAAAATCTAATCCCATTAAAAATTTCTTCGAGAATCAGGGAACTATTCTGCCATAGTTTACCATTCCTCGAACTCATCTTTATGAAGGCACTCATGCTGCAAAGACAAAATGAAGGCCCTTGAGGTTTTATGCAAGAAAATCGTACCCAGCCCGTACCCAAAAATACCCGTAATCTTCATGTTACTACCCGATCAGACCAGACCCGTCGGGTCTATACCCATACCACTGCTGACAGTAAAATCGGGTCGGATTTTATTTTTCAAAAGGAGAATATTAGGCTATGTTCTTCTACATTTTTTCAAAAAAAATTTAACCTCCAAAAAAAATTCAAAATAGAGACCCATTTTCCAATCTTTTTCTCAAAAAATTCAAATTTTATACCCAAAAACCCTTCCCAATTCTCCCAAAAAACTACACCTACCTCTCCCACTTCACTCATTCTACCTCTCCCACTTCACTCATTCATTTATCACTCTCCCACTTCACTCATTCATATACATACCTACATAAATACAGACTGATGAGGGTAAACATGTGTGTATAACTATATTAGGATAGATTATGAAGATGTGTCGACCAATCTAGTCGAGTAACTAATATGTAGGTTGAGTCATGCAATCACGAGCAAATGTCAAGCTAGCTGAGGTGCTCTCGGTTCTGGCACTTCGACGCTCAAGTCAGTATATAATCGAACATATAAGAAGAGCAGCATAGTGAGGGCTTTTTAGTATAGAATGGCATACCTTTGGTGAGCCTGGAAATGGGGTATTTGTTTGAGATGTTCCTAACATGCAAAAAGAGCTCTTGTCCTTTTATAAAGGGTTTTGGTTCATCTTCCATTCCTATACTGTTCCAGGTGGCCTCCTCTCCAGGTTTCATGGACAGAATAGTACACTGGAGGTGCGCCTCCTACCTGGTGCAGCAGTATGGGCGATACTGGAGCGGCATGAGCCATTAATACGGAGGCATGCCGCCTGTCAGGGCATTTTAATGCGGCAAAAAAGGGATCCTGCAGTGAATCGACCACCCTAGTTGGCATTTAGGTCGACCTCATGGCAAGGTTGACGTCCAATGGAAGAGGTGGTCAAACATTATGGTCGAATGAGTTGAGTGTCTGAATTCAGCCCGCTGCCTAGTCGAATGGCATCAGTGTTGTCCAATGCACCGTTGACAAAAAGGTGGGTGGGGTCGACCACGTCGACAACATGACTGGGCCCCGAGTGGTGAAATGGGCTTGATGCTGTTCTTTTGGGTCGATGGTCTTTGGGCTGGGTCTATTGGGCCATCCCATATCACACACACACACACACACACACACACACACACACACACACACACACACACACACATATATATATGTAAAAATATTAAAATTTTACTAGGTAAAAAAATTCTAAAACTTATGTTTACAAATTTAATTAAATTAATTATCGAAAAAATGAATTAAATTTAATTAAATATTATTTATGTATTACTAAATAATTTATTTATTGAATAACATATTAAATTAATTAAATTTACTTATTAATTAAATAATGTATTAGTTATATTTAATATTTGACATATTAATTAAAATTATATTTATTCATTTAATAAATAACTTAAGATGTTTTAATTTGATATAATAAATAAATTAATCTTCTTCAAAAAATATTCTTTACTAAATATTAATTTTCACATTTATTTAAAATTATAATAAAAAATTTGATTATAGGGTGATACTTATGTAATAATCTATTGAGTTTAATAAATTAATATTGATATGCTTAAAGTAATTGTTGAGAGAATGAATTAAATTTAAGTAAAATTATTTGATTACTACTAAGTAATTTATTTACTAAATAACGTATTAATTAAATAATGTGTTCAAATAATTAAATAACTTATTAAATTAATTAAATTAATTTATTTAAATAACTTATTATTTATATATTAATTATGTTTCATATTTTATGTATAATTAAATATTAAGTTGATTTATTTAATAAATAATTTAAGATGATGTAATTTCATATAATATAATATTATTTATTTTTTTAATTTGATGAATTGTTATTAAGTCTTATATATATATATATATATATTATTAAAAAATTATTTATTTTAATAAATAACTAAGTTTTATTTATACATAAATTGTAAATAATAAATAGTTAAATAATTATATTTTAATTAATAAATAGTAATTAGTTTATAATTAATGTATAGTAATTAAATTTTTTTATAAGTCAATATTAACAATTACGATATAAGCTAATTTTTTTATAATTAAAATATAATTATGATTTCATAAATGATTAATATTTATTAATATAACCAAATAATACATCATTTACTAATATTGAATTTATAAATATATAAATTTTAAAATAAATAACCAATTAAATCAATTACACTCATATTTCAACCATTACAAATAAAAATAAATATATATATATATACACACACACATAAACACATCATCCAACTATAAAAATACATACATATAATACATAAAAAATCACTTTTACTCTACAAATCCAACAAAAAAGCAACTTATTTGACATTTGTAGTAAAGTTTATCTCTCCCCAAAACATAAAGAAACAAACAACTCATTCTTAAATCATTTTCCATATTTTTCCAAAACAAAAAGAAACACATGGCACATTGTCCAAAATTTCTCCCAAAAATCCATTCCCCCCCAAAAAAAATTCTAGAAAATAACCAAAACATAGAAGAACAAGCACTTATCTTTATAGTTCTCATTCTTTTTTTTAAGAACAAGGTGTTTGACTAAATTTATTTAAAAAAATTTATAAAGTCTTACATTTTATAAGATGTTTTTTATCAAATATTAGATCTTATTTTGAAAATAAATAACTAAGGGCTTGTTTGGTTTTATTTCTATTTCCAATTTTCATTTCCATCATTTCTAAAATGGTAATAATTAGTTATGTGATGTGATGTGGAAATAAAAATATATTTGGATGAAATATTTGGAAATGTAATGATTATGTTGGTTTTAATAGGTTGTAGGTGGAGAGAGATAAAAATAATGGAATAAAGATAGAAGATATATAGGTTATTAGAAAAAGATACATAAGTTATTAGAGAATGTGTTTTGAAAATGAAATTTGAAATTATGTTGGGTGAAATTTTTTAAAAAGTGATGATTTCTATTTCTGGAATAGTAAAATTGGTGAAAAGGGAGTTTGAGAATAAAACCAAACATGCCCTAAATAGTTTAGATAAAATAAGATTTTGAAACTTATAAAATATTAGTAATGATAATTTTGTAATAAAAGTGGTTAAAATTAAATGAGTTTGTTGAGATCTTGAAAATAAATTGCAATTTCTATCTTTTCTAGGAAGAGTTTATAAGATCTTGACATTTTAATTTAGAATCTTCTAAACTCCTTTTTTGTAAAAATGATCACTAAACATTTTCTAGCATCTTATAAGCTTTTAAATATCTTATGAAATATTTTAAGGAGCTTATAAGCTCTCACAAACACCCTCTCAGTCCAATTTAAACTACTCCAAACTTGAAAAATCTCATCCACTACATTGAATATGTTTCAACTATCTAAATTAAATCATTTATAGTTATTTTCAAACAATTTCATTTTGAATATACATAGATATGCCTTCATTTTACTATCCCTAATATTCTTTTATTCTTTTTTCAATTTTGCAGCTCCTTTATCTATAGATGAGCAATATAGAATTTTTGTCCGACAAACTTAGTAATCATACTTTTCATGTAATTTTAGAATAAAGACTTAGATCGCTAGAACCTAAACCCTAAAACTCAACTTAAGTACGTCATATGATTAATAAAAATGATTTTCGATAGTCAAGTACCTCATCTAGTTTCAAGATCTAATTATCTTCCCAGAGCTAAAATGATTTTTCAAGGGTTTGGATGAATTTTCAAGTCACTTAAGTTTTGAAATTACAAATTTATTTAAAAATATCGGGACATGTCTTAGCAAAACTCAGTACAATAAATCTAGATGCGAAAAAGTAAATTGGGAATTGAGAGCAAAAGTTATTAAAAGCATACCGAGAAAAAAAATAATTAATGAATTATTATAGTAGTGAACTTTCTCATAATAAATAATAAACAATATTTTAGTTTAATTATAGCTATATATTAATATTGATCATGATGAATTAATCATCACTCTGTTGAATAGATATTGGGTGGATTTGACCAAACACAAATAACCCTTTTGTAATTACTTAAAATTTTATAATCAACATACAATACGAAAAATGATAATTGTATCACGAGCAAAGTCACTATTGTCATATTGGACACATTGGTTGCATCCTAGTTTGCCTATTTGCTCTATAATTAATGGTTGCTAAACTTGTCACCTTTCCTAAAGTTGAGAAATCAAAAAATTTAAGAAAACAACTCATTTAATCATAAAAGTGACCCATATGACCTGTAATTTGCAAATCATGAGTTCTCAATATCATTCACATATATATCTCCCATCAAGTGGTGGTCCTCAACCATTAAGCAATACTATAAATCATCAAATTATTTTGTGTGTCACAAAAATTTGCAATTAATAAACACCAAGAGAAATTATGAGAAAAGTCCCATTTCTAAAAGTAGAAAATTTAGATCTGCCCATCTCTTTTGTCGTTTGGCATTTTTTTCCCCATCTCTTATCCAAATTTTGATAGAGAAAAACATGACATATGAGCATCTTGCCATCTTGTGGCTTCAGTTTCTCACTAACATGCATTATTCTCCAAAGTCCAACCCCACTTCATCTGTCTTCTTCCCTTAATTCATTCTTCAAATTGCACAACCATTTCTGAATTTCTTTCATGCAAGAAAAGAAAAGTTGAAACTGAAACCAGTCCATGTTGTGTATTTTCAAGAATTTTTGAATACAAGAATTGAATCTCAAAAAGTGAGTTTTATCAAGAACTCAAATTTCATCAATCTTGATTTTATTTTCTGCGAACACTTTTTGGTTGATCCGGCAAGCGATCCATGCCTCAAGTTATCAAATGAATTGACTTTTGCAGAGAATCTCAAACTCAGAGCAAAGATCAACAATTTCCCGCCAAATTTAATATTCAATTTTTTCTCTCTGTGGCCAACATTAATGGAGGTATTCATGAAGGCCCAAAATGATCTGCAGGAATATGCTCCTCAAGGCTTATCAAAGAACTCCCGAAAAACACCACTTGAAAGCTCCGAGGACTTCGACTTTAATGATGTTTTTGGGGGTCCGCCGAGGTTGTTTTGTATGCAAGAAATGCACAGTTCTGGGGATACAGTGGGTTTGGAGTTAAAGGAGAAGCTGGTATTTGGAGAAGACAAAAAAGTTGTGGCAAGAAGGCGACATCTGGGCGATGGTTTCTTTGATGACATATTTAGAGGTGATGAGTCTTATGGTTCACCGAGGAGGACTGATCGTGATCGGGATGATCTATTTGGGTCAAGCCCTGGTTCAAGAATTATGGGCCCAGCCAGGCTTTTGTCCCCTAAGACTGATCCCTTTGGTACTTCAGTCCCTGCTCAGTTCAGGTACTACATATTTCTTTCCATTTTGATCTTTATTGTACAGTATAATGTCTTTCTTGGCTCCTATGCATATGCTTAGTTGCTTAATTTTAGCCTTGCAGTAGAAAGTTGCATGTTTTCTTTGTATAGGTAATAAAGTTCTCTTAGCAGTGGAAGTTGTGTATTTGTTTGGTTGGATTTTGGTTAGGATCATTAGGAGAAATAAGAAAATGATTCTATTGAAATATTCGAGTAATTAACTATTTCACAATCAGTAAATTAGATTTATTGTCTACAAAATCGATCTACTGAAACTACAATCGTGAGTAAATGCATGAATATACTCTTGAAAGGTAGGTGGATATAGGAAGCCATGTTGTTGAGATCTCCCTAGCATGTTTTGGTTATAAATCTTTCACTTGAAATGCTTTCCTACATTCTAGTCTTCCTGCCAAACTGATCAAAGTTGAGGAGGTCCCTGCATTTACTACCCGAAATCATAGCAAATATAAGATGGACGGTGGTACAAATGGATTTAGCAGTCCGTGCTCTTCAAGTGCTTCTTTATCTAGATTCTCAAGTAAAGACGAGGACAAGATGAGAAATGAAGTTCACACAGTATATAATCAGAGCCCTTTGTCTTATGAAGCTTCTTTTAGCTCTGAGGATTCACCGTATGCTGTGAAATCTGATAAAAAAGAGAAGGAAAGTGTTGATAGTAAAGGCAATCAGTTCCATTTCTCCATATATAAATGGCCATGCAGAGGAGTTCCAATGGTAACGCCTCTCATGGGTAGAAATGGTTTGAAATCAAAAGATAGCCGTAGATTTGATAGGCGTGCAAGCTCTAATGGGAGGATCAAGAGCAAGTTATCAACCATGAAGAACGAAATCTTGTCAGAAGATATAAAGCCCGAGAATATGAGGGAGAAAACAGAAAAAGAAGTCTCTATAAAGATTAAAGGATCTCTCAAGTCTGAAGTGAAGCCTCTTCATGCATTTCTGGAGCAACCAGGTGAATTGTATTTCGATCGGACATCAGCATAATACATATAGTTCAGTTTCTAACACGAAATTCTGCTCAAATTTATCCAGGAAAGGTTACAGAAATGAGAGAAGACAAGATTATTACTCCAAAAAATGCACAGAGAAATGAAGGAAGAGGAATTGATTCAGACAGAGGAAATGCAGACAAATCTAGCTTACAAGGCGCAGATGTTGATTCAGAAGTGCTCCTAGTAAAAGTGGGGGCAAGGGAAAGATGAGAGATTTTATTCAGATTTTCGACCAAGAAGCTGATTTAAGGCCTAAATCTGATGTTCAGACAGGAAGTAAGAGTTGCAGATGGACAGGCCAAAAACAGAATGAAGTGAGTTTCTAGTGCTGCAAAATTAAATAAGAAGATAGATGTTAGAATATGATTCAAGCCAAATTAGCTAATCAAGTGGCCACATAAGAATTGATCTTCTTTCCAGACAAAACTAGTCTTCGTCTTAAAATGGGTGGGTATTGGATATCTTGATTATCTATTTTTATATGATTTTTCAGGTGGATGCATATCTAAATAAGGATGAACCACAACAATGCACTCAGACAAAAACTCCAATATATAGGAGTAACAACTTTTCTAACAATCAGAAGACTGCATATTCATCAGGTTAGTGGGATAGAAATGCAAGAGATCATCAACTTGTATTTGTATTCTGGACTGATGATTTCGTATTTTTCTTTACAGAGTGGGATTCGAACACTTTAGAAGAAGAAAGCTCGGAAGACCCTTTTGAAGACAACTTCCTGGTATAGTAGTTGGCCTAAATGGTGTACTTAAGCAACTGCATATTAGTTAGACTCGTTTTCATGCTAATTATATGTTTTTAATGAAGTCTTAAATCTTACATTCTGACTATTAGACATTGTCATGGTTTAACAGGTTCAAGAATTGTCTGAAGATCTTCAAGAAGTTACACAGAATAGTGAAGGTTCTGAGGACATGAAAGTAAGTTATATGATTGATTTATGTTTTCTTAGTTATTCCCGTCATATGTTTATGTATGTTACGTAATCTAGAATCGAAAGACTTATTTCCCTTTTGGGCATTTTGTCCGTAGACATAGGCCTAATAGCTGAAGTGTGTATATCTAAAAATATTTGCAGGCCTTAGAAGCTAAAATTCGACAATGGGCGGTAGGCAAGAAAGGGAACATCCGGTCACTGCTGTCAACTCTGCAATATGTAAGGCTTCTTTGATCTTAGGATCCTAAATTACTATGTCTTTTTAGTTCTATTTATTAGGAGAAATTTCTTAAGGACAAAAGATCCTCTCAAGTTACTAATGTATGTTCTTACAGGTTCTTTGGCCTGGAAGTGGATGGAAACCAATACCCCTTGTTGATTTAATTGAATCAAATTTAGTAAAGAGAGCATATCAGAAAGCTTTACTCAGCTTACATCCAGATAAGCTGCAGCAGAAAGGCACTGCTTCTCACCAAAAGTACATTGCGGAAATGGTTTTTGATATTCTTCAGGTATTGAAAATAGTTTGTCGTGTAATTAGTTCATTTCATCTGCATGAATTCTTTGTTGCATAAGTGTTCCCATATGTTTGCTGAAAGAAAATATAAATGTGGAATTTAACCACGAATACCATATTTGGATATGGTTTTTTATGAGTAAAATGAAATCCCTTTATAGTGTAGTGTATTTTTTATAGGATTAGAAAATCCTCATCAGATAGGATTCTCCTTCTAAAATTCTATATCAGAAATTATGAACTATATTATAGCATTACATTTTCTGCATGTTTTATGTATAATCCGATGTTTTCACATAATCCCATGATCTCCCAGAGATTGCATGGAGTTAAGTAGGAGTTACGACCCCCCCCCCCCACCTCCTAATTACCTAATTTGTTGAAATGGGTCAGCAAGTGGGAGCTAGGGATGCAAACAAGTTGAACTGAGTCGAGCTTTAATTATTTTTTCAGGCTCGAGCTCGAGCTCGGCGAGTTGAGGAAATTGAGGCTCAAGCTCAGCTCGAACTCATAATCAAGCTATAAGCTCGAGTTCGACTTGGATTCAAGCTCGAAAAGTTAAATTATTTTATAAAAAAATTTAAAATTACTATATTTTATCTTATTATATTTAAAATTAGCTATAGGCTCGAGTTCGCCTTGTGCTCGAGTTCGAAAAGTTAAATTATTTTATAAAAAAAAAATTAAATTACTATATTTTTTATATATTAATATTTTTTTTAAATAAAAAATATAGGCTCGTAAGCTTGCAAACAAGAATTATTTGGCTCGAGCTCAACTCAAAACTTATACGAGTTTGAATGCTTTTTCAGCTAGCTCGTCGGATCGTTTGCATCCCTAGTCGGATCAGCCCACATGAGCAACCCATTTTTTCAACATTTGCAATAAAGTAGATTCTCTAGTCCAAGCATAAATACTAAATAAAACTCAGGATTATAACTTTTTAGGTCTTACATTTGGAAACAGTAAATTTCAGACAGATTTACTCTTGATTTACATATATATGCAGACTTGTCTTATTTTCATGCAGGAGGCATGGGACCATTTCAACAGTCTTGCTCCACTTTAACCTTGTGAAGAGTGAAAACCAATGAAGGGGCAATTTCAGTATTTCCAGTACAAGTGCAGATGTGAATATCATCCATATTACAGGACAAAAGGATAGGTTGAATTATATAGAGAGAGCATATTTATGCATGTTTCTTTATAACAGTGATAGTCATAAAAAAAACTTCTGGCAAAGTTTTTGCTTGGTTTTGTGGATTGATGTAATAATGGCATAAATTCTTTTTTTTTCTATGATTGATGAACCTGATTTTATCCCATATCAAGAAATCGACTCTCCCACTATGACAATTTTTTTAAAGATAAAATTTTTAATAATACTTGTCGGCAAGACAATACCTTAAAATGTTCAGACTTCTATGTCTGTTTATGAATTTGATTATCATCAATCATTAGTAATAACATAAATTCCACTTTGCTTCTCTTGAACAATAGGTGAAAATGAGAGGTTGTCTGCATTTTTCAACTGCACTGTAAATCAAGTGCTACTTTTAAGGAACTTTGATTGTTAAAATATTTCAAAGATAAAAAGTGAGTACAATAAAAAATTGTGGGGGCAAAGTCCCCAGCATTACATATACTTATTGATGGATCAATTTGCAGCTTGCCATTATTGTACTCTTGGAAAGCTCACTTTTCCCCTCAACCCCAGACAGGATTTTCATGAAAAACAAGCACAAGTAGCTGTGCTTCTTCAAGACAGAGCTGGCATTTTTCTTGGGTCAACCTGCATACCTAAGGGACTTCCATTATTATAGTGCATCATAAATGAGTCCTACAACTCAATAATCACTCTTAAGTATTATCTACGTGGTCCGGATAACACTAGAAAGACAAAAATGCCCTTAACAAGCACAATTTTTTTTTTTTATTAAATTTAATTTAAATCAGTCGACTTGATCTACAACTTGATACATATTCATCGACCTTGTTTACTCATTGTGGACGCTTTGTTAAGTTGCATCTCCCACTATTTATTTATTTTAATTTTTTTATGAGAATATCACCCATAGCTTAGTCGTCAAATGATGCCACATATTTTTGCATACCAACTTTGTAGCATTTCATTTTTTTCTCTCCATCGTATTCACATTATTTCGACCCTTAATTTTTAAAATATCTTTGTTAAGCCACTCCAACAACCGTAATGCTTTATTATGATTTTGGGATTTAGGGTATTATAAATCCAACCTAAAACACCTATTCAAAGAGGCAAAGTCGTTTTTCTATGAGTAATCATTTAATAAATTTAAATGAGTCATTTTTCTATGATAAAATCAAGTGCACGAATCGATGAAGTAATATTTCACAAAACCCTTATTTTTTTTCCCAAAGGACATCACATGTCGCAATTAAGTCAACAATTCGATTATTGAAACTATAGAATTATTAGTCTAAAATTTAACTTTTTAACCACAGAAATTCTTTCTGGGCCCTAATTCTCTTGTAACTTCTCTCTGACACAAGAAAAGATAAAAGAAGACATAGACAAACCTTCAACTCAAGAATCACCTAAAGACAGACAAACACTGTAATTTTCTTTCAAAATTACCACTGAAAATTCTTACACATTAATGAAAAAGATTGGCGATTTAGGTAGTAGAAGATAAGAAGAATTAGGCAACATGGTCAAGAGGGACATGCCTAGACCACATAGTCTACAAAATCTAAGCAATACCATGTGACTTGGGGGACCCTGAAGTCTGTAGTAATTTTGTTAACAGTAGTACGTTATGGATTTGCTCATTTCTTGTTCATTTGTGGTGCAGACCATTACAAGATCTAAGAATTGACAGTTCTTTTCTTAATTAGTTTTTTATAGAAAAATGTTTCATAGAAATGTCCAATATCTATAAGAAGCAAAAGGCCAAATGCCAAATGCCAGTTGCCAAATGAAGCCTGCTTTTGAATAAAACCACAGTGAAAAAGAAAGACAACAGGAATTACATCAAAAGACTCGCCTTTGTCGCCAGTGAATATATATTTTCACTCATGTAAACTGTATTTTAGTCAAAACAAAGTTAGTAACACAATTCTTTTGCTCAAACACAAGTAAATAATGGTGGATATATGTCTCTACACTTTGAGAATGTCTGGTTAAAATTATTTAAAAGATTTTATAATTTTTTAAATTTTACAATGTATTTTTAAGAATTATAAGATGTTATATCTTATTTTTAAAGTATTTCAATAAAATAAGATTTGGGGGTTTATAAGGTATTAGTAATGATAATTTTGTAACTAAAATAGTTAAAATTAAAAAAACTTGTTCAAATCTTGAAAATAAATTAGAATCTACTTACTTTTTTAAAAGAATTTATAAGATTCTAATATATTATTTTAGGATCTTATAAGCTACTTTTTAAAAAATTATTATATACTTCCTAATATTTTATAAGTTCTTAAACATCGTTAAAGTGTTTTGAAGAGCTTATAAAGCTCAATCAAGCACTCTCTTAGATGGTATTTGACTAAATTTATTTAAAAGATTTTATAAATTTTCATACATCTTATAAGATATTTTGGGGGCTTATAAGATTTAGTTCTTATTTTTAACATTAGTTATTAAAATATTTGAATAAAAAAATATTTTAAAGTTTACAAAATGTTAATAATGCTAATTTTGTAATTAATATGATTAAAATTAAAGAAATTTATTGAGATATTAAAAATAAGTTAGAATTTATTTATTTTTTCAAAAAAAAAACTTATAAAATTCTAACATCTTATTTTTAAATCTTATAAACTTCTTTTTTAAAATAAAAATATTCATGAAACACTTTTTGGCGTCTTATAAATACTTAACAGTCTAAGATATTATGAGGAGCTTAAGCTCACCCAAACACCCTCTTAATGGCTCAAATATGATCATTTTGAATTCAATTTCCAGTCCTGCTTTCAGTAGAAAATAATTCAAGAACCTCAAGAAAAATCCCAGAAGAAAAAAAGGTGAGTGGTACTCCAACTTTATTTTCAAGAGTCAAGAACAAAGAACACAATGACAGAAGGAAAAATGGTGGAAAAGAAAAGAAAATAATAAAAGAAGAGGTCCAAAGTTTATTCCCCCAGCTACTTGAGGTTAAAGATAAAGAGGGTTGTTTTGCGTTGTGTCAGTTTCTCCTTAACTTCCAATACTTGGGCTCCCTTCATTCAGACACCTCTTTTATTTTTCTCTTTTTTGCCTTTTTCTTTTATCTTATAATACTAGGTTAAATAGCCATTAGTACGATAAATTTATTTAGGCGCAAAAACTGAGTTTTATGTTAGTCATTTCAAAACTCTGTTTGCACTTTGGAGTGATTGATTATTTACGTGGGATCTGTCAGAAAAAAATTTGGTCTTTGGTGGAAGAGAAACAGTCGCTTGTTAATTAACCCACAGAAAGACATTCTTTTTAGGCCACTGCCTGTGAAAATATTCTGAAGAAGCTGAAAGCTGGAATCTTTAGGCTATCCACCAATGCCATTTGCCTCCATATCTGTGAGTCTTTCTTTCTTCCTGAAGCCCTTTTCTTTCTTTTTTTCTTGTTTGTGAGTTTCTGTTTTCTTTCGACAAAATTCTTGTTGTCTTCTTGTCTAATATCAGCAGTGCCTTCTCTTGTCTCCACTTATAAGCAGCAAGAATTCTATGCAAATTTGTTGAGGCCCTGATCTGTTTCTAGGAAGAATTTCTTGGATTTTTTTTTTTCCTTACTTTCTCCTGTCTTTTGCTTTTAAAAAAAATTACAACTTGAGAACAAGATCTGACATAATTATGGCTGATTTCCTTTCCTTTGGTTGTTGGGATCTTTAGTTGCTATTTCTGTTGATTTATTGTGTTTTTTGTTGATGGTGAATCCAGTTTTTGCATATCAAAGGTAGGTGTGAGTATTTTGAGGTTAAAGGGTTTCATGTTAGTTTAACCAATGGCATAGAATTCTTGGTGAAATTCTAGGAATTATGTCATATTCTTACCTCATAGTCCCAAATCCCCAACCAAAGGTGACCAAGTTTACACTTTTTGACAAAGATCATGATGCTGGCTGTTTTGACTGGGTATATCTCATCCATAGTTTGGTGATTCTCTTCATTTTGTTAATTAAAGTCAAGCAATCAATCATGCTCTCATTCTGCTCTGCACATCTGCAATAGTATTATTGCCTGTTATCTTTTTGTGTTTATCATTATTCCTCAACTGTTCTTAAAGATTATTTAACTAATTTATTCTGTCATTATTTTGCTAGAATAGTTTAGTTAATTGAATTTGCTTTTGACTTTGTATAGCCTGCATTATTTTTCTCTTTTCATTTGATTGGTAGTCTCAAGTTTTTTAACTTTTCTTTACTTATTTCTTGATTGCGTTGTATATGAAAAATTAGATGACAGAAGTTATTTTAAACGATATATTTTCATTCCCTATTTTTTGAAGTGAGAATTTTTTTTATCTTTGAGAAGTTTTGGAGGCTTATCTATAGAGAACATGAAAAATTAATTATGGAAGATCTTCAAATTGTGAACTGTTTTAACAATAAAGAAAAGCAGCCTGAGAGAATTATGTGAAAGATTTTCATATCTAAGAGGATTCAGACTTGAAATGGAGCCTTTTGTTGTGGGAGTGGGGAGTTAGGTGGAAAGCTTGGTAGATGGAAGATGCTATAATCTGCAATCAGAAGTAAACTATAGTAGAAGGACATAACAAAATTTAGGGGTAAATATTGGGAGCAAATAGAATGAACACTATTTAGTTCTATTATATATCGCTATTTACAGCCTCTTCAAGTTCAAAAAGAAAAAAGAAGGAAAAATAATTCTGTGGAAACAGCATTGCTTTCTTACCTCTGTGGTCCATCGGCCTTACAGTTACAGGTACCTTATGTCTGCAGAATCATTTTTGAGCTAGCATCCTTAATGTTTACTTTGGGGTCTCAGACTTATTCTGGAAAATCCATGTAAAAACTTGTCAGCTCGCCAACCTTCCATTTGAAACACACTTAGTACAAACAAGCAGAAGAAATTAATCTGCATGGTTTGCTACGGATGCACCAATGTTTGCCAGTATCCCTTAATGCTAAGTTCCAAGTTTACTTATTTCATGTACTGTAAGAACACTAAAATAAATCACTCATTCCATTGATTTACTACTGATTTTTTATTATTCTTTTCCTCCAGATGCACAAGATACTATTGGGCCTTGACTGATGTTCAGTTGCCCTGTAGAAGCAGCATGACATTAGGATCAAAGAAAGGGTGGAAGTCCATACCACCCCTCTCTTTGACCTCAAAATCCGCCCGGCATTTCTGTTTATTTTCAAAAGTGAAGTCAGATAATTATGGCGCCAAAAATACTCCAGTTTACCTCAATGTGTATGACTTGACGCCCATGAATGGTTACGTCTATTGGGCCGGCCTAGGTATATTTCACTCTGGCGTTGAAGGTAGGTTTTGTCCAATTTCAATATATTTACTCTAATTCTTTTCCTGCTTCTCCCATCTCTCTCTATATGATTTATTTGCCGCAACTAAATTGGAATGCACCTTCTTCTCCTTCTCTATCCAAGTTCTTCCATAATTTTCCAGTTATATAATCAACCTTGTTCAACTTCACAGTTCATGGTGTGGAATATGCATTTGGAGCACACGACTTTCCATCTAGTGGTGTTTTTGAAGTTGAGCCTCGGCAATGCCCTGGATTTCAGTTCAGGAAGTCTATTTTCATTGGAACGACGTCCCTGGACGCTACTCAGGTTAGGGAGTTCATGGAACGTCAAGCTGCAAGCTACAATGGCGACACATATCACTTGATTGTAAAGAACTGCAACCATTTTTGCAAAGACATATGTTACAAATTGACGGGGAAAAGAATACCAAAATGGGTAAATCGACTGGCCAAATTAGGTAACTTCTATATATGATTACAAGAAAATTGTGCGTTATTGCTACCTGATACCTAGGATGCTGAGTTTTGTGATATCTTTTATGCCGTTTGGCTAGGTTCAATCTTCAGCTGTGTCCTACCTGAAGCCCTTAAAATCACTGCCATCCAACACAACCCGAAATGCCTGGCGTACGAGGATAGTGAGAAGAGGAGGCTGAGAAGTAGTTTCAGTTGTCTGTCCTCGATTTCATCGAGGCAGAAGCAGTTGTCAACTTCATCTTTATTGCTGCAGTCCCCCTTGAAAGGGTGCTTGCCCCCTTGGGAGCTAAAGAGGCATGCTAATAGTTCACTCAAGGCAAGGTGAAAATATTACCCCTAACCTTGTTGAAATGTATGAATGGGAATGCTATTGTAAGTTTCTTGAGTTTGTTAATAGGTTGTCTGGTTCTCTAAGTTATGATCAAGCAAAACATACTCTTGGAGGGAATAATGTGTGAATCATGGTGCTGTTGTTTTTTGTCTCCCTCATGCTGATTCTTTCCATCTCTACAGATGTCTCTACTGATATGAATGGGATGATGTAAATTGATTGTTGCACCTATTGACCAATTTGATGTAATGAGAAGCACATTACTGAGATAATTCAAGCACAAGGATACAAAGTTTACCATGCTTCTGCTACAATTGAGTAGGTTCCATTGTGCTAAGAGAAGAATTTTATTAAATTCAACTGGAGGGTAAAAAGATTTCTCAGTTCTAATTTTAGTTTCACTATGCTCAACTACTTTCATGTACTTTTTACTTGAACTGCAATGGGGTACGTACACTTTGTTTCAATGGATTGATTGGCTTAACCATAATTCATTATAAATAAATAGGTAGGATTCTAAGCGCTAAGCTAAGCCATCAAAAAGTCAGAAGGCATTCAGTAGCCCACAAGGAAGAAAGCCTGCTTGGCTACCCATAAGTGAGAATTCTCAGCCTAGCTGGAAGATGAACAAATTTAGGGGTGTCGGTTTGGGTTGGGTTGGGTTGGGTTGAGTATGGGTATAACATAAAAATACAAAATTCAAATCTAATCCAACCCGATGTTAAATCAAAAAGGCTCAAATCTAACCTGATCCACAAAAGATCGTATCATGTTAGAATTGACCTAATTTTTAGTTAGGTTACCTAACAACCTGATAAACCTAACCCTACATTCTCTATTTATTTTATTTTTCATATTTATAAATTTCAATATTATAATTTGATAAAAGTTTGATCTACTATAAAATCTAAAATTGGGTATAATAATTAAGGTTTAAGAAACATAATAACTTCAAAATTTGTCATGTCCATGAGTACTCCAAATACAAAAAAAATAACAAATCATTGTTAGTAATTGAATTTTCAAAAACTTTGATTTTTGAATATATATTATTTAAATTTTATTTTAATTAGTCAATTTTTTTCATGCAGATCAGGTTGCATTAAGTTGGATCAAGTTTATTGAATTATTGGATCACTTGCTTTTTTTTTTCAGGTTAGGCGGATTGACCCGAAATCGACTCAACCTTACTTTTTATTCTTGGGTCACTTTCGGGTCCGACCCAATTTGACCCGAACCCAAAAACATCAAACTCAAACCTAATTTTTTTTTCAGGTGGATCATCATCGGGTCATTTGGTTGGATTTAATTTTGACACCCTTAATGAACATTACACTGATCTGATCTGAAATGAAGAAAGAGATATTGACTCAATTCAACCGGTATAATGCCAGTTGTACCTTAGCGTATTTTCCTCACTCAAAAGGTTCTCCCACAAGAATACTTAAGTTGCTAAGTCTCAAACTTAGAGCTGCAGCTATGGGGAAAAGACAATTAAAAAATGTGGCTGTAACTAAAACCAATTATCCCACTTGCAAATATATTTGAATGGGATTAAAAATAAAACAGCTTTATAGACATCCCTGAATTCTGGACAATTTACTACTCAATGCTGCAATAGAGCAATTGGCAAAACTGCAATAGAGAAACATAGTAAAACTGCTGATATGATTCAATGTACAGTATTGGCACTAACATTATATGTGGAGTGCCAAATACAGATGAAACTCAGACTCTACCCAAAAATTCATCTCCTCCAGCCTAGCCCAGTAAAAGAAACTGTTGGAGAAAGTCGAGGAATGAGTTTTCTAGGCCATTCACAAATGAAGTCTAATTTATCAACTTTGTGTCACAAGAATCAAATAATGGATATCTAACAAGCTAGGAAGATGGTCTAAATAACTTTCAAGGAGAAGTAATAGTCCACCACCATCTTTTATACATCGGCATCCAGGACGTGTTCTAAGCCAAGCTGCCTAATATATGAAATAAAGAATGAAGACAGCTTAGAGTATCCCAACCAAAGCTGCAGCAGTAACTATGATGTCCAGAGATGATTTAGAAATCATAACGACCAATCATTTCTTCCAACATAAGTTATCAGCTTTAGTTTTTACTTTAGGGGACTCAAAAAGATACATTTATACAATGACTATACACATGGCGAAACCCGATTATCTTTCACAAAATAAACCTGCAGGAACACCAAAGAGATTGTTCAGATTAACCATGTTTTTACTAAGATACTTCTAGGACGTTTAACAATTTCTACGCCGATCATGTGAAAAAAGGAAAAGTGGGGGGGGGGGGGGGGGGGGGGGGGGAACAGGAAGGGACATATGCAGAGGAAATGGAGACCCAAGAACAATATCAGAGAAAAATCAAAATATTTTATTATTTGGCCACCCATCTGTGCATAGTATAGTGTTACAAAAATATAACATAACTCTTATTGTGAGCCTCCCACATTGCTTCCTATATTTTAAGCTGTTAACATACAGGACGGACTAAATTTTCAGAGCCAGGCTATGAAATTATCAATCGTCTTTCTGATGCAAAACAGTAGGCATTCTAATATTACCATTGAGAGCGGCATGATAAACTCGTTTCTCTGCCAATCCAATATCTGAAAGAGTCAAATTACCCTGCACCATATGAGCAACAACAAATGAGACATTTAGCCTCAGAGAGAAGTAACAAATAACCACAGGCATAGCAGCTTTCTTTTCTCGTTGTCCTTTCTCTATTTTGATTTAGGACATCCAGTAGCAGGAGAATGAAGTTCTTTTTAGATAAATGTAGTCAATATAATACATCAGCTAAAAATTCCAATTATCTGACACTTGATGTTTCATTTCTATAATTTGCAATTTACAAGCTGCTCCTCTTGAAATGTGGCATTTTTCACCACTGTCAACATTTCATTGACATTTGCCTGTGAGGTGCAGCAACTGAAAGCCTCTGTTACCATCGCAATATTGACATTTGACAGATACAAGATGCATAACAGATTTGAAGAAGAGTAATTTTGTGCGATTCTAGACAAGCAAGCAATTGAATGCCATTTCTTTACCCCAATTATTTACAGCCAAAAAGAAGCTCGAGCAGGAACACACACACACACACACACAAAAGGGAAAGAAAATACCTCACGAGCCATCAGCCGTCTAACATTTTCAGCATAAAGCTTGGGATTTTCCTTCTCTTGTTCTGAGGGGTGATAAACAGGTAAATGTATCACTTCAATGTAATTTACAAACTGACAGAGAAGAAAAAGCACATGACGCACCTGCACAAGATGTATGTTAAATCAGCACAGTTACAAGGTTAGGCAAATTGTGACTTCACATAAATGTGAGGAATTCGTCAATTATTAGCTACAGCAATAAAAGTTCTATACAAGAATCAACCTTAATAGTTTTCCACAATTAATATTTTTCATTGACGGCCAGCTATCAACAGGTCAATTGACTGAATCATCGGGCAAAGTTACCATTCCAATCTCATATACATTTGTGAGAATCAAAATACTTCAAGAAAACATTGGCAATACATAATCCAAAAAGAATATAGAAATTTCTCCATGTCCATATCTATGACATATATGAAAGTATGAATAACTATAGGTTTCTTCCCTTGTGCTGACTAATCTACCCTATATAAATTGTATTACCAAGTATAAGTAGAATAGTGAAAAGGTAAAATCACATTCGCTTAATTATTTGTACCAAATAGGATAATTGATGGAGTCAATCATGTAGTAATTAATAGAGAGAGAGAGAGAGAGAGAGTAAATGTATAACCATAAATGAAATTCATATATCTTGAAATCTTCATTTGTTTCTAGAAAACGTGTCGTGTATATAATTACAAAGGGCAAGAAGAAAAGTAAAAAGAAAAAAAATTAAGTAAATTGGAATAGATGTATTACTTTCATATTTACATAGATTAGAAGAGTTCTAAATATCTATTCTAAGAAATTCTCGACTCAAGTTTTAATATATAAAGTTATTTTATAATCGAAATGTTGATTTTCGAATTCAAAATTGCAAGAAATATTGACAATTATAGGAGAATCAATTTATTAACTTGTTGATCAATAAAAATAGTTTTCTAGAGTCTATGTTGAAAGATTAAAAGTGATGTGTAGAATTATTATAAAAAAAATGCATTAAAGTTTTGACTATTACCATATAAAAATATATTTCCTAAAGATTGAATGATGATTTTTGACAATAAAATTTAATTTAAGCAAAAGGAGAAATAACTCGTGGCTCAAAGCAATTATTTTAATATGATGAAGGAAAGAAAAAACAATTCTACATTTGGGAAGCTAATCATATATATTTTTTATATTTTAAAATTATTTTTTCTAATAATTTTTCTACACAAATGAACTTTAAAATGGTCAAGAAAAGAGGAAGAAAAAGAAATATAAACTAAAGGTTGGTGCAAGTTCAATGCAACGAAGACCGAAAGAGGTTAATAGCTGGACATTGCTTATCTTATAACTCAATGACCAAATAATTTAATAACTTAAAATAATATTAGCATTAGAGTGTAAAATTTACATAATTACTTCTGTTTTTATTAAGGAATAACTTTATTTTCTACATTCTATTGTTCTTTTTCTAGATCATGATAATTTTGTAGAATTTAAGTATAATAAGAGTTACAAGTGAATATACCGACAGAAGCACATTTAAGCTGTCTTTAAACTCTTAGCAAAACACAAAAGATACTTGCTTAACATAGAAGAAAAATAGTCTTATTGGGAAAAAAATTGAAAATAAGGTGATAGATATTAGATTACATACACAATAGAAAAAATGCAGTATGAAGTAGTCTTAAATGATAAATCGCATATGAGTCATAGAAGCGAAAATTTACAAATTCAAAATGAACAACATAAAAATTATGACACATCTAGACATAAAACTTTAACATAGTTTTCCAAATGATATAACAAGAAAGTATGGCTTCGTTATAATTTAGCTTACAATTTTTATGATTTTTTTTGTTGTTTAAAAAATTTACCAATTAGAGTAATTTGAAAATAATTATATTTTTGCATCTAATGGGCACTTTTTTAGCCTTTAATAAAAACGAATAATAGTCACTTTTTCTGCCAAAGATAGGAGATGCCAGAACTACACAACTAAGAATATTCACCGAGAGAACAAGACAATGAAAACTAAGGATGCAAGACATAACACAACTTACCCCGGATATAGAGTCCCATGCAGGACTAAATCTCTGGTAAGGATATCTTAAAATCACAGGAAGTACTGGAGCCTTTGCCAAAAATGCACCAGTCTTGAATGGAAGAAGGTAGTCTCCATTTGTGGTTGTGCCTTCTATTAAAGAACCAAAAGAATGATTAGCCAGACAATCTATAGACTGTAGTGACAGCTGCAGTAAGAACCAAATAGAAGCTAGGATAGGGAAAACATTATGATGAAATATCCCAAAATTTATCCTTGCAGCTTGAGAATTATTTCTTGTGTACAACAACAAAAAATAAATAACTAAATAATGTTATTCTACATGATTATACAACTAACATAAATCACATGGTATACACATTAGTTTATCAGGAAACTCCTCTCTGTTACTTGCAACTCATCATTGAAGACAAGGATAAGTGTATTTATGCCAACCTTGAGGTCCATATAATTAATAAGCAAGCAGGTATGAGACTAGCCTGAGAATAGTGCACTACATTCTGGAAAAGAATCAAAAGGACAGAAGCTAGTAATGGTCTCACAAATACAACCTGGGAAAAGCAGCATTTTTGGAGCAAACTTATTTTGATGAGCTTCTTGAATTCTTTCGCTGATAACACCTGCAAACAACAATGGTCAAACCAACAACAATATAACTAAGTGCCTAAAGTATTAACATTGTATAGAAATAAGTGGATGCAACCTTACAAGGAGAAAGCTTTTTCCTTACTGATGAAGTTTTTCCTGTTTTCATCTTTAACACAATAGCTAATTTTGTGTTTCTAAAGCAACCATCCCTAATAGGAAAAAGAGAATGATTTGTTGACCTTAATTGAGCTTATTCCTGAAACGTTGTTTTCCAATAAATGTACTCTGATTAACAGATAGTTTTTGGTTTACATAGGTTTCCCAATTAAATGTAGAAGGTGTGCTATTCATCTACAGTTACACAGATAAAGTTTCCATGGAAACAGCATTCTCATAGTCATACTTCGATTCAACATTCTTTTACTTATTTTCAGCTATTCCAAGATGAATATCCACCTAGAAGCCAAATATTCTAATTTCCGCCCTTCCTTTGGCCAAAACATTAAACTTGTGCAGGGAATAAAATGTTTAAAACATTTAGATTAAACATACCTGAGACCCCCTTGAAGTCAGATGACTTTAGCTCACGCTGCACGTAGACACAACCGAGACATTTGCTGTAATATGAAAAATAATAACAGTTTAAGGTGTTAAGACAATTCAGTTGCAAGCGTAAATATGCAATGGAAGGAGATATAAGCGGCCCATAAATGAAAAGAGAGAGCAAGTAAGCAAGACATATAGCTATACCAATATGCTCATCCAGATATTTAACTGTGAACTATAATTGTTCTATAGTGGTACCATAAAAATTATACCCAAAAGAAGTCCAACAAAAGTGTCTCAATAAAGCCAAATTCAGACAGGGAAGAATGCCAAAGAAAAAGCACATTTCTGCTCCTAGTAGGTTCACTTGATGCAGAAATCCAGATGAGGAAGGTAATAAAGAAAGACCATATTTACTTTCAAGCAAAATGTTGTAATCAGGTTCAAAACATCAACCTACGTACAGTAATTGTGCATGGCCACTTTTGCATTTCTAATCAATGCGCCTTTCACAAGCTCAAACCCAACCTAAAAGCAAATGCAAAATAGTAGGCTGGATTTTCCATTCTACCACATACCACGGCAACTAGCAGATGAAGAAATCTGTCTGTGTTGGATATTCAATTCTACTTTTCTAATAAACGTATATCATAGCAAATAACAGATAGAAAGGTCTGCCAGTGATGCCCCGAAATAAACAGTTTCTCTACATATAAACACAGAAAAGCAAAGTGAACCAACCTCATAAGACCAACAAGTGGAAGTTTAGCCACAGATCTCTTCAGCAGCAAATTGCAAGATACAATCAACAGAAAGAGAGGACAAAGGTGTCAGGTATGTTGCATTGTGTAAACATGTCTCTATGTCTCTTGACGGCATATAAAACAAAAATAACAGTAATCACTAACCAACCTTGGCAACAAAACTTGGGAAAGAGGAAGACATGTGATACAATATATCCAAATAAGATACATGATTGGATACAATAGCCCCAGGTTCCACCTCTTCGGATTGATTCCTATATGCAGACTGAGAAGTTCGAAAATAACATAACTCAAATGTAGTACATTAAACAAAATGGACTGATTCTCTTAATCTTGCAAAATCAACCAAGAAAGAAGTAACTTAATCAGTAATAAATAAAGTGGTCTACTAAAGCAAAATGATATACAAAGAGTAATGTCATCATTATAGATAAGACTTATCATAAGGAACAATATTTGGATATGTATCTTAAGTATGATACTGTAATTATCTTAAATGCTAATCATAGTCCATAGACCGGCCTCTAAAGCAGTAAGTGATGAAAATGTCCATGAAATGCCTTTTCAAGAGTGTCTAATTAACTTAAATACCACCATTAGCAAACGTGCGAGCCATTATAACTTCTCCATAGCATTATACCTGGATACCAGCACCGTTTGAATTTAAATAAGGGACCAAAAAACGCAACATCTTCGCGAAGGAAAACCCAAACAATATCCTTACTCTTACATCGAATTAGTTGTGAGATGATTACCACTTAATATATAATAATAATTTGAAAAAAAAAGGAAGAGTCAGACCCGGACCAATGAAGAAAATGGGATCAATTGATCATCCATTTCTTAACACATCATAACTAGAAACCAAGAAATTGACGGAGACAAATGGAATCAGTTTCTCTTCCTCAAACAAGATTGACGCGCAGTGATCGCAAGGCAGGGAAGTAAATTTCTCAGCTTTTATTTTTTTTTCTTTTTACGGAAAATGCTTCCCACTTCATTGAAATCAGATGTGATAAAAGATAAGTACTCAAATAATGAAGAGCAAGTTCACACTACTTAAAGCAACTCAACAACAACTAAAAATCAAATAAAACACACATATGCACATTTTAGAAAAACTCAGGCAAATCAACAACTAAACGGCAACAAAAAGGGTACCTCACCATTCTCCTGCCCATCAACCTCAATGCCCCTACTGGTTTCAGAAATCCAATAGAACCCGAAAATCAACAGCAAAACCCTCGACAGAAACCTACCGCTCTGCATAATCACCGCCCTCCGCCACCCACCCATGTGAGCATAATCCTCCTGCTCGTCCTCTCCGTTCGGAGCTAGAAACGCAGTGAAAACCCGACAAATCACGTAATAAACAACCAAGATAGTCGTCCCCGCCACCACTCTCACCGGCACCAAAAACACCAGAGCTAGCCCAAGTAAAACCTTCTCAGCCCAGGGCAACTCGCCCCGACCCATCGTCCCGTAAACATCGCACCGGACAAAGGGGGCGTACTTTTTCTCCATCTCCTCGATGCTATCATTGGACACCGGAATTTGGGGTTGTGGAGTTTCCGGTTCGGGTTTGAGGAGCGGGCGGTCATCGGATTCCAGTTGCTCGTCGGCGGGCTTGGAAGCTAGGTCTTTAAGCTCGGATTCCATTTATTAGTTCAAGAAAGAAATAATTTTTCTCTCCTTTCTTTTCCCTTTTTGGGTGTTTAGCGGACAGCCATTGCTGTTTTCTTTGTCATGTGATGTGGCGAAAGAAAATCACTGTAAGTCGTGTTAGATCATAAATCTTGCGGGACAGTGGAGTTGACGCGTGGAGGAAACAGATATGTGGGCGCGTCACGTTGATATGGTGTTGCGGTTATTTTTGGGTGTTTCTGGGTATAGTATAAGTTGCGTGAGGACTCGACTTTTAGACATCGCCATGGGCCCCTCTAGATACTGGAAGCCGGTATCTTAACAAGATATGACGTCTGCCGGGAAAGGCCTCAACTGTGGACAACAAGGGCGTGTCCTTTTATGCTAAGACACATGCTTCGTTCAGGATCAAAGTCAAGAGTAGGAAATTTGAACAAAGCCAGAAAACTAAACTTAGAGAAGGTAAAATAAAAATCTTTCTGATGCAGAGGATCCTATTAAAGACAACTGCAGAGCATACTCAATTTTTAACAGTCGGAGAAGGTAGCGGAATAGTAAAAAGAACTTGAAGTGCTTCTAAGCAATATTTTATTTCACTTCCCAAATTAGATTACAAACTTAGTAAGATTCATCCCTTTATATAGAGGGAGAATTGACACACGACAAACTTACAACAGCTGTGCTATAGTTAACATCCGACAATAAGTGCAATAATTTAACACGCCAATCCTGACAATTCTAAAAGTAAAGGACAATAATACAAACAAACGACAAAACCAACAAAAAAACAACAATCGAAAGCTGTAAAGTTGAAAAGACGTCAGCTTTTAATCAGTCAAAAAGCCAGCAGGGAATGGGCCAAACACCACGCTTGATGTGTTTTGTGGTGGAGTTTGACTCAATGGGTTGTTAAGGTCAAAAGTGATCCCAGCTTTTTCCATCCATTGTGATTCCAGCTCACAAAGGTCCTGTGAATCCATCATGTCATCTTGATCAATTATTTTTTCTTTACCCTTATCTGATGAAGTAGGAATCGTAGGGGTGAATGGATTAACAACTGGAAACGAGCCTAGGACAGTAGCAGCAACACCCTAGGAAGACTTATTCTGGGAAAGTGAATTCCAATTTGTCTTGAAATAAGTCTTTGAACATCCCCACATATTCTCTGGTGTAGTCCTATTATACTCTGAATAAAACTGCTCAAAGTAAGCTCTGGCATCATTCTGCAGTTGTATGGCATAGTCAATAGGCATTTGTTCCCACGAAGCATCCTCTTCAAATCTGGGCCAAATCTGGGGTGGAACAATAGAATTATTCTCTGCCATTTTTCTCTGAAATTCTCTAATCTCACTTCCATGTTCAAAAAACTCTTTGTTGAGGAAATAGGGAAAAACACCATATTCTTGGACTGAGTAGAAATATGGTAAGTTATGGATGTGAGGAAAACTTTGTCTTGAAAGAATAAAAACAACAGAGACTCCTGGTTCAGCTCTTCCAACCTTTTTAATTTGAATTATTTTGAATAATTTCATCCAAATTGATAAAGGATAAAACCATTCAAGGAATGATCTGGCACAGGGATTATCATCATAGTCATCAAACCATCCACTGTGTAATTCAGCAATCCATCTAATAGATTGTTCAATTGGAAATTCAACAGCAATCTTCCATTGTTCTAGCATGTACCAAAGCATGCAAATTAATTCTTTGGAAAACATGAGATGGAAAGGATTAGAGACGCTGAACAGGGTGAAGAATGGATAGTCTGGATGGAAACCTAAACCGCCCAAAGTATGAAGTCCAGTTTTTCTAACAGTAAGGGATTGGTATTTTAACATCAATTCTTTAGCTCTGGACTTAAGGGTTTTGGTTTTGATTAGGTCAAACAATTCTGGATGAAGACTATCAAGGGGGAAATCATAAAAGGTAGGGATTTTTGAAGGTGGTGCAGGAGAAAACATGCAAATGATGGGAATATGACTTCTGGGTATTTCGAAGAGTTTAGGCCTGGAAAGAAGATCTGCGAAAATATTGCTCTTCCCTTTGATATGGTTGACAGTAAAAGAATACTGAGAAAACCATTCCGCCCATCTGAGTAACTGCTTAGGAGGAATAGTATGGGGTTTGAAACTTAACATCTTAGGGAAGGCAGTCATGTCCATTTCCACAAAGAAATGATGGCCGATAAGATGAAACTGGAATTTTTCAATACCTTTCTTTACCGCCAAAATCTCCTTGTAAGTCGAGTGGTAATGTTGTTCTGCTAGCTTGAAAGAACCACTCTTGAAGCCGTACACATTTCTCTTTCCTTCCTTTTCTTCAATGAGAACAGCAGCCCAGAAAGTATCACTAGCATCTGTCTGAAGAATCCTTTTCCCATCTGAAGGAATATGTAGAGGAGGAAGCTTTTGAATAACAGCTTTAATGGCAACAACTGCTTTCCTCTGTGCATTAGACCATTGTGGAGGATTTTTCTTGAGCATATCCTGTAATGGTCTGATGATTGATGTTAGTCTTGGAATGAAATCCGCAGCATAGTTAATAACTCCAAGAAACTATTGAATCTGCTGCTTGGATTCCAAATTGTCAGGAAACTTGAGAAGCTCAGTGGCAATGTAAGGCTGCAGTGAATATTGTCCATCCTTAATGAACATTCCCAAGAACTCTATTTCATTATGTGCAATGGTCATCTTTTTCTCCGATAGCATTATTCCATATTGTCTGACTAAATCTCCAAACTTATGCAGAAGGAATGAGTGTGTCTGCATATCTTCAGAAAATAGCAAAATATCATCAATGTAGATTAATGCATTTGGGAACAAAGGCTCAAAGATTTGAACCATAGCTTTCTGGAATAATGATGGGGCTGTCTTTAGACCAAAAGGAATGACCGTCCACTGGAAATGAGTATTTGGGATGCAGAATGCTATTTTGTACCGATCTTCTGGATGGATTCCTATCTGCCAGAAGCCTGCTTTTAGATCAAACTTTGAAAAAACATTGGCTTTGGTCAGATTAGAAAATAGGCAATTCCGATTCTGCAAAGGGAACTTCTCATCAGCAAGAAAGTAGTTGAGGGGTTTGTAGTTGATCACCAATCTCATCTTTCCCCTCGCTTGTTCTGATCTCTTATTTACATAGAATGCCTGACTAGCCCATGGAGAATTGGTAACTTCAACAAGACCTTCATCACGTAGCTGAGCTAATTCTCTGGTTGCTAGTTCAAGTTGTTCTGGAGACATTCCTGAATGACTGGCTTTAGTAGGGTTTATATTTATATCTTTTTTAAAAGGAAGCTGTACAAAAAACTCTGAATTTTTCCAAAGGGGATTTGTACATTTATGGAGGAAATCAGAATGAGATTCTGCACAACAATCTCTTATTAGAAGAGTATGAATATCAGTAATGGACTCGGATTGAAAAGAAAGGTTGTAACGTGGTTTGATATAGGGAAGAAAATAAGACTTAAATCTAAGACCTTCTGACTTAGGTATTACTTTCTTCTCCCAAAGCTGTTTAATGATATCAAACCCAATCACAACATCCTATTTAGGTAATGGGGAACCAAGGAATTTATAGGTGATACAGAGTTCAGGAAAGAATTGTAGCTTGACAGGTTTACTAATCAGGTCAATTGTTAGATTCTCACTGTTAACAACCTGAAAGACTTCATGATGGTTTTTCCAGAACGAGGCAGGTAAGATTTTTGGATTGAGGATAGATTTGGATGCCCCTGTATCAATAAAACGAACCAAAGTAATTGGGTTGTCATATTTCTGAGGAATAAGTTGTACCTGCACAAACGGAACTGCATGAGCAAGACCAATGAATTGAATTCCGAAGATAGGAAGCTGGTCTTCATTGATCTCATCCTCAGAAGAAGAGTCTTCTTCAAAGACATCTTCCAGGGCAAACAACGTCTTTTCAGATGGCTCATTCTCCTCAGAAAAGAGTAATTCCAAATCCTCATTTTCAAGATCACACTGGGTCAGCTGGAACACCTGTTTGAGTATCTTGTCCCTTTTCTTGTTAGGACAATTCCTAGCCCAATGACCTTGCTTATGGCAGATGTAGCACCTGTCTCTTTTGTTCTTTGAGAACTTTCTCCTGAAATATCTCCTTCTCCTCCTGGGTCGCCATTGTTGGTGATGGTGCTGACGCTGCTTTCTGAATTTTTTGTGATGCTTATGAGATTTTTCTGGACACTGGCATTTGTCTGACTTGCACTTGATCTGAAGATCCTTCCTGTCACATTCCTTTGAGAATTTTCTCCCTGTCTCCTGAAATTCTTTGAAAAACTTTCAATGGTTGCACAGTTTTTCCAGGGCCTTGAAGACAAATTGGTAGATTTCTCCGAGAGAGACATTTTCAAGTGTTCGTCCTCTCAACTCAATTAGTCTTAGGGTTTCACGACCAAGGGACTCAGGAATGGAATTAATGTAGGCTTGCTTCAGATTCGGATTGTCCATCCCACCAAGAATATAGAACTTTTGAGACATCCGTTGGAAATGCTTCTCCAGGTCCTTTCTTTCAAAAGAACAGCATTTCATCTTGAAGAACTCCTCCCTTGCAACATCAATATTGTTTTGATGCTGTCCCAGAAACTCAACATAAATATAATTCATGAAGGTTTCAACATTTGGTGCGTTTCTGGCTTGGATCTGTCTATATTCTCCAAGAGCATACCACCATTCTTTCAGAGTACCTGTCATTCTAGCAGTGAAACCATTTATAACACCAGTAAGATTAGCACCTGGTTTCTGAAGTTCTGTCACACACCAAGACATCATTTCATGGATCCTATCCTTCCACTAAGAAGGAGGAATATCATCAAAAGAAAACAGATGTCCTGAATTGCTAGAATATGAAGGGTTAGGAGGAGGATTCCTCTATTGACCTTGTTGACTGGTTTCTGGTTCGTCATCAACAATTGGCTCTTGAGGAGTATCTGGAGTTCTTTCTTCTGGAGGTTGATTCATAAAAAGTAACGGGATGTCTTCTGAGAGTTCCTCAGTATCACTGATATCTTCTGAAACAAACACTAGCCATGGTCTGTTTGGTTTATGTTCCTCACGATCAGCAACTTTCTTGAGATATTCAGTGAGTGCATTTGAAGTAGAGGAATTTTGCATCATGAACTGTGGAGGCTTTGAAACCGTCGGTTCGGTTGTGCTCAAGGCTGTAGAAGTCTGAGGATTGCTTTTCCTTTTATATTCTTCTGGAGAAAAGAATGAAGATGAGTCTCCAAACATCTTTTTGAAGTTATCCAGCCCATGAAGTGGTTGTGAAACAACAGGATAGGAAGACACTGAAGGCTCTGGCCTGCTCCAAATAGAGTCTCTCTGGTACTGTTCTTCTAGAGACTTTAATTGGGTTTTGAGTGTCCTGATCTCCTGTTCTTTATGGCTGAACGGTTGTGAGGTTTGGAGAAGTCTCATGATTTCATTGTGCACCATGTCAATCCTTTCTTTTAAGGACTGAATTGTTATTGCGATCTGGTTCTCCATCTTAGCTTCAATTCTCTCCTGGCTTTTTACAATCTTTTGCAGCATATGATTTTGAACTACTGCATTTTCGGACTGCCAGTTAAGAGTTGCTTCAGCAGCAGTAACTTCCACCGTTGAACCGTATGATCTACGAGCTATAGGATTCTTAACCTTCCAAGAGTGATTGTATTCTGGAGTTTGAATTTCCTTAGGAGGATAATTCAATTGTTGGAAGGAAGAGGAAGAAAGACCAAACATCATAATCTGATTGGGGACTGGTTCATCGTCTGTATAGCTGTCTGAGGGCATGAAAGGAATACAGTCATCATCATCTTTATAGTATTCCTCATCATCGCTGTCTTCATATCCCTCTTGAACTCCCCATCCAGTATGTGTTGTTGGCCACTTTGTTGGAGGCGGTGGAGTATATTTAACCAGATAGTCAAACTTGCCTGAAGGTTGTCCCAAAGTATCTACAAAAGGATCATCCCTAGACAATCTTAATGGTCTTTGTCTAGGAGGAGCTTCAGGAACTTCTGGTGGTGCATAGATAGGACTGCCGTATCCATCAAATCCGTAAATTTTCATTTTGGATCCAATAGAAAACGCAGGACTGAAACAGCTTGGAACTCCGGTCTTTTCTTTCTGCTTTTGGAACTTAATCTCTACGGATCCATCTTTATTTTTATGAAAAGATGGCTCAGTAAACTGAATCGGCTTTGATTCCCTTGACGCTTGGTGATAATCCCTGTGCCAGATCATTTCTTGAATGGTTTTATCCTTTATCAATTTTGATGAAATTATTCAAAATAATTCAAATTAAACAGGTTGGAAGAGCTGAACCAGGAGTCTCTGTTGTTTTTATTCTTTCAAGACAAAGTTCTCCTCACATCCATAACTTACCATATTTCTACTCAGTCCAAGAATATGGTGTTTTTCCCTATTTCCTCAACAAAGAGTTTTTTGAACATGGAAGTGAGATTAGAGAATTTCAGAGAAAAATGGCAGAGAATAATTCTATTGTTCCACCCCAGATTTGGCCCAGATTTGAAGAGGATGCTCCATGGGAACAAATGCCTATTGACTATGCCATACAACTGCAGAATGATGCCAGAGCTTACTTTGAGCAGTTTTATTCAGAGTATAATAGGACTACACCAGAGAATATGTGGGGATGTTCAAAGACTTATTTCAAGACAAATTGAATTCACTTTCCCAGAATAAGTCTTCCTAGGGTGTTGCTGCTACTGTCCTAGGCTCGTTTCCAGTTGTTAATCCATTCACCCCTACGATTCCTACTTCATCAGATAAGGGTAAAGAAAAAATAATTGATCAAGATGACATGATGGATTCACAGGACCCTTATGAGCTGGAATCACAATGGATGGAAAAAGCTGGGATCACTTTTGACCTTAACAACCCATTGAGTCAGACTCCACCACAAAACACATCAAGCGTGGTGTTTGGCCCATTCCCTGCTGACTTTTTGACTGATTAAAAGCTAGCGTCTTTTCAACTTTACAGCTTTCGGTTGTTGTTTTTTTGTTGGTTTTGTCGTTTGTTTGTATTATTGTCCTTTTCTTTTAGAATTGTCAGGATTGGTGTGTTAAATTATTGCACTTATTGTCGAATGTTAACTATAACACAGCTATTGTAAGTTTGTCGTGTGTCAATTCTCCCTCTATATAAAGGGATGAATCTTACTAAGTTTGTAATCTAATTTGGGGAGTGAAATAAAATATTACTTAGAAGCACTTCAAGTTCTTTTTACTATTCCGCTACCTTCTCCGACTGTTAAAAATTGAGTATGCTCTGCAGTTGCCTTTAATAGGATCCTCTGCATCAGAAAGATTTTTATTTTACCTTCTCTAAGTTTAGTTTTCTGGCTTTGTTCAAATTTCCTACTCTTGACTTTGATTCTGACCGAAGCATGTGTCTTAACATAAAAGGACACGCCCTTGTTGCCCACAGTTGAGGCCTTTCCCGGCGGACGTCATATCTTGTTAAGATACCGGCTTCCAGTTGGTATCGGAGCCATGGATAGTTTACTACCCAAGCTAGCTACTTCTACCCCATCTTCTTCTTCTACCCTTGTTCCTAGTAACAATTTTCGTCAGTCTAATGCTTCTAAGATAGACTCCCTATATGAAATTACCTATCTCCCAGATAATGAAAATGTTCCACTCACCAATTTGTCTCTCATAAATCCTTATAATGCTTTCACTAAACCTAGGTCTTCCTTCACCAAAACAGTTAAAAGCCTCATCACTCTTTCTAAAGTTCAGGTTAAGAAGTATGTTCAAGCCTCAGCCTTTGATCAACACTTCCTTCCTGCTACTGAAAAGGAACAGATGGTCTCGATTGACTTACCCTCTCACTTACCAAGGTTATGGCTTTCAGAAGGATATACACATATCCATTTTGGAGCCATAAGGTTTGCTCTCACACTTCATGGAAGAAAAGGCTTACCCACTAAAGCAAGAATAGCTCTCTTGGATACCCGGTATTCTGACTACTAGCATGCATGTATTGGCACGGTTCAAACAACATTGAACTCAGGAACAGTTCTTGTGACAATGTTTCCTAATTTCAACCTGCCAATATCAGATCCATGCTTACAGTCGGCACTCAAGCTCCAAATCCAAATTTGTGGAGCAGTCCCTACGGCTACAACCTATTCTGCAACTCTTCACTACCAGATGGTGTTCAGGATTCAAAATCATTCTATTGATTTTGCTTATCCTCAGGAGACGAATGAAGCTTTGTTAATTTCTGTGGACACAGATCATATACCCAGCTGTACATATGTCCCCAGACAGTTACCAAAGGAGGAATTGCAGAAATTGATTCCTGACTCGTGTTCCATAGATGGGGCTGAGATTTGCTACTGAGCCGGCCTAAAATTAGGCTAGACCTGTAGCCCATTACAGGCCCATAATGAAAATATCAATTCCCAAACATCAAAACGCCCATTATAGGCCCATAATTAAAATATAAATTCCACACATCAAGCTGGGACTTTAACGGCCCGTTTGGTTTATTTCCAGAACGGCATAACCTATTTCCATTTCCAGCTATTTTTAAAATTTGAAAATATAGTTATAATTTTAAAATAAAAATGAAAATGTGTTTAAATAAATTATTGAAAAATAATGATTAGATTAGGTATAAGGTTGCAAAGATAGTTTATTTATATTTTTTTATGTTTAAAAAAATTATTTTTTAAAAATATATGTATAGTTTATTAATTTTAAAATGATATGGGGTACTTTATGTCAAATCAAATCTGAATTTAATTGATGTGATAATAGAATGATAAAGTGGGTTTAGAAAGAGTTAGAAAATGAAAATATAAATACTTTGAGTGAAAATAAAAATAAAATGATAGCTTTCAGTTTTTATCCTCGAGTGAAAATGAGGCCAAAAAATAAAACCAAACATGCTATAAGTAGGTTGAATTCAAATTAAATTAGTGTTATTTAAATTTAAATTTGCTTATGAAAAATTGTATCCAAATTTAATCAAATATTTTGTAGGATTTATGTTAATTAATACTATACCCGAGACAAATGAATTTCAATATCCAACAAAAAAATGGATCCAATTAAATATTTTTCCTTTTAGATTATATATATATATATATATATATTAATACCAACAAAGTAGTGTGTGTAAAATTTAAGTTTTTGACTATATTTTATCATATATTGGCCCAAAATTAAATGTATGGATGATAAGCTTGTATTTTATATTATATATTGTTTCGTAGATAAACTATTATTAAATATTAAAAGAAATATAAACTCTTGAAAACTCATAAACTCATTTCTTAAAAGAATTTATTAATATTTTATACCATTTTTTAAAACATTTGTGAAAAGCTTTTAAGTCCGTATCATTAATGTATGTGATATGGGAGAGCTCAATATGACTTTATCTTAATCAAGTTTGGGTTCACCATACAACGCTTTGAATGGAGACCCACTTGGTCTCAATTATGTTGACCCAATAATCGACACAATTGCTTGCAAGATACAGGAGACCTACATTGCCTAACCCCCTTTAAGCAAAATATATAATGGTCGACCCCAAATGACAAAAGAGGCCTGGAGATGACTGTATTGCTCGAATTGTCCTATTCCAAGTCAGCCCCATGAAGACACGATCATATTTGCATATTCCATCTCCCTAGAGACGAAGGAATGCAATCAATAGCCAAGGAAGATAAGTGATCAACCTCGACATGTTAAGTAAACATCTATCAAGCATGCTTTAATGTATATCAAACTCTGTTCAGCCTATCAACTCAGCATTTAATGCAGCCAAACAAACATCATGTCTGCATTAAATACGCCATTAGCCTATCTCCATTATATTTAATGAGAAATATCCATTGTTGTCATAGGGAGTTGTTGGTCATTTCGACCTTCAACCTTCAAGGTGGGTCTCACACTATAAATAATCTTATTTTGTAGGAATTTTAGGTACACTTTCACACTTACTGTAGCCCTCAATCTGCTCAGTTACCCTCTCAAATATTCAACTTACTTAGGCATTAGACAATTTTAGTCGAGGGGCCATTTTGACAAACTTAATATGCTTTCTCATAGTTGTAAAACTCGACCTGCATCATCTTCTGACAGTTTAAACAGAAGCATTCTCCCATTACCCATCGAAAGGAGAAAATTTACATTGCCCGTATGGTACAAATTAGTGTAACCAATGTGACAACATAGTAGTTGTGTTGTACTGATTAGTCACACAACTCATAGGACCCTATTCATCGATGTGATGTGTTTTTGTTATTTATTGTTTATTGCTTATGACAACATTGTGGTTGTGTTGTACTGATTAGTCATACAATTCATAGGACCCTATTCATCGATGTGATGTGTTCTTGTTCTTTATTGTTTATTGCTTATCATAATTTTTTTTTGATAACTATGTTCTATCTATATATTGTATAAAAAAATTATTTTCTACTCACAAGTGATGCCTTTTTTTTTATTAAATTCAATAAAGAATTGCTTATCAAAAATATCTTCAAAATAATAGGCATATTATATCATTTCATACATAAAATTGGAATTATACGCATCTACCTACCTACCAATCCCAACTATTACATTAACTAAGATCTCCTATCATCACGAGACCCATTAAACATTCTTCTCAATTCATTGCACTAAACTCATTGTTGGATTTATTATCCACATCATCATTTGACTTGAAAACTAACTCGTCAGCCTATGACGGTTATAGACGCAACCACTTCAAATCGATCATAACCTTATACGGTACTTTGCACTGTCAAATATATAAAGAAATAAAGTTGCACCTCTATTAATAGCTATAGCTTTTAGCATAGTAGTAAGCATTTGATTCTAACAATTGGTATCAAAGCGAGATCATGGGTTCAAGTCCCCAGGCTGTTGCCGGAGGGAAGATTGTTGAATTTATTCGCATCATCTTTTAATTTGTGGACTAACCGCCCAACTCATAGCCTTTATAAGGCGCAGCTACCTCAAGCCGATCGTAGCTTTATACCTCTGCTAACAATTATAACTTTTAGTATAGTAGTAAGCATTTGATCCTTACACCCACACAACCTCCCTACTTCCCATGTTCTTTTTTTTCCTAGTGGTACCAAAATCAAAATTATTTTCTTTTTTTTTAATTTTTTAATTAACGTCTTAACATTTGATTAAGAGTTTTTAGTTTATCCTATCAAAATAAGGTATGTTTTATGATTTTCTTTTATTAAATTCTCTATATTTGAATAAAAATTTTAAATAGTGACAGGCATCCTGTGTGCGCGACGATCACATGCATGCCGTGATTATGGTATCTAAAATTTGAGATGCATAATAATTAATTTAGTTTCTCATAATATTAATTGAGAAAATTATCTCTATTTTAGAAAATAATGATGAGATAATTATTTTTTTATTTTATTTTCTTTCCTCTTGATTCCTTTTTCCTCAATTACTTGTTCGTTCTCTTTTATAATTTAGTTTCATTTTAATTTTTTCCTTTATTTAGGCCTATTTGTTTTTATTTTTAAATTTATTTTCACTATTTGAAAATAAATTATCAATAAATTCTCACTATTTTTCTCACAATCCCAACCTATTTCTAATGTAAAACACATTCTCCAATAATTTACATATTTTCTCTCAATAACTTATATATTCCCTCTCTATTCCATTCTATGTTTTGTCTTCTATTTTATTTCATAAATATATATACTAAGTGTATCAAATATTTCCTTATAAACATAATTGACTTGAAACCAGATTCACTTGGCATGTATTTATAAATTTGAGTTGGAGATAAAATACAAAATGAAATAGAAAATTTAAAATGTCATTTCTCCATCTATAATCTATTAAATTTTATATAATCATTATTTTTCAAACAATGTATCCAAATATATATTCATTTTCAACTCATTTTCTCTAATCAATTTTCAAAATTTAAAGGGCTTGTTTGTTTATAAATCGCGGCATTTTGCCAAAATATTTTGGAAAAATAATTTTTGGAAAGTGAGTTTGATAAATGTAATGGTTGTTTGTGTTTTGAGTGGTAGGTGGATAATGTTTTGGAAGAAAATTATTTGTTTAGTTGTATTTTGGGAGGAAACAAGATTGTACATTAATAATTTTTTCATTAGGTTGGTGGGGTAAAATGGATATTTCAAAATTATATATATGTATATATAGATTAAATAAGTGATAGTATGTATATATATTTGGGGTATGAAGGAGACAATTAATGACAAATAGTATAATATTGGGGAATGCATTGGGGCATGAATAGTAAAGGTATTTTGAAAAATGAATTATGTGCTTTGTGAGTAGGGTTGAGAAATATGTATTGTTTGTTTGTTTAAATTTTAAGAGTTAAAAAATGTATTGAGAATTTGTAAAGAAACAAGCCCAAAGATACTGAAAATATAAAATAAAATAAAAACATAACCAAAACGGTAATTTCAAAAATTAAAATAAATGCATTAACAATATTACAAAATTATATTTTATTATTTAAAAAACTGACACATGGAGTCAAAATTACAGACGCGTCTAATTCTTAGATTTCCATACATTCACAAAACGACAAAGTGAACTGTACGACGATCCAACATTTTCCAACGCCATAAGTGCACTTTTTTTCAGCTCTGTAGCTCTGTACCTCATGGCCTTCCCTTGCTCCCCCTCCATCACCGCCCTAACCACCCTCTCAATCTCCTCTCTTCCAATCACTTCTACCTGCGGCGCCGCCGGCTTCACCGCCACCCCTACTTCCTCCACAAGCATGGCGGTGTTCATTCTTTGCTCCGCATAGAGCGGCCACGCAATAATCGGTACTCCTTGAGCTAAGCTCTCCAACGACGAATTCCATCCACAATGCGACAAGAATGCCCCCGTCGACGGGTGGCGGAGCACCGCTAGCTGCGGCGCCCATGAGGGTACCACCAGCCCAACCCCTCGGGTCCTCTCGAGAAACCCGGCGGGCAAGTATGTAGACGGGTCATCCTCATCGCTTCCAGCGGTGAAAAACGCCGCAGAAGCACTCGCATCAGTCGGCGGGCGCGCCACCAGAATGAAACTCTGCCGGCTCATTTCCAGGCCCCAAGCCAGTTCAGTTAGTTGCTTACTTGACAAAGTTCCTCCACTTCCTAGGCAGACAAACAAAACTGATTCACATGGCTGAGTATCTAACCATGCAAGAATTTCAGAATCCTTTTCTGTTAAATTTTCATCCTCCTTTATCAGAGGGCCAACGGGATATATCGAAGGAGTCGGTATATTTTTGAAGAAAGTGTTTTCCTCCAATGCTTTAAGCCGCTCAGGATCAAGATCATCCCAAGAATTCAGGAATATTCCGGCGGTGTATGGCAAACGGCTAACATGGAGCAAATACCATTTGTATTCGTCATTCTTTCTGTCTTTAACCTGATCAAGAAGATCCTCCTTGCGGATTGGCCGGCAGCCCGGAACTTCCACCGGCGCTGGAAGGTCGATGAATTCGCCTTCTACTTCGCGGTCCAGCGTCGGGAGATACAGCGAAAAGGCAAGAAGAGCAGCTGAGGCGGTGAAAAAAGAGTAGACGGGAATGGATAGATCTCTGCAAACATCAATGGCGTCAGTGGTGAAAATGTCGATGATCAAAGCCATGGGGTTTATCTCCATTAGAATGGGTTTCAAAGGTTTAAGGGATTCGCGGGTGAGTACTGATAGTTGAGTGACGACCCTCATGTCGTCGGTGATAAGAGCAGAAACGTCGGCGGGTGGGAGGTTGATGATTTCGAGGTTAGGTGAGAGGGTGCCAGCGGACTGGAAGAAGTGGTTCTGTACGGCGGAGGCCTTGGTGGTGATGACCAGGAAGCTCACGCGGAAGCCATGATGGATTATGAGCTTCTTGGCGAGCTGGAAGAGAGGGGAGATGTGTCCCATGCCGGAGCTTGGAAGGAAGGCCACGTGGGGCTTCATGCCTCCTCTGCGCTACGAACTTCAAGAATTTTTGGAGGTGATGGGAAAAATCTATGTGATGGCGAGTGCAAAGAACAGGGTTGCAGTATTTATAGGCGAATTCTTGCTCTTGAGTTGTGGTATGGGATTCCTCTTCAAAATAGAAAAGCGATGAGGTTAGGTGGGTGGGTTGTGTTTGGATGTTTTGAGAAAAATCTTTTGTGAAAATGTGTTTTGAGCAATGGTTTAGATCTTTTATTGTAATAATTTTTTGTTTTATCTCTTATTTTACTGTATGGATATATGATACGTATATTAAATATTTCTTACAAGAATAATTAATTGACAAATTAAATACCGTCGACATATATATTAAATTAGAATAGAAGTTACATATATATATTAAATTAGAATAGAAGATGAAATACATAATATAATAAAGGATTTAAAGTGTTTGAATAGTGGGTTGAAAAATATGATGTATAATTGTTTGTGTCTTAGGAGAAAAAGGCTTGTTTGGAAGTATTCTTGATGAGAGAATTTTTATTGGAAATGTCCTGTTAGATTGTTGATGGATAATAAGTAGGGTGAAATTGAATTTTTATAGCAATTATATATGTAGATATATATAATTATAATGATGGTATATATATATGTGTGTGTGTGTGTGTATTAATAGATGTTATATTTTTATGAAAAGTCGTTTCAATGAGCAACAGGTATGAGAAGTTTATAAATTGTTTTAAAGTTTTCAACTCCTTTAATACAGGATAAACTTGCTATCATTTTAGTCCCTTAACCGAGAGCTTGGAGAAAATTACATATTCGTCATTCCCACGAATGGTACCATTTGATGTATTTATATAGAAAATCCAACTTTATAAATACACGTGCCAAATTAAAGATTTTATCCTTATAAAAATAAATTTGAAGAAGTGAGAGAAGGGAACAACTTATATAAATTATCTAAACTCTTAAGTTTTGTTTGGTTATATTTTCCCAAAATAATATTATTTTGGAGAAATATAACCAAACATATCCCCATTTTCACTCCAAAACGCACATTCTCTAATATATACATACATATATTATATACATTATATATTATTATTCTAATATTAAAAAAAATAACTCAATTCCGTTTTCACCCAAAAAATTCAATAAAAAAGAATTTATTTGATTGCTACAGTAAAAAATATCTTTCCCAAAATATAAACAAACATACCAAAAAATAACTTTCACATTCTCTAATAATTCATTCTCCCAAAACACATAATAAACACATAATAAAATCAAACAAAAAATACAACCAAACATAACCTTAATTTTTATTTATGATGCCACAAACCTAGGAAACCATTCATATTACTAAGTATCTAATTCTCTCCATTGATATAAAAGAAATGATTGATTGTCAAAACATTGTCTCAGTGGGAAGAATTTATGCCATCCTCGACATTAATTTGAGTATTTGCTAAGAATAATTTTTGACGATATGTTCTATTGTCAAGCATACACTTCCTTACTAGTGTTTTAGGTTATGTTTAGATTAAAGAATTCGAAAGTTCAGGTAATGTTTGGATTATATATTTTGGGAGAATGAGTTTTGGGAGTAGGGTTGGGGAATGTGATGTATGTTTATTTATATTTTTGGAATAGTTAAAAAATTATTTTGGGGAAGTTTTGGTATGTTTGTTTATGTTTTGGGAGGAGACAATTTATATTGTAGTAGTCAAATTAATGCTTTTTTGTTGGATTTTTGGAGTGAAAAATAAAATAAAATAATAATTTTATAATAAAAATAATAAAAAAGTATATAATATGTATATGTAATGATTGGATATGATTTTTTAATTGTAAAAATAATATAAAATATTATGGTATGTATATGTATTTATATGAAATTTTTGGTAATAAGCTAATAGATTTGAAGGGGTATTTTGGAAATTAGTATTTGTTGTTTTGGCAAAAAAGTGATACATATGTTTGGTTATATTTTGCCAAAATTTTGGCAAAATATAACCGAACATAGCCTAAGAATTTTAAACTTTAATAATAATTAATTTATTTGAATTTTTTAAGTTACAATAAAGTTCAAGCTATTGGATTGAAACTCCTAACTTCAACTTATGAGACGAAAACACAATTTTATTTCGATTTAAGTTAGCTAATACAAACTCTTTATTCTAAAAATTTTCCAAGTAAAATTATATCAAACATTAAGTTAGTTGTAATTTTGTTATTATCACGCTATGGTAGTGTTTATCACGCTTTTATCGTCTACTTTTACGAGACAAAAGTACTTTTTTTTTTTTTTTTTTTTAATTTGGCATTTTTTTTTCTTTTAAATGATTTGATATTAGCATTTTTTTTTTTTTTTTGGAAATTTTGACAGGGATACCCCAAAAATTTGATCGAAACAACCCATTTGGTTTTATTTTCAAATGTCATTTTCATTTTCAATCATTTCTAAAAGTTGGAAAGTTAGTTATGAAATAAAAATAGGAATTGAGATGTATTTGAATGAAATGTTGGAAAATAATAATTATAATAGGTTGTAGGGTTGAAAAGTATGTTATTTTATATTTTTTATGTTTAAAAAGATTTATTTTAAAAAATATATGTATATTTTATTAATTTAAAAATAATAGTGAGTAATTATATGTCAAATCAAATTTGAATTTGATTGATGTGTAATAAGATGATACAATAGATTTAGAAATGAGTTTTGGGAAAAAAATGTATATTTTTTCTGAAAAAAATTATGAAAAAATATTTATTTTTAATTTTTATTCCCAAGTGAAAATAAAAAGGGGGCTTGGAAATGAAACCAAACACTCTGAAAGTGTCACATGTCCCTTCATAATTAATATTTGAATTTGGGATTTTTCTTAAATGAAGGGGAATTTTTTGACATAAACTTTTAATTGGCTGCTTCAGGAAACAAAAAAATTTCTCCTTGTGTCAATTTTCAGTCATTTTCCTCGAAAGTGACAAACTCTAATGGGCCCGTTTGGTTTCATTTTCTGAATTCAATTTTATTTTTCAGTAAAAATGCATAGTAAAAAATTAATTAAAAAAATATTTTTAAAAATGAGTTATGTTCAGATGTGTTGTTTAAAATTGTAGGTTTATATAATTGTGAAAATAATATATATTTGGATGGTGGGTTCTTTTGTATTAAAAGTCTTTTAGTTTTTGAATTTGAATTGATGATGTAATGTGTAATTATTTGAAAAAATAATATTATAATTTGAATTTGATTTTGAATTTATAATATTTTTGTGGTAAATGTTGTTTGAGAAGTATTGAGAATATAAAAAGTAGATATATGTAATAATAGAGGTTGAAAAAGATGTGAAAATGGAGAGAAAATGTAAAAGGTAATGTTTTAAGAATGAAAATGTATGAGAAAATAGTGTAGAAATTGATAATTTTCTATTTTCATTTTAAGAAGAAAATAAAAATAGGGTTTGAAAATGAAAACAAACGGCCGTAAGTTGAAAAAGGTGTTGTCTATTATTATTATTATTATTATTATATTGAAGTGGGAATTAATAAAAAAAATTCCTGGATTATTAACTTGGACCGACCACCATTGTGGCTCCGTGATTCTTTCCCTCTTTCTTTCGCAATATAATATTATCTATATTATTATAAAAGAAATTCTAATTTATGTTTAAAATAGAAATTATTTTTAATCTTTTTACATAATTGTCTTCAATTTCTCTAAATCTTAAAAAGAAAATGTGATATATATAGGGTAAAATTAAAAAAATCATGAATATTTTAGATAGTGTGACACTAAATTTTACACTCTAAATTTAATCTTACAACCATATTTAAACACACTACCTAATAAAGTTTTAATTGTAAACTAGTGGCTGGTGCATATTTCATATGTGTGCATTCAATAAAAGTGAAAATTAATCGTACTGTAATGATGTAACTTCAAGCCTCAAGTGGCTTGAAAATAATTGATATAATAATAATAAAAAAATCAATCAATTAACACTAGAGAAAAACTCATTCATCTAACTTTGAAAAATACTATAAATAGTAATAGAAAAATAATTTAGATGTGAGCAATCATATCTACAGGAAGAAGTTAGAAATATAAAAGAGAAATGCAGAGAAATAAAAATAGTGAAAAAATATATAATCATGTATAACCTTCATATGTGATAATAGTGGGGGTAGTAGTGAGTTGGTAATTATCCTATGTACACATGAGGATTTTTTTTAAAAAAGGGGGGTAATTCGAAGAAGTATTTGAACACACACTAAAAGGGAATAGGTTCTTTATTAGGAGTTCGTTTGCTTAGTATGTTTGGATTAGACATGATATACGTAACTAGGATTAGGGTCGGAGCTAGAAATTTTTATTATAGGGGATAAAATTGAATTACAAAAAATATAATATTTTGTAAATTTGAAATGATAAAGAAGAACGATGGCAAAATGTATATCCTCAATAAAAGAAAGGGTCATTTTATAATTTGAGGGATGTTAAAATTATAATATTTTAAGATTTCAATGTAAAAAATCAAATTCCAAAATTTTTTTTTGGGGGTTGGGGGGGGAGGGGGGACTTCCCCTCTCAGCCCCCCTAGCCTCCGTCTATGACTAGGATAAATATTGGGATTATTGTGTATCACATCTAATATTTGTTTGTATATTTTAAATAACTTGATATCCAAATTTGATTGTTTGCTTAGTATTATTACCCCATTTGACAAGTTACAATTTATTTCCATCTTAGGCTAAAAAACATATCACATCCCAAGGCCTTGATACACAAGTCAAGTTTGGCTTTAAATGTGTGTCGGGCCCTAATTGTATCAAGCGGTTTAAATCTTCTACTCTATTTTGTATTGCATTTTCTATTCTATTTTATGAATATATGATATGAATATTAAGTATTTTTTTTATAAAAATATTTGATTAAAAATCAGATACACTTGGCATAAATACAACATGTTGGAATAGGAGATGAAATAGATAATGGAATTGAAGATCCAAAACCTGTATCAAGGGCTTTTAAAAATAAACCAAACATTGAAATTGAGTTAAATTGTGTATCTATCATACAATATCAAAGAAAGCAAACGAGCTCTAATAGTATAGATATCATGAATACTATCAAAAAATTATCAGAAATATTATTTTTGTATTAACACATTTACAACCATACTTCGATACTTCTAAAAAAAATAATATTTCTTATAATTTTTGGTAATATATTTGATATTTACAAGCAATAGTTTTACATTTGATTATTTTGCTCATCATTTGAACCTAAATTTAAAAACTAATTCAAAAATTTTTTACAAGTAGATTGAGTAATATGTTTTTTTTTTAATTAATTAACATTATTCTAACATAATAGTATTTTGAGCAATACAATTTACAGATAATTTTGTTGATTTTTTTGGTTGTCATGATTCTTTTTTCAGTTAATTTGCATTTTTATGACTTGACAATAGACTACAATTTGCATATTCCTAAAAAATTGATTCTTTTTTGTATATAAAAAAAAGTTACATGCATGTGGTAATTATGTGCATGGGTTGCTAGCACTATTCTAAAAAGAAAGCCCAATTTTTATATAAAGTTGAAGTTATTTTTGGTCTTGTTGCATATATAATTGTCTTTCAATTCTCTCTAAAATATAAAAAGATAGTTTGGTACAGAAGAAAAATTGTAAAATTATTGATATTTGAGGTAGTTGTAATACCAGATTTTATATTTCAAATTAGCCTTACAACAACATTTAAACACATTATATAATAAGGTCTTAACTGTAAGTGTCATAAATATTACCAAACAAATGTTATTTTTGTATTATCACATTTAATCATATTTTTTTATATTTCTAAAAAAAATAATATTTTTGGCATTGACAAGCAATAATTATACATTGAATTATTTTGCTCATCATTTGAATCTAAATTTTAAAAATAATTACTCAAAGTAATATGTTTTTATATTCTTTTAATTAATTAACTTGATTTTAACAAATTAATACTTTTACCAATACAATTTATAGATTTTTTTTGTTATCATTAGTCTTTTTTTTTTTTTTTTGAGTCAATCTGCATTTTTATGATTTTACAATAACTACGATTTGCATATTTATTAAATTCAAAACGTGTATAATAAATTAAGTACTTTTTATTGTTCTATAAATTATACTCTAAAAAAAAGGAAATATAAGGAGAAAAGATTAAACGTAATGGGCAGTCTAAGTAAGATCTTAAATGAGAGAATGGTAGAAGTTGATTTGGAAGAAATTTTAAATGCCATAACTTATGAAGTAGTTTATGTCCATAATTTTACATTCATTTCATAAAAATTAACAAACTTAGATGTCATGTGTTGGACTTGTAAACTTTTAGATCAAATTTCAAATTTCACAAATTCCAAAATAATTATAAATTTCAATTATCATACTGATATTTTAAAACAAATAATACATATATGATATTAATTAATAATATTGGACCATAAAACATACTACCTTGTCTGCACACGATTGACTCTTGACTACTTTTAAAACATTACAACGACAAAATATATGAAATTTATAATATTTTTTTAATTTTTAACTTAAACATATATTCATATTAAAAATTTATTAAAATCAAATGCTAAATTATATATATATATATATATATAAATGTGAAGACAATACAACTGAACTGCCGGATAAGTCCATAATAAGTTTTATACAATATCCGATGGACGCATATAAGACACATTATAAAATGTCATCAATGTCCCCCCGTTAAATCAATAGTACTATACAAAAAAATCAAAAAACACCTTATCTTCAACCCAATGATATGAAACCACTTAACATGAGTTCACATGGCGAGGGATTCTATTTTCATAGCAGGTGGAAATATTTTGGGACCACAAATATACGTTTTGTTAAAATATTATCTTTTGAGGGGGCAAAACCGGAACATAATTTAGATGTTTTGGACTTTAGTCCGAAATGTTTCCTCTCCTCAATACAAAGTTGAAAACTCCAAAATGTCATTTTTCACTCATCATTTCCATTTACAATCATCACTTAACCATTATAAAATACACCCATCTCCCACTCATCCTACGTATACATACAAAAAAATTAGTTTTAGGTCTCACATCATCCCACTAACTAGAAAAGACCAATTAATTTTACATTTATAGAAAAAAAAAATATCACCTCCAAAATAAAAAACAAAACATATAAATCAACTCTGAAACAAATTCTATCAACTCCAAATATATAACATATATATAGATATATTACATCTTGCCAATTCATTTCCAGAAATATTTTTCTTAAAAACATGTTGGTGATATAACAATTAAGTTGAATTACAACAAGAAAAATTTTTAGACTGAAGTTCAGTTATCTCGCTCTCTTTAGAAAGATTCAAGTCCACTGTATTTGAATTTTGTTACTAGTCCAGCAGTAATATTCTTAACTTGTCCCCTCTAGGATGTAATATTCCGATAATGTTGTATAACTTAAAAAACTCTGGACAAATGTTTGGGTTCAAAGCTCCACGTCAAAAAGCACATTCCTTCGATTTGTATACTGCTCTCTTCTTAGTGTGTGTAATATAATAGTTTGTAAGAATTTTTGTGCGAGTGACCACAAGAAGGAATGATTCCTATTTATAGGTGTTGAGAACCTTCATAACATAATGAGAAATAGTGAATAATAAAAGTAAGAGTTTCATATAAAAATATCGAGGGTAGCGAATAAGTTGATGTGTCAATAGTATTAAGAAGATATGCAGTGAAATTAGTGGCTACAAAAATGAGTTGAAGAAAAACAATATGAAGATTTTTTACAACACCACTAACTTTTACCATAATATCACCATTTTTCTCGTCATCAATGAAGGTACTATGTGAGGTCATGCAGAATATTTTTAATATTATGATGTTTCATGCACCAGCATAATATACCAAACAAATCCAAACATAGTTTTTTAGAGTCGGAGCAAATAAGAGATTGGACTATTTAATTGTTCCTTTTATTTGTTTATAATTTAAAATTTAATACATAAATTAAGTAAAATTCAGTAATTTATCACATTCAAATTTCTAAATCACCTTTCATGCATTAATTTACTTATTCCGTTGTCAAAACTAAGGGCATGTTTGGTTATATTTCCTCAAAATAAAATTATTTTGGGAAAATATAACCAAATATATCCTTTTTTTCTCCTCCAAAATACAAAAAAAAATAAAAAAATAATGGTTTTCTCAAAAAACCATCTACTATACTTCATTATACCCAAAGCTTTCCCATTTTCTAATATATACATACATATATTATATACGTTATATATATATTTTTATTATTCTAACAATAAAAAAATCACTCAATTCCATTTTCACCCAAAAAATCTAATAAAAAAGTATTGATTTGACCGCTACAATAAAAAATATCTGCCCCCAAAACACATCAAAATTCTCCAAAATCAAAATTTAACTATTCCCCAACATAACTTTTACATTTTCAATTATTCATTTTTTCAAAATATATAATAAACATATAATAAAATCACACAAAAAACATAACCTAACATTCCCTAAATATTTCGACTTCAATCGTATACACATAAGCCAAACATTAATAAATTTAATTTTATTCTTCATGTTTGTGTTTTACTTCTGTTTCTACCCTCCACCTCTCCTCTAGAGTGAGGAATAAAAGATTATAAAATGTAAAAGTTTAAATATAAACTTTATAATTTATGAATTCAATCATGCATATTTTTATTGAAATTAAGCGTGAAACTTTTTTATATTATTAATTCATCAATAATCCAATCAAAATTTTTGATAATTCATTTTTCAATATAATTTACTACAAAATCAATTTAAAATATCTTATATTTTATTTTTGAGTTTGATCTTGATAGTATTTATAATGAAAAACGTTCTTTTACTTGTACCCTTTGAAACAGAAAGAACAAATAAAAAAGAAGCAAACAGTCGATCAAATATTAAATCTCTAATTTGCTTGTTCTCATCATTCCATGGTATAACTTAAAAATTATTGACAAATCTTCAAATTAGAATGATGAGCACATCAAACTCTACTTTTAATCAATTAAATTTAATTTACTATTTTAATTAAAAATTAATTAAATCTAATTCAATAAAAAATAATGAAATTTGATTTGAGACCCAACAAAAAAAGTTCAACTTTTTGAAAATTAATGAATGAAAATTAAATATTAATTAATATTAAATAATCTATTCTCTTAAAATTTAAATCTTTATTTGGTTTCATTTTGCCAAATCATGATTTTTCAATTGGGAAAATGAAGCCATATGTCATGGTGAATCCATTTCCCAACGATACTATCCAAAAAACATATTGTCATGTGGTTTGTAATTCAACCGCATTAGTCTCCTCTATTATATGGGAGGTCTCGAGTTCGAACCTTAATGAGTTCCTTGGTGTACATTATATTCATATGATTGTGCAAGTGTCTTTTTCCTTGGAATTATAATTGAAATATGATAATTGCTAAGAAAAGAGAAAAAAAATCTCATAAATTTTGTCTGAAAATTCAAAATATTAAAAAAAATAATCTCCAAAGTATCCTTTCTTTAAATTCCTCAAGACAAACATAATTATTGTAGATAAATATATATATATCTTCTCATATTATAATTATATATATACAAAATATTAATAAAAAAATTATGTTTTCATCCTATTAACCTAATAGAAAAATATTAATTTGGTATATAAAATACAAAGTGTTCTTTTCTAAAATAAAATCAACCGTACATTTTTCTCCTAATAGTTTGTGATTACCTTCCCAAATAAAATCAAACATTTATTGTATTCTATGTTTCCATCTTAAAAAACCATCTCCCACGATATTTTTCCTTAAAAAAATTCGAAACAAACCCTAAGGGGGTCCCTTTGGTTTTATTTTCATTCTCATTTTTCATTTCTATTGTTTTCAAATTTTGAAAAAATAGTTAGTAAAAATGAGTTTATATTTAAATATGTTGTTGGAAAAGTAATGATTATGCTGAGTTTAGTAAGTTGTAAGTGGCAGGAGATAATAATTATTATAAAATAGATAAAGAAAATATATTAGTTATTAGGAGAAAATATATAGGTTATTAGGGAATATTTTTCGAAAATGAAAATAATGTTAGGTGAAAATGTGTAAAAAGTAATGTGCTTCAGTTTTCAAATAGTAAAAAAAATTTAAATGGGGTATGAAAATGAAACTAAGAGGGTGTTTGGCTAATCTTATTTAAAAAGTTTTATAAGCTCCTATATCTTATAAGATGTTTTTGAAACTTATAAGATGTTAAATATTTTTTTAAAAATAAATTCTTAAAGTGTTAGGATAAAATAATATCGTAAAGCTTATAAGATGTTAATAATTACATTTTTGTAATTAATATGATTAAATTAAACTAGCTTATTAAGATCTTCAAAATAAGATAGATACTCCTTAATTTTTTAAAAAGAGCTTATAAGCTCCTACCATCTTATTTAGGAGCTTATAAGTTCTTTTTTTATATAAAAAATTATTAAATACTTTTTAACATCTTATAAGCTCTCAAATATCTTATAAGATATTTTGAGGAGCTTATAAGCTCACCCAAAGTCCAAACACCCTCTAAATGGGCCCTAAATTATTTAATTTTTTTTAATAATCTATACTATTAATAAAACGTGAGAGCCTTAGTGGTATGTTTTCAAGTGTTGAGACTAAAATGCTCTTAATTTTTATTTTAACTCCTTATAATTATACTAATAACTATCAACCATACTATATACCATCCCACTATCGTCCACTAAAACCATTTCATATGGCGGTTGCAGATGCATATTATCCATTTCTGAAGAATTCAATTCATACTTCTTGTTATTGTTTTGAAGTACACTAACTTTTATGTTATGTTTGCATTTCCATAATTTTTTTCCTTTCTTTCTCATAGCATACGCTTATGCAAAGTTCCAAACTACTAATATGCAACTTTTTAACATTATTGGAGGTTTCCGACGATTACGGTAAGAAAAGTTTGCAATGCTTTAAATTATGCAATATTTATATCAAGTTTTTCATTCAAATTGGGGTGCTTTGTTTTAAGATATGTTGTAAATATTTTAATGTCATCACATCGTCCATAGTCATCAAAGGGTAATACATAAATATTTTGACAATTGCATGTCAATTGCAAAAGTTTGTTGTGCGGAACTACAGTTGTACAATCAAACATTTTTGTATAGAATTGATTATCATTCCCCCTTTAACATATATGTTTATACTTTGTCTATGAACGGATTTTAATTTATGAATCCATATTTCTTTATGTTAAATTTTGTATTTTATATATGTATATGCATTAACTGTGCTACAATTTTTATATGCACACACATCGAGTGTGCACTAGGTGCTAGTTTAAATTATTTAAATTAACTATAACAAGCTGGGAGCAATGGACTCTGTTTCCATTCTTGAGCTCAAGGGTAAAAACCGTAGAAAACGTGCGTTTAACTGCTCAAGAATCAAAGCTGTGAAGAATAGTTGTCGGAAATCTATAACAATAGATTATAAACAATAGATTTAAAGCAGTAAAGCAATTTAGTTTATAATCAGAGGGCAGTGTTTGAAAAATAAGATAACAGATATTTCAGAAATGACCAAAAGACATATAAACCAAAAGCAATCAACCCAGAATGGAGTATAACAATAGCAATACAGAAATTAGTATTGTAAAGCATAAACTTATCTTATAGTTCTGTATAGTAACAAAACTTAGACTGAATTACCAGTATATGGTTTGTCTTAAAGAAATTATCACCCCTACCAGTGTAAAGAGTGCAGCGAAACTTCTCCCAGGATGAGATAGTCCAGAAGCCTTTTTGGTGCACTCGAGAAAGCTTCACTTTGAACACCACTCAGTCGCCAAAGAATGATAAGCAACACTGTGAGAGGAATATTAGAGACATAGAAGAGAGGTTTTTGTTCTTACTTGTGTATTGTTTTGCTTGTAGTAGCAGATATATATAGGTAAAGGGGAGGAACCAATAGGAGGTCTAAGTTCATTCTGGTCCAGATACATTCTGGAACAGATGTATAAACACGTCCAGATACATTCTGGATCAGGTTCAATGAACCAGTAACTCCATAAACATCAAAAACATTTTTGGCAGTTACAAATAATTACAGAAACGTCTCTGTTACAGCCTTTGAATTTTGAATTTAAAATTTAAATTTCAAAATTCAGTTTAAACCAAAATTCCATATAAAAGTTGAAATTTTCAGCAAAAAGATTAACCAGAGACAATTCGCCCAAACGTCGGAGTCAGAGTCGGAGCCAGGGTTGGCGGTGGTGGCGGTGCGCACGTGTGGGCACGCCCGCATGAGTTCCTTAATTAATACTTTATCAAGCATTAATACTAGAGCCACATATATGGTGTATTATTGGGTAAATTTCTAATATGGGATAAGTGGTTTTGGATCAGACTGAAAGCCTTTTATATTCCCACTTATTCCCCCATACTTTGTCTTATAATCAATCTGGGATTTCCCCCACATACATAATGTTTGCCTTTTTGTCTCCTTCTTCATATATACACAACACTTATGAATTCTAACCAAATTGGCATTTATCCATAAGATTTAATCCCTTCTTAAATATGTAATTAAACATAAATCCCAATTGATTTGATGCCAATTACAACAATCCCCCACAAATCCATAGTGTTGGGCTATCAGGATTATTGTAACTTACTTTTAGTAATGATACCTTTCGATTTGAACCACCACCTAACTTATCCAACTTATGCCACCACAGAGACAAATGGATCAAAGCCTTGAATTTGGCTCTTGGATGTGGTGGCGTCCATTGGTAACAACAAGCTACATGACTATGTAGTGATCTTTAGGTTTGACACGTTATGGCCATGTGTCTCGATCCTGTATCATGAATGTTTTTAAAGAATAACCTTTTTCTTCCAATCGCGGCCAAATGACTTCATTCCCTTAGTTGGGCATCTCCGGGGATGCACTGCTTGCATCTCGTCAATATGACTTGACCCCATTTAGAGTTAGAACTCTTACTTACAGTTAACAACACCTTCTAGGTATGCCAGAGGATAGACTCAAATACTAAAGTATCAGTCAAGTTTATGTGCACTTTGACACACTCAGCAGCTTGTTTATACCACATTGAACCTACCTTGTGGGATCTCCACTTGGTAGGTTGGGTTGCCACTGCAGGCACATCATCGATGGCTTTTCAGTCCCATCTCCAACCTGGATTTTTGGAATAAGGACAGCTCAAGTCCTTTGGTCAAAGGATCAACCATATTGTCTTTGGATCCAACAAAATCAATGGCCACAACCCTATCAGACACAAGCCCCCTTATAAACTTTAGTCTAACTTGGATGTGTCTCTTGGTCTTTTGATTATACTTTGAACTTTCGATCTTTGCAATTGTGGTTTGGCTATCACAATGCACTATGATCGCAAAAAGAGACTTGCTTACCACAGGGTAGCCACTCAGCCTCTGTTTCAGTTGTGTCCAAAGCACATAACTCAGCCTCAAATGTGGACCGAGTTACCATATTTAGCAGACTTCCAGGAGACAGCACCTCCGCCCAAGGTAAAAACATACCCTGTACACCCATTACTACCGAAGTTTTTGGCTATCCAACTAGTATCACTATATCCCTCAAGTATAGCAGGGAATTTGCCATAATATAGAGCAAGTAATGATGTGCCCTTAATATAACGAAGTAACCTATCCAAAGCCTCCCAATGGGTTCTATTGGACAACTTGTATACCTCACTAGCTTTGAGACTGTAAATGAGATATCCGATCTCGAGCCATTTGCAAGATATTGCAAGCTCTCAATAATCTGAGAATACCTCAATTGAAACATAGGAACACCACTTTCATTCTTGAAAAGAGCTACAGAATGATCATATGGTGTCTTAGCGATTGTACATTTCTTATAGTCAAATTTCTCAATTATCTTCTTAAAATAGTGAGACTGAGAAATAGCTATACCCCCAATTGGCTGAATCAACTTGAGTCCAAGAATCACATTTGCTTCACCCATATCCTTCATTTCAAACTTACTTTTCAAGTATGATTTATATCATCTACATATAAGCATAGTACAAAACAGTCATCACCTTTAACTTTACAGTAAATGCACTTATCATTATCATTTACGCTGAAACCAAATGATAAAATAGTTTTATCAAATTTCTCATGCTACTACTTAGGCGCTTGTTTCAATCCATAAAGGGATTTAACAAGCTTACAGACCTTTTGCTTGTTACCAGGAGCTACAAATCCCTCAGGCTGATCCATATAAATCTTTTCCTTGAGATCACCATATAGAAAGGCTGTTTTCACATCCATCTGATGAATTGGGAAATCATATACAGAAGCTAGTGTTATAAGCACCCGAATTGTAGTCAATCAAGCAATTGGGGAATAAGTATCGAAGAAGTCCATTCCCTCTTTTTGTCTAAAGCCTTTGGCAACTAATCTGGCCTTAAACTTATCAATTATTCCATTAGATTTAAGTTTCTTTTCGAAGATCCATCTGCATCTAATTGTAGCACACCCCGAAGGCAGATTGACCAATTCCTATGTCCCATTAGAGACAATGTAATCCATCTCACTTTTGACAACTACCTTCCAATGCTTAGCTTCAGATGAGGCCATAGCATTCTTGAAGGTCACAGGATCATCCTTGATATTGTAAGTGATGAAATCAATTCCAAAATCCTTGATGACCCTTATCTCTCTTACTTCGTCTAAGTTCATCTGGTTCTTCAGCTTCAATGGATGCTAAACCAGAATTACTTGGATTAACCCCCATATTAGACATCTTTTCCACATGATCAGGAATAGACTCGATGTAAGAGCTGAATCTAAAGAAACATCCTGAGGTATTCCAGTTTTCATTGGAAACACGTCTTTAAAGAACGTCGCATCACGAAATTCCACTATTATGTTAACTTCTATGCCTGGGATTTCGGACTTAATTACCAAAAATTTCAATGCATAGCTTGTTGCTACATGGCCCAAGAAGATCGCATCAACAATTTTGAGACCAAGCTTTTTCCTCTTGTGTTCTGGGACTAGAATTTTTGCAAGACAGCCCCACACTCGGAAATACTTTAAGCTAGGTTTTCTACCTTTCCAAAATTCAAATGGAGTGTTTTCTTTATGCTTGAGAGTAACTCTGTTTAGAATATGGCATGCCATATTCAAAGCCTCTCCCCATCAGGCAGTCCAGAATTCAAAAGTAAGCTGTTGATCATGTCCTTAAAGGTTTTATTCTTTCGTTTTGCTACCCCATTTGATGAGGGAGAGTAAGGAGGAGTCTCTTCATTAATAATACCGAAGTTTTGGAAATATTCATCGAATTGATTCGACTCATACTCTCCACCTCTATCTGATCTTAACCGCTTAAGTTTCTTACCAATTTATTTTTTAGCTTCATTTTTTAAAATGATAAACTTTTCAAGTGCTTCATCTTTATGTTTTAACAGATAAACATAACAATATCTATTACAATCATCTATAAAGGTAATAAAGTATCTTTTCTGATCTTTTGTTAAGATCCCATTGAACTCAAAAATATCTGTATGCACAAGTTCAAGTATTTCAGAATTCCTTTAAATCAATTGGTAAGGTTTTCTTACTTGTTTAACCTAAGTGCATACTTGGCATTTATGACTACGTTCAATGTCATGTTTAGGTATTAAATCTAAGTAGTCCATGCGTTTAACATAACCAAAATTTAAATGACCTAAACGACTATGCCATATATTAGAACTTTCAATGGTATTCACCAAAGATTCAAAATACGACGTTTTATTGATTGAATCAGAAGAATTTACATACTCGACTCTTAATTTAAATAAACCACAAGACAAATTACCCTTACCAATAAACAAACTAAAATGCTGAATTACAACTTTATTAAACTTAAAAGTAAGCTCATAGCTTTCCCTAACTATTACAGAACCACTAATTATGTTTCTCCGTATAGTTGGGACGTGATGTACTCTCAGCAGAGACAGTGTGCGCCCTGAAGGAAACTTCAGGTCCACACGTCCTATCCTAAGCACTTTGGTAGCACTGGCATTCCCCATTGTTACGGATTTTTCATCAACTGGCAGATAAGACACAAATAGCAATTTATATGCACAAATGTGCACATTTGCCACAGTGTCTATTAACCAGTCAAAAGGTTCGTAAATAGTAGTGCAAACTTTAGATTTTAAAGTTACGTAAACCATCAACAGTCATCTCTAGAGCTTTAGCTTCACTAGTCTCCCCATCAACCATGTTGACCATTGCGGGGACAGCTGAGTTGGGTTTGGCTTTAGCTTTCTTAGATGGACAGTCCTTAGCCTAATGTCCTACCTACCCACAATTCTAGCATAGTGTGTTTGCTTTTGGTTTCTTGGCTTTAGGTTTGCCTTTACTTATGGTTTTAGAGTTCCAGTTCATTTTATTGAATCTTTTCTTCCCTTCTATCACCACATTTGCCTTAGGTTGGCGCTCAACTGGAACTCCATGAGTTTGAATCCAGTGTTCTTCCTCAATACTGATCGCAATCATAAGATCATCCAATGATAGCTTCTCTTTTTATGCTTGAGTGTCATTCCAAAATTCCCCTAAGACTTTGGGGAATTTATCCACTATGGACATGACTAGAAACTTCTCAGGAAGTTTCCTCTCAATATCAGCAAGAGCACGCTCAAGGTTGATCAATTCATGCGTCTGTTCAATTACAGACTTTCCCTCAACCATTTGATACTTCATGAACTTAGAAACAGAATACATCTCGAGCCCTTGCTCTTCAGTATTATATTTCTAGTCCAACTCATCCCACAACGACTTAGTGGTGTACGAGTCCGAGCAATAAACATCGAAGAGAACATTTGACAAGGATGACAAAGCGATCCCTTAACCTAGCTGATCTTTCTTAGTCCACTCAGCTATTCAGCTGTTTTGGGGTTAGTATCAGTTGGTTCAGGTCTAGTCACTGAAAGCACTGAAAGAAGACCCTTCATTGTGAACTAAATTTTCATTCTCTGTTGCCAACGTTTGAAAAATTGGCCCCTAAACTTTTCTGGCAAGCTAAAAAGGTCAACATTTGAGGACAACAATGAACCAACACTAGGACCACTTGTAGATGAAGATGCCATTTCAAATAACAGTTTATCAAACACTTGAATAGATAATTTCTTCAAGATTGTTGGAAATTTATAACAACATATTATAAACAATAGATTCAAAACAGTAAAGCAATTCAGTTTATAATTAGAGGACGGTGTTTGAAAAATAACATAACAGATATTTCAGAAATGACCAGAATACATATATTCCAAAATTTATCCAAATTGCAATTTAGTTTAAAAAAAAAAAAAGACATAAACCAAAAGCAGTTAACCCAGAATGGAATATAATAACAGCAATACAGGAATCAGTATTGTAAAGGTAGACTGAATCACTAGTAAGTGGTTTGTCTTGAAAAAATTATCGCCCATACCAGTGCAGAGAGTACAGCGAAACTTCTCCCAGGATGAGATAGTCCAGAAGCCTTTTTGGTGCACTTTAGAAAGCTTCACTTCGAACACCACTCAGTCTCCAGAGAATGATAAGCAACACAGTGAGAGGAATATCAGAGAGATAGAAGAGAGGTTTTTATTCTTGCTTCTGTATTGTTCTGCCTATAGCAGCAAGTATATATAGGTAAAGGGGAGGAGCCAGCAGGAGGTCCATGTTCATTCTGGTCCAGATACATTTTAGACAGATGTATAAACACGTCCAGATACATTCTGGACCAGGTTCAATGAACCAATAACTCCAGAAACATCAAAAACGTTTCTGGCAGTTAAAGGTAACTGCAGAAACATCTCTGTAAAAGCCCAAGCCCAAGCCCAAACCCACACTGAAGCCGGGCTGAGGTGGGCGAGCGGCGGCGGCGCGCGCGTGAGCATACCTTCATGATTTCCTTAATTGATACTTTATCAAGTATCAATACTTGGACCACATATATGGTGTATTCCCATTAGGTAAATTTTCAATATGGAATTAGTGGTTTTGGATCAGACTGAAAGCTTTTTATATTTCCACTTATTCTCCCATACTTTGTCTCATAATCAATGTGGGATTTCCCCACCTACATAATCTGTCTTTTTGTCCCCTCCTCATATATACACAACACAACATTTGTGGATGCCAATTTGATTCCTTCTTAAACATATAATTAAACATAAATCCCAATTAATTTGATGCCAATTACAATAATAGTAACGGATTCATGAAACCTGAGAAAATTGTACAACGTAACTCTTTTCTCCTCCGAAATCGCAACGCCGTTATAATCACCGAAAATTGTGTCTGGAGATGAAGGTATGCTGTTCTGTCTTCCGATTCCACGTCCTTTTATTGTATTTTTCTTTTACTTCGTGGTTAATTTTCGTTTTTCTAAAAATGTTTTTCTTGTAATTTGTATTATTTTTGAGTTCTATGCTGGCTGCCGGTAATGCCCGAAGAAAATCCTCCAACTATTTGGATGATTGTGATTAGGAAAAGGAAAATGATGAAATTTTGCTCTGGCGTTAGGTAATCTATATGCTCAGTAGCTTTTTTGTGTATTACTGGATTGATTTATATCAAAAGTCAGTTTTGTGCTATTTGCTGCAATGCTGTTCGCGTGCATTTGGGAAGTGAATTTTGCAAAAAAATAATTTAAATTGAAGCATATATTTATTGTAAGTTGTGGCCTGCATATATGGCCATGGTAATCTTCAGCTCTTGACCTAACTTTTGGAGTGAGTTAGGCTAAATGTCATTCTTTGACATTTATTGCCAATTCTGAGACATTGGATTTGCTTGAGTAAAAGAAAAAAAACTTGGAAACTGAAAACTGAAGGTGAAAATGTCCAATACCATAGATATGGAATTTTGGATTGACATTCTTTCAGTTGTGTTTTAAATACGAATTAAGAATATAAATTAAATGTTGATGCAAAAATTTACTTGATTCATTCAACTTTGGTTATACCTAGAGGTAAGAACCAGAAAATCTCACCATATATATATATATATATATATATATTATTTATACACATGTACATCAAGAACTTGTTAGGATTCTAACTCTGAATTTCACAAATACAAATGTGAGGTTGACGTCATCGAGCTAATTGGTCACTTGATGAGAAATATACATAAAAGAGATTGCAGTTGTCATAACTTATATATAACCGTAATCCCAAAAATAAGTTATTAACATATCAAAAACTAATGAAGTACAATGAATGAATCCAAATCAAAACATATATTTTAAGAGAAGACTCTGCTATGAAAGTAGACTATATAATATCACACTTTCAGTAGCATTCGAAGCCTGCAAACACTTTATTATAGAAATTCAAACTGAGCCACATTATACCTCATTCCATTTTGAGGAATGGGGAGTACGAATTGATGATGGTGTGAGGACATTTGAGCTGCTGGTTTATCACAAGCATTGGCAGAACTCTCATCTAACTTAGGCTTTGAACTCCTCCATATATCTTTTACATGTAGGTTTGATGTTGACTGTTGTGATGAACTGATGTTATGGAAAGCTTCTTGATGACTTTAATTCATCATCTGTTGCAAATCTTGACGACGAGAGATAGCTACAATGACAGTATATGGGGACAGTGCTGTCTGAACCAAAACTCCAAACAATTGTAGAGAATGTTAAGCAGCTGATCTAAGGTTGGAAAAATTGAGTTGGAATGTTTTCTCTCTGAACCTCCTAACAATAGAAGCATACCAACTATGCTCTGTGATTTGTAAAACATATATATTGAACTCCTTTCTTTCTATTGCATGAAGTTATCAAGTTGACTTCAGAACGGCGAACTGTGGCTGGTGTGTTGAAGACTAGAAATTAGAGCTTATGCACTAAAATTGGTAGTATTCCTCATAATTTTAGAAACAAAGATAATCTTCTTTGGAAGCAGATGGATGTTTAACATTTTGTGACGTCAAACTGTATCTGTAAAAGATATGCTGTACAATGGTTGACTCCTTATGGAAATTAGCAGGGGGGTTTAGTGGGAATGGAGAAGTTGGTTGGATTAAATGGTCTTGTCCATATCGAAAAATTGCATAATGCTTTTGTATATAAGCTCCTCTTTCATATATCCTTCGAGGAGCATTTTCAAAATAAAATCTTCATGGAACAATATCTTGACTTGGCTGATCTTTATAATTGGTAACGTATTTAGCCCCATCGAATGAGAATTGGTGGCTATGTGCTTCTTCCAAGCCCATTTAAGAGCTATAATGACACTTGATCTCATCGCACATTGAGGAGTCGAGGAACATGAGGCTTGCACACAGGCTCCTCTCCCTCACCCACCCATTGATGCTAGGACAAAATTTTCTTAAATAGAGTTTAGGGGTATAAGATTTATATATGAGCACCTTTTTCCATTTAAGAAAAAACTCATTACCAATAACATATATGGAGGAGACAATACCTGGATGCTAATTTGCCTTCATTTCTAGCAACAAGATTTGGTGATCTTCACTTAAATGTAAAAATTTTGTGTGCACATTCATTAGCTGTTGAATTTCTAGTACATAAGCGGGTTTACCTCAATTACCAGCTAATAGCACCAAAACCAGACCTCATAAGCAAAGTATCTCCTATTGCAGATAGGTTTTCGTTGTCGTAGGGCCGACAGTACATATTCATTTATGTAAGTGTCTGGGATCTTAAATGATCATCTCCGAAAACATGCTTCGGATACACTGAATGCAGCCATTGTGCCACAAAAAATCCAACAACCGAACTGGACAAGACTCAAGAGAGAAGTGCATAGGGAAGCTATGGAGAAGACAGAGACGTCTGATGATTCATGTCTGCCTAATCTAATTGCTGATGTGGCCATTTTTTTAAAGTATATATTTATATGTGTACACCCTCTAAGGGTGTATTAGGGTTGGAACTCCGAACTGAACCTCACATTTATATATGTGAAAAAAATGCCCTCATTATTCAAAAGAGAAAAAAAGTTTCAGGATAGCAAACACTGTCCAAAATTTCTCTTAAATTTGAAGCCATAGCTAATGAGTAATGATAGAAGTAGAATAGAGATTTTTTGTTTCCTACTCACACGAACCTATATCCTTGCTTTTCTATCAATCTTTAACTCTGATTTTCCTCCCCAATTTGAATATTATGGTTCCAGTATAGATCGGAATTTTGTTATGGTCCAAAATTGAGTCAATTGGTCACTTGGCTGGCCAATTTCTAATGTATTTGATTAAATTTAATTAAAAAAATTTATAAATTGCTCGTACATCTTATAATATTTTTGGAACTTTTAAAATGTTCGATTTTAATTTAAAACAACCTCTTGAAGTGCTAGATAAAATAAAATGTTGGGGTTTATAAGATGTCAAGAGTGATAATTTTATAATTAATATGATTACAATTAGTGAAGGTTGTATAAATTTTAAAATAAAAGTAGATTATGAAGTTACTTTTTTTTAGAGAACTTTAAAATTCTTATATTTTATTTTGAAAATTTATAAGTTAATCTCTTAAAATTTTATCAAGTACCTTATAATATCTTACAAACTACAAATACATGTATATTTTTCTATTTATGCACACTGAGGATTTGTTAGAATACGAACCTGAACTTCACATTTATATATTTTGAGAGCAATATTATTGAGCTAACTAACCAAATCTTGCTTTATCTTAAAAAAATGTATACATTATTCCAAACACGATCTTAATCTACCTATTAACATCATGGTTCTACATCTTTTTCTCGATATAAAGCGGCCTAAAAGCAATGTATTCTTTGGGAGCATTGCATTTATTGTGCTGGGATCCTTTCCCCCCGTGAGTACTCTAACACCCTGGCTGATGTTTTAATATGACTTACACTGATGTGATTTATGATATATGATCAATAATGAAGCTTAGAATCTTAACTTTAGAAAGAAGGGCCGGGGGGGGGGGGGGTGTTTGAATTTTCACATAATATGGATCTCAATTTTGTATTTTTCGATCAAATTTTAAATTTTATAAATATATATACACACACAGAGAGATATATAGAAGATAATTTTATAAATATTTGAATAGGAACAACTGTCCCTATCAGCCCCCTTTTTAATTCCATCCTTGTCCATCCTTAGTCTTGTTTTTATTATATAATCTTTCTCTATATTAATAGTATCTTGGTATATAGACTCCTTTTTTTTTTTTTTTGGTTTTGTCACTCTATTTTTCTTTTGTGGATTAATGGAATTTTCTTTTAGGTTTGACCAAAAACTTAGAACATGAGCATGGGATAATAATGCATCCATTTCTTTCCTTGACAAGTAGACCCAAGAGATAATCATTCATCAAGCACTACATGTGACAAAGACCACCTATTACGGTGTAATAACAAGAAGTGAAAAAGCCTTTTCGCTTGGACAAAAGGGAAATATCTCTAAACTACATCCACACAGAAAAAAAGAGGTGGCCTTTGTTTCTGCAAAGCCAATCTCCAGAATCATTGACAGGCTCTTCATTCTTGACAATATTATTTCATTTCATAATTAGCATTATATTATAAATTTTGTCCAGCTTGCCCAATTCAATCTGAACCATTCATCATCTATCATGTTCATTAAAATAAACATTTGAACCAACTGCCCTTGTGCTGCTAAGAATTAAGAATGCAAGAAACTGTTGTATTATACCTGGGACTAAATGGTTTTGAAGAACAGTAGTTCCAGACAAGGGAGAAAAGGATTGATATAAAGAACCTTATTTCAGACCAGAAATACCATGAAAATTAGTTCAATATAGGATCGGAGAAGAACAATCGCTCATCAATAAAATATTTTTAAGACAAAATAAAGAGTTGCTAGAAAAGGGAAAAAAGCTTTATGTTCCTGATTCTCTTATAGTTAGAAACATCGAAACCAGAAGAATCCTTATTTAGAATGAAATTCCACCTCAAGACTTTTTAAAATGAAACTTTAAGGAATTGCTGCTCTTTAAAAAGCACAGAACGATGTATACACTTGTAAGAGCCAATAATCAGTATATAATCATTGCTCTCAAGTTGAAAACTGTAAGAAAAGCATGACAAGCATTAAACAAACTAATCTTTGATTAGAAAGTAACATCAAATAGCTCACATGTGGATGAATTCCCACCAGTCTAGTACTCAAGAACATAAACTTGATCACAATGGAGAAAAAAAGAACAAAATTATCTACATGTAATGCTTGTAAATACACCCCAAACAATTTAAAATGGGGCCAACAATAATAACTAAAACTGGAAAAACTGAATAAGGGGGGTAAAGGGAAAACAACTGAATAAATAATCCAACCTAAAAAAGGAAAAAAAGAAATCGATTCAAACTCCAATTTTGTGATCATCCAACATCATAGTCTTTCAACATTACTAGTTCTTCTGCAGGTCGATGAATTAAACACGAGTGTTCCCATTACCTAGTGTGAGCTCAAGCTCATCCATTCCCACCTCATGAATTCTCTCCCCTTCCCATGGCTTCACCGCCATATCTTCAAAGTCAAATTCTGTGCCCTTGCCCTTATCCGACATAGCATCCTTGGAAGGAACTAGCTGAGCCACAGGTTTCACAAGATTAAAAGTTGGAGAAGTTGGAACCATGTTGCTTGCTGCATTTACATAGGCTTGGAAGTTCATCCACCGGCCAGAATCAATGGTGGACGTGTCGGACTCATCACATTCGGGTATAGTAGCTGGTGTAAAACGCTGAACACGAGTTGGACTTGCTGGGGCAGAAGCAGCGAAGAAAGGGATATTCAAGGCAGACATGGATTCTTTGGCAAGAGTCTCCAAGTTAAAAGTTTGCTTGGGAACTCTAGTTGGGGACGAGAGAGGTGGGGTGACAGGGGCACTGTTAGATATTCGGAGAGGAGGGAGGGATGTAGGGATTGAGTTTAGGAGGAAGGCAAATGGGTGTGATGAGGGATTGCCATTGCCATCATGACGGGACGGACTGGGGAAGGAAGAGGATGATGGGCTTGGTTGATATGAAGGAATTGGACTGGCAAAATAGGAAGATGGTGGGCTTGGATTTCTTGAAGAGCTTGGGGTAATGTTAGTTGAAGTGCCTCCTATTTCCATTGGGATTGGCTTGCATCCCTATATCATAAATCAAATCAAACCTTCTATCAGATTGATATCCAAGAAATTTTACATATAAACTCTATAGATAAAATGACAAATGAAGCAACTGATAGAATGTAAGCAATTAATGCTTATCCAAACATAACTTGGATAGCTATAATTAGCAATCAAAATATCCATAGACAAGTAACATTTCCATAAAATTCAAGCCAACTTTCAGAAACCAAGGGGAAATGTTGCTGACAGGGGAAAAGATCATACTTTAGCCTTTCATAAACTTTAATGTCACATATAGACTATAGTAAAAAGAATTAGAGAAGTAGATCCATAACTATCTCATCTCTTCCAAAAGGGGGAAGAGACTAATGGCAAAAATTAGCTTGAAAACAATGAAGGAAATGTGAAAGAAAACCCTCTTTAGAAATCAAAACCTAGAAATCTTTCCTTTAAAAACCCTCAAACAGAGAACAGAAAAACAGCAATCTTGATCCAAACACAGCAAACCCACATCCCAACTCAATAGATCTAAAGAATTCCAAGCAAAACCCATCAAAACACTCAGCACGCCATCAAAGGGAAGATCCAAACTAAAACAACAGCAAAAATGCACCCAAAAAGATAAGCAGAGGAAAATTGAGGGAAAATATATATACACAAAAGAAAAAAGAAGAAGAAAATAACCTTGCGATAAGTAGTGCCATCAGGCTCAACGATCCAACCAGCCTCATAACAGAGAGCTTTCAAGACTTCATTATTATCACAGTGCTTAGGCAGATTGTAATTACCCTGAGCCCTTAACCCAGCATATATCTTGGCTGCTACAGCTCTCCTCCTCCTCTCCCTCCTCCTGTTGTTCTCTCTCTCCCTCCACGACGGCTTCCTCCGCCCTGCTCCGCCTCCATCTCCGCCGCCACTCCCACCAGCTCCTCCAGCTGCTGATGATGATGCTGTTGATCCTCCAGCTTCCCACATCATTTTCTTGGCTTTTCCTCTCTAAAAATACAATCTATTTGTTCACTGTGAATATATAATTGTGCTTAAAAGAGAGAAATTTAGCAAGAAGGAGAGGAGGGGCTTGCAGGCGATAGTAGCGTTGCAGGGTCTGCAGCACTCACTAGAAATTAGCTTTTGCTCCTTCTCTGCTTTCCCAAGTGTGGAAGAATCTGTGTTTTTGTGGGGGTGTTTGTGTGTGCTTGTGTTTATAACTTTATATTAATGTGCATCTATTTTTTTTTTTAATTTTTTATTTTGTGACAGATAAAGTTCTTGCAGGAAGTCTAAACTGTATAATTCCTAAAAATTTGGGGGGGAAATTTCATGTCATTATTTAATTCTAATTATATTAATTATAAAATTATTATTAATTTTTTATAAATTTAAAATTTTATTTTATTTAAATACTTTAAAAATTATTTTAAAAATAAAACCTAACGTTTTATAAATTCAAAAAAATCTTATAAAATATAAAATATTATAAGATCTCATAAATAAACTTAATCAAACACTCTTTTAATAATTTATAGCTATTTAAATGTATAGGATATAAGCTAAAAAATTAGTCATGCTACACAAATAATCTATAAGTGTAATTGATACAAGACTCTTTTCTTGAAATTCAAACCCAATTAAAGGAGTATTATAATAAAATTTCATTTCGAGCAACACAATAAAAAGCAATGCCTGGCATTTTTCTTTTCCTCTTAGATTCGAATTTTTAACATCATACTTTTCTTTTATTTATACACATATACACTAGGTGTCTATTAAGTTCAAATTTCCTATCTCACAATTTATATATATGATTTATGTTGTTGGATCAAAGATTACACAGCAACCTCACACTTTATTTGTTAAGTTTATGTTGTTAAGTCAAAGACCACGATGCAGCAACGAGCAACTTAAACTTACACAGTCCATTATGAACAACCTTCATCATATAAACAATTATCAATTATAATTGTAGTGACACATAAGTTAGGATTAAATAAAAATAAAATATTGAAAAGGGGTTATAATTGTAGTGACACATAAGTTAGGATTAAATAAAAAATAAAATATTGAAAAGGGGTTAAAGCCGTGCTATCAATTATATGTGATTTTCGTTAAATTTTAAAATTATATATATATATATATATTGACGTGAGTGTTTTCAATTATATTGGATTCAATGATTTATCATTAGAGTAAATACCATAAATTTTTTGGAAAATAGGTAAGTGCTAATATTTGGGTATAAAGTGAATAGTTGCTGACTGAAGGGGCTGGGTAAATAATTTGTTATATTTATTATTTTAATGGTATTGTCTCTGTGGCACTAATGAAACCGAAATGCGGAGAAAAAGGGCAAAAAAGGCTGCTAAGAAAAAATCTTACTCAATCATGTTCGTGCAAAAGAAGTTTTAGGACAAAATTTCTTCTTGTGTTTTCTGGCAGTGTGGGACCAGAGTTGTCTCCTCGATTATTGAACTGGTCAACCAGCCAATCCCATCTCGCCACGTCAGTGATAATGTCATTGGGGTGGGGGAGCCCCCTACCAAATTATAGAATTTCTTGTCATAATCTCCTTTCATTATTCGTTGATAGTTTAATAGCGTGTCACGCCAATTTTTGGTTCCATCCAAAATAAATAAATAAATAAAATAAAAAAGAGAAAATTATTGGTTTTGGTTTTCTTCTAAACATCATAATTTGCCTGTATGGAAGTCGAGAGCAAATAATTCATGTTCATATATATATCTATATATATATGTATGAAAACACGTTTATTTTGAAGAACATAGGGATATTTTATTTTATTTAGACTCTTTGTACGTACAAATAAAGTTATGTAAAATGAGCTTTAGTTCTAAGGGAAGTTTTTCGAACCTTAAATTAATATTCATTTATAGAGAAAATTTTAAGAAAATAATATGCAATGAATAAAACTTAATAAATAAATCTTATTATAGGTTTCAAACGAAGATATAGGCCTTCTTCTAAAATTTGGATTTGCAAGTCATAACTCACTTGACCATGTTTTATTCTAAAATTCAGACTTTAAAAGTTCTATTGAACTCAGTCCTATTACATTTGAGCTTTAGCCCATATGATAGGCTTACATAAAAGTGATAAGACTATAATAGGCTTACATAAAATGTAATAAGATTGAACTATTATTTTATGTAAGCCTATCATAGGATTATTTTATGTAAGCCTATGATCATAGTGATCGAATTAAATAGTAAATGTAATAAGACTATGATAGGCTTACATAAAATAATCCACCTATATCACCACTATATCATAATATGTTGAATTAAAAATATGTGGAATTTAATTAGGACAATACCATTTATTATTTAGTTCGACCATTATAATTGACCTAAATAAAACAATCCATCAATACAACTATAATAATTATACGTGATGATGTCAATTTTTGTATAATGGGCTTCTGGGTCTCGACTTGGTGGGATAAGTCGACCAGAAAGATGGGATTTGGAGACATGGGTTGGATCCTGCAGCTAGGAATAAACGTCAGGCTAGCCAAAAGGGTCCTCAGCTAGGACCCTCCGATACTTAAAACAATATTTCGACCTAAAAGTAATTTGACAGAGTAACAGTTCAAAGAGTGTGTGTGAGTGTACCGTTATCTCTGAATGAGGGGGTGTTTATAGTCTTTACAAAGGGGTAAAAAGATAGGTTTCTTCTTGATGTGCTTTATGTTAAGTTATCTTGAGTAAGGGTACGTAGCACCCCACTCAAAGTAACCCCGAACATGAGACACTACACAATTCAGTCTTAACAGATCAAACTCATTCATTAGAGCAGGCCCATAAAAACCATTCAAAACCTTACACAATATATCTCAACAAATTTAACTTAATAGTCTCACAAGCTCTTAAGTACATGCCACAAGATATCTCAATTCATAGTTCATAATATTTACATACTCGATATCACAATTCAACTTTACATGTTACAACATTCTAAGTTACGAAACCTCGAGTTCAAAAGAGATCTAAGCATATATACATATCCAAATGCTATAAAAATACATCCTTCACGCTTCCAGCTCAGAATACTTTGATCAATCACCTAACCTTGTCTGAACAGATAATATAATGCAGGAGGGCAAGTCTAATAAACTTAGTGATGGATAATAATAAAATAACAGTAAAAATCTATCGAGGAAATATCAACTCAACATATCAAAATTCACTGTCAGATCAATTTAAACATACAGAACAAGACAAAATCAGAATAGACAGTACCAATAGCAAAACAGGAAACTCTTCTACCTTATTGCTCCATGAACAGATGTTAGACAGACAGGAATCAATCAGATAAAGCAAACCCGAAGGCTATGCATTCTAACAGAATATAATCAATCATGCATACTAGATTATCCTTATACCAGACAGTCAGACAGTAATGCCAAAACATCGTAACTTCGCACATGATCGTGCCCATATGGAGCATACATCGCACAGTGACACCCAAGGGGAAATCCCTAGCGTACCGCCCGATACCCAGGGGGAATCCCTAGCGTATCGTTGATACTAAGGGGGAAATCCCTTGCGTATCCCATGCCCTGCGATGCCCGGGGGAAAATCCCTAGCACAACGCCCGATACCCAGGGAAAAATCCCCAGCATACCGTTGATATCAAGGGGAAATCCCTTGCGTACCAATCAAGCCCTTGGCTATTTAGTTCTCCATTCAGTAAAAATCAATAACAGTGGCAGATGCCCAGGGGGAAACCCTGGCACACCGCTAATACCAGATAACAAAAATTTGACAAGGCCAACAGAAACAGTACAGATAACGGAACAGGTAACAGAACGAACAGATAACATATATTAGAAGAATGTTCTGGGCTCCAAAACCAAAAAAAATTAGAATCATAACAGAAATAGCCCTCACAGGGGTGTCTGAATCAGATAACAGAATATCAAAGATCTTAACAGATCATCGATTTCAATAACAGTACAGTCAGATAAAAAATAGTAACCCTCACAGGGTTTTATCACAAATACCGATAAGTGAAATGAAGTGTCAGGTTGGCAGACCCTCACCTCCAATATCCCAAAAAGAAGCTGTCGTAGCCTACTGCTCTGCAGGACCCACGTCATCACCTATTCAAAATAATATTCCTTAGTTAATTTCTCGTTCAACCTTAACAAGCTTCTAGAATTTGCATCACAACATTCTAATGTCATTAACTATCGATCAACACGATAATAAGTTTGATGTGTACTATCCACACAAGTTCCTCAATAAATCAACTATTCTAGAATTAGTCACGATGGTTAATTCACGACGGTCTATATTGGCTCCAAGAATGTCATGATATTTCATTCTTGGTTACATGGTCATTATCACAATATCATCATCCTAATCCATACAAATTTGTCCAATCCTTACACAATAATCCTAATCAAATGCCACTTAGTCCTTTATCTCCAAATTAAGGTTTTCTCACTTAAATAATCTCAATAAATCCTAAGATTATCATGAAATAATACAATCTAGGTTCTCTAAGATTATAATGGCACATGCATGTTCTGAATCTTAGTTCCATATTATCTTAAATAACCTAATCACCATCACTTAGGTTCCAAATTCATAAAATCAAAGTTTAATCACTTAATTAACTCAATTATTCCCAACTTATCATATAATAATACCAATTCGGGTTCACTAAGCTATACCATAATCCATGAATAGGAAATATATACATATTAATCACATTTTAGTCTTCCATTCTTGCACAATACAAGGCTTAACAAGATAAATGTACAACATGTGTATATACATATATATATGCAAAACCCCTTTCTCCAACTTTACCCACAATTCGTTCAACAAAACCTCAAAACCACAAACCAACAACAACACCACGATCATCGCGATGAGGAGATGAGACTGTCTTGGATTCGTCGGAATGCCACCACCGACCATTCAGTAATCAATTAGATAAAGCAAGCTCGAAAGCTATGCATTCCAACATAATATAATCAATCATGCATACCAGATTATCTTTATACTAGACAGTCAGACAGTAATGCCAAAGCATGGAAGCTTGGCGCATGGTTGTGCCCTTACGGAGCGTACGGCACACAGCGATACCCAAAGGGAAAATCCCTAATGTACCACCTGATACCCAAGGGGAAATCCCTAGCGTACCGTTGATACCAAGGGAAAAATCCCTTGCGTATCCTATGCCCTGTGATGCCCGGGGAAAAATTCCCAGCACAACGCCTGATACCCAGGGGAAAATCCCCAACGTACCGTTGATATCAAAGGGGAAAAATCCCTTGCGTACCAATCACTAAGCTATACCATAATCCATGAATAGGAAATATATACATATTAATCACATTTTAGTCTTCCATTCTTGCACAATACAAGGCTTAACAAGATAAAGGTATGACATGTGTATATACATATATATACAAAACCATTTTCTCCAACTTTACCCACAATTCGTTCAATGAAACTTCAAAACCACAAACCAACAACACCACCACGATCATCGCGATGAGGAGATGAGACTGTCTTGGAGTCACCGGAATGCCACCACCGACCATCGGAGCGCCGCCGCTCACAATCGTCGGAAAACTTGGTGCCATCACCAGGAGCTGCGTCTCGCTACGAGCTTTCTAATGCTTCAATCTCCTTCACCAGAATCCACCGAAAAAGCCCTCAAAACTCACCCTGAAGCTGCTGCCACCACCTCACACCACTATCTAGTTTCTTCCAATTCTCGTCTCTGCCGTCTCTTCAGGGTTTTAGCGGCATTTTCGTTATCTAGTATTAGCAGTGCGCCAGGGTTTCCCCCCGAGCATCTGCCATTGTTATTGATTTTTACTGAATGGAGAACCGAATAGCCAATGGCTTGATTGGTACGCAAGGGATTTCCCCTTTGATATCAATGGTACGCTGGGGATTTTCCCCTGGGTATCGAGCGTTGTGCTAGGAATTTTTCCCCGAGCATCACAGGGCATGGGATACGCAAGGGATTTTCCCTTTGGTATCACGGTACACTAGGGATTTCCCCCTGGGTATCAGGTGGTACATTAGGGATTTTTCCTTTGGGTGTCGCTGTGCGCCGTACGCTCCGTATCGGCACCACCATGCGCCAAGCTTCCATGCTGTGGCATTACTGTCTGACTGTCTGGTATAAGGATAATCTGGTATGCATGATTGATTATATTATGTTGGAATGCATAGCTTTCGAGTTTGCTTTATCTGATTGATTCCTATCTATCTGACATTTTTTTATGGAGCAATAAAGCAGGAGAGTTTCCTATTTTGCTATTGATATTGTTTGTCCTAATTTTGTCTTGTTTTGTATGTTTAAATTGATCTGACTATGAATTTTGATCTATTAAGTTGTTATTTCCTCGATAGATCTTTACTATTATTATCCTTCACTAAGTCCATTGGACTTACCCTCCTGCATTATATTATATGTTTAGACAGGTTTAGGTGATTTATCAAAGTATTATGAGCTGGAAGCATGAAGGATGTATTTTTATAGCATTTAGATATGTATATATGCTTAGATCTCTTTTGAACTCGAGGTTTCTTAACTTAGACTGTTGTAACATGTAAGGCTGAATTGTGATCTCGAGTATGTAAATATTATGAACTATGAATTAAGATATCTTGTGGCATGTACTTAAGAGCTTGTGATACTATTAAGTTAAATCTGTTGAGATCTATTGTGTAAGGTTTTGAATGGTTTTTACTGCTCTGATGAATGAGTGTGATCTATTAAGATTGAATTGTGTAGTGTCTCATGTTCGGGGTTACCCTGAGTGGGGTGCTACAGGGTAACTTAGGTTATTTTGACTTAGCCTAAATCTTTACATATAGCTTGCTGGTTAAAAAGGGGATTCATACCGCTATTATTGCGGATGTGATACATCAATAATGTAGAGGGGATACGCCGTCAAACCAATTAATGTGGACATGATGGTGGTTCAGACGTATTTAATGTGGATGCAATGGGTGGCATAGTCTACCATTAATCTTCTTTTAGTCTGCTTGTCTCGACCTCTAGGGTCGGTAAAACTCGACCTCAGAGGTCGATTTAGGGTTTCCTGAAATGTTAACTTAGTTTCATTAGGCTTGCTTATTTAGCCAATGTCTTTATTGGATGTGGGCCTACCTATGTCATTGCGTGGGCCTTTCTATATCATGAGTCTTCCCCACTCCGTAGTTTGACCATGTAATGGTCGAGATGAGGAGTAGTTGCATGAAATCGACCAGAATCTTTGTTTGTAGATCGACAAGAATCGTAGAGGCGGGAAAAAGGTTTTTGAATCTCAACCATGGTTGGGAAGGCAGGAATTATTTTACGCGGTTACACAAATATTAATACACAAATAACCGGTGGTTATGCATTTATTAGTCAATTGCCGGTCAAGTTAACCAGTTATAATTCTGGCTCGCCTATAAATAGTAGTTTTCACCGTTCATTTTTTACTTCTACCACAATGCACTGAGGTCAAGCCGTGAACATTTTCAGTCGAGTTGTCTGAGCAATCTCTATACTTTAGTTTTCTACTATCGTCCTTAGTAAGTCTTCTTTCTTTGCTTTAGCTTCTCTGCTAATTTATCTTTGTAATATGTCATCCTTGAGTTTGGATTCAGAGTCAATCACTAGATGTCTCGACTAGTGAGGCAAGCTCAAGTGAATCACCAAGTGGGGGGTCAGGATATCCACTTTAACTTGAGTTAGGTGTAATAGAGGGAAGAATGGAAGTGGATGAGGGACTAGGCCCTTCAAGCCCTATGGTTGACGAGGCTGGGCCCTCCGAGCTTGCAATAGAAGATGAGGTCTCACATCTTAGGTCGACAGGTAGGCTTTTCACTACAACCCACTATAGTGAGATTATATCAATAGTTTCTTCAAGTGATCTTAAATCGATAAGGTTGAAATACCATATTCCTAAGGAGTTTGGGTTAATTAGACCGAGAGCAAGGGATAGGATGCACACTTGACTCGAAGGATGTGTAACCATTTTTGAGGATGCCCTAAAATGTGAGCTTAGGTTTCCCTTAGCCGATCCGATAGTCGACCTACTAAGAGGCCTACAAGTCTGTATAACTCAGCTTCTACCCAATTGCTTCTCGCTTCTGTGCAGTTTTATTATTTTAATGATAATTTATGATGAGACCCATTAATAGGCTATTTTTTGTCATTTATTCCATTTTTTGATATCTCGAAAGTTAGATTTGGTGGGAGAATTGGGGTTTTATTATTTAACTGCTCGATCCCATAGGAAAATTTTTGGAACCTCTACCTTATCACATGGGCAAAAGTGGAAAGAGAGGTATTTCTGTGTCCGATCACCGGGTGGGGTCGGATTTAACATTTCGAGGGGGTAGATGATGGGTATAGGGCAAGGTAACCTATAACGAGAACCCGTCATGGAATAATATTTTTATTCAGGATCTTCTCGAGTTTGGTGAGATGGACGCATCAAAATTCATAAAAGAGAGGAATTTGGTTATTGAGGAACTGTCGACTGCCTCGCTGAGACTGCATGCTAATGCACGCTTAGGTAGAATTAACTTACCAAACTGATCTGTCTTGCTGTTGCTATTTGTCAATCTTTCTGATCGAATGTGTTTGTTTTTGCAGGTCAACCAGTTATGAATTATGCAAGACAGATTACTGCAAAAACAACAAAAGGCGTAGGAATGTCGTGAGGCCACAACGGCTCATCGAGCAGTCGCACAATCGGCCACTAGGGTCGACTAGGTGGCACAAGAAAGTTCACTTTTTGCTGTGCTAAGTGCTGGAGTCGCGAGCAGTCTATCTACATAATAGAAAAGGAAAGCTATTGAGGTCGCAACGCAGGGTTTGCCAAAGAAGAGTATGGTTGATAAGGGAAAAAAGAATGTTAGCGAACCCAATAAGGTTGCATATGCTATACTTCTACCTAAGCATTTATGCAATCTACCAACGTTTCCTGAACCCCGATTCGGCGAGAAAGTTAGGGTGTCGAACAACTCTAGTTGTTTTTACAGCTGGTCTGTTTCAAACGAACCAGGTCAAGATGTTTAACAAGATGTTTAACTAGAGCAGTTGGATGCTCTTAAAGCTTTTCCCTACTATGCGAACATGGTAATGTTTCTTGTCGAATTTTCTTGTATATTTTTGCAAAACTGATCTTCTTATGAGTTGTTCAATGTTTTGCAAGTCAGGTAATGGGGTTATAACCTCCATCGGAGATATTAATTGTGCGAGACCAACTGCCAACATTTGAAGGAAAAATGTGAAGCGCTAGAGAAAGAGTAAAGTAACCTGGTGCAGACTAAGGTTGACTCCTTGGAGTTGAGGCTAGCTAAGTTGACAAAACAGCTTGAGGAAAAGGTGTTGAACTGTTGGCTGCTATTCAAGGGAAGAGTCAGGCTGAAAAACAATTGAATAAATTAATAAATTCTATCCAGGAATCCTCTGAGTTGGGTTAAGCTCAAGGATATGAGAGTTGTCTGCGATACGCCAAATGTGAGTTTTTCAAGAAGTTGCTTGGAATTCGAAAGGAGATTGTGCAACGGTTTATGCTTTGCTTAGCTTTTATTAACGCGAGCGTGACATTCAGTATAGATGATGCCAAGAAAGCATTCAACAAGGCAGTAAAACAACTTAAGTTCCTTGGTTATGAATTTTGGAGGATAAAGTGTAGCTCGGTGTGACGAAGAACAAGCACTTGAGGCCTTCGATGAGAATGCTCCTCCTAAAGAAATCGCTATAGTTGTTGTTCCTCCTCTTCCATAGGTCATTACAGTGGGAGAAGAATTTGATTTTGCTTGCGAATTTGCTTTGGAGATAAAGAACAATGAGGTAAACGTGGCAGACTTCTTCCCTACTAATGAACATGTGTTTTTGACTGAGGAGGCTGGGCTCTCCCGACCCGCTGGAGTACCTCAGACTAAGCTTGAGCAAAAGGTCGAGGGACCACCTCTAGATGTAGGTCTTGATTCGACTGAGGAGTTATACAAGACTGTCGACGATGTGGCAGTTGAACCAGCAGCTCGACGATGAGAGGGTGCTGGGTCTAGTTAGATGATCTTATATGTATGTAACTTTTTGTTTTTCAACTGATGTATAGCCTCGAGGGGCTGTTGAATGATATGTGAAAGTTTGTTGAAACTTTGATGCTGACCTTGTTTTTTATCATTAAAATTCAATATTTTTAGTCAAGTTTGTTTCATTGCTTGTCAATTTTTTTCAGCACGCCATATTAGCTAAGCTTCTATAAGAGGTCGATTTAGGTGTGTTAGAATAACAAAGCATGTTGCCACTTAATAAAAATTTGACGATTTAAACATAAAGGTGTAGTTATAAGGTCGATTATAGAATCAACTTGCTTATAAACATAGTTGATTGTGCAACTACATGGTTGACTTGATCCTCCTTTGGTGATTGGATTATAAGCAAATTTGATTAGGCAACTATGGGGTCGACTTGATCCTCCTTTAATGATTGAATTATGAACAAATCTGGTCATGTGACTGCAGGGTTGACTTGATCCTTCTTTAATGATTGAATTATGAACAAATTTGAGCATGCGACTATAGGGCTGCGAGATGATATTCATTAGGAGAAAGCGTTCCTTTTGTACAATCTACTTTATACATAATTTTTTTTCAAATTAATTGCATTCCATAGTCTGGGTAGCTCATTTCCGCTCATGTCAGCTAGTCTATAGGAGTTGTGCTTCACCACTTTCACCACAAAGTATGGGCCTTCCCACTTTGGATCGAGCTTGCCTACATTTTTGGAGACTTCAACTTTTCTAAGAACAAGGTCCCCAACCTTGAAACATCTTGGCTTAACACCTTTGTCATACTGTTTGGTCATGATTGACCTATATCTTTGCATTTTTGTAAAAGCTTGTTTACGAAGCTAATCGATTATTTCAAGGTCGAATTCCCTTTCAGCTTAGTTTCTGATTGGGTTGTAATGTATAACTCGAGTTGTATGATGGATTAATTCCGTAGGGATAACTTCTTCTAAACCATAAACCAAACTGTATGGACTTTGCCCCGTGGCAGTTCTTAGGGTGGTCTGATAGGCCTAGAGGATTCCTAGCAAGTCATCTGCCTAACTGGCTTTAGAACCTTCTAGTTGGGTTTTGATATGATCTAGAATGGTTCTATTAGTTACTTCTGTTTGACCATTTGATTGCGAATTTCCCACTAAAGTGAATTGTTGTCTAATTCCAAGGCTTGCACACCATTCCTTTGTTCTCTTGCTTTGGAATTAGGTGTTGTTGTCAGATCTAAGGACTTTAAGCAGGCCAAAGCGGCAAATAACATTTTTTCATTAAAAAACCTCTTATTGCAGCATCTGTTATCTTGGGTGTGGCTTTTGCTTTGACCCATTTAGTGAAATATTCAACTACTACTAATATGTACTTCTTCTGCCCAATAGTTTTTGGGAAAGATCCCACTATATCGACCCCCCAACTAGTTGAAGGGCCACGTGATTTGTACTGAGGTGATGGTTGCGGCTGGTCGATGAGAAGTATTAGCATAAACTTGGCAAGATGGGCACCTTTGAGCAAATTCAACCGTGTCCTTGTGTAGAGTTGGCCAAAAATATCCATGTTTGATGATCTTGTGAGCTAATGCACACCTTTTTGAGTGTTTTCCACAAATGCCAGCATGGATCTCCTGTAGGACTTCTTGTCCTTGACTTGATGTTAAGCACTTTAGTGGGTGTCCTGAAATAGACCTTTTATACCACTGGCCAAACTCATCCAAAGCGAATTTTGCTGAGCGTCCTTGCAACCTGTAGGCCTCTATTTTATCTTGCGGTAGTTTTTCATCTTTAAGGTAGGAATTTATTTCATCAATCCAACTCCAGCCTGTCTTTTCGATGGACAAGACCCGATTCTGATGGAGGTCACTAATAGTAAGCTTATTTGAGACCAAGAAGGTAATTAACTTTTCCTTGGTGCCTGTTGTTGAGCTAGCGAACCTGGAAAGTGCGTTTGCTCTTTCATTTTCTGACCTGGGCACCTGACTAAGTGTGAAATTTTTGAATTGTTGTTCAAGTCTTTCGATCTCTGCCAAGTAGATGTTCATGCTCGTTTCCCTTACTTGAACGTTATCTTCATACTGCTCTACGACTAGCTGCGGGTCTATGATGGCTGCTAATTGCTCAATCCCCCTATCAAGAGCCATCCTCATCCTTACAATGAGAGTTTCGTATTCAGCTTCATTGTTCGTGACTAGGTAATTGAGCTTGATTACAAAATTATATTCCTTAGCTTGAGGGAAATGAAGGGAAATACTTGCTCTGCCCTTCGTGCTTGTGGCCAATCCGTCAACATGCAAAGACTAGACTTGTTGTTCTTGCTCAACTACTATAGAGAGGTCGACACGCTCTGCCACAAAATTAACTAATACCTGAGCCTTTATGGCGCTACGAGGTTGGAACTTGACATCGAATTCTCCCAACTATATGGCTCAATTGGTCAGCCTCCTTGACGTATCGGGCTTAGAGAGAACCTGTTTTAATGGTTGATTTCTCAAAACAATAATGGTGTGTGATAAGAAATAGGGCCTCAACTTTCGCATCGCTGTGATCAAAGTGAGTGTGGATTTTTGGTCTCCAAACAGTTATGGTCGGGCCATAGAGGACCTTACTGATACAATATACTGGCTTACACGAACCCTATTGAGTGGATACCAAAATCAAACTAACTGCTGCCGTCAAGACTGCCAAGTATAAACTCAGTACTTCTCCAACCGCAGGCTTCACGAGTAATGGCGGCTCGATTAAGTATTGTTTGAGGTTAATTAAAGCCTGATCACATTTCTCTATTCACTGAAACTTCTTTGCGTTTTGAGGACCTGAAAGAAGGGCAAACTTTTATCTGCTAACTGGGCTACAAATCGATCAAGAGCAATAATTCTTCCAACCAACCTTTGCATATCTCTTACTGTCTTTGGCGGCAGGATATCTTGAATTGCTTGGATTTTTTGAGGATAGCTTCAATGCCTCTCTAGCTAACCATGTAATCCAAGAATTTTCCACCTCTTACTCTGAATGTGCATTTGTTTTGGTTAAGCTTCATGTCAAATGCTCTTAAAATAAAAAATGTGTGGTCGGGGTTGACTAAGTGGTCTGATTTTCTCTTTATTTTAACAATAATATCGTCCATATAGACTTCTATAGATCGACCAATTTCGTTAACATAAAGTTGACCAGTCTTGGATATGTTGCACCAGCATTTTTTAATTGAAATGGCATGACTAGAAAACAATACATATTATTTGGAACCGCAAAAGCAGTTTTATCTCTATTTTTGGGTGCTATGAAAATTTGATAGTATCCTTGAAAGGCATCCATCATGCTTAAGAGGTTGCAACCTACAATTGAATCAGCTAACAAATATATGTGAGGCAGTGGATACGAGCCTTTAGGGCATGTTTTATTAAGATTAGTGAAATTATTGCACATTCTCCGTCTGCCTTCATTTTTAGAGGTAAGGACTACATTACATAACCAACTAAGATATTATATCTCAACTATGTAGTCTGCCTATAGAAGCTTGTTGACCTCCTCTTCAATGATCTGGGTTCTCTCAGCATTTAAGGTTTTGCTTTTCTGTCTGGTTGGCTTGAATGATGGGTCGACATTAACATGGTGGGCAATGACAGCGGGGTCGATTCCTTGGAGGTTAGTTGCTTTCCATGCGAAAACATCAATATTTCTCCTGAGAAAATCAAACATCATGCATTCCGTATTATGTCCCAAACTTGTCCCTATCCTCATTGTTTTGTTAGGGTTTTCATGTTTGAGCTCTATTGTTTTGAACTCTTTAGTGGGCTTGACTTTGGTGTCTTCCCTTTTTCTCTTCTTTTTAACATGTCCTTCCTTGAGTTCCATTACAGAGATGTCCCTCAAGGGTTTCAGTTTTGGTCGAGTTTTTTGTTCATTAGCCTCGACCGAAATGGTATAGCAACGCCATGCTTCCTTTATGTTACATAGAAACTCCCTAGTTCCAGCTGCTGTCGAAACTTAACCTTCATGTGATAGGTGGATACTACTGCACGAAAATCATTGAGCACTAGTCTTTCAATTATGGCATTGTAAGCAAAAGGTGCGTCAACAACGAGGTAGTTGATCATGAGGGTGCGCCTTTTGGGTGCCTCTCCAAAGGATGTGGACAAATTTATGGATTCAACAGGCACAATTTTTGACCCCTAAAACAGACTAGGGGCATTCGAACGGATTTAAAATTTAACTTTTCGAGCTTCATTCTATCTAGATTCGATAGAAAAATTATGTTTGTAGAGTTGCCGTTGTCGACCAAGATTTTCCTAACTTCAAAGTTGGATATTTCAATAGAAACTACCAAAGGGCAATCCAACTTGCTCTTTGCTCCTTGGCCTCCCAAATGAGCAAGGTTGAAATCTGAAAAGGATATGGAGTTCGCACTAGTGGAAAGCTGGTAGACTGGCTTGGCCTATCTCAACTTAGAGGATTCAAGGTATCTTTGCGCCTGCCTTCTTGTTGATTTGGAGTCCCTCCCCCCATCCCCCAGTTGGTCCTCCTACAATAGTATCAATAACGCCTCTCAAGGAGGGTTCAACTTTCTGTTTTCTTTTGTCTTCTCTTTTTGGGTTAGTCAATCGTTCTCCATGAGGAGTTTGGTCGGTTTGAGCCCTTACTTGCAGGGCTTTCTGATCAATATATTTTTTGAGGTAGCCTTGTCAAATGAGGCGCTCGATTTTTGTCCTGGAAGTTAAAACAATCCTCTATGTCATGGCCTTTTTATCTGTGAAAATGGTAATATTTTTTGGATTTTTTTTATGGCTTCTATCTCGTTGAGCTTTCTTGGTCTTTTCAACAAGTTGTCATGATGTATTGCTTGTGAAAACACTTTATGGAAGATCTATGGCCTTCCTTCTAGTGTTTGACATCCTTCTCTTTGCCCTTCTTCTTGTCTTCTTCTCCTCCACCATATTTTATTTTATTCTTCTCTTTCTGAGTCATATATCTTTTTGCGAGGTCAAGGAGCTCTTCCATTATTCGCGGTCGCTCCCTAACCAGAGCATTGGAATACTCCTTATGCCTCAATCCCAGGAAAAAGAGGTTGATCAGAAATTCAATCCTGGGGTTGTCGATTTTTAGAACTTCAGTGTTGAATCTAGAGAAGAAGTCTCGCAAGGATTCCCTATCATTTTGCTTGACTGTGTGGAGATGAGTGTGTGGTAGCTTTACTTTTCTTCTACTAGCAAATTGGTGGAGGAACTAGTTGCATAGTTGGTCATAGGAAAATATGGACGCAGGCTCAAGCTCAACAAACCATTCAAATGCTACTTCCTGAAAAGTAGTAACTAACATTTTTGCACTTTTGTGATCACTATAGCCATGTAGCTGTATCATGTGTTCAAATTGCATAAGGTGCTCATTGGGGTTGGTTGACCCCTCATACCGAGGTAATCCAGTCAGAATTTTTGCATCAATATCATACTGAGGTAATCCGATCGAAATTATCGTATCAATTGCAATATGTTCATCAATTATTTCCTGAATAAATGGGGATTCCCTTTATCATCAGAATCTGAGGGCATTATCAAGTTGAGTCCTTTCGAGATTTCTCCTCGAGATTTCCTCCAGGCGCATGTTAAGATGATAAACCTGGTGTGAAACTTCCTCCCATTCATCTCTGTCAACTCTGGACAAGTCTTAGCTGGGCTGAGGTCTTTGGCATTCGACTCGATCGCGTTGCTGGGCTCAATTGGGTCGAACGAAGTGTTCTGCCGAATCTGCTACTCCTCCTGGGATTGGTAGCGAACTTCCTCACGAGGAAATATACCAGGACTCAAATCTCGTCTACTGGGGTTGTGACGAGTTTCATTTTTTGTTCTGTCCTTTCATGGTGGTTGTTCTTCTTAGTGCAAGGGATGTGGTGTAGCACTAGCTACAGCAGCTGGCTGATGGTTATGCTTTTGCTGCGCAGAAAGTTGGGCAGAAATTTGGCCACTGATCATCTGCATGAGTTGAGGGATGGTTAAAGTGACCACCTGCTTCGGTTGAGAACTAAGACTTTCAACTTGCTGGTCCTACTGAGATTGTGGTAGCGGTGGAGGAGGCGGTGGCGGTCTACGGTCACACTATTTTTTGGAAGTGGTTCACCTAATGTTAACCATTTTCGATTGTAGATTCCACGCCCCACGTGGGCGCCAAATGATGGTGTCAATTTTATTATGATGGGCTTTGGGTCTCAACCTGGTGGGATATGTCGACCAGAAGATGAGATTTAGAGACGTAGGTTAGATCCTGCAGCCATGAAACAAATGTCAGGCTAGCTAAAAGGGTCCTTGACTAAGACCCTTCGCTGCTTAAGTCAATATTTCAACCTAGAAGAAATTGAACAGAATAACAGTTCAAAGAGTGTATGTGAGCATACTGTTTTCTCTGAACGAGGAGGTATTTATAGTCTTTGCAAAGGGGTAAAAAGATGGGTTTCTCCTTAGTATGCTTCAGGTTAAGTTATCCAGAGTATGGGTAACTTAGGTCATTTTGACCTAGTCTTAAAGCTTTACCATGTCTAGTTAGCCAGAAAGGGGATCCATACTACCATTAATGCAGAGGTGATGCTCCATTAATGTGGAGGCGATGCGTCATCAAACCAATTCATGTGAATAGGGTGGTAGTTGAGGTGCATTTAATATGGATGCAATGGGTGGTAGGGGCTGCCGTTAATGTTCTTTTAGTTTGCTTATCTCAACCTCTAGGGTCAGTAAAACTCAACCTTAAAGGTTGATTTGAGTTTCCTAAAATGTTAACTTAGTTTCATTGGGCTTGCTTTGTGGGACAACATCTTTATTGGATGTGGGCCTACCCATGTCATTACGTGAGCCTTCCTATATCAATACGAGTTGAGTCCAAAAATACATCTATAGAGCATTAGAATATTGAGTGATGAATTATAATTCATTCCTCAAAAAACTATTTTCATTTTCTAGCAAAGAACAATTGGTCCTAGTTAACCTGATTCATTGTTCACTTTCATGGAGGAGAATATATATAGGCAAAAGGATAGAAAATGTCATCCACATGATCGCCAGTCATTGCCTTCCTAACATTAGATTCAAACAATTTCCAGTTATGTCTCAACACTTGAGAGATAGTACAATTCAGAAGATCCTCAGGATTCAGTTTCTGTATGGATAGAAGCTTTTATTAAATAAAAGACCTCAAAAAATATATTTACTTATTGAAAATATTCTAATCAGGATGGCCACTTCAAAGCTCATGATGTCATCCCTGCTATCTGGGAACGATATGCTTCATCTTTTCTGCAAGGATAAACAAAAAAGAGTTGATGTTGAATTGGTGTAAGGGGATCAAAAGTACATAAAATAGTGTAGCAGCATTAAAGAACCAAGATGTAGAAGATATACTCTACAAGTGTATTTGTTTTAAGTCCTACTACGCATTCTTCTCCATCACAAAGGTTCAGATTTACAGCCCATATGTAGAAAGAAATGGTTGGTTTCCTTTGCTTTGTAGAACACGTAACAATGTCGACTGCAAGAAAAATATACTCTAAAGATATGATAGCAAGATTTCTTAAAAAAAATAATGATCAAAATTAGGTATTATCATAGTCAGCCCCCACGGTGAAATGGAATATGAAAAGGTATATAACTGTTGTTTCTACACACAGTTAGGGGTGTTTACAGTTTGGTAAACTAGCCTGAATTGAACCGAATCCCAAACCAAAAATTTCGGTTCGGTATTCGGTTCGGTTTCGATTTTTTGTAGCGGTTAACCGAACCGAACCGAATTACCGAATTATTAATTAATAAATATATATTAATATTAATATTTATTGTTAATTAATAAATATATTACATTAATATATATTAATTAATATTATATATACTATTAGGCCTTGTTTGCTTAGTTTGATTAGGTGTGATACATACCTAATCAAGCTTATTTTAATGTTTGTTTCAATTGATAAAAACCCTTGATAAATCCTAGGCCCTATATTATTTATTGTTGCTTTTGAAAATGGATCAAGGGGGGGAAGACTTGATTAGGTGTGATAAGAATTACAAAGATTTAATAAGGTTTATTTTTTATCTTATTTCTAATTAAACCATGATTCTAAAAATGGGAAAGAATGAGAAAATTATGAAAAACTTATTAAAAAGTATAAAGGATATAATAGTAAATTTATATATTATATTTTAATTTATTTATATAATTAAAATATTCTATCCTAATGGGTTTAAAATGTATCATTTGCTTATATATCACTTCTAATCACATCATTCCAAGCAAACAAGCCCTTAGTAGTATATATATATAAATATATTACATTAATATATATTAATTAACAGTACACATACTGTTAATAGTACATATATATTAATTAACAACAATATATATTAATATTAATATTAAAAATTAAAAAATTTGGTATTTCGATTTTTAATCGAATCAAATCGAAAAACAATTCGGTTTTAACTGAACCGAACCAAATAGTTCGAATCGGTATTCGGTACGATATTTTGGTGTGCCGAATGAACACCCCTACATACAGTGTCAATGATGATAATCAAACCCGTCTGCTTTAAATTCTGGTCCTTTTTTGAGGTGTTTCAAAAAAAGAGAGGAGATGAGGATGCCATTTTGGTGACTAAAATGTATGAATGCAATAAAAAGAAGGATATACAATCACATTCTTGTGGAAGAGGCAGATAAAAATCTGAGCAAGAGTTTTGAGGAAAAGCATAGAAAACTGATCCATAACATCCATAACACGCAATCTTGAACGTTGTACCATACAGAAATTTAAGAATAACTCCAAATGTTAAATAAATCTCTCAATTAAAGTACAAGCCAATACAGATTCTTACGCATTTAAGAAAAATTACTGTTAACAAAAAAAATTGTATATATACACAGTATACCATTACATACCAAAAAATTCATAATAACCTATTCATCAATATGGAAAAATACCATAGGGAAATGATTGAAATAACAATAATCAGGCCAAAAAATGCCTCAAAATAATGCAGCAATAGGGGGGGGGGGGGGGGGGGGGAATATTAAGGAAAAAGGGTCCTTCTCAACAGTAACTCTCGGGGTACCACAAAATAAGATTTTTTTGGCAAACGAGCAAAATTAAATTCCACGGAAAATAAGTTAGATACACTTTTGAAATAAAGATCCTTTAATATTATTCGTTAATAAAATTATTTTTGAAACATAAAAAAATTGAATTTTGAAATTGTGCTTGAGAAATCATTTATAACTCCAAATTTTATGATCAACATTTATTTGGGCCAATAACTGGGCCGCCCATCTTCAATTTAGCTCATTCGTTAAATCAATTAGCTTTTGGGCTTCCAAAGTGCTCCTTGTTAGGTCAATACACCAATCATTTACATATCCTAAAAATGAATTTTTTGAAGAGGGAATTTTCAAAATCAAGATTCGTTTGAATATGATTCCATTTTTATTTTTTTTATTTTTTTTATTTTTAAAAGTTTCAAATTCAATTATAATTTTGAAGATCAAATTGAGATTTTACTTTAATATTTTATAGAAAATAATAATTAGAATAAGTATAAAGCTGAATTTTAAGTGATTTATATTTTTTCGCTTAAAAAGACATGTTTTCTCAAAATATATGTGCATTTTATATGTTTTTAAATGATAGTGATGAGGGTTCGATCCGTCAGGGACGGGTCTAATGGAGTTTCTTGTTGGGATTCGACCTCAGAGATCGATTCTCTCGTGATGGAAAGTGCTGAATCCTGCAATCACACATTAAACGTCAGGCTAGCCGAGGAGCCCTCAGCTATGGCGCTCCGACGCTCAACTCAGTATGGATCGACGAGATAATCCGAGTAGCAGAATAAGGGCTTTTTGTATATATCAAAGCATATCTCTAGGGAGTTGGAATGGGGGTATTTATAGCCTTCTCTACTTGAGGATTTGTCTGTCATGCCCTTGACGTGTAGAGAGGGCATTTGTCCTTGCATGGGGGACAATTGGTCAACTCCCCTTCCTATATCATTCCAGGTGGCCATCTTCCCAGATTATAAGGCAGAGTAGTACACTGTTGAAGCGCCTGCTGTGTCAGGCGGTAATGGAGCGGCATGTGCCATTAGTGCGGAGGCATGCTGCCTGTCAGCGTATCTAATGTGGCGGCAAAGTATTGTGCTATACCGACCTCTCTAATCGATAAGGTCGACATGAGATCGTTTTGAGGAACATATTAGAACCGCGGGTCGAGCCAGAGGTCGATTGAGGTCGAATGCGCCTATGGGCCTCGAATGTAAGACTGGACCTGACGCTACATCTTTGGGTCGAGCTGCTTGGGCCATCCTATATCAGATAGTGAGTACTTTATGTTACATTGAACTAAAATATGATTGATATGATGACAAAGTAATAAAGCATATTTTTACAAATATAGAAATAAAAATAAATGATGTTTTATTTGAAAATGAAAAAAAAATGATAATTTTCTATTATAAAATAATATCAAAAATAAAGAGGAGCGTTGAAAACATAACCAAATGGGCAGTGAGCTGCTATGAGATTTGTCCAAAACTTGATCGAGAACATGTGTTCTAAAATAAGAATATTCATGAGAAAAAAATTGGAGACATCGGCCTGTTTGGTTTTATTTTCACGGCCCCTTTTCATTGTCATCCAAAAATAAAAATTAAAAACAATCACTTTCTCTCTATTTTTACTTAAACTATTCCTATTTTCATCTTCAAACTCTTTCTAAATCTACCATATCATCCTATTACCACATCAATCAAATTCAAATTTAATTTGACATAAAGTATCAACAATCATTTCAAAATTAATAAATATACATATATTTTTAAAAAATAAATCTTCTTAAATCTAAAAAAATATAAATCAACCATCTTTTCAATTCTATACATATTTTAATCATTATTTTCCAACAAATCATCCAAACATACTTTCATTTTCATTTCAAATTTATAACTAACTTTCCAAATTTTAGAAAAGTTTAGAAACTGGAACGGCCCGTTTGGTTTTATTTCCAAAGGCCATTTCCATTTTCAGTCATTTCTAAAAGTTGGAAAGTTAGTCATGTGATGTGATGTGGAAATGAAAATGTATTTGGATGAAATGTTGGAAAATAATGATTATAATAGTTTGTACGATTAAAAAGTAGGTTAATTTATATTTTTTATATTTAAAAAAGATTTATTTTTTAAAATATATGTATATTTTATTAATTTAAAAATGATAGTGGGTAACTTTATGTCAAATCAAATTTGAATTTGATTGATGTGTAATAGGATAATATGGTAAATTTAGAAATGGGTTTTGAGAAGAAAATATGTATTTTTTCTGTTGAAAATTGTGAAAAAGTGTTTGTTTTTAATTTCCATTCCTACAAGAAAATGAAAAGGGGGCTTGGAAATGAAACCAAACGGGCCTTAATAGTTAAAATCAATATTTTCAAAATCAGACTAGACAAAAAACCAATGACGTTATTGGTTACTAGTTCAATCAGTTATACGTCATATGACGTAGTAATTATATTTAATTTTATAAATATATATAATATTTTAATATTAACAAAAAATAAAACTTTTAATGTTATAGAAAGAATATTATTTAAAAAAAATTCAACGTATTTATTTTTAAGTATTTTTTTAGAAGAAAAAAATATTATTTCACAATTATTCAAGGAAAAAAATGTAAAATTAATCCTGTAACTTGACCTTAATGACAAAGTAGGATTTTAACATTTCGGACTGTAAAATTGATACACCACCTTTAAAAATTTGACAACTTGAAGATAAAATGGGCCCGAATTGTAATTGCGGGCAGCCCGTGTCTACATGGTAGCTGAATTGGCGCCACATGACCAAATGTGTCTTCCACTCTCCTACTTGGCCACATTAACTTGCCACTTCAACAGTATAAAAAACAGAAAAGCAAAAAGAAATTTTTCTATAAAAACCAAAACATAAAGAACAAAAATAAAAAATATAATAATCGTAGATATACATTTATATATATATATACATAAATATACTCTAGACACAGATATAATGAATAAATATATATACTCTCTCCTTCCCGCCCTTATCCCCGGGGCGACTGCCATGGCACCCATGCCTCAGGGTAAGGTTGGCCAGTCTAGATTTGCCAGTGCTATGGCGGTTGTCAAGCTTATGCCACCGCCTGCCAGTGGCGGCCAAGGTTGTGGAGAGGGGGTTTTGGGAAGAAAGAGGAGAGATGAGGGGTTTGGGGGGGGAGGGACTAGGGATTGGCTGGGGGAAGGTGATGGGTAGAGACTGTTGGCCTATGCGGCTGCAGTTGGCCAGCGACGACTAGGGGTGGGGGAAAGGGATGTCTTGTTGGGGAAAGAGAAGAGGTGGAGGAATTGTTTGGGGGAGGGAGATTAAATTTCCAGGCGGTTGCGGGGTGGGGGGGGGGGGGGGGGCGGGGGGTTGGGCGAGGGGTGGAGTTTTAGAGGAGAAAGCTGGGTGCCAGGGGTAGGGGGGAGGGGATGATAGAAAAAATAATTGTTGCTATTTTTTTTTTTATTATTATGTAAATTTATTTAAAAATGTTTATGATTTTAAGATCATTAAATATGTAATTTAGAATTATTACTATCAATTGTGCAATTTAAATTTTATTTGAAGTTAATATAAATCTGATTAAATTATTTTAGATATACTTATTATTTTTCATATGATTGAATATATCGTTTCAATAATTAAAATTATATATTTCAAGATGATAGATTTGATTTTATATTTTTAATATTTCTTATTTAATAAATTAAATTAAATATAATTAAGTTATCTTAAATACATTTACTATTTTAACATTATGAAATATATAACTCAAAATCATTAAAATTATTTACTCTAAAGGAATAAATTAGATTTTTAAAAAATTTAAGGTGATAAATTTGTATAGAATTAATTCTTATAAATTTGGAGGATATTTGGCATTTTAATTTCTATTGTGTAATTTGTCAATCACATTATAATCAAAAAAAAATTTGGAAATTTTTTTGATTTTATATTTTTTTAATTTGAGTTGTATCTTTTTTTTTTTTTTTTGGTCCAAGTGTAAATTTTAAGCTGACATAGCAAAAAGAAGTGCCAAGTCATATGCTACGTAGGAGAGAAGTAGATTCTAGGTTGACTGGGCACTACTTGGCGCCACGTGGCGTCAAATCAGTTGCCACGTAGACACGAGCAGCCCGTAGTTATAATTCAAGCCTAATTTGTCCTTAAATTGCCAAATTTTCAAAGATAGTGTACCAATTTTGTAGCCCAAAAAGTTAAAGTCCTACTTTGCTAGTAGAATCCAGTTATAGGACCAATTTTGCATTTTTTTTCATTATTCAACTATAAATAAAAATTAATATTTCACATTAATTTAAGTAATCATTCGTTTCATGCTTCAACTCAAAGTGAAAATAAATTCTTTTACGCTAAATATTCAACATAATCTAAGAGAGATTAAATAAAATAAAATAACAAATTAAACATAAGCATTCACATATAACTACCACTTTATTAAATTTTAAGAAAATAAATTCATGTCCCAAAAAATTACATGTCCAAAATCTTTAATCATCATTTTCAACTCATAATTTATCTTTATATTTTTATATATATATATTTATTTCATTTAAAAAAAAATTAAATTTTCAAAACAAAAAATAGAAAAAGAAGTGAATTGGAGGTCAACTGGTCGAACCAGTACCAGTTCAAAAGGTCACTGATTTTTATATTTGAACTAGACTAAATTGACCTCTGATCATCGATCCGACTGGCCGATCCAGTTTGATTTTCAAAACATTGGTTAAAATCCCACAAAAACAATAAAAGAAAAAAGGGAGAGTGGGATGTAAACGCCTAAATTGAAATTAGAAAAAAATATTTTACTTATTGCTTTTTCACTAATACCTAAGAATCAAATAAGATAGAAATGTTTGAATAAATCCCATCAAACGCATAAATGATTGTTTTACTCATTAGTTGAGTGTTATTATATTTAAAGTAATTATTAATTTATTAATAATTGTATTATATTATTTCTTGATATATCAACTGACAATGTTCTTAACGCAAGCTAGCTCTATAATCCTTCTCAAAAACCTTTTATTTCTTCATCTTTTTTATCTGCTTGGGTAACGTTTGCTTATGTTTTTTGTTTGATTCTAATATGTGTTTTGGGGAAATGAATGCTATAAGTGAGATTGGGGAATGTGAAATTTGTGTTAGGGAATATAATAGATTTTTGATTATGTTTTAGGAAATAATTAAAATTTATTTTGGAGAGTTTGGTTATTGATATGGGGTGGCCCAAATACCTAGGCCCAAACCAAGTTGGCCCAGATGCGCAGCACCAGGCCTAACCTGGCACCCGAGGCCCATATGCATAATCGACCTCAATCGACCACTTGTCTGATGGTGCCCCACGAACAGAACAGCGCGAGGTCAACTTGGTCGACCAGCGAGATCGAGATAGTACAGTACTCTGCCACCACATTAAATGCACTGACGGGCGACACACCTCAGCATTAATGGCGCAGGCCATCCCCTCACCGCCTGACACAGCAAGCGCCGCTACAGTGTTCTATTGTGTCCTTAAAACCTAGAAGGGCAGTGAGCTGGAAATGTGCAGGTCAAGGAAATGACTATTTACCCCTAGTGCGAGGCTGGGGCTTCTGGGTGAACCAGGGGCATATTAGACAATTCCCCGAAGGGAGAAGGATATAAATACTCTCACTTCAGCCTTCTAGAGGTACGCACTAATATACACACAAAGCACTCGCTCCGCTACTCGATATTCCTGGTCGATCTTTACTGACTTGAGCATCGGAAAGGTCAAGCCGAGGGCTCCTCAGTTAACCTAACGTTTACTATGATTGTAGGATTCTTCCATCCTAAACAAGATCATAGACCATCCAGGGTCGTGTCCTACTTGAATTCGAAGTTGGTTCCCCACCCAACCGATCGAACTCTCATCATTTGGCGCCATCTGTGGGAAAACTTGAATCCTCTATCGAAAATGGTAAACACTAGGTGAGCTCCCTTGGGGAGAGAAGAAAACAAGAGGTCCAGCTCTCCTCCCCTTCGACCGAACCTAGAGCCAAATGCCCAGGGATCCAGCGCCCAACCTGAGGCCGTAGTCACATTAACAATGCCTCAGTTAATACAGCTCATCAGTGAGCAAATTTTAGCGCAGATTTCGGCCCAACTCTCTGCCGCACTGAACAGACATGCCATGCAGCCGGAGCCAGGGATCAGTGCCATGCCCCAGCCTACGGCCCCAGAGGAGGCGTGGCTAGAAGAGCACTATCAGCGACCGAAGTCGCGAAGGCCCCAGTCGAGAAGGGAATTGAGCCCAGGCCGTTTTCCTAAAAAAGTGGCCCGCCCCCGCCCAAGGAGGAGGTAGCAGATTCTATTGACCATGACGTTCAACCCCTTCGAGCCCAGCAGCGCGATAAGGTCGAGTGCTCCAAATTTAGGCCAGGCCGAAATGCATCTCAAGCGGACCAACAGGAATGTGAGGAGGTATCCCATTAGGTGCAGCAACTGAACAGGTGCCTGGAGGAGATCTCAAAGAGGAACGTAGACAGAACTCTTCATCCAGACGGGCCACAGAGGTTCTGGAAGGAACGAGCGTATCGTCGTTGATGCTAAGATCCCGACGGGACTTCCGAGGTACGATAGATCAAAAGACCCAAACGAACACCTGTTACAGTTTGAGCATATGATGCAGCTGCATGGGCATAATGTGTACATCCATGCAAAGATGCTAGTGACCACGTTTCAAGGAGTGGCCTTTGATTGGTTTGTGAAGCTGGAACCAGCGTCCATATTTTCTTATGATCAGCTGTGTGATAAGTTTTTGCACCAATTTGCGAGTAGGAGGAAAGCAAAACTCCCCCATACCTACTTGCATATCGTGAAACAAAATGAGGAAGAGTCCCTTCGTGACTTTTCACCAATTTAACACAGAAGTTCTGAAGATCGACAGCCCAATGATTGAGTTCTTGATAGATGTACTTTTCTTGGGTTTGAAACACAAAGAATGTGCAAATGCGTTGGTGCGTGAACAACCCCGGTCAATGGAGGAGCTCCTCGACCTCGCAGAGAGATACATGACCCAGGAGGAGATGAACAAGATGAAATATGATAGCCTAGAGGTTGACAGAAAGAAAGGCAAGGAGAAAGATGACCGACAGATCAGAAAGGGGCGTCGTTCCCCAATAAAACACTTCCATGACTACACTCCGCTTAGCCTACTAAGAAGAGAGGCGTTGTTCGCTATTCAGCACAAGAATCTACTCAAGAAACCCAGAAAAATCACGGAGACTGAGACCAAGAAGAAGTCGAAGAAGTACTGCCATTTTCATAGGCAAAAAGGGCACGACATGGAAGAGTGCTTTAACTTGAAAGATGAAATTGAAAGGTTGATCATATAAGGCCACCTGAAAAAAAAATTTGAGGAGCAGGCCAGAAGAGAGGAAGGTAAGACCGACTGGACTCCCCGAAGAGAAAGGTAGGTCACCCCGATGAGAGAAGATAAATGGAAAAGACCTACCCACGAACCCGACCCGCCCATCAAAGGAATAATCGACATGATTGCAGGGGGACCCATGGGAGGAGATTCCCGAAATGCAAGAAAGCAGACGCAGAGGCAACTTGACTCGACCAAACCGTCCAAGGTTGAGACAATTTTCCAACTATCGACAAATGCTGAACCAATCTCCTTTAGTGACTCAGACCTTGACCATATGGAGAACAAGGGAATCGACAGGAAAATAGACTGCCCCATGGTAGTAACCCGGGAGATTGCAAACTTCGAGGTTAGAAAAGTACTGGTTGATAATGGGAGCTCAGTGAATATCATGTTCTTATCTGCCTTGAACAGAATGAAATTGGGGAAGCTAAAGGATCCAGTCAGAACACCGTTGGTTGGGTTTGGTGGGTCTGAAATCATCCCCGAGGGATCCATCAATCTTTCCACTATTTTTGGGCAAGGCCCCCGCAGCCGAACATTGATGATCAACTATCTGGTGGTCGATGCCCCATTTGCATACAATGCCATCGTAGGTTGACCAGCTCTCAATGACTTCAAAGCCATTATCTCCACTTATCACATGAAGATAAAGTTCCTTACACCAATCGGAGTGGGAGAACTCTTGTGTAATCTCAAGGATGCTTGGCGCTTTTACACCATTTCAGTCAACTCTAGCGAGCAGAAGAAATGACCCGAATTGAAGCCCTCGGGAGATGCCCCAGTAGCGAAACCCGATGAGGGGCCTTTATCAAAGAAAAGGAAGCTGGAAGACATCAGGGTCAAGCCTGTCGGTGAATTCAAAACAATAGAGCTCGAGCCCGGGAACCCCGACAAAACTACCAAAATCGGGAGCGATATGGGAGATCGATTGGAATGCCTTATGGTTGACTTCCTCTGACGCAACATTGATGTGTTTGCATGGAAAGCCGCAGACCTTCAAGGAATAGACCCCAACATCATTGTCCATCGACTCAACGTGGATCCATCTCACAAACCAGTAAGGTAGAAGACAAGAACCTTCAACGCTGAAAGGACCCAAATCATAGAGGAGGAGGTCAACAAGCTTTTGGAAGCAGGATATATCATAGAAATTCAATACCCCTCTTGGCTTTGTAATGTTGTACTTGCCCCTAAGAATGAGGGAAAATGGAGGATGTGTAATGATTTCGCTGATTTAAATAAAGTTTGCCCTAAGGATCCTTACCCCTTGCCTCGTATAGATTTATTAGTTGATTCTACGGCCGGTTGTGAGTTGCTTAGCATGATGGATGCATTCTAAGGCTATTACCAAATATTTATGGCACCCAAGGACAGGGACAAGACCTCTTTCGTCGGCCCCAACAGAGTCTATCGCTTTCTAGTTATGCCCTTTGGACTTAAAAATGCAGGGGCGATGTACCAGAGATTAGTCAACTTCATGTTCAAAAATAAAATCGGGAAGTCGATGGAGGTTTATGTCGACGACATGATTGTAAAAACTGAGAAGGCCAAGGACCATTTGGTCCATCTCAGCCACACCTTTGCCATATTAAGGGCTTTTGGCATGAAGCTCAACCCTAGCAAGTGCACCTTTGGTGTTCGAGGGGGCAAATTCCTTGGGTATATGGTCAGTCAGAGAGGGATCAAGGCCAATCCACAGAAGATCCAAGAAGTTCTGGACATCGCCCTACCTCACACAGTTCGAGAAGTCCAACGTCTGGTCGGTAGGGTCATAGCCCTGGGCAAATTCATAGTCCAGCTAGCCGACAAGACCTACCTTTCTTCAAAATCCTGAGAAACGCCAAAAAATCTGGTTTCCAATGGGATCAATAGTATGATCAAGCTTTACTAGACCTCAAGCAATACCTATCTTCGCTGCCCATGCTTGCCAAACCCGAGCTAGAAGAAGTGCTATAGCTGTACTTAGCAGTATCCTCGGCCTCAATCAGTCAGTGTTGACATCGACAAAAGGAGGCTCTGCAGGGACCCGAACACAATTATTTGGAGATCGAAAAGTTTGCTCTAGCCTTCGTCATGTCGGCCAGGAAGCTACGACCTTACTTTCAATCCCACGCAATCCTGGTGCTGACAAATCAGCCACTGAAGCAGGTGTTGTCAAAGCCCGACACTTTGGCTCGGCTCACTAAATGGGCTATCGAGCTCGGTGAATTCCACATCACATTTCAGCCGCGGACTACCATAAAAGCCCAAGTCTTAGCCGATTTCATCGTGGAACGCCTCGACCTACCGGCGCAGGGTGTTGACAATACCTCGGTGTGGACCTTGCATGTCGATGGGTCAACAACCGCATTGGGGGGCAAGATAGGTGTATCCCTTCGTTCCCCACTCGCGAAGGATTATGATTTTCCAATTAAGCTCGACTTTCCCATTGGGGGGCAAGCCGAATATGAGGCCCTCATTACAGGAATGCGCATGGCCACAACTCGCGGATTCGAGCAGCTTACAGTGTTCACTGATTCTCAGCTGGTCGCAGAGCAGGTCGAAGGCAATTTCGAGGCGAAAGAGCACAAAATGGCCCAATACTTGTCAGAAGTAAGGCAACTGCAGCAGTTGTTTAAGAGCTTCAGCCTAAGCCAAGTCCCCGAGTAGATAATGAACGAGCAGACTCGCTCTCGAAGCTCGCTAGCTCGGCGAAAGGCACCAGGGAACGAGCTATAACATTTTTGGCGGCCGACAAACCTTGTGTCGACTCCATTGATCAGCGCCTCATTGGATGCATTGAAGAGACAATTCTTTGCTAGCAAGCGCCAATCAAACTTTACTTAAGTCAACGTACCTTGTCCACCGACAACAGGGAGGCCCGCAGACTCAAGGGGTTAGCAGCCAAGTTCGCGCTCGACGAGCATGGCCAGTTTTATAGGAGGTCGATATCAGGACCTCCACTGAGGTGTCTAGAACCTGACAAGTCGAACAAGGTACTGCAGAAAATATATGCCAGCATCTGTGGCAACCACTATGGCGGTCGATCTTTGGGCACACAAGGTCGTTCGTTACGGTTATTTCTGGCCGACCTTATTGCAGGACTCGGTCAACTTCACTAGAAGATGCCCATCATGCTAGATCCACTCGAACATTCAGCAACAACTGGCCGTATCGATGATCAACGTTCAGATCACCTGGCCATTCGACCAGTGGGGTATTGAAATAGTGGGATCGCTCCCGAAGACTTCTGGTCAGCGTAAATTTATCATAGTGGCCGTTAAGTACTTCATTAAATGGGTGGAAGCCGAGGTAATTCCGAAGATCACCGATGCCCATCAAAAGTTTCATTTGAAAAAATATAATCTGTTGATTCGGATTGCCTAAGGTCTTAATTTTGGATAATGGCACCCAATTTCAAAGCAGAAGTACGAGGAAGTGGTGGGAGGCCTTGGGGATCACCCAACACTTCACTTTGGTGGGAAACCCACAGACTAATGGACAGACTGAGATCACAAATAGAACTGTTCTCGACCACCTCAAGGCTCGAATAATAGGGACAGGAGCCAGTTGGGCAGACGACCTCCTAGGTGTGCTTTGGGCTTACAGAACAACATCTCGAACAGTCACGGGCCACAGCCCCTATAGCCTAGTCTACGGATCGGAAGCGGTAATCCCGTCCGAATTGATTCAACATACATCTAGGAGGGTGATCTACTATAACCCGATCACAAACATATCGGAGAGGACTCTGGATTTAATCACTGTCGATGAGCAGCACCTCGCAGCCTACAACACAATGCAGCGATATCGCTCTAAAATGGTATAACGTTATGATAGAGCGGTGCGACCCCCGAGTTTCAAGGTTGGCGACCTCGTTCTCAAGAAAGTGGAAGTGTCTAAGAACGTCGGAAAACTCGACCCAAAATGGGAGGGACCGTACTCAGTGGTTAAAGTGTTGAAAAACAACGCATACCAACTAGCCGATGCGTCAGGCCGTGAACTACCTCGACCTTGGAATGCAGTAAATTTGAAAAAAAAAATTATGTACAGGGGCCATTGGCAACCTTTGTATCCCCCCGCCGAAATAAAATTATGATACGTTCAAACTGCATGCAACAGGCTGAATCTTTTTCATATAGTTGACCCCGTAGTCGACAAAATAGGCTTTATGCTGCCAAGTCAAGGCCTCTGCGTCGAGACCAAGCAGTCGACCCCGTCGTCGACAAAACAGGCTTTACGCCGCCAAGTCAAGGCCTATGCGCCGAGACCAAGCAGTCGACCCCGTAGTTGGCAAAATAGAGCTTGCGCCACCAAATCGAGGCCTATGAGCCGAGACCAAGTAGTCGACCCTACAGTTGAAGAGATAGGCTTTACGTCGACGAGGTGCGGCCTGTAAGCCGAATCGAAACAGTCGACCCCCAACGTCGGTAAAATCGACCCCACAATCGTTAAGAGTATTTAAAACCTAAAGACTAGCTATTACGCTAACGAGTTAATTACAATTTGCTCAACATGAGCCAAGAATGAATTTTGCAAAGTACAACATTTATTCGATGAAGACCATGAATGAATGCTACTTGACATACTGGAGAGCATTCGCCTAAAGATTCCAATACGCAGAATAATAAACACTGCAGTTGATTCCTATCAAGCAATATGCTCATTAACGGAAATGGTTTTTAACAAAAGCAAGAGTAATCATCATCGAATCTGGAGTAATAAAAATAATCATCATTTATCGACTTCCAAAGGCCTCATCGAGGCATAAAATCACACATCATTTGAAGACCTCGTCGAGGCATATACATTCCCTTAACAAAAAAAATGAAAACACAATAAAAATAAAGCCTAGTTAGAGCTAGCGACCTCTTCAACATCAGGACTAGGCTCTTCGGCAGTAGGAGCCACAGGTGGCACGGGTTCAGGCAAGGCCACTGAAATGGGGACCGCAGCAGTTACTAGTCGAGAAGGGCCAGCAACATCTTGTAAGAATTGCTGCTCAAAAATTAGGAAATATGCGGCGGCATCAGCTGTCCCTTCTGACACCTCGAAGGCGAGGTCGCCGGCAAACTCGAACTCCCTGGCGACCACTTTCCACTTTCTTTCGACCTCGGACCGCCTTCTTTCCGGTGCGCCCTCCACCCTGCCAGCCTCGACGATCGGCTCCTCGGCATTGCCTTCTTCTTCGGGGTAAGGCCGTAGCTGTTCGTCGAACAAATGACTGATTCGCGACCGGTCTTCAGCCCGAAGGTTGTAGCCCAGGAACTGCAATTGCTTAAGAGCTTTCTCAAAAGAGTTCCAGGCGTCATCCAGGGCAAGAACAACACTAGCATCCTGGAAGGAAAAACTTAGCATGAATTGTTGCACGGCCTCTCGAGGCACATGCGGCACTATCCGATTGAACTCAGCCCGAGCCTCCACCAGACATGCATTCCGGCCTGCAGATCGACCGGAATCATAAGCCACCTGCAGATCCAACTACAATTTTTTCACCTGCACATCCATTTTGGTCCTCTCCTTAACCGCCAGGATCACCTGCTCATCTTTTTGTTCGAGGTCCTTGGTCAGTTGGCCGACCTATTTCTCCAGCTCGTCGACCTTCATCTGGGAAGACTCGAGCTGAGCCTTCAAAGTTTCAGCGTCCCCTCCGGCCTCGAGCTGTTCCCGATCGGCTAAGGCCAACTCAGATCAACGGTAGAAGTTGTAGCCCAGTTGCCCGACCTGAAATATAAAAGCCATTAAATACTCGAGCAAAATGTAAAGATACAGGAATAAAAAAATAGAAAACCCTACCATGTTGGCATGATAGGCAAACTCTCAAAGGGCCGCCTCATGACTCAGCCCCATGATCCTTTTCTGGTCAGCCACGAACTGACCTGCTAGTAACACCTTTAGGGGGGCGGCCCCGGTCGGCCTCGCAGTGTCCATGCAAAAAGAATTATGCACGACGAGACTGGGCTCTGCCCTAAATCGAGGAGAGGGGAATTTCGGTAGGGTGAACAGTACATCTTCCTCTCGATCCCCGAAGAGGTCGTTATCGATCGGCATCCCCGACCCAGCTAATTTTCCCTTGCCTTTCCCGACAACAGCCCTCTTAGGAGCAGGACCTCCCTGCTCGACCATGGCCCTCTTGCCCCGACTTGCGGGGTTGTCGCTTATGATCGCCAGTGGGCGATCGGGTAAAGGAGTAGGTGATGCGGCCACCCAACGTGGCTCATCTGCTGCAGCAGCTGCTCGACAAGCTGCGGTCCCCTGTTGCCGCTGCTTATTCTTTTTTGCCCGAGCTAGTGTTTTTGCTCTGGACCTGTTCATTATGTTTGCGCGATCTGCCAAACATCAAGTTAACAGCAGTCAGAAACAAAGAATTATGCATGCCATAAAAGTAACAAATCACGAGGTGCACTCTCTCTACCTAGTTGATCATGCGTAGGCAAATCTAACGGGGCTAGTGATAGTCCAGTCAATATTAAGTGCCTCTCCTCAATAAAGACTGAGGCCTCCATTGGGTCAAACTCGACCAGGTCCCGCACAAAAGTGTTCGGCCAGGTTGGAGTGAGATTCTCCGGTATGTCGACATGCCCCTTCCACCAGCCTAGGGGAATATTAAACCCCCCGCCACTTGAACGAATAGATATCGTTTTTTCCTTTCTTGCCCATAAGAAGAAGAAGGGGTTACGAGGAATTTACGGTGTGGTCGAGCAATGAGGTAGTAGAAGCCCGACTCGTCGGTGTTACCCGACTTGCTGGACATAGGCAGGTGGAAAAGGTTTGAAAAATTTTCAAAACTAACAGGCTGGTTAAACAAATGCATTAAAACGATAAAGCTACAAATGGTAGAGAAGCAGTTGGGTAAAAGTTATGTTTTGCATACTCGAAGACCCCTGAGCAGATTAACCATACTATCACTCAGGGGGAACCTAAGACCACATCTAAATGTGTCCTCGAAGACAGTTATACAGCTTGCAGGAGCGCGATGCATTCGACCAGGTGGTCCGGGGGTCAGAAGTTGATATTCAGGAAGGATATGATACAGCTCTTTAAGACATCTCAAGTCCCAGGGTTAATGGTGGATACAATTTCACTGTAATGACTTGGGGTGAACAGTCGACCTCACGAAGGGGGAATCTGGCTTGGCCCAACTTCTTTCCCCCCTCCCCCCCGCGATTGCTGCTCGAGCTGCTGGAACTGGAATTATCGCCCAACGACTCCCTCGACAACCCGGAAGCATACCTAGGTCTATCAGACTAGGTGGCCTTACTATCCCCCCTGACTACCCTCAGAACTGTATAAGCCCAGCATGATATTCAAAGAAAAACTAGAGGACAGGAAGTAGGAACGAAGGAATACTTACTGAAAGGAAGAACTAAAGTCAGAAAGTCTTGAAAGTGAGGACGTTTGGACAAGCGCTCGACCAGAATCTAATGCGGTAAAAGTAAAAATGGCTAGTTTTACCGCGGGTATTTATAGAGGAAGAAGCGTGGCAAACCAAGCGTCTGTAATAATGCTTGTAATCGTCACGCCGCCCCCACACGTGCCACGATGTAACCGCTCAATATATGTGCCAAACCCTGGTCGATTTTCGAAAAACCCTGGTCGATTATCACCAATACCCATTGCGCTACTTCCCAACGCTTCTCGTAGAATCCTCGTTCGGCCTTGCGAAATGGGGGGACTCATGATATGGGGTGGCCCAAATACCTAGGCCCAAACCAAGTTGGCCCAGAGGCGCAGCACCAGGCTCAACCTGGCACCCGAGGCCTATATGCGTAATCAACCTCAATCGACCACTCGTTTGACGATGCCACACGAACAGAACAACGGGAGGTCGACTTGGTCGACCAGCGAGATCCAGATAGTACAGTACTCTGCCACCACATTAAATGCACTGACGGGCGACACGCCTCCGCATTAATGGCGCATGCCATCCTTTCACCGCCTGACACAGCAGGCGCCACTACAGTGTTCTATCGTGTCCTTGAAACCTGGAAGGGCAGTGAGCTGGAAATGTGCAGGTCAGGGAAATGACTATTTACCCCTGGCGCGAGGCTAGGGGCTCCTGGGTGAACCAGGGGCATCTCAGACAATTCCCAGAAGGGAGAAGGATATAAATACTCTCACTTCAGCTTTCTAAAGGTACGCACTGATATACACACAAAGCCCTCTCTCCGCTGCTTGATATTCCTAGTCGATCTCTACTAACTTGAGCGTCGGAGGACCTAAGCCGAGGGCTCCTCGGCTAGCTTAACGTTTACTGTGATTGTAGGATTCTTCCCTCATAAACAAGATCATAGACCGTCCAGGGTCGTGTCCTACCTGAATTCGAAGTTGGTTCCCCACCCAACCGATCGAACCCTCATCAGTTATATTTGTTTATGTTTTGGGGGGAAGCATTTTTTACTGTAACAGTTAAATCAATACTTTTTTTATTGGGTTATTGGGGTAAAAATGAAATTGAGTAATTTTTTTATTGTAAAAATAATGATATATATATTTATATTGAAAAATGAGGAAGTTTTGGAGATAATGGAGGATAGAAGAGTATATTTTAGGAAAACCTATTTGAATATTTTGGAAGAAAAATAAATGTATATTTGATTATGTTTCTCTAAAATAAAATTATTTTGGGAAAATATAACCAAAGGTTCCAAATTCATTTTCCTAGGTTTTATCAATGAGTTCAATTTGACACAAAGATATAGGCCATGTTTGATATCTGATATTAGACACTACAACAAACTCCAATCTCACTCAATCGCTTGTTTGATATGTAATATTAAAATTGTGGGCCGCCTGCTAATATTGCAGTGCCCGTCACTATTGCGCGATTAGTGTGTATTGATGTTGCGAGGGACAGGGTACGATTGTTTAATTACACTTCGATGGGCAATTTTGATTTCCATCAAAATACCAATATGGCCCTCAATCATGTAGAATAATTTTACATTTTTGCCCTCAATCATCAAAATACCAATATGGCCCTCAATCATGTTGAATAATTTTGCAGAACAAGTTTTTTCATTGTTGATAATGTTTTGCAGAAAAAGTTTTTTCATTATTGATAATGTTTTTTTATATATTACCGTGGACAGGTTTTTTAAAATAAGGGCATAATGGACAACACAATTATAATAATACATATCAAACAGCAGACTAGATTGTAAAAGATATGGGTGGGGGCTAATATATAACTATAATCTATCCGATCAAATAGACAACTAAACATATGAATGATAGTTAATATCACATTATTATATCACTACAATACCCATTATTATCAAAATTTCATATCCGGCCATAAAAATTCCACATTGGTAATGTCAATTCAATGTAGTTCAATTTGACACGTTTTTGCTAAAAACAGTTGATTCAATCTTACGAAGTCAAATTCTTGAACTTTGATAAAATCATCAAACATTAATGTATTGATTCGTAAGATGTAATGTGGCTATAGCACTCTCCGTTGAGACTTGAGCGGTCTTCACTCAGGACCATTAGGCTTCTTTGGTTTTATTTTCATATTTTCTGTTATTTAAAAGTTAAAACACATTATTTTATATATATTTTTAGTTAATATATTTTTATTTTTATTCTCAAAATACATTTTTTAATAATTTATATATCTTCTTCTAATAACTTATATATCTTCTCTTTATATTATCACTATTCATATCTTTCTCCACCCACAGCAGGGACAGATCCAGAAAAAGAACAGAAACTATTTGGGGGGATTAAAAAATATAAAAATATAAATATAAATTTTATAATTTACGAATTTAAAATACATGTTGTCATCGAAGTTGAACATGATGCTCTTTCATATCATAACATTTATTAATATCCAATCAATGTCAAAAAATTTAACAATATTTTTTCTGAATATAAGTAACTAAAGAATCAGTTAAAAAAATCATATTTCTTTTAATTTTTAAAGTTTATTTTTGATAAATATATTATCAAACAAATAAAATAAAAGTGTTCTAGTACGCCGAAGCTAACGTAATTGTAAATTATTTGATTGTAAATATTGGAATAAAACTTTGCCTTAAAAGTTATAAAATTAAAATAGGTAAAAAATTAATAAAAATTATTACTAAAATTTTAAATATATATAAATTAGAGATTATTACAAAAATTAAAAAGTATATCCCTAATCCAAAATTGATCATAGTCTATTAAAGTTAATATAATCATTATTTTTTTTAATAATATATTCATATAATAAAAATAAAAATAAATTATTGAGAATAAAACCAAAACCACCCTTAATTTGTGAAATTAAAAATTCGAACCAGCCTTTTAAATAAATAAATAATGAAGTGCAGTCCCCTCATCCAAAACCCTATCTCTTCCCTCTGTCTTCGACCTCTCCTACCATTTTGTCTCCTTGTCCTTAATATATATGTATATATATACACACACACACTCACACACATACATGCATATATATTTGTTTGTGTGTGTGTGATTCCATTTCTCAGCTCCTTAAAACAAACTTACAGACAAGTACTAAAAATTGTAGCTTAGCAGAAATCAAGAAGAAAAATGAGGTCTATGAATCTTGTTGATTCATGGGTTCAAAATTTTACAATTTCCAGGCAGCCATACCCATGTAAACCTTTCACTGGCTTCTCCCACCATTCAAGAATCAAGCCCAATTTGCTCAAATCAAGAAAGCCAATTTCTTATTTCAGCGTATCCGCCATTATTACCGAAGAAGAAGCAAGAATTTCGACTCCCAAGGACAAGCCTCCCTTCAATTTCAAAGCTTACGTTCTCGAGAAAGCCGATTACGTCAACAAAGCATTGGACGACGCCGTCTGGGTGAAGGAGCCACCGATGATCCACGAGGCAATGAGGTATTCTTTATTAGCCGGCGGCAAGAGGATCCGACCCATGTTGTGCATCGCTGCCTGCGAGGTGGTGGGCGGCCACCAGTCCGCCGCTATGCCCGCCTCCTGTGCGGTGGAGATGATCCACACCATGTCGCTAATCCACGATGATTTGCCCTGTATGGACAATGACGATCTCCGCCGTGGTAAGCCCACCAATCACAAGGTGTTTGGCGAGGATATGGCGGTTCTGGCAGGTACCAAGAAATTAGTTTTAAGACCCAAAATTTGTCTCTTTGTAACTTGTGTTTATTTATATATTAGGAGTGAAGTTCTTTACTCATTCTATTTATTTGTTCTGTCTCTGCTGGCAGGAGATGCTTTGTTGGCCTTTGCATTTGAATTCATGGCCACGGCCACGGCCACCATGGTGGAGCCGAGAAGGGTTCTGGCGGCGTTGGGGGAGTTGGCCAAGGCGATAGGGACGGAGGGGCTGGTGGCGGGGCAGGTGGTGGACTTGAATTGCACTGGAAATAATGCTAATGTGGGATTAGATACATTAGAATTTATACACATACACAAAACTGCTGCATTATTAGAGGCTTCTGTAGTTCTGGGGGCAATTTTGGGTGGAGGGAGTGATGATCAAGTGGAGAAATTGAGGACTTTTGCTAGGAAAATTGGGCTACTTTTCCAAGTGGTGGATGATATTTTAGATGTCACAAAATCATCTGAAGAATTGGGGAAGACTGCCGGGAAAGATTTGGAGGTCGATAAAACGACTTATCCGAAGCTGTTGGGATTGGAGAAGGCTAAGGAGTTTGCTGTGAAGCTGAATGAAGAAGCTAAGGAGCAGCTGGTGGATTTTGATCCAAACAAGGCTGCCCCTTTGTTGGCTTTGGCTGATTACATTGCTCAGAGACAGAATTAGTCTGCTGCTGTGGATTTGGTGTTTATTGTAAAATGTTCTTGCAAGTTTAGACAGCCATAATTGCATACAATGAACTAATGTTCCTGCCGTAAAAACATGGGCAGCAATGGATGTTTTCTGATGTTGAAGCATATATGTTGTTTAACTGTGTCTTTCTTGATTTCTGTTGAGCCTTTTCTTGGTACTGTTTGTCTGACTTTTTGTATCATCTATAGTATGTAATGATGTGGTACCGATAAATTAACTAATAGTATGACCATATAGATAGATGATCAACCAGGGCAAGGATTCGAGATATTTAATTTAATTCGGGATTCCACGTGTCCCATGCTAATCGGATCAGTGATATTTCTGGTTGTTGGATTTTTGCCATTTATGATGCAGCATTCAGAATATTTTGCCTAGTAGCCTGATGCTTGTATTGATCTTCCATATCTCCTTTTTCAAAATTTAGTTTGCAGTTTGCAGTTTGCACCCATTGTGCTTTCCCCCACTACAGGAATTGCTTTTGCTTCGGTTTTCTCTGACTATTAAGATATTTCCATTCATCAAATTGTCTCTTGTCTGCTCGTGGATTCAGCAATTGGATTTGAAGACGTTGAATTTTGTGAAGAGAGAAGAGAAGACCATCTAAATGAAGTTATATATGCATTGCTAAACTAATACTTGCATACTAAATAATAGCATTTATGATATTACAAAGAGTGTTATAAACTTATTTCTATATTTTCACTCTCATTCTTGCCTTCAATTTCAAGACTTACTGAACTTAGCGTGTTTATTAATTTTAGGATCAGAGAAGGACTACAAATGACTTTTTAATGTGTTTATTGATTTTAGGACTAAAGAAAGACTCCAATCCAACCTGATCAACTACCCAAATTAAGAGAGAGTCTCTGTACTCATTTCAACATTGACTGCAATTTTCATTTGACATTCAGTTACTATCATCGTAGTTAGGAAAAATAAATAAATAAATACAAATTGAAATAAAAATATTCAAGATTCAACGATTTGGTTTGATATTGTTGTTTGACTGGTACTGAAGCAAAGCATGCTATTTTGCAGGGGGACTGAGACAAGGAGAGTCGAGAGTCAACACAGGCTGTGAGAGCACTAAAATTGACACTAATTGAGTGGAATCGGTGAATTAAGGCTGCAAGGATGGAGACATTCAACAACCCACTTTGTTGAGTAGAAGTTCTGAAATTTCATACGCTTATTTGTTTTTAAATTGTCAAAATATTTTTTAATTTTTAAAAGATAAATAAATAATTCATCACATTCTTTAATTTTACTATCCAAAATAGTTATCAATTGATCGAATTTTAATATGAATCCAATCTGAATTTAGAATTTTTATCTGATTAAAATATTCAATGGATTAAATCCGATTATAAATATATGTAATCCGAAATAAGTGGATTAGATATGAAATTAAGCAATTCGATCCATTAAAGATCCGTGATGCTGCTCGAGTTTCAAGACCACAACCTCGACTTGGAATACCAAAAGTAACCCTGGCAACGACCTTGTCCTCGACCCGGAACAGTACAAGTGTATTTTGGATCTCTAACCTGACCACAAGAGAACACGTTAGGCTAGCTGAGATCACCCTCAGTTAAGGCTCTCCGATACCTAAGTTAGTGAGGTGATCAAATGGTTTCAAGGTAAAGAGTAGAGATTGAGTAAAGATGAATAATGATAACTTGACCTGGAACTGTGTAGATCTTGCCTTTTACTGGAGATGGAGTGTCCCCATCTGTACGGATCGAGTTGGCAGTTTACCGTGTGTTGGATCCTTAGTTGATCAATGGCCCCCAGTCCGGGTCATGAGCCGAACCAGGTCGGGTTCACTCGGGTCACGACCCGACCTGGATAAAAGGATGCGAATCCTATCCTGTTTTGTCATTTTATCAAAAATCCAAGGGTGTAAAGGTATTTTCAAGCCCCTCCCACAATAATTATGATCAATCCAAATTCGAACTTTAATATTTTTTATTAAATTAATACTTTTATATATAATATTAATAAAGATTTTAAAATAAAATCTATATATTATATTGACATAATATCAATATTAACGTCTATATTATATTATTAATATTGAGTCTTTAACCTAAAAAATAAAAAGGATATTGATAAAATGTTAAATATAATAACATATAATAGTTCATCTATGCATTAATATAACATAAAATAGGAATTTAGTATCAAATATTTAACTTTTGGACTAATATATAATAAAAAGTTGTTAAAAATTCAAATATGACATATATTTACTTTATAAATACAATATTTTTATAAAATTCAAAAGAAAAAAAACCGGGTAGGATTTTTTAATCGAATTTTGGATATCCATCGGATTCGAATAGATGGATATCCGGATATGGTACTGACTAACAAAGATCCTATAGGATTTCAGGTTGAATTCAGATATGGATTTTGATAATTGAATTCGAATTCAGATATGGCAGATCCAAACCAATCCAAATACGACCAGTTGACAGCCCTAATCCAAAATACACCCAAAAAGGCTCAAAATACCATCACAATTCATTTTCTACCCATTTCCCAATATCTAACCCTCTCATTTTTTGTCTCCTCTTCCAATCTATATATACACATACATAAATAATTTAAAAATATTAATTTCAATCTACCAACTCAACAAAAAAATTATTGATGTGATATCTTATCCCCTCCTAAAATATAAACGAACAAGCAAACAATTTTTTTCTAATTCATTTTCCACTTATCACTCAAAATACAAACAAACAATCATCACATTCCCCAACTCACTTTCCAAAAACCATTTTACCAAAATATTTTGACAAAATATTCCAATTCATAAACAACAAGCATCATATTTTTCTAATTAGAAATTAATGTCAAACTTGGGATGTGTGGAAAAACATTTATAGAAAGGGACATCTGAGTGTTTTTTTTTAATATATGTACTATAAATTTTCTAACAATTAGAGTATAGACCATTGTGGTTGGCCCTCCAACTGTCCCAGTATAAGATTTGTGTCAAATAATGCAATCTATCATAGTCCACTAAAAAAGTTTAAGGATAATGTAAGCATGAGGATTTTTTTATTATATGTTGATGTCCAATTCAAACCCTAATTATTTCATCCTTCCTATTTTTTTTTTTCTTCTTTTCAAGTATTATTTCATTGTTGACATTCATAATCTTGAGCAATATCAAAAGTCACAAAGTTGAAATGTTTTAAATATATAGTTTTTACAATAATCTATAAATTAGACCTATGGTTAAAAATTTGAATTGTCCCGATCTAAAATTGTGTAAGATGTTGAAAAAATTAGGATAATTTCGAAGTATAACATAAATATGAAGGTATTTTGTTGTCCGTTGATAGTATGTTGAAAGCCTAACAGCTCATCTATTTATGTATTCAAAATAATTTCATTTGTGTTAGTTTAAAGAGTGAAAATGTTTTCTTCAAAAATTTTTGCGGATAATAGGAATATGTTTGGTTTAATTTGATTGCAAGGTTGATTTATTGAATTGAAAATGAGGAATATTTAATCCGTTTGAGGACAAGACAATATTTTTATAAATAAATTTGATTTTAATATTTCTGAAAAAAATAGTTTTCATGTGATAATAAAAATAAAAATTATTTTTCAGTTAAAATTATATTGTAATTATTTTTAAATTAATAGTGCTATATCTAGTGTTAGTTAATAACAGTTTCGCAGTGATAAAATATTTTTCTATGTTTGAAAAAAGACATTTAAGACTTCTGAGTTTTCAGATGACTCCACCGAAAATTAATTTCCAGTTCTCCAAGCAAAATGGGTAAAACGATATATATAAACGCCGTTGCCGGGGATCGAACCCGGGTCACCCGCGTGACAGGCGGGAATACTCACCACTATACTACAACGACTTGGTTACGCGTTTCCTGCAATTATTTTAATTAGATGACTCTGATCCAATAGGCCCGATGTTCCAAAGAAGCACCCGGACCATTGCTACGACTTTATTTAGTTATCATTTTAATTTTTTCAGCCAAATAACTTGCGTAGAAACAAAGGTAATTTAACTCTTTTTCTTTTCTTTTCAGCTTTTTCAGGAAATTTTTACATCTTTTTTCTTTCCCTTCTAAGCTGTTAAATACCAAGAAAATAATATTGTTCTTGTACCAAAATGTTATTTTAAATTATGATGTATTTATGGTATAGATTATTGTACACTGTCGAGATATGAAACAAATGTGAGGGTATGAAGAGGGGGGGAAAATGCATCCATTCAATACCAGAGAAAATATCTATTAGTTATTATTGAGAATAATCCTCTGACAATTATCGAGAGAGAGAGAGAGAGAGAGAGAACACTCCTCTGACATTGTTATACATGCAATGTTATTGTCCTTTGACCACATTGATTCCCCTACTTTTCTAAGAGGAGCAAGCATTGCATAACTTATGAATGAAAAACCAAATTGAAATTCTACTCCTTGATAGTTTTGTAGCATGCCTTTTCGGAGGTTTCATAGTCCTTGCAAGTCGATTCATCCTTATAATAAACTAAGGGGCTGCTTACTTGGGAGGAGGGGGGTGGGTGGGGGTGGTGAACACATCCTCTGTTTACTTCATGGGATGAAAGCTCGGTGGATAACCCTTGGCCATATACTGTGCTCACTATTTATGGAATATGGAATCCCACCAATTTGGTGGGATTGAAAAAATCCTGGGCAGCTGGATTTGTAGGGTAAGGGGTTAAATTACCCCTTAACCCTTGCATTGCCACGACCTGATATGTATATATAGTCGCAAATTTAATTTATTGTTGTTGTTGTTGTTGTTGTTGTATTATAATTTGATTAATAATAATAATAATAATAAGGAAAAGGTATAAACATCAAATAGCTCTTATCCACATTTTATCATCCATCTAAGTAAACAAATAATAATATTATCCATTATCATCCTGCATTTTATCCCACAAAGTAAATATATTTCATCAGATATTAAATTATCCTAATCTCACTTTTCATCCCTCATTTCATCCTATCACCCCACATCCCACATCTAAAAGTAAACGGGCCCTAAAAGAAATTCCAAACATTTAATAACTTTATATTTTAATAAGATCTCAGTCCCAAAGACAATTTCATTAAATATCTGATAATTAGAATACATTCAGACATACTACAGTTTTTAGTTACCGGGAGAACCAAGTGATCTCCATTAAATTCCAAGAACTGTTGTAAGAACCAGTACATGTATGTAATGTGATAAGAATAAATCCCTGGATTGGTAGAACTTCCCTGTTCAGGCCCTTTAGAATTCACTTATCTGGGCTCCCAAGAAAGTATCTTGAATCTTGAAAATGTAAGGGTTCATTACCCCAAGAAGTCCAGCCTGCTATCATCTCCCTAGCAAACAGTTCGATGCAGCGGGCAGGCTTAGACCCGGGCACATAGTCCAGCAGCAACTCTGTTTAAAGGCAAGAAACTTAAATGAATGGTTCTCAAAGGTTGTTGTTCACAGAATTTGTAGCATAAGTAAACCACATACAAGAGTACCTCCAATTGGGGGCTTCCTTGAATAATCTCCTGGGACACTGATGAAAACTTGATTATCTGGAATACATTTCAGTCTTAGCAGCTGCTCAAAATTCATTTCCTGCATCGACTGGGGTCATCAATATTTGGCTAGAATGGTAGTAAGTGGACATCTGATTAGTGAGCCTCACCTTCCCATGACTAAAGCCCAGAAGAAGACACTCGTATGGTCTGTGATGAAAGAGATCCAGTTCACTAATCAAGAAGCCATCTGCTTTCACCTATCATTGTACTAGGTTAAATTTGTGAAAACCAAGTGAACGGAATGTTTGCTAATGTTGTGGGAAGATAACAATACCTTCAGCCAGAAAAAGGTGGCAGCATGCTTGACCCCCCACTTGGGAAATAATTCATTCTCCACAAAGTTCCGCAATTTTTCCCTATTGGTTACCCATAAGGCTACCAGAGCTCCAGCAGTATGGGTAAGTTGTTTTATAGGAAGAGATAAAAAGTGCCGATTAGGCAAAGTCCGGTACCTGTTGTTGTGGAGGAAAGAATTCCAGCAAAATAAATCTGAATGAGAGTGTTGCATCAATTATCACATGATGAAACTGAAATAGGACTTTTAAGCAGCCTAAAATAATGAGGGTTAATATTTTTTTCACAAGTTGACCAGGTATTATCTCGTGATTCAGACGTTGAATTAGTAAAATACTATAAGTTACATGAACATACTTCTGCTTCTGATGTGCACTGCTGTTCTCCCATGGAGGATCGATCACTATAAGATTGAAGCCGCAATCACATTCAGCTGCCAGAGATCAATAACGTACCATAAATCCAAGTTGTAAAAGATATATCATATTTCACAATGTATGCCCAGAAGCATTAAACAATTCAAATAGAAGAGGAAAACCTGAAAGGACAGATCTGCTAAGTAACCACTGCTTTTTACAAAAAAATGAAAATAAAAGAACCTATGTTTAGGTCATTGCAAATCTGTGTCTCTCCCGTGACTTCAATTTAGTTAAAAGGCAATCAAGTACTGACAAAAGAAGAAAAATTGCATAAAACAACAAAGCCAATAGAAGACAGATCATTGGGAATGCATAAGCTAGTGATTTGGTGACTGGCGATAATTAACCTTCCATCCATCAATACTTAGCAATATGCTAACTTTAAAGCTTTCTGACACATAGACAACTAATTTTGGGTCTCAAAAGCAAGATCGGAACAAATGTTGATTAAGACCAAAGATCCTCACCAGGAATCAGTTTATGAATCTGCCTGAGATCGGACTTCCTCATGAAAAGTAAACAGAGAACATTTGAAATGTCAGATTGCAACATAATCTCAATGGAAGCATTTATACAAGAAATTAAATTCTGAACAAAAAGTAGGGCCGTCATTTAGTGAGATGCAGAACCCCAAAACCAAAAAACTGACAGGTGACGGCATAATGAGCATAGGAAGTATATTCATATACATATATATATAATCGAACATCATTAGAACCAAAGTTCCTGATCAGAGTTCCAATTTCATACCATATAGAAACAACTTTGCTTCGGCAAGATATACTTGCGGTCCAGTAATTCGGCCTCTATGTCATTACTCCCCTTATTGGCTACAAGGTTGTCAAACACTGGAACCACTCTTTGATTAGAGGATTCAACACCTGCAAAATTAAAGGGACATATATGTGTCCACATAGAGCTCAAACTTGCAAATGTATTCAATTTTCCTTTTTCTCTAGCCTACTTTGCTATTAAAAGCAAAACAAACAATGACCTCTCTCATGCATACTCAGATGCATATAAGAACACAGCACATCAGCTCCCACATACAAAATAGCGAAGCAAAATCCAAAAACAAATTTGAAATTATATTGCTACTTAGAGTATCATGATCGGATCAGTCTGGAGAATATTATGACTTCATGAAAACCCGAATACCATAATATAACATGCAGTGGCAACAAGACATCGAACGCTACAAACATCAAAGTACCAGCAAAATTCAAAGCTGAGCCGCCAAACTGTGTATTCTGAAAAACTAAAACAGCAAATAGATAAGATATACATTTTGTACCCTAAATGTATATTAAAAGACAACCTTTTTGCTTATGGACAAAAGATGATCACAATGCCAAAGGGATAAGAATCGAACATTAATATTCTGTTTTCATCAAATAAAATCTAACCTGCATTTTCAACCGCTGTGCCATCCTCACGATCATTAAGAATGATCTCATAAAATGGTGCTTGCCAAACGCTCCCTAGCTCCACAAAATCAAGCTCACTTTCCTGCGAAATCAGTTCTCCATTACGCTTCTCTCCATCATTCCTCAAATTCCTCAATGTTTCCAATAGCTTAGTCGCACCAAGCAACGCTTCATGCGCCTTCGACAACGTTAATCTCACCTCCTTCAACCACAACCAGCAATTAATCAAGAAAAAGGACTAAACACACACAATTCACACACTTGCGCACACTCACCTGATGACGTCGATCGGCCATTTGTTCCCGCGAGTTGAGAGCGTGGGCTTTTTTCTTCTCTTTTTGGCGGCGTTTTCGTTTTTTCGCATTACTGTGATTCTCGGGGGAAATATTCAAAGAGGGGAAGAAGCGGGAGTAGTAAGCTGAAGAAGAAACCCTAAACCTAGTATAGGACCGGTTCAGGACCCGAACTGGATCGATGAAAGAGGCGTTTGCATTGTCGAACCGGTAAATCCCCGATTCCAGGAAGGCTGATAGCCGATCGTCCGATTCGGAGGCGGCCATTTTCAGCAACCGTCGGTTGTCAATCGGGGATTTGGATAGGGCGGGGAAGAAATGGGTCTCGGGCGGGTCGGACTCAACCCTGCCCAAAATAGATAATTTTTTCAGTGCTGTCCTTGGCCAACTAAAATTGCAAAGCGGGGTCTGAATTGGGGGCCCACATAATTATTTGCAATGCGAATCCTTCAACACCTTTGCTATTTCCAGTAAATATCTGACCATTTGTTTTTTTTCTTTTTTTTTAAAAAGAAACAATGCCAGATTGAAAATAAGACTTCTCACATAATGGGTGATATTAATGCCACTTGAACTATAAATTTTTGGAAAATATATATTATATTAATTAATTTTTTTAATATCTGACCATTAATTGATTTCAAATTAAGCAACTTGATTAGTTAAAATTCAAATTTGAATTTATTAATATACTTTATTATATTAAAGAAATATATATTAATAAAGACTCTTAAATAGAAACCAATATATAATATTATAATGCATTGTTATTTAATAAAATAATGTATATTAACATACACAAATTTTATAGGATCTTAAACAGGATTAATTGTATAAATCATTAATTAAATTCAAATTTAAATTTTTTCGATCTGATTCATGTCTGACCCTTTACATCCTTAATTTTACTAAATGTAATACTAATTTGTGTCAAAAATGAGCTCTTAATGGTTTGGGGTTATAGGAACAACCTTTATTCCACTTTTGCCAAAAAAGGGGCTTCCATAAGTAGAATCAAACTACGTGTTTTATTATTCATATTTTATGATATGAATATGATGTACCAATAATAAGTTTTAAGAAATTATTAATAAAATTATAATAAAGGTATTATAAGAATAGAAAATGATGCCCACGTACAGCAACGAAACACTTCGTATTAGATTGTTTGTGTTGTAGAACATCATTTTTTCATTTTACACCATTTCAAAAATAGAAAACGTCATTGTTTATATCATTTTTAATAAAAACTCCATTCATTTTTATTTTTATTTTCATTTTCATTTTCATACATATAAAAAAAATTATAATCCCTACTCATTTAAAAATAATTAAAATTCACTAACTAATTGAATATTAATTTTTTTTTATCATTCCAAGATACTAATTTTTCATCACATCATCATCCACTAACTTATTAAATAATTATTTATTTTTCTATTTTTTCAAGACAATGAGGCCTACAATCATTTAAACAATAATAATTAATACTATTACATTAAAATATTATTTTTAGTCTACATTTTTTTTCAAAATTTTCACAATTTACAACCAATCACATTTTCATTTCCACACGTAATATAATGACAAAATAAAAACACATTTTAAAACAATGAAAACATAAAATGAGAATAAAAACACAATCAATCCGGGCCTTCAACTCTAACATTATAAATATTGTCATTAATGATAATTAAGTTGACTGACTTTTTTACACAAATATTTACTACAGAATTCTACAAACAAATTATTTCATCAATCATATTCTCGAATTAAAATCCCACAATATTTCTGATGATGTTTAAAGAAATCTCAAAATTCAAAATCGAATCCAACCAGAATACATGAGGAAGGTTTATAGTATACTTTTTTCTTAACGTTGATGTGATTCCAAATAGTTGATTAGATTAAAATGGAATTTTCTCAACCAAATTTAAACTTTGCCGAAAGTAGGTTCAAAGGACAGTTTAAAAGATAGCATTTGCTTTTGGCTGTAGTGCCATTGAGCCAAAGGAATAAAATGGGTTCCAAAAGGCAATTTTAATCTTGTAGGTGGTGACCATGTTATCATTCAGACATAATCAAAATTCTAAATCATTCGAATCAGCTTCCACTAAAGGAAAGGTAGTGAGACTATACAAACTACAAAGAGCATTTATTTTGAAATGTTGTTGACATGGGATGGCCTAAGAGGTTCAGTCCAAAAATTATAGATCCAAGAGTATAGTATCAAACTCATTTCATTCTCAGGGCCATATCACATTGTCAACCTCAATCGATTTCTCAAACCTCTTTTTAGAGCGTGCACCATACAACGCAGGTGTCATTTGACTAGGCCACTGTCTAAAGTTAGACACTCGAACCATCTGACCATAATGTTCGGCTATCTCTTCCACAGATCATTAACCCACCATGAGATCAACCCCATTGCTGACCAGGGGGGTCGACTCATTGTAAGATCCCTTCTCTACCGCATTAAATACCCTGACAGGCGGCATGCCTTCCCAGTACCACCCACACTGCCGCGCCAAGCAGGGAAAGCACCTCCAGTTTACTATTATGTCCCTAAAACCTGGAGATGAAGCCACATGAAATAGTACAAGAATGGAAGATAACCTAAAATCCCTCATGCAAGGGCAAGGGCCCTATCTGCATGCTAAGGTTATCTCAGACAAATTCCTCACCTAGGGAAGGCTATAAATACCCCATTTCCAGGGTCACCAAAGGTATACCATTTTATATTACAAAGCCCTCACTCTGCTGCTCATCTTATCTGGTCGTTCTCATTCTGATTTGAGCGTCAGAGTGCCATAGTCGAAAGCACCTTGGCTAGCCTGACGTTTGTTCATGATTGCAGGACTCAGCTTGAAAATCAGCTACTCGACTAGACAGGTCGACACCTTCAGAATCTATCTCAATCCAACTAATATACAGTTTTTATCATCATCATTTGGCGCCGTTTGTGGGAACTTTGAGTCCGCAATTGAAAATGGTTAACACCAGGCGAGCCGCTTCAAAAAGTGAAGAAAACAGGAGGTCTACCAGCCTTCATCCCCCTCAACCACTACAAGAACCTGCCCAATTGATATAGCTCATCAGCGAGCAGATATCTGTGCAATTTTTTGCTCAACTCTCCATTGCACTGAATCGACATGTCGTCCAACTAGAACCAACAGCAAGTGCTACCCCGCAACCAACGCCCCTTGAAAAAATAGTGCCTAGAGAGAATCATGGCTGACTAAATTCCAAGCGCCCTCCTTTGAGACATGAGACCAGTCTGGGACGTTTTCCCAGGGAAGTGGCCCGACCAGCCCCCCGCAAAAAGGTAGCGGATTCCATTGATCATGGCATTTGACCCCTTCAAGCCCAGCAGTGCGATAGGGTCGAGTGCTCTAGACGTCATTCGTACAGAAACACCTCTCAAGCTGATAGAAGGAGTGGGAAGAGGTATCTCATTAGGTCCCACAGTTAAATAGGTGTCTGGAGGAGATCTCAAGGAGAAGCACTGAGAAAATTCACAACTCGGAAGGGTAGCTGAGATTTCAATGGGAAAGCGAGTCGCTCTTCGTCCAAGAGATCATCGATGAGCACATGCTATTGACACCAAGGTCCCGTCTAGCCTGCTGCAGTACGACGGCTCGTTGGACCCAAACGAACACTTAATGCAATTCGAACACATAATGCAGCTGCATGGGCACGATGACTACATACATGCTAAGATGTTGGTGACTACTTTTCAAAGGATTGCGCTCGATTAGTTCATTAAGCTGGAGCCAACGTCGATATATTCATACGACCAGTTGTGTGATAAATTTCTGCACCAGTTTGCCAGCCGAAGGAAGGCCAAGCTTTCTCATACTCACCTACACACAGTAAAATAGAATGAAGGAGAGTCCCTTCGAGACTTCTTCACCAGGTTTAATACGAAATTATTGAAGATTGATAGCCCTTGGATTGAGTTCCTAATCAGCGTGCTTTTCTTAGGCCTCAAACACAAGGAATGTGCCAATACATTGGTGCATGAGTGACCTCAGTCAATGGAAGAGCTGCTCGATCTCGCAGAAAGATACATGACCAGGAGGAAATTAACAGATTTAAATATGGCAACCCTGCGGTCAACAGGAAGAAGAACAAGGAGAAGGATGATCGTCAGCGCAGGGAAGGTCGACGATCCCCTATTAAGCGCTTCTATGACTGTACTCCGCTTAACCTCCCAAGGAAAGAAGTGTTGTTTGTCATCCAGCATGACAACCTCCTAAAAAAGCCCAGGAAGCTGACCGAGATGGAGGCCATGAGAAAATCAAAAAAGTATTGCCATTTTCACAAGCAAAAAGGCCTTGACACGGAAGACTGTTTTAGTTTGCACGATGAGATTGAAAGGCTGATTCGACAAGGCCATGTAAAAAAATACATCTATGAGCACGCTAGACAAGAGGGGGGCAAAATCGACTAGACTCCTTGTAGAGAAAGGTCGGTTAGCCCAAGAAAGGAGGATAAAGGAAAGAAACCTGCCCAGGATCCCCGCCCACCCATTCGAGGAATAATTGATATGATTGCTAGAGGTCCTTCTGGGGGGGACTCAAAGTCCGCTATAGCAACGACTAGAATCAACCAAATCCACTCCGATCGAAATAATTTTCCAGCTCTCAACTAGTGCAAAGCCAATTTCTTTTACCAATGCCAACCTCACCCATCTGGAGAGCAGATGAGCCGACCACAAAATGGATTGCCTAATGGTCATATCAATCAAAATCGTAAATTTTGAAGTATGAAAGGTCCTGGTCGACAATGGTAGCTCAGCCAACTTCATATTCTTATCAACATTAAAAAGAATGAATTTGGGGCAACTGAAATTTGAGCTAGTCCGTACATCGCTGGTCGGTTCGAGGGATTGAAAATCATCCCGGAAGGATCCATTAACTTATCCACCTCATTTGGAGAAGCACCCCGCAGCAGAACCCTCATGATAAACTACTTGGTCGTTAATGCTCCATTCACTTACAACGTCGTCATTGGTCAACCTGCCCTGAACGACTTCCGAGCCATTATCTGAACCTACCACATGAAGATCGAATTTCCAACCCTAGCAGGCATAGGCGAGCTTTTGTGCAATGTTAAAGAAGCATAGCACTGCTATACCATTCAGTCAAATCCGCCGAGCAAAAGGCCTGACCCTAACTGAACCCCTCGAGAGATGCCTCCATAGCAAAACCCGAGGAGGGGCAGGCAAGCAAGAAAAGAAAATTAGAGGACACTCAGGTCGAGCCGGTAGAAGAGTTCAAAACAATCAAACTGGAATCGAGGAAACCCAAAAGACCACCCAAATTGGGAGTGTCTTATGGTCAATTTCCTCCGCAGAAACATCGATGTATTTGCATGGAAGCTTTCGATCTCTAGGGCATCGACCCAAGTGTCATTGTCTATCTCCTCAATATAGACCCCTCATACAAACCAATCAAGCAAAAGACGGGGACATTCAATGCTGAGAGATCCCAGATCATCGAATAGGAGGTCAACAAACTCTTAGAGGCAGGATATATTGTAGAAATTCAATATTCCTCTTGGCTTTGTAGTGTTGTACCCGTCCCCAAGAACGTGGGGAAATGGCGTATGTGTAATGACTTTACAGATTTGAATAAAGTTTTCCCTAAAGATCCTTACCCCCACCTCGTATAGATTTATTAGCCGATCCTACTGTTGGCTGCAAATTGTTAAGTATGATAGATGCCTTTCAAGACTATGATCAAATATTCATGGCACCAGAGGACAAAGATAAGACCTCTTCATCGTCCCCAATGGGGTATATTATTTTTTGGTCATGCCTTTTGGACTCAAAAATGCATGAGCAACTTACCAGAGATTAGTCAACTTCATGTTCAAGAATGAGATTGGAAAGTCTATGGAAGTTCATGTCGATGACATGATTATCAAGACAGAAAAAGCTAAGGGCCACCTAATTGACCTCGACCATACCTTCTCGATACTGTGAGCATTTGGTATAAAGCTAAACCCCAGTAAGTGCACCTTCGAAATTCGAGGAGGCAAGTTCCTGGGTTACATGGTTATTCAACGGGGGATCGAAGCAAACATACAGAAGATCCAGGCAGTTTTGGATATTGCCCCGCCCCAAACAATCTAGGACGTACAGCGCCTGGTCAACAAGATAATAGCCATCGGTAGGTTCATTGCACAGTTGGCCGACAAGAGTCTCATATCCTTTAAAATACTCAAGAATGTGAAAAACTTAGGGTTCCAATGGATGGAACAGTGCGACCAAGCTATGGTCAACCTCAAGAAATACCTCTTCTCGCTACCCATGCTCGCCAAACCTGAGCTGGGAGAAGTTCTACACCTCTGCCTAGCTGTGTCTACCGCCTCGATCAGCTCGGTCTTGGTCTCGATGAGAGACAAAACTCATCGACCCATTTATTATTGCAGTAAAGCGCTACAGAGGCTCAAGCACAATTATTTGGAAATCGAGAAGTTTGCCCTCGCTCTGGTTACAGCAGCCCGGAAGCTCCGGCCTTACTGCCAGTCTCATGCGATTATAGTGTTGATGAATCAGTTGTTAAATAGGTGTTGTCAAAACTGGACACATTAGGAAGACTGACTAAGTTGGGGAATTTGACATTACATTCCAACCATAGACTGTCATAAAAGCACATGTTCTAGCTGATTTGGTCGCCGAGAGGCTCGACCTCCCTGACCAACATGACCAAAACTCCTCTATATGGACATTACACGTCGATGGATCAGCGACCGCCTCGTCAGATGGGATTGGTGTCTCACTTCGCTCCCCACTAGCGGAAAAATATAATTTCGCGATCAAACTCGATTTCTCAGTCACCAATAACAAGGCAGAATATGAAGCCCTTATCGCCATCATGAATATGGCACCAGCTCACGGCATCGATCAACTAGTAGCAATCATCGATTCTCAGCTAGTCGCAAAGCAAGTTGAAGGAAACTTCGGGGCCAAAGAAACTAAGATGAGTAAGTACCTAGCCGAGGTGAAAAAATTACAACAGTTGTTCAAGAGTTTCACCCTTAGTCGGTACCCCGATAAGAAAACGAGCAGGTCGACACCCTCTCCGACTTTGCAAGCTCGAAAGGGGGGACAAGAGAAAAGACTATAATATTTCTGGTCGCCAACAAACCTTCTATACATACTCCCGACCAAAACTTGGTAGGGAATATCGAACAAGCACGTCCTTCTTGGCAAGACCCAATCAAGTTTTACCTAAGCCAAGGGACTGTCCCCGAAGACAAAAAGGAGGCTCGTAAGCTCAAAGGTCAAGCAGCCAAATTTCCCCTCAATGAGCATAGACAGCTCTACAAAAGATCAGTATCAGGACCACCCTTGAAATGCTTAATGCCCGAACAAGCACGTGAAATCCTCCACAAAATCCACACAGGCATTTGTGGAAATCATTCTGGAGGTCGATTCCTTCTGCATAAAGTTGTCCAATATGGGTATTTCTGGCCCACATTGTTAAAAGACTCTGTTGACTTTGCTAGAAAGTGTCCATCCTACCAATTCCACTCAAATACACCACACCAACCAGCGGCGTCAATGATAAACGTCGAGATCACATGGCCGTTCGACCAATGGGGAATCGACATAGTTGGTTCTTTACCTAAAACAACAGGCCAAAGAAAATTTATCATCATCGCAGTCGAATAGTTTACTAAGTGGGTCGAGGTGAAAGCAATCCCGAAGATAACTAACACAGCCATCAAGAGCTTCATTTGAAAAAACATAATTTGTCATTTGGGATTTTTACAAATAACCCTTATGTGTTAAGAAAAATAGACAAATTACCCCCTCGTGAAAAAAAATATAGATAAAAAGCACCCTCATACAAAATCCCTTGAAAGCGTGGGTGTAGGACACGGGCTCGTGCGTGCATTTGGCCTTAAATTTTTCTATATTAAAAGATAATTATGCCCTTATTCATCAACCATTGAATCTTCTTTTAAAAAATCAATGGTTTAGATCAAATCATATTATATTTTTAAAAATATATATATAAATCATATATATATATAGTGTGTGTGTGTGTGTATATATGTGTGTGTGTATATATTATATACAAATGTATATATTTACAATTATATATATAAATGATTACCTCACTCCACTGATAGTCGGTAGTAGCCGCCGGCATCCTCCACTAGAAGCCGAAATTCGCCACTGGCAGCCCCCACCGACGATCGACACTTGAAATGATATAAAAAAAAAGGAAAAAAAATATCAAAAACTGCCGAATCTGGCCAGATCTGGCCACAATAGTGTTAGGGAGACGGGGTGGGGTGGATAAATTGTGGGGGGAGACACTTACGGGCTGCCAAGTGTTGGGGGAGATGGCGGGGGGGAGGGGTATGAGGGTGGAGGATAGAATTTTGTATTATATATATATATTATTAAATAATTGTATATATATTATCATATATGTATTATAATTTATTATGTATTGTATTGTATATATTATCATATATATGTATATAAAAATATATATATATATATATTCATAAATATATATAATATTTAATTTGCAATAAATAATTAAAAATAAAAAAGATATAAATAAAAGTTATTTAAATTTTATATATAAGTTTATATAAAGATGATGTTATTAAATAATTATATATATTATCATATATATGTGTGTGACAATAACATCATATATACTAATATATATATAAATATCTTATCAACAAAAATATATATGTATATAAATATATTACTTATATTTTAATAAAGATATATATAATATTTAATTTGAAATGAATAATTAGAAAGAAAAAATATATAAATAAAATTTATTTAAATTTTGTAGATAATTATATATATATGTGTGTGTGTGTGTGTGTGTGTGTGTGTATAAGAATAAATAAAAAAATATGTTATATATTTTTATGAAATTAAAAAAAAAATTGGACTAAATTAATATAAAGAAAGATGAATATAATTGATAAGATAAAAATAAAAGTGATTTTAATTTTATAAATAAATTTGTATATATATAATGAGAATATATGAAATAATGAAAAATGAGAAATAATGATAAATATATATATATATATATGTATAAAATGAGAAGTATATGAAATAATGGAGGAAGAGAGAAATGAGAAAAAAAAAAAGAATGAAAGAAAAGGAAAAAAAAAAAAGATAATAAAATGTTATTTAAATTGAATTGAAAATGTGTTAAATGATTAAGGGTAAATTAGTCTTTTAATATTAAAATTATGTTAAATAAGCAGGAAATAAAAAGGGGGAGGCGGTGTGCATGATTTTTTAAAACACAGAGAGGTAGTTTAAAAATTTATTTTTCATAAGGGGTATATTGCTTAGTTTTTAAAACACAGGGGGGGTGTAAATTGCTATTAGTCCTCTGCCGTTTTAGTTTGCCTAAGGTTCTAATATCAAACAATGGAACCCAATTTCAAAGCAAGAATACGAAAAAGCTGGTGTGAGGCTTTAGGGATCAACCAACACTTTACTTCGGTCAGAAACCCCAAGGCTAATTGTCAAACAGAGGTCACAAATAGAATTATCCTAGACCACCTCAAGGCTCAACTAGAAGGAATAGGAGCAAGTTGAGCGGATGACTTCCCTGGGGTGCTATAGGCATACAGAATGACCCCACAAACAACTATTGGTTGTTGTCCCTACAGTTTGGTCTACGGCTCCGAAGCAGTCATCCCATCTGAATTGATACAGCACACAACTCGGGTGATCTATTATAACCCAGCCAAAAATGTATTGGAAAGGGCACTCGACCTGGAAACCATCGACGAGCTGCGACACAAAGTTACAATACGATAAAGTGTTATAGATAAAAAATGACAGAACATTACAACAAAGCAATTCGACCATGTAGCTTCAAAGTCGGAGATCTTATCCTCAAGAAAGTTGAGGTGTCAAGAAACGTAGGAAAACTCGTGCTAAAATGGGAGGGCCCTTATTCCGTGGTCAAGGTGTCAAAGCACAATGCATACCGACTAGTAGACCTACACGACAACAAATAACCACGACTTTGGAATGCTATAAATATAAAGAAGTTCTATGTATAAAGAGACCATTAGTCTCCGTTGTATTCCCTTGTTGAAATGAAATTATCGACACTTTCTACAAATGTCTGCTCGCAACACCACAACGTTGACCCCAAAGTCAACCAAGCATACTTCAAGCCGTCAATTTAAGGCTCTTCAACGGAGATCAAACAAATGAGTTAATCATTTATCGTCGACCTCGAAATCAACTAAGCAAGCTTCAAGCCGCCAACTCAAGGCTCTTCGACTGAGGTCAAATAAACAAATTGATCGTTTATAGTCAACTCCGACGTCAACCAAGTAAGCTTCCAGCCACCAAGATTAAACCTTTTCAGCTACGGTAATAAACAAGCTAGTCGCTTACAGTCAACCCCAAAGTCGACCAAGCAGACTTCGAGCTGCTAAATCAAAGATGTACAATCCAAATCAAAGAATAATAAATAAAAACTTGACTTTGTCGTCGAAATCTAATTGGTATGATGCATTAAGTCAATATGATTTGTTCGACAAGGCACTTATTTTTACCAAAATATGGCAGTGCAGAATCAACACCAAGGGTCGACGAGTATCTTGGATTAATTCCATTATTTCTAGTATCGCACTATATCAGATCAAATTATTTACTTATTAACAATTAAAATTCGACGAAAATGAAAATGCTAAAAGTGAAACAGAGATTGGTATTCATCAACAATTTCATTCGCATGTTCCTAATTTCAACCTTCGAAAAGTAAAAATAAAAGTACAATGAACAATCATAAACAGAACAACGCCACGTAGGGCGGTCAAACACGAAAGACAAGGAGCTCAGTGATTGCTCAACCCCGCGCCCTCAGCAGGCGCACCTCGAGCACCGTCCTCAATCGTCTGATTGAGTTCGTCGCTCAAAGGGATAGGGATCACCATGGGGCTATTCGTCCCGTGCTTGGGCATTGTAGTAGCAAGTGGAACAACAGCAGTGAACCCTGCCTCATCGGCCAAGAATTCACCTCCGATCGATGGGAGATACTCAGCAGCATTGACCATATCGTCGCGAATCTCGAACACAAACTCGTTCACAAAGGCAAACTCTTTTGCCATCTCATCCAACTTCTTTGCCACTTCGGCTACCTTTTTCTGCGCCACAGTCAGGGGCTCGGTAGGAAGAGCATCTACGGTTCCCTCAACCACAGGGGTCTCTGTGGCTCTCTCTTTAGTCTCATCAGCCTCCGGATACATCTGCAGTTGCTCGTCTAGGATGGGGCTAATGCCGCCTTTATCCTCCGCTTGAAAAACATAGCCCAAATACTTTAGCTACTTGATCACCTTAACGAACGCATTCTTAGCGTCATCTAAGAAAAGACAACGCTGGCATCCTGGAATGCCGAGCACACATGAACTATTGCACGGCCTCTTGCCAAATTAGAGGTAGCTTTCTGTAGAATTCAAGTCGAGCTTTCTGGATTGCCGCATTTCACCTGACTGTTCGATCAGACTCATAACCATGCTGTGAATCCACCCTGGCCTGGTTTAGTAGCTCATCCATCCTAGTCTTCTCAGTGATCGCAGCGACTAGCTGACTATCCTTTAATTGGAGCTGGTTGTTGAGCTCCTCGATCTTCATCTATGAAGACTCGAGCTGAGCTTTCAGTGTCTCTAAGTCTCTACCCTCCTGCAGATGTTCACAGTCAGCTAGGGCTAGCTCCAACCTCCTATAAAAATGGTAGCCTAACTGACTCAGTTGAAAAATAAGATTCGTGATGAGTGAACGATACTCGACCAGCAAATCAAATAAAATTAAAATTAAAATTCAACGAGATAAACTTGTTGATCGAACCCTTACCATGTTAGAGTGGTAAGCTAAAGCTCTGAGTGCAGCGTCTTTGCTTAGCCCCATGAGTATCTTTTAGTCAGATGCGAACAGTCCAGCTATCATCACCTTTAAAAGAATAGCCCCGGTTGACCCCTCTGTCTCCATGGAGTACGAATTGTGCACGACCATGCTCGGCTCCATCCCGAACCAAGGCGACGGGAGCTTCGACAAGTGGAACAACACGTCGTCCCTGCGTTGACCAATCAGATCGTATCCAGTGGGCTAGCCCGGCCCCATAGTTTTCCCTTTGCCTTTCTCAGTCGTTGTTCTATTCGGAGCAGGTTCAGCCTACTGAACCATTGACCTCTTCCCTCGACCTGCCGAGCTATTCCCAGCAGTCACCACAGGCCAAGATGGCTACGGAGTGGGAGACGACGATGGTGTCATGGCCTCAGGCTGCGCTACCTCGACCAGAGCAGCCCTTCGTCGGCCGCTGCAGTTAGGCAACATTGTTCATTCCTCTGAGCCCTCGCTAAAGCTTCTGCTCTTGAGCAATTCATAGTCTCGTCCCAATCTGCCAACAACACAAATAGCAAAAGATCATAATCAAACAAAAGGATGGCAAATAAACAAGCTAATCAAGAATTGACAGCACTAGCTACTTCGTCGATCGTCTATTGGCAAGTCCAACTGAGCTGGTGATAAGCCAGCTAACACCAAACTCCTCTCCTCGTAAACACCGAGGCCTCCACCTGAACAAACTCGACCAAGTTTCAAATGAAGGTGTTGGGCCAGGTTAGAATCAAGTTACCCGGCATCTCGACATGCTCCATCTACCACCCCCTGGGGATATTGAAGCCCCTAGCTACTCGAACAAATAGATAATATTTTTTCCACTCCTGCCCATAAGAAAAGGCTGACATGACAAGAAATTTTCGACGGGGTTGAGCAATGAAGTAATAAAAACCCGACTCGTTGGTACTACCCCACTTCCAGGACATCGGAAGGTGAAAAAGTGGAAAAATTTGCGAAGGTGGCGAGCTGATCAAATAAATGCATTAAAACAACAAAGATGTATATGGTCGAGAAGTAATTTGGCAGCAGCTGGGTTACACATACTTCTAAACCCCTAAGCAGTTCGACTATAGGTCCAGCCAAGGGGAACCTAAGACCGCATTGAAAAACATCCTCGAACACAGTTATACACCCAACTGGAGGTCGATGCATCCTACTACACGGTCTAAGCACTATGAGCTCATACTCCTCGGGGACATGATACACCTGCCTAATAGATGCCAGGTCGACAGGGATTATCATAGATACTATCTCACTATAGTGGTTAGGGGTAAACACTCAATCACGTGACACCGGGGCCTGACTTGGCCCAGCATCACCCCCTCCAGCAGCGTGATCGTTGCTCGAGCTACTCGAGCTCGAGCTGTCGCTGGATGAGCTACTTGGCTCACTTGTCAATCCCCCCAATCAATCAGAATAAATGGTCCACTATCTCCCCTGGCAACCCTTAGAAGCAAATAAATGCTACATTTTTCAAACAAAAGAGCAATTTGAATAAAACTGAGGAAAATACTTACTTGGTTTCGACGAAGTCTAAGGCACAAAGCAATTGCAAGAAAAGCAGTTGGCTTAGAATTCGATCAAATGCAAAGCTGTAAAAGTAAAAATGAAGATTTTAACCGTGCCTATTTATAGGCATTCGAGGGTAGGAAACCCAAACGTCTGCAATAATATCATAACCGTTGTTGGACGTTGTGCTTGGCACAATGTAATCGGCGCATTAAATAAGCTAGACCCAGGTCGACTTTTAAAAAAAAAAAACCCTTATTGAAGGACTGACGTATCTCCACACCAAACTACTCCCCAATCCTTCCCGTCTATATTTTCATTCAGAATTTGGAAGTAGGGGGATTCATGATATAGAATGGCTAAAGAGGCCCAGCCCAAAAACTATAAACCCAAGAGTATAGCATCAAGCCCATTTCATCCTTAGGGCCAAATCATGTTGTCGACCCCTCACACCTTTTTTAGAAGGTGTACCATACTACGCAAGTGTCATTATGCTCAACCCATCCGACCATAATGTTCAGCTACCTCTTCAACAGATCGTCAAACCACCATTGCTGACTAGCAGGGTCGACTCATTATAGGATCCCTTCTCTACCGCATTAAATGCCCTAATAGGCAGCATGCCTACGCATTAATGGTGCGTGCCGCCCCAATATCGCCCATACTACCGCACCAAGCAGAGGCGCGCCTCCAATGTACTATTATATCCCTAAAACATGGAGATGAAGCCGCCTAGAATAGTACAAGAATGGGAGATGACCTAAAACCCCTCATGCAAGGATAAAAGCCCTTTCTGCAGGCTAAAGTCATCTTAGACAAATCCCTCACCTAGGGAAGGCTATAAATACCCCCTTTTCCAGGCTCACCAAAGGTATGTCATTCTAAATTACAAAGCCCTCACTCTGTTGTTCATCTTATCTGGTCATTCTCATACTGACTTGAGAGTCAGAGTGCCATAACTGGAGGCACCTCAGCTAGTCCGACGTTTGCTCGTGATTGCTGGACTCAACTCGAAAATTAGCTACTCGACCAGACAGTCGACACTTTCAGAATCTATCTCAATCCAGCTATATACAGTTTTTGCCATCATCAGTTGCCATTGTATTTGATCCCAAGCAATTGAATTCCAATAATACACACACATAGTTGACTTGTTAGAAAATATTAAAACTTATGAATGAATTTGAGAGATGATTTTAAGTTCGTGAAAATTATTGAGTTGATTTATTTCAACTGGTATATATTGTTTTATTGTGACAATTTAATTGATACTAGTAATTTTGGCACACTCGATTTGTATGCTAAAATTCCATAAATATTCATTTACTCTTTTAAATGTTATTAAAATTTTCAATGTATTTATTTAAATGTTAGTGATAAGTTAAAGAGGAAAAAAAAGTAAGAAGGAAAAACAAAAAAACAAAAGAATTGGAGAGAAGAAAAAAATTAAAAAAGAGAAAAGGTCGCTACCTAAGTTGTTACGATTGTCAAGTGGTTTGTGGCCCAACGGCATAAGTCTCTCGCATAATGTGAGAGATCAAGAGTTTGAACATGCACGGACTATTGATGTGCTTGTGTATAAATTAAAAAAAAAATTATGAGAATTAAAAAATAATAATAAAGATATTTTAGGAAAATCATCCTAATACATACTAAAAAAGGTTAGGTTGTTTATATATAATATGGATATAGTATATAGATTAATGTCTGTCAAACTCTATAGTTTAGATGTTGAATTGGAGATATTCTTATCGAACTCAATAGCTTTAATGCTGAATTGGAATTCACATATTATAAAAGAGTAGTACTTCTTCTTTATATTTATAGCTTTAATTAGATAGGATTTGTACAAAGACAGTAAGTACTCCTCATTTACGACTTAAAGAAAAAAAATATTGAATTGAAATACAATTGGAAGGCCAAGCCATAATTAATCAACTTTGAAAAATTGTCTCCTATATTCTGTCCACTTCACCGCATGTTCTACTCATTATTTTTGGGGGATTATTAAATGATACGAATAATTTTCTAGTACCTCTCCAAAGTCATATTATTCCATGAAGTTTTTGATGTATGTTACAATTATGAATGATGAATTTTCAACATTTGAGGATATTTTCTATAATTTATTATTTTAATTTTAATTTTAATTTTAAAGAATTTTTTATTGGAAAATTCCAATGCCCCTGCTCATTCTTTTTAGTTTTTATAGATTTTGCTCGCTTTAAAATAGAATATTATTTTGTGGTACTAAAATTTGCGGCAAACATTGCCACGATCATCTTTTGTCCATATTGGTAATTTAGATTAAAAAAAAATTGCCCAAATTCTATGTTGTTTGTCTTCAAGCCAATCCACGTGACAGGAAATTTCGGATAAATTTTTTCCTAATCAAATATAATTACTTGAGGGGTGAGAGATATGAAGCTCCAAAAACAGATATTGACGAGGTAAACTCCTTCGTAGAGAAGTAATATACCAGGCATGCTTGATTGTCTAAGAAATAGCAGCCCATTGGATAGAGTTTTAGCGCCCCTTGGGCTTTATTTTCATTTCTAATTTTTATTTTCATTATTTTTAAAATATTAAAAAGTAGTTAATAAAAATGAGTTCGTATTTAAATAAATTATTGAAAAAGTAATGATTATGTTGGTTTTAGTAAGTTATAGGTTTAGAGTGATAAAAATAATGGAATAGAGAGAAAAGATATATAAGTTATTGAAGAATGTGTTTTGAAAATGAAAATAATGTTGGGTAAAAATATTTAAAAATTGATGTGTTTTATTTTTAAAATAATAAACAAATATGAAAATGGGCTTTGAATTAAGGACCCATTTGGTTTAATTTTCATTTTCATTTCCCATTTCTAAAATTTAAAAAAGTAGTTAGTGATAATTAGTGAAAATGAGTTTATATTTAGACAAGTTGTTAAAAAAATAATGATTATATTGGGTTTAGTAAGTTGTAGGTAGAAAGAGATAGTGATAATAAAATGAATATATGGGATATATAGGTTATTTGGATAAGATATATAGGTTATTGAAGAATGTGTTTTGAGAATAAAAATGAAAATAATATTGAGTGAAAATATATAAAAAAGTGATGTGTCTCAATTTTTAAATAGTAGAAAATATGAAAATGAGGTATGAAAATGAAATCAAATGGGCCCGAGTCTTTCTAAAAAAGAAGAAAAATATATTCTAACAAATTAATGCTAATTTTTTTTGTGCCAACAAATTCCTTGCTACAAGAGTTTTGGATGACAATTTCAATTCAAAAAGAATCTAATAATAATAATAATTATTATTATTATTATTATTATTATTATTATTATTATTATTATTACTACGAGGTTGGAGTTGAATCCCAATTTACGCGTAAATAAATTACACACACACACACACACACAAGCTTAGCTAAATTAGGAAAAATGTCATAATGAAATGTACCTTTCACTTCATTGATTAAATAATCAAAATCCAAGTGTTTTGATTATATTTGCATGTGATCTTATGAAACATACATGATGGTACATTTCAAAGACATATTAATTGCCTCAATACTTGGCCAACAAATTGAGAAAGAGAAAAAAGAAGGAAAAGTAGCATCAGCTTTTGAATATTGACCATCCATCCATCCGTCCATCCGCCCATTCATCAACTATAGTCAAAATTGCCTTATCTTAATCAGCTCCCATTAAGCTATGATGAAAATGATAGGAAACGGAAAAAAATGTCTTTTTTACATCTATGATTGCATGACTAGAATAAATACTTTTTGTGCTTTTGAATATATTTTTTTAATTTATACATATACGCGTATTAAAATTTTATTTTAGAATTTGAATTTCAAACCCCAAGTTTATTCGTATAGGAACGATACCATTAGGTCAATTAATCACTCAATATGTTTTTTCAATAAGTAGACCTAACTCTGATCAATTTTAAGAAGATCAAACTACTTTACAAAATTATGATACATTTAGTTAAGAAGATACTTGGGCGAATATGTATACAATCAAAGAAGTAAATATTGTTCAAATCTAGGAAGTGTGTTGTCTTCGAAAATGAAGTAAGATTTGTTTTAGTTTTTATGTTAGAATTTGTTATGATGTTGAAATATATCTTTGGCACATGTAATAGTGAAGTTCAATGCTTAGGCCACAAAAAAGCAAATGAATGTCATAAAGTCTCTTGTCCATAATTACATCAAATGTCAATTTTATGGGTCTACTTGTTGTACTAGAAATCTAGATTATTCTATGCAAATTGCTCTTTGTGCTATAGAGTTGGATAGCAATCTTGGGCAAGAAGATTTAAAGGAAATGGCGAAATGTTTTGAGCTATTTCTCATTTCAAACAAAGATTTTGTTTAATTTCACTTTTTGTCATTTTATGATTTTTCTTTAGTGAGTTGGACTCAGATATGGATTATTCAAATAATATTTTACAAAAATTAAAAGGTAATTCTCAATCAAGTCCCTAAATTTTGCCTTCAAAATTAACTTAAAATCATTTTATCCCTAAATTTATATTGTGCAGAACACTTTGCTCTTAAACAATATTTATAGGTCAATTTGTCTTTGTTGCTGGTAACTATAAAAATATGACAAACAATAGTAATTTTACTTTAAAGTGAGAAATAGACTAATTGATTGAGAATTATAGATGGAGATTATTGTATTTATAATTATTGAAACTCAAAACATCGTGCAGTGTAGTAACGATTAACAAAAGATTTCTTGATGAAAATTTGGCTAGATTAAAATCCTATAATGTGCTTGATGTTGCAAGAAATGACAAACAGTATATTTATCAATGATCGAGAGATTGATCAAAAATGGGAGCTCGGGTGAGCGTTTGTTGGGCTCATTGAAAGAATCAAGTAGGGGTCTTGAGGTCGGGAGGTGAAGACACTTGGTGCATAGTTGGGTATTAAATGTTATTAGTTGGTCCTTCAAGTAATAAATAAATGAATATTTATAATTGATCATGTGGCTAGTTCAGGATTGTTTGATTATTGTGGATGCGATCTTCTACACACATGTGTCCCAATATAGAGGGTCGAAATCAATCTATCTCATGAGTATGGGTTGGGAGGTAGGGCCGACCTGTTTAGAAAAAATGCGAATCCTTTGGGTATTTTTGAGATTTTGATTAGAAATAGGGGCAATTACATCTTTTAAAAATTCCTCCATTATCAACGCAAAAATGATGATTTATTTATTTATTTATTTTCCCTTTTTTGTGGTGTTGTTGGAGTGCCATACACCACATATAAAATTTAAAACTTTTGGTCAATGGCAATATGGTATTAATTCTTTAATTACTTATATATGAAAATGAATTCTTGTCTAATTTATTTTTCAAGAAATATTAATGAAAAAAAAAATTCCAAACGGGCAAATGACAAGCTTTTTCCAACTAAATCTTTGGACGAAATTTGCTCAAATGATAAATGTTAATATTCTTTCTTAAACCAGCTTGCAAAACACAATTCATGGCGTCAGCGGATGGAAGGCCGATGGTGTCACCAGCCATTTGACAAATTCATAAAGTTTGAAGTGAATTTGGCCTCGAGCTCTCGGGGAATCTTCTCTGAAGGTGGCTTTGGCCCGACTTTGAACCGTACGAGGTGGGATCCACTCACTTCCCCCAAATTGCGTAATCCCGCCATTACCTTGGCGCCACGTTGCCAGACGCTGTCCCTATTCGGACTTTGGCCTTTGGAGTGCACTTCTGAGTGTGATAACTGTGAGCCCGAGTGATGATCACCGCGGTTAGCTTATCAAAACCCCCCCACTCAGCAGTCTATTAATCCCATCCTCCAGCCCATTTGTTCATTCGTGATCGGCTTTAATTTGGAAGAGGGAGAGGGTCAACTTAGTTAAACTGCAGCAGATAGGAGGAGGGCTACACTCTTACCACTTCAAAAAGGTCGAAATTTGTCTTTCTTTTGCACTATTTGTCTTTTTATTTTGTTAATTCTGCAAATTTGTTGGTGGGTTCTTTGTTATGCTGATTGATGCTTTGTTTTCCTGTTGTTCTGTTGATATTCTGATTGATTCTTTGTGTTTTAGGTTTTGGATTTCCTGGGTTCTGTTCTTTTTAGTGTGGAACAGAGTTTTCTTGAAATTATTACAATTTCTGTGTTTATTACGATCTTACCGGTTACTTAGTATCATATCCTACTTTGTAACTTTTGGAAATGAATGTTTAAAACTAAGTGTAATGGTGTTTGATTTTAGAATGTTTTTCAGTTGATCCTTTCTGCAATTGATAAATCTTGCCCTGTTGATCGATTTTGTGGGATTCTTTTTCAAGTTTCTATGATGTTTTTCCCCTGCAATCTAGAGGTTACTTTTTGTTTGAGCCCAAGTTACTATTGAAAGCTAAAATCTTCTGCAATCTGATCAAATTTTCTCAAGTCAATTTGAGTCAATGGGATATGTAATTTATGAATATACATGTATCCATGCATTGATTTTTGTACATGCATGCACATACATGAACATGTACACTCCTACACTGTGCATTTATGTATACATGCCTCTGCCCATGCATGAATGCCACCGCACATGCATACATGCATTCATACATCCACACAGCCATATAAACAGGCATATACGCATCTATGGATATGGACACACATAAGAAAACATACATATTTGAGTATGTTTATATGTGTGTACATTGTGGGAATGTGTATATTACATCGGCATGAGTTGTATTGCAAGAATATGTAAGCATATGCATTTATACAGCTGTGTTATTCAGAATTTGCCAAAATATTTTATGGGATTACTGCAATTATGTGCTTTAATCTTCAAGTATATTTTATTAGATTTTGTCAAAATTGTTGTTACATTTCCTTCTCTGCTTTCCAAATGTTCTGTCAGATTCCTAGAATTCCACTGACATTTATACAACAACAGATGATTTCTGCTCAAAGCTTTTTGTGTTATAATGTATATATTAATGTGATAGCATAATTCCCCATAACAATGTATAAACCACTTACTTTTGCAGTTATTTGTGAATCTACTTAGAATTTTGGGTTCGTGGTTAATCTCTTATTACAACCTTTGACCTTATTTCCTTTATTTAACTTTTTTTTTTCATTAATCTGTATAAAACATCACGTGTTTCATTGCTTGTATGTCTTAATGATTCAGATCAGGCATCACGTTTTTTGTCACTCCCTTGGATTCCGATGTGTCCTCCACCACAGACCCCTCCTCCTGAAATTAATTTGTACTGGAGTGATGAACAAATCATTTCATTACTGGATGAGTACACGCCAGGTTCCCGACTCCCAAGTAATGTGATAGCAGATTCAAGCCCTTATCAGTACCCACCCTCGAATTTACCAGGTTAGTTTTTGGTTCGTGCTGTCTTAAATTTACAATTTTCCTGCCTGGTTGATGAAAATTCTTAATCATGCCCCTTATGTGATCTATTGGTATAATTCTTTGTCTCAAAGTCCAAGAATTTTGAGGTTAATCCCAACTTTCAAGCCCAAAACTATGGTGATTCTAGTCATCTGGAATTTTTACATGGCGTTGATGAGATAATCATTAGCACTTTTAGTTCATATTTACATCGATGTGAAGCTGTTTTCTGTGGAGTTAAATTCTGTACGTGTAAATTAATTCTAGCGGCACATGAAAAAAGTTGTTTCCACTCTTATGACTACTGAATCTACCTTCTTATTTTCTGTTTCCATATATATTGTCAATGGTTATGAGTGTTTAATTCATGTATTGCTTATTCTTTTAGTGGTTAAACATTTTATGTTACAAACAGTGATATGGATCGGTGTTTTTGTGCCTGCTTGTCCAAACAATACATGATAATACTCGATGTCAAACCTTAAGATTCCCAACATTGATAGTAAAATGATACAAAAACATTGGCTTTTACGGCTTACTTACCTTGTTGCAGTTCCTCAAAGATAAGAAAAACCTTAATTACTTCAATGTGTATGGTGTACTCGCAGAAGGAATTTGGTACCTAGTTTGCTCAAATGAGAAAAAAGAATCCATTCATGGATTCTGGAAAGCCAGAGGAGAAGCTTGTAGGATTTATTCAAACTCTATGATAACTGGTTGGAGAACCACTCTAGACTACTTCGATGGCCGGGCCCCTCATGGACAAAAAACTGATTGGCTTATGCAAGAGTACAAGATAACACAAAAGGAATTATGCGACAAAGATAAGCCTAAGGTACTCTAGCCAAACGGCTACCAATATTTGTCTTCTTTTATATGTCTCTATTTATGTCAAAGCCAACCTGCCAGTCAATTTGCCGGTTTGGTTGGAAATTGTGCAGGGGTCCAGATTGCTGTGCAGAGTCTTCCTCACCAGCGGGCACACTCCCAAATGTGAGATGCACCTGCCAAGCTGCAAAATTGTCATTGAACCCAAGAAGACTAATTTAGTAGCATCTATTAAACAAGATGCTAATAGTCCCGCGGGTCAAAATTCTGGAAGTGAATCTAAGGTGAGTTAAAGTGAAATCTTTGAGCTACACTGTTCTAAATTTGGAGAGCAATTTTTTAGTACTATGAGCCTGCTTGTCCATTTACGATGCACCTTAATATGTTTGGAAAGTTAATGTTTGTTGCTGATTACATTTGTTGTTTCTGATCTCTAGTTTCTGGGGGCACAGAGTTTCTGTTCATGTCCTTGCAATTCTGTACTTTGTTTCTCATGTGTGTAAATCTTTTGTAGGGGGAGAGTGAATGTGACGTGCGAGCACCCCCGGTGGTGGCTGATAACAAACCAAACTCTTCTCCACAAGCTTTGTCTGATCAAGAATACTTCTTGATAGGTGACTACTTGGAATTGGATGATCTAGTAGAAGATCCCGAGTCACATTCTTCTAGTTCACAGAATTCAAGCTGTCCTAGCAAGTCGTCGGATGAATATTTTGATTCATCAGCTTTCTTGCGGGAACTTGAGGCAGAGGAGAATAACTATATGCAGGGGCAGCAATCAAGTTCAAGACACAGTTATATTACATCAGTGAGGCCAAGCGATGTGGTTTTGCAGCCCGCCTCTTCAGGTACGAGAAGAACTCCTATGTTGCTCCAGCATGATCTGTATTCATATTTATTTAGATATTTTATTGTCCTTGGGGGAAATTGATTTGTGCTATACCCTAATTCATTTGTTGCTGATGAATATGAGGTCCATCTGACTTAGAAGGTGTTGGCTTATAAGCTCTTATAAAATCATAAAAAGCTTATCTTAAAATCTTATAGAAACTGCTTTAGTTTTAGCCATATTAACTATAAAATTACCATTGCTAACATCTAGTAAATCCTAACTCTTATTTCTTCCAAACACTTCACTAGTATACCTTTTTTAACATAAGATCGAACATTTTAAAAACTCTAAAAACATCTTATAAGATCTTTTATATTAGTTTAGCCAAACACCCTCTTAATCTGTGTACTTTACAGTTTAGGTATTTGCCATAGCATCTTGTAACTAGTGATCAAAGCTTTATCTTTTTTCTTGGTTAAATTTTGTCATAGGATCTTTATTGAATGGTTCTCTAAGAACAGACATAGCTGAGGGCTCGTCAACCGGTTCAAGTGTCCACCAAAGGTTGACAGATAAAAGCATGCCGGAGCACGCTTCAAAGAGGCACAACCCAGAGAGCAGAATTGAAGGCACTTCAAATTTCCATAATCCAGGAGCACCAGCTGCTAGTCATAAGAATTCCACACCAAGTGGAGAAAAGAAGGCCGGGGCAGGCAGATTGAAAAAGCTCAAAACATATTTCTGTTTTATGACACCATTCTGAATCCTCCTACTATTGTCTTGAGTAATTAAGGTCAGTTGTCTTAAGTAATTAAGGTCAGAGGTTGTCTATCTTATAACAAATCAGTTAACCCATTTTGTCTGTTTGATTGAAGAAGTAGCCGTTTTCATTATTGTTCAAAATTTGAGTCATAGAAAGAACAAGAAAATGAAACAAAGTCAGCTGTAGGGATCTACATGTTCTTACTACTTTCTATAGTTGGTTTCAAGGAGAGTAGGTGGCTGATAATACATAGAAGAAAGCTTAAGAGTGTTATAGTAATTGCTTCAATTGTAGTTTCTATATATAGGGTTTGTGATAAATTTATGTATGTAGTGTACACTGTGATCTGATCTGTGTGATGGTAATAGAAATGTAACATTCAGCAGGATTCTTAACCTATTTTCACTTGTTCTATGGACATAAAATTATATGATTCCATTCAACTTGAGTTGGGATAACATATTTTTCTCTATTAAAGCAAAATTCTTACCAAATTTACTTTTTGGACATGGGAATGGCCCTTTTGTCCCAATCCCATGAAGTCTTGATCAGATAGGGATACTTGATTTGAAGTATTAATAGTTCTATATTGTTAACTAGTTTTGGTATTGCTCGATTTTGGGATGTTAAGGTGCAATGATGCCAGCACTACTGATACCATCACAGGGTTGCAATGATATTTGATCATATTTCGTATCAAAAGAGTCGAGGCTGTTGATACAGTATATAAGTTATTTTACCTTTTCTGTGTTGATCTTATTACTAATTTTCTCATTTATTCATACTTCAACAAACAAAACCAAAGTAGCAACAGAAGTACAATCCCAAGAGATAAAAAATACACACATGAAACAAAACCAAAGTAGTAACGAAAGTACAATCCCAGGAATCAAAATGCACACTTACAAATCAGAACACGAACATGAAACCCAGTACTTGAAAAAACCCAACCATGATACAAGAGCACAACAAAGACTTGAACCCATCGCTAGTACTAGGTTGCTCCGACAGTTCGGTGGCTATAAACACTTCCATGGCATTGAGCAAGGGAGGCAACGTCGACCCATTAACCGGAGAAATAGTAACGTTGGATGTGCCCTGAATCGATACAGGGTAAATCGTCACTACTTCACCCGACACCCATTTCTCAAATTTAACATTTCCCTTCAGGACATTATCGATGTAAATGTCGACATTCCTGGTGGCGTTTCGAGGCCTGAACCCATCCACGTCGAGGTTTTGGTAAAAATATAGTACTATCTAAGCGGACTGCGGTGTGTCGGTAGGGTAACTGACCTGTACATAAATTGATTGTGAAACGTTTTGGGAAGATATTGCTGTGTTAACGACGGAATTAGGAAGGTAGTTTTCGTAAAATGTCCCGGTGCAGTAGAGGGCTTCGAAGGTCAAATTTGTGTAGCCAGGCAGTGATTGTGGCATCCAATATCTGTTCTGCTGTTCTTCGCAAGTGTCCTCCCTGCCAGACCATGGCCTGCAATAATCAATTATTAAAAAAAAAAAGAAAAAAAAAGGGGATACGGTTAATTACTTAAGAAAGAAATTTTATTATTAACGTTGTGTAATTTATATATTTTTTTGGTATTTTTATATTAAATAGTAAGATCATGTGACGTTAGTATAAAATGAATTTTAATACTGGGTTGACGTGATTCTTTTGCTCTGAAAATAAAGTGTAGGAAAGAATTTTCTTTACCAATGTTCTAAATTGGAAGAAACATTATCACGGTATGATGATATTGGCATTTCATTTTATAATATAATTATATTCTCATCCAATAAATTGCAATCCACTCAAATATATATTACTACTAAGAATGCAATAGAGTCAAGTCGAAATTGGGAGAAAATTTTCAACTCAAGCTCAAAATATAGTCGAGTTCGTGAAAAACTCAAACTCAACTCAGCTCAATTAAACTCAAATTATTAATTGAGCTGTAAACAGCCGTGAGCTCAAGTTCGAACTCGAAAATAGAATAATAGTAATATAATATATATTTATTAATAAAATAAAAAATAATATTTAATTATATTTCGTCTCGTGAACCTCGAATTTAGATACAAACTGCTTAAAACTGAATAGAAATTATAAAAATCAAGCTCAAAATAGCTCAAACTCAATTTGAAAGCCGACTTGATTTATTTACACACTTACTCTAGCAGATGTCATAATGTCACAAAATTCATAAAACTATTATACCTCTACCACAAACAATAATTATAATTTTCCAAGAACTGGTAATTAAAGAAACTAAAACAAAACACAAAAATACTTGCTCGACGACTTTGTCGTAGCCCCCGAAATTAAGCCTGCTCACAAGATGATAAGCCGTCCCATTTCTCACCATTCCATAGACAGGCCTCCCGGCAAAAGAGTCCAAATACGTTGCTTCGAGAGAAGAAATAAGCGGACGGCTGCCGTCTTTAGTTCCGTTCAGACACACATCAATAAAAGCATTCCTCGGCTGATAAATAAGCTCGTAGAAAATTGGCCGATCGCCGGCCGAGGATGTGTTGACAGTCGCCCACAACTGGCCGCCGAGCAAAAGATCGAAAACCGGCGGCTCTGATAAGCCGTCGTAGTTTCTGTAGTAAAACCCGGCGCGGAATATGTAGTTCCGGTGCTGTTGTCTAGTCCCAGTGTGTAACAATGTTTTTGTCCTTGTGGGAAGTATCGTAAAGTCGTCATGAATTGAGGGACGACATTATTAGTACTGTTGATTTGCTTGGCGTTGCCTGAATCGGTGAAAAGGCTGTCGGGGTACCATGTTTGGTTATTGTAGTCTTGAACTGCATCGCCGGTCAGTCCGCAGTCTATACGGAGAACAAGGTTTCTTGTGACTGCAAAATTGAGGGTGGATTATTCTTGAGTTAGTTGGAGCATGATGGTTTCTCTATGATCTTTTTAAGTAAAAGAGTAGTAAATGCATGGACAATAGGGGTACAAATAAGTCGAATTTGAAAAAGTTTGAATTCGAGCTTTGTGTATTAAAATTATTTGTAGTCGGTATATAATATTAATATTTTTTATTTTATTAAATTAATATATTATGTTATTATTTTATTTTGAAGTCGAATTTGGATTTAAATTTGATCTCAACATCCAGCTTCCAATGATTCCGAAGTACTCATCTAAAAAATTGAATTTAATTCATGATCTGAGTTCACGTTTTCATTATTCGAATTTGAGATCAAAAAATTAGGTTCATCGAATTTGAACTCAAAATTTTTATTGAATTAGGCTTCATCCGGCTCAATTTGACTCAAATACAACCCTAAATGGAATAAATTCTTTATTTTGAGGGCAACTTAACTCGATGAAAGCTCGTACTCAACTCAACCTTTTCGAGATCAAGCCAAAAGAGCTTGAGCTCGTCAGTCAAATGAGTTGAGCCAAGTTCAGTAGTATTTGATCAGCTCAAAAAGCACGCGAGTCTAAACAAATTAAACTTTTTTATTATATATATGTATATATATAATTACAGTTTAGACCCATATAAAAAGGTTCATAAAGACAATATTAATAACAATTTATTTTTTATTTCTAAGAAAATAACAAAATTATTTGAAAATTTTTTAGTCTAAATGATGTTGAGCTAATTTAAATCTATACAAACTCGAGCTCATCCGAGCTTTGTACAAATCGAGCTCTTTTACTTTCCTATAACGAGCCTTTGTCTATTCAACAAGTCAAGTTTGAACCTGCTAAATTCGAACTAAACTCAACTCATTTACACCCCTAACCAATAACTCATCCCAATCAATAATTCAATAAAATATATGTGTGCTAATAAAATGCATTAATATATTTTCACAATAATCACTCAAAGTAAAAATAATATCTTTCTAATAAATTTAACTTCATTCACACAATCCATCACATCAGTTATAGCTTTCATCTCATTGGAAAAATAAACAACCCTATATATAAGAGTATACTTACAAAGATATGAAGCTGCATGGGCTCGAAATGCCAAGATAAGAAGTAGAGTTACTGTCAATTTTTCCATTCTACACATTGATAAAAGGGGCCAAGACAAGATGTATCCAACAAGTCAAAGGAATTTTTGAAGTAAATGAGGAAATTAAGGATTGCACATTTTCTCTTATGGGGTGGCATTAAATTTATATGATTTGTATGAAAAGAAAGTATCATCCAAACATCCAAATTTAAGCATCATCGCCCATGGTAAAAAATTTGCTGAGAATATGTGTGATGTTTCCAATACATTCTTCAGTTAAAAGATACAAAGGGTTTTTGGTCAAATTTATCTAAAATATTTTATAAATTTTTATGTTTTATAAGATATTTTTGAAGCTTATAAGATGTCATATCTTAAAAAATAAGTTCTTGCAGTGTTATAATAAAAAAGATTTTGAAGCATATAAGATGTTAGTAATAACTATTTTATAATTAGTATGATTAAAACTATAGGAGTTCGTTAAAATTTTAAAAATAAATTAGGAACTCCTTACTTTTTTAAGTTTTATAAGATTATATCATCTTATTTTGAGAGCTAATTTATAAAAAATAAAAAAAATTATTAAATATTTTCTGATAACTTATAAGCTCCTATAGATATCTTAGAAAATGTTTTGATAAGTTTGTAAGTTCATGATTACCCAGGCACTCTCTTATAGTCTATGTTTTTTTCCATCTTGGACCTCGGAGGAAAATATATATGGTAAAAAGGGAGTATTTTTCTCCACTTAGTATTGAAGAAAATAGTGAATATATAACTGTATTTATAATAAATTGATTTTTTTTAAATAATAATAAAGCACAATAATTAAGGGTATAAAATGAAAAATCAATACATAATTTGTCTTGAAATGTGTAAACGAACATGTAAGAAAGAATTTTACCATTTCAGATAAATTAAAAAGTACAATAATTACAAAAACCATGTCAAAATTCTCATACAAATCCTACACCCATGATGTCACCATTTTCATTAAAACAAATTATTTCAATTATGGTTAGATGTCATAGTTTTTAGAGTGACCAATTGACACGGTTGATCTGATTACAAATTAATTATAATGTTCTAAATTATAAATAATTACATTATTTATACCTATGTTTTATTTTTTGAACTTTTAATTGTATTTTCTTTATAAAGACCCTTAAGAATATTCTCATAGTTATTTCCTCCCAAGTATGAAAGCAACTTATTCTAAGGCAAACAAGTCAACCACCGATCGCCAATAATTTTGCATTTTCCCATGGCAGGACAAACTCTATGAAAATTAATCTTTATTCTTTTCCTCCATTCCTATTTTCTTGACGTTGTATGTATGTTAAGAAGAATTTTCTTTTATTTATTTCTATTCAATAAATTTACAAATACAACTTGGAATTATACTTTAAACATGTATCAATTGATTTTAATATATATAGATATAGATATATTGATACAGTTTGAATTTAAATTTTAGAATTTACTTAGTTAAAAATTAATAGTGTGCAAGTAAATATAGCGGATCTTCAATTTTTAAATACGCGTATTTAAAATTTGCTCGAGTAAAAGGTGTTTAGATTTTTTTATTGTTATTAATAATGGTATTTAAAATATTAAAATTTAAGTGCTCCATATTGAACTGTTGCTCTTTATTATTTTACTAATATATCCCTAAGGCATATTATTTATATATCATATGTGTTTGTATAAGATTTGGAAGGAACAACACCTTGGTGAATCTACAATACAAACTGATTAGGATCATTGTGGTTTTTTAGTAATAATTTCTAACTTTTAAGTTAGTAAATGCAACAGGAGGTGGATACAAAATATTTTGATATTAAATGTCAAAGTGTAAATATACGTTGAATATTTAATAAAATTATATTTTCTTGTATTTATAGGTGGTGTTATTTGGACGAATATTTTAGTTGATGTAGTTCGATTTGAATTATTGTATTTGCTAAAGAATGGACATTGGGTCTAACTCAACCCCAAAAGCTAGCTCATGAGGTGAGAATTGTCCAAGACCATATATAGATACCACAGTTTATTTATTTTACCGATGTGGGATACTAACCCCCCTCGCACACGCCGAGGAATGAACATCTGGAGCGTGGAATGACATGAAATGGGTGATCCAACAACATTGGCTAATCCAACATCAGGATTGGGTAGCTCTGATACCATGTTAAAGAATTGACCTTAGGCCTAACTCAACCCCAAAAGCTAGCTCATGAGGTGAGGATTGTCCAAGACCATATATAGAGACCACAGTTTATTTATTTCACCGATGTGGGACACTAACAGTATTAATCAAATAGACTGGATTTTATTTATTTAGGTGAGATTATGGATTTTTAAGCATAATTTTTAAATTTCTCAACAACTTTTTGATAACACAACGTCAATATTATTTCGAGAATGTTTTTGAGAAATTTGTCTCCGTTGATTATTTTCAGGTCCTATAGTTGGGCATGAATATATTATGAAATGATAATATATATATATATATATATACCTATTTTAGATTATTTTGAATCTATATCAGTTTGCATTACAAGATAAATACAAAACGGTTTGCTAATTAGGTTCAATGATCTTTCCATCACCACCATGGACTCTATTTTTCTTTTCCTTGTTAATTTGATTGGAATTTAAAAAGAAAATTTAGAATTTTAATAATATTATTCTTAAGAGAGTTAGAATATATATCGGTTATTATTTTAAGTAAAAATAAATCCCAAAAATATTTTAAAAGTAAAATTATAGTTTAAAATGTTCCAAAATAAAAAAATAAGACACTTTTTTTATAAAAAAAAAAAAATTACACATGCACACTCACGTTAAGGGTTCATTAGGATTCAAATCTCAATCCTGACACTCGAATCTGTAAAGGTGATGCCATTAAATCAATTCGCTTCAAAAAAAAAAAAAAAAAAATTAAACATGTCTCACGCTTAAATATACTGCTATTAGTTTTTAAGGGAAAAAAATGAAAATTCTTATTAAACAGCTAAGCAAGCCAAAATAAAACAATTTGATGAGTACTCGGAGAATATTAGACAGAAAATGAAAAAACAAAGTACAATTATGAATTTAAGGCATGGTGGTACTAAATAACTAAACTATCCATTGGTCAAAAGAAGTTTGTCCTAAAGCATGAATTAGTGACTGTTAGGAGTATTAATAAACGGCATTTCCAATAATTGTAGGAATCAATTATGCGGTCCAATGAACATTGCTCCATAAAAAATAATAATAATACAAAAATAAAAAATAAATAAAAAACTACTTAAAAATTAGATAAAATACACACAGATAAATATTATTAGGTTTCCACGGTATATATTGCACAAACTGTGATTCAATAGCATAAGTCTCTCCTATTATATGGAAGATCAAGAATTCGAACTCGAATGGACTTTTTATGTGCACAAAATATGCAGTTCGTAATTCAATTTATTTGATTCGATTTCAATCATAGGTACTATTGATTTGTTGAAAAAAAAAAAAATTTGTCTTTATTTGTTCTAAAAAAAATGATATATATTACACGTTGCTGCTATCAAATTGCACACGATTAGTACTTTTAAAATGCATTAAGTGCTATAAAGTAGGAAATAAAATAGTACTAATCTAACCCACAATCTACTCCAAAACAATCCCTTATGGGGCAAATTTTGAGTCAATAAATTCATTTTGGAACAGTTTCCTCTTTTTGTATTTTGTACTCACTTTTTTTTTTTTAAAGAGGATCATTTACAACAAGTCTATAGATACAATTATCAAATCAAGAATATCAGTCTTACAATAAATCAATAGAATACAAATATTAAATCAAAGAAGATAGAAGTACAAACTCCACAAGATTACAACCAAGAGGCACAGTGCAAACAAAGCGCCCATTCGGATAAAAGACGAGACCTCCCACATAATATGGGAGACTTGATGCCACTGGACATATTTTGTACTCACATTGGAATGGATTATTAGGCTTTGATTCTTTGTAATCTCACACCTAAAATTATTGTTTTTAAATATATAATATCAATAATTAAAATTTACTAATTAATTAAATAATATTTTATTTTTTCATCTTGTTAATATATCCGATGAGACTCACATTAAATTTAACAATAAATTTCATAGTTCATTAACTCACTAACTAGTTAGTTCTTTTATTATTTTCCCATGATAATGGGACCCGCCTCAAATTTAACAATAATTTTCTTATCTTAACATCATTGACTTACTAGATATAAAGAAAAAAAAATGGGATCCATAATAAATTAAAAACAATTATTAATATTAATATATTAAAATATTATTTTTAATTCACATTTTTCTGAAATTCCTAAAGTACTAATCTGGTGATGTTTTCATTTTTATATGTAAAACAATAATAAAATAAAAATACATTTAAAAATAATGTAAATATTAAAAAAATAAAAATACAGTCAGTTCAGCCCTAATTTTTCCCAACCTAACCCCAACAAGTAGTCTATTTATGCGCTATTTGTGTGCCTATATTTTATTAATTTTATTTATGTGATGTATTTGGTCCTATCATTCTTTTATTGCCCCCCGAATTCAATTTAAACACTGCCATCTTTTCACATCTTACACGAACATATTATTTAATTTTCTTTTAAATAATTTTTCGTCCTGACCTATTTTATTACCGTATCCAATGGAAAGTGCCGAAATGATCCTACGCTCCATAATGAGAAGATTTTATATCAACGGCTCAAGCGGCTCCATGTTGACGGAAAAGCTAAGGCCCCGTTTGTTTTTATTTTTAAATTTATTTTCACTTATTTTTTATTATTTTAAAATAAATTATCAACAACTTCTCGTCATTTTCATCAAAATCTCAATTTATTTTTAACTCAAAATATATTTCTCAATAACTTATATATCTTCACTCTTTATTTTTCATTATTATCAATTTACTAAATTCTACATAATTATTACTTTTCATATAACATATTTAAATACTAATTTATTTTTCACTCATCTTTTTTTAATTATCTTTTCAAATATTAAAAACATTAAAAATAAAAAAATAAAAATATAACCTAACGACCGTTAATTTTTCTTGGAGGGAAAATATGACTAGTTTATTTGGTTATTATTCCATGACTTACAGCCAGTTTGGCTGTGTTTTTATTTTTTATTTTTATTTTTAAAATTTGAAAAGTTAGTTATAGTAAATGAGTTGAAAATATATTTGTATTTGAATGGTATGTTGGGAAAGTAATGATTATATAGGGGGTTAAGTAGGTTGCAGGTGAAGATAGATAATAATAATGAAAAAGAGAGAAAAGATATATAAGTTATGGGATTTTTACAAATAACCCTCATGTGTTAAGAAAAATAGGCAAATTACGCTCCTGTGAAATTTTTTTTTTCAAAGAACACACTCATATTTTAAAAAATCATGCAACAAACCCCCTTGAGAGCGTAGGTGTAACACACCCGCCTGTGCATGCATTTGGGTTTAAATTTTTGTATATAAAAAGACAATTATGTCTTTATTCATCAACCGTTGGATCTTCTTTTAAAAAATCAACGATTTAAATTAAATCATATTTTATATTTTTTTAAAATTATAATATATATAAAATATAATATATTATCATATAATGTGTGTATATATTATATGAAAGTGTATATATATACAATTATATATATAAATGACTACCGACCCCACCAGGCAGCCTCCACCGCGCGGTCGACAGCCACTGCCGATACTTGCAATAATAAAAAATAAAAATCAAAACATATGGTGGCCGTCGACCGCCATGGCTACATTGGCCACAGCGACCAGTGACCGGATCTGGCCATATTACTATCTGGCCACAATGTTGCCATGGCAGCTCGTAAGGGTAAGCGTTGGGGAGATGGGGTAGGTGGGGGTAGAATTTTGTATTATTAAATAATTATATATATTATCATATATGTATTATATTGAATATATTATTGTATATATTATCATATATATATGATAATAAATATATAAATATAAATATCTTATAAAAAATAAATATAACTAAATAAATATATAATATCATATATACATGATAATAAATATATAAATATAACTATCTTATAATATATATATATGTGTGTGTGTGTGCATAAATATATTATATATTTTCATAAATACATATAATATTTAATTTGAAATAAATAATTAGAAATAAAAAATATATAAATAAAAATTATTAAATTTTATAGATAAATTTATATAAAGATGATGCTATTAAACAATTATATATATTATCATGTATAGGATAATAACATCATCTAAAATAATAACATACCCTTCATATGATCCCAATATACATATTGATATACATATAGATCCACCAACTTTACATTTTAGGCATCCAGCGATCCTAATCTATTTGAAACTAGCTAGAATTCATTTACCCATAGATCATTTTCTGCAGGCATAAGAGCTTTTTTCCTTTATGTTCGGCGGAAATCACATGTTATACCATATTTCCCGAAATAAATATCTGTGTTATGCTACAAGTCTAAGTTTCAAAAAAAAAAAAAGGGATGAGATTGGGTCCCCTCATATCTAAACAATCTTGTTTTTTTGAACATGAAGAAATAAAGAAGCTATTGCTATTGCCGGAAATACTAGGCCTACTAAAGGCACAAAAATAGAGGGAAAATTGAAAGTTGTCATAAAATTGGTACCTCGATTTACTATTTGTACTTGTTATGATTTTTTTTTAAATATCATATTTTATATTTATACTAATTGTAATTAAGAATTGTAATTATTATGAATTCGTAGTTATTATTAATTAATTCAATTTGAAAGTTCTTATTAGAGATATAAGTATCTATATATCTAAGTGAGTACATAGAATAAGTCCAAAGAATGTGGAACTAAACAAATGGACTTATTCATCTACATGATAATAAATATATAAATATAACTATCTTATAATATATATATATGTATATAAATATATTATATATTTTCATAAATATATATAATATTTAATTTGAAATGAATAATTAGAAATAAAAAAAGATATAAATAATTTTAAATAATTAGAAAAAAAAGATATAAATAAAAATTATTTAAATTTTATAGATAAATTTATATAAAGATGATGCTATTAAATAATTATATATATTATCATGTATAGGATAATAACATCATATATACTAATATATATATCTTATCAACAAAAATATATATGTATATAAATATATTATATATTTTAATAAATATGTATAATATTTAATTTTAAATGAATAATTAGAAACAAAAAAATATATAAATAAAATTTATTTAAATTTTATAGATAAATTTATATATATGCTATATATGTATTTAAGTCCAAATAAAAAATATATTATATTTATGAAATTTAAATTTTATTTACTTTGGAATGAATTAATAGAAAGAAAGACTAATATAATTGATAAGATAAAAATTAAAGTGATTTTAATTTTATAAATAAATTTATATATGTATAAAATGAGAATATATGAAATAATGGAGGACGAGATAAATGAGAAATAAAAAGAAAAGAAAAGGGAAAAAAATGATAATAAAAGGTTATTTAAATTGAATTAAAAATATATTAAATGATTAAGGGTAAATTAATCTTTTCATATTAAAATTATGTTAAATAGGCAGCAAATGAGAAGGGGGAGGTGGTGTGCATGGTTTTTTAAAACATAGAGAGGTATTTTGAAAATTTATTTTTTATAAAGGGGTATATTATCTATTTTTTAAAACATGCAGGGGTAAATTGCCATTAGCTCTATAGGTTATTGGAAGAAGATATGTAGATTATTAAAAAATATATTTTGAAATGAAAATGAGTTGGAATATTGGTAAAAATAATGATAAGTTGTTGATAATTCATTTTCAAATAGTAAAAATAATTGAAAACAAAAATAAAACATAACCAAACTGGCCCAAGTTTGTTCACATTTTGTTGCAACAATTTTCATCTCTCGAAACACCTCTAAATAAATATGTATTTTTTCTCATGCTATTACTAAAATAATATATATATATATATACACTTTTTAAATTCTTCCCCCCAAAACCCCATTTTATTCCCCTAAGTTTAAAGAGGAACCATATGTGTGTGTGTGTGTGTCTATATATACATATATATAAATTATTACGATTATACTTTTACAAAAAGAAAACAAGCATTATAATTATGCATATACATAAACAATTCATATAAAAAATTTAATTTCATCCAAATAATTCAATAAAAACTTGATTGATGTGATATTAATTTACAATAAATTTTGTTTCCTTTCAAAATACTTTCAAATTTATTATTTTCCCTAAAAATAATCTCAAACAACATTCTAAAATAATATCAAACAAACATCACACTCCTCAAATTTAGTACCAAATATAAATTTTTTGTCAAATTAAATCCGCCAAACTATCCAAAGTATAAATAAATAATTTTTTCTTTTTTTTTCCCATTAAAATACTAGCATATAGGCACAAAATAATGGGGCTACAAATTAATTAATTAGAATAGGTAGATATAACGTATAAATACGTATAATTAATTTGTAAGCACAGTTGGTGGGGACACGTGGCCTGTGTCGGAGAAGACAATACCGACGGCAGATAAAGTAACCAGTTGGTACAGGTGGGACCCACTGTCGGCTTCCCGTTATGGGTTTCATCTGTAACGCCTTTGCTTTCCTGATTTCCCGCCACACTGTTTAGATCAATTTACTGAAATAGCCTTTTAAACCACATACCTTTGAGTTTCCTTTTCTTTTTTCTTTTTTCTTTTTTTTCCCTTTTCATTTTCCTAAGAAAAAAAATTTATGTAACTTACGAAAATAGCCTTTTAATCTTTATTTATATTTTAAATTAATGTTTGTTCTGGAGATGTCTATCTCAGGATAATTAGTCTGAAAAATCAATATGAATTGGATTTCTATTGATCGTAACATTTATGAATTTGAATATGTCCAAATTTATTATTAATAGAATGCTTGACTTTGTGAAGTGTATCCCATCAGCAATTATAGTGAAAGATTTTATTTTTATAAAAAGATATCTTAAATGATAAAAAGGATAATAGTTGATATAAAAAATTTGAAAGAAACGAAAAAAAAGCATTAAAAAATAATTTTTAAATGTAAAAATGCTAAAGAAGGGAACATTTGACGAAAAATATCATATAATCAGGCAAAGTTCATTTTCTTATAAGAATTTGAAAACAATTAGAGAAATGATTTAGAGGGTATTTGGCTAATTTTATTTAAAATGTCTCGTAAGCTCTTATATAAGATGCTAGATTTTTTTGAAAAATAAGTTTTTAAAGTATTTGGATAAAATAAAATTTTTAGAGTTCAAAAGATATTAGTAATGATAATTTTGTAATTAATATGATTAAAATTAAGAGAATTTGTTGAGATCTTAAAAATAAGTTAATAACTTCTTATTTTTTAAAAAGTAGCTTATAAGCTTCTGACATTTTATTTTAGAAGCTTATAAGCTATATTTTAAAAAATAAAGTGCGAATATTTGTTAAAGAAATGCGGATGAATCCAAATTTTCAAACAAGTGAATCTGAACGAATTAACAATAACTAAATGATTTATGCTAAGTAACTTTGACAATATACGGCTAATAAATAATATTTTAAATTTTATATTTGACAAAATTGATCATTATCTCCAAACATTTTACATTACCAAGAAAATATAAATTTGCTATATGTAACTACAAAATTTGATGCATATGCAAAAGAGTACCCTATTGATGATATTGACGACTTTCACTTTTGTAGAAGTGCTTTTAAACAATCATTTCTTTGCCAAAGGGCGAAAACGGCAATTAAATATTCCGCCGAAGGGCTATTCGGTCATATAAACCACTCTCAAGGACACCATACCCCGGCAAGTCAAACGGTCAACTATCATATATTGGATGATTGACAAGACAACCCACTACGTGGCACTTTTTTACTCGTCAGTTTCACATCTCCGGGATTTACACCGCTCGCACACAATAGTTGAAGTTAAAATAAAATAAACTAAAATAAAATAAAAAACAGCAAGAAAAAACACACACACAGAGTCACTCTCGTCTCTTTCTCTATCTCCAAGCTGTGTTTTCTCTGTCCACAAGAATCCCAAAATTTCCCCCAATTTCCAGCACCCTTTACCCAGAAGACCCCATTTTTGGATTCACCAATGAAGTATCTTTCAATCAGGCCCAATTTCGCAGTCTAAGGCCCCAGAATTTATTTCATTTTCTTGGGTTTTGATGGAAATGCAGGGAGGAGCAGCAGTGGCGAGCAATGGCGGATTTTCTTCACAGTCTCCGCAGTTTCATAGCTGCGGCGATAGCAGCGAAGAGGAGCTCTCCGTTCTGCCCCGCCACACCAAGGTTGTGGTGACCGGCAACAACCGCACTAAGTCTGTGCTGGTGGGGCTTAAGGGCGTTGTCAAGAAAGCTGTTGGCCTCGGTGGATGGCATTGGCTGGTAATTTTATTGCAGAAAAGTTCAATTGTGGTTTATGAAAGCAATGCATGGGAGTTGTGGCTTGTTTCGCATGTGATTGTGTGTTTTCTGTGTGTTTATGGTGAAAGAATTCTGTGTTCTTTTGAATCTTTTAAGGTTCATATGGTCAAAATTTAACGTTTTGGATATAATTTTAGCTGAATTATCTTTGCAATGGAGCTCAAATTTTGTTATTGGTATTTACGAGTGGAATTTTGTTGCTTTTTTACTGCAATTTATGAACTTTTTTCTGCACAATAATTTAATCATGGAAGTTTGGTGGCGACCCTGTTATAATTCTTAGTTTTCTTCGGCTAAATATTCCTTTCTGTTGAGTTATTGTAGAAAATTTCTGTAGGGAATAATCCAAAGTGACTTTGGGTGATTGCTCCATTCCCGGGTTCAGCTGAACTATTATTAGTCTTTTATGTAACCTGCTTTTAATTTATTGAAGACTGCTTGCTACGATCGACGCATTAGTTGGAATTGTCTGTATTTTTATGTGATTTAAGGTGACTCCAGTGGACTAATTCTATGTTCATTGATAACTGTTTAAGCAAAATGTATTTATCTACTTAATTAAATTTATCATCTTATTTAGGCAAAGAAAAGAAAAAGAACATGTTGAAAAAGATAAGACAAGATCCTGTTGCTTGAAAGATGTTTTTGATACAAGGTTGTCTGATACACAGGTTCTCACAAACGGGATCGAGGTAAAGCTACAAAGGAATGCTTTAAGTGTCATTGAAGCTCCCACCGGGAATGAAGAAGATGGCGATGGCGACCTTGATTTTGAGAAAGTGCAGTGGAACAGCTCTAATATGGGTGAGTTCAAGTTCATCTTTGATAGCATTTTATAATTCCATTTCTTGATTCAATAACTAAATGAGATTCTCTTTCTGCAAAACCAATGGATGAAGTAATAATTCTACATCGGATTCTTCACAGTCCTTTTCCACCATTCTATCGTCTCTTTTTCCACCCATTTCAACAAGTTTTGGTATTCATAACTTTATACTTTTTCCTTTTTGTCCTGGTCCACCATGTAATCTGATTGTATTGTGTATTGCAAATTTCTTAGCATTCGATGATGCTCAAAAGCTGCATCGATCAAGGCATCGTATGCACAGGTCATTTGGGCCGTCTAACAAGAGCCTTACCCAGTCTCTCTCTTGCGACATACCGTCGAAAGATTCTATTTCCACAGAAAAGGGGTCGGCGGTGAGAAAGCTTTTACTTTTTCTTTCTTCTTTCTCTTTAAAGAACATAAAGTCATAGGTTAATTTTGTTATTACTTTTTTCAACAACAAAACCATTTAGCTTATGAGTTACGACATGAATAAATTAATTAGTACCCCTTGCACAGAAGGTTGACCTCAGCAAACTTGAGATGGCTGCCTTATGGAGATATTTGCTGCACTTTAACCTTGTGAGTGGTTTTGAATGACGAAGAAAGATAATTTAATCTAATGTTTCATGAGGGCTTAGCGGCTTTTCTAGTATCTTGTCCTAATCCTATTCATTGGTGCCTAGGTTGATGCCACTCCTAACCCTTCTAAAGAGCAACTTATCGATGTTGTCCAGAGGCATTTTGTCTCACAGGTAAGCAAGTTTTTGCGTTACATAGATTTCCAGCCAAGATGTGCATTTGCTGATTGAATTACCGTTTTCTCGGTTTGTGTAGCAATTGGATGAGTCGCAGGTCATTTCCGGCTTTGTGCAGGCTGCAAAGAGATTGAAGACAGTTTGCAAATGATGTTAGAGAGATTTTATGATCTCTTTGCATTTGGTTTCCGACAATAACAAGTTGTGACATCTGAACCCCCCCCCTCCCCCCCAACCCCAAATGAATGTATATGTTTCCTAGGCGACTATCGGTATATATGTAACTATGTATATATGTGTCAAAACCAGTTGACTGTCTGAATCCTAAGAGGCCATCTTGGCAGGAAACCTTTGGTTGAATGTTTTGCTAACCGGGGGGGGGGGGGGGGGATTTCTTGAAAATATTGTATAGCCCTATATAATGAATGCTTCATGATCATTCAACCTGGCTAAAGAATTTGATGCATATTTTGTGCTGCAATGTTTATATGAGAAGCTGTCTCTTTGACTATGAGGATATGCGCATTTTGTTCATGTTGCCATTATTATTAGAAAACAACTATGTCATTGATCATTGATCATATTGGCCGCTTGGATTTTTGTAAGGGCAAAAGACCTAACCCGTAGGTGGTAAGATTCTGCCTGAAAACCTTGTGCTACTTTGTTGCAATAACATGAAAAAAGGCTAAGTGTGAGTCAAATGATTAGTTGCTTAGAGCATCCTATGTTGGATTCCATTGCATTTTCTATCACATTGGTGCATTTTTTTGTCTTCATTTTGCCAGCCCTTCAGCAAATGGCCTCTTTAGACTTAGCAATGGAGCCACGTGGGTGGTTGACGAGAGCAAGGGCCCCTCTCCTCAATTTTGTGAAAATCTTAGAATAATATACAAATTTCACGAAATTTACAATTTTATCATCCTCAAGCAATAAAATTATTTTTTATTTAGTTGAAAGTATATATTTTTTCGAAACCTTACCTCCATGCCTATTTATACGCTCCTTTTCCATCATGTCACTCCAAGAAATTCAAACACCAATTATAACAAGGCAACATTAATTATTTTTGGCTATAGCACGCGACCACTTGTATTATCACTATTTATTTAGCTTTCCAAGTGCAAACTTCAAGGCGTGATTAGCTGACTCCATCCCATCCCCCACCAAAAAGAAAAAAAAAAATGAAAAAAAAGGGAAAGAAAGAAACAAACAGATAAGAGAAGAAAAGAAAAAGCCCCCTTTGAAGGGGTAATAAAAAAAGAGAAAAAAGGGGTTGGTTTTAGTTGTGGAATTTAGTGCATAATATATCCTTGTTTTTCAACGTATTCTTTATTTTGAAATGATTTAGTGCCGGTTTGGTTTTGTTTTTAAAACACATTTTCAGTTTTTCCCGAAAATAAAAATAAAAAATTATTAACTTCTTTTTTATTTTTATAAATATTTTTATTTTTAATAATTTTTTTAAATACACTCTTACACTCTCTTTTTATTTTCTCTTACTCTTATTTGCATAACTTTTAATATAAAAACATAATATTTAAATATATCTCATTTTCAATCTTAAATAATATTTTATTTTTAAATTTATACTTATAATTAACTTTTCACTATTTCTTTTCACTAGAAAATAAAAATATCTAAAAAGATAAAAGTCATAAAACCAAGTGGGCTCTTATAAATTTGTCTCGTACCATAATGTTTCTCCCCACAGACAATAATTTGGTTCAATATGGCAAACATAGCCACTTTGCTTTTCTTCGTTTTTGTGGTTACTACACTATTGCAGGCAAAATCTTATCAATTGTCTGCAAATAATTTTCAACCACCACCATCTCCTCATAATCACCACGGCCACCACCGGTTTCTGTCGCCGCCTTGTATGTACAAGCTAAGGTCGCCGCCGCCGCCGCCGCCGCGGCCCAAAGCATTGCTTAGACCATCTCCGCCACCGCCTGCTTGGTTCTACTTCTACTCTCCTCCGCCTCCTAGTCCGCCGCAAGCATTTCCAGCATCTGCCTCCAAACCCCAAGATTAGTTTGTGAACTGAGGTTGTCTTATTTGATGGGATGCCGTTTTGGATTTTAATAGGGACTTGTCCTAACCTGTCCAACTGCGCTGCTTGTATGAAAATACTCTTTTGCCCTCAAGTAAAAGTTTTGATAATGTTTGGTTAAGTTTTTTGTGTGATTTTATTACATATTTTGGAAGAATGAATATTGACAGTGATATTGGAGAATGTGGAAGTTGTATCAGATAATATAATGAATTTATGGTTATATTTTGAAAATAGTTATAAATTAGTTTTGGAGAATTTTGGTATATTTATTTGTACTTTTAGGAGGATTTTTTTTTATTATAACAATCAAATCAATACTTTTTAATTGGATTTTGGGGGTGAAAGTGAAATTAAATAATTTTTTTATTATTAAAATAATAATAATAATAATAATATGTATGTATTGAAAAATAGGGAAATTTTGAAGATAATGAAAGATATGAGGGAGTATTTTATTTTTTTTAAAAAATATTTTAGAGGGAAAATGAGTGTATGATTATGTTTCGTCAAAATAATTTTGTTCTCTTTGTTTGCCTTCTCTGTTTACTTTCATTGCTGTTAAGTGTTAAAATTGTGGGGTACGTCTCATCAGGACTATATTTATTCTCGTATTGGCCACTGGACAATTGAAAGAACGACATTATTTTTATATTTATATTGAGAAAAAAATTCATTCTCTGTTAAATTCTCGTATTAATATATAAACTTGAATGGATTATGAAATTTTAGGTTACATAAAGCCATTTCTTTTGTTATGTTAATATCACAAAGGATGTATAATATAAAGATTTTTGTCATAGTCAATACTAATTGAATCTTGGGTTACTAAAATTTTGAGGATTGGATTGGATTGGTTGTATTTTTATTTTTAAAAAAAATTAATATTACGACTTGATGCCTTAATCCATCGCTTTGGGGACATCCGACAAAATTAGAACGATACGGATATTTGGGGTTGTTAATGGATCGAATTTTAAATATTTGAATTCGAACTTTAATAATTTTTTATCAAATTAATATCTTATATCTAATATTAATAAAGATTTTAAAATAAAATTTATATATTATATTGATCTAATATCTATATTAATGTCTATATTATGTTATTAATATTGAGTCTTTAACCTAAAAAATAAGAGCGATACTGATAAAATGTCAAATATAATAATATATAATAGTTCATTTATGTATTAATATAATGTGAAATATATATTTAATATTCAAATATTTAACTTTTGGACTAATATATAATAAAAAATTATTAAAAATTCAAAATATGATATAAATTTACTTTATAAATATAATATTTTTATACAATTCAAAATAAAAAAAAATTATTAAATCGGGTCGGATTTGTTTATCAGATTTCATATATTCATTTGATCCATATAATTTATTGACTAACAAAGATCTTATAGGATATCGAGTTGGATTCAAATATAAATTTTGATAATCGAATTCGAATTCAAATATAATTGATTAGATGCAAATGCGACCGTTGATGGCTCTAGGAGAGATTTAAAAACTAAATCCATAGTAATAACTGAATTGGCTTACCTTCGTGGTCTCTAATCTTTAGTAGTAACCAGTGATTAAAAAACCGGACTAGACGGCCGGTTCGATCGGGAACCGGCCAAGGTTCCGGTCCGGTTTGATACATAAAACTGGTTGGTTGAAAAACCGGTGCAAATCGGTTCAACCGGTGAACCGATTTTTCAAAAAAATTGGTTTTTAGTTTTTTTTTTAAAATAAAAATTTTAAATTAATTAAATAAATATTTTTTATTTATATTTGAAACTTTTATATCATTTGAATTAGTATTTATTTTTTTGCAAGTTGTAATGGATTCTGTAACGATAGTTTCTAGCAAGGCTTATTTTATGAATTGATATTTTAAATTGACGTATGAATATTATTATGGAGTAGAGTTTGGAAATTTTTTTATGATATTAGGCAATTTTTATTTTTTTCTCTTTACATATATATATTTACATTTTTTATATTTTTAATATATTTATATAATATTAAATATAATTATGACGTCATACCGGTCGAACCGGTCGAACCAGTAACCAGTAAGGCCACCGGTTCGATCACCGGTCCGATTTCTCAAACATTGGTAGTAACTGAATTGGACTTAACATAAACATGTCAGCCCAAGTCTATATATATCCCATGCACTAACCAAAATAAAGTTGAATTTTAATGCGAATTCGATATTACTTTTAGAATTTTTATTCGATTAAAAAGTTTGATGAATTAAATCCGATTATATATATCCATAATCCGAAATAAGTTGACTGAATATGGAATTAAGCAATCCAATCAGTTAAAGATCCGAATTCGAACTTTAATAATTTTTTATTAAATTAATACTCTTATATATAATATTAATAAAGATTTTAAAATAAAATCTACATATTGTATTGACCTAATAGTCTATATTATGCTATTAATATTGAGTCTTTATCTAAAAAATAAGAGGGATACTGATAAAATGTCAAATATACTAATGTATAATAGTTCATCTATATATTAATATAATAATATAATGTGAAATATAGGTTTAGTATTCAAATATTTAACTTTTAAATTAATGTATAATAAAAAATTGTTAAAAATTCAAATATAACGTAAATTTACTTTATAAATCAATATTTTTATATAATCCAAAAGAGGGGGGAAAATAAGAAAAAATATTAAATCAGGTCTTTTTTTTTAATATCAAAATTTGGATATCAGTTGGATTTGAATATGATATTGACTAACAAAAATTCTATTTGATGTTGGGTCGGATTCGAATTCAGATATGATTGATTCGATCCAAATTCAAAATGTTGACAGTCCTAACCAAAATTATTGGGTGAGCAATCCTACGTATGTTTCTTTCGTCTTTTTTTTTTTTAAATATAAATTTCTCTATAGTATTTTTTCAGTAAAAATCAAAAACAAAAATAATTTTTTTTATTTTTTTCAAAATACTCATAATATAAATATATATATATATATATAAAATAATCAAATACCCTTCTCTTACCATTCCCCAAATAATCATTGGATATGTATATATACATATATATCATCCCATATTACAAAATACATATGTAATAACAATATAAAATTATATCTTCATCTCTCCAAAATAAATCAAATATACTATTTTAATCAAAACCTGTCTCTAATTAATCTCTAAAATAAAAATGACATTCTCCAAAATATTTTTCCAAAATATTCAAAAAACCAAACATTTCCCAAATCATTCTGCTATAAGTTAATGATCATGCTGCGTTAAATAATTAAGAAAATGATTTACTTCAAGCAATTGTATAAGTGCATTGTCCTTATTGTAGTGAAAATGAAATTCCTTGGTTCATCTTAATGATGCTTCCTTGTTTTCATTTTTCATTTTCCTTAATAAAACAATCCACATTTCATTGTATTAATATCAATTAACAATAAATCTACAATCAACTGATATAATAGTACCTCAACTAAATATATTTTGACGAGAAAATATCAATAAGATAAAAAGATATAGAGAAAAAGTCTCGAGACAAAATATCATTTGATCAGAAAATAATCTAATATCAATGTTACAAACTTTTAGAATCTTTGCAATTTTTGTAAATTTTAAGGATGTTTATACGTTAATTTACTGCAGAGAATATTACATAACCAAAATAGTTTTGTAGTTCGAATGAATGTGACAAGAATTTAATTTTGAAGTATTTTATAAAATCAAATGAGTTTCATTGTATCCTCAAATTGGCTAGAATGTCGGCAAACTTTAATATATATATATATATATATTTAAAAATGCAAATTTTTTATCAATTAAAAGGCATGCTTAAAATCAAAATAATATCAAACTTTTCAAATATTGAGAGAATAAAGAGAGGAGGCAAACACCCAAGTGAGGAAATGGGGTTGGTAGACATCCCATAATGTGTGATAGTCATGGCCCAAAGAATCCAACAACCTAAGTGTGATTCCACTTCCCATTTGGTTGGGGATTCTTTAATTCCCTCCTAAGTTGTGTGTATGAATTACTTGTTCCAACACATATATACATACAAGTAATAGTGTCTTATTCTATGTCATATTCATTCCCTTCATTTTTCAGGGGGTCTAGCTAGGGAATCCTTGCCCAGCATCACTTACTTGAAATTCCCCATTGATATGGGTGACGTGTTCTTTTCATTGGGATTTTGTGAAAATCACAAGACTTAATTAAATTTGGATGGATTAAAATGACTAAGGTAATGTTTGGTTATAAATAGTATGTTTTGTATTATGTGTTTTGAGATAATGAGTTTTGGGAGTGGAATTGGGTAATGTGATGAATGTTTGTTTATGTTTTGGGAATAGTTAGAAAATTATTTTGGAGAGTTTTGATATGCTTGTTTATGTTTTGGGAAGAAACAATTTTTGCTGTAGCGGTCAAATCAATATTTTTTTTATTGAATTTTTGGGTGAAAATGAAATTGAATAATTTTTTTTATAGTAAACATAATAATAATATATTTATATATGATATGTATATGATATATATGTATATATGGGAAAATTTTGGGGATATTTGAGGATAGAAGAGGGTGTTTTGGAAATTTTAATTTGTCATTTTGAAGGAAATATATATATATATATATTTGGTTATATTTTGTTTTGCCAAAATGTAACCAAACATAGCCTAAGTTTTTGTGGTATGTGGTGTATTTGGAATTTTTTTTTTATTTATTCCCACATATATACACATATGAGGTTATTTCAGTTTAAACTCCAAATTTCATACATATAAGTGTGAGAGATATGTCACTCGATCAATTGATCAATGCTAATTATAGTCAGATTTTTGTCGTTGTGGTGTATTTGAATTTTTTTTTTTATTTCACGCATATACACATTTGGAATGTTCAGATCTAAATTTTGAATTTTATATATACAGATGTGAGGATGAAAGTACTTAATTAATTGATCGATACTAATTGTCCAATTTTCGCTCATATTTTTTCTTTTATAAATGTGCCTTTGAAGCCAAAGGTGCCAGCATGTGTTTGTGATTTGTGAAGGCAAAGGTGAAGTTCGGCGAAGTGTTTTGAGAGTTGAACTCATGCTATGTTGATCATTCATACTCCCCTCTGCTTAATTTGGACATCGTATTCAATGAATAAATGAAGTTTTAAATGACCTATCAAAAAAAAAAATTGAATATTTTTATTATTTTATCTTAAAAATAGTAGTTGTGGTCATTACATTAAATGAGATAATACTTCTAGAAAAAAATTATTATCTTAATAAATGAGATTTTATAAGTAGGCGCCAGGAGGAAAAAAAAAAAAAAAGGAAATACGAATAACTTATTTGGGTTAGAGAAAGTATTATTAAATAAATAGAAAATTATAGTTTTTTTATGATCAAAACCGCCTCAAGAACTATGTAGATGTGGTCTGGCATAGTGTCTGAAAGATATCTTATGAGATATTCCTAAGATATCTAATGAAATTTTAGAAAGTAGACTTTGTAAGTTCTAAAAGCAAGTATTAAAATATTATAAGCTCCTTATAATATTAGAAGATAACAATAAGAAGATTCTACTACGTTTCTATTACCTTAACAATTTTTTTTTAATTTAATTAATCCCATAAATTAAGAAATTATCATTGTTCAACATCTTATAAATTCCACAATCTTATTTTATTCACTTAAAAAATTTATTTTTAAAATAAAATTTAGCATCTTATAAAATGTCAAGTAATAAGGGTGCCAGCACTATTTGTAGTCAAGACGAAACACATTGCCAAACTCGCCTTAAAATATCGGACTTTACAGTTCAAGAGAAAAGATAACAATTGCTGATCAATCAATCGAATAACATCATTCTTATAGTTCATTATTTCTAGACTGTAATTTTATTTTTTTCCTACTCATATTTTCAAAATCATTGCTTTATGTATACAAAAATATTATACCACGCGGACTAATTATCTTACAAATTCTCCATATTTGGCTATTTCACGCAACTCAAATTCTTTGAGTGAACCTTTAACTACCATTATCATTCTATGAGTATATGGTGCCTAATAAATATTCCAGAATTTTCCTTTATCATGGTATCTCTAATCTGGCTTTGAGATCAATTCCCATGAAATCATATTCTTGTTGGACAATAGACTTTGGATAAAAAGAGGAAATAAAAAGTTAACAAGGACAAAAACAGGCATATCAGTTGACTTTTTAAACTTAGGCAAAGGATACAAACAGCCTAATCAATAGAAATTGAACATGTAATCGAGTCTCGTTCTCGTTACAAAGAAAAAAATAAGTTAGTAACAAAATAACAAGTGACAATATAGAGTTGTCACTAATTATATATATATTAGGTGATAAAAATTTTTATTTTGTCACCTTAATAATTTTTATAAATTAAATAATGACAATAATAGTATTTAAATTGTCACAATCGACAATTAATGATACCTCTCTGGTTGACAATTTAGTGATAAAAAAAAACTTATCAGAAATTATAGTGGCAATTTTTATTATCACTAGATGTCGACCAATGAGCCATATTGTGAAAAAAACAAAAGTTATTTTTACCTAAAAGTATCAGTAATAACAAAATAAAAGCTATTGTCATTTAATATATATTATTAATAATAATTTTTATATTATCACTTATTATTTTGTCACTAGTATAATATTTTTTTGTAATATGTAAGCTAGAATTTTTTTAGTATGGTATGAGAATGGAGAGTGATAAGGTATTTTTCACCGATCCAGTAATTTTATTAATAAGTTTTGAAGCCTCAAAAGGAAAGCGAGATTGCAACTTAATTCTAAGGTCTAAACATGTCGACCCTAGGAGGAAGAATACTAGTGATCTAACAGAAAGTCTCTCCTCATTGAATACATGTGGGTATTTAGAGGGGTTGGAAAAATTACTACTTCTCTACATTTTACACGTCCTTCTTTCGATTTATGCCATGCGTCCTCTTGATCTACGGTTGCACATTTAGGTTGTACATCGTTACTTCGTCCTCAAGTACTACTTTTGGGGGTGATAGAATTGACTTTAGATTCGTGGTCGTACTTCTCGCCTAATCATGAAGATCGAATCGCTAATCGAGGTATTAAGAAGAATTACCTATTACCTCACATCAGACAGATGAACTAGCTAGTGGAGTTCCAAGAATAATTTATATTCTGCTAGGAAAGGAATTAATAGGTGAAGTTTATTTTCAAGAATTTCAATGTGTCTTTCTACATGGGAATTCGATTCATGGGGAATTCTTTGTATAAGAAGATACACTTATGTCCAAGTGTCCCTTGATCCATTGTTAATATTAATTATTGATTTAATTGTTAAATATTCATCCCATATATTAATTATACACCCGTTAGGTGAGTTCTTTTTAGTGGATCGATATTATATATATATATATATATATTAGTTAGCAATGAATTTTTAATGACTAATCAATTAATATTAAATTAGACAATATATTTTTATTATATATATACATGTATATATAGGAAAATAGAACTCAAAAGTGAGACCTCTAAGCTATAGAATCATGGAACTTTATTTTGACAATAATTAATTTGATAAGGGTAAAAATTGTATATAATTGGATTAGAATGGAATATGGGTGAATAAACCTGTGTGGTTGAATAAATGAGCTCCACAGAGACTTAGGTTGAGTCCTGCAACCACAAGCAAACATCAGGCTAGTCGAGGTGCCCTCGACTATGGCAATCCGACGCTCAAGTCAATATGAAAATGGCCAGATAAGATGAGCAGTAGAGTGAGGGCTTTTAGATATAGAATGTCATACCTTTAAAGAGGTTGGAAAAGGGGTATTTATAGCTTTCCCTGGGTGAGGAATTTGTCTGAGATGCCCTTACCATGTAGAAAGGGCTCTTGTCCTTGCATGAGGGGCTTTAGGTCATCTTTCATTCCTGTACTATTGCAGGTGGCTTCATCTCTAACTTTCATGGACAGAATAGTATACTAGAGGCGCGCCCCCTGTCTAGTGCGGCAATATGGGCAGTACTGGGGTGGCACGCGCCATTAATACGGAGGTATGCCGCCTGTTAGGGCATTTAGTGCGGTTGAGAGGGGATTCTACAGTGAGTCGACCTCATTAGTTGACATATAGATCAACCTCAATGTCGGCTCTAGGTGAGGTTGATGACCATTGGAAGTGGCGGTCGAACACTCTAGTCAGAAGAGTCGAGCGTCTGTGTTCAGCTCGTGGCCTGATCAAATGACATCAATGTTGCTTATTGTGCCATCGAAAAAAGGTATGAGAGGACGATCAAGGTCAACAATGTGACTGGGCTCTGGGGATGAGATGTTCCTGACAGTGTACTCTTAGGTCGATAGTCTTTAGGCTAGGCCTATTGGATCATCCCATATCATTAGTCCCCCTCACTTCCGAATTCTAAACGAGATGGTCGACGAGAAGGATTAGGGAGTAGTTTGGTTCAAAGATATAAGGACCAGTTGATGATGGTTTTAAAAATCGACCTGGGTTTAGCGCATTTAATGCGCCTATTACATCCTGCCATGTGGAGCGTCAAACGACGGTTACGCCATCATCGTCGTAGTGGAATACTTTACTAAGTAGGTTGAGGTAGAAACAGTTTCGAAAATAACTGATGCGACCATTAAGAGATTTATTTGGAAGAACATCATCTGTCGTTTTGGTTTGCCTAAAGTTCTGATCTCAGACAATGGAACCCAATTTGAAAGCAAGAACACAAGAAATTGGTGCGGGGCCCTGGGGATCTACCAACACTTTACTTTAGTCAGAAACCCATAGGCTAACAGTCAGATAGAGGTCATGAACAGAACTATTATCGACCATCTCAAAGCTCGACTAGGAAGAACATGAGCAAGTTGGGCGGATGACCTCCCCGGGGTGCTGTGGGCATATAGAATAACCCCTTGAACAACCACGGGTCACAGCCCTTACAGTTTGGTCCACGGCTCAAAGGCAGTCATCCCAGCCGAGCTGATAGAATACACGGCCCAAGTGATCTATTATAACCCATTCAGAAATGTGCCCGTACGTGGATGCCTATAAATAGGCGTGGTTAAAGTCTTCATTTTTACTTTTACCGCTCTGCATCTAGTCGAACTCTGAGCTAACTGCTTTTCTTGTGATTATTTTGTGCCTTAGACTTTATCGGGGTCGTGTAAGTCTTTTCCTCAATTTTGTTTGAGTATCTCCATTGTTTAAGAAATACAACGCTTATATGATTTTGAGGTAGTCAGGGGGGATAGTAAGGCCACTCATTTTGATCGGGGAGGAGAATCGACCAATGAGTTGAGCAGCTCTTCGAGCGATAGCTTGAGCTCCAGCAGCTCGAGTAACGATTATGCTGCTAGAAGGGGTGGTGCTGGGCCGAGTCATGCTCCAAGTCACGTGGTCCCTACCACTATAGTAAGATAGTGTCTAAGATAACTCCTGTCGATCTGGCATGTATTAGGCACGTGTACCATGTCCTCGCAGAGTATGAGCTCATAGTGCCTGGACCTACTGATAGAATGCATCGACCTTCAATCGGATGTATAACCGTGTTCGAGGAGGCTTTTTGATATGGGCTTAGGTTCCCCTTAAGTGGACTTATAGTCGAGCTGCTAAGGGGTTTAGAGGTATGTATAACCCAGCTGCTGCCTAATTACCTCTCTCAATATATAATTTTGTTGTCTCAATGCACATATTCGACCAGCCGTCCTTTTTCGCAAATTTTTCCAACCTATTTCACCTCCCCATGTCCCAGAAGTCAAGTAGTACCAACGAGTCGGGTTTTTATTACCTTACTATTCGACCCCACAAAAAATTTCTTGTCACCCCATCCTCCTCCTACATCTAGGAGTGGAAAAAATATTACCTATATGTTCGAGTGGCTGGGGGCTTCAATATTCCGAGGAGGTGGTGGATGAGGCATGTCGAGATGCCGGGCAATTTAACTCCTACCTGGCCTAATACATTCATCCAAGATTTGGTCGAGTTTGGTCAAGTGGAGGCCTCGGTGTTTATCGAGGAAAGGAGTTTGGTGTTAGTTGGTTTATCGCCAGCTCAGCTAGACTTACTAGCAGATGCTTGACTAGATAACTAATGCTATCGATTCTTGGTTAGTTTGCTTATTTGCATTCATCTTTCTATTCGATTTTGATCTTTATTATTTGTTTTGTTAGCAGATCAAGAGGAGACAATGAAACATACGCGAGTAAAAGCTTTAGCTAGGGCCTAGAGGAACGAGTAACGTCATCAAGCTGCAGTGGCTCGATGAGACGTGGCTTTGGTCGCGGTGGCACAACCCGAGGTGATAACTCCGTTGCCATCACCTACTTCGTCGCTCGCTCGGTCTGTGGCGACCACCAGGAGTAGCTCTTTTGGTTGAGGTAAAAGGCCAATGGTTGAGTAGGCCGGACCTGCTCTGAAAAGAACTACAACCGAGAAGAGCAAAGGAAAAGATGTGGGGTTGGGCCCGCATTTGGGGTATGATCCGTTAGGGCGGGGAGGGGTCGATGTGCCGTTCCATTTATCCAAGCTGCAGTCGCCCCGATTCGGGACGGAGTCAGGTATGGGTGTGCACAACTTGTACTCGATGGTATTGGCAGGGTCGACCAAGGCCGCCCATATAAAGGTGATGATGGTCGGGCTGTTTGCATTTGACTAAAAGAAGTTCATGGACCTGAGCCAAGACGCTACACTTAGAGCTCTGGCTTATCACTCGAATATGGTAAAGATCTGGTTGATAAGCATATCTTGTCGAATGATATTTGCTGGTCGAACATTGTTTGCTCATCAATAATTTTTATTTTTTCAGGTGAGCCAGTTAGGCTATCATTTTTATAGAAGGTCAGAGTTGGCTCTGGCCCACTGGGAGCACTTGCAGGAAGGCAGAGATTTGGAGATGCTGAGAGCTCAACTTGAGTCTTCCTAGATGAGAGTCGAACAGCTAGCAAAGGAGGTCGAGGACGTGTCAATTCGTGCGAGTTGGGTGGGTTCGAGTTGGATTGAGGTAAGGGTATAACATAAAAATACCAAACCCAAACCCAAACCCAACCCAACCCGATATTAAACCTAAAAGACTCAACCCTAACCCAGTCCACAAAATTTCATGTCAGGTTTGGGTTGACCTGATTTTTAGTCAGGTCACCCAACAACCTGACAAACCTAAACCAATCCAACCCAACCTGATCTATTTATTTTATTTTTCATATTTATAAGTTCCAATATCATAATTGAGTAGAAATTTAATCTACAATAAAATCTAAAATTTGGCATAATAATTAAGGTATAAGAAACACAATAACTTGTCATGTACATGAGTTCTCCGAATACAAAAAAAATAACAAACCATTGTTCAATTAACAATTTTGATGACAACCATCAAATGATCAAAATGCATAATTAACTACAAAATAGTGGAAATTAAAGTTGAAAGACAAAAACAGATCGAATTCAATCGTCTTTAAATTAGAAGAATGGAAGTGTTATTACTTATTTGTTCATAATGTTATTGTAATTTGTAAATTTGTAAATTGTAATTGAATTTTCAAATTTTAGATTTTTGGATATATATATTATTTATATTTTATTTTAATTAGTTAAAATTTTCAGGTGGGTTGGGTTGGGTCAGGTTTATTGGGTTATTGAATCACCCACTTATTTCTTTCAGGTTACACGGATTGACCCGAAAACAACCCAACTTTTTTTTTCTCTGGTCATTTTGGGTCTGACCTAATTTGATCTAAACCCAAAAACCCCAAACCCAAACCTAATTTTTTTTTTCATGCGGGTCATTATCGTGTCATCGGGTTGGGTTTGATTTTGACACCCTTAGTCGAGGAGCTCAACAGCCAGCTTGAAATGAAGGATAGTCAACTGGTCACCGCTATCACTGAAAAGACAAGGATGGATGAGCTGTTGAATCAGGCCAGAGTAGATGGACAACATGGCTATGACTCTGGTCGGACAGCTGGGAATAATGCGGTGATTTAGGAAGCTCGAGCTGAATTTTATAGGAAGCTGCCTCCAATGTGGTGAGAGGCCGTGCAACAGTTTATGTTGTGCTCGGCATTTTAGGATGCAAATTTTGTCTTTTCTTTGGATGACGCCAATAGCGCGTTCGATAAAGCGATCAAATAGCTAGAGTATTTGGGCTATACTTTTTGAACAAAGAATAAAGATTGCATCATCCCCATCCTGGACGAGCAGCTGCAGATGTATCCCAACCCTGATGAGGCCAATGCTGAAGAGGGAGCTGCAGAGGCTCCCCCAGTTGAGCCTCTGACTAAGGCGCAGAGAAAAGCAGTAGAGGTAGCGAAGAAGCTGGTTGAGGTGGCAAAGGAGTTTGCGTTTGCGAACGACTTTGCGTTCGAGATTTGGGACAGCATGGTCGACACCATTGAGTATCTTCCGCCATTTTGGAGTAATTTCTTGGTCAATGAGGTGCCCTTCTCGGTCAACCACTGGTGCTGTTCCACCTGCTATAGTAGTGCCCAAGCAGGAAGCAAACAGCCTTGTGGTAGTTCTTATCCCCTCGAGCGGTGAACTCGAATAGGCAATTGAAGAGGGTACTCGAGGTGTGCATACTGAAGGGGCGGAGTCGAGCAATCGCTAAACTCCTAGCCGTTTATGTTTGATCACCCTGTGTGGCGTTGTCCTACCCATCATCATTTCATTTTTCATTTCGTTGTTGTTTGTTTTTTATTTTTATATTTTGAAGATTGTAATAATTTTTTTTGAATGAAACGAAATGTTGCTCTTTGCTTGTTGATGTGACTAATCTTTACTTTGCTTTTAACGCTTTGGTTTCTGTCGAATTTTAATTGTTGATGAATAAATAATTCAATCTAATGCAATGTAACCCTAAAAAATAATGGAATTAATCCAAGATACTCGTCGACTCTTGGTGTTGATTTTGCGCTCTTATTACGCTAGAATGAACGCCTTTGTTGAACGAATCCTATTGACTTAATGTATCACACTAAGTTGAATTCGACTATAGGGTCGCATTTTTAGTTTTGATTTTGGGCTATAAATCTTTGATTTGGCGGGTTGAAGCCTGCTTGGTCGACTATAAATAATCAACTCGTTTATTGACCTTGGCTGAAAAGGCTAAGAAACCTTAACTTGGAGGCTCGAAGCCTCCTTAGTCAACTTCGGGGTCGACCATAAACGATCAATTTGTTTATTGATGTTGGCTAAAAAACCTTAATTTAGCGGCTCGAAGCCTCTTTGGTCAACTTCGGGATCGACTATAAACGATCAACTCGTTTGTTGATTTTGGCTGGAAAGCCTTAACTTGGCAGCTCAAAGCCTCCTTGGTTGACTTTTTTGTTCTCGAGGTGGTTGAGGTCAGCTTCAATGAAGAAGATTGGCTCTGCGTTAGTTAAGAGCTAGAAAGTCGTTTCGATTAGGGTTGATTTGGTCTATTCCAGTCATCATTGGATCTGTCTTCTAGCAGACTTCAAGTCCCCCCCAGTGGGACCTCCAGTAATCATGCCAATAACTCCTCGAATGGGTGGGTGGGGATCCTTGGCAGGGTTTTTTCCTTTATCCTCCTTTTTCGGGCTAACCAACCTTTCTCAATGGGGAGTCCGGTTGGTTTTGCCCCCTTCTTGCCTAGCATACTCTTCGATATATTTTTTGAGATAGCCTTGTCAAATCAGCCTCTCAATCTCATTGTGCAAGTTGAAACAGTTTTTTGTATCATGGCCCTTTTATTTGTGAAAATGGCAGTACTTCTCGGATTTTCTCATGGCCTTCGTCTTGGTCAGTTTCCTGGGCTTTTTCAGGAGGTTGTCATGCTGGATGGCGAACAACACCTCTTTCCTCAGGAAATTTAGTGAGGTATAATCATTGAAGTACTTAATGGGAGATCGACGACCTTTCCTATGCTAACGATCATCTTTCTTCTTGTTTTTCTTCTTGTTGACCATAGGGTTGCCATATTTAAGCCTGTTCATGTCCTCATGGGTCATATGTATTTCTGTAAGGTCGAGCAGCTCCTCCATCGATCGGGGCCACTCATGCACCAATGCGTTGACACATTCGTTGTGTTTATGGCTCGAGAAAAGTACGTCGATTAGGAACTCAATCCGGGGGCTATCAATCTTCAGTACTTTCATATTAAACCTGGTGAAGAAGTAGCGAAAGGATTCCCCCTTATTCTGTTTCACTGTATGCATGTGGGTATCAGAAAGCTTTGCCTTTCTCCGACTGGCAAACTAGTGCAGAAATTTATCACACAATTGGTCCTATGAATACATTGACACCGGGTCAAGCTTAACAAACCAGTCGAGCGCAATCCCTTGAAAGGTAGTCACCAACATCTTAGCATGGATGTAGTCATTATGCCCATGCAGTTGCATCATGTGCTCGAATTGCATCAAATGTTCGTTTGGGTCCGATGAGTCGACATATCGAGGCAGACTGGTCGAGACTTTAGCGTCTATAGCGATGTGCTTGTCGATGATCTCTTGGATGAACAGTGACTCCCTTTCTCGATAAAACCTCTGTAGCCCCTCAGGGTGGTGGTTTCTCTCAGTGTTTCTACTTGAAATATCCTCTAGACGCTTGTTCAGCTGCTGGACTTGATGAGATACCTCCTCCCACTCTTCTTATCGGCTTGAGATGCATTTCTATACAGCCGGGGTCTCGAGCGCTTGATCTTATTGCGCTGATGGGCACGAATGGGTTGAGCGCCATGATCAACTGAATCTGCCACTTCCTCGTGGGGGATGGGTCGGGCCATTTCCCTAGGAAAATGTCCTGGATTGGTTTCACGTCTCGATGGGGTCGTCTGGACTCTAGTCGACCATGATTCTCTCCAGCCAATCTCTCTTCAAGGGGCGCTGGTTGCCGGGTAACACTGGTTGTCGATTTTGGTTGGACGGCATGTTGATTCAGGGCAGCAGAGAGCTGAGCAAAAATTTAGGTAGATATCTGCCCGTTGATGAGCTGCATTAATTGGGGCATGGTCAGGGTGACCACCTATTCTGGTTGGGTACTCGGTCTTGGCACGCCAGGTTCTTGTTGAGGCTGAGGATGAGGAGTGGTAGACCTCATATTCTCTTTTCTTTTTGAAGTGGCTCACCTGGTGTTAACTATTTTTCAATTGCAGACTCAAAATTTCCCACAGACAGTGCTAAATGATGAGGGTAAAAATTATATATAACTGGATTAGCACAAAATCTGGGTGAATCGACCTGTTTGATCGAATAAATGAGCTCCACAGGGACTTGGGCCGAGTTTTGCAACCACGAGCAAACGTCAGGCTAGTCGAGGTGCCCTCGGCTATGGCAATCCGACACTCAAGTCAGTATGAAAATGACTAGATAAGATGAGCAACAGAGTGAGGGCTTTTTAATATAGAATGTCATAGCTTTAGAGAGGTTGGAAATGGGGTATTTATAGCCTTCCCCGGGTGAGGGATTTGTCTGAGATGCCCTTAGCATGCAGAAAAGGCTTTTGTCCTTGCATGAGGGGTTTTAGGTCATCTTTCATTCCTGTACTATTCTAGGTGGCTTCATCTCTAGCTTTCATAGATAGAATAGTACACTGGAGGCGCGCTCCCTACCGGCGTGGTAGTATAAGCAGTACTGGGATAGCATACACCATTAATACGGAAGTTGCCGCCTGTCAGGGCATTTAATGCGGCTGAGAAGGGATTATGTAGTGAGTTGACCTCACTAGTCAACATACAGATTGACCTCAGTGTCGGCTCTGGGTGAGGTTGACAACCGGTGGAAGTAGTAGTTGAACATTCTGGTTAGAAGAGTCGAGCGTATGCGTTCAGCTCACGGCTTGGTCGAATGACATCAATGTTGCTTGGTGTGCCGTGGGAAAAAGGGGTGAAAGGTCGATCAAGGTCAACAACGTGACTGGGCTTTGTGGATGAGATGGGTCTGATGGTGTACTCTTAGGTCAATAGTTTTTGAGCTGGGCCTATTGGGTCATCCCATATCACAATTTGTAAATATACTGTATATAAATATATATATATATATAGTTTATCTTAAACAAACACAAAATTAATTAGTATTTTTAACCTAAATCTCGAAGATAATAAAACTCAATAAAAAAATATCTTTATATATAACGAAACACATTGATGCACTAAATTTGAATTCTAAAATCCATTTGAGAATCATATTTCAACTCAAGTATTTAATATAGAATTTTACAAAATAAATTTTCTAGACAAATGCATTTTCGAATTAAAAAACCACAATATTTACTTTATAAAGACATATGCATCCTTAGATATGAAGGTTCGACTGCTCTGAGGTTGTGCTCTATTGGCACACATTTAGTAAGAGATTTTATCCTCGAAAGGCACCTTAATAAAAAAAGATGGGGATTATATAACCTATAAACTACTCTATAACTCTCAACTCCTTTAATTTGAGATGAACTAAGTATTATAGCATCTACAAAATATTCGAGTGTTAACATCTTGACGAAGGATTCTTCTTCATGTGGTAAAATATGAAAGCTCAAAAGATTACATTATTTTGGACTTGTAATGGTTCAAACTGACCAAAAATATATTACCTTTTAATTTTGTATTAAATACACTAATATTTTTGTTTTTTTATCTGAACTAATTGTGTGGAAGAATCATTTCTCAATTTTTCTTTATGATGTTCTCGCTCTTGATTTGAAATAAAAATTTATTTTTTTAATGTTAAAAAAATACACTAAAATCGAACTGAATGGCCACACAAAAACAATATTTCCATAATTGTAGATGCAGTATCTCAAATTGTAGACACTATCAACCACTCCCTAACATAAATTTTACCATATGGGCAAACATGAATTAGGTAACAAGAAGATCTTATTAAATTATATTCCAATTAAGTATCATCATTCAGTTTCCAAATCCCACACAAATTCTCTTTCCTTTCCCTCCTCGGAATTGGAGCACTCTCTCTCCCTATATATACACACCTTCTTCACACCACAAGCGGCAAGCCCACCATTGGAGATTCTCTCTGAACCTTCTTTCCCTCTATACCCCACCCTCAATGGCGCTCCGGAGAACTCTCTCAAAGCGCCTCTTCAGTGCCACTAACCGAGATTCTTCATTTCCGATCATCTTCACTCTTGAAAACTCACCCATTCCTCCGCCGTCTAAGGCGGCGAAACAACACTTCCGCCCCGAGTTTTTCACTTCCCCTGACTCCGCCACCCCCGGCTTCTTCCGCCGCTTCCTCCAGCGCCGCGCCATCAACAACCACTCCAACTCCATCCCCCTCCCCTCCTTCCTCACGCATAGTGTCAGGGGAAATCTTAGAGAGAAGATCAAGTCTCTGAACGCTTTCGGAAACCATCCACTCCGCCTCGAAGGACTGAGTCCGCCTCTTCAGTCTCCGCCGTCAGTGGCGGAGGAACGGTTTGGCGTGAGTGTGGCGGATGCGAAGAAGGTTCTGCGGTTTGTACAGTTGGAGAAAGTTAGAGAAAGTGTGAGGAATATTCCGGCGAGTACGATTCAGTACGGTGAGTTCGTACGGATCTGCAGCGACGCATGCGGGAATAGAGACGAAGGCTTGGAATTTGCCAAGGCGTTGGATCAATCAGCAGACGTCATCGTTTTAGGTGGTGTCGTTTTCCTCCATCCAGATCAGGTAATTTATATTCTAATCATTAATTAATACATTACATCTATAAATTCTGAATTATTATCTTAATTCAACCTAGAATCTCACGATATTTCAATTATTACACAAATATTTTAATTTATATATTACAAATTGTTATATTAACTCAACCTATAACAGTAATATCAGTAATAATATTTATTGCAGTATAGTTTTAAATTCACGCCCCCACACATATAATTTTTTTTTCAAGAATATTGATGGATTTAATTTGAGTTTTATATTTCATTATTCTCTCAACAACTAAAACATGACTCCAGAAAACATGGCAGCATGTTTTTTATTTCTCAATTTCCTCATTTGTTCTGTTCCTAAAATTGTGCTAACCAGAAAACGTGAATTTGCATAAATGCTGTCCATCAGGTGAGGACAACGATGTACTACACTACTACTACTTGGCAATATAAAGTATCATTTTTAATTAAAATCATAAAAAAAAGAGCTCATAAGTTAACCATACACAATTATGATGCGTGATCAACTTTGTTTGCTTTAAAAAACATAAGTTAGAAAGTAATTCTTTCTCTTTTTTGATCGATGAATGACCCTATTTATAGATGAAGGGACATAAGCCCGTTAGAATTACGAACTCATTAGGGTTTTTAGATTGATTCAATGTGTGATCATCTCTAATATTAGAATGTCCCACATTCATATCATAATTTACCAATTTAGTCTTTGTCGCATCAGATTAAAATATTACGGTCTTGAATTGATTTGCAGGTGGCCAAATCAATGGAGAAACTAATTTCCGACTCCATAGCTATGCCCAAGGACCCAAGAAGAGAAGAGCTGGCCCATCTTGAAAATCAAAAGGCCATGATAGACCAAAAGGCCCAATTCCTAGTCCGTGGAGAACTCTGCTGTGGGCTGGGCTTTTTGGTACTCCAAACATTGGGCTTCATGAGGCTAACCTTTTGGGAGCTGAGCTGGGATGTGATGGAGCCTATTTGCTTCTTTGTGACCTCAATCCACTGTCTATTGGCTTATGCTTTCTTTTTGAGGACTTCGAAAGAGCCCTCGTTTGAAGGCTTTTTCCAGCGGAGGTTCAAAGTTAAGCAAAAGAAGCTAATGAAAGCTCATGATTTTGACCTCGAGAGGTACAATAAGCTCTGTGAAATTTTTTTCCCAAGTATTGTGAGGAAAAAAATGGTTCAATTTTAGGTTGAGTTGTGTAAATGTTGCTTGGCGTAAAATGGATAGTTTTCGCATGTAAAGATTGATATACGTTTTTTAGTCTTTCTTTTTTAGAGTTGTATAGATATATACATTTATCGAAATGATCATGGGTTTGATCCGAACAAAATATAAGTCAATTTGCAATAATTATTTGATCTTGCTTTTTGATGGTATGGGATTCATTTTTTATATGAGTTTGAAAATATTCTTTTAGTTGAATAAGCGAATTTTGAAATCAAATACGAATTAAGACTGTTGGTTATTTCTCAATATAAACTCTCAAATATTTAAATCTGTTAAAGAAAGATAACGTAAACAACTTACAAGTAAAATACAGTAAAAAGGGATTGCAAAATACAGATACATATCTAAAAAGTATGATAATAAGAGTATTTATAAGTAATACTACTTAACACGTTTACGTAGTTAATGTGATTTCATCGATGGCGACAACCAATTTCAAAGATTGATGAATACCTTTAAATGGGCCATGGTGATTAGATACAATCAACCCAATTTTCAGAGAACGTGAATTCAAAAATAATTTTAAAATATATTAATTTTCAACGATTAATTCCTCTGTCACCATATCAACCTTAGAACCAAAAATAAGTATATTTGTAACAATAATCTGACCTGATAAAAACTTTCATTGCCGAAGGAACAATTTTTAGAGCTAGCTTTATTTTATTTCCTTTACCATGCTCATCATACTCAATAGTTTAGTAATAATTGTGTAACTTTGGTGTGGGAGTAATACTAATTCTAAACTTAAGTGTCAATTCCACTTGATGTACAATACCAATTCACATGTGTGTGTGTGTGCACTACAGTGAGGCGCGTACCCAGCCTAAACCAAACCGCTGGAGACCACAATGGCTATCATGCTTTCAGACAGATAAAAGGGGCCCCATGCTTTTGGTTTGGAATGGAAAGGGGGCCCTGAAAATGTCTTCACCAGGACAGTTTATGATCCAACAATCCATTACATTATGCTACAATTATATATACATACAACTATTACAAAAGCAAACAGATACCCATATTTCTAATCCAATTTCAAACCCAAATCCTTAGGGAGTGATTGGTTATGTTTCCCCAAAACATTATTTTGGGAAAACATAACATAATAGATCCTTATTTTTCTTTTAAAATATACATTTTTCAATATATCAATATATATATATATACACATTATATATATTTTATTATTATTCTAACATTGAAAAAATAATTCAATTCTATTTTCACACCATAAACCCAACAAAAAAGTATCAATTTGAACGCTATAGTAAAAAATGTATTCTTCAAAACATAAACAAACATACCAAAAAATAACTTTCACATTCTTCATTCTCCCAAAATATATAATAAAATCACACAAGAAAACATAACCTCCCTTAATTTTAGATTCTTGGTCTTATCAATTAAAGATCACCTAATTGACTTTTATGTCTGAAATTCAGGTCCAAAATGTTAGTATATGAAAATTTCAAAAATTGAAGATCTGTATAGACTTTTGATACAAGTGATTCTGGTGCCCAACTACTTCATTATTGAGTAGTGGTAATTATTGAGTGGCAACATATGCTAGTACAGTTTCATGACCCGGCTCGGAATGGATATCCCTTAAAACTCACCTCATTGTTCATAAAATTTGTCATACCCCAATTTTAAAGAACAAACCAACTTCTCCTATTCATATTGGGATTTATTTTCCTAAATAATTTCATGAATCCCATCTATATGTATTTAAATAAATTATATACCCTTATGTATGATTCAATATTTTATAACTTAAGTGAATATATATATATATATGTTTAATTAAATAATACGATTCCATGGACTTTTGTCATATTGTCTGGCAGTTGTCACATTTTCCTAAAATTTGGTTTCCTAAGAATGATTATAGAAAAATCATCTTCTTGTTTATTTTAATGCACATGTCAAATATTTATAAAGTGAAATAAGAGATAAAACAAAAATTAAAATAGAGGATACAAACTGTAAATGTTGTGTCAATATTAGTATCATATCTTGAATGGGACGTCCATGTAAGTATCAATATTTACTATATGTTTTTCTTCTTCTGATCGAAATAGAAAATTTGTTACCAAAATTGCTCATATTGAATTCATATATCTTACTCAATTCCTCAATAGAAATTATTAGAATTTTTCCTATTTCTGTTGAATAGATGTGCCTCTTACTTTATTTTTTCATAGAATCAGGAATGAAGTGGACGCTTCCAACCTTATATTGTTGGAAATATGAAAAAAAATATAGTACAAATATACACCAATAATGAATCATTAGCCATTGCTCCCTTTGAGCCCCCGCTTGGTTTTTTTTTCCAGTCAATTAGAAAAAAATTCCTAAACCTATTTTCACTTTAGTGTTCAGTCCCCATTTGAATTTTTACACACTAAACTCCCTACTTTTTCACAAAACTTAGAAATCACTCCCTATATCTTTTAGAAAGACACATATATCCTTGTAACTAGAGAAAACAACAAAAATACCTAAGAAATGCGTTTTTCTCTTCAAGAAGAATGCTTTCATATTTTTTTTCCTGAAATCGACGACTTCCCCAAGCGACCAAACAAAAGGGCACGAAATCGTTCCTCTGCCATTGACGGGATAAGAAGAAGAGAAAAAAAAAAAGAAAAAAAAAACCACCAAAATTTTTGCCATTTTTTCTGTGACAATGGGAGGAGAAACAGCGGCAACAAGAAGCGAAATACAAAAAGAAGTGATCGAAAGAAACAAATATATGTTTTCTGCATTTACAGTTTTAAATGTCTGTGATATTTTAGAAGCAAATGTAGTATAAATATTCAAGCTTGCAGTACACATTAAGCAAAAGTGTAGTATATAATCTGTGTAACTGCAGTACATTTTAAAAGTATTTGTAGTACAAAATATTCAAAGCTGCATATTAAATGAAATTATAGTATATAATTTGTGTGCATGCAGTATATTTTAGAAGCATCTATAATACAAAAGCATTAAAGCATGCAGTATACATTAACTGAAAATGTAGTATATAATTTGTGTATCTGTAATACAAAATATTTAAGCCTGTAGTATACATTAAATGAAAGTGTAGTATATAATCTGTGTAAAGAGGAGCTAAACTCATCCGGTGCAAAAAAGAGATCAGAGTTGAGTTGGGGCACTGCATACACTTCGAGTCCTTGTGTATGTGTTGGCAAGGACGTCAACGGATCGAGTGGGGGAGAATGTCATGGGTCGCTCATTGGAGAAGAATTGCGACCGTGACTTGAAGGGACATTAGGAGCGACATGGCATTGTCGGCTCACCCGATAAGGCGAAAAAGGCCCATGAGCAGAGACTCTTACGAGGTGCGGTTTGAAAAACTATTTCAACGGCATATTCCTTGAGTTATGAGGATGCTTCCCACCAAGTTTGAAGTCATTCCGTGTCCGTTTGGGCACCGAACATTGAGGGCGACCTAGAGCGGTCTTACTGCACGCAGGTAGTGCAAAGATGCATTGAGCAGAGTGTCTTGGAAAAGGAATTTTGTGAAACTGTTTCAGTGGGGTGTTCCTTGAGGTGTTGGCAACGTTCCCACCAAGTTTCACCAGTAGACGGTTCCGTTTGGATAGGAAACGGCGAAGATCTTTAGAATGCGGCAGTGCAGTGGCATTGTTGTAATTCCAGCTTATTGCGAGGGAAATTACTGTTCCATGGAGAATCGGATGGGGCTGGAACTTTGTGGAGTTAATGTATAGGCCGAGAGCTATCCAACGGTTCAAGCGGCAAGTGATTTGGACACCGGGATAGGAAGTTGCGAAAATATAGTACAAAACATTCAAGCCTATAGATTAAATGAAATTATAGTATATAATCTGTATACATGCAGTATATTTTAGAAGTATCTGTAGTACAAAAATATTCAAGTGTGCAGTATACATTAACTGAAAATATAGTATATAATATGTGTATCTGCAGTACATTTTAGAAGCAACTGTAGTACAAAATATTTAAGCCTGCAGTATACATTAAATGAAAGTGTAGTATATAATCTCTGTAACTGCAGTACATTTTAGAAGCATCTGTAGTACAAAACATTCAAGCATGTAGATTAAATTAAATTATAATTTAATATTTGTATATATGCAGTACATTTTAGAAGCATTTGTAGTACAAAAATATTCAGGCATGTAGTATATATTAACTGAAAATGTAGTATATAACATGTGTATCTATAGTACATTTTAGAAGCAACTGTAGTACAAAACATTTAAGCCTATAGGGTTTGAATCATACTTTGTATGTACATACATATGTAAATTGAAGCATACTTTGTTTATAATATTATTTTGTATGTAAGTATAATTTTCCATCAAGTATTTATAATATTTTTATTTCAGTACAATATAAGGGAAATGAATTACAAATGTAGAACGAACAAAGTATAAATGGTGTTATGTTGAAGTACACTTCAATTCAATTGAAATCGAGCAGTGAATTTGAGTACAATATGATGGAAATGAAGTACAAATATAAAAAAAATAAAGTATAAATGGTGTTATGTTGAAGTACACTTCAATTAAATTGAAATTAGGTAGTGAATTTAAGTACAATATGATGGAAATTAAGTATAAATATAAAACAAACAAAGTATAAATGATGTTATATTGAAATACAATTCAATTAAATTGAAATCGAGCAGTGAATTTGAATACAATATGAAGAAAATGAAGTACAAGCGTAGAACAAACAAAGTATAAATAGTGTTATGTTGAAGTACAGTTCAATTAAATTGAAACCGAACAGTGAATTTGAGTACAATATGATGGAAATGAAGTACAAACGTAGAACAAATAAAGTATAAATGATGTTATGTTGAAGTACATTTCAATTAAATTGAAGTTGGACAGTGAATTTGAGTACAATATGATGTAAATGAAGTACAAACTTAGAACAAACAAAATATAAATGGTGTTATGTTGACGTACACTTCAACTAAATTGAAATCGAACAGTGAATTTGAGTACAATATCATAGAAATGAAGTACAAACATAAAACAAACAAAGTATAAATGGTGTTATGTTGAAGTACACTTCAATTAAATTGAAATCAGGAAGTGAATTGAGTACAATATGATGAAAATAAAGTACAAATATAGAACAAATAAAGTATAAATGGTGTTATGTTAAAGTACATTTCAATTCAATTAAAATCGGACAATAAATTTGAGTACAATATGATGAAAATGTAGTACAAATGTAGAACAAACAAAGTATAAATGGTGTTATGTTGAAGTACACTTATTGCAATTGAATAATTAGTCTCCAATAATTGTAGTGATGGTCAAATACAATATTTTGAGATTATCGAATAAGGTGAAGTACGTATTTGTACGGGTTATAGGGTGGATATTATTGTCAAATGCTCATTTATTTACATATTTGAAAGCATAAATATTCTTTACATTACTGCGATTGATAACATTCATTCGTTCAACATTAGTGGTTAACACTTTAAAACTTTAATATTATTTTATTTATATAATAAATATTATACACATTTTTAGAGTTTGGTTATTAATTACTGAGACTTAAAAATCAAATCATGGAACAAATTTCAATTCAACAATATTAGTAAAAATATTAAGAAATGGAGTACATAATGGCCGAAATGAAATACAAATGTCATGAAATCAAGTATAAATCTTTCAGATTGAGGTACAAAAGAGCTGATATCTTGGAAAACATCCATTTGATAACTTCCGCGCTAAACAAGTACATTATTGCCAAAAAGAAGTACTAATGTCATGAAATCAAGTATAATTCTACCAGATTGGGGTACAAAATAACTGATATATCGGACAACATGCAAAAATGCCAATTTCACGCTAAATCAAATACATAATTGCTGAAATGAAGTACAATTGTCATGAAATCAAGTATAATTCTCCCAGATTATGGTGCAAAATAACTGATATCTCCGACAACATACAAAAATGCCAATTTCACGCTAAATCAAATACATAATTGCCGAAATGAGGTACAATTGTCATGACATCAAGTATAATTCTCCTAGATTGGGGTGCAAAATAACTGATATCTCGGACAATATACAAAAATGCCAATTTCACGCTAAATCAAGTACATGATTACCGAAATAAAGTACAAATGTCAAGAAATCAAGTATAAATCTCCTAGATTAATTTACAAAATTTAGCTAGATTACTGATTCTTTGCAGGTTCGACAATTATGTCATGTTCTACCACACCTTTTACACTTAATTACACGTTTCTCAATTTGTGATGGAATCCTCTGTGTCCTTCTATGCCCAGGTTGAGATCGGCAATCAGGTGCATTAATAACGCCATCATCATCTAGAAGGAACATATGCATATCATATGTAGGAATAGGGTTTATCACTGCTTGATATGCTTGTTGATACATCTCAACTCGGTAATATTGATCGGTAAAGTCATACGATGAAAGTGACTTTGACTCGAGAGTACAAGTTTTGATAAAATAAAGTACAATTTCGGAACACTTGAAATATAGAACTTCAGTGAATATAATACAAGTTTAGATAAAATTATGTATAAAATGAGTATAATTTCAAAAAATAAAAATACAATTTTTGATAAAGTGGAGTACAATTTCAGAACACCTGAAGTATAAAACCTTAGAAATTGCAATACAATTTTTGGATAATCCATTAGTACAATACTTGAAACTTAAAAAATAGATTCAAATAACTAAAGTACAAGTTTAGATAAAATGAAGTACAAGTTCGGAACACTTGAAGTATAGAACTTCAATTAATAGAGTACAGGTTTAGGTAAAATGATGTATAGAATAAAGTATAATTTTAAAAAATAGAAATACAATTTTAAATAAAGTGAAGTACAATTTCAGAACACCTGAAGTATAAAACCTTAGTAATTGCGATACAATTTTTGGATAATCCATTAGTAGAACATTTGAAACTTAAATAATATATTCAAATAACTGAAGTACAAGTTTAGATAAAATAAAGTACAACTTCGAAACACTTGAAGTATAGAACTTCAATGAATAGAGTACAAGTTTATGTAAAATGAAGTATAATTTCAGAAAATAGAAGTACAATTTCAGAACACTTGAAGTATAAATCCTTACCAATTTTAATATGATTTTGGATAATCCATTAGTAGAACACTTGAAGTATAAAACTTAAATAATAGATTCAGATAATTGAAATCCAAGTTTAGATAAAATGAAGTACAATTTCAGAACACTTGAAGTATAGAACTTCAATGAATAGAGTACAAGTTTAGGTAAAACGATGTATGAAATGAAGTATAATTTCAAAAAATAGAAGTACAATTGTAGATAAAGTGAAGTACAATTTCAAAACACTTGAAGTATAAAACCTTAGCAGTTGCAGTACAATTTTTGGATAATCCATTAGTAAAACACTTTAAACTTAAATAATAGATTCAAATAACTAAAGTATAAGTTTAGATAAAATGAAGTACAGTTTCGAAACACTTGAAGTATAGAAGTTCAATGAATAAAGTACATGTTTAGGTAAAATGAAGTACAAAAGAAAGTATAATTTCAGAAAATAAAAGTACAATTTTGGATAAAGTGAAGTACAATTTCAGAACGCTTGAAGTATAAAGTCCTAGCAACTGCAGTATATTTTGGTTAATCGATAAATATAAATATAACTTTAATAAATCGAGTACAATTTTTGATAAAATGAAGTATAATTTCAGAAAATCAAAAGTATAATTTTATATAGAAGACGTATAGTTTAGGAACACTTCAAGTATAAACCGCTAGAAGTTGCAGTATAATTTTGGATAATCAATTAGCAGAACACTTGAAGTATAAAACTTACATAACAGAGTACAATTTCAGAACACTTCAAGTACAAAACTTTACAAACTGCAGTACAACTTAGATTTTATAGAAGTATTACATTAAACCATCGCTGCTCTTCTTTGCACTGCTGCTTAATTCATCCTTTCGGTTTATCAGGATGTCAACAATGTTCATATGCAATGTCAAATGCAGTAAGACCATATTCATGACACCGTTATCCTCAGTTAAACTCACGTACAATCTTTAATGTGGAGCTATGTATTACAAACTGAAGTGTTTGGCATTGATTTCACTCCATTCTCTTGCGAGATTAATGTACATGTCCATTAACTTGATTGAACACTCCTACTTCACTACTTGTTGACATTGTCGAAAAAATATAAGAAACTCAGAAGCAACTGAGAAGAAACTGAGAAGAAGAAGAAGAAGAAACTCGAAAATGATGAAAATAAAAAGAGAAGAAGACAATGCAGATGTCGAGTTGGTGGTTGTTGGCTCTGACGTTATTCTCGTTCCTGCCGTGGAGCTCGTTGTGTTTTTTCTGTTCTTTCTGTTTCTGGTAATGAGCGTATGATATGATTTACTGTTTGCTTATCGGATGGAGAAGAAGTGAGAAAAAATGAATGAAAAATATGATACTTAAGGGCATTTTTGTCAAATCAAATGAGTAGGGAGTAATCTCTAAAAATTTAACAAAACTAGGGAGTTTGTTCTAACAAAAAACAAGTGGGGACTGATCACCAAATTGGAAAGTGCATTTGGTACTTTTCAATAAGTGTCACTTTTTTTTTTTCTTTCCAAACTCCATTTTCAAGTTTTATATAATTTGAAAATTGAAAACATATCCTTTATACATATTTTTATTTAATATATTTTTATTTTTATTCTCAAAACGCATTCCCCAATAATATGTATATCTTCTCTCTCTATTATCATGATTACTATCTTTCTCCACCTACAACTAGGGATAAGAATAGGCCAGACTATCTACTCGTCAGGGGACTAAGGCCTACTTTATTTATAACCTGCCTTGGCTTAGTCTATTTAATAAAAAGATCAGATCAATGCTTAAAAAGTAACCTTTTTAACTAACTAAACTATACTTAGGCTTTTCTAAAAGTTTGCAAAGCCTAATAGACCGGCCTGTTTATTCACCTTCACATAAAAAGTATAATAATAGTGATATAATATTAAATGACTAATTGTATTTGATTTCTTTAATTAGTCAAATATGGAATCGGTTATGTTATTCAGTATTGCTTTGGTTGAAATGATATTATTTTATATTTAGATTTGAACTTTTATAATTATGTATTTATTATTGATCATTTTTTATTATTTCTTATGAAGGTCTAATACAAGTTTGAGCATATTAAAAATTTAGATTTATGTGATATTTAGATTTAATTGAAGTTTTAGTAGAAAATAAGCTTTTAGGCCAAGTTAAGACTTTAAAATTTATTAAAAAGGTCAGGCCTAATATTAAAAAGAAGCTTATTGTAAATAATATGCTATGCTCAGGCTCAGACTCTTCATTTGCATAATAGGCTTTATCTATTTAAGTCAAAACCTTGCGTATTTCCATGTCTACCCATAACCTATTAAACCCAACACAATCATTGTAATGTCAATAATATATCCAAATACACACTTATTTTTGACTTGTTTTCACTAACTATATTTTTAAAATTTAAAAATAATAAAAATAAAAAATAAAAAAGAAATAAAACCCAATGGACCCTAAGAAGTTGTGTCTTAAACGAAACACACGGCCCCCACCCAACCAAGAAAAAGTGTGCCTAAATACTTATAATATATGATCTGTTCGCATTAAATGTTCTATTTAATTTGGTAAGTTCCTAATCTTTTGCGTTAATTTCGAAGCAATGTATTTCTTGTGCCATTTATAATTACAATACACATTTTTTTCAAATAAAAGAGTCAAGTATTATATTACACTCATTACAAATAGTCTCTTTTAGTGGTCAACAATGCAACCAATTTAGGGCAATGGTACTATAATTAGAAAGTTGTAAGGAAATTAAAAAAAAAAAGGGGGAATTTAATTAAAAATACTAACATTAAATACAGAGTTTAAGGTTATACCGCTCTTTTTTTTTTTTTAAAAATGTTTTCCTTTGCTCCTTAGGTCTGAAAATACTTACAAGATGAATCAAATTTATTTTTCATAATTTAAACATAATATTCCCTTGATGATGTAGCGTATTTTCCATAGGATTAAAAATTTCTCTTCAAATAAAAGTTTTGATCTAAAATTCTATATAAAAATTTGTCTAATATAACAATATCAAATGTTTTATATCTCTTGATGTATAATATGATGTACATAAAATCCCATAACTTTCTCGATATTGCATGGAGTTATGTCGAAGTTTAGAGGACTTAGCCACTTGATTAAATCGGTTAGCAACTAGCAAGTAGGTCGGATCAATCCACATTAATGTCCCTATTTCTAACACTAATTAATGTACCTGTACAAAGTTGACAAAATACAATAGCCACATATATTTGTAATGCTCGTACAGATACACAAAGAAATCATTTAGATCTATCAATGATAGACTAACTATTGATTAAATAACGTAAATACGAATAACTATCGTAATATCGTTCAAAATATAAAAAACTACTTATTAGTCTGAATACTATCATATATGAATATTCATATTCTTTTTCTCAACTCTTATAAATACTTCATTTTTCTCTTATTTTTTAGATTTACTTAGAGCAAAATTGAAAATAAATACTAATTTTTTTTTTTGAACTCGAATAAATTAATTTACTTGTATCTACTACGAAATTCCAATCAATATTAATTGTTTATTCACTTGACCAAAAAAAGATAGAAATATTGAATATCCAAACAAATTGGCACGATAGTGACTTTGGAATTGGTTAAAGTGTGCGTTTGGTTTGTTGCACTTGTATATAGGTGACGGTTTCTCCCAAAGAGGTATTCAATCATGATTTTAAATTTTTTCGCGGTTAGTTCCAAAAAGAATTTTCTTCAATTATACTCCCTCCATCCAAACGAGGCCAAAAAAGTAGTTTTCATTTGACTAAATATAAAGTCTTAGATAAAAATAAAAATATAAAAATATTTCTTTTATTTATACACATATAAGTCAAAAGTCCATAAAATTGCGAATCCCTGTATAAAATTTGATGCATGCTATTGCTATCAAAAGAAACAGGTTGGAAGTTAGTGTACCATGAAATTAAAAATTATCTTGAAAAATAAAATTTTATTTTGAAACATTATAAGAAGAAAAAAAAGTAAAAATAGGACCATAGAGTTGGGGGATAATGGAAGTATTCAGGACAAAAGTATAATTTTAAATTTTGATACCTGCATAAATAAATGTTGAAAAGACTACATTTTATTGATAGAATTTAACTTATAGTTATTTTTTGGCAAATCTCATTTTCTTTTCTTTGTTTTTTTAAATGTTCTCCAAAATATAATTTTCTTGCAAGTTATTTATTGAGAGTTAATTTTAAATTGTGGTTATAACTATAAATTAATAGAATGTAGCATCACATGTTAGTAATTAATTAAGTTATAAGTAGGAGTATTAAGTTGAAGAATTCTTACTTAAAATACACAATTTTATATTAAATACTTCGAATGATGTCTTAGTAGTAATGAAATATAATTATATTAATGTGGAGAAATGTTTCAGTTATCTACTTGTATACACTTCACTTTGGATCCTTTATTCAATTCTCTATTGCATCTTCCATTCCAACATGCTGTATTTATACTAAGTATATTTGATTCCCAATTAATTATTTTTATAAGAAAATGTTTAATACACATGTTATATATTCATAGAATAAAATAAGAGATGGAATATGAAATAAAATAGAAGATTTAAATTGCATACATTTATATTGATTTATATTAATGGATTCTTTATTTAAATATTTATTTATTTTGGGTAAAGGAGGGCAATCATGTTATACTCTTTTATCTTTTATTTTCATGCACAAGTTTGATCATGGCTGCCATTTATGTGTTATTATTTTCTAGTGGATAAGGATATCTTCCTTGCTGGAAAGGGGTTCTCTTCCTTGTCACAATCCAAGAGATGTTAGATATTGAATTAATCCAATGAAGATTCTTACAAGATTGAAAAATTAACAACCACTAAATTTTTAGGTATCCCTTTTGAACTAAAATAAAAGTACAACACAAGTTTTAGCTTTTGGAAGGGTTAAGAGAAACCTCTTCAATCTTTGACTTAATTATAATTGGATGCATTTCCATGAGATTTTGATCTCAATTCAAAATAAGTCTTAGTTTACATGAAACAATGTTTTGACCAATTGAGTTGTAATATTTTATTTTTCATTAGATTCATGTTTTCAAGTTTGAGGTGTTATCCGGTTAACGAATAATACAAAATTAAAAACTAATTACAACGATGAATTATAAATTAGTACTTTCTTTTAAAAAAAATGATCAAAAGTATATCATGTCTTACATTCGAATTTTAAACTGATTAAATGCAAATAATTACAACATATATTATATGTATTAAATACAAATAAGAAAACTTGGGGTATAAGAAGATTAACATCGAGATCAATGAAACTTGAACTCTGAGCATCATAATCTTGAAAATCTAATCTTACCACTGGACAATACCTCATCGATAATACCTTTGATTTTTATTATTTTAACTTATAATTTATATGATCAAAAGATCTTTGCATGAATTGATTTTAAATACAGATTTCAAATTTAGAGAAAACTTAAGGGAAGGTTCTCAGGACCTTTGAAATTTGTTTATTTTCCACATGGGGTCATGACTAAGGAAAAAAAAAAAAAAAGGTCTTCCCATTCTCCCTATTTGAAAATTCCTTAATCAAATTGGAGAAAAACAAAATAAAACAAAATCAAGACTATGAGTAGATCTGGCCAACTGAAAGTCCAATCAAATACATAAATGTACATCAAAATAAATTCACATTTTATCTCTGGGGTGGTGGACCTATGATTTGTCCCTACAATGATTTAAAATATTGTGCCCAAATTAGTGACTAAATTATTTTAATTAATGCACTAAAACACAATTACCATAGGTTGGTGAGCTGTATTTTAAGCATAGTTGTTAAGCAAGCACAATTTTAAAACAATAGTAGGTTATTAGACCATTGATTTAATATAACTTGGGTGGGGGACAGCATGTGAAAGAGGGGGAGAAGGTCAAAGTTGGAAGAATAAATATTGAATAACTAATTTGTTTTAGGTGAGGAAAACACCAAACCTAACTACCCCACATCCAACCCAAGATTTTGATTACATTTGGCCTTTTGCTTCAATATGATTTTATTTATTTTTTCTATAGTAGTTGATTTTGTTCCAAAGTCCAAACCTATGATGCCCCAATTCATGGAAAATTTTGTAGTATAAGTAGTTAGATTAGTTCAAACCATATTTAAATAAATAAGTTTTTGTCGAGTTTATAAGCTCCGTAAACATTTTTTTAACATATAATACAGTTTTATGAATCTGCGTAATAGAATATTAAAATCTTACTAGTTCATATGAAATAAGTAATTGAAAATTTAACTTATTTTAAAATATTAATTTAGTTTGGGTTAAGTTAATTATAAATTTATATTACTAAAAATTTTAAAATTTGAAAATTTTATTTTGCTCTAAAACTTTGAAAACTTATTTCTAAAAATGAATATGACATTTTTAGCGATTTTAGAAATATTTTATTGAATATAAAAATTTGTAAAATATTTGAAATAATTTAGTCATAATTGTACCAATTTATTGTCCCTTTTAACCGTTTCTGGGATTTGTAGTCAATAGTGTCTTAGATGTTGACTACACAACATTAATTTGCACAAAATCTAAGATTATAGCTTTATAGGTTGAAACCTAACATAGCCATCTTTTTTTTTTTTTTTAAATAAAATTTATTTTATTCTATACAAATTATATTCTAACCTCTAATATCATATTTTTTATATATAAAAATGATATTATTGGACCGATAATTATTCGATACATGACCATCTAACTTAATAATCGGTATTTTTTTATATTAAAACCTTTATTGATAATATTTATGTATAGGATATTAATTCTCGTGTATTTGAGGTTGAGTATCGGCCATGTCACGCCATTATTGTCTCAAATTTTTTTATCATGCACGAGGATGATGCAATTTTATAATTGATTACACCTTAGATTAATGCTATCATTGGCACTAGCATGAATCTCGTTGATACAAGTCTCCAAATGGTTGTATATTTGAGGGGTCCAAAGCAATAAAATTTCAAGAGTTCCAAAGAATTCTTCTTTAAAATTTAAAATAAAAAAAAAGTTACATGCAACTTAATTTTGAAAAGAAAAATGACTTTTAACATATATTTAAATAATCTAATTCTAACCTAAGTCGAATAAATAAACCGATCAATTTGGAGGCTCAAATCCAAAATGACCCTCGAAAGTATATATAGGTGTGAATTTAAAAGAGAAAATTTAAGTTCAACAAATTTAAAATTGAACTATTTTTGAAAATATTTAAAAAACTAATAAAAAAATCCAAACAGTAACTGAAACAATACAAAAAAGACATGCCAAACAATACAAATCATGACAAACAACGGCTCCTATAGAGACAACATCAAGGGATTAGTTTAATCTCCAGAAAATGACAGTATATATAAATTTGATCATTTCATAACTTCTACTGAATTTTGACCATTTCCACATATTAATATTTGTGTGTCGATGCGCTCAAATTATTATATTCATATTATAAACCTCGAAAAAATTTACCAAACTAATAAAATAATGCTTGCCAAACTCATTGGTCACCAAGCAATTTACAAATCTTACAATGTCGTACCAAGTGCACAACAACGGCAATTATACGCCTAATCCGCCTCCCCATGATTATTATTTATATATAAAACAAAGTTGCTACCTGGCCAACAACAAATGGAGCTTATAATATAATATCTGAATTAGGGATACTTAATACTTACTTTAGAAAATAATACCTAAATCAAGATTTGTCCGAAGCAGCTATTTCTTGTATTAACAAGTCCAATTTTCCACGCTCATCACGAGCTTTATGATGATAGAACCAAGTGGGGAAGGTTGTTTTGGTCATTTAACATATTAAAAAATACGACCCACTTTTTTGCACCACCCAAATCCATGATATTCTTTTATATGCAACAAGTAACCTTTTCCTAGAATTGCTTTTTGTACCTTTATTTTATCTAGATATTATCTAAATATATGTTCGCCTTGTAATATTTAATTAAATATAAATTTGAATATATATTTAATTGAATTATGAAAAATTAAATTATAAATGATGAAATTAGTGTTTCATTTGATGATATTATTATAATTTCAACTAAGAATTCAAAATTTACTTAAATACAAATTCAAGTATGATATATATACACACACACACACATGTAAATAGTTGAATTATACATTGTTAGATCATTATTTTATTTTATTTTATATTATTATCATATTAAATTATTAAATTATGTATAATAATATTAATATTTTTATAGTATTATTATATACTAATTTATTAATTAAATTTACTTTAATACATGTTCAACTGAATGAGGTGAAACTTTTTGAATTAAACAAACAAATACACATATAATTGTAGTTTGCCCTAAACCATACTGTTTTAATAAATTAATTTAGAAAAGAAAGGAAAACAAGAAATACCCATTTCTGAATAAAAAGAATCCATCTATCTAACTCTACCCACTCCACCAATTCGCACTTTCTTTACTTATTTAATAATATAGGTAAAGCTCCATCATCTCTCTACTTCCTTCTTCTCTCTATACTGTATGCCTTTCTTGAAACCAAAACCTGCACGGGATAAAGTGAAATTAGGGAAAAACAGTGTATAGAGCTCAAACAAAGAGAGGGAGAATGAGCTGAGGTATTTCTGAACAATTCTTGGAAAGCTGAAACCTTTTGTCATTTTTTGTGAAGTTTGAGGGTTTTCAGTTTCTGGGTTTTGTGTGCTGTGTGTAATGCGGAGAGTTTTGAGCATTTTTTACGGGTGGGAGACGATCGGGGAAGTGGCGGTGATTTGATGGAAACGAAATTGTTCGCGTCGAACGCCGTCGTTTCATGGAGTTGAGAGTTCGGTGTAACCGATGTGGCGAGGTTTCTTTACTCCCAAGATTTGAACTGAATTTTGCTCTCATTTCTGTCAAGGTAAAGTTTTGTACTCTTCTTCTCTTTTGCTTGCGGGCTTTGTGCAAAGGGATAGTGTTTTAAGCAAAGATTGGAACTTTCTTTTCTTTTCTTTTTCTTTTTTCCTTTTTAATGAGCTGTTGGATTCTAAGGAACTAATGCTGGGATGGAAAAACGGGAAATTTCTGCCAAGGCCTTTGAGCTGTTGCTTCCACTTTATATAAGAGTTGCTAATTTGGGTTTATTTATTTATTTAATTCTTTTTGATTTTTGATGGGTTTTAATGCTGTAAACTGGGGATTTTTCGGAAGGTGGCGTATGTGTATTTATTATCGTATATCGGTGTTTTTGGAAAATTTCCTTTCTGGGTTTCTGTCTCATTTTTTGCAAAATAAAATTACTGTCTTTGTTACTTTTGTTTGTTTTTTTGATGCAACTGTTTACACAATTGACTCGTCCTCATGGCTGGCTCCTGTTATCTTTTCATTGCTCTGAAAGGATCAAGTTACCCTTAAAATTGTGTGTTCTATATCAATTGTGTTTATCATGTTTTTGTTAGTGGTTTTGGGTAAATTATGCTTTGATTGGTTTACTTGATGGGCTTTTTCTGTTGAGCTCTACTAAGCTTATGGTTTTCAAGTTTTCTGAGGTGTTTGTAGCTTATTCTTTCTTTCTTTCTTAAATTTATTTATTCTTTTTGAGAATTTATACTTGAAGATCCTTCTCCTGTACAATTTGATGTCAGGGGTGGCCTACATAATTTATATGTTTCAAATTTTCTGAAAGTCATTATCTCCATCTATCTTTCAGGTTTTATTGGTGTTGCTGATCACGGAAGCTGCTTTTGCAACAACGAAAGAATTTCAATTGCAGAGGCAAGTGTTTGAACAGGACAAAGAGAATATAATATCACATTCCTGCATTCACGATCAGATTATTGAAAGAAGGAAGAGACCTGGTCGCAAAGTGTATTCTGTGTCTCCTCAGGTCTATGTTGAACCTGATGTTTTCAAGTCCCTTCAGAGAAGTGGAAGGGCATTGCTCGGTGTTTCTGAATTGTCAAAGCGGCATAGTGATGCTAAGCAACCCATTAGAATTTATTTAAATTATGATGCTGTTGGTCATTCTTCTGATAGGGACTGCCGGAATGTGGGGGACATTGTAAAGGCAAGTGTTTGTAATCAACATGAAAAATTTTCTTGAGCAATAAATTCATTTTTGGACTGATGTTGGATTTCTTTTCCCTTTTGCTTTTATATTTTCTTTTCCAGCTGGGGGAACCTACCGGAGCTTCATATTCTGGTACACCTTCATGCAACCCACAAGGGAATCCTCCAATTTATGGTGATTGTTGGTATAACTGTACGCTAGATGACATAGCTGGGGAGGACAAAAAGCATCGTCTTCGCAAGGTTTTGTTTTTAATTAATTTTCATTTTTTCGTATGGTGTTGTTAACTTTACCTCAACAGAAACAATAGAATGCTTAGCACTCACAAATGGGGGTTAATTAAGAGATCCCCACTGAATCTTTCCTAAATGTTAGATGCATCATGGTGCAGACTGTTGGTGGCTGGAGATATAACTTTGTTGTATATCATGGTTTAAAGCAGAATGCTTTATATGGCTCCTTGCTAGTTTTTTCTTCGGGTGCTCGATGATCGAATATTAGACACTAACATGCTAACTCTTCTCCAGGCTCTCGGGCAGACAGCAGACTGGTTCAGAAGAGCTTTATCTGTTGAGCCTGTGAGGGGGAATTTGCGGTTGAGTGGATACTCTGCATGCGGTCAAGATGGAGGTGTGCAACTTCCTAGGGAATATGTGGAAGGTCTCTTTCTTGCAAAGTGCTATCACTATTCAAGTGATTAGATATGTCATCTGTCTGTCTGTCTTAAAGCTGCCATTGCTAATTACATCTTTTCAACTTTCCAGAAGGCGTTGCTAATGCAGATTTAGTTCTTTTGGTTACCACAAGACCGACAACAGGCAACACTCTGGCTTGGGCTGTGGCATGCGAACGCGATCAATGGGGTCGTGCTATTGCTGGTATACATTTTTATTTTGAATGAGCTTAGTTCTTGCTAGACATTATTCCAAGAACATTTTCTGAAGGAGGAAGTTTAATTGTCGTTATTATCCTTTTGCGAGCAGGACATGTAAATGTTGCACCTCGCCACTTGACCGCTGAAGCGGAAACTTTACTTTCTGCTACCCTAATCCATGAGGTGAGTTAATTTAAGCTACATCTTTTGAAAGTTAGGGGTGCCTTTTACGCTGACAATAGTTATTTTCTTTTTCTTTTTCTTTATTCTTTTTTTTTTTTGGGTAGGTTATGCATGTTCTTGGATTTGATCCCCATGCCTTTTCTCATTTTCGAGATGAGAGAAAAAGAAGGCGAAGTCAGGTAAGTCAGATGAGAGAAAAATGTGATGTTGTATATACCTTATCTAGTTAAGGACTCTTAATTGCATTTGGATGTTATAGGAGCTTATGGAAATAATTGACAAGGTAGAGCACATATACATCATCATATGTTCTTCTTCTTCCCTTTTTTTTTTTTTTTTTTTTTTTTTAAAACTTTTCAAGAAACTTGGTAGCGGACAGGCCATAGATCTGATTTATGAATAGCTAATTTCTCTGACAATTTAATACATCATGCATGCCTAGTTACTGATTCTGAGGTCAAAATGTCAGTTTTGGATCATAGTTTGATAGATCATTGCATAAAATCCCGGGGCACAGGGTTGTACCAGAAAATGTTTCTCCTATCTCCCTGACAGTGAGAATCAATTTTGAAGCCAAGTTAATATGCATCATGTCGCGTGTATTAAGCCCTACAATTAGAAAAATCTATTGCGCAAAGTAAATTTGGAAAGTTCTTATGTGAGTGCCATACTCGAACTGAACTTCACCTGCAAGAATCCACCATTTCTGCCAGTGCATGGGGAGGTGGGCTCCACAAAGGTATACCTGATAAGTTTTAAGATTTTATATGGAGTTAGCTGCTTTTAGTTTTTATTGTCTTTGTTCAACACTGAAGTTAAAAAAACACTGCAATCAGATTGTTTTTCCAATTCATCATTCTCTGACTTTTCCTCTTTCTTCTAAGTGGAGACGTCCCACATGGATCCTGAACTTTTTAATTTTTTTTGTTTAGTTATTCCTTTATATGATTTGTATTGTTCAGCAAATAAGGAACATCATATGATTTTCACCTCTCTGAAATGGTAAATAGAGTCTAAACCAACATACGAAAGGCTGAGAGTGGGAGGATTCAGGGGGAAAAAACAACAACTGCTCTACCCCTCATTTTAATCTGAGTGGCTTTTGCATATAATTTCACAGAATTATACTCTTGCTTTATCTACATGTATCTGACGCATCACTTCATTTGTTATATCTCTTTGTAGGTGACAGAACGAGTTATGGATGAAAAACTTGGACGAATGGTAACAAGAGTGGTACTTCCTCGAGTTGTCATGCATTCGCGCTATCATTATGGGGTAGGATTATTGGTCCCTTTTAAATTTAGTGTTCTTTTGTGGAATATGTTTTGTTTGGAGGATTCCCTTTCATAACCAAGATATTAAATTAGTGAGCAGAGGTTTACTAAATTTTCTTCTGCAGGCTTTTTCTCAGAATTTCACTGGCTTGGAACTTGAGGATGGTGGTGGGCGCGGCACTTCAGGTTGTTCATCATTTTATTTTTCAATCATATCAGTGACGTGGTTTGACATTTTGCTTTCCGTATGTATATTAACTGTTGATGCAACCATTGAAATTTTTTATTTTTATTTTTATTTTTACATTTTTTGGTGGTCACATCATGTTTACGTAGTAATTTGCATTTTTCATTTCATGGTTCAGTATTGGTTAATCATGTCTAGATGTTTGATGGTGTGGAATGCAACTGTGAAAGGAAATGTCTCACAAAGGATTAAAATCCAAGTTGCCGGCAATGAATGAATGTTACCTTTAGAAAGTATATTCCATGCACTTGAATATTAAAGTCTATGGGTTGCCTGTTGCTAATTGCTATATAATTTCTAATTTAACACAGGATCTCATTGGGAGAAAAGACTTTTGATGAATGAGATTATGACGGGCTCGGTTGATACAAGATCAGTAGTTTCTAAAATGACACTTGCTTTACTTGAGGACAGTGGATGGTACCAGGCTAATTATAGCATGGCAGACCATCTTGATTGGGGTCGCAATCAGGGAACTGAGTTTGTTACCTTGCCTTGCAACCTTTGGAAGGGTGCATATCATTGCAACTCGACACAGTTTTCTGGATGTACTTATAATAGGGAGGCGGAAGGTTACTGTCCTATTGTAAATTACAGTAGGGATCTTCCAGAGTGGGCTCGCTATTTTCCACAGGCTAACAAAGGTATGGTCTAGTGTTGCCTCTATCAAAATTTAACACTACTTTTGCTTGTTTGCAAGTATTATTCTTGTATAATGCTTCTAAACTGTCATAAATGATAATCATTTGCAGTTCCAGATAGTTTGTCAAATTGGACTTACTGACCTACTGAACATGATAGTTTAAAAGTTTTCTTTGATCATTCTTGTGTTCTTTTTCTTATTTCCTGCTGTTTGTTTGATAGTTGTCATTTAGGTCAGCAAATGATGCTGTTATTTAGCACCTGCTTCTTGTTGCTAAGCTATGATCTTTTGGGCTGCAGAAATGCAGTTGGCTTAGACCATTAAGAAAACCAATTACTACTTGTTCGTCATAATATTCTGCAAGTTTCCATAGCAGATTATGTGTAATACTTCTTCCCTTTCAAATTGAAAGGTGTCCACCAACTAAGCTTAAGATTTTAGAAAAGTTAGCAGTCAGAACTCTCAAGATTATTCTATCATAAATGGTCCCCCCACACAGCTACAAGTCACTCTTGTATTAAGTTGCTGATCAACTTAATTGATAGTAGTTTGGACAAATGAACTTTAATTTTCGTAGTTGGTGTCTGGCTTGCAAAATACCTGATAATAAGGAGGCTATAAATTTTTACCCATGCAAAACTAAGGAAAAAGATGAAGTGAATGCATTGCGTGCTTCCAAGTCCAGTTAGTGTGCTTATACTTATGGATACTGGTAGTATGTCTGCTTGGTATTTGCTTAACATTTTGGCATTATTTGCGAAATTCCTGGGCTTCTCTTCGAATTATTGTGTTTGGTTTTTTATGCATTGGTAAATCATTTTCTGTGAAGAATGAGAATTATGAATTTCTTTCTACTAGTTGTTTGGTGCTGTTATATATGCTTCAATAATGGTGAATATTTTTACACATTCCTGTCATCTTTAAAAGTACTAATCCTAGTAGTTTCTCCATGACAATCCACGTACATTATTCCATAATTTTTGAACGGCCTTACAATTGGTAACCTTCTTACTGTGTTTTTTCTTTCTCTGGTAGGTGGTCAGTCATCACTGGCTGATTATTGCAGTTATTTTGTAGCTTACTCTGATGGTTCATGTACGGACACTAACAGTGCTAGGGCACCTGACAGGATGTTGGGTGAAGTGCGGGGAAGTGGTTCAAGGTGAGATTTTCCTTTCAATGCGTTAGACAATTACGAAGTTGGTGAACGCTACAGATGATGATTTTTCTTGTATCCTTGCATATAGGTGCATGGCCTCATCATTGGTGCGCAATGGGTTCGTTAGGGGTTCTACTACCCAAGGAAATGGTTGTTATCAGCACAGATGTGTAAACAACTCATTGGAGGTACAGTACAGTACTTGAATTTGCTTCTTTTTCGTCCTAGTGGCTCATGCTTGTGAGCTGATAGTAGTGAACTGTGACTGCCGTTTTTACATATTTTGGGCTTTGCCTATTTGCTCGGTTTATGAACAAGAATTTATTCACCACCTCATGTTTCAAATTTTTATCATGAGAACTGAGCAAAAAAGTACATTATCATTTATTCTTGATGTTATATTGGACCTCAACCTTCCCCCTCTTCATCAAATATCCCAAAATTTGGGAGTGTCTTCGACCGCTTCTATATCTGAAACTTTCTATATCTCTGTTGGCTTTAAGCTTCAGACCCTAGAGGAGGCATGCAAATATCTCCAATTATTTATTCGAGTATAATATTGTGGATGTTTTCCTAGGTTGCTGTGGATGGAATTTGGAAAGTGTGTCCTGAAGCTGGTGGGCCTGTTAAATTTCCCGGCTTCAACGGTAATAACATTGTCTTCACGGGTGGTCCCTTACACACACAAACATCCGTGCATATGCACACACAAATGCATGTGCATATGTCTAAATTCATGTTTCCTAGTTTGCTAATATGTCATCTGCATACTGTAGGTGAACTGATCTGCCCTGCTTACCACGAACTCTGCAATGTAGATCCAATCCCTTTATCTGGCCGTTGTCCTAATTCATGTCATTTTAATGGTGATTGCATTGATGGAAAATGTCACTGCTTTCTGGGTTTTGAGGGTCATGATTGCAGCCAGAGTGAGTGGCTTAACCTTTTACATCTCACTCATAACTTGTGATCCTAATCTGTTCATCTAAAATCTTCTCTTCTCATTCATCAACAGGTTCTTGCCCTAACAACTGTGGCGGTCATGGTGAGTGCCTTAAGGACGGTGCTTGTGATTGTGAACACGGGTATACCGGGACTGACTGCTCTACAGGTAATATGATCATTATGATCTGATAAAAGATACAAAAGAATTTCTAGTGTGCCTGCAGCTGTGTTCTGTGCTATGCTCCATATAACATCATTTTGTTTGGTGATCTGCAGCCGTTTGTGACGAACAATGCAGTCTTCATGGTGGCGTCTGTGACGACGGTGTCTGTGAGTTTCGTTGTTCTGACTATGCTGGCTACACATGCCAGAACAGTTCCGTGCTTCTCCCGAGTCTTTCAGTATGCAAAGATGTCCTGATGAATGATATTTCAGGGCGACATTGCGCGCCTAGTGAACTTAGTATCTTGCAGCAGCTGCAAGAAGTAGTTGTGATGCCCAACTACCAAAGACTGTTCCCTAGAGGTCCTCGGAAGTTCCTAAATTTCATTAGAGGCAGAGACTGTGATGGGGCTGCGAAGCGATTAGCTTGCTGGGTGAGTTTTTTCTAGTCCTAGAATGAAGAAACTAAGGAGGCCCCATTTCGTTTCATTTTCAAAAGCTATTTTCATGCAATTTCACTATCTAGAAATGAATTCTCTAACAACTTCTCATCGTTTTCATTAAAATCCCAACTCATTTTTATCTCAAAACACATTCCCCAATGATCTATATATTTTCTCCCAGTAACTATCTTTCTTTCTACATTTTTCGTTATTGCCATCTCTCCACCTACACCCTATTTATAAACCCTATACAATCAAACAAATTATCCAAATACAAGCTCATTCGTGACCGACATTCTCAAACTACCTTTTCAAATTTGAAAATGCTGAAAATAGAAAATGAAAATTAAAACATATCCAAATGGCCCTGTAACTTATTAAACTCGATGTGTTTCTACATTCTCTGACATCTACTGCATAGTTGTGGATATTAACAATGTCTTTACCTCTTACTAATTATTTTGTGCAACTGCTCGAACCAGATATCCATTCAAAAGTGCGACGAGGATGGCGACAACAGGCTAAGGGTATGCCACTCGGCATGCCAATCGTATAACCAAGCCTGTGGGGCTTCACTTGATTGCTCGGACCAAACCCTATTCAGCAACGAAGACGAGGGTGAAGGTCTGTGCACGGGCTGGGGCGAACTAAGCTCTTGGTTGTAGCAGCGTTGGAGGGAACGGTTCCCTTGAGGGATTGATGTAAATTATAGGAAGCATTAGTTGTCAATATTTCTTCTATCTCGCAATATTGTTGTGCAGGCTTTTGTAGGAAAAGGTGTTACCAATTGCAGGTCCATTAGTCTAGAATTTATCACTTCCCACCCCAAAATTGTTTGAAAAAAGATTGGGAGGGAATGATTATTGAGGTTTTTGGCTTTCAAAGAAGAAAGTCAAGATGTAGAGAGAATTTATAGGGTTTGAGATTAGAAAAAAGCTAAGAAAGAGGAGAGAAGAAGAGAAACAAATGTTACTCGGCCTAAGGCCTTGATGAAATGTAATATTCTCATTTTATTGTCTTTGCCGCTCATTTCCCTTCAATTTTTCGCGCAGCTCAAATGCGTGTTGGATATACTATTTTACTCAACCTAATATGCCACGTACTTTGTAAGATAAAAGTTTGTGATTATTTTTCCTGTCTGGTATGAAAATATTCATTCAAGGATGAGATATCCCACTTTTTATATGGGATATCTTTATCTAAATTCAACTACTTATTATTAATAGAGAAAAAATGTCGAAATTGTTCATACAACTTTAAAGTAAAATATGTAAAATTGTACTTATCGTTAAAATGTATATCCATAGACATTATAGTACATTAAAATGTACATGTGATGACTAAAATTGCTAATACATCAATTAAGTGATCCAATGGTTGAATAATCTCTAGATGTGTTATAATTGCAGACTTCCAGACTTCCAGTGGGAAATAGGAAGTTAATTTCTTCGGGTACAAAGAAGACTAAAATGACAGGTCCTAAAGTTGGATTCACATTAGGTTTGGAGAAATAGTTGAACTAATGACTCATGATTTTGATTCATGAGCATCAAGTCATCGGAAGGCACAGTTGGATGAAGCCAATACTTTTAGGGCTTGTTCGTAGGATATGATATGATATGATATATATGTATATATATGCATTCCTTGTTACTTGTTTAGTTCAATTGTTTTGAGTTTATGATATTTTCGTCCTCTAATATAGTATCATGGGTCATCTTCATTATGGATCGGATTGTAATAGTACGACCCGATGTTGAACCAATTCAGCCTGACTTGATGATTCATAAGCACCAAGTCATTAGAAAGCATAGTTAGATTAAGCCACTCTGATGCAGATAATATAATATTTTTAGGGCTTGTTTGGCTTGTAGTACATGATATGATATGATATGTACGTATATTGTTTGGTTCGGTTGTTTTGGGTTTATGATATTTTTGTTGCCCAATATAATATCATGGTCTTTTTGATTTCAAATCAAATTGTAATAGTACAATCCAATATCTAATCAATTCAATCCGATTTGATTCATTTGAAACAAATATACTATATTGCCCCTTAAAGTGTGTGTGTTTGTGTGCTGTGAGGGGGTATCCCACTGGGTGCCCCCAGCATCAACTTTTCCAATTTTAACACTGCAAGTTATGCAGAGGGAGAACATATTGGATGCGATATTTTATTTTGAATCAATTTAGACAAATACATAAATGACATCAGTTGCGTGCATAAATGTTGCATATTTTGCTTTAAAGCAAACAAGACCCTCTTCGGGAAGGCTGGCTGAAGATGAAAATATCTGATGTTGCTTTGAGGGATTGTCGCATATGCGGCTTAATTTGCGGGTTAGAAATTCCAACTGCTCTTGATTAGGAAAAATTGGATTCATGATTCAACGATGCAATAGTTATATTAGTATTTTAATTTTATGATGTTATTTATAATTTCAATTCAAACATCATTTACTAACAAATCCTGATAATATTAATATTTCATTTTATTATATTATCATATTTTAATTTAGTAATATATGACAATCCTACTTAAACAAACACTATTGAGGTGGACTGCATGGTATTTTTTATTTCTTGATTATAAAAAAATAAATATTAGTGATAAAGTAGTAAGTGAAAATATAAAAGTTGTCAATAAAAATTTTATTTTACTACAATAAGGTATCTATAAGTTTAATAGTGGTAAGAATTATATTTAAATTTTTATTGGCAATGCTTAGTGACACGTGTATGATGATAATTTAGTGACAATGAAATTTTTGTCATAAATCATAGTGACAAAAAAAAAAAAAATTTCAATAACGACAATTTAAAATACTAATTCTTGTTACTATTAAATTATGTTGTGACAAAATAAAAATTATTAACATTCAAAAAGTATCATTTTTGTCGAAATAAAAATTATTATCATTTAACTAATGACAATTTTCAGTCTTGTTGGTACTAATATTATATATTTTTAGATTTTTTCTGTCTTTTTTCTCCAGATCTGCACTTTATGTAATTTTATATTCACGCAGGACTTTTGCGTGGATCTATGCTTTCATTTTTATGCCTATATATAGTACAAAATATTTGTTCTCCACGAATTGTTTTTACCTCAGTTCTTCAAGGTACATACAAAAAGCCATAGTCGCTACCTAATTGTGTGTACTATTTTCCAAGATCTAAAACAGTATACAATTTCCTAGATACCATGCCATGTGATCCGGGTGAGATAGACCTGGATTCAGTTCAGGTCTTCGGGTCGGGCAACTCTCTGTAACCTAAAATCACCAAAGTCGTTGCGATTGCTGAGAGGGCTATAGTGAAAATTCTTCAATACTCAAATCAAATAGTAAGGTCGAAAAAAAAATAGTAAAATTGGGTATTTAAAAATGAAAAGCTAAATAAACCTTATCTTCTAAATGTAGATTGAGAATGAAATACTATTTATATTAATACTTGATCCTTGGTAGCCGTCCACATGGTGTCATCTTAGCCATTCAAATTGGATAGATCAAGTGGCGACTAGATGCCCGGGTCGGGTTTAACCACCCGGGTTGAGCTTGATCCGACTTGAAAGGATGCGGGCTATTTATCTTGGACTGGGCCTGTGATATATTGGCCTTTGAACTTTGTGCTGGGCCATTTCCAATTACAATGGATGCATAACTATTTTACTGTTCAATTAATTTGATTCATTACTTTTTCACGTAAAGGTAAATAATTGTGAAAGTAGTCATTAAATTTGTTGTTCTTGGAATGGAGCTAAAAATTATATTCTTGAAGGGAAGATTAGATTTTTTTACGAAATTGGAAGGTCAAATATTGTAAATTTTAATAAAAATGTACGTACAATATAATTTATATAGAATTAAGAGAAGAGACTTTTGCTCCTACCAACTCTGTTTATTGCTCATGCAATCAAACAACTTCAGTTTTTATGTGCTTTAATGCTCGAAATATCTCATTGGTGGGAGATTTTTTTAGGGTGGCAATAAATGTTGCTCTTTTTATTTTTTGTTTATCAAAGAAAAAAAAGGAGAAAAATGAATTATTGACTTTTTCACCTAAAAAAAATTAATATTTAGGTATCTTTGTATAATAACATATTAGTATTTTCAAAATTTTTGAAACCATTCACATGTAGAGCCAAACTATACTTAAATGTGTAATCTTTTTAGCAAGAAATACTAATTGTTTGTATTGAATTATTTTCTTTTTTTGGCCATAATATTGAATTAAAAAATAAAAATTATTGTAAGCTACCAAATAACCATAGCCAATTTGTATGTCTTTACACCAAATTAATGATAGAAAAAGGTGATCCAATTGATCTTTGCCTACGCCTATGCACCAACTTCACCTAATCCAACATAAACATATAAACCATCCAATAAAAACAAAAAAACAAAAAAAAAAAATCTGAAAAAAGAAAATTAATAAAAAAAACTTTTTTTATTATCAAATAAATGAGGCATGAATTTATTTCATGTTGAAGGACAAAATGTGATGAAATAATCAGAACCAGTACAAGTACATGTACTCGACAAATCATCGTACGCATAACTGTACGCCGTCGGGCAAGCATTCTTGAAAATCTTCGAATACGACGTCGGGGCGCATGTCGCCGACGTCGAGTGTTCGCCGGTGCAACAATATTCCGGCGTGTTGAACGCTGCGCACGCGCTCTTGCATGCCACCACCCTGCCTCTGTCGTCAACCACCTGCAGCTCCTTGGGGCAGTTGGCATTTACATCCGCCACGCAACCGGCGGACTGGCAGTCGCCTGAGCCCCCGGAGGGCCTCACGGAGAGACCCACGTTGTAGCCGTCGACCAGGCTAACGTCGTAGAAGTCTTTCGCCGCCGCGTCGCCGCTTCCTAGTGTGAATTCTACGAGGGAGGCGGGAGGAGCGCCGCCGCCGGTGCATTTGAGCGTGCCGCCACAGTCTCCGGTCGTGCAGTGGCCATTTCCAGCGTCGTCAAATTTGCAGCCAGTACGGGCCCAGAAACGGCCCGACCAGCCATGTGGGGCTGGGAGTTGAATAGTGTCACCGGGGGCCAATGCGAAGCCGCCGTCGCCGAGGATGGCGGCGCCGTTGCCGGAGAGTGTGCCGGGCCAGACAGTGTAACTACAACTGTTTTGGAGAGTGAACACTGTCCCCGAAACTACTGTGAATGTTTCTGCAAATTAAGCGCACCATTAGAAAACATAAATCTGATTCCATAAAAAGATTAAAATCAATAAATAAAAAGTATCTCAAGAAATTAGTTCTATTGAATTTCACCTATGAGGAACAGGGGCAGGAGCAGAAGATGGAGGTTTTGCCTGGCCGCCATGCTCATTGGAGCAAGAAGCAGTGAGTTTTGATGTTCTTTTGGTTGGGGTGTGGAGGGGTTATGGAGTTCGGGAAGTTAAAATTGGGAAGGTTTCTATTTATAAGCATCGCAAATTGGCAATTGGTTGATCATACTTGGTTGATTTTCTTAATTTTTGTTTATTTTAGTGTTTTAAAATTAATTAATTTGGATGATCCAAAATTAGTAATATCCATACTATTATAAAAGAGAAGGGGGTTTTGTGTCTAAAATGGAAGTTATGATACCAAATCTTAATATACCAAATTTGCCCTTTTACTTATTCATTATTCAATAAAAATTTATATGTATAAATAACCACCATTTTTTCAAAAACTTCAATTACTTATCTATTTTAATTAATTTAATTTTTTTTTCTTTAATCTGATAATGAGTTATAAAAATTTTACTTAAATGAGTGTTGTCTTTATAATTATGCAAATTATAAATATGCATTCCAAATATACATTAGTTTTTAATATAATGAATGTGAAAATATATATATATATATATATATAATATGATCACTCAAAAATACTTTATGCACGCAGAAATTGCGTGCAAATTACTTCTAATATGTCAAAGGTCAGCGTCAATTGTGCGAGATTTCAATTCATTTCATCCATCAATTTTATGCAATCAAGTACCAATCCCACATTTTCCAATAGAAAATTTAAGAACCAATCCCAGAATTTCCAATAGCAAATTGAATAAGGATAAATTTGTTTTATCATTTTTTTCCTCGTACGTTTATGATTTTTCTAGCAAGACTTAATGATTTTTTTTAATTTTAAAAAAATAAAACAATAAGCATTTGTCAATGTTATTCGTGAACATACTCGAACATTTATGATATGAGGCCGAGAACTACCAACATAGCTAATTTTTTTATTTTACATATGAATCCATTTCAATCCATCATCTAATATTCTTGTGTCATGAGAAATTAAAATGTGAAGATATTCTATTCTTCGTTGTATATACATAATTTAACATCAATTATATTAAATATTTTTTTTAAAATTAATAATTTATAAATATCCTTGACACATATTTATAAAAAAGAAATCATATAAAAATTCAAACAAAAATCCAAATGGTGAGACTAATATTGAACTGTTTTGCTTTGCTTCTTTCTGTGTGAACAAAGGAAATTAATTGTTTACTAAAAATGCACCGGGATTTTATTGGAATTCCTTTTAGCAGTACTACCTTAATTTTGCCTAACTTGTCTGCATGCTTCTTGTTTGGGTTTAGCATTGAGAATGCCTAGGAGCACTGCTTTTGATTTTATAAAAAGTATGTAAAAGAAAGGTAGTTGTAATTAATTTTTATTTTTTTAGCAATATTATGACAAAGATCATGCCAAGATTTCTTTTATTTTTTTCTATTAATAACACACAAAGATTTTCCATTGAGTAGGTTGCCAATCCTTCTCATTCTTGTAATGTTTCTTTGTTATTGTTTTCAGTTTTCAAGATTTCATTTTTTTAGGTGAGCTGCTGTAGAAGATGAAAAATATTGATTTTTTTTTTTTATATATTTAGGACCTAAAAACATTAAATGATAAAATTTAAATTTACTATCAACAATAAAATCTAAGACTATGATGATGGCATGCAGGACTCGCACCATAAATGGAACATATATTGTGATCATGGAGTGCAGACTCACACCATAAATGATTAAATGTTCACCATGATTTTTAATTAACCAATTAGTTAGTATGTAATATTATGTTGGAACGTTTAATATTATGTTATGATTAAGGGGAAAAAGATTTCGAGCTACTATGGGCTAATTTTTGCCTTTGCACCATGAAATAAATTCTAGGTCATGATGTTTGGTAAGTTTTTAAGGTTTGAAACCTTGAATCAGAGCCCTCATCACTTGATAATTAATTTTTATTTATGTGAACACTTTTTTTTTCCTCATACATATGTCCGTCAAGAGTTCATTATAAGAATTTAAATCACAAAATTCATACATATAAATATAAAGAGAATGTTATTAAACCAATTAATTACTCGACTATTTACATGTATAATTAAGAAAATATGAGAACTTAAAATTATCAACCAAAGTTGCATTTCTTTTCTATATTACTCGCTTCAGGAAAGCCAAATCATTTCCAACAATATCAGAATCTCGGGCAATTAACACTTAAAGTAATGGTCTTTGTACCTATCTCTTCAGTACAAGACACCCTGAATACAAGTTACAAGCACATTTATATGAGAGAGAATCACATTAAGCTATCATCAATTTTGGTCTGTGCTGACTGCTGTGAGATGAGGTATTAAAAATTATAAAGCATTAATATTTTTCACTCCAAAAAAAATTTAGAAGTTCAGATGAATTTCCTATCCGACAAAATAAATCACCACTTCTTATGACTTATGACAGTCTACCAATGATAATCAATTTAGAGTTTTATTTTGGTAGATCCACTTGCAAATAATTGAAAAACTCGGTCTCAAGAAAGGTGAATTACTAAAAATATATAAGAATAGAAAATGACATTACATTAGACGACAAGAGTATTGCTTAAATTTGTAGGTGATTTGGACATGATATATGTTGTAACGGAGATAGTTCACCTGTCCAAAAGAATTTACCAAAAACAACAGATCCGACAAAATCAGTGCTAAGTAGTTTACCAATCACAACAATTAAACCGCGTTTTAGTTAACCCTTGTAATTTTCAGTCACTAGTCCTAACATTAGGTTGAAATGTAGTAACCTTTTTGACTTCACATACTAATTATATGAACCCTGAACCACTAACTTTTGTTCTAAGCAAAAGAAAATTAAAGTTAACAGCATTCTACAGAAGATGGAACTGCCATGCTATTGTAACCAACAAGGTTCACAGCTGAAACTATTTCAGAACAACCATATTACAAATATCAATTATTTAAGACATTTTCCTCTTACATATAGTTTGTTCAGAATCAAGAACAGGATATGGCCTGATATTGAAATAAGTGGCGCAAGCTAGGTATGCACAAGCTAAACCTACATACGCTTTAAACCAAAGAGATGAGAAAAAGGTAAGAAAAATGAATATACCGGTGAAAGCAATTACGACTGCGCAGTTGGCTACACATTTCACTGTTGAAAGTTGCTTTTCCGTTCCTTGATGAGGAAAATGACCGTTTACGATGAAATCTGTGAGCAGCTGATCCTTTAAGACAAATTCATCCATCAACCAAGCAGCAACCTCGTTTTCAGATAAGGGGATTTTCTCAAGAGGGATACGTCTGACATGCATGTGTACTTCAGAAGGGTCCACGCCGAACACATTGTCCAAGAAAGAAGGGCATTGATTCTTGTATGCTATGGTAATATCATAAACTGCCAGCAAATGGTTTCAAGAAGTTAATGTTAACGAAGCTTCATGGTTGAGACAGAAAAGTATTACGTTCAGGGGATAACTAACAGCTAGAACACTATGAGAATACCAGCAAAAGTGGTAAGTAAATTCTTCACTTTCTATGTATTTGCAAACAGAAATGATATATGTCCCCAGGTGAAACAGATTGATTCCATGCTTTTGTCCTATTGTCCTTTGACACTCAAAAGGTGCACAGCTTGATCATTAAGATTCTAGAAACACACGAAGTTTTACTGATCTTCTAGGAAACTGTCAGAGAATGCATAGGATGGTCCATCCTGTGAATGGAAAGTAGTCTAGGATGATCTGTGATTCATTGCCGCTCTTTATCATGAAGGAATGATTCATTGGAGACATTTGCATGCATGCCATATGAATGTTTACAAAAACAAGAAAATTTAAACAAAGCGACAATGACAATGGTAGATTTAATAGCCAGACTTTCTTAATCTTTTGGAAGAAGATTTATTGAACAAACTCAACCGTTATGGAATTGTATAAACATATCAAGGACAAACAGGGTGACAGAAGACAAGTTTATCAAGATATTCTGCATTAAATCAAGATTACCAATAACCTTTTTGAATTAGTAAAAAAAATTAGGAAGAAGGAAGAACCTGCATCCAGGGTGCCCCTCAGGATCTCCAAACAAGCATTGAAACCCCTTGTCTTTGGAAGCAGCACATTTTTCAGTAGTGGCAATCCATTTTCAATGGCAAACTTCTGACTTCTCATGCACTTCTGTTCGCTGCATAGAATTGGAAGGGCTGTATGTCACAATCCAGATTTAGAAGTTCACAGTCAATTGTCAAAAGCACAAATATGTTTTCAGCGAAAAACATAATTCTTCCAGTAATTGGCAATCATCTTCAGCTGGATTATGGAAAAGCGCTCAATAATGAATAACCACTAAAATATTCATTAGGGAGACAGAAAATAGTGCCAAAAAGGAAAACTGAAAAAAAGGTGTATTTTTATCATCTAAAAAACGATGAATGCTCTGTGACAGTAAGAAATAAAAAGGGAAGACGAGACATTACGTATAATCAGTTCCTTCGGGGAATACAGCAAGCCACAATGGATCCTGACGATTGGTGAAGGTTAAAAGCATTTGACGCATTATGGGTTCATCAACTTCCCACTTCCTCTCCACTGGGATGAACTCTAATATGTGAAATCCCCAGCCAAAAATTGGAAGTTTCATCAACCTGCTCTTGAGAACATACTTGATGTATCCCAAACACCCTTTGCGTAGTGCAAGATTCCACAAATACATCCAATCAACCTCAGTTCTGTGGTTGGCAATTATCAAAACACGCTCTTCCACTGGAACTGTCTCACCAGAAAAGATAACTCTAGTTTTGTTTATCTTTTCAAACAGGAATGGCCATAGACCAAGCCATAGACCAAACAAGAAGGATACAGATTTTCTACTGTAATGTACACTAAATAAGCGCAGAACTACAGCAGCCGGGGGTACAAAATACACTAAGAACATAAATGCAGTTGAAAGATAAACTGCTAAACATAGCAGACCCCTAAAAATCCTAAAAGGAGTCAAAGGGAAATGCTTTAATCCTTTGGTAGATTGGAGGGGCTGGCTAATCTCCATTCTCACAGGTTAGTCTTTAATTCTTTGGCCACAATACGGTGCAAGATAAAGATCCTCTACCCTTTCAGGATATTCTTTCCTTTGAGTTTCTTGGGGGGCAACGAGCTGCCAAGACCCATACAAGATTATAGGAGTTCATGCAGCTTGCATCTGTGATCAATTCAAAAAAATTACAGTATAATTAGCAAAATGATATCCTCTATACAGGCAGAAGATGTTCAATGATTATCTATCAGATAAGTTTTCGGAGACAGTTCAATGAGATGGACTCTACTGCCAATATTCAACTAACATAAGCATGAAATGTCAGACACTATGTAGGAAGATTGTAAAAATATGTGACTGCATAAAAGATTCAACAAACATAAAACAACATTGATTTTATAACTGGTACTAAATAGTGAGATATTGTGATATAGAACCCGGCAGTGATGACTTCTCAAAAGTTTGATCTCTTAATCTGGAAACCCCACGCACAAATCTTGAAATGATTTTTTAGTCTCAGAGCATTAGAACGTCAAATAAAAATCAGCCATTAGTTCCTTTAATATAGAAGTTTAAGAGGGAACCATCAGTCTCACTTGTTATTCTTTCATTCACTTTCATATATTCAGAACCCCCAAAAGAAGGCTTTCAATAGCATGCTTTGCAAATCAATAAAGCAGTAAACAAAAATACAACCAGTTAGAAACAAGCTGAGCATCTTCAATCATTCTTAAAATTGCAAAATCATATACATCTCGCTGAATATTTTGAACAAATAAAGTTCACAAAGCTGTCATTGTTGTGAGGGCATCTTGATTAACTCAAAAGGAAAAAAGTACTCGATTTTTTATTTTCAAGTAAATTTTCAGATTTCTTAAATGTGAAACTCATAATCAAGGTAAAGGGAAAGTAGCAGAACCAGCCAAAAAGATGGTAAGTTTTCTCAGTATTTCAGCTAGAATCTTTCAACAGATATTCAAGTTGGCAAAGTCTCATTTGCAGTAAAAATATGCTGACATAAATTCCGATCAGTCCATTCCTGTGAAAACAAATCATATGAAACAACTTACCCTTTAAGCAAACTAATTATGGCTATTTTAACTCCAAAAACATTGAACCTGCTAAAGAAGCAAAAACGAATTTCCTTTCTAGAATCAAGTTTATGAACAGTTGACCATATATAAAGGCGGTGCGTACACACTATGTGCACGATCCCAGCAATTGGAACCGCCACTGCCAGATTTTGACCATACGGCCAAAAAAGCACTGACGTCATCAAAGGTAATATTTATCCCTTCAAATTCGAAGTATATTGCGTTATTATACCTAATTTTTCCATAAGCAACTGATAATTCTACCTGATTCCATGCTAAACTGAAAGCACCAATTCCAAGACATGAATTTACCATAATTAGAAGTAAATATTCATATCTACCATAATACACCTACAATATTTTCTTACGTGACGCTGTCACAAATAAAATGATCCAAATCCAAATCCAAAAGCCGATTTAAAAAAAAAAAAAGAAGATATAATATATTTGGAAACTAAATCAACATCACATCACGGTATTAATTACTTCCCCCACTCAAATCCATGAAAAATGTCAATGCAATGATTCCTTAAACCAAATCATATCAAATCAATGCGAATCAATACAAACCAAACCATATCTACTTCAACACTGACAATTCCATTTAAAAACAAAAAAACTATATCATAAATTCCTGAAAACTACAAAATGAAAAAGAAAATCACAATCACTCAAGGCGGAGAGAAGAGAATTTCTAGATTTCATTTTTCTTTTTTAATTTTACCTGATTGACAAACTACGAGATGGAGTTCCGACGCATCGGGAGCGTCGAAGCAGAGGGATCAGAAAACTCCAATGCCAGCCAATATAACAGGAACTTCGCAGAATACAAGCCTATGCAGTCCAGGAATATGCGAAGAGAGAAAGAGTTCTAGAATTTATGAACAGAGACGTAATCTGGTGTGGACCCGCCCACCGTTGAGGTGTAATATCAGCGGTTGGAGTACCAGAATCTCAATGATTCGAGGACCAATACGCCAGCAATCATTTATGGGAAATGGCCAAACAACTACCGTTGGACCAGTTTGGCCCCACAATCTACATCAGCGGGGGTGCTGTGAGATTTGACCCTAGAAAAAGGTGAAAATTTTCTGCTAAGTTAATGATGTCTTGACTGCTCTTTTTGGCGCATCAGCTGAGGATAAGTCCCAATTTAATTTTCTGCTATCTCAAAGGTTAACTGCTGTCGAAATAGATTATAATTTTTTGATATAATTTTTCTTTTTCACATTAGTATAGATGTAGATAAGAACGGGCACATGTGACAACCATGATTATATGTAAGAACTGATATTCAATTGATCATGTGTATCGCTTATATAATAGAAGTGCAAATGAGTCGAGTCGGTCCACGATCCAAGATCGAGCTGTATTTCAAACAAATGTCAAGCCTTTTGTATTTAAACTCGAGGCTTGCAAGACCGAAACATAATTATATATAATTTTTTATTTTATTAATATATTTACTATATTACTTTTTTTTATTTATTATTTTGAGCTTGAGTTTGAGCTTATAGTTATTTGCAATCCATTTGACAATTCAAGCCTTATAGAGTCGAGTTGAGCCGAGATTGAGCTTAAAAATTTTAAGCTTATTGAGATCGAGTTCGAAATTTTTTCCTAAACTTAGCTTTACTCAATTCAATTGCACCCTATATATAAGTGAGAACTGAGGTTTGAATTATAAATTCTAGTGTGTGTAAATAAATAAAAAAGGTGAAAATCAAGCAAAAAGAAAAGTAGGGAAGGATAAGAATAATTCTCACCTTTTAGATTTATTTAAGACTATTATATATATATATTCTTTATTGGATTTAATTATATTTCATAAAATTCAAGTTGTCCTTCAAAATTGAAAATTGTGATTCCATCCCTTACTTGAGAAAATTGTTGCTTATTTGTATAATAAGACTATTAGTTTCATGTCATTTTTCATGTAACTTAAATTGAACCATTGTAAGTCCTAAAATTAAGTATTAAAAAAATATATTAAGTACTCAATAATTCAATAACATTGACTTCATACTTATGTCTGCGATTTAATATCAAATTTGAATAAAATCTTAACGCACACGTGTATAATCAACAAAAAAGAAAAGAAAAAGTATAACTAAAATTTTTTTAGTAACCATTTGTCCCAATTCAAAAGGGTGTATGCAAGTTAAAACATTTTTCTAATATTGATTAAAAATAATAATTTTAATATTTTCTTGGGTAACTTGTATATAGACTTGGTTTGATTTTTAATTTGTGACAAGTTGACAACCAACAATTCAAAAGTTGATATATGACTTATATGTGAGCTTGATAAAATATGAAAGCTTATTGTTGTACGTTTGTGTAGTATTGTATTTATCTTGGCTTGTTCATTCATCCTCATCATAAATTATTCGTGGAATTCAGTTCTGCCAAACTTTGCCGTCTTGACAAGCAAACTGTAATATTGGCATTATGGGCTGAAATGCAAGTGACACTGTGACAGGGGCAGGAGCCCCCTCAAAATATTAAAATTTTAAAATATTATATTTTTGTCCCCCTCAAAATATTAAAATTTATTTTTTATATTAAAAATTTTAAAATATTACACTTTTGCTATCCTCAAATTATAAATTTGCCCCGCCTCTTATTGAAAATATATCTTTTTCTCTATTGTACTTCTTTGTATATATATGTAATAAAAAAATTATATTTTTTATAATTAAGAATTTCGCTCCCATAAACAAAAATTTTGGCTCCATCCATGCACACATAAATAAACATTTGAGTTTTGGGGTTAAAACTTTTGAGTTAAAGTGGCTTAAGATTATTTGAAAATCGAGTTTGGTTAAATTTAATTGGAGTTTAAAATTTTCTTCCAAACTTATCTAAATGATGCATATAAATGTTTGAAAAAAAAAAAAAAAAAAAGTCTTGATCTTAATTCATAGCTGCCGTGAAGTTTCAAATGGGCACAAGTCAATACTCAATAGTAGGTCCTTCGGAATGAGGTTAAAGAATTTGATTGCTCGTGTTGAAACGTAGGGCCCATTTGATTTTATTTTAATTCTTACTTTTATTTTCACTATTTTTAAAAATTAAAAAAATAGTTAGTAAAAATGGATTGAAAATGAGTTTGTATTTTGATATATTATTTAAAAAGAAATTATATTGAATTTAATAGGTTGTAGGTGGCAAGAGATAGTAATAATGATAATAGAAAGAAAATGATATATATTATTGAAAATATATATATATATTATTGGAGAATGTATTTTGAGAATGAAAACGAAAATATATTGAATGAAAATATATAAAAAAATAACGTGTTTTAATTTTTAAATGGTAGAAAATATAAAAAAAATGGTTTGAAAATAAAAACTATGGCCCCAACTTCCCATTCACTTGATTTTATTCAAATGAATAATGTCCGTATTCCATGACTCTAGGTGAAAAAATATTGAGAGAATGTATTATGATAATAAAAGAAATATTATCATAACATTATTTTTCTTTTTAGATGAGATTTTCCTTTTCAAATGGGTTTTGGATTTTTTTTAATTGATATTTTTAAATATGATAATTTACAGGGGGGGGGGGGGGGGGGTGAATTCCTGAGAAAGAGGTTCCTAACTGGTTCTCAAGTACCCCACAGGGAATTCAGAGATGTGATTGATTTATTCATATATGATTATAACTTTATCAACAGACTATCAATTTATCTCTATTTATTAGACAATTGAAAATTCATTGAATAGAACTAAATTAATTGCTGAATTGAAGAATGGAGATCATGAATTTTATTTTCGTTCAATGTTGTATCTTCGTTTTTTATTATTTACACATAAATACTCGAGAGTTTGTTAGATTCGAATTCCTAACATCACATTTTCTATGTAAGACATGTGCCTCTAGCCAAATACTACTCGGCTCATTCAATGTTGTATTTTAATTCAAAGAACATTTTTTAGCCGAGCGCCGTGGTTGAATGATTGCACCCTTTCAGGAGAGACATGAGAGGTCGACCTGCTTGGTCGACCAGGGTCAACTGAAGTTGGTAGCACGATTGGGCCCTAAGGATGAAATGGGCTTGATGCCATACCCTCAGGTCTATAATCTTTGGGCCGAACCTATTGGGTTACCCCATATCATGAGTCCCCCTCACTTCCGAATTCTGAACGAGATGATCAACCAGAAGGATTAGGGAGTAGTCTATTGTGAAGTTACGAGGGTTCGCCGACGAGGGTTTTGAAAGTTAACTTGGGTTTAGCGCATTTAATGCGTCGGTTACATAGTGCCAGGCGCATGTCTATTGGTGGTTACACCATTATTACAGACGCTTGGGTTTCCCGCACTCGCATGCCTATAAATAGGTGCGGTTAAAGTATTTATTTTTACTTTTATCGCTTTGTGTCTGGTCGAGCTTTGAGCCTACTACCTTTCCTACTATTATTTTGCGCTTTATACTTCATCGGCAACAAGTAAGTCCTTTCCTCAGTTTTCATTCGTGTTCCTCATTTGCTCTAGAAATGTTGCGCTTATTTGATTCTGAGGGTAGTAAGGGAGGGGATAGTGAGGCTACTCATTCTGATCGGCCTGGGGGTTCATCAGAGGAGTCGAGTAGCTCGTCCAGCGATAGCTTGAGCTCCAATAGCTCGAGTAGTGATCGTGCTAGTGGAGGGGGTGAAGTTGGGCCAAGTCTTTGTCGCGCGGTCGATTATTCACCCCCAACCACTATAGTGAAATAGTATCCACAATAACCCCTACCGACCTTATGCGCATTAGGCAATTATATCATGTCCCTGAGGAGTATGAACTTATAGTGTCTGGACCTTCTAGTAGGATGCATCGACCTCCGGTTGGGTGTATAACTGTGTTCGAGGATGCCTTTTGATGTGGTCTTAGGTTCCCTTAGGTGGTCTTATAGTCGAACTGCTCAGGGGTTTAGAAGTGTGTATAACCCTACTGCTACTAAATTGTTTCTCGACTATATACAACTTTGTCATTTTAATGCGTATATTCGACCAGCCTGCTACCTTCGCAAACTTCTCCAACCTTTTCCACCTTTCGATGCCCCAGAAGTTAGGTAGCACCGATGAGTCAGATTTTTATTACCTCACTGCTCGACCCCGCAAGAAGTTTCTTGTCACCCCGGCCTCTTCCTACTGGCAAGAGTGGAAAAAATGTTATCTGTATGTTCAAGTCGCTGGGGCTTCAATATTCTGAAGAGGTGGTGGATGGGGCATGTCGAGATGCTGGGTAACTTAACTCCGACATGGCCCAATACATTCATCCGGGACTTGGTCAAGTTGTTCAGGGCAAGTCAATCAATGATGACATTGTAGGTGAATGGAGCATCGATTACCAGGTAGTTTATCATCAAGGTTCTACTGCGAGGGGCTTGTCCAAATGATATGATGTTCGCAGAGCTGCAATTGTCGACCAGGATTTTTCTTACTTCAAAATTGGCTATTTCGAGCATTACCGCCATGGGGCAGTCCATCTTGCGGTTGACTCCTCTATTCTCTAGATGGTCGAGGTTGGACTCAGTGAAGGGAATTGGTTCTGCACTGATCGAGAGCTAAAAAATCGTTTCGACTTGGGCTGATTTGGTCGATTCCAGTCATCTTTAGGTCTACTTCCTGGCAGACTTTGATTTCCCCCCAGTAAGACCTCCTGCAATCATGTCCATGACTCCTTTGATGGGTGAGTGGGGATCTTGGGTAGGTTTCTTTCCTTTATCTTCTCTTCTTGGGCTAGCCGACTTTTCTCTATAGCGAGTCCGGTCGATTTTTCCCTCTTCATGTCTGGCATGTTCGCTAATGTATTTTTTGAGATGGCCCTGCCTAATCAGCCTTTCAATCTCATCGTGCAAATTGAAATAGTCTTCTATGTTATGCCCCTTTTGCTTGTGGAAATGGCAGTACTTCTTTGACTTTTTCATGGCTTTGGTCTTGGTCAGCCTCCTGGGCTTTTTAAGGAGGTTATCGTGTTGGATAGCAAACAACACCTCTTTCCTTGGGAGATTAAGCGGAGTATAATCATGGAAGCATTTAATGGGGATCGACGACTTTCCATATATTGGCGATTGTCCTTCTCCTTTTTTTTCTTCTTATCGACCTCAGGATTGCCATACTTCAGCCTATTCATGTCCTCTTAAGTCATGTATCTTTCCGCAAGGTAGAAGAGCTCTTCCATCGACCTGGGCCGCTCGCACACTAACGCGTTGGCACATTCCTTGTGTCTGAGGCCTAAAAAAAGCACATGATTAGGAACTCGATCCAAGGGCTATCAATCTTTAGCACTTCTGTGTTAAACTTGGTAAAAAAGTCTCGAAGGGATTCTCCTTCATTCTATTTCACTGTGTGTAGGTGGGTATGCGGGAGCTTTGCCTTCCTCCTACTCGCAAATTGGTGCAAAAATTTGTCGCTCAACTGGTCGTATGAATATATCGATGCCAGCTCTAGCTTAACGAACCAGTCGAGCGCTATCCCCTGAAAGGTGGTCACTAACATGTTCGCGTGGATTTAATTGCTATGCCCATGCAGCTGCATCATATGCTCGAATTGCATCAAGTGCTCGTTTGGGTCTGACGAGCCATCATATCTAGGTAGGCTGGTTGGGACTTTGGCGTCGATGACGATGCACTCGTCAATGATCTCTTGGACGAACGATGAGTCTCTCTCTCTTCGGAACCTTGGCGGCCCCTCTTGATAGCAATTTTTCTCTATTTTTCTCCTCAAGATCTCCTCTAGTCGCTTGTTTAGTTGCTGGACTTGGTGGGATACCTTTTCCCATTCCTTTTTATCAACTTGGGATGTGTTTTTGTACGGCTGGGGTCTCGAGTGCTCGACCCTATCATGCTGTGGGGCTTGAATGGGTCGAACGCCATGATCAACTGAATTCGCTACCTCTTCGTTGGGGGTGGGCTGGGTCATTTCCCTTGGAAAACGGCCTGGGCTAATTTCACTTCTCGAGGGAGGCCGTTTGGATTTCAGTCGATCTTAATTTTCTTTGGGCGGTCTCTCCTCAGGGGGTGCGAGCTGGCTGTTGGTTCTGGCTATACAACAGGGTTGAGCAGAAATTTGGGCCGATATCTGTTCGCTGATGAGCTGCATTAATTAGGGCATAGTCAGGGTGACCACCTATTCTGGCTAGGCGCTCGACCCCGGCGCGCCAAGTTCTTGTGGAGGTCGAGGCGGGGGAGAGGCAGACCTCTGATTTTTTTCTCTTCCTGAGGGGTCTCGCATGGTGTTAACCATTTTCAATTGCAGACTTAAGTTTCCCACAGACGGCGCCAAAATGATGAGGGTAAAAAATGTTTGTAACTAGATCTGGATGTAATTTGGAGGAACCGACTTAACTGGTTGAGTGATTAAACTCCAAAAGTGGTTGGGCTAAGTCCTACAATCACGAGCAAATGTCAGGCTAGCCGAGATGCCCTCGGCTAAGACACTCCAACGCCAAAGTCAGTATGAGATCCACTAAATATAATGGGCAACAAAGTGAGGGCCTTTTTTGTAGAGAATAGCATACCTTTAGTGAGGTTGGAAATGAGGTATTTATAGCCTTCTCCTAGTTAGGGGTTTATCTGAGATGCCCTTAACATGCAGGGAACCTCCTTTTCATTAGGGGCTTTAGATCATCTCTCATTCCTGTACTCATCTCCAGGTTTCATGGGCAGAATAGTACACTATAGGCGTGCCCCTGCCCAGTGCGGTAGTATGGGTGGTACTGGGGCGGCACGCGCCTTTAATGCGGAGGCATGCTGCCTGTCAGGGCATTTAATGCGGCAGAGAGTTGATTTTGCACCAAGTCGACTTCCTTAGTCGGTGATAAGGTCAACCTTACAATGGGTTGGTGCGCGGCGTAAGAGGTAGCCAAGTGCCGTGGTCGAATGACTGCACCCTTTTGGAGAGACATGAGACGTCGACCTGCTTGGTCGACCAGGGTCAACTGAAGTTGATAGCACGATTGGGCCCTACGGATGAGATTGACTCTGTGCTACACCCTCGGGTCTATAATCTTTAGGCCGAGCCTATTGGGCTCTCCCATATCACTTATCACACCAAATTAGGCTATTTTGGCCTGATCCATAAACCATATTGGCCCATGATATCATGTTGGGCCCCATAAACCACCTTGACCTATGATACCATGTCGGGCTGCAAATGTATCATGGGACATAAAAATGTAAAGCAAATAGAAATAAAGCTTGAAAATGGATCTATCAAGCCTTAACCTTTGAAGCAAACAAATCCTTAATATTTTGGACTAGAAATTGAGGTCAAGTCTCATGGGAAAGATGGAATTGGAAATAATATATATATACATATATATATATATATGAGGAAAACTCATAAAGGGTATTCTTTTGTGGGAATATCTTCATTCCTTAAATTAAAATGAAATATGTAATAATTTTTTTAGAGTAAGTGTGATATTTTTTCTGCATATTTTAAAAATTTTAAACTATCAGTGGACATACATATATATATTAATTACTGTATATTTACATATATAATTATTTTATATTATACATCAATAACATTATACATTTACAACCTCTGATTATACAATTTAAATTTAAATATTATTAAATTAATTAATTATTTGACTCTTTAAATTTAAGGATTAATAAAATGAAATTTATGTAATTCCCTCCATTGGGGACCTACAGGCACCGTGTGCGGCCGTGCATTCGAAGCCGGGGAATACGAATTCCATGGCTTGCCATTTGCCAATTTCATCTACCAAACAGTACCTCCAGAGGGAGTCAACGGTCAAAATTCAGAGGAGCACTGGGAGATCCAATGAGAACGTGCCAGGTGGACTACAGCGTATCTACTACTTTTCTTACCCCTCGAATTCAGTTTCAACTTTCACCTTATTCTTCTCGTTCCCGCACGTAAGTCGGATTCTCAGACATATCCCATTCATCGTTCACTTTTCCAGATATTCGCTTCGGTCCTTCGGTGGTGCTGCTCTCCTCGAATCCAAAGGTGAAACCCTCCGTCTTTTTATCTTTTATTTTTTGGATTTCTTTGGTGTATATGATTTGGTTTTAGATTCGCTTAAATCTGAGTTATATGATCATAATTCACTAAATTTGTCTACATAGGATAAAAGATTGTGTCTGATTTGTCGAGGTTGGGTAGAATTCTCTAAAATTTTGGGCGTCTGTCGATTTACGATTAGGGTTGTTTTTTCAAAAAGAAAATTAGCATTAGGTTATTTAGCTTTTTAATGTGGTGATTTCATTTAAGCTGAATTCAATTAATCTTGTCTCCACAACTTTTTGTGTGTGTGTGTGTGTTTCCTTTCTTTTTTTCTTTCTCTCTTTCTTCCCTATTATCATATTTGATTGGGTTATAATAATCAGTCTGTATTGTTATAGTTAGATAGGTGTTTTGAGGTGAGAGATGGTTAGTGGGTTTGGGGAATCGGCAAGCAGGCAGCCTCCAAGCCCATCTTGCTCAAGCAGTGGCAATAACAGTAGTGATGCTGGGAATTTTGAGTGCAATATTTGCTATGACTTGGCTCAAGATCCAATTGTTACGCTCTGTGGTCACCTCTTCTGCTGGCCCTGCCTTTACAAATGGCTCCATATCCACTCTCATTCCCAGGAATGCCCTGTTTGTAAGGCTCTAATTGAAGAGGAGAAGTTAGTCCCTCTATATGGACGCGGAAAGAGTTCTACCGACCCTCGCTCTAAGTCGATTCCTGGAATGGAGATTCCGCATCGTCCCACCGGACAAAGGCCGGAGACAGCTCCTCCACCTGATCCAAATGCTAATGCTAATGCATTTGCACAGGAAGGATATGGATTTATGGGAGGGTTTGGCCATTTTGGTGGGTTTGCACCTACGGGCACTGCCAGGTTTGGGAATTTTACATTATCTGCAGCACTCGGGGGCCTATTCCCTTCATTTTTTAACATTCAAGTGCATGGATTCCCCAACTCCAACTTGTACGGACCAGGTGCTGGTTTTCCATATGGCTATGCACATACATTCCACGGTGGGCATGCTCATGGATTCCCTCATCGTGGAAATCAGCAACACCAGGCAGATTCTACCTTGAAGTTCCTCTTGTTGGTGATTGGTTTGAGTGTGATTCTGACTCTTATATGGAGTTAAGGTAAATCAACACTTAGTGCTTGAGTTTCAAGCAATAGCAAGATTGTATTAGCTCCTATGTATTTGCCAGCTGCACTACAAAATAATTGTGCTGTTTTCATGGTTTGATTCAGTACGTGTGATTCTGACTCTTATATGGAGTTAAGGTAAATCAACACTTAGTGCTTGAATTTCAAGCAATAGCAAAGATTGTATTGGCTCCTATGTATTTGCTAGCTGCACTACAAAATAGTTGTTCTGTTTTCATGGTTTGGTTCAGTATGTCTTTTTGTACCTCTGTGCTTCTGCAAATACCTTATCTTATCTTTATACCTAAGAAGTGAGGAACAGAGATTACATGGAATGTAGTGGCGATATAGATTGTCATTAGTTGAGTTGCGAAGTTCTATGTATGAGCTTTACATATATAGGGATTAATTTTGAGAAATGTAGATATTAGCAAATGGTTAATATATTGTAATTTCTTCTTGTTAAACAAGATATTATTCTCTATATTTCTCTGCACTTGTGTATGTTTACGTGTTTATACTCATAGGCCATAGCTTTTGTATGTAACTTTGTTTTATGTGTTGATGCATAGACATCTGCTATTTAAAAAATAATAAGCTCATTTATGTACTATGATTTTTGAACCACACAGGCTTTCTGCCTTTTCTCTACTTTTTATTTGTTTGGGGGTTAGGGGTCGGGTTGGGGCGGGTGTTTCATTTCTAAACTTTATACTTCATATAAGGAAAACCTCCCCTGAGGTGGCTGCAATAGAAACCTGAGGAGAGTCCAACTTGGCCATTATCCGTTATGTTTATTGCCAGATATCTGTTGACACATTGAAGTGATTAATCATTTCACATTCAGTAAGGTGGATTGTTGTCCTTAGATCATCTTAGGGTGATCTATTTGTCCATAGATACTCCTATTTCGCTCCTATTGCATGACCAGTCAACAGTTCCTGGCCACTTGTATTCCTGGACAAATCCTATATAATTGCAGAAGGCTAACAGCCTGTTTGGTTTTATTTTTAAAGGCTATTTCCATTTTCAGTCATTTCTAAAAGTTAGTTAAATAGAAATTGAGATGTATTTGGATGAAATGTTAGAAAGTAATGATTATAATAGGTTGTAGGATTAAAAAATAGGTTAATTTATATTTTTTATGTTTAAAAAGATTTATTTTTTAAAATATATGTATATTTTATTAATTTAAAAATGATAGTGGGTAACTTTATGTCAAATCAAATTTGAATTTGATTGATGTGTAATAGAATGATATGGTAGGTTTAGAAATGGATTTTGGGAAGAAAATGTGTACTTTTTTTGAAAAAAAAAAAAATATGAGAAAGTGTGTGTTTTCAATTTTTATTCCCACATGAAAATGAAAAGGGGCTTTGGAAATGAAACCAAACACACTGTAATTCTACCCTTGTCTTTGGTTTGCTAGTTCTCGCTGTGTAATAACAAATTCCACTTCACGTTGAATTGCTATGTCCTTTTATCGCATTGGCTTTTAGGGGAACAATGGCCGCTGTTAACGTAAGTCACTCACAAATTCGATTGGGTTCATTCTTGTATGCAACTGCAAATGGTCATTGGTAGCTCTCAATCTTCATTATAAGGTTTAACAACTGCAATTTCAGATGGGAAAATGCTTTATCATGAAAATGCACCTTCAAAAGAAGACTGGTTTTTCTGTTAGTGTTGCCTAAAATTCTTTTTGGTTTAAGGATTTTGATGAGGCTAGGAAAACCCTAAGGAAAACAAAAGCAAAATAAAGAAATGTACTAATCAAGTTTGTTTGTGTGGAAAACAATAAGATAAACAACTAGGAGGAGGGAAGCAATGAATGTGTTAGGGAAGGGGAATGACCAAATAGTAGTTTCTTTCATTTTCCTCAACTTCTTGTGAGGAAAATGAGCTGTATCTAACTACATGATATTTTCCCGTTATCTTTTCTTTCCTTACTTTTTTCTCGCCAAATTGGCTTTCCCTCACCAGAATCCTTATGCCGAGTATGGTATAAATTACCTTGCTGGCTGAGTTTTGGATGCATTTGCTGGCCTTGTGCCCATAGGATTTCATTTTCTGTCTTTGACATGTGATACACATTTACTTGCTTTGTTGAAAATTGAAGGATTAGTAGTAGTTGCATTTACTTATCTCTTTCTTTTTATATTTTGGGATGGGGCAGGGTATTCTACTACGTGACTGATGCTTTTACTTTCTCAGAGCTTTTCTCTTTTGCTCTTGGCCCTTTGACGGTGAGTCAGCTTATGTTAGTGAGGTTCTTCTCCTGAAAACCATTGGAATGTTTGTCGAATGAATTTCTGATTCTTGCTTGGCCTACAATAGAATTGGTCAGTCATCCATGAAATTGGAACAGCCTAATGACATCTACACATGGAATATATGCAGTATTGGGGAGGACTGCAAATTTAGCAGTGCTCCAAAAATACTCGGTATAATTTCTCCTGTAAATATGTTTGCAACTTTTGATTTTATCTTTTTCTTTTCTGTGTGTATTATTTTGACTGCGTAAGATCATTGGTTATTTATCTCTCACACAAGCCTCTAGTTTTATTTCTTCATGTTAATGGCCTTTGCTACCTTATTAGTTGATGGAGTGGTGATGGGATGCAACAGATTGCTGGAGTTTTTGCCGTACATAAGTGCGGCCTTTAGCTGCTTTAATGTTTTTTTGAATTGCTTGGTTTTGCAATTTGTGCCTACTTTTGCAGAACTTGCAACTGAAGTAATAGTCTACTTCAGCCTCAAAATAGGTATGTAGTCAATTTTTACCACCAACTTCTTACAATACATGGTAGTCCTTAGTCAATTTTTACCACCAACTTCTTACAATAGATGGTAGTTCTTAAATAACATGATACACTTGTTCAAACTTGTGCTTATCCTGGGAATTTCCTAGATTTGTTTGTCTAAGAACATTGGATGTTAATGCGCCTTGTTACCTTTGTGTGTAGATTTTTTTTCTTGTTTTCTACGTTTTGTTCGTGGAGGAAAGATGAGTAGAAAAAAATGTCTTATTCCTATGATGCCATGAAAAAATCCCTGAAAAATGATCGTCATGTAATAGACCTCTTTATCATTACAGAAAGCGGATATATCATCGTCCGTCCGGATAAATGTATGTAAAAGTGGATTGTGAATTATTAGATGAGAATATAATGATATAAAGTGAAGTATCGATATCATTATTTGTGATATACTAATTGGTAACTCAATTAGTATACATTTGAATGACATGATGTGAAATTATGAATTGGATGTAGCCGGTGGAACGACGAATTTAGCAGAATTGTTGTTAGTTTACTTTAAGATTCACCAACACCTTGGGAAGTGAGGTACTTTCTTCCCTCGAATGTTATTTTTGTGTTTGATTTTGCATTTCAACATCCCACCGACATTGACAGTACCCAACAAAGGAAAACAGATGTTACCCACATTGAACTATTTATGGTATTTATGACATCATCGTATGTTCAATAATTCCCAATTTCACTTCTGTACTCTCTGATATATGTTTAAATTATCAACAGTTCCTAAAATACCAAGGTCCGTGAGACCCTATGGTTACTTCACTTTATGTGCAATGTACTGAAAGTCATGTGGTCATTTGTGTACTTGAAATTGATACTGATGGTGTACCTGGTTTCAAACCATGTGCTAGGTTTAGTAAGTAGTTGATTTATGCCACACTTTGTTTTGTATTTTTATGAACTTTTTGGGTTTACCCATACGTTGTCTTTTACTTTCTTTAGTTCTCCTCCATATCCACACTCAATTTCAAGCCTTTCTGTGCTCACTTTTGAATCCTACCGTTAATATACATCTATAGATATGTATACATGAGGACTACGTGGGTCATGATTCATGAGTGGTTCTATATGGGACCCACATGATAAAAAATTATAATTATAATTTCAAATTTGAGTTGAAAGTTGAAATTTAAATTATAGTACATCTAATTTTCAAATAACGAAAGGTTACGTCTGTGGAACATATTATTTTATGTTACACTGGTAATCAATACCGACATAAGAAAGTCATGAATAAGAAGAAAGAGCTGATATGATTATCTATATAGAATTTTTTTTTTCAGATTGATTTAATCTAAATTTGAATTAACTAAATGTAACAATAGTAGGGAATGTATGAACCTTTCAACCCAATCCACCTACGAAGAATTGTCTCCTAAACTTGCCTATCAAAAGCTTGCCAATTTTTTTCGCTTTTACAATTGGTGATGGCAGGCTCAACTTTTGAAATTGCCATTTATAGCAAGAATTTCCCTTTGGGTAGAAGTAGAATTGGTCACACAAGAAAGACAATCCAAGATCTTTCCACCTATTAATACCGTTAACAACGTAGGCTATGGAGAGCTATTCTCTGTAACTTAGGAAAAGCCAACCTTAATTTATCAAAAACTTGTCACGTTTGAACTCTATTGTTGTTGTTTTCTCGTAGCCAATGTTGGAAATATTTACCATTGAAAGGTGAAACAGACTATTTAACTAAAAAGGGGCAAAAAGAGACTTCTACCTAATATTTACCAGTTTTCACCGACTGAGAAATGAAGTTTGCTAAAAAAGTATTGTCACCGACTTTAGCAACTCCGCGTGGACAGGAGAAATGTCATTTTCTAGGAAGAGGTTTCAACGAAAATGCTTAGGCTATGTTTTTATTTGATTTTATTATGTGTTTTGAGAGAATGAATTATTGGAGAATGTGAAAGTTTTTTTTTTATATGTTTGTTTATGTTTTGGGGGAGACATTTTTTACTGTAACAGACTAACAGTCAAATCAATATTTTTTTATTGAATTTTTAGGTTGAAAATAGAATTAAGTGATTATTTTAATATTAAATCAATAATAAAATATATATGATATATATAATATGTATATATATATATATTAAAGAATATGTATTTTGAAAAGAAAAAAAAAATATATATTTGGTTATGTTTCCCCAAAATAATATTTTTCTGGGGAAACAAAACCAAGCAAAGCTAAGCTTTATAACATTCTTTAGCTTGTGTTTCTTGACTTCTCGGGACATTAAAAAGAGTGGATAAAATAATCGTGATTACTTTAATCTATTTAATAAAACTAATTCAAAATTGATCTATTTATAGTCCCTTGGTTTATTGCTTGTCGGTATATGAATGTGAGTATTTATTGAGGTCGCCGAGTTGAGCCTATCTTTTGAGTTTAGGCAAAATGCCTTGAAATGTATTTATGTTGGCATTTTCAATCAAATGTTATTATTTTTATTTGTTATATATCAATCAAATGCAACTAAATATTGTAATATAATGGTGTTTTTTAATATTATACTATATTATTCTTGTGTGTCACTATGCTATAGAATATCATTAAATTAGTGCCACTAAATATTTCGTGATATTTTTTTTCTAAATAACACCATAAATAAATATAAGTTGCATTTTTTATAAAAAAAAATAGTGGCACTAGCTAAATGTCTGCAAAATACATTTTTGTTGGTATTTTTAATCAAATGCTCCTACCATATATGTCATTTAATAATCAAATACCACTAAATATCTAATTATAGTTGCATTTTTTTAAAACTAACACCATATTACCTTTGTATGTCATTGTACTAAAAAAATACCACTAAATATTTTATGACATTTCCTTCAAACGGCATCATAACTACATATTAGTGGCATTTTTCTAGAAAAAATTAGTGCCACTAGTTAAATATTATTAAAATACATGTATCTCAGTATTTTCAATTAAATGTCACTATTTTATTTATCATTTATAATCAAAGATCACCAAATATTATATTATAGTGACATTTTTTTTTACAATTATCACCATATTAATTTTTTGTGCCATTATCTTACGAAATGTCACTATATTGTTGCCGCTAACTATCAAATTTGTTGTGGTAGCTTCATAGAATTATGCTGCATGTCTCCACTCAATGCCTAAGATAGTGAGTCATGCTCACATCTCAACTCATAGAAAAAAATGCAAATCCTAAAGTGTGGGAATTATTTTTTAATGACATGAATAAGATGGACTTCTCATTCATCCTCATATCATATTAATTAATCGTTTGGTACGCCGTAAACTAAAAATTCATTTATCATTTGTTCTAAATAGTGAGTTAGAAAGCCCTTTTCTTTTTAGCTCATTTAGATTTTAGGGTTTATCGATAGTAGAAAATTGAATTGAAATTATTTACTTTGAATCTACATCTGCATCAAAAAAATTATAATATTATTTAAAACATTCAAATTTGATCTAACTTTCAATATTTAGAACTCTCTAATGGAGATTATTAGGGATGCAAACAAGCTGAGCCAAGCCGAGTTTTGACCATTTTTTCAGGCTCAGGCTCGAGCTCGAATCAAATGAATATAGCTCAAGCTCGAGCTCGAAAAATTAAATTATTTTATAAAAAAATTTTAAATTACTATATTTTATTTTATTATATTTTAAATTAGCTATCGGGTCGAGTTCGAGCTCAAAAAGTCGAATTATTTTATTAAAAAAAATTAAATTTAGTATATTTTATTATATATTTTTATATATAAATATTCTTTTAAATAAAAAATATAGGCTCGCGAACTTGCGAACAATAATTATTTGGCTCTAGCTCGGCTCGAGCTCGAACACTTTTCGAGGCAGCTTGTCAGGCTCGTGTGCTGGCTCGATTTGTTTGCATCCTCAGAGATTATTGAGAATTTAATGAAATGAAATAAAAGATGAAAATATTAATAAAAACAACAAAATGATAGTTATTATAATTTATTACCTTCTTAGGTGAACACCAATAGAAAGGATGATAGTTTCCTCATGTCATTAGAGAGATTTTAGGATTATTTGTCCCTAATCTAAGATTGGAGTCTCATCTCATATGATGATGTAAGGGTGATGTAAGCTACCATGAACTGGGTTCCTCTGGCTCATGTCTCCAAAATGACCATATTACCCTCAAGAACTTAAAAGGGACTCATTAATTTCATCCAGAATTGCACACAAAAACAATTCTAATTTCTTTGTCAATTTACATAAAAATTCAGAAAAAGATTATCAATACTGTTAACTTCAGTTCGTCTAAATTATGAATAGTTCAAATAATGGAGAGGACCTCTAAATCATCCATCAAAAACTAAAAGAATTTGGTCCCCACGACACTAAATTGCCACCATCTCAAAAGCTAGAAACTTTATGTACTTTTCCCCATGTTGCACTTGGTCACGACGGTGGAAACTTTTCAATATTTCCCTTTGTTGTCTCCCATCAATACCCAATTTTTAGTAATATTTTATTTATTCAATATTTATTTAAATAAATTGTGAATTATTAAATAAAAATATAATAATATAATGAAATAAAATACAGACATCATCATTCTATATATCTGTCATTGGTTAATTAATTGAGTGATATTGTCCACACTTTTATATATGTGAGCTTCGAAATCGAATCTAAATTACCCTAAATGTGTCATGCATTTCTTGATCATATATTCAATCGAGTTATGAATTGTTAGATTTTATAGCCCAATTTTCATTCTCCAAGTCCCAAAAGTCATTGCAAGAAAAGAAAACATTCAAAATGAAAAATATATAAGTATGAAAGCAAAGGAAATTCCATATGAAAATCTTTGACTTAGCACTCTTTTGGCTCTGCTGCCCGGCCAGCATTCCAGCTATGCAAATGCACCCCCTCCAATTTTTTTAAAGTCCCTAAAGCTTGTCCCTTAACTTCAAACTCAAGCCAAGCCCAGCCCGAATAAAACTCACTCTCTCCTGCATTCCCAAAATCTAGTGGAAAAAATACATCCAAATGAAGCCTAAGGTCACACTCTTCTTTCTCTTCCTCACTATCACCACTTCTCTAGAAAAAGAAAACATTAGAATTACAATCCCACAACAATTTAGAGAAGCCCCAAAGTTCTACAATGCCCCCAAATGTCCTCCTGTAGTTGACAAAATCGACAATATTTTCAAGAATGGTAGAGACAACGAGAATGTTGATCACAAGGACGAGGACGACAATAACAACAATGATGACAATGACAATAATAGTAATATTTGTTCGAATGAGGCCGTCCATGTGGCAATGACCTTGGATGCGGCCTACATCCGTGGTTCCATGGCCGCGATCCTCTCCATCCTCCAGCACGCATCCTGCCCGGAAAATGTCTTCTTTCATTTTGTCTCCTCCGCCTCGGCTTGTGGATCCTTCCTCCGTGCCACCATCGCCGCCGCCTTTCCGTACCTCAAATTTCAAATCTACAGCTTCGATGATTCTGTGGTGGCGGGTATAATCTCCACCTCTATCCGCTCCGCCCTGGACTGCCCCCTCAACTACGCCCGGAGCTACCTGGCTGACCTCCTGCCGCCGTGCGTCCGCCGCGTGATGTATCTAGACTCGGACGTAATCCTGGTCGACGACATTGCGAAACTCGCCGCCACCCCGCTTGGCGGAAACAGAGTCCTGGCGGCGCCGGAATATTGCAACGCCAATTTCACCTCTTATTTCACCCCGACCTTCTGGTCAAACCCTTCGCTTTCCTTGACCTTCGCGAACCGGAAGGCCTGCTATTTCAACACTGGGGTGATGTTGATCGATCTGGACCGGTGGCGGGCCGGTGGCTACACGAGAAAAATCGAGGAATGGATGGAGTTGCAGAAGAGGATGAGGATATATGAATTAGGGTCTCTGCCGCCATTTTTGCTGGTTTTCGCCGGAAACATAGCGCCTGTGGATCACAGGTGGAATCAACACGGGCTGGGAGGAGATAACTTTCGCGGACTTTGCCGGGCTTTGCATCCGGGCCCGGTGAGCCTGCTGCATTGGAGTGGGAAAGGGAAGCCATGGGCCCGGCTCGATGCTAGCAGGCCATGCCCATTGGATGCTCTTTGGGCACCTTATGATCTGTTAAAACATCAATTTTCGTTGGATTCTTGAAATCAGCGAACAGATCATAAAATGTTGCTAAAAGAAATTATTTTTTGTTCTTTTCGAGGAATCTGAAGGTAAATATCTATGGGAAGTGTATAGATACAGATGGGTGTGTATCCATATCTAGCCATATAGATACATTGATTAGATGTTAATCATGGTTTTACACTTGATGAAATTTATACAAAATTCATGGGTTTTTTTTTTTTTTTGGTAATAGATTAGTATATAGATCATTCAAGAATAAGTTCAGTCAATTTTCTGCATAATTAAAGAGATTAAAATTGCAGGTTTAAATTTATAGGAATAATTCTTTCATTTTTGAGTTTTGAAGGATCATAAGGCTACGTTTGGTTACATTTTGGCAAAACATACGATTTTTTCTTCCAAAATATCAAATTAAGTTTTTTCAAAATACCATCTTTTGTTTTTTATTATCCCCAAAACTTTTTCGTTTTTCAATATATAGACACATATATATTATATATTTTTTATTATTATTCTTACTATGAAAATATTACTCAATTTTATTTTTACCCAAAAATCTAACAAAAAGTATTGATTTGACCACTGCAGTAAAAATTGTCTCACTCCAAAATATAAATAAACATATCAAAACTCCCCAAAATAATTTTCTTATTATTTCCTAAAACATAAACAAACTTACAAACATTCATCACACTCTTTAATACAACTTCACATCCTCCAAACTCACTCTCAAAACTCATTTTTTTAAAACACATAGTATAAAATATACAATTTGTAACCAAACATTACCATAGTTGCTCCCATAGAGGGAGTGGCTTAAGGAGGAAGCAGCATGGAGAATTTTTATTAGTGAGCTAATTATTAAAGTTTGAATAAGATAATACAATTAATATATATATATATATATATTATACATTAATTTAATATTATTTGATGATGTCCATATTCGTGGTAATACATATAAATGATTAACTAATTGTAATATTGTATTGTTGACATACATATGGGGTATCTTTTAATAGTGTTCAAAACAGTCACCAGTCACAGATCGAATTACGTGGAATATTGTTCTATTAATACATATGATATAAAATTTGATATATTGTTTCCCATTGAAGGATTTTATATTATAATAAATTATTTTTGTAGAGAGAATAAATTATAAATTATTTTAAAATATTCTATTTTATTGTTATGAAATAAGATTTGATATTTTTATATTAAAATTTTTCAATCTACCTGCATGATTTGGCTATTCAGATACGGTTTTCCTTCTTACAAACAGTGATAAAGTCAGTTCATTTGTTTGTGACAAAGTCGGGCTACCTTAGATTTTAAGGTTGTAAGACAAAGTACAAAAAATATGGCTCTCTTCCTTTAATCATTTATCTAATTAATTATATTAAATTTTATGGATCCAATGAAAACCCCACATGAACCCACAAATAAAAAAGGAAAATTGGAATTAATTAAAATGGCCAATTATAATCTTAATCGTTCTTGAGCTACCTGCTGTCTGTCCAATTTCAAAATGGAACAACTCATTTTAGTTGTCATTTTTCATTTTAATTTAAATTCTTATTTTTTTTTCTTATATTATAAGATGATAAATCTTTGAAAGATTCTAATAATGGTATTATTTTTGCAGGTGCGTGCCAGCTATTTTTTAGTGTAATTTGACTTCATGTTAATTTTTCTATTACATTTTGCTTCTTGCATTGAGATAATTAGAGATTCCTATTTGTTATGGTCTTAAATCTTGAAGCCAATTTTATGTCATTGAAAAAATCGAACCTGTCCTTAATTATTCTCAAATCTTCATTATTAATTATAAGCATTTTCTTCAAGTTGGAATCATAAAGTCTTTCACAGTTTGGACAAGGGATCGACATTAATTACAATAAAAATTTCATTTTGAGTTTTCCCCATTTTTAATTTTATGATAATTTTAGGGGTATGAATGACATGAGGAGATTTACAAACAATTCGAACTTGACTCAATAAGAGCTCGAATTCGGCTAGATCTTTTCAAGTTCGAGGCGAGTCGAGTCCAAGTCGCCAATCAAGCTAGCTGAGCCAAGTTCAATAGTATTCGACTGGAAAAGCTCACGAGCTTAAACAAGCTCTTTTATTATACATATATATATATATATAGTTAAAGTTTAGGCCCACATAATAAGACCCACAAAGATGATGATGATGATGATATTTTATTTTTTGTTTTTAGAAAAATAATAAATTTATTCAAAAAGTTTATAATTATAAATTTTGTTTCAAGCCTAAAGAAGCTCAAGCTTATCTGAACATATACGAATCGAGTTTTTTTACTTTTTCTTATGAAGAGCCTTCATCTATTTCACAAGCTAAGCTTGAGCTCGGTTGTTTAGGCTCAACCAAGCTCGAGCCCTAGCCAAAGCTTACGAGTCAGTAGACGAGTAGAGCCAAACCTAAATCTCCCGAGCTTGAGCCTGCTACAGGCACGATTTGACGTGTTTACACCTCTAGATCACATTCATATAGTTGGAGTCGGGATTGTCTATGGGTAAGATTTTAATTTGAATTTCTAGAATTTTTAATAGTTAAAATATTTGATAGCTCAAATTTAACTATAAATATTCATAATTCGAAATAAGTTATTTGAATATAAAATTAAGTAATTTGATTCCTTAAAAGTTTGAATTTGAATTTCAATAATTCTTTTGAATTAAATTTATACTCTGAATAATGTGTATATTTTGCTATTAATATTAGGCACCTTAGCCAAAAAATAAGAGAGGTACTTAAAAAAAGGAGGAAAAAAGAACATCAAATGTAATAAAATATAATGCTTCATCTATGAACCAATATATAATGCAAACTAAATTCCATGCGAAGTACGTTGTAGATATTATATTCCCATACAATTCAAAAGGGAGAAAGAAAAAAAAAACACAAACAAAAACAAAAACAAAAAGTAAATCAGATCAGATATATTGTCGAATTTTTGAATATCTATTAAACTTGAACATGATATTAATCAACATGAATCCTATAAAGTATCAAGTTGAATTTAAATATACTGATATTTTCAATTGGATTCAAATTCTAATAACACTAATTTGATTTCAATCCAATCTGTTGACAGTCTTAATTGGAGTTATAATTGTATTTTTTGATCCCATGTAATGGATTTGGCCCAATTATTAAGATATTTTATTTTGGTCATTTGGGCTTAAGATTATTGGAGACAAATCTCCTAACATCCCATCCTCCGCTCCCACGCATTTGTTACCTGTTTGGTGACTTCTCGTCATTGCCGGCCCAAAAAACATGGAGATGCTATGAACTAGTTCTACCCATTAACATGGTGCCCAACATTTTCTATTAAAATTTTATAAAATAAAATAAAAATACAAAATACCTCGTATTAAAATATTTTTTGAAATTATGGTAACTTGTATTAAAGATTCAAAGAAATCCTATTTCCAAAGACTAAAGAACTTGGCTTAAACGGTACCTCATTATCGTGCTACTAGATATGCTATGAGTGTTCTGAAATTTTCGATACTGTTTGAAAAATTGGATCGGACTGATTGAGCCGTCAAATGCCCTATGAACTGGTTTGGTTTTGAGTAAAAAGAGGAAAATAAAGAAAGCCGTCCTATTTTGTGAAAATCGTCTGAACCGGCGGTTGGACCGTTCGAACTATTCACAATTTATGAAAATCAAACCGATTCATTTTTTTCTTTTCTTTTCTTTAATTTGTGGCATAATTAAGACTTTTTTTTTGGGGGGGGGGGGGGGGGGGCTAATGCAAATCTCCAAAACTAAGATGCATCTTAAAAAGGCAAAAAAACTACAACATTCAAATAGATTTACAAAATAAAACCCCAAATCAGATCTAATATTTTAATTTTTAGATCCGGCTAACCGGTAGAAACCTTTAATCGCTTACCCAATCTATGTGCTCTTTCAAGAAATTCTAATCTATGAAGTTGAATAATGTAATTTAGACTCTTTATGTTTTATATTTGGTATTTTATTAACTGTTAAGTAATATGTAAAATATATAATATATATTACATAATTATGATGTCATGATTAAATTACGGTTTGACCAATGGTTGAACCAGTGAACTGTGAATCGGTAAGTTTTTTGATTCAATGAACGGTCCAATTTTTCAAATACTGTTCTTCGATAATATTTTGAACAGTCCAAATACTCAAATTCTCTATTTTGGTAGGTTTTTATCTTTTATTATATATAAATATATTTAAGTGGATTAGATATACCTGATATATGTTTGTCAAATGGAATTAATAATAAAATATGAATTAAAATAGAAAATTGAAAATATGCTTTAAAAATCATAAAACTGAATTTATGAAATACTCTTCTATGACAGAATACTTGAAACTAATTGATATTACCATATAATTGTAGCGTCCGCCCCTAATAATATTCTATCACTTCCATTTCGAGTTTGATTAAAGTTCCTAAATAAAAGAGTAATCACTTATTGCCCTATGGGTATGATGCAAATTTTCAATTTTCAAGTCACAATATTTCATTTTTTTAAAAATTTTGTAATATATTTTAGTAAAAAAGCTATCAAATTGATAGGTCTAACACTAGACATTCATTTAGTTGATTTAACTACCTTGTTTAGCGTCACCCCCCCCCCCCCCCCCCCCCAAAAAAAAAAAAAAAAACAAAAACAAAAACAAAAAAGGATGCCTACCTTGTGAAATGGCATAATATCATGAAAGGAAATGGAAGCAACGTACCCATAAAGTCTTGGCCCTTATAAATTATTGCCTAAATTATTAGGTTTGGCTGAAAGAATTATTCTCCAATGTAAGACGAACCGAATATAGGCTTGATTGTTGCCTAATTCTATTCTTTATTGCCCCCAACGCGTCTTCCACACTACTGTAAATTTCCTTCCACAAAATATCGTAATAATTGTGATCAAAATAAGAAATTACTATCAATTTAAAATAGTCTATTTAGCTTTTAAAATCAAATAAGGGGTTCTAGAGTTAGGGCCTGGGAGCCTAACACCTAAAGTGAGGCCGTGAGGGTTGGTCTTCAAGGTGGTGACTCAAGTTGCAATAAATGGACTTAGTAGTGTATATATACCCTCTCATGTTCAAAAATCCTCTTGATTTTAACTGAAAATCCAAGTATATATTTATGGAATTGGGCTTAAACAGACCTGTCACATCATGTCTTCTAAGGTAGGTAAGATTTTGATACATATATCACATCACATCACGTTTTTTAAGATAGATAAGATATTGACACGTATATTAGATCAATAGTCACATTACGTCTTCTAAGACAGATAAGCACATCACGTCTTTTAAAAAGGGTAAGATATTAACATGTATATTAAATTAATGGTTACATCACTTCTTCTAAGATAAATAAGATATTTACTCATATATCGCATCCATGGTCACTAGGTCGGATTGGGTAGTAGGTTGGACTAACCCATTGAGAAGGGTGCGGATCTTTAGACTATCTGGCCATTAAGACAATTGCTGAGGGCAGCATGGTCATTTCATTATTCTTCCCACATCAAGTTAAAAATTATCTATACATGTAATTCTTTCTTTTCTTTTCTTTTTTTCCGCACTCCTTTTTGTTACGTTAGCTAGAATTGAAAGCAGTAAATCAAGTGGCTTTCCTACAATATTTCTGGAACTTTCCAGGAAAATTCTAACTTATAAGCGGGGGCCGAAAACAGAGCCATATAAATTTCCAGCAAATTTCCAGCATAAATTTATTAATAGGGGGAAAAGTGAAAACTGGCACTTTAACTTCCTTGAGTGCAAGAAAATCCAGGAAACTGCCATGCAATTTCACAAAGGCGGTTCCAAAATTTGGCCCTTTATTCTTTCACCTTTTTTTTTTTTCTGTAGCAAATAATTTCTCTATATAAATCCTCGCATGGCCTTGTTTCTTGTGCAAATCATTATTTTCTCCCACGAAGATTAACTAATTAACTGCCATATGGCGATTGCTAGTATTACAAAGCCATTAAGCAGCAGGGTTTTCAAGTTCCGCCTCCCCCGCCGCCTTCGCTCAAAGCCAAACACCGCCAGCCCTCCTCCGGAAACCCCCAGCCCTGTCCGCGGCGATGAAATGGCAACTCCTAAAATTGCCACCAGTAAAGAAGACGAATTCCGACAGGTTTTTCGTTTCTTGGACGCCGACAACGACGGCAAGATTTCTGCCGACGAACTCAGGGCTTATTTCGCGTCCGTCGGCGATTCCGTGTCCCAGGAGGAGGCGGAGAAAATCATAAAAGAGTTCTCGAAAGGCGGTGGCTCCGAGCAAAAGGATTGTTCGTTGTTAGTGTTTGAAGAATTCATGCGAATTATGGAACTGCGGGAGAACGATGACGAGGAAAACGTTCTACGGCGGGCTTTTGAGGTGTACGAGGTGGACAAGGGCAGCGGCTGCATCACGGCGGAGGGGCTAAGACAGGTTCTGCGCCGCCTTGGAGACGTGAAATCGATTCAGGAGTGCAAAGCCATGATTCGGGTTTACGATCTTGATGGGAATGGGGTGCTGGATTTCCATGAATTCTATAAGATGATGGCTTAAGATATATACTTTTTTAGTTCTTCAATGCTCCAAGATTGATTTAAGGTTTAAATTTGTGGAAAGAAATCAATTTTTTGAATTTTGATTGCAAATCAAACAACATTAACTATATATAACTTGTTGCTATAAGTTCTCTAGTAAAAAGACTACTAATACTTACATGCAGTTTTTTCAGAATAATTTATCTATACTATAGCGTTTTTATTAGGGTAATTTACAATGACTTTTCACAACTCCATCAGAACTGAGTCGATATAAATATTTTGAACTTGAGCATTCTTGATGAACTCAAATATGATGAGATGACGATTTTTGTTCTGTTTAAATCTTATATTTCATCTTCTATTTTTATTCATGAATATATGGCATGTGAATTAAATATTTTCTTATAAAAATAGTTGATTGAAAATTAGATACACTTAATATAAATATAACAAATTAAAATAAAAAATTGAATATATGATCCAAAGTGATTTTTGTTAGGTGTATTCCAAAACTTCTTTGTTAGGGATTCCTTCCCTTACCTCATTTCAAAGGAAACATCAAAGGGGCTCTATTTCATTAATTATGTTTTATCTATATCCTAATCTTATTCATTCAATACATATCCGATCCCTTTAAGTGTCATAGACATAATAAATGTTGTTTCAAATCTATTTCTTTTTTACATATAGAAAATTTAAATTTTTTCATATAATAATCTTTCGAGATTTCACAATTATTCACCTACATAAGTTTCTCTATGTTTGAGTATTTATTTAACTTATCGATGCATTTTTGGAATAACCTCTTCACTAACATTTGTCCGAAATTTCCCTACCTTGCTAGCTCACACTGCGAAAAACTAAAGGACAACCAGAAAGCCAGAAAGTATTCATGCAAACTTTGAACAAATTCCTTGGACAAAAGTTTTGCCAACTTCATTTTATTACAAGAATACATTGAAATACTGATATGATTTTTCTTTAATCAAAAGATCACTTGAAAAATTAAATCCTCATAGAAAAATTTCCCTTCCCAAGATTTCCACCTCTATATGTCTCTAAATACTCAGCCACCAATAAGCTCAATGAGAGAATCCACTTTGGATCCTCTATTCCATTAATTATTCCATCTTCTATTCCAACGTACTGTATTTATGCTAAGTATATCTACTTTCAAATATAATTATTTTTCTAAGGAAATATTTAATAAACACGTAATACCTTCATGAAGTAGAATAAAAAATAAAACATAAAGTGAAATAAAAGATTCAAACTACAGAAGACTCTTTCGAGAATTATTCTCACATCCCAAATTTTCAAGCCCGTTGAACACGGAAATTGCTCCAAATCCATTAAATGCGTTTTCAAATTAAATTATAATCAATTTGATCAAAGAGAATATTCAATGCATACACATAAATTTTGTATTAATTAAAATTTATGAACTGATCACTCTTTTAATATTCTTATTTATTAATACAGAATGGCATATTATATTTATATTTTCCTAACATTGTAAGTGGAAGAGTTCCAGAAAGTTTCCTTGTACCTTCTTTTAAATTCTCCTTTTTTTTCTTTTTTCTTTTTTTTTCCTTTATCCATATATTATACAAATTTTGATAAAGCTCTTTAGTTGGGCTGGCTCCCCAGAGAAACAGGACAAGCATGCATGTTGGCATTTATGTCGCAGGAAATTGTGGAGCGGACCAAAGAGTGTCGGTTTGTGTAAGTAATAAGCAACTATTAGTAAATTAAATTGGAACGAGACAGAGAACATAAGCATGGCCCCGCGCAAGGATGACACGCATAAATCGAGAAATGGTTCAATTTTTTTAGAAGTAAAAGCTTACTCATTGCACAAGGATGACACCAATAAATTGAGAAATAGTTTAATTCTTTTCAAAGAAAAAATAGATTAAACATATAAAGGTCGGCAACTCGGAATTTTTTTATTAATAATTTTTTTATTTATACCTACACAAGTTAAAAGTTCAATAAATTCGAACTCCTAACCTTATACTATACGTGTGAAACTTATGCTTATGGATCAAATAGTCATGGACTAAAGAGTTGCAAGCACCACAGCTACATCTTATTGATATTAAAAATTATTTATATTAGGTCAGAATGTTTTGAATATTGTATTAGATAGAACACATGTGTTTGATATATCATTTAATATGTTAAATATAAATTTCAATACGTTTGGTGGGGTGTCAGATAACCAGTCATTAAAGAAGTTAGTGACAAAATAATGAGCAACAATATAAAAATTATTACTAATTATATATATTAGGTCGCTATATTTTTTTTTTTCCCTTTTCTTTCCTCTCTTAAATGATTCTCGTATGCATTCTCAGCATTTGCCTCCCGATGAGGTAGAAAAGTTTTTTCCCACAAGTAGTGCCAATAATGCTGCACGAAATTGGATAATTTGAATTATAGAATCTTTTCGAAAATTATGAAATTGTGACTTCATCCGCACTCGCACTTTATATACAAATTGAGATCCTAAATGAAACTCGTGAGTTGGAAAACATTGGGAATTTCTAGTTATGTTTCCCAGAACAAAATTGTTTTGGGGAAACATAACCAAACATATAATCATTTTTCCTTTATACAAAAATAAAAAATAAAAAAATAATTCTCAAAATACCCTATACTATCTTTCATTATCCCCAAAACTTTCCCATTTTTCAATATATACATACATATATTATATATATATATATTTTATTATTATTCTAACAAAAAAAATCACTCAATTCTATTTTCACTCCAAAAATTCATAAAAAAAAAGAGCATTAATTTGACTGCTACAATAAAAAAATGTCTCACTCTAAAACATAAACAAGCATACCAAAAATTCTCCAAAATCAATTTTTAATTATTCCCCAAAACATAACCAAAAATCAATTACATTCCCCAACACAACTTTCACATTCTCCACTAATTTATTCTCCCAAAATACATAATAAAATCACACAAAAAACATAACTAAACATTCCCACTGCGTCTTCTTAAATAGTGTGACAGTGGAAAAGTTCAATTCATGGAAACACAGATGTTTACTCAATTAATTCAAGAACCATTCATGTGCGTGGGTGGGAAGTTCCACATTCCAAGAGAAAAACAACAGTGGGGATTATACAACACAATGGTCAAGTCCTGGAGTCGTTGTCCTGCAGAAGAATTTTGTCCGAACTTGAACTATTTTCTTCCATGAACTCATGATCCTTGTCATAATAGTCAATTTTTTTGTGAACCAAATACTTGATTATATAATCCTTAACGCGTTTATTCCTGTAGCACACAGATGGACTAGATCCCCAGTTATTCAAGGAACACTGTTTTAACATCACAGCCTCCATATAATACAGTACCAGCCAGTGCAATTCTCACTTCATCCAACCAATCTGAAATTGCGCGTATGAGTCATACTACACGGTTTACAGTTTTTCCAAGCGGTGGCTCAGTTCTATCCCATGCTGGAAGGAACAAATGCTCGCTCGCTGCAGACTCCGTTCTTTTAGCTGCTTCTTATTCTCATGAAACCGATTCGTTTGATTTAGTTCTGTGTCAAGTTGAGAGGGATTGATGGTGGATTCAGGCCCATGAGAGTAGAATTTCATTCTTTTAACTGCTTCTTGTTCTCATGAAATCAATCCATTTGATGCAATTTTATCCCCCATTGCGAGAAACAAGTAGTAGATCCGGTCTACCATCAACTCTACCTAGATCAAATAATTTCGTTCTTTCAGCAACTTTTGATTCCACAAAATGGATCCATGTAATATAACATTCACGTCTTATCGAAGACACAAGAAAGCACATATTTATATTACTTAAAATCATGGGAAAATCGGATTGTCCATTGGAAAGAAGAATTCAAGTATGAATTTTATTATTTTCTGCAAAAGTTGATGTAATGACCTGAACTATACAAGGTCCAAGAATGATTTCCTAAACCTATGCTAAAACCTTCTATACTAACACATTGCCTGCAGAGTGGCCTTACATGCTAATGCATGAAAGCCAACCTAAAATTCACACACCCCACCCCCCCACCCACCCCATCCCCCAAAAATAAATAAATAAATAAATAATACAAGAATCTGTTTATGATTATCCAAAGTTTGGCACCAGATTTAGTGAGGAAAGTTTCCAGTCTTCCGCATGTGATCCAACGTCCTCTGTAACCCAAACTTGAGCACTGCCTGATGACCAGCTCTAAAACCATTTCCATAAACCACAGATGTATCTGTTGCAATCTGATGTTTAAAAAACTTGCTAAGTTCCATCTCAAATGGAGATCTTTGACTTCTTCCATGCTTAGCAGATGATGAGGTTGACGCGTTGTTGCTATCAGACATGGATAGAATCTGAGATTCTAACCACATACTGGCAATGACTTGACATATACCTTCTTCAATGTCTTGGCTGAGATTTCGATAACCTTTTTAACAAATTATGAACATATTGTCAGAAAAACAAGAAAAACGAGATATGGCAAAGGCATAAAACGTGATCTCTGTAAAGAGCAACTAAAGAAGATCTGAGCATTTGCTCAATCATGGAGTGTGTGCAGCAACTTTTTTTTAAGAACTTTTCAACTTAGAGGGTGTTTGGCTAAATTTATTTAAAACATCTTATAAGCTCCTATGTCTTATAAGATGTTTTTGGAACTCACAATGTGTTAGATCTTATTTTTAAAATAAGTTGTTGAAGTATTTGGATAAAATAAGTTCTTGAAGCTTATAAGATGTTAATAATAGTAATTTTGTAATTAAAATGATTAAAAAATGAAGGTGCCTGTTAAGATCTTAAAAATAAGTTAGGATCTCCTTACTTTTTTTAAAAAAGCTTATAAGCTCCTAATATTTTATTTTATGATCTCATAAGCTCTTTTTTAAAAAAAATTACCGAACACTTTTTATCAATTTATAAGCTCTTAAACATCTTATAAGATGTTTTAAAGAGCTTATAAGCTCACCCAAATACCCTCTTAGCTAAATTTTAGCTGTTTTGAAGTATTTGGAGCCGGCACTCTTGCTTCTAATCTCTGAAGTTAAGCAAAATAAAAGCGCAGAGTTATAAACAACCTTCACCCAACTTCTGCAGCTCTTGGGTCGTTTTTCACTATTATTTTCACATTCTCCCAACTTTCACTACAATTTTTTCAATAATTTTCCCCTTTTCAAAAAAGTAAAAGCTCTTGCAAACGCTATCTTGTTGACTCAATGACTCTTTGCAAGTAATTATTTCTTATTCCTCTATTTTTTGATCCGTTTATTCAGAAGAAAGATTCTTCAAATTAATCTTAGCTGGCTATGCTGTTTGGCAGAATATTCTGGTTTTCCAAGCTCTAGCAAAACGATATGAGACAAATAAATTGTGGTCGATGAGAGAAAATAAGTAAAAAATATATTGTGGCGGGTGAGCGAAAATACCATTGAGTCGAAGCCAAGCATGCATCATTTCATGAGCCAGTATTGTTCCAGTCAGCAACCTGTTTGCATTCAAAAATTCAAGCTGGCATGATGAAATTAAAGACTTCTATAAGCCGAAAATAATAAATAAGTTGGAAATACCTTGGCAGACCATATAAAATGAGAATTGCTGTCACTTCACAATGGCGTGTTAATTTATAAGGCTCAGTTTTCATGCCTATGACTCGATTTCCAGCTCCTATCTTTGGTCGCCGCAGTATCTGGTGAACCAAATGGCAAATAATAGTGTGAAATTAGAACAACGTAGTAGAAATTAAAATAGTGTGAAAAGACTAAAGAAGCCCTTACAGTTCTGACTGTTTGTTCCTCAGAGAGACAAAGACCTCGAGTTTCAGGCATGTGATGATGCCCCTGGCAAGAAAAGACAGAAAACCAAAGTAATGCTTCTTGTCTCAATATAAGCCTTTATAATCCCTTAGTAAAACGAAATCTACAACAAAGACTAAGTAACCAAAAAAGTTATGTCTCTTTTCTTGGAAAATTTCTTACATGCCTCTCCCCTCCCATTGCTTCATTCAGTGCCTGCTTCTCGACCAAGAGCAAAGGAACTTGCTGAGTCACTTTCATATTTAATCCTTTATAGAAATCCAGTATTTCAAAAAGAAGAGGCTGACACTCCTTAGTATCCATAATTGCTGAGTCCAGGCACTCCAAGCAGAGCTTTCGGCCGTCATTAAGGGCAGCAAATCTTGCGTCGCAGGACTGCAACAAGCAAAAAATCCAAAGCAATAAATACTGACAACAAAATCCACTTGGGTTTTCTTTGCAAAAAGAGAGATTTTGTAGAGATTTGCTGTTGATTAACTCCAACTTACCTCCATTCGCTCACAACTACAGCATCGAGGAGTTCTATCATGCTCATGTCTAGGACAGTATTTCTGGGACCAAAAAGGATGTGCTCTATATTCAATAAGACCAGCTGCATTTGTTGGAATCTGTGGTTGGGAAAGAAACGAAAATTAAACTTTCTCAAAGAAACAAAAAAGGGGAAGCATGTAATTTTTTTAATTGGAAAAAGAAATAAGAATATGGAAAATATTATGATATGGACAGAAGATCCAGGTAATACTATTGCTCTGCACCATTATGGAGAACTACTGGTCCATATGACTATGGAAGAAGATCCAGGTAAGACATTCATGTGGATTGGTAAATTTCTATAGTTGATTATCAAACTTTAGCTTGTAATAAATCATGAGGGCAAGAAGAAATTTTGCTAGAGAAATTTCAGACAGAATAAATTTGATAGTCCATGGCATGAGCTACTTACAAAGTTTCTGCAGATATCACATTTTGGATGATGAGACTCCTTGTAGCAAGCTTTATGATATGGGTAGCCCCCAGACACGGAAAACTGCAGCATAGAGATACCGCCTTGGATTATTTAATTTAATATGTAAAAGTAGTTAGGTCCATATTAGATATGACCAAAATTGCAAAAATATAGTCCCTTGAACACCCGCAGAATACTAGAAAGAACAAGCTCGAGAGCATATTTTCATGGAAAACTTAAGAATCTTTGTACCTCATAATCAGATATTGGTTGATTGCATCCACGGCACCTAAAACATTCTGGGTGCCAGACAGCATTCATACAACTTAGAAATCTTCCATGGCCAATCTCTGTGTTACAACCAGCACAAATCCTACCATAGCAAAAGCAAAATAAATTATGAAAAGCATTATTATCAAATTGGGATGTACATGTGTGATCTGTATGTAAGCGATATCACATTGTCTTTGTAAAATTATACCATGATATATAATAATAATGGAAGTTTAGATGCCAAAATAGAAAGTACATCAAGTTTTTGGTAGAGGACATTTGGCACATTGAGGCTCTTAATACAAGGAAATTTTTTCCTTTGAAAGAAGGAAAAAAATATAATATATATATATATATATATATTAGGTAGTTATTGGTACCTGAAACTCATAGAATAGGGGAAAGTTATAGGTTGGTAAAGGTTATCACTTCCATATCCATATCCATATCCATATACATTTCCAGTACCATTGTCGTTTCTACTCCACAACTCTGGTTGTGACTCAGCATTCAAGCTCTCCTGAAGAGCTCTCGCAAGTAGTTCATCTTCTTCCAACTGTGGCTCCCTATCTATATCACATTAGATGCATACAAAGCTATTCTTCAGTAAAACGGTTTGTGTAAAAGACAAAATGAAAAAAGTGATGGGGAGATAGACAGTAATAAGCATATCAGTCTAAGCAATGGGAAATCTAATAGGATGTTTGGTTTCATTTCCAAGCCCTCTTTTCATTTTCATGTGGGAATGAAAATTGAAAACAAACACTTTTTCACAACTTTTTTCATAAAAAGTTCACATTTTCTTCCCAAAATCCATTTCTAAACCTACCCTATCATCCTATTACACATCAATCAAATTCAAATTTGATTTGGCATAAAGTTACCCACTATCATTTTTAAATTAATAAAATATACATATATTTTACAAAATAAATCTTTTTAAACATAAAAAATATAAATTAACCTACTTTTCAATCCTATAACCTATTATAATCATTACTTTCCAATATTTCATCCAAATACATTTCAATTTCTATTTTCATTTCTAACTAACTTTCCAACTTTTAGAAATGGCTGGAAATGGAAATGACCTTTGGAAGTAAAACCAAACGGGCTATAAAGCTCTGGCACGTTGACTATATTCTAGGACAAGCAACAAGCAAGCCTCTTTAAAACACCTGATTATATGGAATGAGAAAAATCCATTGGAAAACTATTTAAAACAATTAAAAGGCAATTGGAGAAATGTCTCCAGAAAAATTGATTAAAAGGACCATTGCCCATATTACCCCAGCTCCAGTTTTCCCTGTTTTATAATTATGCAATAGGCTTTCATTTTTCAAGTTTATGAAGAGTTTTGAGACTACAGATAATTATGCAAGCAGATTGCAATAACACTCACCAATGACAGCTTTTCCTCTTTGATCTTCTTCTGAAAGAGATAATGCAATAGCACGGTCTATGTCTTCAGTCTCTGAACATGAATTCTAAACCAATATAAACCCCATGTATAAGCTTTTTGTAGAAAGATTCACGTAAAGGAGAGAAGTAAATTAGCCCAAAGAGGTTATCAACAAGAATTAGGAATCGTAAAATTGAAATCAAGCAGTTACAATACGCTTTAAACAATGTGTTGGGCACAAATATGGCAATAACTTTACACTAGTAGTCAGTCCCATCGAGAAAAGGCAACAAAAAGTAAACAATAAATACTTACCAAGGATGTAGATTGATGATTCTCTGCAGTATCTGTTCCATACCTCCAATCGTATTGCCCATTAGAAACTTTATGGTTTGAACCTTTGAAAATTTTGCTAAGCCAGCCCATTAGATGAACTTCAATCAGTGCATAGACAATGAAGCGTTTACCTGAAGCGAACTATTTAATAAAGCAGCAGAAGGATATGGTTTGAAAGATGTTATAAGGGAAGCAGGAGAAGAAAGCAATGCATACACAAAAAGAGAAAGAGAGAAGGAGCTTTAAGTACTAATCTCCTATTTTACAAACTACAGACTGAAACCTCGATTCACTTGTTTTCTTCTTCACTTGAAGCAAATGCTTACAAGATAACAACATATTACAAAAATGACTTGAATTCTGCACCCACATTTTCTCATAGAAATAAGGTCACTTGGAACCAAAATAATTTCTTTTTTCAAATTCAATTGACAAACATGTGGCTTAGCAGAAATAAGACACTTGGAATGTCAATCCAGGGAAATCTTGCTTCATCCCAGAAACACTTTCTATAGAGCAAAAGCCCCAGAATTTGAACAACTACAAGTTAACCAGCACAAAATTTCAGATTCAAATCCAGACTATACAAAATACTTATCCAGGATTATATGATGAACAAGCTTTCACACCCCATTTATCTCCACAATTTGAGCTCACATTCTTTTCTTCTTAGATATTTCAAAATAGATCACAGCAATATGAAATGTGGTAGGATAGAATATATTGGAGGCTTGGAGCATTACATTCACATCATTGAAAAACATAGAGCAAAGCAATATCCCACAAAGAAGAAGCAAACTCTAATTCTTGCCGCGCAAATTTTATCGCTATTTGCAGCAAACAACACAACCAGAAAACAATAATAATTCCTCAATAAAATCAAATAAAAATGGGGGAAGAAAAAGAGGCTTCAAAAGGCATACAACTTGAATACCAACCCTCCCAGCAACCATGATTCTAAAAGACCAAATGCTTCAAAACCCAAACAGCATAGAATTGCACAAAACACACCAGCAGATATGCTTATTCTCCCCAGCCAAAGTGAATATAGAAAAACAAAAATTCACCAAAAAGAAAAAGAAAAAAAATGATCCAGCTCGATTTATGTTTTGAATGCAAGACGATCAAGAATGCTGTGATTTAACTAAAGATAAAAGAAATCATACAAAGGACTAGCAACTGACCTTAGGATAGACCCCAGACTCTGCAGGGATGGTGGAAGCAAATGGCACTCAAGATCAAAAGAAGAACTCAAATTTTCAGAAAGCAAAATCACCAAGAACAATTTAAAAGATTCTGAACGCACCCTTTAAACGCTTTCAATCCAAAAAAGAATCTTTGGAGCAAAAACAAAACTTTTTTCGAGATATAAATCAAGAATCTTTTTGTATTCAATCCCCCAGAAGGGAAAAGGAAACTTCACTTATGAGAAAATAAAATAGCTAATCATAGAGTGAATGCCCCAGAAATTTCTTGTTCTTCAAATAGTCCAGCAAGAAACCAAAACAAATCGTGTGGGACAAATTGTTACACAGTATGAATAAGAAGAAAATTCAATATAAGTGCACGATTTTTCAAAGTCAAAGAGAGGCAAATATTTCATCCATACTAGTAATTAATACATTATTAAAATTTTAAAACCCAAAAGAACATTTGACTAAGAAACATTAAACGTACTTGGGGAGGAAACTGTAGTATCCAGTGGGTCCCTTTTTCCTTTCCTTTTATAACCTCACACCAAGACAAGAACTTTCGTGAAGACAAGAGCCAAGAGAGAAAAGGGCAAAAAGGAACTGAAAAAAAGATTCAATCTTTTTTGAATTGTGGGATAGATTGTGTTTCATGGAATATATGAATAAAAATAATATGAAATTGATAGTGGAGAATTGAATCGCAAAAGCAATAATAAAAAAAAAGCCCCACAGTGATAAAGATGTTGGAGTAATTTTCTTTCTAAAAGGATTAGGGAGACTATATATGGTATAATTAATAGGATTAATTGAAAATTTTACCAATAAGTTCGAGAAGGAATTAGTAGTGTTCTTCTTGCATTGAATGCACTTGATTGAGCTTTGAAAAACATTTTATGTTTTCTTAAGATTATTGTTTTGTTATTTTATTTTAAAAAGTTACTATTTTTATCTTAAAATGACTTTCTGAGTTCATGATAACTAAAAAAAAGAAGTGAAGTTTTAAATAGAAAGAATGGGATTGTTGAGTGGCCACCATGGATACATACCTTAAATCACAGCCTCAATGGTGCTATTGCAATAAACTCATTCATCATGCAACAATCATAGAGTGTCTGTAAGAGTATTTACTTTTGAAAAAAGTGATAAATTGTGGCAAAAATTATAAGTATTTAAAAAAAATTATAAAAGGTACTGAAAGACTGAAAGAGTTGCAGAAGTTAGATGGAGTTACATTTAACTTTTTTCTCCTGAATTTTAGAAAATCAAAAAAATAAACATAAACTTCAAACACTTGAAAACAACTCAAAAATATTTTTGAAAATATTTTTCCGAAATTATTGCAAATACTTCCTATGACTTGAATAAAATTCAACAAATCCGCAGGTGCCCATTCTCTCATGGACAGGGTGATGGATATCCACACAAGGATAGACATGGCAATGAGTCGGGGTCTGGGGTGGGTTTGGCAAAAAATTTACTTCATTAAAATTTTTATGGACCGAAACCCGCATTGTCCCAAACCCTTATCCAGCGGGTTGGACCCGTTAAATTCATTTAAAATGTTTAAAAAAATTAAAAATTTTTTTAAATAAATAACATCACCATAACTTTATAATATGAGAAAATAATATCATTAACAATAAATTTATTATTTATATATTGATATATGTATGTTTTAATTTATTGTTTATATATTGATATATGTATGTTTTAGTCTTTGAAAATGATAAATTGCAAACATTATGATTATTTATATATACATATTGAATGTATAAAATTTTTATTATGAAAATATTATTATTTTTATATAAAACATATATGTAATATTCACATTTTTTCATATATATATATATAAATACACGCCACATAAAATATACGCATAATAAATAAAATTAATATATATATATAATATCTAGAGTGGCGGGTCTGGGGTGGTCCTGGTTTAAAAATTAAAACTCGAGACTCATCCAAGATCCTTTTTTTTTATTATTTATACACATGCATATCAAGAGCCCGTTCATACTCGAACTCCTAACCTCCCATAATATATGAGAAACTTTATGCTGCTAGACCACTGGCCTTAAGATCTATTTTATGCTTTCAAAACCTGCTCAAACGGAGTGAGTTTGAGGTGGGTTCGAATTTTACCCTAACCCAACCATCCCTATAGAAGCATGAATGTTTGGGACAGTATAAGTAATCAAGTGATAGTAATTCATATCACCGAGAAAATTTCGAATCAAAGATGCTACTAATGAAAGGCTCCAAAGTTTTTTATGGGTGCAGGGAAAAAGCTGAAGGCAGTTTCACTGCATGGAACCGGGCAACCCGGACCCATCTCTCAACTGCACCCAAGATAAAATGATCGTTTAAAGATGAGTCCATATCCGATCTTGTGTCAGTGGTGGCCCAGAAAAGGGGGAAAGTTAGTAGTAATCCATGTCTGAAAGTAGGCCCGTATAGGATCCAGTCTATCCAGACTTCACCTGGACTATTCAGCCCAATTATAAACCCGTCCAACAGAAACGCCATTGCCCCTTGTTATGAAAATTCGGCCGGCACTTAAGCCGACAATGCGTTAACGTGATACAAATTTATTATTTTGTGAAATTTGCAAAAATATCGGGTGGGCTAGTATTTTCCTTGTTTTTATTTTTGGAAAATTTAAAATAAGTATGGAAAAAAAATAAATATATATATATATATATTAGCCAATAGCATGTTAAGTATGCATGTCTAATTGTGACTAATTCTATATACTAAATAATAAGATGTGTCTTGTTTTATCATTATTGGCAATTAACTATTTCTATATGGTAATAATTCACTAGCAACAATTGTGGTTAAGTTATTATTGTACATGTATAGCAATTAATATTCACAGCTCATGAATCTATTTTTATCACTATTTAGTTTGTTAAAATTTTATTATGAAAAAATAAAAGTATTATTGTTATTACTATTTAATATATTTTATTGATGAAAACTTCTATATGTTGCATTACATATCACTAATAATATTTTTTCTAGAAGTATTGAAATATGTGAAGTCAAAATTGAGTTACTTGATAAAGATATTTCAGTCATTTTATTTCATATAACTTAATTTGTCTCCTGTTGCGAGTTTTGTGGTGGATCTCAGTTTTGGTGTTTTGATTCCAGACCAACTTGTTAAAATATTGTGCATATATTTTTTTATTTGTTATGTATGTATTCATGTGACATTATATAATAAGAGCTCGTTTGCTTGGTGTGTTTAGATTATGCATGATACGTATGATTAGGATAAATAAGGGGTTATTATGTATCCTAACTAATGTCTGTTTGCATATTTTAAATAACTTGATATCCAATTTTGATTGTCTGTTTGGCATGATTATACCACCTGATAAACTATAATTTATTTCTAGTTTAGGTTGAAAAACACATCACACCATGGGGCCTTGATACACAAGTTAAGTTTGGCCTTAAATGCATACCGGGCCCTAACTGTATCAAGGGCTTCTAAAAATGAGCCAAACATTGAAATTAAGTTGAATTGTGTATCTATCATGCAATATCAAAACAAGCAAACGAACTCTAGGTGTATGTTTCATATACTCATATATAAAATACAAATACAAATATGATACTTTATAAACTAAGGGCTTGTTTGCTTGGACATATAGGATTAGACAATATTCATATACTAATGATACATACGTTAGAAATGATTTTCAATACTATGTAATCTATTGTTTGTTTTGATTTTAGAAATTGGTGATATCCCACACTTCATACTATACAATGTTTGATTGGCAAAATTGCTCAATATGATTACACTTTGTAATGCCCAAAATATCATAACTTCTAAGAAGGTAAATTTTCAAAATGATGGTTAGGGTTTTCATATGAGGAGTAAGAATGACTTTTTCATTCCTTATCATATTAGATTTAAAAGGATAGAAAATGGATCAAGCCATCTTGGCTTGATCCATAAACCACATTGGCCCATGATACCATGTCGGGCCGCAAATGTATTATAGGTTATAAAAATGTGAAGCAAACAAAAAATAAGGTTTGAAAATATATCTATCATGCCTTATCATATAAAGCAAACAAGCCTTAAAAAAAGAAATTAATAATAGTTAAACATATATACCTTATTTTTGAAAGTTTTACTTATTAAGGCTATGCTTGTTTTTATTTTCCCAAATGCCCAAACATATTTTCCATTCCAAAATAATCTCTAACTAATTTTAGAAAACAAACATATTAACCTACTTTCAGAAATATTTCTCCGAAATACTCAAAATAAAATCAAATATTACTTAATAAATTAGATCTCGAATTTTGACAAATTCATTTCAAACTCCATTGGTGGACATTTTTATCTATTTTCAAATTCTCATCTTTGAATACCAGCAGCCAATTAAGTGTATCTGTTTACAGAAGCATAATATTTTCCAACAGATATTAAATTAATGATGCCCATTTAGTTAGGCAGAATTTGAAAAGTACATATGCGATTTTAATGTATTTTATCATCACAGATAAAAGCAGTAAGTAAAGATGTCATCTTTCCAGTTCAGCTTTTGTACCCATCCCACTAATGGTTTTTTCCCCAGAAAGCGACTTACACAATTTTTATGGAACTTTATGAATGACTTGCATTGCATATAATGATAGAACAGTGAAAGTGTTCATTTTTCAATTGCCCAAAAATAACGGTTTAAATCTTCTCTATTTCATTCCCTATTTTATTTTATAGGGTTAATTGCACATTGCCTCCCAACCTATGGCCTCATTTGCACATTGGCCCCCAACCGTTATTGATGTGCAATTTTATCACCTGAACTATTGAAATGTTCGCCAACACCACATTTGCCCATTTTCGGTAGAATCCAACCAATCAGCATTGGACACGTGGACTAAATGCACCGAAATATTCTTGTTAGATTCCACCAGAAATGTGCAAGTGTAGTGTTGGCAAACATTTTTATTAGTTCAGGTGGTGAAATTGCACATCGACAACGGTTGGGGGGCAATGTGCAAAGGAGGCCATAGGATGGGGGGTTAACTGCAATTATCCCTATTTTATAAATATATGATACGTGTATTAAATATTTTCTTATGAAAATAATTGATTGAGAATGAGATACACTTGGCATAAATACAACAAATTCGAATAGAAAATGGAATAGAGAATGAAATAAATGATCCAATGTGCAAAAATAAGAATTCTAAGAATGCTATTACTAATAAGAACTTGAATATTAAATAAAATTCAATTTGAAATCTTGTGAAAAATATTGTAGTTAATTTTCTATTTGATGCAGGGCTCTGCCAAACTCCAGAAAAATAAGGGTGCATGTATGATACGAGCCGAATTCAGATATTAGGAGCTACAATCTCAATTTACAAAAATACTAAGTTTATTGTTCTGCCCACAAAAATACAAGTCAAATTTGATAGTTTAAAGAGTTAGATTAGGTGAGGAAATTATCGAATCGAGGGCCCAAGAACATAAAAGAATAATAGCAATGGGTGTATATTTGATCGTGTGCATTTAATTATTAAAATATAATTAATATAATATGCATGTATGTATAGAAATATTAATTGATAATAATAAAATTTTAATGTAAAGAAATTTATGTTCATCAAATAAACTTATAAAAATGAAGTTTGCATGTAAGCTTCAAACTCATTTATGCAGTTTGCAAGTCATAAAGTAATTAGTAGTAAAAATAATAAAATAATATAGATCAGAGAGAATATATTAGCAATAAAAAATTGAAAAGATAGCTAGGGAAAATTGTAGAGCAATGGAGGTACTATATAACCTTCATTAATGATTTTGGAACTACAAAATAATAATACTGGGGTTGTAACTTATATTACATTTTGAGTTATGAAGATTAAAAGATTAAATAAATGTATTTTTGGTACATTACTGAAAAATACAATTAAAGGATTGTTGCATTATTAACAATATGAATTAAGTAACAACTAATTTTATCTCATTACAATAATAATTTTTACAAGTTTAATAATAAAAAAAATTTAATTTAATTTTTACCAATGGCAATTAATCGATGCATTTTGATAATTTTTATTATTACTAGATTATTATACATATATTACTAATTATTAATATTAATAATTTATTCATTTGCTTTTATTTGTATTAAATCATAATACGACACGATGAATATTATAATTACTTAAATTAGTAAAAATAAAAATTATTATCATTTAATGTATATCATTAGTGATAATTTTGATATTATTATTTAATTTTTTATCATTAATATTACATATATATAGCCCTTACCTAATTCCTGTCACATGTTCAGTACCCAAATTCAGAAAATAAAATAAATAAATAAATAATAATAATAATAATAAATAAATAAATAAATAAAAAACCCACTGAAATTTAAAGAAACATAAGTAGAATGATGGCTTCGTGACAGGCTAGGTCCGGCAATTATTGGCAAAATTGTAGGCCCAGAGCAATAATCTATACAGTTCAATGGACGGGTGACAATTGACACCATTCATTCATTCATTAGGTTTCCATTTTTTCTTTTTATTTATAAATATATATAAATAAAACTTTGCAAGATTTTAGTTACTACCATGAGACTGATTGAATTATAATTTTGTCCCTATGCCTTTGTCCATTAATTGCAGTGGGGAGTGTGTTGGCCAAAAATTTAAAATCCACATTTTCTTTTAACACTATGGATATTGCGATCATTTGTCTCTAAACCATTTAAAGGAGTACCAAAAATATTCTTTTTGTGGACCTTTAAATAATTTGGTCATAATTGGGATGATGCCATATAGCATAATTTATTTATTTTTAAAAAGAAAAAAAAACTCATCGTCATGACATATTATTTCTACGTGTATAAAATAGTAATCGAATATTTTGAGAGCATAAGTAAAAAGAAGGGAATTGTGACAGTGAACCATGAGTACACTAGTGAGAAATTGGAGTTATGAACTATTTGTGGGGCTATTTTTGAATTTTGATATTGATATGGGATGGCTCAAATACCTTGGCCCAAACCAAGCTGGCCCAGAGACGCAACACTAGGGCCAATCTTGAATCTGAAGCCCATAGGTGCAATCGACCTAGATCGACCTCTCTCTTGGCTGTGCCTCCGTGACAGAACGGTGTCTGGTTGACACAGTATTGTATCCTGCCACCACATTAAATACACTGATGGGCGGCATGTCTCCGCATTAATAGCGTATGCCACCCCCTCTCATCGCTTGACACAGCAGGCGCCTCAACAGTGTATTGTCATGTCCTTGAAACCTGGAAGGACAATTATCTGGAAAGATGCAGGGAGATGTAATTACTAATCACCCATTCCACAAGGTTAAAGGCCCCTGAAGGCATTCAGGGGCATCTCAGACAATTCCCCCAAAAGGGAGAAGGCTATAAATACTCTTATTTTCAACCTTTCTAAGGTACGCTCTCATACATACACAAAGCCCTTACTCTGCTGTTCGATATCTCGTCGATCCATACTGACTTGAGCGTTGGAGGACCTAAGCCGAGGGCTCCTCGGCTAGCCTAACGTTTACTGTGATTGCAGGATTCACCCCACCTAAACAAGAATCCCGACCAGTCAGGTCGAGTCTCATTTAAATTAGTAGTTGGACCCATATCCAGCAAATCAAACACGTATCATTTGGTGCCATCTATGGGAAACCCTGAATCCTCTATCGAAAATGGTAGACACCAGGGTTGAGCCTATCGAGGAGTTCAAAACAATAGAGCTCGAACCCGGGAACCCCAACAAAACCACCAGGGTCGGGAGTGGTATGGGAGATCTATTGGAATGTCTTATGGTCGACTTCCTCCGACGCAACATTGATGTCTTCGCGTGGAAAGCCGTAGATCTTCAAGGCATCGACCCCAACATCATTGTCCATCGACTCAATGTGGACCCAGCTCACAAGCCAGTAAGGCGGAAAAAAAGAACCTTCAACGCTGAGAGGTCGCAAATCATCGAGGAGGAGGTTAGCAAGCTCTTAGAGGCAGGATATATTGTAGAAATTCAGTACCCTTCTTGGCTTTGTAATGTTGTACTTGTCCCTAAAAATGAGGGAAAATGGAGGATGTGTAATGATTTCACTGACTTGAATAAAGCTTGCCCGAAAGATCCTTACCCCTTGCCTCGTATAGATTTGTTAGTTGATTCTACTGCTGGATGTGAACTGCTCAGTATGACGGATGCCTTCCAAGGCTATTATCAAATATGCATGGCACCTGAGGATAGGGACAAGACCTCTTTCGTCGTCCCTAACGGTGTATTCTGTTTCCTGGTCATGCCCTTTGGACTCAAAAACACAGGTGCAACGTACCAAAGATTCGTCAATTTTATGTTCAAAAACGAGATCGGAAGGTCGATGGAGGTCTATGTAGACGACATGATTGTAAAAACAGAGAAGGTCGAGGACCACCTGGCCGACCTCAGCCATGCCTTTGCCATATTGAGGGCTTTCGGCATGAAACTCAACCCTAACAAGTGTACATTTGGTTGCGAGGAGGCAAGTTCCTCGGGTATATGGTCAGTCAGAGAGGGATTGAGGCAAATCCGCAGAAGATCCAAGCGATCCTCGACATCACTCCACCCTGCACAGTTCAACAAGTTCAATGTCTGATCGGCAGGGTCATTGCCCTCGGCAGATTCATAGCTCGTTTGGCTGATAAGAGCCTACATTTCTTCAAAATCCTCACAAAAGCCAAGAAATCTGGGTTCCAGTGGGATCAGCATTGTGATCGAGCTTTGGTCGAGCTCAAGCAATACTTGTCTTCGCCGCCCATGCTCGTCAAACCGGAGCTGGGATAAGTTTTACAACTGTATCTAGCAGTGTCATCGGCTTCGATCAATTCTGTGTTAACATCAACAAGAGAAGGGACTCCCCATCCGGTGTATTATTGCAGCAAAGCCTTGCACAGACCCGAGCACAATTATTTGGAGATCGAAAAGTTTACTCTAGCCCTCGTCACGTCGGCAAGGAAGCTACGACCCTACTTTCAATCCCATGCGATCGTGGTGCTAACGAATCAGCCATTAAAGCAGGTGTTGTCGAAGCCCAACACTTCAGGTCGACTCACTAAATAGGCTATCGAGCTCGGAGAATTCCACATCACATTTCAACCGTGGACCGCCATAAAAGCACAAGTCTTGGCCGACTTCATCGTCGAAAGACTCGACCTACAGACGTAAAATGTTGACAACACATCGGTATAGACCCTACATGTGGATGGATCAGCAACCGCATTAGGAGGCGGGATAGGTGTATCCCTCCGTTCCCCATTTGCTGAAGAGTATGATTTCGCAATAAAACTTGACTTCCCAGTCACCAACAACGAAGCAGAATATGAGGCTCTCATCGCAGAAATGTGTATGGCCACAACCCGCGGAGTCGAGCAGCTTGCAGCATTCACCGATTCTCAACTGGTCGCAGAGCAGGTCGAGGGCAATTTCGAGGCGAAGGAGCTCAAAATGACCCAATACCTGTCAGAAGTAAAACAATTACAGCAGTTGTTCAAGAGCTTTACCCTGAGCCAGGTCCCTCGGGCAGAGAACGAATGAGCAAACGCGCTCTCGAAGCTCGCTAGTTCGACGAAGGATACCAGAGAAAGGACCATAACATTTTTGGCGACTGACAAACCTTGTGTCGATGCCACCAATCATAGCCTCATCGGATGCATCGAAGAGACAACTTTCTCCTGGCAAGAGCCAATCAAACTTTACTTGAGACAAGGTACCCTGCCCACCAACGACAAGGAGGCCAGCAGACTCAGAGGGCTGGCAGCCAAGTTTGTGCTAGATGAGCATGGACAGCTTTATAGGAGGTCGATATCAAGACCTCCACTGAGGTGTCTAGAATCCGATGATACATGTCGGCATCTGAGGCAACCATTCTAGCGGCCGATCTTTAGCACACAAGGTTGTCCGTTATGATTATTTTTGGCCGACTTTATTGCAGGACTCAATCGACTTCACTAGAAAATGTCCGTCGTGCCAGATCCACTCAAACATTTAGCACCAACCAGCCACATTGATGATCAACGTTCAGATCACCTGGCCATTCGACCAGTGGGGGATCGACATAGTGGGATCTCTCCTGAAGACTTCAGGCCAGCGTAAGTTTATTATAGTGGCGGTTGAGTACTTCACTAAATGGGTAGAAGCCGAAGCAGTTCCGAAGATTACCAATGTGGCCATTAAAAGTTTCATTTGGAAAAATATAATCTGTCGATTTGGGTTGCCTAAGGTCTTAATCTCGGATAATGGCACCCAGTTTCAAACCAGAACACGAGAAAGTGGTGCGAAACCTTGGGAATCGCCCAACACTTCACTTCAGTGGGGAACCCTTAGTCTAATGGCCAGACCGAGGTCACAAACAGAACTGTTCTGGACCACCTCAAGACTCGAATAGCAGAGACAGAAGCCAGTTGGGCAGACGACCTCCTAGGGGTGCTTTGGGCTTATAGAACGACACCTTGAACAGCCACGGGCCGCAGCCCGTTCAGCCTAGTCTAGGGGTCCGAGGCAATAATACCGTCTGAGCTGATTCAGCATACAGCTCGGGTGATCCACTATAACCCGATCACAAATGTATCGGAGAGGACTCTGGATCTAGTCACTGTCGACGAGCAGCGCCACGCAACCTACAACACAAATGCAGTGATATCGGTCGAAAATGGCGAAATGCTATAACGGGACAGTACGACCCCGGAGTTTCAAGGTTGGCGACCTCGTTCTCAAGAAAGTGAAAGTGTAAAAAAACGTCAGAAAACTTGATCCAAAATGGGAGGGACCTTACTCAGTGGTTAAAGTGTTAAAAAACAAGGCCTACCAGCTAGCGGAGGCCATGAACTACCTCGACCTTGGAATGCAGTAAATTTGAAAAAAAAAAATTATGTAAAGGGCCGTTGGCACCCATTGTATCTCTCCACGGAAATAAAATTATGGCACGTTCAAACTATATGAAACTTGTAGAATCTCCCAAGTAGTCGACCCCATAGTCGACAAAGCAGGCTTTTCGCCGCTAAGTCGAGGTCTATGAGCCAAGACCAAACAGTCGACCTCGTAGTCGACAAAATAGGCTTTCCGCCGTTAAGTCAAGGCCTATGAGCCAAGACCAAGCAATCGACCTCATAGTCGACAAAATAGGCTTTTCGTCGCTAAGTCGAGGCCTATGAGCCAAGACCAAACAGTCGACCCCATAGTCGACAAAATAGGCTTTTCGCTGCTAAGTCGAGGCCTATGAGTCAAGACCAAGCAGTCGACCCCGTAGTCGACAAAATAGGTTTTCCGCCGCTAAGTTGAGGCCTATGAGCTGAGACCACAAAATTGACCCCGTAGTTGACAAAACATGCTTCACGCCGCCAATTCGAAGCTTATTAGCTGAGACCACAAAGTAGATCCCATAGTTGACAAAACATGCTTTGCACCGCCAAGTCGAGGCTTATTAGCCAAGACCACAAAGTCAACCCCCCAATCGACGAAGCAGTTTTCATACCGCCAAGTCAAGACAATCCAGCCGAGGCTAGACAGTTGACTAAATAAGGCTAACTATTACGCTTGCTTATCAATCACGATTTACTCGACGTGGACCAAGAATGAATTTCATAAAATACAACATCATATATTCGACGAGGGCCATGAACGAATGCTACTTGATATGCTTGCGAGCATTCACCCAAGAATTTCAATACGCAGGATAATAATCACTGCAGTCAATACCTGTTAAATAACATGCTCATTAATGGGAATATCTTATACCAAAAGCAAAAATAACCATCGTTGAACATGGAATAATAAAAATACCCATTCATCCATCAATATTTGAAAGCCTCATCGAGACATAAAAATCACAAATCTTTAAAAGCCTCATCGAGGCATATGCATCCCTTCTCAAAAAAATAATAGAAAAAAGCAATGAGAATAAATGATCAAGCCTAGTTGGAGCTGGCAACCTTCTCAATATCAGGCCCAACCTCCTTGGCAACAGGAGCAGCAGTAGGCGTAAGCTCAGGCAAAGCCACGGAAATAAGGACAACAGCAGTTGCTGGTCGAGAAGCGTCGACAACATCTTGTAAGAATTGGTGTTCAGGAATTGGGAAATATGCAGTGGCATCGACTGTCCCTTCCGACACCTCGAAGGCAAAATCGCCGGCAAACTCAAACTCCCTGGCGAAAACCTTTTCTCGACTTTGGCCCATTTTTTTTCTTCTTCAGTCAATTTGACCTCTGGCGCGCCCTCCACCCCTGCGGCCTCAACGATCGGTTCCTTGGCATTGCCCTCTCCCTCGGGGTAAGGTCGCAGCTGCTCGTCGAACAAGTGGCTTATACACAATCGATCTTCAGGTTGAAAGCTGTAGCCCAAAAATTGCAACTGCTTAACGGCCTTCTCGAATGAGCTCCGGGCATGGTTGAGAGCAAGAACGACACTAGCATCTTGGAATGCAGAACTTAACATGAATTGTTGCACAGCCTCCCAACGTACCAGCGGCAGTATCCTGTTGTACTCAGTCCGGGCCTCCGCTAGACCTGCATTTCGGCCCGTAGATCGATCAGAATCGTAACCGACTTGCAGATCCAACTGCAGCTTTTTCACCAGCCCGTCCATTTTGGTCCTCTCCTTGACCGCCAGGATCACCTGTTCATCCTTCTGCTCGAGGTCCTTGGTCAGCTGGCCGACCTGTCTCTCCAGCTCATCGACTCTCATCTGCAAAGACTCGAGTTGAGCCTTCAGAGCCTCCGTGTCCCTTCCGGCCTCCAGCTGCTCCCGAACAGCTAGGGCCAGCTCCGAGCTCGAATAAAAGTTGTAGCCCAGTTGCCCGATCTGAAAGATAAAAGCCATCAGATACTCGACCAGAATGCAATGATACAAAAATAAAAGGAGGGAACTCTACCATGTTGGCATGATAAGCTAACTCTCGAAGAGCCGCGTCCTAGCTCAGTCCCATGATCCTCCTCTGGTTAGCCATGAACTAACTTGCCAGCAAGACCTTCAAAGGAGTGACCCCGGTAGGCCCCGCAGTGTCCATACACAAGGAATTATGCACGACAGGACTCGGCTCTGCCACGAATCGAGGAGAGGGGAATTTTGATAAGTTGAACTGTATCTCATCCTCTCAATCCCCAAAAAGATCGTTCCCTGATTGGCGGCCCCGACCCCGCTGCTTTGCCTTTTCCCTTGCCGGCAGCAACTTTCTTCAGAGCAGGCCCTCCTTGCTCCACCATGGCTCACTTGCCCCGACCTGCGGGGCTGTTGCCTACGGTCGCTAGTTGTCGACCAGGTGATGGCGTCGGGGAATGAGTTGGCGCTGCAACCTCTGTGCATGGCTCCTCGATGGCAACGGCTGCTCGACGAGCCGTCGGACCCCGTCGTCGCTGTTTATTTCTCTTTGCTCTTGCCAGAGCCTCTGCCCTCGATCTATTTATGATACCTACGCGATCTGCCGAGCAACAAATTAACAACAGTCAAAAACCATAACAACAATGAAAAAGCAACAAAATTACAAGAAACGCTGTCTACCTAGCTGATCATTCGTAGGCAAATCTAACGGAGCCGGCGATAATCAAGCCAACACTAAATGTCTCTCCTCGATAAAAACTGAGGCTTCCATCTGGCCAAATTCGACCAGGTCCCGAACAAAGGTGTTTGGACAGGTCGGGGGTAAGGTTCCCCAATGCCCCCTCCACCAGCCCCGTGGAATATTGAAACCCACACTCGAACAAATAGGTATCATTTTTTTCATTCTTGCCCATATGAAGAAGCAGAGGCTATGAGGAATTTACGGCGTGGTCGAGCGGTTAAATAATAGAAGCCCGACTCATCGGCGCTACCCGAATTGCGAGACATGGGTAGATGAAAGAGATTGGAAAAGTTTTTGAAGCTGGCGGGCTGGTTGAACAGATGCATCAAAACAATGAAACTACAGATAGTGGAGAAACAGTTGGGCAGCAGCTGGGTTATGCACACTTGGAGACCCCTAAGAAAATTAACCATACTATCACTTAGGGGGAACCTAAGACCACATTTAAAAGCGTCCTCAAAAACAATTATACAACCTGCTGGAGGACGATGCATTCGACCAGTCCCCCCGGGAGTTAGAAGTTCGTATTTAATGGGAATATGATATAACTGCCTAAGGCATCTCAGGTCGACAGGGTTTATGGAAGACACAATCTCACTATAGTGATTTGGCGTGAATAATCGACCCCGCGAAGGAGGAATTTGGCTTGGCCTAGCTTCATCCCTCTCGCGGTCGCGGCTCGAGCTGCTGGAACTGGAATCGTCACTCGACGACTCATTGGATTGTCCAGTAACATATTTAGACCTATCAGATTGGGTGGCCTCACTATCCTCCCCTCGACTACCCTCAGAACTGTATAAACCCAGCATGATGTCAAGAATCTAAAAGACACGAAGTAGAAATGAAGGAACTCTTATTGAATGCAACAGCTAAAAGCATAAAATCTTGGATGCGAGGACGTTTGGACAAGCAATCGATCAGAAGCTAATGCGGTAAAAGTAAAAATGGTTATTTTTACTGCGGATATTTATAGGGGAGCAAACGCGCGAAACCAAGCGCCTGTAATAATGCATGTAACCGCCACGCCGCCCCACGCTCCTCACGATGTGACCGCTTAATAAATGAACCAAACCCTGGTCAATTCTTACAAATACCCAGTAAACTACTTTCCAACGCCTCTCGTCGATTCCTCGTTCAACCTTGCGAAATGGGGGGACTCATGATATGAGATGGCCCAAACCAAGCTGGCCCAGGGATGCAGCACCAGGGCCAATCTTGCATCTGAAGCCCATAAGCGCAATTGACCTAGATCGACCTCTCTCTTGACTGTGCCTCCATAACATAATTATGTCTGGTCGACACAGTATTGTACCCTACCACCACATTAAATGCACTGATGGGCGGCATGCCTCCGCATTAATGGCGTATGCCACCCCCCTCACCGCCTAACAAAGCAGGCGCCTCAACAGTGTACTGTCATATCCTTGAAACCTAGAAGGGCAGTTGTCTGGAAAGATGCAGTGAGAGGTAATTACTAATCACCCCTTGCACAAGGGTAAAGGCCCCTGAAGGCATTCAGGGGCATCTCAGACAATTCCCCAAAAAGGGAAAAAGGCTATAAATACTCTCATTTTCAACCTTTCTAAGGTATGCTCTCATACATACACAAAACCCTTACTCTGCTTCTCGATATCTCGTCGATCCATACTGACTTGAGCGTCGGAGGGCCTAAGCCGAGGGCTGCTTGGCTAGCCTAACGTTTACTGTGATTGCAGGATTCACCCCATCTAAACAAGAACCAGTCAGGTCGAGTCTCATTCAAATTAGTAGTTGGACCCATATCTAGCAAATCGAACACGTATCAGATATATTAATGTGAAATTTTCGGCCCGCCGCCAAAACACTTTTTTATCATTACTAGGCATCGTGACACGTGATCTTGAGTGCATAAATTTAGTTTAACATAAATAGTAAAGAAAAATATTTTTTGTACAATAGCCCTTATATCTAATGATAACCATACTGAATAACATCGACTAACATAAGCTTATATATAATAAATAAATCCTATATCAAAAGTTTAAAAATATGGGATATACTTGCCTACACATTCCAAAATAAATTTTATTATATTTTCACTATATTACTGTGTTACATAATTTTATATCGAGTGATAAATACATTTTTGAAATTAATATAAAAATTAAGGATATAATTGATAATGCAAAATTTAGTATAACATGATGTAATTGCTACTTGTAAGAGGCTTTCCTTTTATATATATATATATATATAAATGATTATATCTGTTGTTCATTATATCAAAATAACAAATAATAATGAAATACAATCGCTAATTGTATATCAATATATAATTTAATCAAAGAAGGAAATTACTATTAAAGTAGACAAATTATTTGAAACGGGATTCAAACCTGAGCGATGCCAGTTTTTTTTTTTTTTTTGACCTTTTTCCCTTACGTTAGAGATTAGCTATAAAAAAGCATTTTTCTGGGTGCCTTTTTTGGGGCTAAAATTAGAGGAATTTGACATTGAATTATTTGAATTAAGTGAGTACTATTTAGAAAATGAGATTAATTTAAATTCACATGAATATTCCCAAGCAATTGCATCAGCCGCAGCCATTATCCCGAATTACTGCATTACCTTTTTTAATTTTTAAAAAAATAATGAATTAAATCTTTTATTATAAATATGACAAAAATTCAATAAACACAATTATAATGACTCACAACTTGAAGGAAAAGATCTAAATTTTCAGGAAAAAAAATTATCAGACTAGACAAATATTGAGAAATAAATGAGAAAAAAGCCATACCTGATCTCGTTTAATTGTGAAGTCTCAAAGTCCCTTGATAGGGTAAATTACAAAAATAAGACTGTGACTATGGCTAATTCGCAACGTATGACTGAAATTTATGATGATATTAAAATATAGCCAAAATTCATTATAAAAAAAAAAAGGACAGTGACCGCCAGAAAATACAGTCAACATCGGTGATTGCTTGTGTGGCGCTTGCGTGGCACCTGCACCAATGTTCCACACATGCGCCACACAAGCGCTACGTAAGTAATCACGGGCACTGACGGTGTTTTTCGACGACCGCTCTCTTTTTTTGTCGATTTTAATTAGTTTTTATCCTACTTTAATATCTTCATAAATTTCAGTCCTAAAATACAAAATGACCATCACTAAGGTCCTACTTTTGCAATTTTCCCCCTTGATTTATGCTATTCAAAATTGAATTAAAGTGAATTTTGAAATGAATCCTTACAATTATTAAAAATAATATTTTACGATGATGCAAGCATAAATTACTAATAATTTAATTCCTTTCATAAATTTAGTGTGACGACCACAATAAATATTTCAATTAACATATTCTCGACGAGCCCAAAATGATTATTACGCCCAATTATATTTAAACCACACAATCATTTAATGTAACATCTTTGGACCTATAAAAGTGTACAACAATGTAACTTGTATATGTCATTCAATTTGGACACCAACACAAGTTTGTTATGAACCATCACCTCATATCCATCACTACCTTTTATGATCAGATGCCCAATAAACTTTTGCTCTTTCATTATTGTAAGTTTGAAAGTTGGTAATAAATATTTTGGTAAATTCTTACACATTTCGCTAGGTCAATATAGAAAAACCCAAGTAAACCACATTAGACATAAATATTATATAAAAAAAAAATTATAATATCAATGATAAGGAGAATAAGCGATAATATAAAATTGTCACTAATTATATATATTAGGTGGTGATAATTTTTATATTGTCAGTGGTAATATCTTTTAAATGATAATAATTTTTATTTTATCATAATATAACTTAATATTGACAATACCTAATTTTTTTAAGTTGTAACTATTGACAATTACTAATATATGTATAGCGACAACCAAATTGCAATTTTTATTGTCGCTGAAATTTGTAACAAAATTTTCATTGTTATTAGGTAGTTATTAGAAAAGTGCCACTAATTGTAAATAGTGACAAGAATTTTGCTTATAAAATTTTTTATTACATTCTTGTCGCTAATTGCTTATAAAGACAATTCTCGTTACTATTAAACTTATAAAACTCATTATTGTAATAAAATAATTTTTTATTTAATATATATCATTGATTAATAACAACTTTTATATTGTCACCTACTATTTTATTATTATTATTAAATTTTTTTAATAAAGTTACAATATATAAACTTATAAAAAGGTGGTTGTCCTCAAATTTAGAGAATGCAATCCATGGTTAATGGAAGTACTCAGTGTAACTTTGACATGTGACAACTTATGTAATTATTAATAGTTTAACTAGGAATATTTATCTGATTTACACTCTGTAATGCAATGATCAATCATATCTTTTACAAAAGTCCCAAATTAAATCCTTAATTTGTACAGTATATATAGTTGAAGATTATAATTAACGCCTCAATTGTTTTTATTCTCAAATTTCATTTCCATATTTTTTTACTATTTAAAAATAGAAGCACATCACTTTATACATATTTTCACTCAATATATATATATTTTTATTCTCAAACAGCATTTTTTAATAATCTATATATTTTCTTTGAATAACATATATATCTTCTTTTATATTATTATTATTATTATTATCTTTCTCCATATATAACCTATTAAACCCAATATAATCATTCTATTTCCAATCATCAACCCAAATACAAGCACATTTTCAATTTGTTTCCACTAGCTTTTGAAAATTTGAAAATAATAAAAATAAAAAATAAGATTGAAATGAAAATAAAATCAAATGGGCCATAAGTGGTCCAAAATGTCACACGTATGATATTTTCAAGAAACTTGTAGGTGTAAACGTTGTTTAAAAAGTTGGACCAGATCAGGCGGTCAGACCAATTGAACCATCGACAACCCTATGAACGGGTCCGGTTTTGAGTAAAAATCGATAAATAAAGAAAATCATCCTATTTTGTGAAGACCATCTGAACCAATGGTCGAATTGTCTGAATCATTGAACTGTTCACGGTTTATAAAAATCGAACCGGTTTATTTATTTATTTTTCTTCCCTTTAATTTTTGGCATAATTAACACTTTTTTTTTTTAAATTATTTTTGGCCTAATGTGAACCTCCAAAGCTAAAATATATCTTACAAAGGTAAAAGCTAAAATATTCAAACAAATCTACAAAATAAAAGTCCCAAATCAATCTAATATTCTAATTTTTAAATCCAACTAGAAGGTAGAAACCTTTAGTCTCTTATACCAACCTATGTGCTCTTGGCGATCTCTTTCAACTAAGAAATTCTAATTATAGCTTATGAACTTGAACAATATAATTTAAACTCTTTATATTTTATCCTTAATATTTTATTAATTTTTAAATAATATATAAAATATATAATATATATTAGGTAATTATGATGTCACGGTTTAATTATTGTTGTTCAATTATGATTTCACCAATGATTAAATCAGTGAACCATGAGTCGGTAAGTTTTTTGATTCAATGAATGGTTCAATTTTTCAAACATTGGGTGTAAATAAAACACTCCGACAAAATTAATTTTGTTCTTTATAAACATATATCAATTATATACTTGGTAATATTCAAAAATAAATTAAAAGTTAGCTTAGCTAGCCACAATATATTCATTTCAATTCAATAATTTTGAATCAATTAATTATTTTATTTTATTTTATTTTTGTTCCTCAAAAGAAACTTATAATATTTATTAACAAGATGAGATATTGGTGGGTGTCACCATCTACCCGCACACTACCAGCTGCTCTTTCTTTTGGTAGTCCCCCACAGGCCACAGGGTGGGAACGGGGGCATTCATAATTTATGATGAGAGCAAGAGAGCGTATTCCATCTTCTTTTGGGTCACAAAACACTACCACCACCTCCATATATATATTTTTCATGCTCCACAACACAAATGTGGTCCCTTTGTTTTCTCTATTCAATTCATTATCATATTACTATCTACCCTTTGTGCTTGACATCTTGTGAGTACTTATACATATCATGAATATAAAATAACTAAATAAATAAATAAGAAAGCATTTAATTTTTTTTTAATATGGAACTATTTTTGGAGGGTAAATATTGTTTCACCCCTACAATCAACCATGAATTTTTACATTCTTACATCGAAGAAAAAGAAATAAATACAAGGCGACTTTTATTGATGCGAATACAATAAAATGATAATTTTATGCTTATTAAATAGGATCTCGGTTTTTTCAAATTGGATTGGACCTAGTTAACCCAACCGATGCAACTCCACTGTAGGTGCAGATGCTCCTGGTTATGCCGTATAACTTATACATATTTGTCAAATGACACTTTTATAAATATTTAATGTTACATGTATAAAAATTTAAATTTTATCTTCTTTACTCTTTATTATTCTCTTGTCAACTCAAATACTGACCTAAGTGTTAGAGAATTTTTGTTGAGTAACTCAATCCAAATCTTTGAAATCTTGGCCTTGTTTGTTGATTCGTCTACATCATATACCGTTCAACTCCAAATACTAAAATCCAACCTCGAAACAATCCAATTAATTACTCCTAAACTCATATCAGCTTTAAAATTAGACATAGTACTTTCTCATTTTATTTTCAAACATTTTCTTTTTCTTTATTAAAATTGAAGATATGTCTAAAAATTGCATAACCTCTCATCAAACAAAGGAATCTTGGCAAGCCATTTATCCTACGTTTTTATGCTTCAATTTTTTTTCCTTTTGCTCGTGGCTAGATGTTGTCTCCGACATCAATCAGCAGACTCAAGAAATAAATGCTGAAAGCAAACTTTTCATTTTGATAGATCAACATCTCTGAAAGTTTTTTGCCAATGGGGTTGCTGTTAAAAGGCATGCTATAATCACTGCCTATGTTTAGTACAGTACTGTACTCATGTTCCATATATTTGTAATAAAAAAAACTATAACCTTAATTTTTTCCTCAGTCATATTATCACATAGAGGAAATTCTAAGCAGCAAAAGGAATTTGAACTGAGGAATTACAACCTCTTTGCCCTGGAATATATAAATATATATGTATGTAATCGTTCTTTTAGAACAGTAACTATTCTGATGCATTTTTATTCCTTTAGACAAAAACCATAAAGTATATTGTTCCATGCATGATCAGTGAAACAATATTGTCAGTGTGTCCTGATTACCATAAAGGACAAATTGATATTCTTATATGGTTTATAAGCAATCCCATTTGGGTTATAAGGCTGTGTTCATGTTGTCAGTAGCAATTTTCGTTTTTTTTATTTTTTTATTTTCCTTTTTCCAAGAAAAATATATATTTTGATGTGGTCTTTTTCACAGGGAAACATTTCCTGTTCAGCAGTTAAATGTTATTTATGGTAACAAAATTTCTGGTTAGCAAAACCCTACAATTAATGTTAAGAAGTACAACAACCAACATCTTTTCATATCAGATAGCTACCTAGCTTTATAGGACACAAAAATCATAGTACCAAAACTTAAATATACTTATGTTGAAGTAGCTGTCACATTATTTGATACCCTAATTAAACCTTCGGAGGCTGAAGAGCAAATATGTGCACTTAGGGTTGTTTGGATTTGTTTTCTGAAAGTATTTTTATTTTTTAATGAAAATAAATAATAAAAAATTTGTTATAAATTTGAATTTGAAAATGGAATATTATTTAGAGGTTTTGTTTAAAATATATGATTATGTAGAATTAAAAATGAGTTGTATTTGAAAAATATAGTATTTTTGTATTAAAAGTCGTGCAAATATGAGTACAAAAAAATAAAAAGTGGTGAAAAATGAAAATAGAGAGAGAGTGTAATAGTGTATTTTAGAAAATATTTTGAGAATGAAAATGTTTATAAAAATAAAAGGGAAGTTGATAGTTTTATATTTTCAATTTCAGTAGAAAATAAAAAGGGTGTTTGAAAATAAAATCAAACGGGCACTTACTGCTAAATTTACTAATTTTAGTATGACCCGACTCAAAAATACCTAATTTATTTTTAAGAATACATATTATATATATTCATAGTAATAAATTCATCAACAAATATAGAAGATTTTGTTGGTTAAATATTGTCTTGTCAAATTTGAAGAGTTTTGTCCTTATTTCAATACAACTCGTCTTAAAACTACCGACTCCTTTGTTATATGGAATAAAACCTGATATTTTCTCGTAGTTATTTTTTCGACTAAATAAATATTGTGGTTAACTTTCACTATCTCAACTTTCTCCTTTTAACTCAATAAAAATTTCAAAAGCAAGCATACAAATGATAAGTTTTGCAGTAATATTATATAGAAATTAGTATAGTGAAAGTGAAGTGAGGTAGTGAAGAAGAAGAGGGCGACCCTTTTTTCTCCTCTCCTTTCATTATCCCTTCTCCCTGGATTTCTATTTCTGATCCCAGAAAAACTGTCCCTGAGATTCCATGAACCAGATTTGAAGCACAAAGATCAACACATAATTTCTGTAGCAAGAAGATTCATTAATTTCTCTATCAGGGAAAATGATGTTTCCAGGATCCGATTCAATCATATCCAAACCTTACTACTTTCTTTAACAGGTATGCTGTTAATCGACAAACGTCTGGAAAAAATTCAAAGGAATTATACATGAATACAAAACTGATGAAGTAATTAAACTAGATTTGATCTATATATGATTAATCTGTTGGTCTTTTTGTGGTGTGGAACAGATTCAAGACTAGGGATAGGAAAAACCCAAGGAAAAAAGGGAAGAATTTTGAGTTTCCTTAACTTCAAGCGTCTAGATTTTGTCTGCAAATTCATGTCCCAAAGCTTCCAGCACGGAATCTACAGCTTTTCAAATGCAAAGCAGCAAGGGGACTGGATGATAAGAGAGCACGGCTTCCAGACTTTACCCCAAGTGCAAGGTGACTTAGCCGGGCAGCAGCAGCTGCCGGCGCCAGCCTATGATACCGGCGGGATGTTGGCGGAGATTATCAACTTGCCGTGGAGAAAAGCTGATAATATTTTGGATGATCAGATCCAAACGGGTTATAACCTGTGGCCTCAGAAACAGCAGCTGTCAGCGGGAGTAAATGAGTCTACTGCTGCAGCTGACGAGGTGAGTTTTTCAGAAGCTGGAAAGTAATTGCAATCATATAGCTTATGTAATGATGGAATTTTCATGCAAATAGTGCAGTAATTCTCATGATTTTCATTAATTTTTTTTTTCTTCCCTTGCAGCTTCCTTTTATCAATCCGCAATTCAAACCTTCTGCTTCTTCCTCTTCCTCTTACCTTCAAAAGTTAGTTCCCACTTCATCAGACTCTCTACTTCAAGGGTTTCACTTAATTAGTCCGGCAGGGCCGGCGTCCAATATGGATCCTCCATCCCAGTTCTCCTGGAGTAGAAACGATGAAACGGTGAGAACTGGAAGGGTGTTGGAGGGACAAGGCCTTTCTTTATCACTATCTTCTTCTTTAAGAAACTTGGAAGCCACCAAATTGGATAAAGTAAGTATGGGACATGGTGAATTATACTTCCATGGTCAAGGAATGGGGACGACTTCAAATCTTGGGACTAATCATCAACTCCTTTTCCATCCTCCAAAATTAGTACCATCAGATCCTGAGAATCAGGTCCATTTTGGGTACTTAGAATCCACAAGAAGTACGAATTTCTTGAGGAATTCGCGCTACTTGAGGGCTGCTCAAGAATTGCTGGAAGAAATCTGCTGTGTGGGAAGAGGGCAATTGAAGAATCACAAAATCAAGAATCAAGATAGAAACCCTAATTCGGCCTCCGACGGTGGTGTTGCTGTGGTTAGACCGTCTTCCTCATCAAAGGATCATCCTCCCCTATCGCCTTCTGAAAGGACTGAATACCAGAGGAGAAAGATTAAGCTATTGTCAATGCTTGATGAGGTTTTCAACTCTTTTTTCTCTAGTTCCCTTTATCTCTATGCTCACATCCTTATACATCACATAAAAAGACAACACAACAAATGTTGTCTATAGAAAAAAAAAATCAATTTGATCTTCTTCCTTAAACAAAGAAATGGCCGGCTGCAGCTGATATGAAACTTAGAAAATTTTTAGGACTAATTATTATTAGTACAAATGATAAAGTAATTAAAATATATATGTTCATTTTGGATGTTCTTTAGCATGACAGGCTGCAGTTGGGGGTACATGTCGACCCAAGATCGACATGCCTCCATTATAGGTTGTAGCTCAGAATTTAATAAGAAATCTTCTGCTTTTGTATTTCAGATTATAGAACTGCTCAAGGATAATGATTTTAATCTGGCTCCAATTTGGGACCACTTCTTTTTCTATTACATGTTAATTAATCTTGAATTTTATAGTTCTTAAATTAATCAAAAGTGGTGAATTATTGGAATCAGACATCTGAACATCTCCTTGTACTGCTGGTTCAATCAGTTCATTCATCAGTTCAGGCCTTTTGTTAAAAGGAGAAAAAGTTCCTCATAAAACAAATAAGCAGTACTTCTTTGATGCTTTTAACAATTTGGACACTCATTTGTATATATGTGAGATTCTCTAACTCAGTACCTGATACTGAATTAATGAATATATATCATTTGTTTTCTCTTCAAATGCAATCAATGCATAATAGAGCCAGTGTTACAACTTTATTTGGACATTCCTTCTGCCTGAAAAGTTTGACACATTACCAGATTTTTAGGCATCTGCTGAGCTAGTGGACTACTCCTAGTCCTAATTTATCATATTCCATGAAGTTAAATTAATTTAAGACCTTCTTTGCATTACATGAACACAATGATGTTTTATTTGTATTGAATAATATCTGTTATGATTGTTAAAATTAGATCTGCTTGTTTAGTATTTGATATTGGTATGTGTTGTATATTCATAATGATTAAGGTCAAATTGTGACTGATAGCACAAGAAACAATCATAAATCAAAAGACTTTGATCAATTTAAAAGATTCTTTAGCGTGGTCGAAATAATTGAATTTTTTGACTCTTCAATCAAATAAAGGGATCAAGGTCGATAAAATTCATAATTTTTTTTATTTTTTCGTTACATTATGATCGAAATATTCAGGAGCTAAGACCACACCACACCACACCACACATCAGTAATGAAATCTTCATATACTTTTTCCTAAAATTAGAGAGTTTTGGCATTTGTGGTGATATCATCAGGTGGACGCAAGATACTTGAGGTACTGCGAACAAATGCAGGCGATGGTGAATTCGTTCGACTCAATGGTGGGCCAAGGGGCGGCGGCGCCTTACACGGGGCTAGCCCAGAAGGCGATGTCGCGGCATTTCCGGTGCATGAAGGACGCAATAGCAGGCGAACTAAAGGCCTGCTGCGAGGCTCTTGGGGAGAAAGATTTGACAGGAGGGACTGGACTGACCAAAGGGGAAACCCCAAGGCTGAAAATTCTTGAGCAGAAATACAGACAGCAAAAAGCCCTTCAGCATATGGGAATGCTGGACCCTGAACCCTGGAGGCCCCAGAGGGGTTTGCCTGAGAGATCTCTTAACATATTGAGATCATGGCTTTTTGACCATTTTCTCCATCCGTATATACACACACACTCTCCCTCATTCCCTCCCTCTCCCTCTCTCTCTCTCTCTCTCTCACACACACACACACACACAGACTCCTAGTATGAGAAAATTTTTACTGTGTTTGAAGTTTAAGGATTAGGGGTGAAATGATTAGTGATTATTGTTAGAATTTGAAATGTGAGATTGTTTTTTGTCTGTCTGATCAGGTACCCGAGTGAAGCAGACAAACATATGCTGTCTCGACAGACTGGTTTATCCAAAAATCAGGTACTCGATTATATCTTCTGCCATCAAAATCGATCGTCGTATCTGTTGAAAGGGATATTTCATTTTTGCCTTTGGTTTGCGTGAATTATGTGAATCATGTATATGTTTACGTGTTTTGTTTGAGTGGGGTGGGGCTGGAGGAGGTGGGAAGGGTTCTTGATCTAAAAATTGCAATTTTTTTTTTTTCATTTAGTGTGACGTTATTTTTGGCGTGCATAAGATATAGTCATAGATTATTTTGAGAGTAGTACTGGAAAGTTGGGTGAATCAGTAGAGAAAAAGAAATTATTAATACTGATTTTAAGTATATTAGTGCAAGAAAAAAGCCAAAGATTTTTTATACAGTTATTTTAGGCAAATCAAAATTTAATTTACCAATGTGAAAACTATCATTTGTTAGGATAAAAGGGCTTTCTTTTTGTATAGTATAGATATAAACAAAAATACGTATTTAGAACTTGTTAAAATTTAAATTGTAAATCTTATATATATATATAAGGTGTAAGGACGATGTTGTTAAATCTGTTGGCACTCAACTCATCTAAATATTGTGTGTTAATTAACACTTGTGAATTATTTATATATTAGCTTATGCTAACACTTCATCCATTTATATGGAAGGTAAAACTGTTAAAATGGATCAAGAACTTTTCTAAAATATAATAATAAATAATATAATTATTTTACTTAATTTAATTGAATAATATAAACAATAGAATATTAAAATTTAAAGTTCTTGGTCGGGAAAAAAGGAAAAGGAAGGAAAAAATTGGAAGTATTTATTACTCAGCATTTTTATAATATATGTTGGTTAATTCTAAAACACATAAAGTTGGGAGTACTTTTGATCCCATAAATCCAGTATCACAATTTGTTTTTCTAATATATGCATATATATATATATATATATATAATTAGGTTAAAATCTTTGAAGTCAAACATCTGGGACTTGGCAAAAGCAAAAAGAAATTAAGACAGAAGATTCTGCGCCTAAGATGGAATAATATCTTCAGAATCTAATATGATCTTTGAGCCAAACATATATGGTTATAGATTGTAGTTTCGAGGGAAGATGTTGCAAGAAAACTACAAATTTTTTATCTCTATATTCCTTACATATAAAATAAAGTTTTATCATTGTCCAACTCAGATTATCTATTTCATTTAGTGTTTTATCTTCTATTTCACTATTTTATAGATACATATCAAATGTAAAAAAAAAATTCTTAAAATTCATTTGGTTATGGATGAAATTCACTTGGTACGTATCAATGAAATGGAATAAAAGATGAAATACCAATTAAAATAGAAGATATAAAATTACGTTTTCCTTAAAAACAAATAGTTACAATCAAATAAATGATAGTACATGCATGATCAAATAATTTCACTTTGTACTATTAGTCACATATATTTATTGTTATTTGCATTAAAACAAAAGTATGTCTGAACTTTATTCACATAATCATAATTCTTTTAATATATCAAAACATAATATAACATTAAACTTTTATAGATAGTCAATCAAAAGTTTGGTTGCAGGTAATATATATATATATATATATATATAAGAAAAATTAAACGATTTGTGTTATTACACTTTATCTATGTTATTTATATAGTATGAGGATATTAAAATAATTATTTGTTATGTTTTTTAATGCATTTACTAAGTTAACTCTAGTCATATAAAAAAAAAAATGTCAAAAGAAATTCTATCATCTTCTTTTTTCATCTTTATCCCCCGCATACTATGTTTATTTTCTCCAACAGTACATTTTCTTTTGAGAATATATTATTTCATAGAACAAATTCAAACAAATACATTTAAATAATTGAAGAAATATACTACTATAAAAATAAATATATCTTTAACTTTATCTATATAAATAATTTCATCGAGTACTATACCATGATCATTGATCACTAATGTGTATAATTTATCTGTAATAGAGTACCACTAAATAATTAAAAACCCACGACCTAATTAAGATAAAGGAAAAATATTATACCTTGTCCTATAGTTAATCATATGTCTACATATATATATGCATCATACATATATATGTACTCTTAAAGCATTGTCATACAGAGCAAGTCAGAAGTCCATTAGATTCGAACCTCCAATCTCACATTTTATGTGTGAAAGTTATATTATTGGATCAAAAGCTGCTCGACTGTACGTGTGGAAGTTTACTTATAACTTCTTTGTATTTGCTTCTGGTGTGTATTTGTTTGCAGGTAAAAATAAATAAATACCAGACAGATAAACTCTAAAGTCAGGCTCAGTAATAATTTTAGGACTTTCCTCTTTACCAAGGGCAAAAAGAAGAAAAACATTCTTGCTTTCCCCTAAGATTTCTTGCATGATCTTGTGTGTATGCATTAAATGATGAATGAACTGAAATTCATTGCTGCAGAAAAAATTTATTACCCTATCACTGCCCTAACTCTCCCCCCCCCCCCCCCCCCACCCAAACACCCACCAATAAAATCCACTGTCCCAGGTATCAAATTGGTTCATAAATGCTAGGGTTCGCCTGTGGAAGCCCATGGTGGAAGAAATGTACCAGCAAGAGTTTCAAGAGGAGGTACAAGAGGTCACAGCAGGTAAAGAGGAAATTACCAGTGCTGATCAGATAGCTGCACAAACTGCAGGAAGCAAAAGATTGGAAATAAATAATGCTGCAGCAGAAAAGGACCCTTCATCACAGCAGGGAAAACAAGTGGTGGTGCCGCGAGGCGGCGCCTCCTCCGCCGCCTCCGCGTGCCATGAGATGATGCAGGCGGAGTACCGGTGTTTCCTGACGAATCCCGAGGTGGGGCCGCTGGGCTTGGTTGGTGGTGGCGCTGGCGGTGGCGGTGTAGGTGGTCAGGCTGCAGGGGATCAAGTGTCCCTTACATTGGGACTGAGGCATTCGGACAATGTGCCCAGAATGAGCCAACTCTCAATTAGAGACTTTGAAGCTTATTAATAAATAATAATTAATAAAAAAACATTTGAAAGGATGAGGATTAATAAATAATGTATGTGAGGCTTATTATTTTTTAGTATAATGTGCGTGGAACTTGTATATATATATATATATATATATATAGGAGAAATTAATAATTTCTTATTATGGTTATGGAAAAATGATTTCTTATTTTTTTTTATATAAGAATATACATTTATTTAAGTGTATATATAAGTGCTCGTAGGGCTCGCATTATATATAGCTATGATTTTGACATATTTTATATGTGTTAAAAATTTTATAATATAAAATAAACAAAAATATTTATTTACTTTTCTACGTAACACTATAATTTTATTTGATAGTCATAATATATTTATTTGAATTTTTAAATATATATATATATAATAGTATGATAAAGTAGTATTAGTGAGATGATGGATCGAAAATAGTGGATAGTAAATGATAGTTATTTTTTTTGTAAAAATTATAATTATAAAAATTAAAATATAATAATAAGAGACATTTTATGAATATTACTAAAAACTTTAATAATTCATCGTATGCCTTTTTAAGGGGAAAAAAACTCTATTTAATGGGTAGCGGAGCAAATACTGCAAATTTGTAGTTTAGTCATTATTATTGTTTAAGTAGTTTTAAAATTGATCATTAAAATGTAGTTATTGTTTCCTCGAAGAGCATTTTCTCTTCTCAATCCAAACTCTATTTTTAATATTATTTTGATGTTTTTAACACTATTTTAAAATACTTATGATATTGTATTTTATTAATTAGTAATTAATATTAAATTTAAATTCTAAAATTTTATTTTAAAAATTAAAAAAAACATAATTTTTATTATTATTTTGTTATGCAGCATGCCAAAAGGTACGCGTTTGAAGGGGAAATTAAATAACACAAATAATTTTTTTAAAATTCCCAATAATATATAAAAATTATAAACTAATTTAATATGAATTTATATTATAAAATATATAATTTACATATAAATATATGAAACATATAATTCACAAATAAACGTGTGCACAAGGTAATATCATTTTAATATTCTTTCAAATCAATTAGTACGTATAAATTATGGAAAGCAAAAAAAAAAAAAAAAAAAAGATATTTTGAATCTTTTATTTACATGTTTCATCTCTTATTCCATATTAAATATATATGCCAAATGCATTAAATATTTTTTAATAAAAATAAGTGATTACAATTTAGATACACTTAACTTAACGTATAAACATATATAATTGAAATAATCAATGAAATATTTATTGATATAGCTAATAGAGAGGTGAAGATGCTCTAACAAAATATTTGGTTAAATAGGGAAATGCGATGTTATTGATTCAATTATTTTAGGGTCAATTTTACTTTACGCCTTCAATTGCATGCACGTAACATTTTTTCTCTTAACTATGAAAAAATATAATATATTCTCTCATTCAACTTAGAAAATATAATATATGCATTTCAATTTTATCCCGCTTTTCAAAATATTTAGAGAAATACAGAGTCATCATTTTCAATGTTATGTGAACTTTAAATCAATTCATTTAAATTAGACTACTATAACGATATAATTTAATACCAAAACGATGATTTTTTTAATACATTAACTTCACTAATAATTATGCTATAAATATATTTAAATAATTTATATTTTTGAAAAAAGTTTGAATGATTTTTATAAATTCACTATACAAAAATTTGTCATTTTCGATGGATTTTTTGGACAGACTCCTATGGATATTTGACGAAGTGTTCGATTTTCGATGGATGTACGATGAAATTTTTTGTGTCAAAAAAATTCTAGCTGCAAATTTCTTTCCATAACTTTTTCGATGGAATTTCATTGAATTTGTGATGGATAATTGACGGTGTGAATTCAGTAGCTGTACAATTTTTATCGACTTTCCAATCGGAATTTCATCATATTTCCATGGCCTTTTTAAATTTTATTTAATTTTTTTATTATTTTCCAACAAAATGGCATCAAATTTCCTTCAGATAGTTGTTAAAATGAATATATATTTTTAATCTGTTCTGTCGGCATATTCTTGAATTTTTGTCAGAAATTTAATTTTGTTAATATTTTTTAAAAATTTTATTTAATTACACATGTAATATGTTGATATGTCTTGTATATAAAGGGCACGTTTGATTCCTGTCGTTAGTCACAATTACCTCCCCTAATCTCACATTGCTGCTTGTTTGATATGCACAATTACACATGCGGGCTGGCTCGCCTCTATTCCCCAACCCGTACTATAGGCGCGAATAAGTGATATTCGCATATTAGGGTTTGAGGTGAGATTAAACAATCACACCCCATTTTCCAATCCAACTAGCCACCAAATTTCCGTGCTTGCCCTTCAATTTGTGGTATATTGTGTAGCAACGGTACAACACGGCTCCATCTTTTATAGCCATATTATAATGGCATTAGTACAAAGTATAATTTAATATACTTTTAATCCTTGCAACAATATTTTTTTTTATTTAATAATCTAATAATAATTATTTTAATTCGTTTAATTCTTATAAATTATTTCTAATAATAATAATTTAATAATAGCATTAGTTTTAATTCTTATAATAATATTCCTTTAATATTCTTTTAATAGTTGAAATTTTAGGTACTTTCATTTAAAATTATTAATTATATATTTTTAATTTATATTCTTAATTTTCAATTTTTTTAGTTTTTATATATATAATATTAGAATTATTTGATATGATATAATTATTTAAAAGAATTTTTTATGTGTTGAATAATATTTAGTTTTAAAGTCATCCCAAATATAAAATTATTAATTATATATTTTTAATTCATATTCTCAATTTTTAAATTTTTTAATTTTTATGTGTATAACATTAGAATTATTTTATATGATATAATTTGTTAAAAGAATTCTTTATGTGGTTTTTTTATTACATTACATTAATAGGGACAAATTTGGAAAAATAATGTTAGTACTGAGTATCAAACACATTACATGAGATTATTGAATGTTACAATTGTGCCTAATGTATATGTCAATCTCTCCTATCAAATAGAATAATATATAATTCAATCTCACACAATTGCCCACTATTATAATAGCCACTATTATCCATATTCTATATCAAACGTGCCCAAAATAATATACAATTACAATAAACAAAATAAATGAAAACAATAATTTAAAACAAAACATAATTTTATAAATATAAGTCTTAAAAGTTATAATTCTTAATTACAAAAATTTTTTAAAAAAATATCCTATCTACTGGCCTGCAACATCATCACCGAAGTTGAAATAGTCATCATGCTTGGGGTCATGCTACTATTGGTCATACTCGTCACCTTGCTGTGGTGGAAGCTTCTGATAGTAGTGCAGGGACGCGAGTGAGGGCGAGTCAGAGGATCCAAATGGAGCATCCCTCTATATGACTAGTTGAGCAATCAAATTTTGCATCGCATCTAACTGCTCAAAAAACATGCCCACATATCCTGAATACCGACCTCCAAACGGCCATCCAATTGGGTTGTAGCTAATGCACTAGGCTCCTCTTGAGATGCACTTATGTAGGAGGGCAATTGCTGGCATCTTAGCCCATAACCCCCTTCTTGTTGGGCAACCTATAGTCTGAGTCAACAACTCAATTTGAGACTGTTGGGTAGATGCTCCCAACACCCTCCGGATGAGACTGGGATTGTATCGCCTGCTGCAAGCTCTCCTACAAGATAAAAATTAAATACATAAATGCACTGTAATGTAACTAAAATGATCTTATGTCGTACGTAATAAACTTACAACAACTCGTCTCAACTTCTCGTCTACCCAGCTCCTACCGGCCCACCTTTAGTGAGTATGGGCAAAAATCTACTTCGTTGTTGGCGGCTTCTGAATTAATTTCTTTGTTTTTCATTTGAGTTAAATTTCTTATTTTATATTTCATGTAATTTCTTTTAATCAAGAGAGCGAGGGTAATAATACAAGAGAACACAACTAAAGGTAGTACAGTAAGTTATTAGTAAAGTATTATGTCAATAGCATTATGAAAGCCGAACTAATTTATGTTTATAGTACGTATCGATTAAATAAGCATGTCCTAGTTAGGGGTGTTAAAAAAAAATCAAAACTGATCGAACCGATCGAAAATCGAAAAAATCGAACCAAACCTAGTTCGGTTTGGTTTTCAGTTTTTCATTTCAAAAAAATTTAATTGGTTTTCAGTTTTTTTGTTTTTTTTTTATTCAGTTAACCGAACCGAAAAACCCAAACTTTTTTTTAAAATTTTTTTATATACAAAATTTTATTATTCAATCACTACTAGTTTTAGTTTTATTTCACATTTTTTATTAAATTTTTTAAGTCTAAGATAAATAAATATAAAATTTTAAATAATGTAGATGTTAATATATTTTTAAATTTTTGGGATAAATAATTTTTTTTTTTTTGATAAGGTGAAATAATTGAGAAAAAAAGAAGTAAATAATATATCAAAATAGTTATTAAAAACCTTATGTTTTGTAAATAATATAGATATTAATATATGACATATAAAAACATGAATAGTTATGATACAAAGAGGAAAAAATTGATATTTTTTTCTAAACTCAAATGGTACAATTGCATAATTTTTTTATTATATGAACTAATAAACGTTACATTTAAAAAAATATATGATTATGATTTAAACAACAAAAAATGTTATATTAAAAGAAAATTAATTAATTGATTAAACTTATATATATTATAAGGTATGCTGATGAGCAAAATTGAAATTTCAACTTAAATTGCAAACTAAGGGATAAGAGATTGAATTATATTCGGTTATTTCTGTGGTAGTACTAGTAGTATATTGCATCTGCTAACCAATAAAGATTTTACCTATATTATTATAAAAACAAAGACCGTTTTGTATCTAAAATAGAAGTTATTTTTGTTCATTTACATAATTTGTCCTTTTAATTATTTCAACAACAAAAAATGACAATATAGTTTGAAGGATAAATTGGAGAATTCAACATAAAAAAGATAGTTTAGATACAAATTTTATCAATATTTCATAACTATCTTTTAGAAATGATGATTTAATAAGGTTATAATTGTATTTTTCACAAAATTTATAAATCCGCAATCTATATTATGATGTCATTGGATCAATTAGCTATTTAACTTTAGTAGATTGAGTTTAAGATTAAATTCGCTATTTGATCTTAGCAGTTAAGGACCTATGGTTTGAATATACAAAAATCGCATACATCCGCCTTTGCGATTATAAGTTAGCAATTTTAGCATACTCGATGTGTATACTAAAATTTTTATAACATAAAATAATTAAAATATTTATTTATCTTCTTAAATTTATAATATTTTAAATGTATTTGTTTAGAATAGATCAATTATAATTTAATCAAAACAAATATTTTCAATATAGAAAAAAAAAGTAATCTAAATCAATATTTTCACCTAAAAACAAATATTTTTATCAATATACTTTTATCAAATAATTTTTTTGGTACTAAAAGAATAAGTTACCCAATTCAAATTTTTAATTAACTAACTTACTTTTATCAAACAAACTTTTATAACACTTTCTTGGTTAAAAAACAAGTTTTTCTTTCTTTTTTTTTTTTTTTTCCAGTTCGGTTAACCGAAACCGAAAAAACCAAAAAAATCGAAAAAAAAAGACCAAGAAAAAAACAAAAAATAGTTCAGTTTCTAGTTATGATTTTGGAAAAACTAATTTTTTCGGTTAACCAAATGAACACCCCTAGTCCTAGTAGTAGGACAAAACAACATATCTTGAATAATAGACCAAACCCCCTTTCCCTCCCTATAAAAGCAAAATGTCATTAGTGAAAGACATCTTCTCCTCTCTCCACGCTAAAAGCTCACGTTCTCACCATCCAATAAACTTAAACTATCAGCACTTCAAAAAAATAAAAATAAAAATGACTACCTTCGCCTTGCAACTGATCAATGACATCTTGAGCACCACCACTAAGGTTCTTTGTTGCAAAAGCTTGTATGTTTTCCACTTTGCCGCCGCCACCACCTCAAACTCATTTTTTAACTATGCACCGACTACCACCAAGGTTCTCCACTGCAAAAGCTTGCATGTTTTCCACTCCACTGCCACAAGTACCCCTAGCCTACTATTCAATAGCATCCAACCACCACCAAGGTTCTCGACTACAAAACCTTGTATGTTTTCCAGTCTGCCACGACCCCATCCCTGATCCATTGTTCAAGTATTGTGTCCCAACCACCACCAAGATTCTTGAAAGAATCTAGAAGACTTTGAAGGATCTAATGGGTTCGTTATAATTCCAAAGAATTCCAAAAGATTCCACACATCTCTAGAATATAGGAGAAATATCTAGAAAGATGTAGAAAAGTATAGGTTATAGTACAGTAGTTTACAAGGTTATAAAAATATAGAGAAGCTACAAGATATTTTTGGAAAGTTCTAGAGAACCTCGCCTAACCATTGGATCTTTTAGATCTAGACCAACTATTTAAGAAGGTGAAAGGTATAAATAGGGTAAAAGCCCTCATGTGTAATGAACAAGAGTTGTGAACAAAAGTTGGAGAGAAAAGATTCTTTAATAGCTCTCATGTGTAACTTTTTTAAGCACAAATTTTGAAGTATTTGAGTTTAAGCACATTGAATAAATTTTGTAGATTCTGGGAACGTTAATTTCATTATTTTATATTTGAGTTAAATTCTTGGTTTTATTATTTCATGTATTAATCTTTTTATTAAAGGAGGTAAGAATTTAAGAGAATGAGGATAAGGGTATTTTAGTAAATTATTAAAAAAATTTCTATCAATAGCATGATGAGAGTTGAATTAGTAAATGTACCCGACACGTGTCATTCAAATAAGCATGCCTAGATGTTTGGACTAAACAACATATCATGAACAATAGATAAATCTCTATTTCCCTCCATATAAAAAGCAAAACGTTTGTAGTAGAAGACGTCCTCTCCATTCTCCGCTAAAAAAACTCATACTATTACCATTCCAGAAACTTACATTGTCAGCACTCCTATAAAAAAATGGCTACATTCGCCACCCCACAAATCAAGAGTTTCTTTAGTACCACCACCAAGATTCTTCGCTTCAAAAGCTTGCATGTTTTCCACTCTATTGTTGCACCACCAGTCCAACTGTGTATCGACCACCACCAAGGTTCTTCGCTGCAAAAACTTGCATGTTTTGTCAACAAAAATGCTAGCAGCTTACAGAGGCAAGTTAAGTTTAATTGTTGTAGATAAATTTAAAATTTTCTCCAATATGGACCGAGCTTCATAAAGTCAAGACACTAAAAATCTGGTTTGAATTTCAGATTTAGAAATTATGGAAAATATCTATCCAAAATTGATATAAATGGATAGATAAAAAATCACTGAAAACATGCGACAACTTTTCAACAAGGGACCTAGAGATTAGCTAGCACTGATTGTGGTAAAATATTCTTATAATTTAAGAGAAAAAGTGTCTTTTCACAAAGGCAATAGAAAGTGATCGAATTGGTGCAACCATTTACTAAAAAGATAAATCTTTTGCTAGTTGTAAGGTCTCATGCATATAAGAGTTGACTCTTATTTATCACCAAAAAGTCAAGAAATTGATGAGATACCATACATTCTCATTCTCTAATATTAAAATTATTAACTTCATACTTGTTTTTATTTTCCAAATGACAGTTTTGTTAACACTAGCCTTATGACTATTGATTACTCAACAATTGTTTATGATAATTATGAATAAGATTTATTAATTAAATAAAAATATTTTTAAAAAATACTACTAGTATAAAACTCAATTATGGAAGCATGAAAATTGATAATTAGTTTAATTTAAATTAATTTTGTAATATTTTTCAAAAAGATGTGAAATTAAAATATAAATTATATTCTTTTAATTTGAAGGGATGAACTACAAATTTTGTAATTTGAAGGGACAAAATGCTACATGCATACAGCTGAGGGGGTAAATTCAAATGGGTGAATTGCATTTTACCCCCCTGTGTTAGCCATAAGTAGCAAAAAAAAACCATATGAAAAAATAATAGGCAATGCACCTCCCTTTGATTTTAAAAAAATAGCAAGTTACCCCCCTCCGACTGGCGGTGCAAATCACGCACGACAAGTGAGGTTGGTTCTAGGGTTTTTGGTGATGAAATGTCAATTTTGCCCCTTAATATCAATCGTTGGATTTATTAAAAAAAATTGACGGTTCAGATTACTTCTATCTAATATATATATATATATATATAAACCCACTACCCAACCCTGGCAACCCACCCAACCCTCCCCTACCACACCAGCGGCGGCCATGGCCGCCGGCGAACGCTGCCATGGCGGCCGCCTCCTTCAAGCAGCGGCATGGCTGCCATGGCCGCGTTTGCAGGCAGCCATGGAGGTTGCCGCCGCAAAGGCAGCATCCATGGCCGCCTAAATAAAAAAAAAAAAAAATTGAAAAACAAGGCCATGGCTGGCCATTACCCACCTTCCTCAACCCACCAATCCTCCCCCACCTCTCGAGCGGCGGCCACGGCTGCCTCTGCAGCCGCCCCTCGCAGGGGGAAAACGGCCGACCATGGCCGCTGTTTTTTACATATATATGTATATAACTTAAAAAAAATATTGAATACCACCGGCCGCTATGACCAGATGCAGCCGGCCATGGTGGTCGGTGGTCAGACTTGGCCAGATCTATCCAGATTTGGCCAAGTATGGCAATTTAACCATGGCTGCCATGGTAGCTATAACCATGGCTACCATGGCAGCCATTAAAGGCAATTGTGGGGGTGGGGTTTGGGTGACGAGCAGGGTGGGGATGCTAAGGTGGGGTGGGGAAATATAATATATTTATATATTTACGATTATTTATTAATATATATATTTATATATAAATATATTATGTAGTTATAATGTATTATATTACATACTTTGTATTTATAGTTATAGTATATTATATATTTGTATATAATATATATAAGTGAAAAAAATAGAATAAATTAGAATAAATATATTTATGTTTACATTTATATATAATATATAATGTATAAATTTTGTATATCTATATACAAAAATATAAATATATACATAAATATTATCAAATAATTTAAATATATACTAAATTAGAAAAATGAAATATAATATATGAATATTTATGTACAAATATATTTATAAATATATCAATATATTTATGTTTACATTTATATATAATATATAACATATAAATTTTGTATATCTCTATACAAAAATATAAATATATACATAAATATTATTAAATAATTTTTATATATTTACATATTTATATTTAAATATATCCAAAAATAAATTAGAGAATAAGAATAAATAAATTGAAAATAGATGAAATGAGAAGGGTAATATAATCTTAACAGTTAGAGTTAAATTGCATCAAAAAAGGAGAAGGAGGCAGTGTTCTATTTTTTTAAAATCACGTAGAAGTGCATTGCCTATTATTTTTTTATAGGAATTTTTTTTATTACTTATTGCTAACATATGGGGGTGAAATGCAATTCACTCAAATTGAAATTCTTCCTTTATTTTACCGAGGGCATGTTGATCAATTCAGTTGCTTTATCCACCACACATTTCAAACTCCCCACACTCGTTCCCCACCCACCGCTCCAAAACTCAGAAAAAACTCAATCATCTACGGTAATGGCGGCCTCTGTCGCTGCTCTCACCTCATCCTTATCTTCCCTCTCATTCTCTTCCCAAATATCCCAAAAGCCTCTTCTATCCCTCTCCTTTTCCCCATCGAAGCCCCTCTCTTTGAAATCTGCCGCTCCCAGATTCCCCACCCTCATTGTCGCCGCCTCAGCTGCCGTCGCTGACGCCGGCATGGAAACGGCGGACTTAAAGAACTTGGTGAAGTCTAGGCTTCCCGGTGGCTTCGCAGCACAGAATATAATCGGCACTGGCCGCAGGAAATGCGCCATCGCTAGGGTTGTTCTGCAGGAAGGCACCGGGAAAATTATCATCAACTATCGCGATGCTAAGGTGCTTCAAAAATTCAACTATAACTTTGAATTATATAATTTTTACTGCGTTTATTATTTGTTCATGGATTAATCCAGCAATTAGCTTCTGTAAAAAGGTGTATGATTAACCTGCAGATTTCCTAAGTAGATGATTTGACACTGTTCTTAGAGAAAAGGTGAGATCAAAGTGGATTGATGCTAAACAGAGCTACCTGTCTTTTTAAGTCTGTAGCTTGTCCTGAAGGGCTTGCAGTTTTCATGATCAATATCTCTTACATCATTTGAATTTGTTTGTCTCATTCTTAGCCTATCAAATCAACTTTGATGATGATCCCTGCAGGAATACCTCCAAGGCAACCCTCTATGGCTGCAGTATGTTAAGACTCCACTTGTGACCTTAGGCTACGAGAGTAGCTATGATGTGTTTGTCAAAGCACATGGTGGCGGTCTTTCTGGGCAGGCTCAGGCAATTTCCCTTGGCATTGCTCGGGCCCTGCTGAAGGTGAGCGACAGCCATAGATCACCTTTGAAGCAGGAAGGCCTCCTGACCAGGGATGCTAGAGTAGTTGAGAGGAAGAAGGCCGGGCTAAGGAAAGCTAGAAAACGTCCTCAGTTCTCAAAACGTTGAGGTCTGAAGATGTACATTTAGCAGTGACCATATATTTCCCCTGTTTGTGATCATTTTACTGAACTATTTAAGCTGAGATATCTTTGTGTAACATTTTGGCTTTGGTTTCTCAGGATTTCAATGTGAAATTATCCTCAGACTATTGATGACAGTAGAATACTCATATACACACAGAAGGTTGAGATTCTGGCTCTGTCTTAGCAAGTTTCTCCTTTCCAAGAATTTGTATAATTTTATTTTTGTTGGCTGCCGTTTTGCACAATGCTGGGGAGTATCAGGGAAATGAAACTCCCAAGATGCTAACAACTCAACTTATTGATTCTTGCACTTCAATCTTTATATAACTTCAGTTGTTGTATGAATGGAAAGCTATTCAAGGCTGATTATTGATTAGGCAATTAACGTTTTCATCTTTTGGGGGATGTTCTATAGATTCCGTCTTTTATTCCGTATAATAGATATTTTGTTTAATTTATATATTCTCAAGAGGTGTTTCAGCTTAAACATCTCAGCGTTAATCTCTTTAAAATATTTAATTTTGAATGAGATACACATGACAAATATATAAATGAAGTGAAACATATAATAAAATATAATTTAAAATAGATCACATAAAATGTATTATTAATTAACATATTGATATTGAAATATCAATCAATTTTTTCAATGTGTCGTTTCAGAGTTCAATGAAACTCACAAGTATGGCAAGAAATTTCTTTCGTCCATATTGTAATTGTTACCGCTGTAAATAGTAATATATCTTGAATATTGATTGTTTGTTGAATTTGTGAGTAGCATGAAAATATGATACTCAACATATAGAGTTAGAGAGGTTTTTTGATAAAACGTATCCATTTAATTTTTTTTTAGTTTCGTTGATATTAAATGAGATATATATTTATTTCGGTTTTATCTATGTTCTAAAATTATAAATTGGTTGTTATTTATGAAGTCAATATAGAAAGTACATTTGTCAAAATTTCAAAAGCCAATTGAATTATTTTCTAAGAATATACTTAAATAGTAAGATTTGCACTTCTAATAAAATTAAAATTTTCAAAAATCAACAAGTTAATTAAGATATAAACAATTCAACTTTGAAAGGTTTAAAGGAAACAATAATTTATTAGGGACCGAGCAATAGCCATTTGGATATGACATACGACGTCGTGAGGAAGCTAAATTTTGCTTGCTCTCTAGCTTCTGCACTGGCCCCCGCCGATCAGCAACTGAGGAATCAATGCTGTCGTCAATGTTGAACAACGGCACCTCAATTCCCGTCTCCGATGAGGACGTCGAAGACCCGTCGGCCCGGATGCGGGTTCGCGTCCGCCGTAAGCGCAAGAAGCCCGGCCCAATGGGCAGGCCCGATTTCACCCGAAAAATCCTTTGTAAACTCCTCAGGTGGTGGCCGGCTCTGCTCCTCCTCGCCGCTGCCGCACTCCTAGTTTACGAGGCCTGCAAAATCGGCGGTGGCGAGAGGCGGAGCCCGCCGCGAGTCAATACCTCGGGAAACGTAGCTACTCAGAGTAGCAATACCAAGCCTCTGGGCAACTTGAACAGGCTTGATCCCACCACCCGGGTTGTTGGGGGCGTTAGAGAAAGTGAGCTATTACTACTTCTTTTCTGTTTTACTCTTTTAAATTATGTCGGCACACACACACACATACACAGACGTATGTAGATGTCGGATTTGGCATTAGTTTGATGGTTTTGAAGTTTGAAGCAATTGCATCAAACTAGATGGGGATTAGTAAGTTGTCTACACTCCGAAAAGGATATTGCAAATTACGTTCCATGATTTGATATGATGTGCTTTGTCTTGATGATCTTAAATCTTAATTAGCAGCGTTCTCGCAATCTACATTTGAAGTTAGAATATTGCACTTTTACGCTTATTGTCTCTCCGATTATTAGTGTGCAATGATTTTAACGAGATTGCTTGTTTGCTACGGTTGTTAACATTCATTGTATTTCCATTGAAGTAACTGGTCCTTTTTGTTACCAAATACCTAGGACATTGGCAATGAATATTTACTTAAATGGTTTCAGACGATATGGGGATTGTATCTGTTATCCTCTATCCACCTGAGATGTAATTATTAGGTCACATAATTGCCTATGGAACTTCTTGTAATATACTGATTTGTGTAAGTTAAATGCAAACCAATTGCTTTTGTAACTTGAAAGCTAGATACTGGCTTGGATTCTGGAATTAGGAAGGGACGGGGATGAGTTATACTGTTTATAGAATTCTGATGTGAAAAATTTGGATCTGGGTTTTAATACTATGAAGAACAACACTGGGAGTTTTTGTTCTTTTCTCATTCCCTAACATTTAGTATATAACCCGTTGAGTAGCAATATGCACGAAGTCATGGATGTAAGACTGAAAAGTGCAATTGATTACTCGTCAATGGATGATTTTCGGCAATTTTGCTGATTGTTTCAACTTAGTCTTCAGCTTCTAATTATATATAGCTTATAATTACTCGGATGACTTGTTAGTTTGTGATTCTCATTTCTGAATCAAATCAGGGTGTTTGAAGCTCCTACCTCCTGAAGAACTTGAGCTTTTAGAAATTCCTAATGATATGGACTCTAAAAGTCCAATAAAAGAGTTGGTGTACGCTGTGGGGACTGATAGAGCCAGTAAAGAAGGGAACTCTAACTTATCCACTGTATATTTGGAGGGTGCAAGATTTAATTTATTCACAGGAAACCAAACTCTTGAGCAGAGGGAGCAAAGTTTTAAGGTAATGAGCTGCACCTCAACCCCTTTCTCTCTTTTAATCACTTCAAGCTCAACTTGTGGCATCTTTATCTGCTCTAAAAGAGTATTAATGCATATCTTCAGTTGATGAGATATTCAGATAATGCTCCATGCTTCTGATCTTGTTATGGTATATGTTAGTTATTACCAATGTCTCACTTTACTTACAAATAATATGGTTCAAATCTTGTAATGTGATAGGTGAGTGGAAGAACTGAGGTCCACTGTGGTTTCTACAGTGAAAGGGGAGGATTTAGGATTTCTGATGAAGACAGAAGCTACATGGAGACTTGCAAAGTTGTGGTTTCTACATGTGCATTTGGTGGTGGAGATGATCTTTATCAACCTATTGGAATGTCAGAGACGTCACTTCAGAAGGTTACCATCCCATATGCAAAAAGCTTGTAGGGGACTGTATAATATTTCATTTACATATGTAGTAATAAAATGTTTGTGGCAATAAACAAATGTAGGTTTGCTATGTGGCATTCTGGGATGAAGTTACTCTTGCAACACAGGAAGCACAGGGGAACAAAGTTGATGAAAGTCATTTTATTGGAAAATGGCGTATTATCATAGTCAGGGATTTACCTTTCAGAGACCAAAGATTGAATGGTAAAATACCGAAGGTATGGAACTTTTAGCTTCCTCTCATTGATTGTTTATGCAAGTCATTATTATATTATGCATCAAGAATAGCTCCTAACAGTTAGTTGAAACAGAATTAAGCTGCATCTTTTGCGGTGTTTGTTAAATATGCTGTGCACATCCTAAATATGGATGTCTACATTTCAAGTTTTTCATATGCCATACTCAACTATTATCCCTTTGCCCGTCTGATCTAGCTTTAAAGTATCACTGACAGGAAGTTTTCTGCCTGTTTCATAATCTGGAAGACTAGTTAATTATGCTTAAAATATTACGAATATAAAGAAGGTTTTGGATATTGAGGTTAGTTTATAATACAAGATTGTGAACTGGGGGACCAATGTTTCTTGTAAGAAATATTTTGCTAACATTGAGAAGTCCAGTATCATCACAGGTGCATTCTGCAATCTTTGCCTCCTTTTGCTTTTCTGATCCATTTAAGGCTAAGTTCAAGTGTGCTTAGTTTTAAGCCCTGCAGGCCGGAAATGAATCTTAATGTGCTTCCTGCATAAACCCTCTAATTGGAATCTAGGATACACATTTGTCAGTGTCATGCTAAATCTTAGGTCAAGAAGAAATGCCTCCTTTGGCTTTCTGCATTTGGAATTGCTCCAATGACCTACCAGCTACGTAATTGGTGTCCTCAAATTTGAATCAGATCTAGCATGAGCTATATATTAGCACTTCACATGGGTGGATATTTATTCAACTCTTCATCCCATGTGCCCCACTTGCATTTTTGAGAGTTCATATCTGTTTATGCAGATGCTTCCACATCGTCTTTTTCCAAATTCTAGATATTCCATTTGGGTGGACTCAAAGTCTCAATTTAGGAGAGACCCTCTCGGTGTGTTGGAAGCCTTACTTTGGCGTTCAAATTATGAAGTGGCAATTTCAGAACATGGGGCCCGCAGTAGTGCGTATGATGAGGCAAAGGCTGTAGTCAAGAAAAATAAGGCCACTCCAGAGGAAGTCGAGATCCAATTGAGACAGTATCGCCAGGATGGCCTTCCAGAGGACAAGAGGTTTAATGGGAAGAAAGGTATGCTTGTGTTTCCTGGTGTCATCTGTTTTGAAACCATACTGTTATGCAAGGTGATGATATTAGGAATTGCACAAGCACAAGATATTTCAAAGCTAATGTGCTTAACAATGAATTCTCTTAGAGGTTATATTGTGTGGATAAAAACCAACACTTTACCTATGCATCAAAAACATGTCTGTGTATGTAAGTGGTGATCTTATGGCTATGCTCTTTGTCTTTTCGCATTTCTGCTGCCACTTTAAAATTTTCAATAAAGATCGTTCTTCAACTTCCACAGATTGAGATTATATCCTTGTCAATGTGATAAATTCTTGCATATTTGTCAAAAATTTGCCATACAAAATGAATAAGTTTCTGATTGTATCTGTGCAGCTTTAGCTGAGGCTTCCATAATCGTGAGGAAGCACACTCCGATGGTGAATTTGTTCATGTGCCTTTGGTTTAATGAGGTGGTTCACTTCACTTCCCGTGATCAACTAAGTTTTCCATATGTTCTTTGGCGGCTCAAAGGGTTAAAGCACATCAATATGTTCCCTGTCTGCATTAGAAAGGATCTTGTGAATAGTATGGGTCATATACGCAAGGCAAAGCCTCTAACAAATTCAAATTGATTTCTTTGGTTTTCTGCAATGAGTATTCGACACGCTGATTTGGTTCTTATTTCATTAATGAGGGGTACTACAGAAGCAAACCAGCCAAAAATCATGATTGATTTGCCACATTTTACTTCCTACCTTGGCAGATTCAGCCCTGATTTTTGTTTTGAAAATAATAAAATCTTCAATTTTCTAGATCTATGGGCACTATCAGCCAAGAGGTATCTAGGCAGGCAAAAAAAAGATCTTGTACATCTTTGCTCTCTTCTACCCCATGTTCTTTTCTTCTTCTTCTTTTCAGGTGGGATGTTGAGGTGAATCTTTTTGTAAATTGTTTGCTAGATTATTCATACTGGCAAGATGACTTTTCTGTACTTTAAAGGCTAATTTCTTATTTTGATTCTTATCTATGTAAGAGTATTGTTTTTTACACTTTCTATTTTCTTCTGTTCATGAATGCAGTTCCCTATGATGGTTGCCAAGTCGTGAGTTGTTTATGATGAAAAGTTTAGTGGTTATTATATTCTTTTTTTCATACCCTAGTGATCCAGGAGAAGAAATGACTTGGGAGGATTAGGTAAAGAGCCAAAAGGTGGATTAGGTTGCCAGAACTTGCAGATATGAACAAACGCACTCAAAAGGGACTGTATTAAAGGAACCCTTCAAGCATCACAATGCCAATTCAAATGTTATAATAATACCAGAAATAATGTTGGCCAGGATCATATATTGCTCTGCAGTTCTTTTAGCCACTGCTGCAGTTATCCTTCTGGCCTTATTCTCACCAGTGCCCCATAGAAACAACCACAAAACCCCCCGGCTGGCCCTGTCCTTCTACATTCAACAACCTCAAGTAGGTGGCTCCACCACACATCCAGAGGCGGCTCCACCAGCCGCCGAGGCCTTCATCTTCCACCGGATGCTCACCGAGGGGCCAGAAAAGACGTCCCGGGTGGTCGGAAAGGCACAGGGTTTCATAATCCCGGTCGAGAGCTTCGCCCATTCGGCTTTCAATATCATCTATCTTACGTTTCATACGCATAAGTATTCAGGGAGCATTAGCATCCAGGCCAAGAATTTAGCCCACAAGGAAAAGGAAGAACTGCCTGTGGTGGGTGGCACAGGGTCCTTTGCTTTTACTCGTGGCCTTGCTGTTTTTGCACAAACAGATGGCCAAAGATCTAATTCTGATGCAACTTATCATTTAAAGTTGCACTTGAAGTTCCCTAATAGGTCCCAAACAATTCCGGGATGAGTATTTTTTCCTTTAGTTTTTGCCCCCTTTTCTTCAACTACTTGTTACTAAAATTTACTTCTTTTTTTGGTAAAAAGATCTCTGAGATGAGCTTTTCTTGATCTACTTATATTAAATGTAGTATGAAAATGATAGAAATAATTGGTTTCTTTTTTCTTTTGGATTTAATTTTAATGGGATGAATACATTTTGCTTTTATATGTAAAATTCTTATGTTGGTATTGTATATTTCTGTGACGTATTATTTTGGATATCTATTTCCTGACAAGAGCTTCGATCAAAGTACCAATCATCAATGGCCTTTGCAATAATCTGCAAATTGAATATTATATTAAAATGAGAATTATTTAATACTAAAATAAATATATATAAGTTTAGACATGTATAAGTTATTCAAAAAAATTGAATAAATAGAAAATTAAGTAATATATCAATCAAGAACTTTAATTTTATCAGGACGAATAATATTTTTGTGAAAAGTGGCCAAAGTTATCATGTACCTAAATGGATAGCAAATGCAAAGACATTGTTAGGCGCACAATTAAGGATAAATAATTGAAGTATGACATAGAAAAAATATATCAGATAAAATAAGAAGAAATAAATAAAAGTACTTCTTACTTTATTTCCCACTTCAAATGAGGGATTCCACCATTGAGGATCTATTAAGTGACCATGAGTAATACAAGAGTGAACGAACATTTCTATTGACAGAGAATTACTGACTTTCCATAATGTATTTATGAAGATAGATCAAAATTCTGAAATTAAACATAAAAAGATAATAATGAGTTTTTTGTCATTGTTAATTTAAAGTGGATGGTAGTAATTACAAAATTGAGTACCCTTCATGTTTTGTAATTGAGAGGCATGCAAGATTTAAATTCTTCAACGCAACTCTTCCAAACGGTCTCATTATAAGGAGGATCTACCTAGCTAGTTTTTATCCGAAACAAAATAAAATTCAATTAATATGAATGAACTAAATTGCAAATAGAGAAGAACGAGTAATAATTGCTTGAAGTTGTCGTAACCCAAAGATGAAGTTAGGAAGGGGTTAAGACTATATTAATATAATATACATATATATACACACATACATATACGTGTATCTAAAATAAAATAAGTTGGTTGGTGGAGAGGAATATTAAATTCAAATATAAGTAAGAGAAAAAAATAAAAAAAGAATGGAGTTCAAACTCAAATGACTTTAGAACTTAAAAAATCCTTTATTTTTCTATTAATTTTCTTAATATAAATTTGTTATAAGATAAAATAATATGCTAAAATAAATGAAAGAAGTGTACAAAGTTGCAATATGCATACATAAAGTAATTGTATATCAAGTAGATGTGAAGGGTCACTTCTTTTGATTTGATCTCTATTAATAACATAGAAGAATGATGTTAACTAATAAGAATCAAAAGCTGATTCAGGTAGTAAGCGTGGCGTTGTAATATCTCCAACCAAATATTCAGGTAAAACACATTGAAAATTAAGTATGTGATCATTGTTATTATTCAGTCATATTTTTAAGGGAAAAACAAGGAAATATTATGGTTCATACATGATTCGTTATAAAACTTCTCTTACCAAAGCCGGTCTCATCTTGACAAGCATGATTTGGCCAAAAACTTGGTTAGTGCCTACAACACAAATATCAATTGAGAAACATAAAAAGAATAAAAACTAATGAAACATGTCTCATAATTATTAGAATTAATTAAAACTCTAGCTTCATTTTGATTGATTGATTTGGATTTAAAGAAATTATTCAAATTGAGGAATTTAAATGATTTAGATGGTCTCAAGATCAGATGAATTCGGAATCCACAATAATAATTGATGGAAATAATTTAATTATAGTTCGAAGTATGCAGTAATTGAAGTAATCTAAAATTTTAAATATAAAAAATTTAAATTAAGAAAAAATTACATGAAATTATACCACACTATCAAATCGGTGAGCTCTTTTCTTGATTTTGGGGAGGTCCCTTTTATTTCTAGTACAAAAATAGCAAGCACAAGAATATAAGATTGAATTATGCATGAACATATATAGATTTATGTATTTAACAATTTTTTGGTTGGATTTTACTTGGCGCATGTTTGGATCTTACGCGTGGCTGAAGAAACCAGAATTAGAAATGCACTTTAGTATACTAGCATTAGACATGAGTGCTCGAAAGCCATCACAATGCAATATGATTACTAATCCATCGGTAGACCCGCCAAAAGTATAGCCCAATATTTAAGTTTACTGACGTCATTAACAAATAATTTATTCAAAATAATCATGTTTAATTTGTGTAAAATTAATTATAAATCAAACGGAATATAGGCACATATTGGTGGCATTCATCATTCCTTTAGCTAGCAAATCATCCATTACAACATCAAAAATCCTGGCGCCCTTGCTGGTGATATTGATTCCCTCAAATAAAATAATTTTTTTATAACTTATATATATGGATTTTATTAAGTTATTTTAATTATGTGAGTTAATTAGTAAATAATCATAAGTTATATATACTTATATACATATATGTGTGTTCGTATATATATATATATGTAAATTATATCAAATATTTTAAATAAAAAAGGACAAAAAATATGGATATTGCCACCTAAGTAGAGAAACAGACAAAAAATGCCTACTAGGCATTGCAATTTTGTACATGTCAGCTAGTTTTTTGCCAAAATGGAAAAAAGTTCAAATTGGCACACTCCTAGTAAGCCACATCAGTTTTCCGTCTCTAGCTGAAAAAGGACTAAAAGTGACTATAAGACTAAAATTGTAATTTTACAATTTTATAGGATGAAAAACCAAATCAAGCAAAGTTACAGAAAAAATTACAAATTTACCCTTACTTTTATATAGTAAATGTTTTCAACGTCTCCCATAAATGATAACCTGTCACAATATGTAACATAAACATTATTCCACTTCTAAAAATTTGGAATTAGAGCAACTAATGTTATTTATTAAATTATCCATGAAAAGATTTTAGCATCAAAATTAATAGTATAGGTGCATTATAAACACTAATTAATATTGAAATAATAATTGACTTGTTTGCGTTTTCATATATATGGTGTCCAGCTAGTCAATGATTAATTAATTACCTGAATTAACATTTTGTGATTGGCTGAGCATGTTGTTAAAATTCATAGTAATTGGCCTTGTCAAGGTGCTCTTATCTCGTACCCCTTCGGGGCAAAAATATATGCTTGCATACCATCCATCATCCTAATATTCTCAACTCAAATTATAATCAATGTATTAAATATAAGAATATAAAATGAATATATATATATATATATTTAAATTGATAAGCTTATATACTTCTAGATAAATCAACCAATTATTGGCTCCGTCTCCAAATCCCTTATAATAGTAATAAGCTAGTGGGGGCCCCATCTAAACAAATTGCAATAAAAGAGAATAATCGTATTAACATTTTACGATTAGAATATAATTATGAATATAATTAGTGATTTACATAGAATTATATATTAAACTCAATTGCACTTGCTACTTTTTCCACCGCACTCTCAAGAAATGTGATATTAACCTTGTGGGAAGCTTGGACTTGAATATTCATCACAAGTAAATAAATCAATAGTTTTAACTAGTAATCAGCCATGGTTAGTATGTGTTTTCCCATTCTTTACATGTCAAGAAAGAAAAAAGATATTTATTTAAGTTTATAATTAGAATCCTTTAAAATGGTAGATGGAAATTACAAGAACAAAGAACATTTAAAAAATAAAAAAAGAAAAAAAAAGAAAAAGGAAAAGGAAAAAAGAAACTAAGAAGCATCCAAGTTCATATAAAAAGTTACTTATTTACATTACTTGAATTTATCTCAATTATTTATAAGGTTAATTTAGCCAACATTCATTCCTCATTAAATTTAAATTAAAATAATTAAGCAAATTGATTTGATGTGAAACTAGTCGAACCACGTCAAGGCTTACTTAGTGAGTGTGATGCGGAACAACTTGCGATATGCTGCTTCACTTAGGTTGTAGAGTTCTATCCTCACTACAAAGTTGTCTGGGTGCTCTTACAGGTCTGTCGTACCACCAAACTCCGACAGGTTAGCTATTCTTGTCCCCTGTAGGAGTGCCTCAACCAAGATGGCCAAAAAGAACAATCTACAACAAGGGACAGCAACAACCAAGGGTAAGTATGGGTTCCTAGCTTCTCCTAAGGGTCACGGCACATAAAGTTTGGATTCCAACCATAGTGGTCAATTGCCAAGAAGAATCTCCCTGAAGAGAGGAGTGAACATATATATACTTTTGGAGGTGGAGCAGGGAGAGAAACACCTTGCTCGGGATCGATTTTTTGATAAGTTCGCTATAAGGAGAATGAAGCCCCCTGGCTCTGGTGAGAGAACTACTGGGGCTCCTTTGGCCATGCTCGTCTACATATTGGGTGACTGTTTTAACTGCAAATTGAGCAACGACATTCTCTTGTAAAGTCTTCAATGTATGCTAGGTCTACTACAAAATGAGATCTCTTGAAGGTGGTGCCTGCTGCGCATGTGGGCCTCTCTAGTATCAGCTACACCTTAGGGGTTGGCTCCAATAATACTTGCTTCAGGTTGGTGGCTCTCCATGTTCTTCGACCTTGGGACCATTTGGGTGTTAGAGTCAGCGTCCTTGCAATCTTCCTTCTTTGTCAATAAGAGTTTTCGTATACAATACCAAAATGATATTGTACGGAAATGGAGTAGGGGTCCTTTCCAGTAGACAGTAAGGTTAGGTTTGGTTTCTAAGGAAAATGTGCAAAGAGTTCTTAGCTCTCAAAAGTTATCGAAGTTTTGCAATCTCTTGTGAATAAGTTCTTGATTCTGATTTCTCTTTAGGGTTACTATTTATAGTTTTTTTTTTTATAGGTTTAGGCCCATTAGAGTTTATTGCCCTTCTTCTTGGGTTTAATTAATTTGGGCTCTCTAGCCGTTTTATTCAATTATTTTCTTTTGATCCATTGTGTGTTTTTTTTAATATATTTATATTTTTTTTTACTCTTTCACCCTTGTAGGCTTAATTAGTCATATCAGTTGGCCATTGCTTGTTATGGTGTCAAGTATGTTAAATCAAATTGAATATTCGAATCTTATAAAATTAATTAACTTTCCATTAAAATTTATTATATGTTAAATAAAAAATTAACATATTTTTTTATGGTCATCACTTGTTATAGTGTCAAAAAGAATTAAATTAATTTGACCCTAATTATTGATCCTCATAAAAACAAAATAAGTATTCTTTATACTTATCATTAAATCTAAATTTAGGCTTGCATGTTATCAATTAATTATTTGTTTAATGTAAAATGTGTAATCATATATCTCGTCATTTATGAAGGATGATTCTTTTTTAAAGTGTTGTTTTAAGTCAATTATCAATCAACAAATCATAAGATAACTTCCAAAATTCATCACAAAAAAATAAAAAAATTCATTCTCAAAAAATTAAAGAAACCCATTTAGAAATTGCGAGAAAGCAATTTAACGCAAATTTGAATTCATTCTCAATGGTGAAAATTCTAAATTTAATACCAATCCCATCCCAAAGTTTCATTCTTAATGATGAAAATTTGAATGGGTGGGGTACCTAAAAAATGAAGAGTGCCTTTAATACAAAACCTCATAAGAGAGAGTTCAAAAGGTGTAATTTCCTATAAGCAATCGCAACCGTAAAGAATTCCACAAGCGTTCTTTAAAAAAAAAAATTCCACTCTTTCAGTCTTCCACATGGCAGAGTAGAGAATCCATCAAGAGGATTTTTGGGGAAGAAGATGCTGATACATCATTATTGCTATTCCTTTAATTTCTACCGATGCCCAGAATTCAATTTTTTGGCCATTTTAAGTTTACAATAGATAGAGTTCATAATATTTTCTTCCTTTTTCTTTTTCTTTTGATTGTATTCTTGCTACGTAAACATCATCAAAGAGTGCATTAATGTATTTAATCATTTCGATGGATGTGTGACAGAAACCATAACCACGCTAGAATGGACAAATTAACCTTGTTAAATGCAAAAAATATTATAAGATATCCGAAATCATCAATTATTGCATTTCACGATTTACAATCCATATATACACATATTTTGTTTAAATCCTAATTCATAAGTTAGAGTGAATGCGATTCTTTAATGTTGAAATAAGAGCTTGCATAGATTAATTAACATGATAAGATTCATAAGAAAATGAATAAATATTATTTTGTCTTGGAAGTCTATCTCATTTTAAGGATCACAATGAGCGTGTAACTAACAAATATTTATGTGATTATGAATGTGTATTTAGATAGATATTGCTTGATTTATATGCAGCATAGAGCAAAGCCATGATAGAAATTATTATTTATTTATTCTTCATTTCAATGATGAGATGAATAAATTTTGCTCTTACATATCCAATTCTTATGCAGGTATGTTACATTTTTGGGGTGTGTCATCTTGGGTATCTATCTCTTGACAGGAATTTCGATCAAAATACCAGTCACCGATGGCCTCTGCAATAGTCTGCAAAATGAGTAAAATATATTAAATAAGAAGTACTTAATATTAAACCAAATAGATATAAGTCTAGACAATGCATAAAGTATTCCAAAAACTCAAAAAATTGAAAACCAAATAATATATGAATTGAGAACTTTGATACATTCATACCTAATATTTTTTTATAAAAAATGGCCCAAGTTATCATGTACCTAAATGGAGAGCAAATGCACACACATTGTTTGATGCACAATTATGCTTAGTATTAGATGTAGTACATACTAATTTAGGACAAATAACTTATAATATGACATAGAACAAAATTTGTCAAAGAGAATAAGAAGAACAAATGTGTAATATAAAAGTACATCTTACTTTATTTCCCACTGCGTACAAAGGATTCCACCATTGATTATTTATCAAGTGACAATGAGCAACGCAAGAGTGAACGAACATTCCTCTTGATGGAGAATTACGAACTTTTTCCAATGTATTTATGAAGACAGATCGAAATTCTGTAATTAAGTATAAATAAATGATCATGAGTATTTTTTTTTTTTTTTTTTGTTAATATAAGATTGAAGGTAGAATGACAAAATTGATTACCCTTCATGCTATGTAACTGAGGAGGTGTGCAATTCAATTGTTCAGCGCAACTCTTCCATGCGGTCTCATTATAAGTAGCGTTTGCCATGCCAGTTTTTATCTGAAACAAAATAAAATTCAATATTAGTTAAAAAGAATTTCATTTGTAGGTATTTTGTTGGTTCATAAGAGTAAGTACCAAATTAATTAAAAATATCAAGAGCAAAGATATGTTTCTAAGAATAATTTGAGAAAGCTATTTCAACACATCAAAAAATATATAAAACTAGAGATAAAAACTATTTTGATTTGCTTGTTCCTGAAAATATTTCATCTTTTAGATGTCGTAAAAATTGAGAATTCTAATTTATTTTAATTTATAAAAACTAAAAATAGTGCAGAAATATTAATAATTACTTGATGTTGCTGTTGCCCATGAAGTTAGGAAGGGGCCTTAAGATTATATATTGTTTATTATAATTATACATATGTGTGTCTGTGTGTGTCTGTGCGTGAGTTCAAAATAAAATAGAGTGGTTAGTAGAATGAAAAATCAAATCCAAATACCAGCGAAAAAGAATTAAAAAAAAAGATAAAAAGTTCGAATCCTAAATGGCTCTATATGTGTATGGGTGTGTAAATAAAAAGAAAATTTTATATTTGCTTACTAGTTTTTAATAAATATAATCATTGCAAGATAGCATAATGTGCTAAAATAAATTGAAGAACTATACAAAATGACCAAATAAAGTTAGAAGTAATTTTGTAAATTATATGTAAGTGGTCATTTTTTTGGTTTGATATTTATTAATATTGTGGAAGAACGATTTTACCTGATAAGAATCAAAAGCTGATTCAAGTAGAAAGAGGGGCGTCTTAATATCTCCAACCACATTTTCAGGGAAAACACACTGAAAATTAAATATATAACTATTGTCATTATTAATTTAGGCACTTTTTTAGAAAAAAATAGGAAATTATATGGTCCATATATAGCTCTTTAGAAAACTTCTCTCACCAAACCAGGTCTCATTCTTGACGTGCATGATTTGGGCAAAAATTTGGTTAGTTCCTGCAGCACAAACATCAATTTAGAAAGATGAAAATTGATAAACAAATCTCGTAAATATTAGAATTAATTAAAAGTATTCAAGCTTCATTGTGATTGATATATTTGGATTTATAGAAATTCTCTAAATTGAGGAATTCAAATGGTTCCAATATCAGGTAAATAGAAATCCACAATACTAAATGAAAACATAATCTGATCACGCTTTAAATTATATTGTAATTGAAAGTATTCCAGATTTTCAATTTTAAAGTCAATTATAATTTAGGAAATGAAAATGAAATTATATTTGAATGTTCTATTTGAAAATAATGATTAGAATAGGTATATGATTGAAAGTTTAAGTAGTTTGTATTTTTTATTCCTAGAAATATGTATTTTTTAAAATATATGTATATTTTAATTATCTTAAAATTATAATGAGAACTTTATGTCAAATTCAAGTTAAGTTTGATTAATGTAATAATAGAATGATACGCTTGATTTAGGAAAAATTAAAATTAAAAATAATGAATATTTCTAGTGAAAGCGTGTATATATTGATGGTTTTTATTTTTAAATAGCATAAAAATAAAAATGTCATTTGAAAACATAAACAAACAGATGTAAGAGAAAATTACATGAAATTCGACAAGCCCATCAAACCAGTGATCTCTTTTCGTAAATCCGGGGAGGTCTCTTTTATTTCTGTTACAAAAATAAACACACGGATATATTATTGGATTATTCATACATATCTAGATTTGTGTCCTTAGCAATATTTAGGTTGGATTAAGGTAGGTATTTGATTCTTACACATGGACGAAGAACCCAGAATCAGAAATACACTTGACTCTACTAGCAGTAGGTATGAGTGCTCGAAAGCCATCACAATGCATTATGGCTGCCAATCCGCCAGCTGACCCACCAGCAAGTATTGCCTAGATATTGTTTAAATTTAATGACGTCATTAATTAATACTCCAATAATTCAAAATAATCATATTTAATTTTTGTATGTAAATTATATAAAATTAATTAGTCATGTGAAATTTAGGGCATACATTGTTGGCGTTCGCCATTCCTTTAGCTAGTAAATCGTCCATTATAGCATCAAAAATTCGAGCACCCCTAGAAGTGATGTTGATTCCCTGAAAAATATTTTTTTTTATAATTATAGGTGTATGAGTAATGAATAAAACATAAAATTTAAATTTTTATTTTTCAGTAAATGTGAAAAATTATGTACTTTTATATCATACTTACTTTTATTTGATAAACGTTTTCAACGTCTCCCATGAATGATGAGCCGTCACAATATGTAACAAAAACTTTATTCCAATTGTAAAAATCTGCAATTAAAGAGCAACTAATGTTACTTATTGAATTATATATCCATGAAAAGTTTTTAGCATCAAACCAATAATATGGTGAATTATAAAAACTAATTAATCATGGAATTACAATTGAATTATTTGTGTTTTCATATTTATGGTCTCTAGCTAGTTGGCAATTATTTAATTACCTGGATTAACGTTTTGTGTTTGGCTAAGCATGTTATCAAAATCCATAGTAGTTGGCTTTATCAATGTGCTCTTATCCCGCATGTATTGGGGGCAAAAAGCAGTGGTTGCACACCATCCACCACCCTAATATTCTCAACTCAAATTATAATCAATATATTAAATACAAGAATATAAAATGAATATATAAATATATATTTAAATTGATAAGCTTGTATACCTCTAAAAAAATTAACCAATTATTGGCGCCGTCTCCAAATCCCTTATCAAAGTAATAAGCTGGTGGGGCCCCATCTAAACAAACTGCAATAAAAGAGAATAATTATATTAATATTTTATGATTAGAATATAATTAGTGATTTACATAAAATTATATATTAAACTCAAATGCACCTGCTCCTTTTTCCACCGCACTCTCAAGAAATGTGATATTAACATTGTGGGAAGCTTGGACTTGAGTATTCATCACAAGCAAACAAACCAATAGCTTTAACCAGTGATCAGCCATGGTCAGAATGTATTTTTCCATTCTTTACATGTCAAAAAAGAAAAAGATATTTGCATAAGTTTATAATTAAAATCCTTTAAAATGGTGGATAGAAATTAAAAGAGCAAAGAACATTTTTTTTTTAAAAAAAAAAGGAAGAAAGAAAAGAAACTAAGAAGCATCCTAGTTCATATAAAAAATTTAACTTGTTTACATTACTTGAATTTATTTTAATTATTTATAAGGTTAATTTAGCCAACCTTCATTTCTCATTAAATTTAAATTAAAATAATTAAGCAATATTATAAATCTCAATCAAGTAATACCTAGGGAAGTTTCTAAAATGGTGTTAACCAATTCTTTGTTGAATACTTGGTAATGCTTAAAATTTGCCACAATTATAGTATGGGTGTCTAAATTCGTATTTAAAGATATATATATGTTTCTATACCTATTAAAACAATAATTGATAATAGTTCATCAAGTTTTGTAAAAAAGAAAATAAAATAATAAAACTAGCCATTAATAAAGGGTTAACATTCTTTTTTTGACTGGTCAAACGTGTTGAACATTTTTAGGAACACAAAAAGGTACTTAGAATTTATGTAAATATGAGAATATAAATAGCCGCATATGCATACACAAAATGTAGACTTTTCAATGTAATCTCATTGTAAGAGAATTGGAAAGGAACAAAAAACATTGAAAAATCTCGTTGTAAGAGAATTGGAAAGGAACGAAAAAGAGAGGAAAAAAAAAAAAAAAAAAGAATAACAAATTACCTCATGAACCACGTATGATCACTGCTCACAAGATTTTCACAAGACTTGGATGTTTTCTTTAATGCCTTTTGTTGCTTATATAATACATACTTGGAACATGGTGAACCATTCAACTAACGGATATTTCTATGGTGCACCGGTATTATAGCTTTTTGGATTCGTATTCTTTGGTTTACTCATTCTCTATACTTCTTCATCCTGTGATTAGTTTTTAAGACAAAATCAAAATAAAATTTGATTAGCTAAAATTGTAGAATGATTTTTTGTCAAAGAATATGGGACTTATTTAAATGGTTAAATAAAAAGATTCATGTATGACAATATGTGGAATTGGTAAAATTGATTGCAATATGAATAATTATTCATGTTGATCTTATCAAAGTTTTACATGTCAACATCATATTCTAAACAATATTATAAAACACAATGTTTAAAATTAAAATCTATTAAATATATGATATTACAAAAAAAATAATAATAAATGGATGGAAAAACAAGGGTTTTTAACTTGATTTTCAAAATGGCTTTGATCTTTCTTACCCCCCCCCCCCCCCCCCCTTCTTATTAACAGAAAGATGTGCAGGAGATGATCAATATTCAATACTGCTAAGAGATGATCAATATTCAATATTGCTAAATATTTGAATTAAATAATAATTACTTTTCACAGTAATTAAATTAAATAGAATAATTGAATTGTAAGTCAACACCATGAATTTAAAATTTTCTTTTTTTTTTGAGAGATAGAATATTACAAATGATAAAAATTATCTTTATAATAAATCAATATTATCTTATTCTCAAATCAAATAAATGAAAGTATAAACTATATAATCAAAATGCACATAACATGCACAACAAAACTTATTCAGATTGAGCATAATACCTTTCACATAATAAGAAATATTGATGCCACTGGATTAGAAACCATAAGAAGTAACTGATCAGATAAATTGAGAGAGTTCGCTCATATATTTCTGTTCTAAATCCTCCTGGGTATGGGTGTTCAAATCCAATCCAATCAAAAAAAAAACCGACGAACCGATCCAAAAAATCGAAAACAGATCAAAACCGAACTTTTTTGGATTGAATTGGATTTGTTTTCTTAAAATCGATTGGATTGGATCGGTTTTCGGTTTTGATCTAAAAAACCGATCCAATCCAAACGGAACCAAAATTTATATACTAATAATATAAAAAATATAATCTTAATTGTAAAATACACAAATAAATTAAAATAAACTAAACTTAGGATTTTTTCACTTTCAAAAATAAAATATATAGGGATAATTATTGTGGACTTATAACTTTATAGTTGTGTGTTCTTACATAATTTAACTTAATTCTACAATATTAGTGTGATATGATAGCTAAATAAAATTTACAAATTGTTTGAGTAAATTAGTTTACTTATCAATAGTAATTTGTCAAATATTTCAATTAAAAAATCGATTAACCGATACAATTCAAACCGATTTAAAATGGATTGGATTGGATTGGATTTATAATAAAAGTCCAACCGATCCAAACCGATTCAATATACATTATATAGTTTGGATCGGTTGGCTTTTGTCCCAAAATCGATCCAAACCGAACCGCGAACACCCCTACTCCTGGGGGATGCTATTGGCATAAATCAAAATTATTGGGGATGTTATCATAATTTCGTGAACGTTTGTGGGGTTTAAAGAAACTCAACCGACAAACAAAAAGAAAAAAAAAGGAAAAAAGGGAAAAATCAAATTTTTTTTTACACGCTACATGCGCTAATATTACTTCTTAGAATTAATTAGTGTAATCTCATTACTTCGACTGAAGTCTTACTGTTGGACTTCAAAAGAAAATCGAAAATCCCCCAACTAAATCGTTCTCTTCATAGCACAGAAAGCAAAATAATGGCGAAATCGAGCGCCGAAGATGAGGAGCTGAGGCGGGCGTGCGAGGCGGCGATCGAGGACCCCAAGGAAGAGATCGTAATGTCGATCAGGGTGGCCAAGGGCCGCGGGATCTGGGCCAAAACCGGCAAATTGGGACGCGGTCACATGGCCAAGCCTCGTGTTCTCGCTATTTCAAGTACGAAAGTTCAGCTCGTTTTCAAGATAGTTTTCTATATATATTTTTTCCTCTACTCTCTGTCTCTATGGTTATGGGGGCGTGTGGAGATGACTTATAGTGATGATTAGCTGCTGTCTAGTCTGCAATTTGATCAATAAGTTAATTGGCACTGGACGTAATGAAATTTTGAAGTTGAACGATGGTGATTTTTGAATTTCGGATGTTAATTAGCTTGAATTGGCTCCTTTACTGGGGACGACTTAATTGACAGTGGCACTGATGATGTGATTAATTGTTCTGTTTTGCGTGCCTATGTTTTCCGTGGACTAAGCCTCAAACTGGCTCTGATTGTTAATTTAGGAGCAAAACACCTTTTAGGAGAAGTAATTCTGTTTGAAGGGACCTTACACTTTTAAATCTTGGTTCGAGAGGGAGTGAAAGTCAGTTGATAATCAGTGGAGGGCTGACCACAATAGATTTAAGTTAAGAACTTGGGGCATTTATCTTAGCACATTTGTCGTTTAACTGGTGTACAGAGTATGGTAATCCAGTATCAACCTCGATGTACTTACTTCTTGAAAGTTTGTTAGATATAACTGGATTTTGGAAAGGTATTTTTTTTTTTATTTACGCAAGCAAAGGTTCTGTATTTGTGTCTGGCATACCACATATAATTTTCTTTTTCTGTCTTTTAGTAATATATCACTGCCAGTGAGGTGTGGAGTTACACAGCGGCCTACCCCATATTTACATATGTGTACTGCTGCACACATTTTCCCCATAATATGTGTTTATTTTTGTACTGGCTTGACAATCACAGGATAGACTTGAGGAAATTTGTTTGCGAAAGTTTTTGCCAAATTGAGAGACATTTCGACGCTTACTTCTCTTCTTGCTAGTGCTGTTAGTGTTCTTAGTACTAAGATAAATTGAGTTGCAAACTTTATTGCTGCTAATGGTGCCAGGAAAGCTATCTATCTTCCTCCTACCCCTCAAAACAATAAGCATACCTTTTAAAGGTTAAAATGAAGAATGTGAAAACTGATATGATGTTGACTAATCACATGAAAATTATTCTTTGATTGTAAGAATGACATACAAGAAGTTTCTGCTATATTTTATTGTTCTGATTGTGTCCCATACTGTAGATAGTTGAAAAGAAGTAAATTATGTTAATATGAATGTAGCTGTACCTATTAATTTGTCAATCTAGAATAAATGTAGTACTCATCACTTTATGTTAAACCTATTGATGAATTTGGCCAATTATTCATTGTTGTTTGCAGCAAAGGCAGAAGGACAACGCACTAAAGCTTCTCTTCGTGTCTTAAAATATTCCACTGGAGGTGTTCTTGAAGTAAGTAACAAATGTTACATTGAAGTTTCTTTTGATTGAAAATTATTTATTTTTTAGATCAATGGTTGGTATGTCCTTGATACCTCACTAGAATGAGACATTGTTGCATTGTATCCCAAAGTCATAGGTTAATGGACTTTAGCGTTCTAGTTGGTTGGGATATGATTTGGTTTTTGTAGATTAAGTTGACTTAGATTCTTAGTCCTCACGTACTTAGATTTAATTCCTTTCTGTATTGTAGAATTAGGATTCTTTTCATACTATGTTCTCTAATTCTACTAGGAGTAGGATTCACAGAACTTATTCGTATAAATGAGAGTTTCTTAATTGATCAAGACAAAAGTTCTTTGTGAACCACGTGCACGTAACCTTCAAATTAGTAAATAAAATCCTCTCCTCCTCAACTGTAGGCGTAGTTCAATTTGGATGAACCACATAAATTCCTTGTGTTTTTTACTTTTACATTTTCAGTTTGTGTTTGGTGTATCGAAACATACTTGTGTAGACACATGCTGTCAATCTTTGAGATAACAATTGTAACTGCAGAAGTATTTTTTGGAATTAAGAAAGAAACAAATGAAAATTATCAATAACTTGAATAACCATGGTAGAAAATGGAAGTTGAAAACATAACATGTTAAGTACTATCCACACTTTTGTGGCTTGACTAAAATGGGCTCATCTTTTTAAAGTTTTACTTTTTCTGGAGAATGTATTGACTTATATAAATTTATTCCTTCGACTTATAGCCTGCAAAGCTATACAAGCTGAAGCATCTTTCGAAAGTGGAAGTTCTAACAAATGATCCCAGTGGATGCACTTTTATGCTGGTATTGCTCATTAATCTTTTTACAGCCTTGCTAGATTAATTTTCTTCCGAAATTGAAGATTATTTCCCATGTTGAACACATGTTTTGGATGTGAATAATGTTGATGCTGTTTATCAAGGGTTTTGATAACCTTAGGAGTCAGAGTGTTGCCCCAGCTCAGTGGACGATGCGCAATGTTGATGACAGGTACGCTGTGCATCATGGTTATGTGAATCCTGCTATTATTTGGAAATGACCTGGGATTCTTTTTCTTCTTCAAATGATGATTTTTCTGTTGTAGGAATCGTGTTCTGCTTTGCATTTTGAACATTTGCAAGGATGTCTTGGTTCGTCTTCCTAAAGTTGTCGGTATAGATGTTGTGGAGATGGCTCTTTGGGCGAAGGTGCATCGTGACACTCAATTTTCTTCTTCCTTCATGCAACATTTTGTTAACAATAGTTATCAAGAAATGATTCTTTATAATGCGATTCTGCTAGTATTAGTCATTGAACTGGGTTGGCACTATTTTTGTTTCAAGAGATACTTTTGATCCTTTTATATTCACTGCAAGAATACTGATTATTCCTTGAGGAAATGAGTGCTATATTTTCTCCTCATCAACTCTCTCTATGAGTATCACCGAGAGTTTCTGTATCTATGAATGAATCTTTTCATGATAGTTGATCAATATATCTAAATCAAGAAGACTCAGGGAGGTGTGCTTTTTATAAAACAGAAATTTATGTCCAAGTAGAATATTTTTATTTGTTTCCAGATTATATACATCACACTTAACTAATTCTCTGCTTAATGAACATCATCTTCATAATTGAATAAGATTATGGATTCATGATTTTGATTGAACACATTTTGCTATATTCTCCACCGTTAAATTTAAACTTTGGAGACTATTTTATTCCTTTTACAGGAAAATACACCAACAACTACTAAGCAACAAGGGATCCTTCCAGATGGGCCTGTTGTGGCTGCAGCAGCAGAGGATGACATGAAAGTGACAGTTGAAAGAGAATTGGTGTCTCAAGCAGAGGAAGAGGACATGGAGGCTCTTTTAGGCACGTAAGTACTTTACCTTTGACACTCCCTCGTGCTGAATTTATGGCATCTAGTCAAATGGATTATGAAATGAACTTGTAATGCACTTTTGAAAAGTCAAAATAAGATAATATCATCTTATATATCATTATTATTTTTATTTGAGAACGAATTTTGAACTGTTGTCAGAAATGAGTTTTGGGTATACAATTCTTGCATGTAAGAGGTACTGAAAATTTTTTGTAAGCTGGTTTATTGCAGAAGATTTAGAGAAGAATGCTTAAAGACCAACATTTCTGGGGAATGCTAGTCTAGGCTGGATGCCGGAAATTTGGTCTAGGTTGACTTGTGTTAAGTTTGGGACAATGGGAGATAATATAACATGCTATCACCTGTATTGTGGAAATATAGTTATTGTCTTCTTCGAGGTTATGGATTGTATGCTGATTCTGGAGGTAAAATGGATTGTCATTTATAATTTAGAGTTTTCAATAACAAAAATGGGGTTAAACATCTCATTTAGAAGAAGGTGATCTGATGCTTCACATAAGTTCTTGACAGTGGAAGCCACACCCTCTTGGTTGGGTATTACAGATTTTTTCACTTCACTTGATTCCACAAGAATGGGCTGTAACTGAACTTTCTCAAAATTACTAATGGAACATACTCCTTTGGGCCCAAAAAAATTGTGTTCCATCTGATATGGAGGGGAGTTATAAATTGCAATTGAAAATTAAGGGCAATGTTTGGATATGTTTGGGGGGAGGATTTCCGTCCCTCAAAACATTCCCAAACAATACATAAATTTTGCCTTCAAAATATAAAATAGTAACTCCCCAAAATAACCCTCAAAATGCCAACCCTTCTACCAAAAACTCCTCCCATTTTTTATGTTCTTTTTCCTCATGACATATGTATACATATATTTATTACATATATTTTTATCCTACATACACCTAATAATATTTAATTCAAATTTCTGCCCATTTACCAGACAAAAAATGCAATAGATTTGACATCAACAGTAAAAAATGTTCCCCTAAAACATAACCAAACATACAAATAGTCCCCAAAATATTTTTCTACTTTTTCCCAAAACATGGACAAAAATACATCACATCCTCAATTCCACTACTGAAATTCATTTCCTCAAAACATACAAACCAAAATACTACAAAACCTAACCAAACATTCCCAAAAGTTTTCTGTAGATTTACACCATTGTGTCATTTCTTATCATGCTGCTGTCCTTTATGACATCGAATAAATTTCAATAAATGCTTTCTCTATTACTTTTGGTTGCTGGACCTTAGTCTTTTTTCTAGCAATGTACCTGTCTATCTATCTAATATCTGCCTATATGTATACATACATGTGCATACATAGATATATATTTGAGCTTTCGTTTAATACTGACTGCAAATTGAAGCTCAAAAGGTCACTTAAGAAACCCATGTAAATTGTAATCGTGGAATGCTTATCTATCTGCATATCTAAGCCTCCAAAGTTTGAGAATTCCATCTCTGTGGCAATATCTGTCTTTCTAATTTTTTTCCTCCAAATTTCTCAGGCATGCATTTTAAGAGTTATTCTCATTACACATATAATAGTCTTTTAAAATAAATTTCTGGAGTTGAGGGATACTGTGGCCCAATTTTCTCATACTAAAAAAGAAAAAAAGTAGAGTAGAATTTAAGTGCAAGAAAACTACTGAAACCAAGCCAGCCTTGTCTAAATTTGAGGAGATGGAAACTTAATAATATTTTAGTACTGTTGGGCTGCCAGTCCCTTTTGACATGGTTCGCTGCCTCTAAACCTTGTCTTTATGTGAGTCTCAGATTGTTTCCTCATGATTAGTAGATATTGTGGCTAGGTTTTCATCTTCATACCTGTAATGTTAATTAATTCAGTCGCAATGACTTTTCCACAGAATGCTTTGTATATATGTAACATATTGGTCCATGTAGCCAAATGATGAATCAGATATGTGTCGATTATTATCTACTGCATGGTGTGTATTTGAGATAATTTATTTAATATTCTTATCCTTATTTGAAGTTCTACGAGTTCTAAGTGAAAGTTACTGGAGTCAGTATTATTCTGCTGCTCTGTTCTGTTTTCCATCTCTTCTTTTGTTGATTTTGGCAATGCGAGCTAGCTTACTATCTCCTTGTGTTCACTACTCTTTTGTATTGTTTGACTCCAGAGCTAATGTTATTGAGAATCACTAACTTGCAGTTATGTCATGGGCATTGGTGAGGCAGAGGCATTTTCTGAGCGGTTGAAGCGAGAGCTTCAAGCATTAGAAGCAGCAAATGTGCATTCAATTCTGGAGAATGAGTCTTTAATAAATGAGGTAACTCATGAGTTCCTATGTGATTGGTGTTGCACTCCATCCAGGCTTTTGTTCTTTATGTTGTATTTTGCTTAGTCTCTCCTTAAAATCATTTATGTACGAGGAAGATCTCTCCCCCCCCCCCACCTCTCCCTCCAGTCTTTTTTGTTTCAAAATCATTGGTATGTGGTGCTGCAAGGCTGCTTAAGGTGCCCCTCCTGTATGACTTGTGTCATTTTGTCTGACTAGGCGCAGCTGTGCTTTTAGTAAAATTTGAGAAAAACAATTTAATGAGTCATTCAGGTTCTCTAGATTTATTGATATATTAATTTACTCTTTCTGTTTTCTGTAGGTATTAAAGGGGCTTGATTCGGCCAATAACTGTGTTGAGGACATGGATGAATGGTTAGGCATTTTCAATGTAAAACTACGGCACATGAGAGAGGACATAGAGTCGGTATTGATTTCTAAACTTTGTGATATGATTTGGAAAAGTATATTTTTTGCTATCTGACAATATATGCATGTTACTCAATACTGCATTTCTTGCCTATGTTTGGTTCCGTGATTTGAGTTTGTGAAACTATAGAGCCAAATCTAATCTAATTCTTGTGTTTGTTGTTTGTTTGATACCCTTTTTTTACCCCCCCAAAAAAAAAAAAAAAAAAAAAAAAAAAAATTATTTCGACAAATTTACTTCGGGATACATTTCTCTAAAACTAAACCTCAAATCAAGGGCTTTGCTTCTAGTTTGCTAACATGCTACAATATGCTTTTGTGGTGTGCAGATTGAAACCCGAAATAACAAGCTGGAAATGCAGTCCGTAAACAACAAATCGTTAATCGAGGAACTTGAAAAACTTCTTGAAAGATTACGTATTCCATCTGAGGTCTTTCCACATAGCCTTTATTATTGTGAAATGTCATTTTAATTAGAAATGACATTTCACTTAGTAATTTTGATGTCTTGCTCTTTGCAACATACCCTTTTTCCCCTTATGTGTGTCCCTGCACTTAGGAGTTTTGGGTTTTTTATTTGTTCATTTCTTTCTCCATTTTGAATGCAGTACGCAGCATGTCTTACAGGGGGTTCATTTGATGAGGCTCGCATGCTTCAGAATATAGAAGCATGTGAGTGGCTAGCTAATGCTTTACGCAGCCTTGAAGTTCCCAAGTTGGATCGTTGCTATGCGAACATGAGATCTGTATGCAGACTTGCCTGGCTTGCTTCTGTTACTTTTTAGCAAGATAATTGTATAGAATAATTAGTGTAAAAACTAAAAAATATGGAATTACATGGTAGATTCAGAAGGAAGTTGACTTGTTTCTGAGATTGGTTTATAAGGCTGCTCTTCTGTCCATAATTTTCAAAATCTTACGATTAACTATTTTGAGTTTTTTGATTCCAATAAGGTGAGTTGCCAAGAAAGAAACTTGACAATTTCAGTTAACCATAAGATTTTAGAACTTGTGAAGCCGCCAAAGGGATGCATGGTTGGCAAACCTAGGTGTCTTTGATAACTTTGGGATAATTTCTCTTACTAGCAATGGTGGGTGAAACTCACAGGTTAGAGAGAAGCGTGCAGAACTGGACAAGTTGAGAAACACTTTTGTCAAAAGAGCATCTGAGTTCCTAAGAAACTATTTTGCTAGTTTGGTGGATTTCATGATAAGTGATAAGAGTTATTTCTCTCAGGTATTTTCATGGAAAGATGCTTGTTGATTAGTAGTAGTTAATCAGTTGAGCTTAATATAAATTTTTTGATGATCACTTGGTCTATAACAGCGTGGACAACTGAAGAGGCCTGATCATGCTGATTTACGGTATAAGTGTAGGACATATGCTCGCCTTCTGCAACACTTGAAGGTAGGATGAAGAGCTTTTCCGCAATAACAGCTATTTGATGTCATTGCTATTATAGTGTGCTTCATTTTTTCCTCATACGGTTCCTTCTTTCTCTCTCTCTCTCTCAATTTGCAGACTCTAGATAAGAATTGCTTGGGTCCATTAAGGAAAGCTTACTGCAGCTCGCTGAATTTACTTTTACGTCGGGAGGTCAGGAAGGAGATGATGTTTTGGCAATGGCCTCGCAATTTTCTCTCTTTTATTTTTATGTTTACAGCTAGAGTTCCATGTCATCTAGGAACTGTTTATAAGTTGTTCTGGATGTTTCTATATGGAGAAGCTTATGGGGATATAAAGTTCAATGCAACTCTTTTAGTCCTGAATATGTCTCTTCCCTCCCCCAACTTTTTTCCCTCTCTCTCTCTTTGTGCTCCTGCTGGTGGTGCACACTATTTTGCAACATGATACAGAATATAGATCTTACTTTTTTATTTGTAATTTGATCTTGTGCGTGAGTGTTTTTGTCGTTCTTTTAATATATATGCTTCATATACCAAGAGTTGACGTGTGCATGCAAACCTAAAAATGTTTTAATTTCCATGCCAGGCCCGTGAATTTGCAAATGAACTTCGTGCTAGTACAAAAGCATCAAGGAATCCAACTGTATGGCTAGATGGTTCGACGGGCTCTAATCAAAGTGCAAGTAGTGCAGATACTTCTACAGTTTCTGAGGCATATGCGAAAATGCTCACCATATTTATTCCACTCCTTGTGGATGAGGTTATATTTAGGCTTTGAAGCTCTTATCTCTTTCTGCTTTTGTCTCTCTCTTTCCTGATGAGATTCCAGCTTCATATATATTCTATTGCTAATAAAATACAGAGTTCTTTCTTTGCGCACTTCATGTGCTTTGAAGTTCCAGCTCTTGTTCCACCTGGAGGTTTTGCAAATGGCAACAAAACTGTACCCAATGATGATGATAATGATGATGATTTGGGCATCATGGACATTGATGATGACAATGACAAAGCTGGTAACTTTTCATAGTTTTTGAAGTTTTGCTTAGCTGATTGGGTGATAGTCATCTCTCTTGCAATTTTGTAGGTAAAAAATCTGCAGATCTGCAGGCATTAAATGAATCACTTCATGATTTGCTTGATGGAATACAGGTATCATCGATTGGCAATCTGCAGTGTTATTTTACCTGTTTTTGATGGACAATCTTCTTTCACCTTTCCTTCCTGTTGTTTTTTTTTTAGGAAGATTTCTATGCCGTGGTGGACTGGGCATACAAAATCGATCCTCTGCGTTGTATATCTATGCATGGAATTACAGAACGCTACATTTCTGGTCAAAAAGCTGATGCAGCAGGTTTTGTCCGAATATTACTTGATGACCTGGAGAACAGAATTTCTACACAGTTTGGTCGTGTAAGTAATCACCCAGTAAGATAAGCTTATTCCCAGACTAGAAAAATACATGGGTATATCCTCTATGCGTAAGTATGATTTTTTAAATGAACACCAGAATGAATTTGGAGGGGTTCTTTATGATTTCTCAGTCTGTCAGAGAGCTGGAAGCCAAGGTGACCTTAAAATAAAATGAGCCAAACGATTAGGCTTACTAGTTTCTATCTGTAGAGAGATGGTCTAAAGATATCCTATGTAACAAGAAGGATTACTCATGCTCAAACTAGCTGTGAGAAATTCGCTTAAGATCATCGAATCCTACCTTGCCTTGTTTCCTTACTGTCAGTATAGCAAGGGGGTCTCCTAAATTTCTAGAACCCATTTTAAAAGAAGCGTAAGGAATGCTTAGAAAAAGATATCAAGATTAGTGATAGGAAGTATGAGTAACAAGTATATGCGCCTCTTAATTATGCACATTTGTCTATATTGAGTAAAGATGTTTATCTGCTAATGTACATATTTTGTATTCAGTTTGTGGATGAAGCTTGCCACCAGATTGAGAGAAATGAGCGAAATGTTCGTCAGGTGGGAGTCTTGTCATATGTACCCAGGTAAATTCAACCTAGATATCCATACTATTTCTTGACGGCCATTCTTCTAATGGTGATGGTACCTTTTTACTTGAAGCATGTGGCTTACAGTCAGCTTTTAGGAAAGTGTATTAAATTTTAAGAGCGGGCATTGCTTTAAGGAACCTGTGAGGTGATTCCAATACTAGTGTGTTGCCGATCTGAAGGAACTCACTCATTTTTCAGAAGGAAATGATTTTGCTTAATTAATTCTCTTGAATGGTTTAATACACTCTGAAGAACTTTGGAACTCGTACAAAATCCATTCCATTTCTTCAATATTCAGATCCTAGATGATGTGTTATTTTTGGTCAATTGTCTATCAAATTGTTTTGCCTTGTTTGGAAAATTAGTATCGTGAATTTTTCCTAAATTGTTTCTCACATTAAATGAAATTTATTTGTGTTCCTAAAGTCATTTTTGGGAACTACGTTTATTTAATGCGTGTATAATGCCTGTAGCTGTCTTTTGCATTCAATGATTCTTTCTGTCATACATGAATTTATTGGGTTTAGCTTTTGCTTAGATTTGCCACTCTTGCAACTCGCATGGAGCAGTACATACAGGGACAGTCGAGGGATTTGGTTGATCAGGCTTACACAAAATTTGTGAGTGCTTCACTCTCCTTAAAAATCATTTTCTCAACATTTTGTGTGCGCTATTTGCTGATTCCTATCTCTTCCATAACCTGACGTGTATGGGTCCAGTAATGTGATATTATGGTTTGTAATGTTCAGTTCCTTTAAGTGCATAACCATGCTTAATATAATCGGAAATGTTGATTTAGCAGTAAATAATATACAATACCTGATTTGATGAGGGAATTGTTGTGGGAACTGATTAGCTGTCCAAATTCTCTTTTATCTTTGAAAATTACCTGGTGCACCAGTTCTATTTGGTCACAATAATTTATAAACATGTAACGTGAAAACTAGAAGATTGCTTTGGATTCTAGAAGGAAATGAAGAGCAACAGTTTAAATAATATTCAGGCAATTTATCATGAAACGTTGCAAATTTTGTTAGGGAATATTGTTAAGAACAAAATAAAAACCTTGCCTTATGTGCCATTTCGAGGACTAGATCAAATTAAGGTCAAAATGAAAATAAGTTGGAACATGATTGGATATGTAATAGTTGTGGGTCTCTTCAAACTCCATTAACTCAAGATATATTGATGGGATGATATTTTCTACAATTTATCCAAGATAATTTCAAAAGACTAGTTTTACTTTAATATCATGAACTGCAGGTGAAAACTAGTGTGAAAGGTTTTATTTTCCTGTGAGGAAAGGAAGAAATATGAATATGAAATCTTTTGCATGAGAGATCAGCTTCATGCTGTAGTGGCCTCCAAGTGCCTTACATAATCTAATAGTTTTGATTAATATATTTTCATTAGATCGTAAATTTCCTTTTTCTTATACATGGTATGTGTTTGCCTGGGATATTTGAAAACACAATTTGGCAGGTAACCGTAATGTTTGTGACATTGGAAAAAATTGCTCAAGCAGATCCAAAATATGCAGATATTTTGCTTTTAGAAAATTATGCAGCATTTCAGAACAGGTATCATCAATTCAGAGTGCACTATATTACATGATTTATTTTAGTTATTTGTTTCTTTTATACCTGAAATTTCGATTTTGTGGCTTTTATACCTATATTCATGAGCTGATTGGGATGTGCAGCCTGTATGATCTGGCCAATGTGGTGCCCACTTTAGCAAAATTTTATCACCAAGCAAGTGAATCTTATGAACAAGCTTGCACACGCTTTATAAGCACAATTATATACTATGTAAGTTATTCTCTTCCATAAGTAACAATTATGGCTCTGTTCCTCACTTCCTAAATACTCTTAAGCTTTCATTTGCCTTAAAAAGCCTTTGCTTAGGGGGTTGTATAGAAACACTAACTGTTTATTAACTTCAAGATGGGAATACAAGTGGAGGGCATTAAGCTGATGGCTAACTTCACAACAGGGTTTTGGCTTGAGTATGACATTGATGCTTCAAGGTTGATGACATAATGGTACAAAGAAATCAGGAAACAAGAGAATTAAGTAGTATTATTTCCTTTGCAAAATGGAAACCTAAACGTTCTAGCCCCAACCATATGTAACGAGCATTTGTCATGTCTAAGGAATCCTACAATATGGCCTTTGAGGTTTGGAGTCTCAAGAGCCTTTTCCATTTCCATATACTTCTTAGCTGTTTCCTGCTTGATGAATATGAGTTTATGAGCATGTAGTCTTAAGATGTCTAATTCTTCTCTGAGTTGAGTGTTTTCCAAGCCCTGTGCCTTCTCTTTTGCTTGATATGTCTGGTCCTATCTGAGTTGAGTGTCTCCCAACCCTATGCCCAACTAAGAATCAACTTCTTTCTACCAAAACTCTGATATCCCTGCCTTTGGCGTAGATCATGGTGTTCAACATTGAGTGAAAACTAAAACCTATATATTCAAAGAGTTAAGAGAGCAAGAAAAGTGTGTTACTTAAGTGATATCTAAGAAGCCGCCAGCTGCCCCTTCACCTGGGCTTCGTTTTGAACATCCAGTGACATGTTAAGCTCAAATTGATTAAATTTCTTGTTGTAATTTTTTGGGCAATTTGATTTTATAGAATCTGCATATTGATATTATTTTCTTGCATGCAGCAATTTGAGCGACTTTTCCAGTTTGCACGCAGAATAGAGGATTTGATGTACACAATCACACCAGAAGAGGTTAGTCTGTGAAGCATATGCCCTATCAATCAACCAGCTGTTAAGATTTAAGAATCTTTTTCATTTGCTCTTTTGATAGGTGACAAGGTATTGTAACTTCCATGAAATTTTCTCCAAATGGGGTAAAACTCTGTTTGGTGTTACCTCATTTGTCAGCAGGTCGTCAGATGTATTATGATTTTTAAGAATTTTTTAATAGGACTATAGTCCACTAAACAATAGTTAAACAAATGATTAGTCAATCACAATGATGCATTACATGTTTATGTTTATAACTTGAGTGACCTGCTGTAAATGCATAAGAGCTTAAGCTCTGTCATCAGATGTGTTCCCTTTTTTATCTTTCAACAGTTTAACTGAAGTTATCTGAAACTAAAAATGAAAGTATTACAAAAATTTCAGATCTCATTTCAGCTTGGATTGTCAAAAATGGATCTGCGCAAGGTTGTAAAATCGAGTTTATCTGGGGTATGGCAATTTACTAACCTTAAGATTTTGCATCTGGTTTGAATGATATTTTCTGAACAATATTTTTCGCGTTTTTGTAGGTTGACAAGTCTATTAGTGCAATGTACAAGAGATTGCAGAAGAATTTGACATCAGAGGAACTGTTGCCTTCATTATGGGACAAGTGCAAGGTTTTTGTTTCTATTATGGAGGGGCCACCTCATTTAAGCTTGAAAATTACCTTGCAATTATTATGGTCAAAATGTTGCATGGAAGTGCACCTTATTGCATTGATGATAATATAAATGCTAAAAGGTGACAAACTTGGATACGCGCAGACAAAAAATTACAATGTGAAAACCAATATGCCTATCCCAATCGGATGAAAACAAATAGTAAGCTCAGTCAGCGTGTGGGAAATAATTTAATCATGGGGTAGCCATTAAAGCATGTTATGGTATTGCTCCCAACTATCTTTTGTGGACTAGTTTCATTTGTGAACTCAGAGGTTTTAATATTACATCAGAAAATAAAAAAATTTAGATTTGAACAGGGTGATCATAATGGTACTAGGTAGTTATGATGCATGGAAGCATATTATCTTTTTAATTCAGTTTCCACTCTGATGTCAGGACCAACTTTATGAATACATTCGATAATTTAATCATGGGGTAGCCATTAAAGCATGTTATGGTATTGCTCCCAACTATCTTTTGTGGACTAGTTTCATTTGTGAACTCAGAGGTTTTAATATTACATCAGAAAATAAAAAAATTTAGATTTGAACAGGGTGATCATAATGGAACCAGGTAGTTATGATGCATGGAAGCATATTATCTTTTTAATTCAGTTTCCACTCTGATGTCAGGACCAATTTTATGAATACATTTGAGCATTATTATGTAATCTATTATGTTTAAGAAAACTCAAGTCAGTATGGGATGCCAAGCAGATGCATGATTGACTATTAATAATTGGCCAAACATGTCATGATGTTCTCAACTTGTTAATCACTTCAAAGCATTGAAATTGTTGAATTAAATTTATTCCTGATGAACGATGAATATTTTCTTTTAGCTATCTAAACACATGTTTCATTTTTAGTGAACCAGTAGAAATTTTCTTGTCAAACATCTTACTGATGGTACCTAAACTAATGGCAGAAGGAGTTCCTTGACAAGTATGACAGCTTTGCTCAACTTGTTGCTAAAATTTATCCAACCGAGACCATCCCTGCTGTCTCAGAAATGAGAGATCTATTGGCATCTATGTAGAGGAGCGGGCAGTCTTGTAAAGTTCGGTAGTTCTTTTTATTTGTAAAGTTGTCTGTTGTGCTCTCTTCTCTCTCTGTCTCTTTCTTGTGGGGCCTCCAATTTGATTTATTCACAGACGACTCTCAGTTGAGTGAGACATTGATGAGGTTATATATCATGATACCTAGAGATAATCTTAGTGTAGTTGCTAGTGAGCTTTCGTTTGTGAGTTTCATAGTAACGCAGGAAAAATTGTACACTATAAAAGTGTCCCATCTGTGATCTGTCTGTTGTAGTAAACTACATGTTTGGCTGATGATTGGTTAATGATTAGTGTAAATCAATTCATTTTAATTGCTTCACAATTTCTTTTTTTATCATTTTTCTTCCTATGAATGAAGGGCCATACTGTCCTTTCATTCACTTCTTAGGATAAAGATGTCCTTGCAGAAAAGCTTGAGCTATTAGACTTCTTGTTTAGTATGTAATGCAGTTACCTTTCAAATTTTATGTCTTTTAGAGTTCACTACTTTAATAAATGTTTTCATGGTTTATTTATTTATTTACTCTAGGTTCATTATTGAGCATTGGATTACTAGCCAAAAGTGGCTCTTGAAAGAAAAAGTAATGATAGCTAGCTATTGCAAAAGTTATGTTTTATATATAATGCTGTGGGGTTGACATGTGTTGGTTAAGATCTCATGCATTCAGTCCACTGCTGGTTTTAATCGCATGAATGGATGGGCTTCTCAGACTTCTTCAACCAACAACAACAAATGGTCAGGTATGTTGCATCCATTTAATCCAAAAATCTTAACATGTTATTGACCTATTATTTGATCTAAAGCTAGTGCTATATTACAAGACTTTTCTACAACTATGTGAGGAAATAGTAGATCCTTATGTACTACATTTCCTAAAAATCAATGAAATATGTTTTTACTTTTCGCTTTATTATTTTTATTATTATTTATTTATTTTAATCTTTTTGCTGATACTTTGAGTTTCAAACAGCACTACTGTAGACACAATCATATAAATCACTGGTTGCTGCATATTATACAAATCAAAAAACAAAATATGCCTTCATCAAACTGAGGGAGGTTTTGATCTTTCATCTACATTCTTCATTGTTTCACTATCTGCAGAACTTCACTAGAACTCTAAAAGGTCTCTTCTGTGCCTTCCGTAGAGCACATACTATGCTACTTATCTGTCCAGAAACTTTTCTAATGGGAAAAACACAAGTTCTGATATGCCATTTTCTATCTTCTGGCCTCAGCAGGAGCAACGGCAATTCTAGAGAGAAGGAATATACAAGCAGAGGATAGAAAGACGGCTCCAGCAAAGCAAGCAAGGTCCATGCCATTAGTAACAGGTATGCTCTTGATTTTCTCCAACACTTGCACTTGTAGAATCATCACCACAGCATGTCCAATTCTCAACTTTGCCTGCATAGCAGATTCCATTCCAACCCTTGATGAGAGTTTCTGAAACAGTTTAATTTCATTTTGTTTGAGATTGTTTTGTCCCACAAACATCACATGTAAAGCCAGTCCAAAAATAAGCATTGCTGTTGCCATCAGGAACATATCTGCGAAAGAAATTATGGAGAATAATTAATGGGACTTTATAAAGAAAACTGATGAATATCGGTCGCTGTAGGTTGGAAAAGAAGGGAAAGAGAAAAGGGATCATACCAACAGCTTCAATCAGTAGGAGCATTACATGTTCTTGCCCGGACATTTGCGGAAAAATATGAAAGAATTGGGAATATGACTCCAGTATTAGAAAACACCCCTGCAAGAACAGTTTCTGGACTGTAAGGACGTTATCTTTCTTGTAAGAAAGGAGCAATTTTAGGTCTAATTAATTACCTCAGCAAAGCACAGTATTGAACTTAGCAAAGATCCTATAGTTGCTAGCAATGGAAAGAATCTGCAATCAATTATAACCTGCAAAAGAACAAATTTCAACGAGAAGCCCCCTCAAAATTTTTGAGACTACGAGAAGTTTCATTTTTACCTTTTCAACAAACATCTGAATATGCCATCTCCATGGGCTCTGTTTGGCAATGGACTTCATCCAATGGGAGATTACATCAGCAGCATATCCTAATGGCAAGGCTAAACCCATGTCTTCATCGGTCTTTGGTTCTGAAATGGGCATGCATCCCGAAGTAGAGCTGGCCGCCTTTACCGCCACCGGCTTCTTCCCACTGCCAGGCAGATTTTCAGAACTCAACCCTACTTTGTTCAGACACATGATTAGTGTCCTAGGCCTAGAGACTATTGATGTAACTGCTGAACTTGAGAAAACTTCATTAAATGGACCCTGGCCTAGAGGTCTCGACATTCTTAGCAGCCTTATGGCAGCCATTGTTGGTGTCACAAATTCCCAATTCTTTGTTTTTTAAGACTTTCTGGAGAGTTGATTTTGGCATTCTGGTGGTGGGATTTCCAGTTGGTGTAAATAAGTAGTGCATGGAATCTATGGAAGTTTCGTGGCATATTTAGCTGAAATTGTCTCTGCGTGGGACGACCTTTTTGCCTTTTTCCCCACTTTTCTTGGAGGGTTGGCATCTGATAATTGAATAGTGAATATTCAGACAATTCTCACATGGGATTTGATTTCATCGCCCGACGTGTGGGTCTAGAAACATTCCAAACGGGACATGTAGATGCGTTTCTTTGCAGGGCATTTTTTATTGGTCTAAACGCTGAACATTTGAGCCGTTCACTTGGTCAGCTGTCATAAATAGGCCGCGTTTATCTTTTATTTAGCTCTATATAATTCTGTTTTTACGCTTGACCTTTTTCGCAGATATTCTTGGAGTTCAACCGAATAAGCATACAAAATTTAACAGCTGGGCTGTGAGAATTACGCACGATTAATATGGGCTTTTCCAGTAACCACCAAAATAAACATATGGGCTTTTTCATAGTCAGCCGGTTCACTGCAAAGACATATTGGAAACAAACGAAGCAATAAAGAATGGACCAAACTCTTTCCCACTGCCATTTATGGTCGGAATTCCAACTCCAATCATACTTCGCAATTAGTTCCTCCCCCCACGTGGCCACCCCACCCCTATCAATAGGGTTGTCAATGGATCGGATTTTAATTCGAATTCGATCTGAATTTTAGGATTTTTATCCGATTAAAATATCTGATGGAACAGATCCAATTATAAATATTCATAATCTGAAATAAGTGGATCGAATATGGAATTATACAATCCGATTCGATAAAGATCCGAATTTGAATTTTATTAAATATATTATTAAATTGATAATTATATAGTATAAATTATATTAATGAAGACTTTTGATTGGAATGCAATATATGTGATATTATAATTGATAATGCTCTAATTTTTTTATTTCTTTGAAGCAATTAATTTAATAAAGTAATTATATATATACGTATGTTTCATATTATAACATAAATACACAATTTATAATGGCTTATGCACTGTAAAATATACATTACCAAATGATCAATTTGATACAACCCTCATGGATTATGCCTTAAACCTTTAGCTTTTGTAATGATATGATAAAAAGTTACGAAAAAAAAATCTAAATTTGAGCTCTCTTAACTTTGTAAATATTATATTTGGATTAAAAGGTAATCTTGAAATCTCATATAACATGTCTTATAAGACGGTTTTTTCTAATAATATAAAAATTTAAAGAACTCAATTTTTTTTTGACTTTCTTATCGAGTTTCGGATTGTTATCGGATCCGGACATGGAATTGGCATGCATAGATCCTATAGGACTCGGATGCGGATTCGGTTATATATATATTTTATCGGATTCGGATTATCCTGATTTGATCCAAATCCAACATGTTGACAGTCCTACCCACCAACCCATCCAAGAAAAGAGAAAAAGAAAAATAAATATAAGTACTTATTTATTTAATTATAATGTGAGTACAATAAGTCTTCTTATGATTCAAATCTTACTATCGCGTAAGTCAATTTACGAATTGGAATTTGGTGGATTGGTCGACAAAAATTCATTGACAATTAAATTGGTATGTCAAACTCAAATATAGAGTAAATCTTAAAAAATAACGAAAAAGATATTACACACTTTATAAAGTAATTAACATGATTATTTATCTTGTAGGGGCGGTGTTGGCTCTAGCTTTCATTATTGTGACCTTATCTTTTCTTTAAATTTAAATGTGGATCATATTATAAGAATATTTCAAATTTTGATCGTATCAAAATAATATTTTAAATTTTTGGCGAGCCATATATCTATACCACGTCAAATTCCTTCGTGTGGTATATGATCCATAAATAAGTACTTGTTATCTATACATGTTTCAACAATCATTAAAATGTATGATATAAATTTGTGGGGTAAGTTAATTATAAACCAATTAGGTCTAATCACTTGAAGCCATTAGTGTCGCAACATTTGCTTTCAGTTATTAATAGTTTTGAAACAAAGGAGAGCGGTAATATTACAAAGGAGGACTCTCAAATTGAGTACTTTATACTTCCTCTCAGTTTCGCTCGGAGCTTTGTTTGCTCCGCCTCGCCAAATTGCCGCAAAGATTCAAGCTTCTCTACCTCCTCCGGCGCCGCCACTCCGCCGCTGCGTCCCCTCAATTCTTTCTCGTTATTTTCCTACCCTTTTGATCTATTTAATTTTGCAACAAACAATTGAAACAAAGAACTCTTTTATGGCGTCTCCACCTCCCAATACCTGCCTTTGCAGTGATAAATTAACAATCTAAAGAAATGATTCTATGTGTTAATCTCATTTTAAGCTCCGTCCCACAGTACTCAACGCAAAACCCATCAAAGTTAATCAAGAAATGTCATTCTCGTCTCGCCAATTCAACCGTTCCAGTGAGCCATAGACCCAAAAGAAGGTACCTTTCGTCATTCTACTTAGTTTCCGTAGCTGCAGCAAATCTGGGTATTGATCCCTTTTTCTTGTTTTGCTAATTTCAGGTGTGAATTTTATGACTTGCACAAAGAGCTGGTACCATATGCCGAGGCCTGGTCATGGCAAAATGCAATTGTTAAAAAGAAAAAGGCATTGAGTGAAAAGAACGAAGATTTATCTGACTCTTTGATTATTCTGCAACACCAACCAGTTTACACATTGGGCACTGGTAGTTCAGAAGAATACTTGAATTTTGATGTGAAAAATGCTCCGTTTGATTTGTATCGAACTGAGCGTGGTGGTGAAGTTACTTATCATGGCCCTGGTCAGGTAAATTTTTCCAACATTTTATTCATGTCTTGCTTCTTCCCACCCCCCTTTTCCTGCTTTTGAATGGGCTGAAGAATCCTTTCATTGATTAGCTTCCCACTGATGCTATGAGCATAAGGCATAGAAAATTAAACATTTATTGGGACTTGAAAGTTGGAAAGGATAACATATTTGATGAAGAATCGATGTTCGAAAGTGTTTGAATTTATCCTGCTTTTGTGACCAGATGAATGAAAGACGTGATTGCAAGATATCTATGCTAATGTAAGTCATGTTATTAGATTTTGCCCTGACCTGATGTACTTGCTTGTTGTGTAACGTAGCTAGTCGTGTACCCTATTATCAATCTTCGATATCACAAGATGGATCTTCATTGGTATCTGAGGGCACTTGAAGAGGTGGTTATTCGTGCTCTTTTTTCAGCATTTGCTATTGAAGCGTCCCGTCTTGAAGGCTTAACTGGTGTTTGGGTTGGTATGCATTGTAGCTTACTATCTTGCTTTTCTAATTTAAAAGGGTACAGCGCCATTTGCTTGGGTGATTTTGTACACCGCCGTTTGCTTGGAAATACATGATTTTGATGTTTAAGTCCTTTGTAATTACATTTTAGAAAACGAAGTAGCTGAGAATCTATTTCTGTATAACTTGATTCTATGCCCAATATATGCACCATTCTGGGTCAAAACTGCACTATAAAGGGTCTGAACTTCTTTTCTGGAGAAACAGTGAGAAATATTAAAAGATTGGTTAATAAATAAACCCAAATAGTTGATTACAAAGACATAACAGAGAGATTATGTTTTTTATAAAGCAAACTTGTGATTCAAAAATTAAAATTGTTAGGAGAGATAAAGTGATCGGAAAGCAGTACGTATGCTATGGTGGTGGACAGCATTCCATGGCTTGATCTTGACTGGGAATAGTTCCAAAAAGTGCCTCTTTAGGCAACAATGTTAGTCTGATTTATGTTGTCTCTATTTCCGCTTCTTACATATGTCTTGAAACTACATAAACATGCTGTATGCAGTAGTAAAACTGTTAATTTGAATTTTGTGTATCCAAATACTTTCTCCTGACCATGCAACCAGTGCATATGCAAATTGGCTCCCAGGTTCTTAGCGGCTAGAATGATGGAATGGAATTTTCTTCAATGCTGGCCATTTACTGTAAAAATCTTTAAATGACTTCTCAGATACACTTTTATCAAAGATTCTGAAATTGTTTGTCAATGTTGTACGAGCCAAGCTGATGCATTTGCTGGGTCTGAAACTCCAGCGGATCAACTCCTGGCAAATTGACAAAGAGGGACCTGTCTGGAAATGAAATGCCAATTTCAAGCTTTCAATCGGAAGGAAAGATGTACTCTGACTTCCTCACCAACCTGCCATAAGCACGAGATTGAGTTCTCTGACTAGTATATGTAGTATACAAAAAATCTTTTGTAGCCGAAGTAGGCTCGACCCCTAACTTCCTCAATTGAGAAGCTAAAAGTAGTTCATCAGTCTTTCGCGAGCCCCTTCTTAAATTTAAGGATGTGGGCTTTTCATTTTTTGAAACTGAAAATGTCCATTCCTTTCCACTATGGTTGGTTTAAGGAAATTGACAAGGAAAGGAAAATATTAGGGAAAAGGAAAACAGAAGTAAAGAAATATAAAATCTTAAATTTATTTGGTTGTAGAGGAAAATAATGAAGGACAAATGTGTTGGAGAAGGAAATAGAGCTCAAATGGATTTTTCCCTTATTTTCTTCATCATTTTGTGAGGAAAACTTATTTTCCTCAAACACATTATATTTTTCCTTGAGTTGTCCTTTCTTTAGCATTTTCTTTATTAACCAAACAATCATAAATATTTTGCTTATCATTTTCTTTTCTTTTCCCTACTAAAATCCTTGAATCAAACATAGCGTTCATGTTTACATATCTATCTATCTTTCAGCTTAATGGTAGATTTTCTTCTCTTTATTCTGTTTGGCCTGATTGTTTATAAAGTGTTAACATCTTGAATCCCTTCAGGTAACCAGAAGTTAGCAGCCATTGGTGTAAAAGTATCAAAATGGATAACTTCTCATGGCCTGGCGTTGAATGTCACCACAGACACGAATCCCTTTCAGCGCATAGTCCCATGTGGGATCCCGGACCGTCAAGTTGGAAGCGTAAAGGCTCTGCTAAAAGAAATTTTTCTGTCTAAAGGGTCCCAAGAGGATGATCATCAGGTCGATGATTACGAATTGATTGATATTACTCATGAAGCACTGACGAAGGAGTTTTGTGAAGTCTTCCAAGTTGAGCTTGGCATAAATCTGAATAAACAGGAGCTTGACAAAACTCTTGACCTACCACGTTGAAGGCATAACACAAGAGAACAGAGCAGAATTCATGTAGTAGTTTGCCAGATTCTCTGTTTTGTACCGTATTTATCTAACCCCCCCCCCCCCCCCCCCCCGCCAACCTTTTTTTTACTTCTTCTTTTACCTTTTAATTTCTCGGGAGGGGTGAGGGTTGTTGTGGGGTTGCTATGCAAATTAAATTACTTATTGATTTATTCATGCATATGCAAATTAAGAATTTATTAAAGTTCAAACTGTGATTTTTGTTTTTTTAATTCACTAGTTGTCGTAGCGTGTCTTTCCTGCTTGCATAAAGTCATCGTTAATTATTTTAGGAACATGAGTGGGAAGTTGAGAGCATGAGTGGTAGAAGGAAGTTATTGAGTGTGTTAGTGGAAGAATGAGTTGTGAATTACATATGGAGATATTTTTGATAAATAATAATTTGATGTAACAGTTTGAAAATCATCATTTTATGAGGGTAATGACTTTTTTCTTTTTATATAACTAGTCGTGGCATACCGTTTATGGATACAAATGAGTCGAGCCGAGTTTTGACCTTTTTTTCAGACTCAAGCTCGAGCTTGAGCGAGCTCAATGAGCTAAGAAAATTGAGGCTCGAGCTCGAGCTTGAAAAGTTCAATTATTTTATAAAAAAATTCTTAAATTGATATATTTTATTATTTTATATATATATAAATATATTTTAAAAAATATATATAAACTCGCGAACTTGCAAACAAGAATTATTTGGCTTGAGCTTGGCTCTAGCTCGAATTCTTCGAACTCGAGCTTGAACACTTTTCAAGCCAGCTCGTCAAACTCACGAGTTGGCTCGGTTCATTTGCATCTCTAATGTTGTCCCTGTATGTATATTAGTTTATCATATTATTATGCTAAATTATATTAATAAATTATATTATTATGTTTTCACTATATTATTTGTGTTTTTGATGTTAAATTATGTGATAAACTCACTTTTGAGATTAAATTGAAAATTAAGGGTATAATTGATAAAACAAATTTTGGTGTAGCATAACGTAACCGTCACTTTAAGTATGTAAAGAGCCTTTCTAGTATCGATAACTAGCAGTTGAGGCACACTGCCTCTGCGTGCTTAAATATATTTTAGCAATTGTAATAATAAAAAAAATTAAATTTGCAAATAGTATAATTGAATATACAATAATACAAAATTTTATAAAATTGAAAGTAAAAAATTCAAAAAAAAAAAAAAAAAAGGCAATTAGAACGTATAGTAATTTCAATGACAAATAAATGAAAATTAAGCTTAGAAATTAAATAAATGAGAATTATTTGAAGGGTTAAATTCATTTTGCCCCCCTACTATGGGGTATGTATCAAATACTCCTATCTATTTCCAAAACCTTCAAATACCCCCCTCAAGGGAGTCAAATACCCCATGTACTACAAAAAATCTGCAAATACCTTCTCAAAGTCATCTGTCGTTAGTAAAATAGCTGACGGTATCAAAATTTTATAGTAAATTACTGATTTAACATCAGAAAATAACTAAATAGCATAAAAACTTAGGATACGTGATATTTCTTTACAAAGTAATGATAAATTATAAGTGAAATATAACAAAATCCTACATATTATTATACATTTTTTATATCCCAAAATGAATGTAGATTTGAAAAATTTTAGACAAACAATTACGAAATAGAAATACGTATAATGGCCCCATGTATTTTTTTGGACACAAACACCCTCTATTTTGTTGGTCCCATATATTCTGTATTAAAATGGAGTTGTTTAATGTTCTATTTAAAAAAAATGAAATGATTTAATGTTTTTGTTGGATTAAGAGTTAGATGATACTTTAAATCCTAAAATGAAAGTAATAAAATTGAAGTAAGAAACTTGGACATTATATAGTAAATTATAATGGTATTTTGGATATAAAAATTTTCAATAATCATGGGTAAAGGGAAGATAATTTTAGTGCTACATTAGCCAATCAACCGTTACTTTTCTAACGGTAAAGAAGTTTGAGTAGGGTATTTAAAAGTTTTGTAGTACATGTGCCAAGGATAAATTTGTCTACACAGAAAAAAAAAAAAAAAAAAGTCACGTATCATAGGTTTTATGCTATTTAGTTATTTTTTGATGTTAAATCAGTAATTTACTGTAAAATTTGACACCGTCAGGTATTTTACTAATGACAGATGACTTTTAAGGGGAGTATTTGAAAATTTTTGATAGTATAAGGGGTACTTGACACCCTTGAGGTTTTTTTTTTGAAGGTTTTAGAAGTAGAAGGGGGTATTTAATACATACCCCATAGTATAGGGGGTAAAATGAATTTAACACTTATTTAAACTCAGAAATTAATATTATTTAAATCATTTGACCTATTGAATAAAAACCAAACTTGAATAATGAAATATTTTTATTCTAAAGAACATAGTATTGAAATGTCATTCACATGAAGAAGTGAAGAATCCATCCTCAATCTCGAAAAATTTAATGTGACTTATCCAACTTGTCAATTGAATTACAATTATAACCACAATTTTATTGAGTGTTAGCATTACAATCTTGAGGGTAAATTTGGATATTCAAAAATTGATATGAGAACAACCCAATTTGAAATTGTTGTTATTTCTACTCTTGATAATATTTGATTATTACACCAAATATTTTTATTGTTTGAATGCCTTTTAAAGCGTAAAAGTTGAAAAAGTGACCAAAATATTGGAATAACTTTCATTTGTGAATGTAAAAGGCCTTCTTTTTTCTTTTTATATAATAGAGAATAGCAGTTGTTGCACGCTATTTTGCATGCATAAATATTTTTTTGAATATTTAAATGTTATGATTTTTTTAAATATTTGAATGGAGAATGAAATTATGTGGAGTTGGGAGATATAGTTGTTGTAAGTATTTGTGAAAGTTGTTGAGTGGTTTTTTGTAAGTATTTAGTAGGTTAGTGGATTTTATAAAAAGTACTATTAGAATATTTTTAAAGGAGAATTCAAGAATAGATTTGGAATATTAATAAAATTGATATTCAAATTACTTTCATGTCTTGAATTCTTTATTTTACCATTTAAATTGAACTGTCTATTTTAGTTGTTGAAATAAGTTATGGGTATTATTATTAAAATTTCAAAAATAACGTTCATTTGTGAAACAAAAGTGCATTTACTTTTATAATAATATAGATATATATAAACATACAAGGAGTTTTCTAGGTTCAAATCCTCAATTTTCATACATAATATGCGAGATTAATGTCATTAAACAAAAATCTATTCAACATCTTTAAATTTTACAAACACATCTATATATGTGTATGTAAGATAAGGCACTGATGAATTGATCACTCACAAACAATACAACGTATATACAAACTAAACTAACATGAGTAATGAATAGAGTACGGTTTCAAAGTTTTTTAATAAATTAATGTATCACTAAAGAGTGCGGTTTTTAAATCATTATTATCAATAGTGGACTTTTCAATATTGATATCATTGCTTTCAGTATCATATAGTTTCGATAGTATCTTGCAGTATTTAAATTAATATGGAGAAAAATTTAGATGTGAATTTTCATATCGGAATCATTTACTTTGATTGTTAGTCTTGCACTCAAGATTTTTAGTGGGGAAAAAATACTAAACATTTTTAGTGGGTATTATACTTTTGAAACTTATATCATATAAAAATGTTCTATATGATTTTCATCAGTACTAAATTTTATAATTCTACAAGAAAAGTTCTCCGCTTTCGTATAATTTTGGTAGAGTACAATACGATTTGATTTAATATTGAAAACCATGAACAACTAGATTTAGGGGATCACATCCTGGGTCGGACCAACCACCTTTTCCCGTGGGTTATTTTAATCAACACAAATCATATCTTGCTTTTATTAGATAGCACAAGATATTTTTGGGAAAAGGTTTTCCCCGTTCCAATGCATAAGCTATTCCCGGAAGTACACAAATTTTCTCCATAGGACCAAAGGTATTAATATTATCAATTTTGCAATCTCTACTTTCAGCAGCTATCAACAAGAAAATAATACAAAGAACTGATTTAATGCTAATAATGCAGTGTTTGATGAGGGTAGATTTAAAGAGAATTTAGTGTTAAGTGAAGCTCTGTTTTTCAGAATTCAAGGTTGAATTCGAGGGAGATGGGTCGAACTTATAACCACGGTGAAGTACATTAGACTTGTTAAGGTAACCCTTGACTAAATCCCTTCAATGTTTCAATTAGAAAGGAGCAAGGGAGTACAGTGAGGTCGAAAGTAAACCTAGAGAATAGAGATTAGCATGCGTACCTATAATTTTTCTTAAGCAAGTATTTATAGTATATGAAGTAATGGGGTCAAATTGACTAGGTCAGGCAATCCCTATTGAAGACATAGGTAAACATAGATCATTAACAAAATGGTCACTAACATGCTTTTTGGTCATCATTAACATTAAATGCAATGAAGTTTGACTGACGGCAATACTAAATACGGATGAAATTGAATGTCGGTAATATTTAATGTGAATGAAAAGAATTAAATATGTAAACATAGCTCATTCATCAAAAATTGTATGAGATCTCCCACATCAGATACATCTCTCTTATAGAAATCTCGATCCATGAGTTTCTACTCAAACATTATAGTCAATGGCTTTATTGCTTTTCTAATGGACCATGTGATGCTTGGAAGAGATGGGCAACCTGGGATTCTTGCATACTATATCGTCAAATTAAGCGAATTAGCGTGGATATGATCATATGAAATTTCTAGAAGACGAGGATTTGATTTGTGGCATATCATGAGTTTGTCTTGTATTGAAGAAGTCAAAAATTTTAGAATTATTTATAAGTTATATTCTCTCTTTGAATTTTTGAATGATTTTTAAAGATAAAATTACCCCATCAAATATATGTGGATTGGACAATATTTCAATGCGTCCAAATCTTCATATTTAATGACAGATTTAATCATCATTATTGTTAATTACAATGAACAATGAATCTAGTAGAAAAAGGACAAGGCACCTAATGAACTTCAAGTTACAGCCTTTTGTTGGAATTTATGGGCTAAATACGCTAACTTCGTCGATTATTGAAATATTATATGATAATACTTAGTTTGTTTTACATAGAAACCATCGATAATTTTAAAATAATTTTATATCTCTCACTCTCATTATTCGAAAAAATCTTTTCAAAACAATTTTTTTTATCAAATGCATAATATTTTAATATGATTAAATTTTTATATTTAGTGACGGATCTAATCTTCGTCATTGTAATATGAATAATGGATCTCACCGAAAATGGGCTAGGGCACATGTGACGTTAAACTTTTTGTTGGAATTTATGGTTTAAATGCGCTAACTTTATCAATTCTTTCCTTTGTTAATTAGGCATATTGCACGTGCTTTGAAAGTATTATAGTCACAAAGTCTACAGTGGATTAATATGCGACAAAGACTAGTGGAAAATTTAAAATTTCGTAAGTTTTCTATAAAAAAAAATAGATCGAAAATGTTCCAATTAAGAACCGTCTATATATATATATATTTTTTTTTTTTTTTCAATACACACGTACATATATCAGGAGCTCGTTCGGCCTCGAACTCATAACTTTTCATATTATATGAGAAACTTCTATCATTTGACCACATACCACTCGACAAGAACCATATATATTGTTAACATCAAACAAGTTGCACATTTCCATTAGGAACATTTGCCACATGCGAAATTGGAGTCATACATACCATAATTACAAGCACTATAACATAAGAAGCCACGCACTAGTACACAAAATGATGAGGGGCCTAGAATTATTAATGTTAAAGATAAGGTCGAGTAATAGTTTGTAAGAATTATTTTAACAAGAATTTTTATTTATTAAAGTAAATTTTCACAAATTTAATATATATTATCAATGTTGACAATTAATAATACAAGAATTCTATATACTCGTATGCTTATAATAATTTTGTGACTATACAATTTGACATTATGTGTACTTGTATGTGTAGACATCAATTTTTAGCCAACGGAGAAGTGATACATTTAAAATAATATGCTAGATATTAATTTAAAATTTCTATTTATTTCTTGAAATTTTATTTTATTTAATTTTAAAAGATAAATAGTTAATTTAATTAATACTCCATTATTTATTTTATATTCAAATCAAATATTGATAAGTGTCAAAGATGAAGTATCTACGTCTATAGACCAATCAAATCAAATATATTTGATATTATCTGTTGATATATGATATTATTTCTTGATATATGGTATTATCTCTTGATATTTGATATTATTATCAAAGTGATAATCATCAAAGAAGTTCAATCAATTAGGAAATCTTCCATCAAACATTTATATAAAGGGGGTGACCAAAACTCATTCAACACACAACACAAATTCCAGCAAGTAGGGGGAACTTTAAAGGAGTTCAACAATTCTCTCAATCAAATTTAAGGAGATCCAAGACGTTCAAGGTGTTCTTCGCAGAGCTCATCATATTTTGGCGTTTGATTCGAGATTAAGGTGAGAAGCCCTCGAATTGGCGTTATTTCTTCAAATCAAATTTAAGGAGATTCACGGCGTTCAAAGCGTTTTTTTCGAAATTCATTAAATTCAAGATTATATTTCGAAGAGAAGAATCAGAGGATTAGATTAGAGATTATATCCACAATTGATAGATTTTAATTTCATTTTTATTTGTACGATTTTTCTTGTCTTGTAATTTTAATTTTGCAGACAAAGAAATTTGTGCTTACAAAATTTTAGCACTCCCAGTGGGACTATTTCTACCTCTCATCTCTTTCCTTCATCAAGATTGAAGTATCATGGCCACCAACAAGACTATAGCATTGAAAATTACTACCTCAAATTCGTCAAATACTGGAGTAAAAAGTGTTGGTGTCATCATAAGTAGTATATCCAAGAAGTTGCAATCATCTTTGGAGGAGGCCCATTCACTTGGTATGAAAAAGGTGTTGCTACATTTTATTAATATGAAAGAAGATGTTAGAGACTCAAAAGAAGAATGCGCATCATCTATTCCCCATTCAACATCAAATTCCTCGAGCATGGCGATGGTAATGGTGACAAGTGCTGCAACCTTGGAGGAATACATTGCAAATTTGACGATGGCTATTGAAGGACTCACAAAGCATATCCCAGAGCAAGACTTTCAAATATTCAAATTGATGAGTAACGTGGACAATCTTGATGCTAGCTGTATGGTGGAGAAACAAATTGAGGCTCAGCACAAACGCAAAACATCTACAAGGAGGCAATCAGCTAAAAATGAAGAAATTACAACAAAAGAATTACAAGTTTCCGTTGATGGACTAGTTTCCATTAATCCATTGAAGGAGTTTATCATGGAAACTTTCAAATACAAACTTGATGGAAGTTCTAAGTCGTCTATGACTTACTCCAAGTCATATACTCAAAGGATTGATAACTTTAAGATGCTAACCTGTTATCAACCCCCAAAGTTTCAGCAATTTGATGGCAAAGGCAATCCAAAGCAACACGCAACTCATTTCAATGAGACTTGTAACAATGCTGGGACATATGGAGATCATTTGGTCAAGCAATTAGTTTGCTCATTAAAAGGAAATGCTTTTGATTGGTATGCTGACTTGGAGGCAGACTCCATCGATAGTTGGGGGCAACTGGAACAAGAGTTCCTCAATCGTTTCTATAGCACTCGAAGGACAATTAATATGATTGAACTCACCAACTCTCACTAGTGGAAAGAAGAGCCAATCATTGAATACATCAACCACTGGAGAAATTTGAGTTTTAACTGCACAAATTAATTGTCGGAGGCTTCAACAATTGAGATGTGTATTCATGGAATGCATTGGAGTCATTGGCTCATTACTACATACTTCAAGAAATTAAACCAAAAACTTTTGTAGAGTTAGCAACTCATGCACATAATATTGAAATGAGCATGAATTTTGATGAACAAAAAGACTCATGTAATGCTGATGATAATGAAGATGTTGGGGGTAATTAATTTTCATCTTCAAATCACAAATACTCCTTGATAAGAGCCTAAATTGTAAACAATACTCCCAAATAAAAGCATAAACTATCTAAAATTCTCAAGTCTTCATATCTCCAAATCCATGACTCAAGTATCCAAGTCTCCAAATTCAAGACTCAAATCTTCAGTCTCCAAATTCAAACTCAAGTCTTCAAATACAAGTCTCCAAGTATTCAAGTCAAAGCTCAAGTTTTGAAGTCTTCAAAGTCAAAACTCAAGTATGCAAATCTCTAAATCCATGACTCAAGTCTCCATATGTCCAAATTCAAGACTTAAGTCTTCAAGATTCAAAATCAAAGACTCAAATCTTCAAGTCTTCAAGTCTAAAGCTCAAGTTTTCAAATTTCAAATGCTACTAAATACGAGCATAAACTATCTGAAAATTTTAAATTTAAGTTTTTCCATATGCTCCTTCATAAGAGCTTAAACTATCAATAAGGCTCATAGATACAAACATAAACTCTCTAAAGATTCAAAGTCTCTACATGTGCTCCTTGATACGAGCATAAACTTTCAATAAGGCTCATAGGTACGAGCATAAACTATCTAAATATTCAAATTCTCTCCATGTACTCCTTAATAAGAGTGTAAACTGTCTATTGAGTCAAATTCAAGTAAACTTCTTGACACGAGTATAAATTGTCAATCAAATTCGAGTAAACTCCTTGACACGAGTATAAAATGTATATTCAAGTTAAATATGCTCTTTGACACATGAACCTAAACTGTATATTACTTCTGGCCTGCATGAGTATAAACTGTGTACGGCACCCTCCTCAAAAGGATATTTACTTTGAATTATGTTATGACTTGACCCTTTTATTGGGCACCATAACTTGATGAATGCTTCAAGAATGTTCTTATTGCAGATGCATGTGAAAAATGGAGAGAAAAGAAAAAATTCTCAAATACTTCAAGCCTTGCCTCTTTCATGGATAATTGATACATTTTTCGCCAACCCTTGAAGTTGGGGCATTTGTAGACATATTAATTTTAGCCAATAGAAAAGTGACATATGTTAAATAATATGCTAGATATTGATTTAAAATTTCTATTCAATCCTTGGAATTTATTAAATTTAATTCCAAAAGATAAATAGTTAATTTTTAATTAATACTCTAGTATTTATTTTATGCTCGAATCAAATATTGATAAGCATTAAAGATAAAGTGTCTATATCTATGGACCAATTAAATCAAAGTATTTAATACTATCTCTTGATAGTTGATATTATCACTTGATAGTTGATATTATCTCTTGATATTTGATATTATCTTATTAAAGAGATAACCCTCAAAGAAGTTCAAGTCAATCTGGAAATCTCTCATCAAGCATCTATATAAAGGGGGGTGACCAAAGCTTATTCAACACACAACATAAATTCCAGCAAATGAGACGAGCTTTGAAGGAGTCCAGCAATTCTTTCAATCAAATCTAAGGAGATCCAAGACATTCAAAGCATTCTTCGCGGAGCTCATCATATTTTGGCATTTAATTCGAGATTAAAGTGCGAAACCCTTGAATCGACATTATTTCTTCAAATCAAATTTAAAGACATCCACAGCGTTCAAGGCGTTCTTTTCAGAGTTCATTAAATTCAAAATCATATTTGGAAGGGAAGAATCAGATAATTAGATTAGAGATTAGATCCACAATTGATAGACTTTAATTTGATTCTTATTTTGTACGATTTTTCTTGTCTTGTAATTTTAATTTTGTAAACAAAGAAATTTGCGCTTACAATATTATCATTAAATTGTCATTACTAACAACAATAACGATGTGTATATAATTTTTTCTCTAACTAAATTCGTAAAACTTTATTATTATATTAAAACTAAAACTTTTGTCACCAATATATGCAACTGATCGAGCATAAAGTATCATTGTAATTTTTCTTTTTGGATGATAAAATAAGAAATAGTGAGGGACAAGTAGCATATATAAAACTCAATTTTCTTTCAACATAAAAATATAATGCCTCATTCACAACTAATATAATAAAAAAAAATTGAAATTTATAATTTTCTTGTGAAAAACTAGCATACCAAAGCTAAATGCATGTAAGTAGTAAGTAACAATTCAACAAAAATAATACGTTGTGATTCGAGTGGTAAACAAGAAACAATTAATTCACATTCACTTTATTTTAAGTACAGAATAAGTGATGAAATGTGGAGAATGAAACTCAATATCCAAATTAAAATCTAAGGTCGTTATTCGAGTGAGCACTAAGATAAGTAGTTCATATGCTAAAAAAGAAAAAAAAAAAAAAAGTCTTAATACTCTAAAACCTGGTGGTATATATAGCATTGTACTTGTATGGATATATCATATCAAATCTCAAGGACGAATAAGATGGTGACATGTGTACTAAATTTATTATTAAGGAGCCGAATCGTAAGTTAGATCAGAAATTAAATCACGTCAACCTTAATAAAATTACACAAATTCTGAAATTATTATTTTTTTATTTTATTGTTCAGGGGCACGTTTGTGATTTACCACGACTATTTTTGTTGTACACATTATTCTTTTTCATTTTAGGAAGGCCCAAAATTTTCATAAACACGTGCAATTAGGTGGTATCATTTTGGCCGGTAGTATGCATTTGGTCGGAAGTCGCCGAGAAACAAATGTGGCGGTTCCGTGATCAGCTGTCTTCGTCTTTGACTTCCAAATTTGGTGCTGACCATAAGTCCGCGCGGCTAATTCAATTCCGTCCGCATCCAAAATACGAAAAACACCGAACAACAAATGAACAGTAAACTACGGGTGAGAATAACAGCCCCCACTAAATTTTGAATTTCATTCCTTTTGTGTGGTCAATTTTGGGCAAGATCTAGAGAGTTGTGTGGTCTAAATATTTTACTTTATAAATATATATTAATTGTATTAAATTTTTTTATAAAAATAATTAATTGAAGATAAAAAAACACTTGACGTGTGTTAGTTTTTACATTGGTAAAGTAAATGTGGAGTGATCTCTATAAATGATCTTGAACAATTCTTGCATTTTGAACTAACTTATAGGTTGAGTTAGATTCAAAATCCATTATTTAACAACATATATTCATCAAACTGAATTAAAAATTAAATATGAAATAAAATAAAGGATCCAAAGTATTAAATATGTAGAATAAAAAGACCTATTTAGTAATTTTGCCCATTGAGCAGATTTTTCTTGTAAAACCCTAATTGGGGTATACTTGTTATTTTGACCAAAATTTGTGTATATTTTCCCAAACAAGCTAAACATGTGTTTTGCATTGAAAGTTTGAAGGGTCACGTCGGGGAAATGTAGGGAGCGTTTGGTTATGTTTCTCTGCAATAAAATTATTTTGAGAAAATATAACTAAATATTCAAAAAATTTATTTTCTAATATATATATACATATATTGTATATATTATATATATTTTATTATTATTTTAACAATAAAAAAATCACTCAATTTTATTTTTATCCCAAAAAAAATAAAAATTGATTTGACTGCTATAGTAAAAAATGTCTCTCCCAAAATATAAACAGACATACCAAAATACAACTTTCACATTCTCTAATAATTCATTCTTCTAAAACACATAATAAAATCACATAAAAAACATAACCAAACATTCCCTTAGCATCCCTCCTAATAGTACGTTGTTTTGCAGACTAAAAATAAGAGATATAAAGAAAGAGTGGCAAAATAATACATGAGATATATAAAGTTATTTCATATTAAAATCAAGTAAACATTATAAAATGTGGGTTTGAAGTGTTGGCGCGAGTGGGAGTAATAGTCTATTCATATTAATATTTTAAGGATGTGTTTGATACGAAAGATTATTAATCGCATCTAATTTTAATTTGATAAAATTACGAATCATTTGAATGGATTAATATACTTATTTGATATTAGAGATTGTAGTTCACATTATAAATTTTATAATTTTACATTCCTATTTGATTTGAAAGATTGGGAAATATTATTTTCTTAAAGTTCATTATTGCCATAATTTGTCCATCTCTAAAAATTAGCTCCGTCAAAATAAGGGACAAATTCATTCTTACGTTTTTTAGTTGATCTGGTCAGATTACAATCCTACATCTAACCATAAAATGACAATTGGCACCAATTGTGTAAACAGTGTGAGGTTGGTGCAAACTCGGAGTCAATCTTGGCTCAACCTGTTATTATAATCTCTTCTATTAAATAAATTACCAATATGAATTGAAGGAGTTAATCACATTAATCTTTCATATCAAACGCACCCTAAATAAACTTTGATATATGTATGTAGTAGTCATATAATATAACATATGGTTTCTCTATAAACATATTCTAATACGTTGTCAAGTCTTCCAAGACAAAGTTTGTACCTTTTGCTTTAAAAGCCCATTTGTTTTATGTGCATTAAAGCTATGAGTGGATGTTACTTGCACCTACCATGATTTATTATGCATCATCATATATATAGCACTAAAAAATAAGTGGCACAGATGTCTCTCAAGAAAAGTGGCACATATGAACTATGAAGGTATATTATATAAAGATTGACTAACGTGCGTTTCTTGGTCAATTAAACCTTTGGTGAACCTATGACCCTTCAAGTCAACTTTTTTAAATCATAATAATAATAATAAAAAATAAAAAATAAAAACTTTATGCGTGCTTCTAAAATCCAAAATGAATCTAATAAGAGAATGTTGTTTTGGTTATTTTATAAAGATTTTATAAAATATTTTTAAAGTTTGTAGGATGCTTATTAAATTTTATTTTAAAAATTAGTACTTGAACATTTATATAAAATACAATTATAGTGTTTATCATATATTAGTAATGAAAATTTTATAATTAATATATTCAGGGGTAAAAGAGTTTGCTTATAAGATTATGAATAGGGTAAAGAATTTCTTATTTTTTAAAAACTTATGAAATTCTAAATTTTCATTTTTGAACTTATCAGCTCATCTTATAAAATTTTATCAAATATTTGAGACATTATAAAATATTTTAATAAGCATATAAGTTCACTGAAAAATAAAAGTAAATAATTCATGATCATCACACTTATTTCTCTTGGGTTGTTAAATTATGGGTGTTTAACTCCTAGCTAGGTTTAAGTTGGATATATCAAATCAAAATGTATGTTTACTCAATGGGATGGATGTAGCGATTAAGGTTATTTTGCATAATATACTTCCAATCATATTATTTCACTTACTAAACTAAATATATACAATATAAAAACATTTAATTTTTTGAAATAAACATAATATTATATAAATATTATGGTTTCATTTCCAAGCACCCTTTTCATTTTCTTGTGGGAATGAAAATTGAAAACAAACACTTTCTCACAATTTTCAACAGAAAAAATACATATTTTCTTCCCAAAATCCATTTCTAAACCTACCCTATTATGCAATTACACATCAATCAAATTCAAATTTGATTTAACATAAAGTTACACACTATCATTTTTAAATTAATAAAATATACATATATTTTAAAAAATAAATCTTTTTAAATATAAAAAATATAAATTAACATACTTTTCAATCCTACAAACTATTATAATAATTATTTTTTAATATTTTATCCAAATACATTTTTATTTTTACATCATATCACATAACTAATTTTTCAATTTTTAAAAATAGTTAAAAATGAAAATGGCATTTGGAAATAAAACAAAATAGCCCCTTAATTTTAACCACACGTTTCAGCAATGTCTCATCATCCCATTATTTAATTTGTAGCCCAATTATTTTTGTCGTTGTAGTTGCCATTGTTGAAGTAATGCAATGACGTATATTTTACGTGTCAAAATATTCACTATTCAGAATAAATTTTTCCCAGAACATGTCCCACTCTGGAATTATTGTATCCTTTTGTTATTAATTAATAAAAAATAAAGAAATAACGATTAAATATAACAATTTTACTTTTGTGCAGTCTTGTTGAGCTCTCTTATAAAGAATATTAGGGTCCATACACACGATTTTTGGACGCATTTTGGTTGCTCAAAATTTATGCATAAAAAAATTTAAATTATTAAATTAAATTAATATTGTGTGAGATTTTTGACACGATAAAAAAGAGAATGAATGATGTAATTTTTATAATTGAATTTTGTGAAAAATACGACCTTATTAGAAATTATTTTTAAATGATAATTTGATAATTTTAGAATATTGATAAAATTAGTACCCAAACTATATTTCTTATCTTGAATTCTTTCAATTTATCCTTCAAATTACATTGTCAATTTTTGTTGATGAAATAATTAAGTGACAAAATGCATATAAAAAAATAACTTAAGTTTTAAACACAAAACAGTCATCCTTTTTATAATAGTATAAGATAGATAGCAATAATTATGAAAAGTTGAGCTAACGAATTATGATGTTATTGGCTATAGTGTCCAATTTAAATCTCGACTAATAATCTTAGGTCACGCTTCATTTACGAGAACAAATGAGATAGTGCTCATTAATAGTTGTGTAGTATTATATATGTTTGATATTGAAGATTAAAATATAGGACTGGTCTAAAATTAAGACCTAATCCTACCCATTCCGAGCACATCCTATTTACACATTACTTGCATATTACATCTTTAGGTTGGAGGTGAAATTTAATAATCATTCATATGAGATGCATATGAAATTACCATTATGTCCTTTGTTTTAAAATTTCAAATGGAGGAATGGAGATAAATGAGGAAAGAAAGACATAATTTTGTAGTATACTATTGCAAATTAAAAGAGAATTTAAATGAGGATAATTACTTATTTATTCCTTAACTCTATATCCAAATGAATAGAAGATCTAAATCGACCTAATCTCTATGTAATTTTAACAATCATAACCACATAAATCATTAATAAAATATATTAAACGAGGTCAAATACAAAATTTAACAAATTGTACAATAAATGGGACTAAAGATTACTATCCCAACAAATTTCTACAGTCATTTTATAAAAAGATGTGGACAATAAATTAGATTAAGGGTTTGTTTGTTTGTAAATTATCAAAATATTTTTTAATTCCCAAAACACAAATAAACAACTTATTATATTCTTCAATCACACTACCCAAAAAGGCCCAAAATATCATTTTAATTTATTTTCCGCCTATTTTTCAATATCTAACCCTTTCATTTTTTGTTCCGCCCTCCCAATTTATATATACACATACATACATAATTTTAAAATATCAATTTCACCCTACCAATTTAATAAAGAAGTTATTGATGTGACATTTTATACTTTTTCAAAACACAAATAAATAAATAATTTTCTCCCAATTTATTTTTTATCTACCACCAAAATACAAACAAGCGATCATTATATTCTTTAACCCCACTTCTTGAAAATTATCTTGCTAAAATATTTTGACAAAATATTTCAATTCATAAACAAACAAGCCCTAAACCTTTTTGACCGCGTGCCCCAATTGACATAGTTTGGTCAAATCGTGTTGCATGCAGCTTTGAATGTTAGACCTAAGACTTCACAGCAACAAAAATATGTGTAAGAAATATACGGTTTTTTTGATGCTGGGTGCGTACCCATGCGTATGTGTGTGTGTGTACAGTGAGGTGCGTACCCAGTATCAACCAAACCGAAATATACTAACTAAAAATCAAGGTAGAATAATATATTTTGAATTTCTATTTTATTTAATATTTTAATTTTTTTTTTGTTATTTTGCTGCAACATAGAAACTGGAATTCGCAGTGGCCACTGGCCTGCACACCTTTCTTTTCTCGTGCCTTTTCCCAAACTCGGCGCAGCAATTAAAGAAAAGAAAAAAAATTCAAACCCCAGTACCACTAAATTTAAGGAATGTTTGGTTATATTTTTCAAAAACAATATTATTTTAGAGAAAATATAATTAGATATATTTTTATTTTTCTTCAAAATACATATTTTTTTAATATACATACATACATACATATATTATATATATTATATATATTTTATTATTATTTTAATATTAAAAAAATTACTCAATTTTCATTTTCATCCCAAAAATCTAACAAAAAATTATTGATTTGACTGTTGCAGTAAAAAATATTTCTCCCAAAATATAAACAAATATATCAAAAATAACTTTCACATTCTCTAATAATTAATTCTCTCAAAATACATAATAAACACATAATAAAATCACATAAAAAATATAACCAAATATTCCTTTAGTTTTTTATTTTATTTTATTTTTATTTCAACTTATTGCGTTGGGTTTAAATGTATTTGATATTTAATTAATTATTTTTATAAAAAATATTTAATATACATAATATATATTTATAAAATAAATAGAAAAGTTTGATTGATCATCACTGGGCCACCTTTTTTTACTCTGAATTTCTTTATTGTTCAGTCTTTACATCACATTCATCATTTATTTATTGTCCCTCTCCTCTACTGTCTATTCTATTTATATTGAATCCACCATTCTAGCATCATCAGGTCTGCAACAATTTATTATTAATCAAATAAGCTCAAAAAAAGCTCAGCAATGGCTGCTTCCTCTTCTATGTCATCTTTTTCTACTAATTTGCACCTCCAATTTTCTTCCCAAACTTCATCAACAAAACTACCTGCAAAGCTCTTCAAAGGGCATTCTTTCTCTGCAAAGCAGCCGACCATCACAGCCACCATATCGGAAAAATCATACATTTCCCAACCACCGCCGCCGCCGCCCACGGCTGCGGTGGCCCCAGCAAAACCTCCCAAGTTGCCAATTCGCAAAGTTCCCGGAGACTACGGGCTTCCCTTGATCGGCCCCTGGAAAGACAGGCAAGACTATTTCTACAACCAGGGCAGGGTCGAGTTTTTCAAGTCAAGAATCCAGAAATACCAGTCGACTGTGTTCAGAACAAATATGCCGCCGGGGCCCTTCATTTCTTTCAACCCAAATGTCATCGTCTTGCTCGATGGAAAGAGTTTTCCGGTTCTTTTCGACACCGATAAAGTTGAAAAGAAAGACCTTTTCACCGGCACTTACATGCCGTCCACCGATCTCACCGGCGGCTACAGAACCCTCTCCTTTCTAGACCCTTCCGAGCCGAACCACGCCAAGCTCAAGAAACTCATGTTTTTCTTGCTCTCCTATCGGCGCGATCAAGTGATTCCGGAGTTCCATAACTGCTACACGGAGCTGTTTGAGGGTTTAGAGAAGGAATTGGCCACTAAAGGGAAAGCTGGCTTTGGGCCCTCCAACGACCAAGCCGCTTTCAATTTCTTGACGCGATCATTCTACGGCGCTGATCCGAAGGACACCAACCTCGGATCCGACGGCCCAAAGCTTATCAGCAAATGGGTTTTGTTTCAGCTGCATCCCCTGCTGAACCTTGGTTTGCCGAGAGGAATAGAAGATGGCATTCTTCATACGTTTCGACTGCCGCCATTCTTGATAAAGAAGGATTATCAAAGATTGTACAATTTCTTTTACCAGAACTCCGCTCCTGTTCTTGATCAAGCTGAAAAGCTTGGGATTTCCCGCGACGAAGCTTGCCATAATCTCTTATTCGCCACTTGCTTCAACTCCCTCGGCGGCATGAAATTGTTCTTCCCCAACATGCTCAAATGGGTCAGCCGAGCCGGAGTCAAGCTCCACACCGAGCTGGCGCGAGAAATCCGATCGGCCATCAAATCCAACGGCGGGAACGTCACCATGGCTGCGATGGAAAGCATGCCCCTGATGAAATCAGTGGTATACGAGGCGCTGCGCATCGAGCCGCCGGTTCCGTCGCAGTACGCCAAAGCCAAACGCGATTTCGTGGTTGAATCCCACGACGCGGCGTATCAGATCAAGGAGGGAGAAATGCTCTACGGGTTCCAGCCGTTTGCGACCAAAGATCAGAAAATATTCGACCAGGCCGAGGAGTTTGTTCCGAACCGGTTTGTCGGCGAAGAGGGAGAGAAGCTTTTAAAGCATGTCCTCTGGTCTAACGGGCCGGAAAACGGGACCCCGAGTATTAACAACAAGCAGTGCGCTGGGAAGGATTTCGTGGTGCTGGCGTCCAGATTGCTTCTGGTGGAGCTCTTCCGCCGCTACGACTCGTTTGATATTGAGGTCGGAGCGTCTCCGTTGGGCACCTCCGTCACTGTAACGTCGTTAAAACGGGCCAGTTTCTAGACCGCTGCTCCGGCTACAGGTTTTAATTTCTTATTGTTGATTATTATTTTACGGCGGTGGCTCAGTTCGGATTCGCCGGCGACGACGGAGTGGGGCAGGTGGAAAATGGGGCCAACTTCCTCTGGTGGTTCAATAGCTTAATGAATTGTACATTTTGTATTTGACATTGTGCTATTTGAGTTGTCCCGGCGCCGGGTTGTACATTTTGCTATTTTAGTTGTGCACTATTTGATTTTTATTTTTTATTTTTTAAAATTTTGCATCCCATGTAAAATTTCTCTTTAATATTCCAAATTAAGTAATCATTAACTAATATTACTATATATGTGTGTGTATATATGTATGTTCTTTTTCTATCTCTCAAAAATGCAAATAAGAAGCAGTTAAAATCTTTTATTTCATTTTATGAATATATGATATGTGTATTAAATATTTTTTTATAAAAATAATTAATTGAAAATCAAATGCACTTGATATAAATTTAGTAAATTGAAATATGAGATGGAATAGATAATGGAATAGATGATCAATTGAATAAGAAATGCGTGAAATTTTTCGTTTTATTTTACATTAAAATGGAAACTGCATAAAAATTAAGAGCGGCAAAGGAGTAATTTTACTTAAGATCCGAATATGTGTTCTCTGCAAAGATTTTCTTCAATATCAAAATCCGCAAGTACGAAAATGCAATTAGGAGTATTTTAATGTCTTGTGGACAATACTATATGCTAGCGGCTTAGGTATAATAATGCATATAACATGTGAGAAATAAGAACCTCCGTAGCTATAAACAATAAAGCGATATTTTTTTATCATGAACTTATGGACTTCCACAAGCATAACTATTATTTAATCGCTCTGCAATATTATAATTATGAGTTGGGAGAAAATTCTCATCTAATTAAAGAATTTGCTCAACTTGAACGTGGAATTAAAGTAAGTTTGATTTAAAAATTGAGTGACGGTACTTGTTTTGAATTTGATTCGAGATTGTAACAAGGACACCATATAATCAATTTATTTGTATTGTTCAGTACAAGAACAGTGGAATATGAGATTTGGAAGAAAATACTAGATTACTTATAGTTCTAATTCTATATATCTTATCCAGGTTGTATGTTTGCATGTCACAATCTCTGAAAAGCACATTGTTCACTTGCCCCCAAAAGCTCAGTTTAAATTCTCTATTTCATCCCTATTGTATCTTCTATTTCATTTTATAAATATATAACATGTGTATTAAATATTTTCTTATAAAGGTAATTGATTGAGATTCATATACACTTGGCATAAATTCATAAAGTTGGAATAGAAATGAAATAGAAAATGGAATAGAAGATCCAAAGTACCAAAGCCCCCTCAATAATCTAGCAATAACTATGTATAAGTAATGACCTTGTACTATCTTTGCCACGTATTGTCCTTTGGTTTTAAAGGATGTTGCCACATGTACATCATCTACGACTCTTCGATTGATCATCTTTTTGGATAAAAAATCAAGTCAAGCATAACCGGTAAAGTACAATGTGGATCTTTGCCTATTTTTGTTATGTCAAGGTCTTGATGAGCGGTAGAAGAGTCTTTATCTTTTTCCCAAGTTATTTGATATTTAATTTATAAGTTATTGCAATAAATTTAACTAAAATTGATTTATTATTCATTAAATACAACAAATCATAATGATATGGGATAGCCCAATGGGCTCGGCCCAAAGACCACAAACTCGAGAATGTAGCGCTAGGCCTATCTCATTCCTAGGGCCCAATGGTGCTACCGAATTTAGGTGACCCAAATCGACCTGTCATACTCTGGCGAGTGGGCAATTGACTGGGTCAGCGGGCGGGCATTCGACTAGGTCACAGACAAGACCGCTGGTCGACCCATCGACCACGGCGCTCGGCCACCTCTTACGCTACGCGCCAACCCATCGTAAGGTCAACCCTGCCACCGACCATGGACGTCGACTCGGCACAGAATCAACTTTGCCGCATTAAATGCCCTGACAGGCAGCATGCCTTTTCATTAATGGTGCATGCCGCCCCAGTACCACCCATGCTGCCGCACTAAGGAGGAGGCGCGTCTACAGTATACTATTCTGTCCATGAAACCTGGAAATACAGCCACTTGGAATAGTACAGGAATGGGAGATGATCTAATGCCCCTCATGCAAGGACAAAGATCCTTCCTACATGTCAAGGGCATCTCAGAAAAATTCCCACTGAGAGAAGGCTATAAATACCTCCCCTCCAGCCTCACAAAAGGTATGTCATTCTATATACAAAAAGCCTTCACTCTGTTGCTCATTATCTAGTCGACCCCATACTAACTTGATCGTCGGAGTGCCTAAGTCGAGGGCACCTCGGCTAGCCTAACGCTTGCTCGTGATTGCAGGACTCAGCCCAATTACATTCATATATCGATCAGATAGGTCGATCCCTTCCGAAATTACCATTTGATCCAGTTATAAGCGGATCTCACCCTGATCACATAATTTGAACATTTTTCTGATTCAATAAAATTTTAAACTCTTCTAAATTAATTAACAAATAATAAAATGCATGCTTCTATATATATAGTTATATTGAAGTCTCATAATTATCCCTGGAAAAAAGATAAAATTTCAAAATAATCATGTGATACCATGCTTTTCATTCGTGTAGGTTGAGTTCAATCTTATCACATTATTCACATTCACCTATAAACCTACATTAGATATGTAGCTTTGAGATTTTATAATTACTTTAGAATTGTCCACTTCAAACATATAATTAATTTGATCAATTGTGAATTTTTGCTACATAACTCCTAATGATTCTAACTTTATTACATACTCAAATTTAGAATGGTTTTCGTAGCACCCCAACCCAAAGGTGGGTGCCACCAGGCAGAGCGCTACCAATCTAATAAATGTGACTCAAATTCACCCAAAAAAACATAAACACACTGAAAGGGGAAAGATCTACATACGTGTTGGCTAGAACCAGTTTACATCTGTACATAACTATTATAACCAAAAGGAATGCTATCAAAGCATAGTGTGCTACAAGAAACCTCAGTAACTTTCCACGCTGCTTATTTATATTAGGCAAAATTATGTACGCTATATGTTGTCGAGCCCACTCCCCTGTGGCTCCTACGGATCCTTATCTGGGGAAAAGAACGGAAGGAAATCATATAGAATCATAAGTCCAAATGACTTAGTGAGCTAATAATTAATAAATGATCAATGCATATAAAATAAAATTAATAAGCACCGAAGTTGCGAGTGACGATCAAAATATTTACATGGATGCGGAATATATTTCTAACATAGGAAATTGCTGGTAACAGAAGACAATCAAGCAATTATCATTTAACAAACATTTTCATTGACATACTGTTGGTGGTTCTCCTACCTTGTCACTCCGCTTTGGAAAACATAAAAATCCTTGTTCCTCCAAGTTTCAAGTGTTATCGACTTGGATAAATAGACATACAGTAGGAATGGCTAGCCGCATGCCTAATCCCGCTCATAGATAGCTACCTCCAGTTAGCCTATTGAGTAGGGATTATATGTGCATCATGCACAGGTATTAGTTGAAAGATCGATCACCACGGATCGTTCTGCTCAGCTGTCCTTTGTAACAGATCCCAGAGCCCACCCCCGAGGGTATTATTTAATTGTATACATCATGTAGTGTATCCAACAATAATTTTGATTAACACATACGCTCACCATGAAAATAAGTATCCAGTAATTCCATATCAAGTTTGTAGCAGTATAGGCATGGCGAAGATCGCAAAGCCCATTTCGAAATCCATTTTTGGGTATTCACACACAATCACCATATTTTGGATAAAATCATATAATTTATAACAAATAGGGGCCATAGTCGGTATAAGGGTGATACGTGGTGAACTTTTACAAACTGTTCATTTCCCAAAATTGCATAAATAGAATATTGGGTTCAGGGCTTCTTGTACTCGAAATGGGTGAGAACCGCAGACAAGGATAGCTCGAGTAACACAACTAAGGACAAGTAGGTCCCACTAAATGGTTAAGGGGAATGTAAAGATAACAAGTTAATGTTGCAGAGATAAATGACAAATAGCAAAGAAGGATCAAACAAAACGTATATGTATATATATATATATCAATATAAATGCTCAAGATAAGAAATTGTAGCCAACGAGATTACAAACTGGGCCAATAATAGCTCAAGGATTTCAAGTAGATAGAATAGCTCAGATAGCCTGGTAGGTCAACGTCAAAGCCAAAGAATAATGTAGAATAAACAAGTGTCAAGCATTAAGTTTCAGTGCAAATAGAATCGTGCAGTAAGGTATAATAGTAATTATTTTTGTTCTTTCCCCAGCAAGGAAACTAATATAAACTCACATGATAGTCCTGGTCACCAGTGACACCTGTGCTCTCCTCACCTAATTTCATTAGATGCAATATAAGAAACTGATTCTAATAGCAGTACATTGCTTATTTTAAAGTAAGACATGTTTGCATTTCTTAAGAAGGTCATTGTATCTCCTATTTATGAACAGCTGACCCATCAGGGAGTAGCCATCTTTAAGTGGCTATGAGTAACGTCACTATAGCTAGCATTAATATGGTTAATTCACTCAACTTCTATAATCAAGTTCCTGAAGTGAGTATTACAACTTTAATTTTCTCAATAGTACCCATTTAATTTAATTTAGTTTACTTAGGCTCGTACCAATTAAAGTCCGTACTTAAGTTTACAATTAAAGGTCTGATAATTAAAATCTTATTCATAAGGTTATTTATTCAAATCAATGTCAAATTTCAAACTCAAATTAATTTAGGTTTGAATTTAAATAAATTTTAAGGTAAATTAATTCGATAAAATCAAAAATTACCCAATTGGACAGAGTTTACATCCAATTCAAGTTCAATTTTAGTCTAGTCGTGCTCGAAATGAGATTCTCTATCTTCTGTAACAGGGCCGCCGGAGCGCCACCGTCCGCTGTTAGAGCTCAACCACCACCACCCAGAGACGCGCCTTGCTGAGCCCAATCAAACCCCTAACTTAATTTTACCCTATTTAACCTCTTTGCTGGTGAATTTTGCCTGGAACCGCTCGCGCACCACCACCCGTCGCTATGCCTTCTCATTCCTCCGGCCACCAAACTTCAAATTGAAGCTATCAAAATGTTCCCCGCATTGAGCTCATCACAACCCACCTACTATTTTGAAGCTTCAACCAGTCAACACCAATAACCCATCAGCACCGGCAACCTTCCTCCACCGGCCACCTAATTACCCCTTCCCGTCGGTCATTTCTGGGAAAGTTTGGTATGGTTGTGATCGTGGCGGAGCTAAACGAAATGTTGGAAGCCTTGGGTAGTTTTTTTTTAGAATTTGAAGAAATGTTGTCCTTGCGTATAAATATAAACCAACTTATGCCTAATTGCACCGGCCACCCTAGAACTTTCCACCGCTTACAAAGCCACCCCTTAGCTTTAAACCGCCTTTCAAAATGACCCCCAATTTTCACTTTCTCCCCCAACTTTTCGTTTATCACACATTGGCCCTATAACTTTTGAATTTCTGTCAATTAGGCCCAGGTGAGTTAATTTTCTAGTCCTCTCAATTTTCTTAACTCTACTAAGACCCCCATATATTTTAAATTTTATTTAATTAAGGCCTAATCTATGGTTTTTCATTAATCATTTTCCCCATATATTTTAATTGATTTAATCCTTTAATCTTTACCAAAATCTAAAATTTTAAATTCTTCCGCTTGTATTTATTTATTTGTGACTCGAGGTATTACGGTTTTAGATCAATTTAACTATACTAAAATGAACTCGACTGATATTCAAACTCGCCTTATATTCAATGTAGATTAAAGTTCGTTTAAATTGAACTTGTTTAGTAATCAAATGAAATCTTCAAAAGGTAATTAAAATAATTATTTTGTTTGACCAAACTCAATTTAATACATTTAAAATTAAGCACAATTGGTTGAAAAAACAAATTGTTAGTGATTAGATCTTAGTAGAGATTCAGTTAGACAAAATTATCACACTCTTAATGAAAAAATAAAAAGCACGCAGTTACACTCATCATGATATAATATAAATTTGGCTTTAAGCCTCCATAAAAGAAAATCTACATGAATTATTTTACATTGTCTTGGGAAAAGAGTTTTCTTTTTGATTTTCTGGGATTGATTTAGCCCCACAAATGATGTCACATTTCAATAATTGTAGAGGCCTAATCTCATAAATCAATATTATAAGATTTTAGTTTAGGACACGTCTCTTTTCTTTTGGCTTCACGAAATTGAAGTTTTAAATAAATATTTATAAAAAAATTATAGCGTATTGATCTTTTTTTCAAATACAAATTAAAATTAGTCGCAGAAAGAGACTTTTTATAATACTATGATGGGGATTTTTTATATGGATAGAGAAAATCATCGTAAATTATCAAAGTTTTTATTTTATTTTATTAGGGTTAGGTATATATCTCACGAGTTAACAAGATCTTTTATGTGTGCTACAGTTTCGAAATTGAAAATACAATACATATATATATGTATATATATATATATATATTGGAAAAAAATTGAGATTATGTTGAGGCCACCCAAAGCGAGAAGGGGAAAGCGTTAATACGCAGGTCCTTCTCGAGGGAGTACGGAAATAAAAGGTGGTTACGGAAAGTCAAATTTAGATGTTGCAATTAACTTGACAAAACGAATCCTTAATTTTTTTTATTTGTTGGAACATTATATATTGTTAATTTTGTATTAAGTAAATTATAAAGTATACCTCCAAATGACTAATTGAAAAGTTATTTACACGATAATGACATTTTGTCCTTTGTTATATATATATATATATATATATATAATTGACTTAATTTTTTATGTTAGATAATTTAGATTGAATTTCAATCGGGTCTATTTGGATCGACTAGATCCAAATATGAATCCGGGTTAAGAGGCATCAAGTCTTCCCATAAAAGCTTAAAGGTAAATCAATTGTTTTAGTATGATGCCCATCTATATTATTATATATAGCATAGTTTTGTACTTATTCAATTGGATAATTTTGATTCTAATTGTGCAATTTTGGCCAAATGTCAAATTCTCAAAATTTTGAATATTTTAATTCAATTAAAAAAATTTCATTAGATGTTGATTATTATCTCTAACTAATATCATTTTATCTCTAATTATCTTTCACTTGGAATACAAAATATATTTGATAATATTTCATTATCTTTATTAAAGAGCTAGAAGCTTGAGAAATGAATAATTATAAATTAACTAATATGTAAGAGTTCAATTTATCAAAATCTTTAAAATTTAATTATTTTTACAATAATATGTTTTAGATATGTAAATCATTTTTAGATAAAACTATATATATAGAATATAATAAATAATTTAATTTGAAGAATATTTCAAAAATAAAGATTACTTCTTGCAACAACTATAGACTATAAAATTTATTTTTATATTATTAATTTAATTTATTTTTGTTTTTTAGCAATACAATAATAGAGAACTCATTTCAAATATTGAAATAAGTTCTTTTATATGGAACATATATGGTTGACATAATTGAAAATTTTCAAAAGCTTGATAAATGACTACTTAAATAGCAAATAATATTAATTTTATTTTTAAATATATTTGGTTAAAAATTTATAATTATATCGCATATATTTATTTTAATATTTTTTCTTATAATAATTTATAAAAAATATTTTATATGGATTAATGATGTTAGATCAAAAAAGTTTGACTGAGAGTTAGTATCCGTTTAATTATATGCATATTTTTATACACTTATAAAATAAACTAATATAAGAAAGAGTGATATTTTATTTTGAATTGAATATTGAAAATTACTTATTATTTTATTTATGTACATAATATATGTTATTTGATAATTTCAAAAACAATAAAATAAGTATATATATATATATATAAATAAATTTTACTTATCAAAGTTATATAGAATATTAAGAGATATTTTTGTTTATAAAAATTGCATGTTACAAGCTACATATTGAATTAATTATCAAATAATAACCTAATGTAAGTTATTTTCATAGTGAAAGTACAAAGAATTGAGTTACATATTTACTTTAATCATACAAAAAGATTTTGTACTTTAAAATAAATTATTTGCTTGCTTATAATGTCAAAATATGTATGTATAAATATATATCTAATTTAAAAACTGAATTTAGTTAATTATTTTGCTCTATTTTTATTATCATAATTCTTTCATTTATTTTTTAAAAAAAATTTCATTTAATTTTTTTTTGTATAATTTATAAATTTAGAGTTAGCAATTCTTGATATTCCATAATTTATTTAACTATAAATTATCTTCAGACATAATATCTTTAAAATGTCCGCTTCATTTTATTTAATTAGTTACAATTCATTTTTAATCATATGAAATAAAATAAATATTATTATAAAATAAATTATTTTAATTTTAAAATTATTTTTGGTGCATCGCACCGAGATATGCTGCTGCTAGTATCAATGAATGCAAAACTTGTCACTCAACTCATACTACAAAAATTTCTATATATCTGTATTTCTATACTATTATAAAGAAAAAAAAAATTGTACTCAAAATAGAAACTAGGAATGTAAATGAGTCGAGTTCAAAAAAAAATTTTGAGCTCTAGCTCGAGCTGAGAGAAGATTTAATTATTAATATATAATAATTATTTAATATTATATATATAATATTTAAAAATAGAAAAAAGTACATTATTAATATAAATTATTATTTAGTTAATATATAGAAAGTATTTAAAAATAAAAATAATTAAATTATTAATATATAATAAATATTTAATTAATATATAAAAATATTTAAAAAAAGAAAAATGCTCACGAGCTGGTTTGTTCAGCTCGTGAGCTTTTGAACAATTAAATCAAGGCTCAAGCTCGAACTTAAATTTTTCAAGCTTCGAGCTCGAGTCGAGCTATAATCATGAACCGACTCGACGCATCTGACAACCCTAATAGAAACTATTTCATGCATTTTAACCCTTTGTTTTTGTGTACAATCGAAACAAAAATGTATTATTGAGGATGAAATAAGAATTTCTATACATTTTATGCAGTTCTCATATCAGTTAAATATCTCAAATTTGCCTTTTCACTTACTTCAAACATTTAAAACATCATAGTTGGTAATTGTAATTGTCAATCCAAATCAAAGCCCACATTCATGTAATAAAAAAGACCGATGGAATAGAAGATGAAACAAGAAATGGAATCAAAGATACAAATTGAACTGAGGTTGCCTTTTCATATTTCGTTGTCTATTTCAACTTGATGAATATATATTAAATGTATCTAATTTTTAATCAATTAATTTTATAAAAAAATATTTAATGCACTTGGCAGAAAATAAAATACGATATGATTTAAAGGATTCAGACTATATGAAAATACTCAAGTATGAAATTGGAAAAACTAAGGCTGCCCAAAATGTAAGGGCTTGTTTGTTTATAAATTGTTGAAATATTTTCCAACTCTCAAAATACAAACAAACAACTCATCACATTCTCCAATCTGACTATCCAAAACACACCCAAAAATGCCCAAAATACCTTCATAATTTATTTTCTACCCATTTCCTAATTCTAGCTCTCTCATTTTTTGTACCCCCTCCCAATCTATATATACACATACATAAATAATTTTAAAATATCAATTTCACTTTACCAACCTAACAATAAAGTTAGTGATGTGACATATTGTTTTCTCCCAAAATATAAACAAACAAACAATTTTCTTCCAATTCATTCTCCACATATTACCCAAAACACAAACAAACAACCATCACATTTCCAAATCCTACTCTCAAAAACCATTTTGCCAAAATACTCCAAGTCATAAACAAACAAGCCCTAAAAATTCAGGACTCTAAAGTGTTTGATGATTCAATCCTCCTTTTATATGTTAGTAAAATCTACTTTTTGATCATGATAGTTTATTTGAAGATTGTGAGCTCTGATCACTTTGCCATGAGTCCTGAACTGAAACAGGAGAAAATTCCGTCTCCTTGTCCACTGAATTCGTGCTACTCAACTGATCTTCCTGCTTTTTAGCCGTCAGGTCCAATGGCGAATCCCTGGAAGATGGCCCCGCGATGCTCACTTCTGAATTTGCCCGCTTTCTAATATTTTCCAGTTCAATGGCAACTTCCATCATCGATGGCCTCATATCCCGCTCAAAAGCAAGGCACCTAAATGCCAATTCAGCCACCTTCTGAACCGACGAAACTGCCCAAGAATCCCTGTCGGGTTCCAGGATGAAAGGATCAATAATCTCATCCAGGCATCCTCTGCCAATCCTGTCTAAAGCAAGAGCAGCCAAATTTACTTCGTCCCGAGGCCGACCAAAGTCCACCGCTCTCAACGCCGTTATCATTTCAACAAGCACCACTCCAAAGCTATAGACATCACTCTTATCTGACAAATGGAAATGTTGATGATACTGAGGATCCAGGTACCCTGGAGTCCCCTGTGGCGCGGTTGAAACATGGGACGACTCGGGTTTTCCAAGCCTGGACAGCCCAAAATCTGCTACTTTTGATTTGTAGTTATAGTCCAAGAGAATGTTGCTGGATTTTACGTCCCTGTGGTAAATCGGAGGATGCATAGAATTATGAAGATAGGCAATGGCGTTTGCTGTTTCAGCGGCAATGTTTAGACGAACCTGCCAGGGGAGTCCACTGCCCTTTTCTCTGTGCAAATGCTGAGATAAAGTCCCGTTTGGCATGTATTCGTAGACAAGAACCTGTTCTTCGTCTTCGATGGAGCAACCTAGGAGTCGGACGAGGTTCGGGTGGCTCACCGAGGAAAGGAGTTTGATTTCGTTGATAATTTGTTCGACGCTGTCGGGATCTCTATTCCTGATCCTCTTTATTGCGACCCATTCGTCATTGTTTAGTTTGCCGGAGTAGACTGTCCCATAAGCGCCATTTCCGAGCCTTCTTTTCTCGGAGAAGAAATCTGTGGCTTTCTCCATTTCTTTGTAGGGATAGAAAGGGATTGTTATTCCTGTTGTTTCGGATAGTTTCCGGGTTTTTCTGCTTCTGCTTCTCAGTTTTGATCTTCTTCGGATGAAACAGAGAAGAAGACCGACACAGAGGATTAATGAAGCACCTGCTGCCACGCCTGAGATGTAGAGTTATTAAATATTCATCAAGTTGAAATAAAAGATAAAAATATAAAATAAAAGAGAGAATTTAAATGATCTACGATCATAATTGGCATAATGCTATGTAAAAATTTCATCCCTGAAAAATTTTAAAATTTTTTTACCTCCTGCTAGAACACCAATTCTGGTTGCTCCTCCACATTGGCCCGATAAATATTTTGAAGTATTGCAATGGCCTGGTGATTCTGTTTGCATGATTATAGCATGTTAAAAAAAAATAAAAAAATCAAGGTAATAATAACAAACATTATTCTAGTTACTATAAAAAAAAATTAAATGACATGGTTTTTTTTGTTAGATTTAGTATGTTTTGGAAGTATCAGCAAATTTTATATTATCTATTTGGATATATAAAGGCATCTGTTTATGTCCCAATCAAAAAATTTCGTGTTGTCCATTTAGACATTTATATGTGATACTGTCAAAATTTGATCATAAGAACAATTTGATAAATTGATCAAAAATAACATTAAACTTAAAATTCATGTTTTGAAAACCAGACAGGATCGGCTAGTTAGATCGGTGGCCTCCAGTCCGTTTGAAGCTTAAAAACTAGTGGCTTTCTGAACCGATCAAAACTGGTCAAAAATCGGTTCAACCAGTTGACCATCAGTTCACTTATTTTTTTATTTATTTTTTAAATTTAAAAATTAATCTTTTTAAAAAAATAAAAAATGAAAAAAAAAGAAAAAAAAGAAAAATGTGTTATGAGTTGAAAATGATGACTAAAGATTTTGGGTATGTAGCTTTTTGAAACATGATTTATTTCCTTAAAATTTAATGAAGTAGTAGTTATAATGTGGATGTTTATGTTTATTTTATTGTTTTATTTTGTTTAATTTCTCTTAGATTGTGTTGAATATTTAGTGTATAAAAATTATATTTTACTTGATTTTAAATTATAAAACGAACAATTATTTAAATTAATGTTAGATATTATTTATAGTTGACTAATTGTGAAGTAATTTATTTTTAAAGAACATACTTAAAAATGAGTAAGAATTAAAAAAATTTCAAATAATATTTTTTCTATATTATTGAAAGTTTTATTTTTTGTTAATATTAAAATATTATATATATATTTATAAAATTAAATATAATTATTACGTCATTATGGCATCATACGGTCGAACCGATGGTCCAATCAATTGAACCGGTAAATTCATTAATTAGTTATGTTGCTAATTTTTTGTTCAATCCGATTTTGAAAACATTGCTTAAAATTAATTAATTGATTAAAAGGGTCAGAGTTTCAAAAACTCAAAAGACAAGTCAATAATTTAAGCCTATAAAGGGAAGGGGGGGGGGTGTAAAAAAAACACTAATTGGACTAAGCATATCAAGACGAAAAACTATAAATATTGAGTCTCAGAGAGAATTGGGGCATAAAAAACCATTTGCAAAAAAATCTCAAAGTCAGAAAACTTTTGAGAAAAAAAAATAATCTTTGCACAATCTTTAGAAAAAAATAAACCGACACATTATTGTTTTTCAGAAAAGTTCTCCCTCCATTACCAAACAGCATCAATATACTTAAATGAACTATAAATAGTTGGAACAGAATTAGCTAGCCCAAATACAATTAGAGGACATTATACAAGCCTATTTAGATCGTTAGTTTCATTTCATATTCTATCTTTTTTTTTTAACTTGATAAATATATATGTCAAATGTATCTAATTCTTAATTAATTATTTTTTTAAAAAAAATAATATAAAAATCATATATTCATAAAACAAAATAAAACACAAAATCTAAATTAAAATAAAATATCAAAGATTTCCATAAAAACCTTCCACGTATGGTCCCTACCATTTTTAATAATTATGAAATGAGCAATTAAAGCTACCCAAGTTTGAAGGACTTGTTGGATTCATTTTCTTAATTAATATAACCAAATGTTTCGACAACATAATTATTCCACACAACAGAATAATGAAACCAAAGTTGGCGCATTAGGGTGGTGGATGAGATTGACATGATAAACTACCAAAACTATGATGTAGATGTTAGAATATAGATATGATAATGGGACCTTTTTCTAGCACTCTTTGGGCCCATAAGTCGCAAGTACTTCTTACTTAAAAGCAACCGTTTATTATAACTAATGTGAGACGTGACATTAATTATTTTTCAAACAAATTAAAAATAAAATAATGATTAATCTTATCTCTTGACCTTGACGGGTGGGTGTCTATACATGCACGTGTACATGACATACGATTACACAAGCAAAATAAAATAAAATACGTTCTTGAAATAGAAATATTATTCATTATTTAATTGGGAACATTATGCCTTTTATTATAATTTTTTCAAGAAATTATTAGAAATTCCTTGAAGTAAATTTTTTGTATCTAAAAAACTCGTAAAATATTATATTTCAATCTAACAAGACCAACTAGACAATCTTTTTATTTCAAAATGCCCAACCATTAATTTTCTTAATTTAATAAATTAATGGTAATATATATATAAAGAATTTTAATAAGTTAATGAGAATTTAGTCAAAAAATTAATTATTGGGTTATTTGAAGTGAAAAGTTGATGGAATGGACATTTTGGTTTGAAAAAAAATATATAACAAGTTTTTTTAGTATAAAATTTTATTTTAAAAAGATTTCAATAATTTTTTTTATTTTTTGAAAGTTAAATTTTAAATTCCCTATTTTAATTGAGTTTACAAAAAGTAGGAATATTTTATACTATTGAGTTTCAAGTAGAGATATGGTAGAGAACTTGTAGGTTATTGTTGGGGGAATTCTAATTAAAAAGAATCCTATAGAATATTCATGTGGACTATAAATAAATGCTTTATTTTTTATTTTATATTATAAATAATATTAAACATATTAGATTTTTTTAAAAGAAATAATTAACTTCGAATTACATGTACGATGCATTTTTCTTTTAATAGGATTGACCTTCGTTATGGATACAAGAAGCCGTCGTGTTGATTATTTCACGAACTTAAATTGTAATATCAAATTTATTTCGTTAATATATTATTACCATTGAAAAAACAAAATAAGCCATAGACGATTTCTATAAATTTATTATCATGGTTTTAAAAATCTTTTACGTTGTGAAATCTTAGGCTGTGTTCATTTGTATTTTGGGGAAAAAAAAAATTCAACCCCCAAAACAATTCCAAGAAGTAGGCACATTCTCCAATCTTTTTTTCAAAATATCAAATTTTTATATTCAAAAAATCCCTCCCAATTCAATTTCAAAAATCCCTACACCCTAAAAATCACACATACCCTTTCATTTTCTCACTCCACCTTTTACATCACTTATTTATTTATCACCCTCTCACTTTACTCATCTATACTATTATATATAGTACAACGGTGTGGGACCCACAATTACTCAATTTTAATTGCAATTTTGGCCAAGTGGCAAATTTTTAGAATTTTGAGTTCTTTAATTAAATTTAAAATTTTTTATTAATTGTTGATTATTACTCTAACCGATATGATTGTATCTTATCTCTAATTTTCTTTCATTTGAAATTTAAAATAAATCTCTCTATACTATTAAGTAAGAACTTAATTCAAATTTAAAAATATAATTTATTTTATTTATTAACAATTAGATATTAATACTAGATTATAAAAAATTGATAAAATCTTTTTCTTTAATAATTTAAGATAAAGTAGCTACATCTCCACTGAAAAAAAAACAATAGTCTCTAAGATGAAGTCATTACTTTTTTAGTTAATTCGCACTAAACTGTTAAAATTTTAAATGTTTTATTTAAATCAAAAAAATTATTGGTAGTTGGTTGCTCTCTTCATTTTAGTTGAACACTTATCTATTCCATATAAATATTTCTAAAGTTTCGAAATTGTTTTCTTGGTTGAATAAATAATTATTTAATTGATCTTTAATATCAAAAAAATGATTATTTATAAAATTTATTTCATCTCGAGCTTAGAATATATCGAAGATTTCTTAATTTATAATTTTTTTCAAAGATCTTTTTTAAGTTTTCTCTTAGCTTTAATAACTAAATTTATTTATACCTGATTGGTTATGATGAAAACTTTTTGAAAAAAAAAAATATATATTAATTTTACGACTAATTACAAGAGGCTATGTGTAAAATAAATTTAATCAATTTAATGGTTTTATTTATATATTGAAGTATCAAATTCAATTTTAAATATAATAATTAATTTAAATAACATTCTAAATATTTATTTGGTCAATAAACCTAATATAGCTAAATATAAAGTTGAGATTTTTCAACCAACAAAATGCAGTTTAATAAGATATAACAATAAACCTAATTTAAATGCAGTTTAACTAAATACCAATAATCAATTTAATGGTTTTATTTATTGAAGTATCGAATTCAATTTTAAATATAATAATTAATTTAAATAACATTCTAAATATTTATTTGGTCAATTAACCTAATATAGCTAAATATAAAGTTGAGATTTTTCAACCAACAAAATGCAGTTTAATAAGATATAATAATAAAGCAAATTTTATCAGACGACATCAAATCTCTATCAAATAAAAATTTAATATTATCCTTTAATATTATATATAATAATAATAAGATAATATCAAAAATATTTCAGTAGGTTCAGACTCTTCTACTTTATACGCCTATATAAAAGGGCTATGTGATTCCATGCAAACATAACTGGAAGAAATAACAAAAAATCAAATTTCAAAAAGCTTTGCCTCGGTCTTTCAAATCTGAAAGAAGGAGAAATCAATAACTTTTTCCACACTAAATTCATTTTATACTGGAATTTGGTATCTATTGAAATTTTAATTCATATATATAATTAAACATAATTATATTTTCTTGATTGTTGAAAACTTGATGTTCTCTATGTTAATATGGCAAAGTATGACAAATGAGTTGGGCATAGGAAGTGGGTGAGCAAGAAAATTTGTATCAAAGAATTATTCTTTTTTGACTTATTTGTAAGGATTCAAGTGGTATTTTCTTCATATTCATTTCAAGTATAAGATATATCGAATTATATAAATGTATTTCTTGCCCCCCCTCCCAACTAGAGTACTGCTACAACCTTAATATGTTAAGGATCATGAGAAATATTGATCATTAATTTATTTTATCTTTTTTATATGAATGATCAGGAGGTTTGGACATGGATAATTTTTGATGGAACAATAATAGAAATCATTATATTAATACGATGACGATACTATCAAGTTGGAAAATTGAGGTAAATAACATGTGAAAAAAATCGTTATTTATTATTAGTCCACTTTGAATAATTATTTGGAATATAGAGAAATTTTTTAATCATAATGCAATTTTAGGTTGAGAATGTCTCAAAGCATATTGAAAGGTGATCAATTTCTAATGTAAAATCTCATAAGTTATGAATAAATTCAAGATAAAGATGAATCATGTCTTAATTTCTACTTTGAAAGAAAACTCATAACTTATGTAATGTGATTTTTGTTATTATTGATAGAGTATTTGTAATTCTTGGAAAAGTTAATATCATGTTACTTTTGTCTTATCAGTAGTTTCTCAAAATATGATTAAATTTTTGCTAGATTTAGTATTTTAAAACGTGGTTTCTAATACTTTTGAGGAGCATTTTCTTCCGTTAATGTAGTGTTCCACTTGGTTTAGCTTTTTAAAACGTGATATCAAAACTTTCAAACTAATTATATAAAAATTTGCAACTATTCATTTGGCCGGACAACATTATCCTTGCACTTATATGTATAAGATTTGGTGTTCAAACTCAAAATGGTTCCAAATGTATTCACCTTTTGTTTGAGATTTTTTTTTTAATTGTGCAGTAAATTTTTATATTATTAATATTGTTTATCATTCTTTCATATCTTTGCAGGTATATACTTTTTATTATTTTGTTCAATTTCTTTTAAATTGACTAAGTTGTCTTCGGTTAAGGAAAATAAGAGTCTTTGCAGTTTTATGCCGTACTTTTTTAAATTGATAACAATATGACGAGTTTAAGTTTTCATTGCTTTTTATTGATATTAATAGGTATGATTTACTAGAAAAACTCTTTAATTTTGATATTATTTATCTAATTTTAAAAAAAATTAAGTATTAAACTTACTTTTACATAAAATAAAAATAATACTAATATATTATATTTTCAATAATAATTAATTCCATCTGTGCATAGCACGGAGTACATGCTAGTATATATATAATATCTTATATATATGAAAATTTAAAATTTTAGTAGGTAAAAAATTCTAAAATTTACATTTGCAAATTTAATTAAACTAATTTTTGGAAAAAAATAATTAAATTTAATTAAATATTTTTATATTATAAGTAAATAATTTATTTATTAAATAATGTATTAAATTAATTAATTAATTAACTTATTAATATAATCTAATATTAACACAATAATCTATTTAATTTAATAAATTAATTTTAAATAATTATTTTGTTTATTAATAAATAATTTATCTATCAAATAACGTATTAATTATTTAATGTTTCAAGTTCGTTAGATAACATATTATATTAATAAAATTAATTTGTTTAATTAAATAAATAAATAATTATATTTATATAAATTATATTTTATACAGCTAAATATTACATATGTAATTAAATATTCCAATAATCTATTTAATTTAATAATCAATTACATATAAAATTTAATATAATAATAAAAAATTAATTTTAAATAATTATTTTATTTATTACTAAATATTTTGTCCACCAATCATAACATATATATATACGCACACATCATAAAATTATAAATATACATACATATATTACATAAAAAAAAATCAATTTCTCCCCACAAATTCAATAGAAAAGTAACTGATTTGACATTGATAGTAAAATTTATCTCCCCACCAAAATATTAACAAACAAACAACACATTCAAAAATTATTTTCTCTATTTTCTCAGAACAAAAATAAACGATTAACACTTTTTCCAATTTTTCTCCCAAAACTCATTCCCCCAAATTTTTTAAGAAAATACCTAAAATGCAAGTGAACATAGCATTAATGTTAATTTGTTATGCTGTTTGTTTTATTAAAATATTCTTTAAAAAGATTAATTATATTATTAAAATAAATTCAATTACTTAGCTAAAAAAATCAACTAAACATTCATCCATTGTAGAGGGATGTGCTTATATAGAATGATGCTGGAAAAGAAAGATCCAAAAGAAAAGGGGGCGTCGAGAAGAAGGACTATACCTTTCCGGCAACCCAGCCCATCGTGAAAACCATCGCCGGCGAACCCCTCCACGCACTGACACCGATACGCCGGCGGATTCCCGTCAACCGGCGGGGAAACACGAAAGCACCTGGCATTCTCCGAGCACCGGCACTCCCCCAGAAGCCACCACCCTATTCTCACTATCTGAACATCCAATGAAACCAAGGAACTCTTCGCCAACGACTCCACCGATATGGCCGAAAACAGAGACCGGCAGCCGCTCCTCGTCAAGCTCTTGTAATCCATAAAAGATGTCCCATTATCCGAATAGCAGCTTATAGAATCATTTTTCTTGTTGCAGTCGAGCAGCTCGAAGGTCGCCTTCACCATCGTCGTCGGGATGAAGCACGCGGTGGGCCGCGAGCTGCAGTTCTCTAGAAGGATTGCGTTGAGTGACGTCGGCGCGTAGTTTTGGGTGAAGAGGCGCCCCAGCGCCTCCACGGGGCGGCCGCAGGTCGCCGGAAGGTTGATTAAGATGGCGTCGCTGGTGATGGATTGAACGGGGAAGTCGGCGGCGAGGATTGTGGAGTTAGAGGTGCAGTTTAGCTGGATTTGGCAGCCGGCGGAGAAGCCAAAAGGGAACGGGAGTTTCCCGCCGCCGCATGTTTGATTGCACCAGGCTGCCGCTACTGATGATTCACATGTAATAAGAATTAATATAGTAACAAACAGGATGAAAGCTGGGAACTTCAGTTTCATTTTCATGAATTGAGAAAATTTGTACAGATCAATGAATTTGTAGACTTTCATTACAAGAAACAATTAGTGCAATAGATGCATGTTTGTGTATCTTATGTTTAAGTTAGTACTATCATTTGAAGTAAAATGAAGAGAAATTGGGGCTGAAAGTGAAAAGGCCAAATGATGGGATGGAAACTTAAGTCGAACAAAGACAAATGATGATGATGATAATAATAAAGGAATATAGTTACTTATGAATATTGGAGATACTTTTTCCCCTTTCTACACCTCACCTTGTCTTCTTTTCACACCAGAACTAGGTGATCATATTTACGTTAAAAAATGCAAAATTAGGATCGTAGCAATGACCATTTTGCATTTTAGGAGTAAAATTTGGAGTGATATTAAAATAAGATTAAAATTCATTAGAAAAATGACAACAACACCGAAAGCACCACGTAAATAATCACCGGTGCTGACTGTATTTTTTAGTGGTCCCTGTCCTTTATTTTCTATTTTTAATGAGTTTTGGTCATACCTTAATATCACCGTAAATCTCGGTTCTACATTACGAATTGGTCATAGTCACGGTCCCATTTTTGCAATTTACCCTTTATGTTAATTAATATTTTGTCTTCTACTCTATTTTATAAATATAGAATTAATATTTATCTTATAATTTATTTCATCAATATATATTAATTGTATTATATATTTTTTGAAAATATTAATTATAGATTACATATCTTAGCACATATTCAGAATATGGGTTAGCTGGGTAATATGAAGCACCAGTCAAAATAGAATATCAAAATATTAATTTTCCTGTACTTTTGCAAATTTTGCCGGAAATCTTAACCCTTTATTGAATTTAAAAAATATATATTTAAATTCACTCTCAAATTTAAATGAAGAAAAAAAAGTTTTCTGAGCTCATATAATCCAATAATCTTAAATTTGCACCAAATTAATTTGCTTTTGGTAGTGCCAAGGCTTCAGTGTTGATCTTTTTCATCATTTCACGGGCAAACTTTTCTTACCTAAGTAATATTTTTAGTGATCGTTTCCCTATATCTGATTCTAGCTAAGTGGATAGGGTTGAAAATAGGCTAAAGCTGGCGTGTTTCATTTTTCCTTCCCCCCACCACAATTTCTACTTTCACGGGATGAAAAAGTTTCTAGAATGTTTGATTATGTTTTTTCTCTAATTTTTTTATATATTATAATATGTTTTGAAATAATAAATTATTGGAGAATGTGAAAGTTATTTTTTATTATATTTGTTTATATTTTGTGAGAGGTATTTTTTTACTATAACAATCAAATCAATGTTTTTTTTATTGAATTTTTGGGGTGAAAATAAAATTGAGTTATTTTTTTAATGTTAGAATAATAAATATATATAATATATATATATTAAAAATATGTGTTTTTGAGGAAAAATGAGGATATGTTTGATTATGTTTCCCTAGAACAAAATTGATATATATATATTTTTTTCCTTATACTAAAATAGAAAATTTAGACTAAAATTGTTAATGTTAAACCGGGTCTTAAAGCAATTTTTTTACTCCAGAAATAGTCAAGAAGTCAAGCGTTCAACTTTGGCGCTTCTCAATTCCAAAAATAATCAATAAATGAAGTTAGTCGAGTAACTTCTTTTCTTCAGAAAAATCGGAAGTCTTTTATAGTTGTTGGACCCTGGAAAATTACATTAGTTCGATTATGTTGAAATACAAAGATAATGACTATTGCACTCCATGTGGATTCACATTCATATTTGATATAGATAAAATATAATCAAAAATAAATTTTTATCTTCAATTCGAATAGACTGAATTTAGAAAAAATATTTTAATTCCTTCTTCCGCAAGGTTCACCGATATATACAAGATGAGAAAAATGGTTAAATTCTCAGTGGTAGGATCTATACTTTAAGGGCTAGTTTGATTGGAATGATAAGGTGGGATATAGTACTTTTATCTTATCATATCATTCGTTTAGTTGGAATGATAATAAATAATCATACCCACATTAATACCTGAAGTTTGCATTTATATATACAATATGAATGATAAATTAACATATACCCCCCATTGGTTGATTTATCATGGGTTTGCTCTTTCTCTTGAAATTATCTATTTGTCCTTAAATTATGAAATCAATTTATTAAAATACCCTTTCCTATTCCAATACAAAAAAAATCTTCAATAATTGCATTCCATTATTAATACTACTACTATTGTAGAGAAGACAAATGATGGATTTTCTACATTTGAGTGAGGGGCAAAAGGGTAATTTAATGTGTAATCAAGATGCTTTAGTACTAAATCAAACACAACAACCAACAATCATGTAAATCAACATAAAAATAATCATGCAAACCAAACTATACCACAATAATAAAAAATCACATAAATTATCACATGATAAATAATTATATGATAACTTAAAAATTCAACCAAACTAGTCTTAAGAGTCATCTGAGGTGAGTTTTAGTAGCTTATCTGTAACATCCACAATCATTAGAATTGTGTGAACTTGATATATGATACATTGATATTCTTATTTCAAAATTTACATACATATAGTCTTAAAATTTTTCAAACAAATTTAACCAAACATACCCTTTAAGTCAAAACTCTGACCGGGTGATAACTTGAATTCAAATGATACCGTATAATGAACATAGCCTCATAGGTATGATATTAGGGCTTAAGTTTTCTTTTGAAATATACTACAAAATAAGATCCTACGAGATGTGGATAGCTTCTTTACTTACATTGGTAGTTGTTGTATACTTGATTATGTATTTAATAGTATAATCAAAATACAATACATATTTAAAATTATAAAATTAACAATAAAAAATGATTATGTATAATAAAGTGATCTTAGAGGGATGATAATTATATATGCAATTATGAGATTAAAAATAAAAATAAGGACATTTTTTGAAAACGTACATGAAAATACATCAAAAAATAAATATGAACTTTAGTAATATAGGCGGGCCTTTGTACTGTTTTATTGTCTTGGGCTTTGTTTCTAATTTGATGTTCACGCTAATAAATTGTGAGGGCCCAATTTATCTTAAACATTTCAAAGAATTGGGTTTGGGTCCAAATCCTATTTTCGTCTTGTTTGTTTGTTTTCTTCTTCTTCTTTTTCTTTGTTTTTTCTTTTTATTTTTTTTAATGAAGCTGGGAATTTCAAAAGTTTGACCAATAACAAATGTGTAGTGTTGATCCATCCATGCATGCATAAATGCATAATTCAATCAATAATGCATGTCAATTTATGGTCTATACTTCACCTTTGGAGGCAACCCATGATGGACACTAAAGCTCAAATCACAAATATTGGGTTTATTTATTGATAGAAAAATTTAATGTCATTTATTTATTATTACCTAAATGGACGAGCTTTTAAAAACATTCTCTAAGTAGAAGTATAAAAAGACTATCTCTTGACTTTCGATCCCGTAAATTCTCATTTTTTTAAATGGCGAGGGTCATGATAAAATCTTATTCATTAATATGTAATTGAAAGCTAAAGTAAAAAATCTTTATAATAATTTTCCACGTGACATCTTCTATCTACAGAAAGAATAATAAAATAGTCAAAGAGAAAGAAGAAAGACCACCTAAGTATTGAATATGTACATAAATGTTTTTATGAAATAAAATAACAATTAATTAATATGCCATCTTATCATTCGAATTTACAATCGAATTATTCCATTGCAATAATGTAAGTCCTCTAATTGTCAATTGAATTTGTTGACATGGGTAGGATTTTAGCCCAAGCATGCAATATGTATATGATATGGGATGGTTCAACAGGCCCAATTTAAAGATACTCAACCAGAGCAGAAAGGTAGGACAACCCAGAGATACCCGACCAGAGTGGAAGGAGGATGCCGAGTGGCCCTGTTAGTGTCAGACTCAATCGCATCCCGGCCACAGCTAAAATCCATTAGAGCAAGGCATCGACACTCGCCAGGTCGACCAAAAGCTGATCAACGTGGGCCTCTAGACAACTTCTCTCTCTTTGCTCAACATGGTTAATCTGAACTAGATCAACTGTAGTTTGAGGGGATGTTATATAAGAAAATCCTTATCGACCATGGAGGTCGAGAAGAGGCAGTAGCCTCTCCACTACATTAAATGCCCCACCAGGTGGCGTGACCATGTATTAATGGCACATGTTGCCACAGTACCACCTTTTCTCAGAGGCCTCAGAATAGTGCGCGCCACTAGTGTATCACCGTCCTCGGGCCACACCACCTAGGATAGTACACAGGGAGGAGAAGACTTGATAGCCCTCGAGTCAATACAGGATCTATTCTAACTTTATAAAGGCATCAAAGTCATATCAACCATGTTGAGAAGACTATAAATACCCCATCACAGCCCTCCAGCAAGGTATGCTATTTATTAATCTAGTGTCCTCTACTCTACTACTCATATTTCTAGTCGATCCTTACTGACTTGAGCGTTGGAGTGCCTAAGCCGAGGGCACCTCGGCTAGTCTTACATTTGCTGTTGATTGTAGGACTTGATCCCGACGTACTAAAGGCTCATTCCTCGACCCCTCTTTGGTTGATTTCATTTAATATCAGCCCAATACACGCCTACTTGAAACCTCACACTCATCATTTGGCACCATTTGTGGGAACTCTAGAGTTCGCAATCAAGAAAATAGTTAACACTAGGCGAGCCGCGTCTGAGAGAGAGGAGAGCAGAAGGTCACCAACACCCCCTCATCGACCTCAACCTAAATCAGATTTACTAGGGCTAAATGCCTAACTAGAATAGGTGGTCACCTTGGCCATGCCCTAACTGATGTAATTTATAAGTGAGCAAATTTCGGCTCAAATTTTTACCCAACTATCTGCTGTCTTGAATCGATGCACTGCTCCGCCGGGACCAGCAGCCAACACCACACCTCCCGCTTGCTCAATGCGAGAAAAGACCTACCAGAGAAAAGAGAGGTCAACGACCAACGACTCAACGAGAAGATAGTCTTGGGCGATTCTCGAGACAAGAAGCTTGACAGAACCCCTGTGAGGAAGTGTCCGTTGACCATGGTGCTCAACATATTCAAGCCCAACAACACGATAAGGTTGAGCACGGGAGACAACAGACTAATAGGAATCTCACCCAGGCTGACCAAGAAGAATATGAAGAATTTCCCATTAAGTGCAGTAGCTTAACAGATGGCTAGAATAGATTTTGAGAAAAAATACTGAATGGAACCCCTACCATAAAGGAGCGTTAAGGTCTCAACGAGAGAGAGAATCGTCGTTCATATAGGACATTATCGATGATCGCATCGCTATCGATGCCAAGGTCCCAACTGGGTTACCCAAATACAATGGCTCATCGGACCTAAACAAACATCTAGTGCAATTCCAACACATGATGCAGTTGCATTGGCACAATGAATACATTCATGTGAAGATGCTTGTAACCACTTTCCAGGGCATTATGCTCGACTGGTTTGTCGAGCTAGAGCCAACGTCTATTTACTCGTATGACCAATTGTGCGATAAATTTCTGCACCAATTTACTAGCTGAAGAAGGGCGAAGCTCCCCCACACCCACTTACACACAGTTAAATAGAATGAGGGAGAGTTGCTTTGAGATTTTTTCACCAAGTTCGACACTGAAGTCTTGAAGATCGATAGCCCACGGATTGAATTTTTTACTGATGTGTTTTGCTTGGGCGTTCGACACAAAAAGTGCGCTAATGCTTTGGTACGAGAACGACCTAGGTCAATGAAAGAGCTGCTCAACCTCATGGAGAGGTATATAACTCAGAAGGATATGAACAGATTGAAATATGGTAATCCTGAGGTCAAGAAGAGAAAAGCCAAAGAAAAGGATAATTGCCAGAATAAAGAGGGATGTTAATCCCTCATCAGACGTTTCCACGACTATACTCCACTCAATCTTTCGAGAAAAGAGGTGTTATTTTCCATTCAACATGACAACCTCTTAAAGAAGCCGAGAAAGCTGACGGAAACAGAGGAAATGAAGAAATATAAGAAATACTGTCACTTTGACAAACAGAAGGGCCACGACACTGAATATTGTTTTAACCTCCATGATGAGATTAAGAGGTTGATTCAAAAAGGCCACTTGAAAAAGTTTTTTGATGAAATGGTCCGATAAGAAGCAGGCAAAATCAACCAGACTCTCCGTAGAGAAAGGTCGATTAGCCCAAGGAAAGAAAGCAAAGGGAAGAAACCCTCCCATGATCCCCGCCCAACCATTAGAAGAGTCATTGATACCATTGCAGGAGGTCTAATTAAGGGAGATTCCAAGTCAGCCAAGAGGCAGCACCAGTGCAGACTGAAGTTGACCAAAACCTCTTCAGTCGACACTATTTTTCAGCTATCCACCAGTACAGAACCCATTTCTTTTTCAGATGCAGACCTATCACACATCGAAAATCATGAAGTGGACAACAAATTGGATTGCCCCTAGGTCGTGTCGGTAGAAATTGCTAACTTTGAGGTTAGAAAAATCCTAGTCGACAATGGCAATTCGGAGAATATCATATTCTTGTCGACCTTGGAAAGAATGAAGTTGGGAAAGTTGAAGTTTGAGCCAGTCAGAACACCACTAGTTAGATTTGGATGAACAAAAATTGTACCAGAGGGATTCATGAACCTTTCTACATCATTCGGGGAAGCCCCCCAAAAGAGGACCTCATGATCAATTATCTGGTCATCGATGCTTCTTTTGCATACAATGTCATGCTGCTGGGCTCAAATGGGTCGAGCGCCATAGTTGATGGAGTCTACCACTTCCTCACAGGGTTGCTGTCGAGCTTTCTCTCTCGAAAATCACCTGGGATTGTCTTCTCGTCTAGTCGTTGGTTGGCGAGCTTCCGATCGACCTTTCTCTCCTTTAGCGAGTCTTTCTTGATGCTGAGCAGGCAGAGGTGTAGCGCTGGTTGCTGATCTCGGAGTGAGGTGTGTCGATTCAGGGCAACAGATAGTTGGGAAGAAATTTAAGCTAAAATCTGCTCGCTTATAAGCTTCATTAGTTGGGGCCTGGTCAGGTTAACCACCTATTCTAGTTGGGCACTAGGCTCTGTAAATCTAATTTAGGTAGAGGTCAAGGAGGGAGTGTGGGTAATCTTTTGCTTTCCTCTCTCTTCAATGCAGCTTGCCTCGTGTTAACCATTTTCTCGATTGCAGACTTCAAGCTTACCACAGATGGCTCATTGAACGACTTTCGTGCCATTGTTTCAACCTATCACATGAAGATCAAATTTTTTACCATCGCCGACATAGGAGAGCTATTATGTAACGCCAAGGAAACATGGCGCTGTTACACAATTTTGGTCGAGGCCACAGGGTAGAAGAGTCGACCAAAGCTGAGATCCTCGGGGGATGCCCCAGTAGTGAATCCCAAGGAAGGACATTCAAGCAAAAAGAAAAAGCTTGAGGAAACCAGAGTAGAGCCAGTCGGTGAGTTCATGACAATTGAGCTAGAACCTAGGAACCCCGAAAAGGCCACCAAAATTGGCACTGATTTGGGAGAGAGCATGGAGTACCTATGGTCAATTTACTTAGATAAAACATTGATGTTTTTGCTTGGAAGACCTCCAACCTCCAGGGAGTTGACCCTAGCGTCATAGTCCACTATCTGAAGGTGGATCCCTAATATAGACCAGTGAAGTAGAAGACCAGGACCTTCAATGCTGAGCGATGCCAGATCATCGAGAAGGAGGTCAACAAACTCTTAGAGGCAGGATAAATTATAGAAATTCAATATTCGAGTTGGCGTTGTAATGTAGTCCTTGTTCCTAAGCATGAGGGCAAATGATGCATGTGTAATGATTTCACTGATTTGAATAAAGCTTCCCCGAAAGATCCTTACCCCCCACCTCGTATAGATTTATTAGTTGATTCTACTGCTGGTTGTGAATTATTGAGTATGATGGATGCATTCCAAGGATATTACCAAATTTTTATGGCCCCCGAAGATAGGGACAAGACATCTTTTGTCATCCCCAATGGGGTATTCTATTTTCTGATCATGCCTTTTGGGCTAAAAAATGCAGGCACTACGTATCAGAGGCTAGTGAATTTATGTTCAAGAATGAGATTAAAAAAATTATGGAGTTCTATGTCGACGACATGATCGTCAAAACTAAAAAAGAACATAATCATCTGATCGACCTCAACCACACATTTTCAATATTTAGAGAGTTTGGCATAAAGCTCAACCCCAACAAGTATACCTTCAGGGTGCGAGGAGGTAAATTCCTGGGTACATGGTCAGCTAATAGGGTATTGAGGAAAACCCACAAAAAATTCAAGCAATTTTGGATATCACGCCCCTCGAATAGTTAGGGACACACAACATATGTTTGGAAGGATAATAGCTTTGGGGAGGTTTATTGCCTGGTTAGCTGACAAAAACTTACCATTTTTCAAAATTTTGAGAAACGCAAGAAAGTAGGGCTTTCAATGGTCAGAGCAATGCGACCAGGTGTTGGTTGACCCGAAATATTATCTCTCCTCTGCACCCATGTTGGCCAAGCCTGAACTGGGAGAGATTTTGCAGCTATACCTAATAGTCTCATCGGATTCAATAAGTTCTGTCTTGGTGTTGACAAGAGATGGTTTTCATCAGCCAGTCTACTACAGTAGTAAAGCATTGCAAAGCCCCAAGCACAACTATCTCAAGATTGAAAAATTCACCCTTGTCCTGGTTACAACAACTCGAAAATTGAGACCCTATTTTCAAGCTTACGCAATCGTTATCCTAACGAACCAACCCTTGAAGCAAGTACTATCAAAACCTAATATGTTTGGATGGTTAACCAAATGGGCAATTAAGCTGGGATAATTCGACATCATATTCCAAACCCGAACTGCTATAAAGGCTCAAGTTTTAGCCGAATTTTTCATTGAGAGACTCGACCTGCCCGACCAGCGTAATGGCAACTCCCTTGTATAGATACAACATGTGGACGGGTTGGCGACCTCCTTCGAAGGAGGGGTTGGCATCTCGCTGCGCTCACCACTTGCAGAGGAATATAATTTTGCAATCAAGCTCAACTACCCAGTAACTAACAACGAAGTAGACTATGAAGCCTTCCCGCTAGCACGAGGATGGCAGCAAACCGTGGTGTTGAGTATTTGGTGGCCATCATCGATTCCCAGCTAGTCGCGGAGCACGTCGAAGGAAACTTTGAAGCTGAGAAATAGACAATGAGCAGGTACCTAGATGAGGTGAAGAGGTTACAACAACTTTTCAAGAAGTTTTCCCTTAGCCAAGTCCCCCGATCAGAGAACGAATGTATAGATGCACTATCAAAGTTTGCAAGCTCAACAAAAGGAATGAGGGACAAAACAATAACTTTCCTCATTGCAACGAAGCTCATAATAGGCACCCCTGGCAAATATTTGGTGGGGCAAATCGAAGAAGCCCCTCCCTCCTGGCAAGATGCCATAAAGGTGTATTTGAGAGAGGGAACAACCCTAGAGGACAAGGGGGAAGTGTGTAGGCTCAAGGACAAAGCAGCTAGATTTACGCTCGACAAGCATAGTTAGCTTTACCGGAGGTCGATATGGGATAACCCAACAGGCCCAACCTAAAGATACTCGACCAGAGCAGAAAGGTAGGACAACCCAGAGATACCTAACCAGAGTGGAAAGAGGATGCTGAGCGGCCCTATTAGTCTCAAACTAACCGCACCCCGACCACAGCTAAAATCCATTAGAGCAGGGCACCAACCAGAAGCTGATCAACTTGGGCCTCTAGACAACATCTCTCACTTCGCTCAGCATGGTTAATCTGAACTAGATCAACTGTAGTTTGAGGGGATGTTATATAAAAAATTCCTTATCAACCATGAAGGTCGAGAAAAGGCAGCAACCTCTCCACTACATTAAATGCCCCACCATGCAGCGTGACCTCGTATTAATGGTGCATGCCACCACAATACCGCCTTTTCTCGGAAGCCTCAGAAGAGTGCGCACCACCAGTGTACCACCATGTCCCGGGCCAACCACCTAGGATAGTACATAGGGAAGAGAAGACTTCATAGCCCTTGGGTCAATACAGGATCTATTCTAACTTTATAAAGGCATCAACGTCATATCAACCACATTGAGAATACTATAAATACCCTACCACAACCCTTCAGCAAGGTATGCCATTTTCTAATCTAGTGCCCCCACTCTACTGCTCATATTTCTAGTCGATCCCTACTGACTTGAAAGTCGGAGTGCCTAAGCCGAGGGCACCTCAGCTATTGACTAACCTGACATTTGCTGTTGATTGCAGGACTCGACCCCGACCTACTAGAGGCTTAGTCCTCGACCCCTCTTTGGTCGATTTCATTTGATATCAGCCCAATACACTACTACTCAAAACCTCACCCTCATCAGTATACATATATTCATATTTGATGAGAACTTTAGTCCAATTGCAGGTTAGGTTTCATATAGTTTATTGGATTGGAATATTATTTTTGATGCAATTAAATGAAGTATATAATTAATTTCATGGGACTATGTCCCCTTTCTGAAAATTCAAGTGAAGATAATTTTACACATTAAAGATATTGGCTTTAATTCTCATAATAACTTGTCGAGTGACCTGTGGCCCAACAGTAGAAGTTTCTTATATAATGTGGGAGGTTAGGAGTTCGAATTCGAATAAACTTCTGATGTAAGTGTGTGTATTGAAAAAAAAAATGACTCATAATAACTTGAATATATATATATATATATATTGGTGTATTGTACCACTTAGGTAAAACGATTCCTGTTTATTTTTTTATTCTTGGCTCCTTTATTCCTCTCCCTATTATTTTTTAAGGCCAGAAAACCAATTGCAGTATAGTTTTGTAATGATTATTAGCATGCTTAATTAGTAATTACAACCATAACATAGAATTATCTGTGTCTTGATTTGATCTCTTGAAGAAAGATTCGGACAGAGGTAATGGTAGTCTAAAAATTGGATAACTTTTTAAGTGGATGATATTAAAATTCCTTATTTAGAAAGAAATTCAATCTTGATTCTCTTTTTACATGTAGTCTAAGTAAAAGTAGCATAAAGTAGAAATTCCATTCCCCAACATGCACAATGAATCGTTAGATATTTAACAACTGTGGATACGGCCACTGATTTGAAATTTGATTCGCTTGTTAGAGGAGTCAATTTAAAATAGTGAAATTGAAATATCTGGTGACTTGTAGTTCAATGGCATCAAGTCTTCTTTATTATGTTAGAAGTATCATGTATGAATCCGAATGACTTCTTATCTGCACCTTCTGTGTACCTTCGATTGTAGAGTTTGTAATTCCGTTTCCTTGATTTGGGGATTGAATTCTATTGTTTTGTTGTAAGGCTAATATTCTTGATTTAATAATTGAATTCTATAAACTTGTTATAAGAATACTCGTCATAATTTGTAATGTTTTCTTAAAAAAAAAAGTAAAACTAAAATCATGATTTTATTCATTTTTATAATAATTAGTTGTAATTTATCAGTTAATAACCTTTTATTCATTGTAAATTGATATTGATATAACAATATATTTAATTATTTTTAAATAACAAAAAAAAATATCAGACCATGATAAGCCCATTCATTAGCAATATTTTGCTTAAAACCTGATGATGTAATCATTTTACACTTATATTTGTGAGATTTAGAGTTTCAAATCTTAACGAATCATAGATTTATCTATATATGTAAATAAAAAAGTATATATATTGCTTCAAATCTATAATTAAATTGCTCATTAATAATCATCTTAATGAGTTATTAAAAAGCAACAGATTTATGGGTTTTGAATAATTGGAAAAAAGGGGGGGGGAAAAAAGGAAAAAAAGAAGAAAAGAAAATTAAACACTGCAGAAATAGGTTTTACATTTTGTCATTTCATTTCTTGTCCAAGCCTATATATTTCACACAGATCTAGAGATATATATAGTAATTATAAAATATCTCCATAAACAAACATTTCTAAGGGGCAGCAAAAGCATCATCAGCCCATCTTATCTGAGCAACCGAAGTCTTCTTATTATCACCCGTACCATCGGAAGCAAACGGCGAGCTAAGAAGAGCTTGCACGGCGGACTTCACCTTGTTGACGCGCTTCCGATGGCGGATGCGGCGGAGGACCACCGCCTTGTCCAGTGTCCCAGTTGTGTGGGCTGGCTTCAAATGCAAATGGCTGGTGACAAGGCCGCCGCCTGCAGGGTTTTCTTCCTCCTGTTCATAATATTCTTCTTCTTTGTTTTTCCCTATTTCTGGGTTGCTGTTGGGCTGCTTTTTGGAGACCAGAGAACACATTATGTTAAAGGTAGAATGAAATTCTAAAGAGGATTTTGTAAAAAAATTAAGAAGGGTTTAGCTTTTATTTATATGTACAATTTGAAGATTTAATTTAATAAAATAATTGAAGTTGGCCGGTGGTTAATTGCTAGATTCTGTCATTAATTTTTTGAACTTTGATGCTTATACACTGACAAAGTCGGTGACAGCATTTTCGTCTTCATTTTTATTTTTTATCATTTTTTTTTGGTGTTGGGGTGGGGGGGGGGGGGGGGTTGTTTCTGTAGCCACATTGCTTTTCTTTTATTTTCTAATCCATTATTTTGATGATATTTGAGTCTAATGCATGATATAATTAATTACTTTTAAGAAAATATTGATATAGTGGCAAATTATAGATTATATTTCACTATAAGAAGAAGATAAATTAGTAATAAAATATTAAGTGGCAATAGAAAAAATTGCTATTAATTATATATATATATTATGTGACAAAAGATTTTGATATGTCAATTTAATTATTTTTACAAATTAAATAATGACAATAATAGTATTTAAATTCCCACAATTGACAAATATATAGTGACAAATTTTTACGGTGACAATCTAGTGACAATAAAATTCAGTCACAAATGACAGTAACAATTTTTATTGTCATTGGGTTGTTACTATAGGGGCGTCACTAACTGTTAATATTGATGACAACTTAAAATATTAATTTTTATTACTATTGGGTCATATTATGATAAAACAAAAATTATTTTCACTTAAAAAAATATTATTAGTTAGAAAATTAAAATTATTATCACTTAATATATATTATTAGTGATAATTTTTACATCCTTGTTTATTACTTTATCACTAATATTATATTTTTTTATATTATTTATTTGTATCTGTTCGCTATTTTGAATAACATAAATAAAGGCGGTACTTCAATTAGAGTGACTTAATAACTGCTTACATGGAAATTATGAATTTAATTCTATTTGTGGTAATAATTTGAGAATTAGTAAATGGCTATCACTTTGGGTCCTCTATTCCATTCTCTATTTTATTTCCTATTCCAACTTGTTGTATTTATAGTAAGTGTATATGATACTCAATCAAATATTTTGATTAAGAAATATTTAATACACATGTCATATTTTCATAAAATGGAATAGTAAATGGAATAGAAGATTTAAACCAATGGGCTACGGTATACTGTTAACCATTATGCATTTAGTCAGCAAATTAAACATAAATTATATCTCAGATTAAACATTTAACAAAGATGTATCTATGACCAAACTCAAAAAATTACTATGCTTTAGCAATAGAAAGAAGATAAAATAAACCCCTTCTTTATTTGCCATTAGAAAAAAATAAAATAAAATGAAGATGTAAAATATGGTGAAATTATTAGAATATTCACTTGCATGATCCATGCTCGAGAAGTTGTCGAGCATATTGTTGGTTATCATAAAATTAATAGCCTTTTTTCAAAGAGAATCGTGGCTAATTTTTCAACTGGCATCAAAAGATTAGAAACTCCAACTAATTTACTCGTAAGAATAAAAATTTATTATTAAACTAGTCATTTTTTTTTTTTATCATAAATCGATAATCTAACTTTATACTAGTTAAATATTTTATTTAGTAAAAAAAAAGAAAGGAAAATGGGATAACACCCTTAACCCTCAAATACGGTTTTCAAAAGAACAGAAAGAGAATAAAACCTCTTTCCGATCTAATTGTTCCATTAATTTTACGTGGTTTGTAATCATTTAAGCCTTTTTAAATCGTTTTAGTTTAAAGATATTAGTTGTATAAATTTTTTTATTATAATTAAAATTTTATTTAAAAATATTTTTTTAAATTTTATGCGTATAAATATAAAGATGATATTATTAAATTAATTAATCATTTAATTAGACTCGTTCAATAATCAATAATGCACTGAAAACCATGCAACCATGCCTTTTATTTTATTGTAGCGCATAGTCCCATCAAATTTCCCTTTTATTGTTGGTTGGACTGCCAAAGGACAATGTCATGTTACCCTTAGTGCTCGTTTGGTTTTATTTTTAAACGTTTTTTTTCATTTTCTGTTAAAAATAAAAATAAAAAACTATTAAATGTATTTTTATTTTTATAAATATTTTCATATTCAAAATATTCTTCAAAACATACTATTATACTCTTTATTAATTTTTACTTTTCATCACTTTTCATTTTTTTCTATTCATATTTGCATAATTTTTAATACAAAATACTATATTTTTCAAGTATAACTCATTTTTAATCATACATAATTATTACATTTTAAACAAAACCTCCAAACAATATTTCATTTTCAAATTCAAATTTATAACTAATTTTTTACTAAAAAAATAAAAAAGCCTCCAAAAAACAAATCCAAACGGACCTTATTGTTCCTCTCTATTTTAGATAAAATAAGAATTTGCTTTTGTCATGCTACTGAATACAATGAATATAGGTATCAAAACTATATAAGATTGTTGAATTTTGTGCTTATCAGTTACCACGCGTATCTAGTACTGAAATGGTATCAATTATTCATGATTTTTTCTGATGGATTTAGGCAATTTAGGTAATTAAATGATCTTCAACATGAAACCAGACATCAACATTGAGGTTGTAATTGCTTATGAGATTTGGCCTCATGTTTTAACGTTTTAAATATTTTAGGGATATTTTGGTGTTTGAGAGACATGAGAATGGAAGATGAAGTTGTAATTGGTTGTAAGATAAAGTGTAATAATTATAGTGATATGAGGGGTTGATGTGATGTGAGGTTGTGAATGGTTGTGAGATAATTTTTTAGATATGTTTGAGAGATTTAGTTGATATATGGAGATTGTTTTGTGAGTTTTGATTTTTGGGATTTTGGAGCAACACTTTAGTCTAACAGACACATTAAATAGTTTCACAATCAAACAAAGCTTCTACCCTAAAACGTGTTTCACAGACAAAAAAAAGGGTCGAACCCCATAAGCAATCACAGCCCAAAGGCCCACCTTCTTCTGATTTTCTATTTTGATGTTTTTCTCTTCACACTACTTAAAAATTGGCTTTTTGCGATGAAAAAAATCCATCGCAAATTTGCAATGAAATTTGGGACGGAAAATCTGTCACAAAATTTTCCATCTCAAAATCTGTTGCAAAAAGTAAAAAACAAAATGAAAAAACATTTGCGACGGATTTTTCCATTGCAATTTTTTTGAATTTTTCATAAAATTTGCAATAGATTTTTCAGTCGTAAAAGTTGTAGTTTTGTGATGGATTTTAATCCGTCGTGGGTGAATAAAGCCCTAATTTCCCCATTTCCCTACCCACATTAACATGTTCTCCCCTTAACCCCTCGTCCTCCTCCTTCTTCTTCTTCTTCTTCTTCTTCTTCTTCCTCCTTTTCCAAATGCATTGAAATGGCTAGCTGGCAAGCGTTGTCGCCGGCTGGCTGACCAGTGTTGGTGCGGCTGGCCAGATCTGGCCGCCGGCTGAAATTAATTTTTTTTATTTTTTTTTTGAAAAATTAGTTTTAATTTTAAAAAAAATGTTAATGGTTGTTTGGTTTATTGTTTCAGGTTTGAAGACTTTTTTATTATTTTCATTAATTGAGATATTATGTTAAAATTTAATTATATTTTAGTTATCTCCATTATGTTTTAGTTAATTATCTTCATTAGTTTAAATTCGATTATATTTTAGTTAAAATTAGATTTATATTTTAATTATCTCCATTATGTTTTAGTTAATTGTCTCCATTAGTTAAAATTTGATTATGTTTTAGTTAAAATTTGATTTATGTGTTAGTTAAACTCAAATAATAATTTATTATTTTTGGTATAATAATTTGATTTAACAAAAATAATGATTTATGTATTAGTTAAAATTTGAGTTATATTTTATATTCGTTTTAAATGTTGTTATATTTGTTAGAGTTATGTTTTTATTTGAATTAAAAAAATTTATTAGAATTTTGATTGAGTTAAATTTTATGGTACTATATATTGAATTGTATTAAAATTTTAAGTTTTCATTTAATTTATGGAATTATGATTTATGAATAAATATGTGTGCTTGTAACATGTGCCTAATGATGTAGGCTATCTCTCGACTGTAGTGGAAATCTTTTGTGAGTGTTGATTTTAGTGGAGCATTTAGAGGTAAGTTTGGATATCTTGCCTTAATTTTATATATTTTTATAGTAAAATAAATTAGAAATGTTTAGAATTGGTGGAATTAGGAAGGAGGATGGATGTTGGGAGAAGGGGTAGAGCCTTCTCATTTGTTGCTGATTGATTTTTAATTGCTTGCATGATGATGATGGACATAAGGGGGAGTGTTTATGTGTCATTATGTGTTTATTAATATTATTAATTGTTTTCAATTAAAATGATGTTACTCATTATGTTTAGTCATAATTTTTGGGAAATTTGGATATATTATTTTAGGGAGGTGTTTGATACACATTATTATCTTTGTGATGACCAAATAGTCCTTGGTGAAAAATTCTTGCTAGAGGAATCATGAAATGCATAAATGGAATAATACATGAATTTGATGAATAATTTTGATATTTACATCCAAATCAAATTTCAAAGAGGATTGAGATTACACAATCTCACCCCCAAATCCACTACTTCAATAGCTATTAATCTCATCTATAGTATGGACTTTGGATAAATTATGGGCCGGACCGCAAAATATCATCTTCCATATCAAACAAGAGATTACCCTATATTGAAAGTCATAGTACATGTTAATATCCCAAATCAAACATATCCAAAATAATATGGGCTTGTTTGTTTAAAAACTCCCAATTTATTTTCCAACTCCCAAAATTAAAACAAGCAAACACTACACATTCCCCAATCCCACATTTTCTTTTTTATTTGCCAAATACATTCATCTCTAAATAATAATAATAATAATACTATACTATACTATAAGCAATTACTTTCCAACAAACATACATTAATAAAGTAAATAATCAAATAGTTTTATCAAAATCGAAATATTTATAATAAAATTACTTTTGCATCGTTCAAATTGATATCGCTTTTAATGAATTTACTCCTTTACAAAATATGGATATTCATGCTGAACGTAGCTGGATGTATAAAAGGTTCTTGCCAAATCGAAACGATTATAAAAGAGAGTGTGTTGTTGGGGTGAAAATTTTTATTGATTATGCATCCGTCCAACCTCAATGTTTGAAAGATGGAGGAATAAGGTGTCCTTGTTCAAAATGTAAGAATCTCAAAATTTTGATACATAATGAAACACATGTACATTTATTAAAATATGGGTTTCAACCTAATTATTAGTATTAGACTGCACATGGGGAGACTGAACCTCTGGATTTCAATGTATATAGGGGAGCTCCTAGTAATGCTCATTTTTGTGGTGATGCCGCGAACAATAGGTATGAAAATATGGTTTATGATGCTATGGGAACTAGTTTTTATACTGAAATTAATTATGAGGAAGGCATTAATCCAAACAGAGAGGAACCTCCAAACATATATGCTCAAGCCTTTTATGACATGTTGGCTGCTGCCCAACGACCGTTGTGGTTAGGTTGTGAAATTCATTGTGAGTTGTCTATGACTCTGCAAATGATGTGCTTAAAATCTAACTACAATATGTCTCAAGGATGTTTTGATCGAATGATATAACTTATTAAATCCTCAAATCCTTCAGAAAACTATGTCCCGAATAACTTTTACCAAGCAAAGAAATTGTTTTCAAATTTGGGGTTAAGTTCTATGAAGATCGATTGTTGTATCAATGGTTATATGTTATTTTACACAATTGATGCCAGTCTGAATGAATGTAAGTTTTGCAATCATTCCCATTTTAAACAAACCATAAGAGGTCATCAATAGGGAAAACGAATTCCTTACAAAAGGATGCATTACTTACCCCTAATTCCTCGGCTTAAAAGATTATATCCATCTTTGAAATTAGCCAAGCATATGAGGTGGCACTTTGAAAACAAAAGAAGTTATGATATTTTATGTCATCCTTCTGATGGGTTTGCTTGGAAGCATTTCGATGAAACTCATCCGGATTTTGCATCTGAGCCAAGAAATGTTAAGCTTTGATTATGTGCTGATGGATTTAACCCCTTTAGTCAATCTACTACACCATATTCATGTTGGCCGGTTATTGTAACTCCATATAACTTGCCTCCCGAATTGTGCATGACAACTCCTTACATATTCTTGACTTGTATAATACCTAGTCCACATAATCATAAGAGTAGAATTGATGTCTATTTACAACCTTTAATTGAGGAGTTGAAGTTGTTATGGGAAGATGGCGTAGAAACTTATGATATTTCTAAAAAATAGAACTTTTAATTGAGGGCAGCGCTCATATGGACGATCAATGATTTTCCTGCTTATGGCATACTATCAGGTTGGATGACTGCAGGAAAATTAGCATGTCCAATTTATATGGAGCGAACTAAGGCATTTAGATTGAAGAATGGTGGAAAAGTGTCTTGATTTGATTGTCATCGTCAGTTCTTGCTTACAGATCATATGTTTAAGAGGAATAGAGATGCATTTTATAAGGGAAGGATTGAATAATCGGAGGCACCTCCTAGATTGACTGGTCAACAAATATGGGAGATGATTTGTAATGTTCTCAAAATCATTGACTTATCAATACCTTCTGATAAATTACCTAGATATGGTATATCGCATAATTGGATGAAACAAAGTATATTTTGGGAGTTGCCTTATTGGAAAGATTACTTGATTCTCAATAATTTGGATGTTATACATATCGAGAAGAATATCTTTGAAAGTGTGCTTAATACCTTTATGGATGTCAAAGGTAAGACTAAGGACAATGAGAATGCAAGACTTGACTATGAGGAATATTATAGGAGACTAGGGTTACATCTGAGACTTTTACTAAATAGGAAATAGGTCAAACCGAAAGCCTATTTCTCCTTGACTGCAGATCAAAGGCAAGAGTTGTGTAATTGGCTAGAGGATCTTAAAATGCCGGATGGGTATACTTCAAATTTGACAAGACATGTTGATAAAATAAAATTGAAATTACATGGTTTGAAGAGTCATGATTGCCATGTGTTTATGCAGCGGTTGCTACCAAGTGCCTTCAATTTGCCACCACAAAATGTGTGGAGGCCCTTAATTGAATTAAGCCGATTTTTTTGGAAATTGTGCGCAACAGAATTATGTGAAGATAGTTTATTGCAATTGGAAAAAAAAATCTCGGTTATCTTGTGTAAGTTGAAACACATATTCCCACTAATTTTTTTGATTCAATGGAGCACTTGACGGTATACATACTGTATGAGGCACTTATTTGTGGGCCTGTACAATATAGATGGATGTATCCTTTTGAGAGGTAAATAATCAATCTAATGTGTAAATACTATATATATTTCATACATATTAAATATTTATAATTATACGTTTTCATTTTTCAGATTCTTACATGATTTAAAAGGCATGGTAAAAAATAAAGCTAAAGTAGAGGGATCTATATGTGAGGCATATCTAGCCCAAGAATCAACATATTTTTCATCGTATTACTTCGAGTCTCACATTCAATCAAGGAGTACGAGAAGTAAACGAAATGAAAATGAGGGATATAATGATCAAAAACCACATACTCTGTCAGTTTTTAATCAAACTAGACAGCCTGCTGGTAAGCGTACTAGTAGATGATTGAATGATATTGAGTTGAAAGCTACCTCATTGCAAGTTCTTTTAAATTGTGCTGAAGTCGTGCCTTTTATCGAGTAAGCTTTCCAATTTAATAGAAACTCATTTTTAATTAATAAGTTTCAATTGAAAAAAAGAAAACAAATGTTCAAACTCAATATATTTTAGGATGTATAAAGCAGCCCTTCGACATCGTTGGCCCTTCCTCAGCGACCTTCAAGTGGAGCAATCTATTGAGAATCATTTTGTAAATTGGTTCCACAACTATGTAAGTATTAAAATCTTTAAAATTAATAATGCTCTTTGTTAACCAATAAAAACTATATTAATTATTCAATTCCTTGCTATTATTTATAGGTGCACACTCTATAAAATATGGTACAAAATCAATATTTGAAGGATATAGCATGGGATCCTATGAGACAATCCAAAAAGAAGCGTATTTGGATGGGAGATGAAATTTGGGATGGATTGCTTCAAGAATGGGACAATGATGGATTCCAAAAAATAAGTACTCAAAATAAAGCGAATCAGGCATCAGACTACGGTGGTGTTGGATTTCCATTTAATCAAGGTGGTTGTATCTCACACCTATCACACAGAGATAAATTGATAATTTTTATAAAAGTATCAATATTTAATTTTAATTATAATTGATTCCTGATAAATGTGTTTGGATGTAGGAGAAAGAACTTGGACACCAACCTGGACTTGCATAATCATTCATGCGTACACATTATGCATTAAATGAAAAAGGTGAACGCATATAGGTTAATGAACGTGCACAGAATACTTATGTAAGTATTATGTTATATAGAAACAAAGAAATTTTAAATGTTATAAATTTTATGTTATAAAGTTTAAATGTTATATATGTTAATTTTTAATGTAGAAAGTTTAAATTTTTATATATGTTGATCATTATATGTACTTCATGTATAGAATACGTTCAACAATCGACTAGGAGAGTTCTCTAGTCAAAGTTCAAGTGATGTTGTTGACAGTTCTTCAGTGCCCATGTCATCTCAACTTCAGGTGAAAGTTTTAAGTTATTAATTTATATTTTATCTTATTTTCAAATTGAATTATTTGATTTTTATTAATTTGTGATAATATTATTTATGCAGGTGTGGAAAGATATAGTAGGCGGATCGAAGAAGAAGCGAATTTATGGACTTGGAAGTTAGGCCTCCTTTGTCTCAAGTCACTCATCTAGAGGACTTCCAAATAATCCACCCTATGAAAGTGAAGAAATATAGACAGTGAAAGAAGAAGTGACAACATTAAAAGAACAAATGACAATTTATAAAGAAGAAAATATGATGGTTAGAATTCACGAATATGGAGGTAATGATGCAACATATGTTCATGCAATATAATATGCATGCCTCATCCCCATCAATTCATCCTCATACATCACTGTTTTATCCGTCTATGAATCTCTCTTTCATGGCACCGGGTTAACATTTACCTCGGCTAGAGATATCTCCTGCACCATCCTTATCTAGATCTTTTAATGAACAGCCACGAAGAAATATAGATGATGAGGATAATGATTGATTGACTTATGTATGAATATTTAGGTATATACTGTGTTAAGATGATTACACTTTGATAATTATATTTTAATACTTTTATATTGTTGAATTTATAAATATTTTGTTTATTTAATGTTATATATAGATTTTATGGAAGATTTGTTGTTTTATCATTTGATGGTTATAAACATCGTTAAGTATGGTGTTGTTGGATTTATGAATATACTATTATTTATTATAGGTTTTTAATATTGGAAAAATGCATCAAAATAAAAAAAATAAAAATATTTTTCGACGGAAAAATTCTTCAAAAATTGTGTTTTGCAATGGAAAAATTCGTTGAAAAAAATCACCAAAAAATTGAACATTTGCGACGAACAAAAATCGGTCGGCAAAACTCCAAATTTGCGACAGAAAAATCCATCGCCAATTTGCGATGGAAATTTCCATCACATATTTGCGATCAAAGATTTTATGATGGATTTTTTCTGTCTCAAACTTCGTTGCAAAAAGCCATTTGTTTAGTAGTGTCACACCTTTATAATTTATTTGAGTTGTTGAAATGCTATGTAGTGATCATCAAATCTCTCCCGTATTGATTAACTTGGTTGACCCAAACCTGAAGTACAAATTTGTTAAGGTGGCTGGGGTTATCAATGAAAAATAACAGTGAAAAAAAATAAAAAAATTTATTATACTGATTGAATAAAATGAACTGCATAAATAAAAAGATCATAAGCTGGTATAGTTATAGACAGTAACTCTAATATTGATGTGATTGCATTTGAATATATTCTAGGTCTTTTGAGTTTTAGCTTTTTGGGTCACTAATATCCACACCAAATCCCAATTAATGTGTTGATCTTAGGACAAATCAATCTCATCACTTACCTCGTTTCTAGATTATTCTGAGAATTAGACCACATCATCAATATTAAAATAGATACATTGGAATTTTATTATCCTTTTCACTCATGTAAGATTAGGGTTTATAGCCATAATGTAATACAAACCTGGTTATTAAATTCTTAATTCCATCCACTCAAAAATTTCCTTAAACTCATCATAGTTCCTAGGTTGGAGATAAAAGTGACCTACAAAAGTCCAAACGCCCAAATTCTCCATCGCTGCTTTACCTCAGCAAGAAAGGCCCCCCAAAGCCTTTAACTGCACTGAAAACAGTTTCCTCCTATAGTCCCTCAATAATACTCAATCATGTCTGCTTTTTCTTCATATAGCCACAATGGCGTAGCTTTCACCAACGGTTCGTATTGTGAAGTATCATGCTTTGAGAGTGAGAAAGCAAGGTTTGAGCTAAAGGTCTCTCACATGCTACGCAACAATAATGGACCTATACAATATCTATAGATTCTCCAGGTGTCTGAATTTCAGCAATTTAGCCAAAAAGTTGGCTCCTTTGGTGAGTAATAACTATAAATATAGACAAGATGGTGTTGGTTCAATTGTGTCAATTTTTGTTTTTTCCTTTTTTGATGAGCTTCTATAATTTCATTGCATTGAAAATACTTCTGGATGATTGTTCAGGGCAATGTTCCTTGTTAGTAGTAATCATTTTAATTTTTAATAACTATTAAGTGATTATGACAATTTAATAATATTATCAGTATAATTTATAACAAGTATTACTCGTACATGGCTGTGTGCAAGGCCTTCAAATTCTTCAACAAACTTATTGTCTAAAAAATCACAATATAACTAAAAACCCGCTTTAAATATTATGGATTATTGGGCGGGTAATTGTTAATAATGATAAATTTAAATATAATTTTTATTCCAATTAATTTTTTTGAAATCTACATGTTGACTAACTAAATTTTATAATATGTAATATCTATAATCAATCATAAGTTTAGCATTATTATTTAATATTGTTTCGCTTTAATTTTTTTCTTATTAGTGTCAATTCGAATCTAGTTCATTTTTTAAAATTTCATTATACTTATTCGAGTATTTTAATTTTTTTTATTTATATATATGTACATTAAGAGTTCATTCGAACTTGAATTTCTAACCTCCCACATTATGCGAGTACTGTAATTGAACTTTCATCCCATTATTTTTAGATATGATGTAATGAAATTAAATGAGATACTTCATTAAAAAATATCATAATAGATTGCGTAAATCAATTTTTATATAAAATAAAAAGTTAAAAGAAAAAGAAAAGTTAGTCTCCATAAAGACACTGTTGGGTTTCCAATACGTGGCGAATTTCAAGCATGCCTAGGAAACTACAATTTGTCTTGTACTGGTAATGTCGCCACGTGTCGACTTTTCACAGGACAGTTAGGAAGACAGTTGAAGAAGATTGATAAGGAGGCAGATTGTGCTGGTTCAAAAAAAGGAATAACTTTTCCACAATCTTGCGTCCGGTTCAGTGGTCCGCGTTACTCCTGAATTCTCACTTTCTCTGCCGAGTTCCAACAGCCTTGTTGTTCACTTGTTTGAGCCATCTAATCCTTTTCCTCTTCTGTTTTTCCATTTATATTCCTTAAAAAGACAAAAGTGTGTGATTGCATTTTGCTCCTATTTTTTCCTTATAATAAACTGCAAACATGGAAAAATTAGAGAAATTTTGGTCCTTTTTGTTTATGAAGAAGATAACCAAAAAGGTAGTATTGACAAAATACTTAAGAGATTTGTGTTTTTTTTTTCCCAAGTGTAATCTAAATAAGGTATCTAATTCATTTAGACTGTATTTGCTTTGATTGATAAAGGCGGATGAGGGTCATCATCCCTCTTGATTCATTGTTTATTTTATATCATTCAAGATCATGATAAGTGGCTTGGCTTGCTACTTTGCATGGATGAATTTGTATGACAAATCCGACCAAAAGACTGGTTTTCAATTATCCATGGAATGACAAAAGTGGGATAATGAGTTTTAATTACAAATTTATCTCAATTATTCACAATTAATTAAACCAGTATGTCTACTACTGACTAAATAGTGTTGTAGCTTCAAAGAACTTCTGATCGTAGTGCCAATCAAAATTTCTTCAATTTTTTCACTTGGAACTGTAGCACTATGAAGAATGGAAGGTGACTGGTGCCACATAAATTAATTGATGAAATATGAATTCATTGTTCTTTGAAATTGTCCTTATTTTAGTAGTGTATCACTTATCAAACATGAAAAAATGGTTTAACCATCACAATTTGAAATAGTAGTAGATTCATTACTCAAGTGAGCAATCTCAATACGCCTAAGTACAAGGTAAAATTTACTTGATTGTGGAAATATTTGTTTGGTCCAATCTCAGCATATCATATTCTCAACTAAACGATAATATCTCTATTTATCCGTTTTCTATTAAAGAGTATTTTAGCCATTTTAATTTTATCTTAATATTATCATCAATCCAAGTAAACAGTCAATACAATTATCAACTTTTATCATTCATCTTATCCCATAAAGTAAATATAACTTAAAAAGGTAAAAATTATCCTAATCATCAATTCCATCCCTCATTACATCCCATCACTTCACATCCCATATCGCTAAGTAAACGTGCCCTTATTTTATGCACATGGCTTGATGAGATGAAAGCACACACTTAATGTGACAAATTTATGTTCCTACTCTTTTATAAATATCCCAATTATATTTAATAGATATACGCTTCTGATGTCATAATTTATATAAAAATAATTTTAATCTCTTTCTCGATCCATGTTCATTTAATTATTTAAAAAAAATTACTAGGAAAGCCCTTGAGCGGCCTGAGTTGTACATATCTTAATTGTTATAAATTTCAAAAATATTTTTATAAAATCTTAAATAAGCATAACCAAACATAACATTTCAGTGATTTACTTTTGAGAACATCAACAGGAGAAAGCTCGCTCATTTGTTTTGGTAAGGCGCAAACCTTAGGTGTTGATAACTTGCCAATGCATTAGGGAATAGCGGTCGCGACATGTCAACCAGTGTTAGAAAAACATGTTATAAATTGTTATTTAGCAGGCGGACTAAAAATTTGTATCATCTGTTAGGGTGTAATTTAATTTTGTCTCCAACAATATTGTTGAAAACATATCATTTTCGGCTCCTTTGACCTAAAAAATTGTACTTTCTAGTGGTCATCATCCAGCCCCCTTGTCTTTGCCACAATGCAATTGCTATGAACCACAAGTGTACGTCCAGTAAATAAAATTCCATCACATTTAAATTTAGGTTTAATTTATACAAAAAATTTAGTGATGGCTAATCATATAGATATATATATATATATATATAGAGAGAGAGAGAGAGAGAGAGAGCAACAAATAAACAAATTGTTTTTCTTCTGCTCTTATCACAAACAATGATTCGAATAAGAAATTGATTTAATTAAGGGTAGTTTTATTTGCACTTTAAATTTTGTTATTTGTACTCCAATTAGTCTTTAATCTATAGAAATTGACTATTATATTCTTTTACTTTCAAGATATTATTTAATTTCAGCTTTTGGATAATTGTGCCCTTAATATCCTATTAATTTATCTATTAAATATGCCCTTCTACAAATGTAATTCTTTTTGTCATTAAAATAATTTGAGTTATTTATTTTAATTATTTGCAAAATATGTAAAAAATTTCTTTTATATAGTAAGTAACATTTTTCAAACAATATAAGGCGTAGCATGAGTTTTAAGATAGTTATGTATATGAATGGGGTTATGTTTACCACAATTATGTATCTGACCAACTTCTACATTTAGTAAATTTAAAGTCTTGTTAATTATTTCAAATAGTTCTATTTCTTACTTAATATTAGTAGTAATTATTGATTTTTTTATTTTTAATCAAATTAAATGATATTTTAATAGTTTTGTTATAAATTCATTTACACATAACACACATAAATTTGTATGTTTTATATAAGAAGGTCTTTTCACTCTAATTGTACGATTTTGATCAAATTTTGAGTTCTTAAATTTTTAGAATTTTTATAATTATTTAATATAATCCCATTGAATACTTAACATTAGTTGTGATTTTTTAAATAATCAAAATATATCAACTAATCAAATGCAATGTCATCTTGACATATTTTCTAAACCCACTCGCAGGACACTTAATTTGAAAAGATCTCATTAGTGACTTATACAAACCTATGGAATACTTTCATTAAAATATTGCACAATGTTAGCAAATTAGCCAAAATTTAAGAAAGATTAAAGAAATTGAATGTGCATACAACATCATTTATAATGCATTTACGTTCCTTTCATCTTTTTTATTTTCTTTTCATATTTTTAATTTCGATATTTTATGTTATTAGCATACTTCCTTTGATGTATATCAAGGACATATATCAAGGGCATAATTGTTCAAAAATTTAAATTAAATCATATATTGAAAGTAAAAAGATATAATGGTCAATTTTTATAGATTAAAAACTAATTGGAGTACAAATAACAGTATCCTTTAATTAATTTGAGGTGGAGTTTATCTAAAGAATATTCTATATATTTTATGATGGGATAATCCTAAAATTACCAAATTAACACACCATTGGTAAGGGAAGACCTATTCCTTTTTGTGGCCCGATAAAATCCAGGCCACCCGATCCGACTTCAATCAAACTGATCTAAATTGTTCGTGTTTCATGATGTGGAGTATTCAGATTCTAAATTCTACAAGTCATCCACAGTACTCTACCTAACAATTGGCAGTAAGTATAAATATATATATATATATATATATCAAGTTCACTCCATAAATATAAGGATAAATATTTTCTGTCAAAGAAGGATAATTTTATCACTTAAGAAATAAAAAATTAAAATTATAAATTTTATAAAATTTGTATATCATATTCAGATTTTTAAAAAAATTTGAGTGTGACGGAACGCCCCTCAACCACGATGTGGCTCCATTCCTATTTTGGATAACATAATTTAATTTTTGCATATTTACTCGATAAAAAAAAAAAAAAAACTCATAGACTTAAATATAATGATGATGTGATTCCTTCATCATATAATGAAATGGGGTTGAGTGACCTAGTTCACTTTGCTGATTACAAAACAATATGGAATATGAGAACTTGTCCTCAATATATATGGGCATGGCTCGTTTATGCGTCCCAAAAACTAGATATAAATTATATGTTGTATACTTGTATTTGTCAATCGATCCCTATTCCAACCTCAAACTTTACGAAATAATTTCATTCATTTGAGGTTGTAAATGACGGAACGTCCAAAATGAAGCATTTCAATAACAAGAAAAGAAAGCCTAATTAAAAAAGAAATTTAGAATAGCCATTGTAACATTGTTTGTGCTTTGGAATTTTACACAATCAAATACTAAGGGGAAAGAAACCTTTGCATATTTTTGGTGGAATATTTTAGACAATTTATGTCTCAACTAAAAAAGTACATTATTTAGATACAACAATGACTATCAAGTATTAATTCCCTATTAAGTCCAACAATCAATCACACATGAAAAGAAAAGTTCATTAGTAGCTAGTATATAGAATTTGATCATAAAACTAATAATTTTAAACTTTCCACCAATTAGATTAGTTCTTGTGGTTATCACATGTGGTTCTCCACTTTGGATCCTCTATTCCACTCCGTGTTTCATATCTTATTCCAACTTAATGTATAAATGCCAAGTGTATCTAATTCTCAATCAATTATTTTTATAAAAAAATATTTAATAAACATATCATATATCTAAGAAATGAAATAGGAGATGAAATATAAATTGAAATAAATGATCTAAACCGTTCTTTCTCTCCCTTCAAGGTGTGTGTCATTAAAGAGTAAATCACATGTATAAAAATGAATAATTAACATTGGTAAGCAATTAATTAGTTTCGGTTCAACAATTTTTTTTTAGAAAGCATTACAAATAACGAAATGATATCCTTTCAACAAAGCAATATATTTCTATTCTCAAATCAAATAAATTTCTATTTTCAAATCAAATAGTCGTATAAATTAAACACAAAGTACATAAAATACACAATGTGATCATTACGGGTCAAACACAAGACTCCACCTTTGTGTATGTGTATCATAAATTGCCCTATCCTATACCAATTGCAAAAGTGAATATACTTGAAATATACATCTCTTTGCATCATTTTATTATTTTATATATAGATCAATCATTCTTACTCGAAAACTAGTGTCAAGAAATCCAACACCATACGTATGAAACTACCATTACGAGGAAAATCTCCTACCGTGCACCCAACGATTAGGTACCCCACTCCTCACACATGTCCCAAAACTTGTTAGTCCCATTCTTTTCCTCTCCCGCCATTCATCCTCTTCACATTCCCTACAAAACCTCTCGTTCTCTCTTTCCCCGCACCACTCCTCTCTCTTCTCCTCCGAGTCTCTCAAATTTTCTTCATTTTTCTCGCAAATTTCAATCATTTCGATTTTCGTGGAAGATTGGAATGGTAGAAGACCTAGCTAGCTAACCAGGTCAAACAATGTTTACTGAAACGGCCAACAGTAGTATGCCTTCCAAGAAAAGCTATATGACTCACTCAGATCCCAACATTTCATCATCCATGGCGGCAGCCAGCGACGCCGACGATTACGCCGCCCCCCGGAACAGCAGCTTCTCCGCCTACGACCCCAACCGCCTCAGCGGGGAGGGGTCCCCCATGATGATGTCACCCTGGAACCAGACTTCCCCTTTTGCCAAATCTCCCTGGTCCAATTTCACCGATAATAACGTGCCTCAGAATGTCCCGCAAAGTGGGCTCATCGGTTCTCTGGTGCGCGAAGAGGGCCATATTTATTCCCTGGCGGCCAAGAATGACGTCCTTTACACCGGCTCGGACAGCAAGAACATCCGAGTCTGGAAGAACATGCAAGAATTCTCCGCCTTCAAATCCAACAGCGGCCTTGTCAAGGCCATTATTATCTCCGGCGACAAGATTTTCACCGGTCATCAGGACGGAAAGATTCGTGTTTGGAAGATCAACCCCAAGAATCCCAGCGTCCACAAACGTGTTGGCACTATGCCCACGTTCTTCGACATTTTCAAAGCCTCGATTAGGCCGAGGAATTACGTGGAGGTCAAGCGCAAACGCACCGCGCTCTGGATCAAGCACACCGACGCCATTTCTTGCCTGAGCATGAACGAAGAAAAAGGGCTCCTCTATTCTGCTTCCTGGGACAGAACTTTCAAGGTCTGGAGGGTGGAGAATTCGAAATGCATTGAATCCGTCAAGGCCCATGACGACGCCGTTAACTCCGTCGTCTCGAGCATCGACGGAATAGTCTACACCGGCTCCGCCGACGGCACTGTTAAAGTCTGGAAGAGGGAGCACAAGGGCAAGATCGTCACGCATGTTCTAACGCAGACTCTTCTCAGCCAGGAGTGCGCCGTCACGGCATTGGCCGTCAACGAGTCAGGTTCCGTGGTCTACTGCGGCTCGTCGGACGGGCTTGTGAATTTCTGGCAGCGGGAGAAGCAGTTGTCCCACGGCGGGACGCTTAAGGGCCACAAGCTGGCGGTGCTCTGCCTGGCGGCGGCGGGGAATTTGGTGTTCAGTGGCTCGGCTGACAAGACCATATGCGTGTGGAGGAGGGAGGGAGCAGTCCACACGTGCCTCTCGGTGTTGTCAGGGCACACCGGGCCGGTAAAGTGCCTGGCGGTGGAGGAGGACAAGGAGTCCGCCGCGGACGGCGGCGATAAGAAGTGGGTGGTTTATAGTGGAAGTCTTGATAAATCGGTGAAGGTGTGGAGCGTGTCGGAAATGGCGCCGGCTTTGATGCAACACAGAGATGGAGATCCCACCTGGGATTCAATACCATCTGCAAAGTATTAATCTAATTAATGCCTAATTAAGCAGTAAAGTAAGCTCCATGAGTTAATTTTAATTTTTATGATTCTGGTAAGTGTTTGATCCATGGTTTATTTCTTTTTTCCTTCTTTTTTTTGTATTCGATGGAGCAAGAGCAAGAAGAGTACCTTTGTAAATTACGAGGTAATTATGTAAGATAATGATGTAATGGAAGCTGGACAATAACTGCTATTACATGATTGAGATGTATGAACAGGGGAAATAATTTGGCTATGTTTGGTTATATTTTTCAGTTTGATTTTTTTTTTAATGTGTTTATTATGTGTTTTGGGAGAATGAATTATTGAAAAATATGAAAGTTATTTTTTGGTATGTTTGTTTATATTTTGGGAAAGATATTTTTTACTGTAACAGTCAAATTAATACTTTTTTATTTGGTTTTTGAGATGAAAATGGAATTGAGTAATTATTTTAATATTAAAATAATAATAAAATATATATAATGTATAATATATACATATATATATATTGGAGAATGTACATTTTGGAGGAAAAATGAGTATATATTTGGTTATGTTTCTACAAAATAATATTATTTCGGTAAAATATAACCAAACAATGCCTTTGTCTTCTTGATTTCACATTTTTTTTTCTAATTATATATGTGAGATTTCTAAAAATAATCTCATGGGTATGAATTGGTTGAGCTACCTCTTTAATTTAAAGAATTGTTTGGCGTATTCCTAAAACAGCTAAGGGTCCACTAGAATTAACATATTAAAGGTATGAACCTTGAAGAAACTATCCATCACATGACTTTTTAATGCATATGAAGCAATTCAGTGTGTGATTTTTCAAAAATTTTATTTATATAGGGCACATGTAAGAGGTGCGATAGATTCGAACTAGTAACCCCATACTATATGTATGAGAATTATATCACTAAATCAAATGACTATTTGAAAAAATAATCAAATAAAATAGCAACAATTGGGGGAATCTAATTCTATATTTCAATACCGTCAACAGCAAAATTTATAATAAAAGTAACATCATTCAATAAAAGTCATGAGTAGAGGTGCAAACCAGTCGAGCCGACTCACGAACCTTATGAGTCGAGTTCGAGCTATTTCCAGTTCAAGTCAGGTTGAATCGAGCTCGAACTCTAATTCGAATCGATCTTGAGTGGTCTATATCTAGGCTCAAGGCTTCCGAGCCAATATATAATTAAATACTATTTTTTATTTTATTAATAAATATATATTATATTAATATTTTTTATTTTGAGTTCAAGCCAGCAGTTATTTACAATTCATTTGTCGATTGGAGCCTTATCAATCCAAACTGAGCCAAGATTGAATTTTGGTCGGGTTGAGTTCGAGCTTAAAGTTTTAGGTTCATTGAACTCAAATTCAAGTTCAAAAATTTTACCCAATTCAATTCGACTCAACTCGATTGTGCCCCTAGTCATGAGGACTCAATTACTTATATCATACATGTCAATTTGCAACACATGTGCAGAAGGGCAATTATGGTATGAAAACACTAGTTCTGTAACTAACTATATTTATATGTTAAGTAATCAATTGATTCAGTAATATCATTCTCTTATTTTTAAGTATGAAGTTTGATCTCAAATTTTAACAAACTCTAAATCTGTATAAGCATATATAAATATATATTGTATGTGGAAAAATGTGAAAAGAGATATTCTCAAATACACTAATATCAGTATTTTTACTGAAAAATGAGCAGAAAACCTGTAAATTATAAAGTATTTCAATTTCGAGTCATACATATTTCTTTGACATATGTCAATAGGCAGCATAAGTTACTAAGAACAAAGAGCTCAAATCCAACTATAATACTTTCACGGATAGAGATGGGGGCAACAAGTCAAAGCTTTGAAGACCGCAGCGTGTTATTAGATGTTTTAATTTATAAATATATGTTTAATTTATAATAAAATATTTTTTACAAAAAATTAAAATATGCTTTTGATATTTACTTATGATGTAAATTCAATTACGCACATAGGCGAAAAGCCCCCACCAAAGTTGTTCTTAGCTATAATATTAATAAAATACATATTCATTTTTAATGCGTTTTTAAGTGATGCATTTAAAATATCTTTATTTTTTTTCTTCTAAGTTTCATAATTACAAGTAATGTTGTCCTCACACTCATGTTTACGTGCGTAATATTTAGAGTTTGAACTTTGCCGAGCATTAGGTGTGCGTGTATTTGAAAAAAATAAAAAATACATTTATAAATTCTAACAGCCAGACACACTATAATAACAATACTGTTTTAAGAAGGATATAAATGGCAGTACATTATTTCAGTACCTGTAATACTATATTACTTCAATATCTGAATTTGATTCTAAACTTGAAGAATATTATGAAATTAAAATAAAAAAAATATAATAAATTCGATTCGAAAGCTTAACTACATGAGATATGGGGCAATTCCCTTTTAAAGAAGGGAATTCCCAAAATCTCCCACCGTCTGTTTTTTTAAACATGGATGCATATTAAAAGTGCTTCTTGTAATAATTAAAAAATAAATAATAATTAAAAGTAATTATACACTTTTCTATAAAAAAAGAAGAAAAAGGAAGAAACTTTTTTGAACGGAATAATAGCTAGTTTTGTTGTCTGTTGACCATAAAGTCAAAAATGGGTTGGATAGATTTATACAATTTGGGCCAATGTCCATTGTTTGTGGTTAGAAGCCCAGCCATCATTCAATTGCAGAGTCCAAATTGATTTTCCCTCAACTGTGCAAAGACGCCATTATCAATTAATAATCAACATTCAAGACTGTTTCTTGTATCTCTCTCTAATTGGCGGAATTGCAGAGGAAAGATGACGATGTTTCACTTCTTCAACTGCGCAATTCTGACGTTTGGCCCTCACGCCATTTACTATTCCGCCACTCCCTTGTAAGCTTATTGATCCTTTTTCTCCTTCTCTTTAATTTTGATGACATTCTTGATCAGATCTCTTTGCATTAACCGAGACCATTTTACTGCCGCTGTTGAAATGTTTAAATTTACTTTACGCCATTTTGTTTCGGTTGTGTGTGTTTATGTGTTCATGTCTTTGGAGGGAAGTGGAATAAATATTATTCTAAGTGGGAAGTTGTCAACTGAGTCTGGTCTGGAATACTATGAATGATTCTTAGTATTGGGCATTATGTAGATATACAGAAATTTCAAGCCAATTGAATGGGATTGTTTGGACTCTGGGCTACCTACGATCTTTGATCAAGCTATAAAGCAACTATTTTTACTTCATTATTTTAGTTTAATTGAATTGGGTTCTTTGAGTTCTGGCAATTGTTAATCTTTTTTCAGGCTAAAAAGTCTTGCTTGCACAAATTTGATGTGGATTCAACTGCCATATGCTGTTATATCTTTTCAAAAATTTTGGGTTTATGAAATTTTACATCTGTTGACAAGTTTTGTCAATGTTTTTGCTGGCTCTTTTTTCACTTTGTTGTTAAATTATGTCTGTGAGAAAGTGAGAGGCCTATTACATTGACTAATTTCTTCTACAGATCTGAGTATGATACGATTGGTACTTCAATTAAAGCCGCTGTAGTTTATCTTGTGACAGCATTAGTAAAGGTTTGTGATTGTGATCAGGATGATTGAACATCTCCATTCGATGTTTCTTCTTCATTGCCTTGAACTCTTATCCATTGCATTTCTTTTGCAGCTTGTGTGTCTTGCAACATTTCTTAAGGTATCCGAAAGTGACAGTTTTGATCCATATCAGGTATTCCTTTGTAGATATTAATGCGGATTCTCTATTTTATCATATTATGTAGTGATTCCTTTTTACGTGGATGCTGAGATTTGTTATTGTGTTCCTTAAAGTATAGTGAAAGATTTTGATTTCATGTTGTCTAACTAGTTCATCTAACTTCCCAACTGTTACAGTGGAGGTCTTGTATGGTGTTTATCTAATTGTGGATACTTGGTACTTGGTGTGCAGAGGCAGGCATTTAGTTGTTGGCTAAAATGTTAATGGTCGGATCTCATGAAGTTCTAAAAAGAATCATATGAAAATTATTCAAAATGCTGCCTTATCCTTTTATATGATTACATCATTGGAATGAGATATACATTATAACATTCTGTTGATTTGTCTCTTGAAACGGACTATTTGGGAATGTTTTGATATTTAGTTTGGTATGAATGCTTATTTGTCTATTCCCTCCACTCTTTGCTTTGTCTTTTTTCTTTTTCCTTTTTTTTTTTTTTTTTTTTAATATTTAGTTGCACTGTTCCTCTCAGCCTCCCATACTTCTGCGGGGGAAATTTTGTAAATCATAATTAGTGATGATTTGTTTAGTTTTTGTTTTCAAGGACACTAATTTATTTAAAATTCTGAAGTACTTCGTTTTCCATTCTCCCTCAGGAATTATTGAAAGCTTTGATTGGGTTCATAGATGTTGCCGGTCTTTACTTTGCCTTGACACAGTTAGCTCACAGAAATATTTCTCAAAATCATAAATTCCAAGCCGTCGGACTTGGTAAGTATGATTTTGGTGCCTTTTCTTAATAATCTTTATTTTTTAATTGCACCACCTCTTCAACATTTTGTTGATTTAATGCCAGAAAACATCATGTTCCAAGTACAATTGGGCAATGGATCAATCTTTAAAAAATAATGTTTCAGTTGTCTGAATTATACTGAAAGGAAAAACAATTGAAGTCAGAGACAATGGCTTGTGTTGTTCTTTTGCTTCTTTGGTTGTCTGATGATGTTTTGTGTTCTGTTGATTTATGTTATAATGTTTTTTCCTACACTACAAAAGACTAGGATATTATTTATGATCAATTCAAAGTTGATGCTAACAATTCGTCACAAAATTGAGCTAGCGTCCGAAATAAATGCTCCCGTAGATCGCTCTCGCTACGCTCAGTTTGTAGTTGTTGATTATTCTTATTTTACACACACACACACACACACACACACACACACACACACACACACACACACACACACACACACATTAACTTTTTTATGGATAATGAATAACTAATATGTTGCACTGCCTATGAATAAGGTTGTAGATTGATAGCTAGTAATTTTTGTTACTTGTTATTTAAAAGAATTACATTTCCTACGAACTTAATTTCAATAGCAATAGCAGATATCTAGTTCTTTGGTAGTGCTACCTCTATTGACCATTCATCCCTTTGGCATTACGGTTCCATTTTCATTGTTTTCAGGTTGGGCATTTGCTGATTCTGTCCTCCATAGGCTGGCACCTCTCTGGATGGGTGCTAGAGGTTTAGAATTCACTTGGGACTACATTTTGCAGGGTCTTGAAGCAAATGCTAATTTGGTACGAGAAATTTTATCTCATCTTGATTATATTCTTGCTTTATTTATATGACCGGACATGCCAGATTAGACTTTTTAATCTGAACATATGGTTTCTTTCTGGAAAGCCCTTCTACACAATTTTTAACAATTTCATCATTTTCATGCCCTTGCAATATGTCTGGCTTATTGTATTTCAGGTGTTAAGTATATCACTTGCTGCACTAGGCTCTTTAATGTGGCTCAGGAAATCCAAACCCAAGACTTTGATTCCTATCATATATGCATGTGCAGGGATTGTAGCAACAATGCCATCAATCACAAGGTACCATTGTCTCTACACTATAAGATATTCGTATTATTCATTTTGGAAAACTCATCTTTTTATCTACTCATCTGCGTTGGATTTTGCAGTTATCTGAAACGGGGTTTGGGATGGCACTTGCCAAAAGTGGTAGGATTTGAGCTGTTCACTTCTTTGGTAATGGCTTTCATTAGCTTGCAGCTATTTTCTGCATGCCAGAAATCATCTAATTAAGGGGTGTTGGTTTTCACCTGGAAAGTAGATTAATGAGATGATCCTTTTAGCAGCCTCTTTCTCAGCTGGAAGCTAAGTTTAATTCACCAAATTTAGGCTGATGTTGTAGAATTTCTCTTGAGACTCAACTTTTATGAGTTTGTTATTGGAAATGTCGTCTTTGGGATATTAGTTCTATGAAATTTTGAATGGTTACAAAAGCTAATTTACTTGTTTTTTTAACTTATGCCCGCGCACATAAAGGGGTTCCTTAAGATTTTAACACTGAACATCACACATATAAATGTGAGAGCAATGCTGCTCGATGAATTAACCACTCAACATTCTACTTGAAGTATATATGAATAGTAAGTATAATTCATCCGTGATACGATTGATTTCAATGTGATGTCTTCCTAGTTGTATAGCGAATTTTTCGAAACAACTTCTTAAAGAATTAAAAAGCTTAATCTATTACGATTTGTGATTTGATAAAAAATTTTATTTTACAGATTTGGAATTAGAAATCGTCATCCCAATCAATCCAATTGGGATGTTCTAGATCTAGCATGTTACTTGATAATTATAATATGAAGCTCAGGATTAGGCATGCAACCAATACTCCCAAATCAAAAGCAAAATTGATCTATGGTCAATTTTGAAATAAATAAATACAAAATTAAGTTTTTACTTTGTAAAAAGATTTTTGGATAGGGAGAAAAAAGGCATTAAGGGCATTTTTAAAACTAAGTATTAATTAAAATATTTTTTAATTGAACTGAATATTATGAAAAAAACTCAGTAAATATCTCTAATAGCCACATTTACATCGGCAATTTTCTTCAACGCCAATACAAAAGTACTTTTTAATATTTTATTTACCAAAATGCAAAATTAGGAAGTAGATTAAAATGTTTTCAGCTTATTCCATTACTGCTAATGAGAGTTAGTTTACTAGTGGGTTTGCTAAATATTGAGAAATGTTCACTTTGAACTTTAGAAACCCAAAAGAATTTGGACATGTAAGGCGTCTACTTTGCCTTGGCTAGGTATTTAGAGGCTAAAGGAAAGCCCGTGGTTGTTTTAGAAACATATGAATAAGTGTTTCTAGACTTTGATAATATTTGTTGAACTTTTTAGATAGCCTCTCTTCTTTGCAGGATAAATTCGATCTCCAAAATTTGCTTTAGAAGATGGTACAACTCTTTTGTATCATAAAACTAATGAGTGCTCAAATTCCAATGACAATTTTTTTTAAAAGGATTAGTATTGGTTGAAATAATGAAATAATTCCAGCCTAAGGTTGGAATTTAGATGAGAATTGAGGCAAAAGAAAGGTTATTGTTAAGTTGACCAGGTCCGATAATTATGATTTTACTTAATATCTCATGCCCCTTAAAATATTGACATGTGTATAAATAATTTTTCTAAGACATTAACGATTAAATTAATTTACTAAATTATTCTTTTTTAATGAAATTAAAAGTAAAATAATTTAAATGTGAAATGCCTTATTTATCCCGATTAAAAATTAATATATAATTAAAAATTTTAAAAATAAAATTATATTTAAAAAAAGAAAAAAAAAGGTGAATTTAATAAACTTAAATCAATCAAATAAACCCTCTAGTCCCAAATTCAACCTCCGGCCCCTGTATTGAGCGACTTTATACCCAGATGATTCAATTTCTTTCTTTGCTAATCTATAAGCTTTGAGGCACTTATAGATTCGACTGATCTTAAATTCAATTCTTTTTGAATTTATATATATATTTCAAATATTTCTTCCTTTTGATTCATGCCGTCTAGGGCGGTCGAAACTGTAATTCATCTGTATTTTCCTCTTTTTTTCACCCGTTTCAATTACCAAAAATGGTGGTGGTATCAACATCGTCTTCCTCAAACACTACAAGAAAAGGGGGTATTAGTGACCGCAAAATCGATCACAAAATATGCAAAAATCGATCACAAAATATGCAAAAATTGATCACTAACCGTAATCGGTTACTAAACTTGTTAGTAACTAATTGGGTTGGTCACAAAAACTCTCGTCACTAATTTGTATCGGTATCGGTCACTAGTAACATATAGAAATTTTTTCAAAATTTTTTAAATAATTAGTGACCTTGCATCCTCTTGATTTGAACTCAAAACCTTTGTTTTGTTAGAATGAGTAACCGACCACTACACTACATACACTTTCATATATTTACCTCAACAATATAATATATATAATATTTACAAATCAAAAAGTAATTATAATATTTTTATGTATAAGTTATACTATTCTTTGCATTTTAAAATTTAACAGAAATAGAAATTATTCATTTAATATTTGTGTAATATTTCGTCAATATAATAACGTACAATATTTATTATTTATAACTATTACTTTTAAATTTTAGTTATATTTTATCATAATATATTATAAATACATTAAAAAATAGTATACACATACTAATATGCATACTAATAAATAGTTTACACATATATATGGAAATATATATATGCGCTAATACATACAAATTAATATATAATATTATTAATTATACTATAAGTATTTATTTACTCATGATACATGTATATAATATATATATATATATTTATAACAAACACAATATTTTATTACTTATAAAGGTGTTGCATAAATTGTATGCTTTTATATTACAAGAATATGTAAAAAAATAAATTTTTATATTTGTGACCGTTTATTGATTGAAAAACGCGGTCATTAATTAGCAGTGACTGCATCAATAATCGAAAGAAAATTGGGTTATAAATTAATGACTAAAAAATAATTCGGTCATTAATTAGTGATTGAATTAGTAACTGCTATATACGGTCACTAATATCAGTGACCAAAAAAAGAGTTCGGTCACTAATTAGTGACCAAATTAGTGACTGCTTTGTGTGATCACTAATATTAGTAACTGAAAAAAGAGTTCGGTCACTAATTAGTGACCAATTAGTGACTGCTTTTTTGAGATCACTAATCCGTTCACTAATCTATCACTAATCAGTCACTCATTTTTTAAAAATATTATATTTAAATTGATTACTAATCGGTCATTAAGCGGTCACTAATCGATCACTAAAATTCGTTCACTAAAGCTCATTTTTTTTGTAGTGAGAAATCACCACCAAAGGACTAGTCCTCAATCTAATTAAAAAATGTCTCCAAATGCTCTGAAAGAAGCTGAACTGGATAACCTAAATGAAAGTTTTTGTCTCAAGACAAAACTCTAAATAAAGAACAAGAAGAAACTCTCCGTTCCAAATCCTCCGTTCTCACGGGCAAAACTCTAAAGAAAGAATAAGAGTTTGGGCATGGAGGGTTTATTTGCTCAGTAATTTAAGTTTATTAAACTCATTTTCTTTTTCTTATTTTTTATGTTTTTTTATTTTTATTTTTATTTTTATTTGTATATCAATTTGGATAAATTAGATAATTTACATTTAAAATTATTTTATTTTAATATAATTTAAAAAAGGACAATTTAGTAAATTAACTTAATTATCAATAGTTTGAAAAAACTATTTGTACACATCAACATTTTAAGGGGTATAAGATGTTAAGTCAAAACCATAGGCTATGTTACTCTACATTTTCCTAAAAAAAAATTCAACCCTCAAAAAAATTTCAAAATGGAGGTACATTCTCCAATCTTTTCCCCCAAAAGTCAAAGTTTATACCCAAAAAATCCGTTCTAATTCACCCAAAAAACCCTACGTCCTAAAAATCACACCTACCTCCTCACTTTTCTCACACTATCTTTCACATCACTTATTCATTTATCACTCTCCCACTTCACTCATTCACACACACACACACACACACACACACACACGCATACATACACATATATAAATATACAAGGTAAAAAAATTCTAAAACTTATGTTTACAAATTTAATTAAATCAATAATTGAAAAAATGAATTAAATTTAATTAAATATTATTTATGTTATTACAAAATAATTTATTTATTGAATAACATATTAAATTAATTAAATTTACTTATTAATTAAATAATGTATTAGTTATATTTAATATTTAATGTATTAATTGAAATTATATTTATTCATTTAATAAATAACTTAAGATGTTTTAATTTAATATAATAAATAAATTAATCTTCTTAAAAAAATATTCTTCATTAAATATCAATCTTCATGTTTATTTAAAATTATAATAAAAAATTTGATTATAGGGTGATGCTTATGTAATAATCTATTAAGTTTAATAAATTAATATTGATATCCTTAAAGTAATTGTCCGGAGAATTAATCAAATTTAAGTAAAATTATTTGATTATTACTAAGTAATTTATTTACTAAATAACGTATTAATTAAATAATGTGTTGAAATAATTAAATAACTTATTAAATTAATTAAATTAATTTATTTAAATAACTTATTATTTATATATTAATTATGTTTCATATTTTGTGTAATTAAATATTACGTTTATTTATTTAATAAATAATTTAAGATGATGTAATTTCATATAATATAATATTATTTATTTTATTAATTTGATGAACTGTTATTTAGTCTTATATATATTATTAAAAAATTATTTATTTTAATAAATAACTAAGTTTTATTTATACATAAATTGTAAGTAATAAATAGTTTAATAATTGTATTTTAATTAATAAATAGTAATTAGTTTATAATTAATGTATAACTATGATTTCATGAATGATTAATATTTATTAATATAACCAAATAATACATCATTTACTAATATTAAATTTATAAAAATATAAATTTTAAAATAAATAACCAATTAAATTAATTATACTCATATATCAACCATTACAAATATATATATATATACATAAACACATTATTCAACCATAAAAATACATACATATAATACATAAAAAAATCACTTTCACCCTACAAATCCAATAAAAAAGCAATTGTTTGACATTTATAGTAAAATTTGTCTCTCCTCAAAATATAAAAAAACAAACAACTCATTCTCAAATTGTTTTTCATATTTTCCCAAAACAAAAAGAAACACATGTCACATTCTCCAAATTTTCTCCCAAAAATCTATTCCCTAAATTTTTTTCTAGAAAATAACCAAAACATAGAAGAACAAGCTCATAGTTATCGGACCCTAACTAACTCGTTGTTCGTATAGGAAGTACATTAACAAAAGAAGCTTGAAGATTGAGTTCATGTTTTGGCCGTTCCATGATGCATTTATCAAAATGATGCAATGGATATATAAACCAAATATAGAGAAGTTATTGCAGAAATCATATAAATATGGTAACCATAGTAGAACACTAAAGAAAAAAAAAAAAGAATCCATCAAGAATATTTTGAGAAGAATTTGATTAAAACCAACACTTACAAACTCATGAGAACATTTGTAGATGACTAGGAAATTCTCAAGTTCTCTTCTCTCTCTCTCTCTCTCTCTCTCTCTCTTAATTTTTCAACTGAAAACTCTCTTTAAAATATATATATATAGATATAGATATAGATATATTTTCTCACTTTTCTTTTTGAAATTATTAATTGAAAGAGGTTTAAAATAATTGTCCGTATTTTATTGAATATATTGCGAGAATTTAAATTTTGAAGTGATTTAGAAAATCAATTGATTATTGAAGTGATTTGGAGAACAAAAGGTGATTTGAAGAAAATTGCTATGTAAATTTTAAAGTGATCTATAGATGATCAATGATTTGGAGAATTAAAAAAGAAGACTATATTTAAAAGGGAGATAATTAAGTGATTGTATTAAATAATATTATTTTAAACTATTGAAAAAATAAAATTGAAAATATTTTGATGATTTGTAGTGCGAACAATTTCAACAGAATATTAGATCATTTTTTCCAAAATTTAGTTATCTTTACCACCTGAAATACAAAAAATAGTTCAAATGATATATAAATCTATGTCTAATATCATATGCATTAATAAATAGAATAATTAAAAACTATTATGGTATGACAATAGAACAGGGATAATTAATAATATAAAAGAAATAGTTACAATCATTTACAATGAATGGATACAACTATATCAACTACTACCATGTTGCTAGAATCCTGAAGCCACAAGGCCAACTTTTCTATCCCAACGCTAAGTTTTTTGTCCTAGCACTATTTTTCTTCTGTTTTAATCAATTTCAAATTAGAAAAGTATATATTTCATAATTTTGAAAATATTTCAATATTTTTCAAGTAAACTTGCAACTTTTTTCAAGTATTTTAATTCTTTTCTATATCCCATTTAATCTCTATTTATTTATTTTGATAATTCATTTAAACCTATTTAAGTTGACAAAATTTTAAACAACCAATTATACACTCATCTTATTTTTATTTTCATGTTTTACTTATGTACTAGCATGTGCCCAGTGTGTTGCATGGAAAAGAATTTTAATATTAAAATAATTTTTTTAATAATATTTATTTTATTTCATGTGATTAAAAATAAAAAATAAGTTGTGGAATATGAAGAATTGCTAACTCTAAGTTTATAACTTATACAAAAAAAAATTTGAATGATAAAATTAAAAAAAAATGAAAGAATTAAGAAAATAAAAGTAGGACATAATATTTAACTAAATACGCTTTTTAAATTAGATATATATTTGTATACATACATATTTTGATATGATAAGTAGGCAAATAATTTTTTTAAAATAAAAAAAAATTATATGATTTTTTCATGATGTGGAAATTACAGTTACATTTTTCATGACATTTAAGATTTTTAAATGTTAAGTGTTTTTTGTTAGAATAAATATGTAAACCACTTTATACTTTCTTTATGAAAATAATTTACATTAGGTTATTATTTGATAACTAATTCAATACGTAACTTGTAACATGCAACTTCTAAAAACTAAAATATCTCTTAATGTTCCTTATAACTCCAATAAGTAAAATTTATTTATATTTATTTTTATACGTAGTTATTTTATTATTTTTAGAATTATTAAATGGCATATATTATGTACATGAATAAAATAATAAGTAAATTTTTAATATTCAATTCAAGATAAAATATCACTATCTCATATATAAGTTTCTGTTATAAATATATAAATATGTACAAATAATTAAATGGATACTTGCTTTCAGTTAATTTTTTTGATCTGACATCATTAATCCATGTAAAAAAAATTTATTGAACTATTATAGGCAAAAATATTAAAATAAAGTAGGCGATGTAATTAATTTTAAAATTATTTAATTAAATATATTTAAAAATATAAAAATTAATATTATGTTATATTTAAGTAGTCATTTATCAAACTTTTGAAAATTTTAAATTATGTCAACTATATATATGTCCCATGTAAAAGAACTTATCTTAAATAATTGAAAATGAATTCCCTATTATATTACTAAAAAACTAAAATGATTTAATTTAATAATATAAAAATAAAGTTTAGAGTTTATGATTATTGCAGGAAGTAATTTTTTATATTTAAAATATTCTTTAAATTAAATTATTTATTATATTCTATATATTTAGTTTTATCTAAAAATATTTTATATATCTAAAAAACCCAAGAAATGTGAGGTGCGAAAGCATGGAAATCAAGTTTTGTTATTTTGACAATTGCAATGTTAATCAGCCTAGACGCTTTTGTAAGGGCTACCAATGGTGCTAGACCGTCAACGGGGCCTTCGCAATGTCCCTGTCAGTGCAAGTCGCTGGAAAACCAAGCTGCTGTGCCGGCTTAATTTGAAATATAATATAAATTTAGTAAATTAATTGATTTGAAATGTACTTTTATAAATAATATTATAAATACATATCTATACTATTGAAGTAACAGTGTAATTCAAATGATTATAAGAAATCAAGTAGATGATTCACCTGAACTCGAAAACAATAATTTATTGCGAAAAGCCTACAAAATTGAATATATCATAAATTAGTAGAACATATATATATATATATATATATATTTAATAATAATACAATTCCAACTGATTATAAGAGATTATTTTATATGATAACAAAATTAAGAAATTAATCACAAAAAATACTATCTTATAAATTTAGTAGATGGCAACTCACTTGAACTTGAGTACTAATCTATTCCAAAAAGCCTATAAAATTAAATATATCAAATATTAGTGGAACATGTATATATAGAATAATAATAAAATTTCCATTGATTATAAAAAAATTAAGTAGATGACTCATTTAAACTCGAGAACAATAATCTATTCCAAAAAGGCTACAAAATTAAATATGTCAAAAGTTAGTCGAATATATATAATACTGAATAATAATACAATTCTAATTGATTATAAAAATTTATTTTATAAGATTAAAAAATAAGAAATTAATCACAAAAAAATTAAGATAAATTAAAATTTAGTTCCAATGCAACAAACACAAAATAACAATTCCATAATATAAATCTGCATACTTGATCTTTTTTTCGGCAATTCGGAGTCGGGGGTAGAGTCATGCTGTAATTAAATTCCATTTAACAAATTCTCTTCCCTTACACATAATAAAAGATATTCTTTTCTTTTTTATTTTTTTTCCCCTTTTGATTATTAGAATGTTAGTGCAATAAATATTTGGTCCTGCCTGTTTTCCTTCAGGTCTCCCTCCATCCCTCTGGCCTTCCCCCATGTAAGATCATCAGTCATTTCCATATATGTACATTGACAAATATAAAAACACATTCTTTATAATGAAATTACATACAACACATACACGAATTCCTATAATGAAATTACATATTAAATAGCAAGAAGTTGTTTTTCGGTACTTGAAAAAATTATTTGTGAAATGCTTGGAAGACTTGATGAGAGATACTCTCAATTTGAATGTACTTTTATTAATCAAATTATATTTGGACTCTACCACTTTATACATGTGTGTGCATAGAAGAATTTTAACCTATGTAAACATCTTTGACATTATCATATCAATCATATGAAAGAGATAATATCAAATTCGATTCAGTAACTAAAAGCTCAAAAAAGAAATCCCTTATCTAATGAAGATTTTTTTTTTTTTTTTTCCAAATAGAATACAACCATATCAGTTAGAGATAAATAAGAATAACTATCTTTAAAATCAAAATAAACAATATCAAATTTAATAACCAACAATTAATAATTTTTTGAATTTAATTAAAAAACTCAAAATTCTAAAAATTTACCACTTGGCCAAAATTGCATAATTGTGGATCCTACACCATTGTGCTATATATAATAGTACTAGCATTATTCACGTGCTATGCATGAATTCTTTAAAATTATTATATATTAATATAATTATTGAATTATAACTATCATTAAAAATAACAACATAAAAATAAAATTATCACAAAAAATGGTCAAATAATTAGTAAAAAGTAAATTTAAGATTATTCAATGAGAAGTTAAAAAAAATTCTAAACTTCCAAAAATAAAAGTCTATGAATATGATTACATATTTAACTAAAAAGAAAAAAATAATATGCAATCAAAAACTAATAGATAGTTGCATTAAAAAATAAAAGTATATGAGAAGGATATAAAATACAAGATTACTGGCTTAAAAGTTGTTGGAGAAAATTTAAAATTATAATAGTTTAAGATTATGTTAGACTTAAAAGAAAATGAGTATATATTAAGTTAAAACTTAAAATATAAACGATTAGATAATATATTGGCTGCCAAGAATTTATTTATTTTTTATTTAATTTTAATTTTTGAATAAAAATCAATTAAGCCAAGACAAAATTATGATAGTAAAGAAAAAAATTCAATAAATAAATATATAAAATAATTATAAAGTTAAAATCAATATTAGTATATAAGTTAAACCTTTTATTGACTTATAGTTTAGTTATCCAATAATTAAGTGAAGAAAAAAATTAAGAATATATATATTGATAAAATAGTATTTAAATTTTTTAAAAATAGTACGAATTATACATACTTATAAATACACAATTACATATATATGAATAAAAAATAAAAATTAAATGACATACTTTTAAAATATAAATATTCAAAAAGTGAAACAAACTTTACAAATACCAAAACCAAAAAATAGATCTTATCCCATAAAATTATGAACTTAGATAAACCAAAATAAGAGAATTTAAAAATAAATTACCAAACATAACAAATAAATTAATAACTTAATTCAAAGAATGAATTAAAGGATACTAAATGTATAACAATTTAAATAAAATAAAAATTAACTGAAAAATTTATCAATAATTGAATATAAAAATATAATTAATAAAAATAAAATAAATTAAAAAATATTAAGAGAAATTAATATATATCTCATCTCGTAAAATTATAAAATTAAAAAGAACAAAAAATGATTAAAAAATTGAAAAATTGAAAAATGAATCGATAACTTAAACTAAGTAATAAACAAAAAAGATAATAAAATTTTACAAAGTTAATAACAATAAAAGCTAAATGATAGACTTTATAATATGGTTGAAAAGAAAATTATAGCATTAAAATCCAAAAAATCTCTTCCATCATGTATGTAACATCCCTAAAAAAAAAAAGAAATCAAAAAAGTGAAAAATAAAATCAAACAATCAATAAACAATTTGAAGAATAAAATAAAGAGGCACACAAAGAGATAAAGGGAAAAAAAATGCTGGAAAATAAAGATGCACACAAAGAATAGAGTGGAAAAAAATGCTAGAAACTAAGAGTATTAATAAAATGACTTTCAAAACACTCTATAGATAGTGATATAGATATAAATTAGTTATTGTAGATAAGAGAAAATTATAAAAAACTTATCAAACTATAGAATTCAAATGATCCAGGTATTTCCACATATTGAAAGTAGAGATGAAAGAGATTTTGTAGATAAAATGAAATAATTTTTTTGGTATTTGAGATAAACAAAGAATAATTTGTTCTAATCAATAAATGATTTAAAAAATCTATATATCTTTAAAAGGAATAATTACTTTCAATTTAATTATCAAAAATTAATTTTTAAATTTAATTAAAAAGCTCAAAATGCTAAGAATTCAAAATTTGATCAAAATTGCATAATTATGGGTCCCACATCATTCTGTTATAAAATAATTATAGAATAATAAAATTTATATATATAATAAATAAAATATTTATCTTTTAATCTTGTGATAAATTAAATTTATAAGATAGAATTTTGTGATTAGAGTACTTAACATGATGCTTATAAAATATTTTTGAAATTATAAACTTATTTAGTGAGTTAAAAATATGATTATACATATTTTTTGAATTATCTTATGAGATAGGAATCTATATTACAATTTTGGATAAACATAACATGATATTTTAGTTATAATAGATAAACTGGTCGTATTAAAATGAAATATAAAAGTAAATAAACAACTAATGAAAAATTTTCAACTGAATTAAAGATTTCAAAATTCTAAGAATTTGACATTTGGCCAAATTTGGTCAATTAGAATCAAAATTGCATAATTATAGATCCCACACCGTTGTGTTATATATAATAGTATAGATAGATGTAGACTCTTCCCACTCTTTCTAATTAATTGTTATATCCCTTTTTGTATTTATGCAATCCATATATGTTAATATGTAGCTAGCTCCACACCGGATTGGTTCAATATTAATTAGACTGACATTTAAGGATGATAACATATTAACTAGGGTTGTCAATGAGTCGGATTTGAATCGGATCATGCTGGATTCAAGTTCGAATCCAAAAAGTAATATGACATATTCAAATCCGATCTAAGATCCATCGGATCTGTAGTTGATATAATCATATTCGAATTCAAATAAAAGTTAGATATCAGTCTGATATCCAAAAAATTTGAATTTGAATATTTCAAAAATCATCATATATTTATTATTTTTCTAAAAAATTAGTAGAATTCAAATCCAAAACAATCATCTTTAAAAAAAATACACAACATATTAATAAATAAATTTTCAAGTCTATTGATTACTTAAAAACAACAATAGAATTTAACTTAATCATATTCATTCACCAAATCATTACATTTTAGGTTCCGTTGATGATAATAGTACTTATTTGGCATTATAAATATATAGTTATACTTGATTATTCAATCAACTAACTATAAACTTAAAGTTTTATAAAAAAGAAACTCATTTTGATCAAATCGAAATTTGCATTGCATTCTTGTCATATTATTGCATTAAGCTCCTATTCATTATTCTTCCTGCATCATTTTTTGTTATAAAAATAGAGAAACAAGTGATGTAATTGTGATATAAATAAGCTCAAAATTTAACTATTTATATGAAAAGCACCTGATTTGATATATTGCATATGGGTTCATTGCTTCCTTCATCCAAATATCCACATTGGCATTATTATAGGACCATGTGTGTACATATGTATAATACTAAATATATTCGGATTCGAATTATTAATGGATCGGATCAAGCCATATCCATATTCGTTTCATTTATTTCGGATTACAAACTTTTTAAATCGGATCATATCCGTCGAATCTTTTATCGGTTAAATATCCTACATAATCGAATCAATTTCAAATCAAATTCGGATTAAAATCCGCTATGTGGACAACCCTAGTATTAAATGTCAATCAAACAATCAAAATTGTGCAATGTCTTGAAATGTAATTGGGCCCATTCTCATCCATATCCTACTCTAAATTTATTTATTTTCACTTTCTTCGATGCACTCTAAAATAGAAATTTAAAATAGTATAAAGATAATTTACAATATTAAAAAGTACCCCTTAAAATTTTTTTCCATCCAAAATAAGATAAAACGGTAATTAAAATATAATCACCGTCGTAAATTTTCATACTGCAAATAGATCGATTGTGTTTGAAAAGACAATTTTGTTATCAATCAAGATCACCCTCACTCAAAGTCTCAAACAAGCCAGTTGTAAAAATTTAGATTAAATTTCAATGTCTTTCAATTACTTCAGAAGAACAATTACATTCATCACGACAACATCATTGGAACCTCCAACATTAGTATCCAATTCTAGCCTCGAATTGGAGGTGGGTTCGAGGCCGCTCATATCAAATTGGAGTCGATCCTCCTGCCTGAAACAACAGCAACAACAACAGCAGCAGCAACAACAACAACAACAACAACAGTAACAACACAAATAAATAAATAAATAAAATAAAATAAAACCACACCAAACTACAAGCATCTCCTTCCTTAATGTTGTTTGACGAGCAAAATTCCGATCAACCTTTAGTCATCGCCAAGCCGCCATTCACCACTGTACTGGTACCATCCTCGTAAAATTTGAGCTTCACAGGTCATTCCCTCTCTCCGGCGGCCATCGGAATCCTCAAAATTCCACTTTTTTTCTTATCGAGTTTATTCGGCTCTGAAATCTCCAAAGGAATATACTCATTCAAAATCATTTCCATAAAACTAAATTGGAAGATGTGCAAAAGATGTGCTCATAATTAATGAGTTCATATGAGAAATTCACTCACAATCAATGAGCTCAATTGAAAGAAATCTACTCATAATCAATGAGCACATGAGATAGAAATTTTGCTTATAATCAATATGCTCGAATAGAAAATCTGCTCATCATTGATGAGCTTACACATAAAATATATAGTCATCTTCAGTGAGTTCAAATGAAAAATCAACTCATAATCAATGAGCTCATGTAGGAAATTTGTTCATAATCAATAACTTCAAGTAGAAAATCTGTTTGTAATCAATAATTTTGATTAAAAAATTAAATATATCCTCTAAATCAATAAATTAATAAGAAATCCACTCATAATCAATGAAATCATGTGAAATTTTTTTCTTATAATTGAAGAAATATTCAAGTGATCAGGAGCAACCTTTTTTTCCACAAGTGTGACCATTCCCTCATAATTTCACTATTTACCATAAATTCTTTTTTCTATTCTGACTGTTCAAGATCACATTCAGCAAACTGGATTCTTGAAATATAAATACAAAATCTTGGAGACTTATCCACTGACCCCCAACAGAATCAGAGCAAAATAATGCAGCAAGAAAAGAGCAAGTGAGCAGACTCACAGCAGTGGAATTATTTGCTCTGGTCCACGTGAATGAACCCCAGTCACCGACCCATTTTTGGATTTTGTATCTGAATTTTCTTGATTTAATTTCAATTTATAATTTATTACCACACAGCTGTGAGACAGTGAAGTGCCTGGCGGTGGAGGAGGACAAGGAGTCCGCCGCGGACGGCGGCGACAAGAAGTGGGTGGTTTATAGTGGGACTCTTGATAAATCGTGAAGGTTGGAGCGTGTCCGAAATGGCGCCGGCTTTGATGCAACATAGAGATGGAGATCCCACCTGGGATTCAATACCATCTGCAAAGTATTGATCTAATTAAGGCCTAATTAAGCAGTAAATTAAGCTCAAAAGTTTCAATTTTTATGATCCTGGTAAGTGTTTGATCCATGGTTTATTTCTTTTTCTTTTTCATTTGATGGAGCAAGAGCAAGAAGAGTACCTTTGCAAATTATGAGGTAATTATGTAAGATAATGATGTAATGGAAGTTCATTAATAACTGCTAAAATTTTATTTATATATGACGCTCACCAAAAGTGTGATAGATTCAAACTCCTAAACTCATACCTCATACTATATATGTAAAATTTATATCAGTAGATCGAAAAAATAATAAATCAAATTAGAGCAACAACATGTGAAATCTAATTCTATATTCAATACCGACAACAATAAAATTTATAATAAAGAGAACATCGTCGTTTGACTTCAAAAATCATGAGGATTCAATTCCTTATATCATATATGTTAGTCTGCAGGAAATATGCAGAAGGGTAATTGTGGTATGAAATCATGAGTTTCTAGGGTTACATATTCACAATTCTTACTTAATATCATATACTCATTTTTTAACTGTTCTACTAATTTGATTTAATCCTTACCCTTGAACCGTCATGAATTAAAATATTATGATTTTTTATAAGAATCATATTCTTTCAAAATTAAATTATGAAAATCAAAAAGTAAATCATTACCTTTTTAATATTCAATGACAAAATTGACCCTGTTAATTTTAAGAAATTAAAAGCCCTCTTTTCATAATTATGCAAACCTAGTGACCAAAATTTCTTGGCAATTTAAAAAGTCTTTCATCAATCTTTTGTTAATAATATTTTTCTCTTTTATACAATCTTTTATCAATCTTTCGTTAATAATCAATTTTTCTAAAGAGCGATGGCATTAATTTTAAAAAATTATATGTAAATATATTTTCCTTGTATATTTCATAAGCTCAATCAGCAGAGCACCTGGCGTCCATGGCCCAATCCCTAGTAAACCTATGTGGGTTGGGATGATAATAAAATCAGGTTTATTACAGATTAAGGGTTAATTATGAGGTATCCTGGTAAAGCAATCATGGAAAAATCAATTTGATTTAATATTCTCCCTTGAACCATCATGAAATAAAAAATCATAGTTCTTTATAAGAATCATCTTCTTTCAAAATTAAATTGTTACCTTTTTAATATTCAATGATCAAATATATGTTAAATACTAGCATGTATCCCGTGCTATATACGGATGAAATTAATTATTTTTGAAAATATAATATATTAGTATTGTTTTTATTTTATCTTATAGTAAGTTTAATACGTGTTTTTTTTTAAATTAGATAAATAATATCAAAATTAAAGAGTTTTCCCCACCAAATCATATGTATTAATATCATTAAAAAGCAATGAAAACTTAAGCTTGTCACATTATTATCAATTTAAAAATGTATGGTGTAAAAATGCAAAGACTCTTTTTTTTTTTTTCCATAACCCAAGACAACTTAGTCAATTTAAAAGAAATTGAACAAAATAATAAAAAGTATAATGCATGCAAAGATATGAAAGAATGATAAACAATATTAATAATATAAAAATTTACTGCACAATTAAAAAAAAAATCTCAAACAAAAGGTGAATACATTTGGGACTATTTTGAGTTTGGACACCAAATCTTATACATATAAGTGCAAGGATAATGCTATTAAGCCAAATGAGTAGTTGCAACTTTTTATGCAATTAACTCGAAAGTTTTGATATCACATTTTAAAAGGTTAAGCCATGCGGAACACTACATTAACGGAAGAAAACGCTCCTCAAAAGTATTAAAAACCATATTTTGAAATACTAAATCTAGCAAAATTTGACTCACATTTTGAGGGAATACTGATAAAACAAAAGTAACATTGTATTAACTTTTTCAAGTATTACAAATACTCAATCAATAAATACAAAAATCACATTACATAAGTTATGAGTTTTCTTTTAAAGTAGAAATTAAGACATGATTCATCTTTATCTTGAATTCATTCGTCACTTGTGAGATTTTACATCAGAAATTGATCACCTTTCAATATGCTTTGAGACCTTCTCAACTTGAAATTGCATCATGATAAAAAAAATTCTCTGTATTCCAAATAATTATTAAAAGTGGACTAATAATAAATAACGATTTTTTTCACATGTTATTTACCTCCATTTCCCAACTTGACTGTATCGTCGTCGTATCAATATAATGATTTCTATTACTGTTCCATCAAAAATCATCCATGTCCAAACCTCCTGATCATTTATATAAAGAAGGTAAAATAAATTAATGATTAATATTTCTCATGATCCTTAAAATATTAATGTTGCAGCAGTACTCTAGGGGGGGGGGGGGGAAGGGCAAGAAATACATTTATATGATTTGATTTATCTTATACTTGAAATGAACATGAAGAAAATACCACTTGAATCCTTACAAATAAGTCAAAAAAGAATCATTCTTTGATACAAATTTTCTTGCTCACCCACTTCTTGTGCCCAGCTCATTTGTCACTCTTACCATATCAACATAGAGAACATCAGGTTTTTAACAATCAAGAAAAGATAATTATGTTTAATTATATATATGAAATTGAAATTTCAATAGATACCAAATTCTAGCAGAAAATGAATTTAATGTGGAAAAATTTATTGATTTCTCCTTCTTTTAGATTTGAAAGACCGAGGCAAAGCTTTTTGAAATTTGAATTTTTTCTATTTCTTCCAGTTATATTTGCATGGAATCATATGGCCCATTTATATAGGTATATAAAGTAGAAGAGTTTGAACCTACTGGAACATTTTTATATTATTTTATTATATATGTAATATTAAAGGATAATATTAAATCTTTATTTGATACAGATTTGATGTCGTCTGAAGAAATTTGCTTTATTGTTATATCTTATTAGACTGCATTTTATTGGTTGAAAAATCTTAACTTTATATTTAGCTATATTAGATTTATTGACCAAATAAATATTTAGAACGTTATTTAAATTAATTATTATATTTAAAATTGAATTTGATACTTCAATATATAAATAAAACCATTAAAGTGATTATTGGTACTTTATTTTACACATAACCTCTTGTAATTAGTCATAAAATTAATATTTTTTTCAAACATTTTTCATCATAAACAATCAGGTACAAATAAATTTAGTTATTAAAGTTAAGAGAAAACTTAAAAAATATTTTAAAAAAATTGTAAATTAAGAAATATTCAATATATTCTAAGCACAAGATGAAACAAATTTTATAGATGATCATTTTTTTAATATTAAAGATCAATTAAATAATTATTTATTCAACCAAGAAAACAATTTTGAAACTTTAGAAATATTTATATGGAATAGATAAGTGTTCAAATAATATGAATAGAGCAACCAACTACCAATAATTTTTTTGATTTAATTAAAAATTTTAAAATTTTAAAAATTTAGTGCGAATTAACTAAAAAAGTAATGACTTTATCTTAGAGACTATTGTTTATTTTTTTTTCAATGGAGATGTAGTGACTTTATCTTAAACTATTAAAGAAAAATAAATTTATCAATTTTTTATAATCTAGTATTAATATATAATTGTTAATAAATAAAATAAATTATATTTTTAAATTTGAATTAAGTTCTTACTTAATAGTATAGAGAGATATATTTTAAATTTCAAATGAAAGAAAATTAGAGATAAGATATAATCATATCGTTTAGATATAATAATCAACAATTAATGAAATTTTTTAAATTTAATTAAAAAACTCAAAATTCTAAAAATTTGCCACTTGGCCAAAATTGCAATCAAAATTGAGTAAATTGTGGGTCCCATACTGTTGTACTATATATAATAGTATAGATATCTAATTTATAATGAAACAATTACCCTCTTTCCCTAATACTGAAATACTAGTAGACGAATGCAATCAAAAGGAAAACCTAGGAAAGGAAAATTTCTTGGTAATTTTATATAGTCTTTTCTCATGGATATGTGGGTACGTGATAATAAATTAGAATCATAGGTACATGACCCTAAAAATCCCGCACCAAGTATATTGCATATGTTAAGTGGTCAATTGATCTAATATCATCGTCCTCATATTTTTGTGTGTGAAGTTTGATCTCGAGTTTTGATAGACTCTAACACTATGTTTGGTTCAAGAATTTTGATGGGGAAAAGAAAAGAAAATGTTAAGGAAAATATTTTTGATTATTTGGTTAGTAAGGAGAAAGCTAAAGAAAGGAAAACTTGGGGAAAAATATAATTGATTTTTTGAGGAAAATGGGTTTTCCTCACAAAATGATGAGGAAAATGAGGGAAAAGTCCATTTGAAACATCTCCTCTTTTCCAACACATTCATCTTTCATTTTGTTCTTCATTACTTTCTTTTGCAATCAAACAAGTTTGAGATTTTATATTTCTTTACTTTTATTTTCCTTTTCCCTTATATTTTACTTTCCTTATCTAATTCCTTAAACCAAACATAGTGTTAATGTGTGTACACATGTATAAATAAATAAATATATTGTGTATAGAAAATATAAAAAAGATATTCTCAAATACAATTTAACAGAAAACCATTAAATTATGAAGTATTTTCCACTCCAACACTGTTTTTTTTTTTTTTTTTTGACATTAAAAATTTAGTGACATATGATCTATGATTTTTATTTCCTCAATACAAATAACTCACATAGGTGAAACATTAAACATTTCGAATTATAATATAATTTATTTTAAACGTATTATTGTAAAATCAATAATATGAATATCTTGCTCTGCCATTGTACGAATTCGGACAATTCAGAATCTGACTATAATTTCGAGTCATACATATTCCTTAACATATGTCATGAGTAGGTAGCATAGATTACTAGGAACAAAGAGCTCAAATCCAATATGATATTTTAACGAGACAGAGATGTGGGCAAGAAGTCAAAGCTTTGAAGACCACAGCGTCTCATTGGATGTTTTAATCAACGAATATATGTTAAATACATTTCATTTATAATAAAATATTTTTAAAAAAATTAAAATATACTTTTAATATTTATTTATGATGTAAATTCAATTACGAGCATGGCCAAAGAGCCCCTAGAAAATTTGTCTACATCTATACTATTAATAAAATACATATTTTATTTTTGGTGTGTTTTTTAATCACACTTACATGTCTGTATTTGATGTTTGGAGTTTGAATCTTATTGAATTCTAAAGGTGTGTGTGCCTTTCCAAATATAAAAACACCAATTTAATTATATGATAATCGCTATTTACTACAAATCCGCTCTATACCCAACAAGTACTATTTTTTAGCATAACCTTTATTTTTACTTGTGTAAAAGTTTTAGATAAACATATTGAAATTGTCAAAGAAAAGTTAATATTATATAAAAAGATAAATAGATAATTTTATTTATTTTATATTATAAATTTTTTAGCATTTATATTAAATGTACCAAATTTGCTAGTGTGTGATAAGGGAAATTCCTCCTAGCATTTTAACTAGCTAAAATGAAGAATGAAATTTAATTATAAATTCTTCTTTGTTGTCTAAAGCATAACCAACAATTTTGGATGAATAAGAAAAAAAAAAAACTAACTAAATAGAAACATGTATACTAATTAAGTTGAAATAAAATATTATAATTCTAATTACCAAATACAATATAATAAAGGCACTGACTTAAAAAATGATACAAGTAGTACTACATTATTTCAGTAATTGTAGTACTACATTACTTCAATATCTGAGTCCTATCCTAAAATTTGAACCTAAAAACAAGATTGGGAGATATAATAAATTCGATTTGAAAGCTTACAACTAGGGGTGGGAATAGGCTAGGCTTTGCTTTAAATAGGTCAGGTCTATTGCATAAATTGTAAGTCTAAACCTAGTCTATTACCTGATGTATGCTTTTTTTTAAGGCATGACCTAGCCTTTTTAAAATTTTCCAAAGCCTAAAACTAGCTTGAAAAAGCCTATTTTAGTTAAGATTTTAATTAGATTTAAATTTTATATAAGTTCAAGCTTTTAATAGGCTTAGTCCTTAATAGGCCTAAGAATTCTATAATTTATATTAAGCGAAAATAATTAACTATTATAATACATTTATCTAAATAAAAAGAAAAGCATAACCAAACATTATTATAGGTTAAACAAAAAATTTGAAATAAAATGGTTATGTATTAACTAAGAATACAATATATAACTATATAAAATTAATAAAATTAATTAAGATAAAATATAAAAGCAATTATATAAGTATTATAAATATTTAAATATATATATAGATATATATTATAATATAATTAAATTTTATAGACTGGGCTGATAGGCTTTATAGGCTTTTTAAAAAGCTTATATTTAGCCTTTTTAATTAAATAGGCTTTTCTAAAAGTCTAAATCTGATATATTTATTAAATAGGTTAGGTTGTAGGCCCCTGACGGGTGACCTAGCTTATTTTCATCCCTACTTTAACCCATTTGGTTATACTTTTATTTTCATTTTAATTTTTTTTAAATTTAAAAAGGTAATTAGAGAAAATTATTTAAAAGTGAATTTGAATTTAGATAGGTTGTTGGAAAAGTAATTATTATATAGAATTTAGTAGGTTGTGGTTAATGATGAAAATCTAGAGAGAAGATATATAGATTATCATCATAAAATATATAGGTTAATGGGATAATATATAAATTATTTGGCAATGTATTTTAAAATTAAAATGAATTGAGATTTCGATGAAAATGATGAGAGGTTATTAATAATTTGATTTTTAATAGTAAAAATAGATGAAAGTTAATTTGAAAATATAAACAAATAGGTTGTTAACATCGAACAATTCCCTTTCAATTGAGGAAATCCCAAAAATCTCCCTATGCATGTTTTTCAAACATGGACACACATTAAAAAGTGATTCTTGTAATAATTAAAAAATAATAATAATTAAAAGAAATTATACTTTTTTAAAAAAACTAAAAAGGAAGAAATGTTTTTGAAGGGAAAGGGAATATTAGATTATTAGCTTAGTTTTGTTGAGCATAAAGTCAAAATGGGTTAGATGGTTTTTATACAATTCGGCCCAATATACATGGTGGTCGTTAGAAGCCCAACCATCGTTCAGTTATAGGGTAACGTTGAATTCCTCTCAACTCTGCAAAAGACCCCATTATCAATTAACAATCAAGACTCTTTTTTGGATCTCTCTCTCTCTCTATTTGCCGGAATTGCAGAGGGAACATGACGATATTTCACTTCTTCAACTGCGCAATTCTGACGTTTGGCCCTCACGCCATTTATTATTCTGCCACTCCCTTGTAAGCTTATTTTCCTTCTTCTTCTTTAATTTTTTGACGTTCTTGATCGGATCCCTTTGAATTAACCGGGACCCTTTTGCTGCCACTGCTGAAATCTTTGCTATGGGATTTACTTTACGCCATTATGTTCCCTAATTATATAGGTTTATGTTTGTGTGGCTTTGGAGGGATGTAGAGTAGATACTATTTTAAGCTGGAAATATAGGGATTTAGGGTATGGTTGCGTTTAGATTGTCTATGTGGTTAAAGTAAATCTTATGAACTGAGTCAGGTCTGGAATAATATGAATGATTATTGATATTGGGCATTATGTAGATATATAGAAATTCCAAGCCAATTGAATGCGATTGTTTGGATGGTGGGCTTCCAGCTTCCTATAATCTTTGATCAAGCTATAAAGGAACTATTTTTACTTTGTTCTTTCAGTTTAATTAAATTGGTTTCTTTGAGTTCTGGCAATTGTTAATCTTTATTCAGGCTAAAAGTCTCGCTTGCGCAAATTTGATGTCGGTTCAATCCACGTCTTTTTATACATTTGCAAAAATTGTGGGTTTATGAAATTTTAAATCTGTTGACAATTTTTTTTCAATGTTTTTGCATGCTTGTTGTTTACTTTATTGTTACATTATGTCACGAAAAAGTGATAGGTCTATTGTATTGACTAGTTTTATTCAACAGATCGGAGTATAATACAATTGGTACTTCAATTAAAGCAGCTGTTGTTTATCTTGTGACGGCAATAGTAAAGGTTTGTTGTTGTAATCACTAATCAGGATGATTGAATGGCTCCAGTATATGTTTCTTCTTCATTGCATTGAATTCTTATCCAATGCATTTCTTTTGCAGCTTGTCTGTCTTGCAACATTTCTTAAGGTATCCGAAAGTGACAGTTTTGATCCGTATCAGGTATTCCTTTGTAGATGTTTATTTGGAGTCTCTATTTTATCATATTATGTAGCGATTCCCTTGTACATGGATGCTGACATTGGTAATCATGTTCCTTAAAAGCATAGTAAAAGATTGTGATTCTAGTTTTCTACCTAATTAATTCAACTTCCTAATTGTAAGAGTGAAGGTCTCCCTATGGTGTTTATTTAATTGTGGATACCTGGTACTTGGCGTGCAGAGGGAGGCATTCAGTTGTTTGCTAAATGTTAATGTTCGGATCTCATGAAGTTCTGAAAAGAATCATATGAAAACCATTTAACATGCTGCCTAGTCCTTTTATATGACTAAATCATTTGAATGGGATATGCATCATGGCATTCTGTTGATTTGTCTCTTGAATTTTAATTAGGAAATTGATGAGATGGATTTTTTTTGGAAGGTGTTGATATAGTCTTTTTTATGTATGCTAATTTGGCTTCTTTTTTTCCCCCTCTACTCTCATTTTTTTTTTTCCTTTTTCTGTTCTTTATCTGTTATATTTAGTTTCTTCTCTCAGTCTCCTATACTTCTCCATAGGAAAATTGAACAGATCATAATCAGTGATGATTTGTTTACTTTTTGTTTTCGAGGAACACTAATTTACTTGAAATTCTGAAGTGCTTCTTTTTCCATTCTCTCTCAGGAATTATTGAAAGCTTTGATTGGGTTCATAGATGTTGCCGGTCTTTATTTTGCCTTGACACAGTTAACTCACAGGAATATTTCTCAAAATCATAAATTCCAAGCTGTTGGACTTGGTGAGTACGATTTTGGTACCTTTTGCCAATAATCTTTATTTTTTAATTGCACTTCCTGCTTGTTTCGTTCTTTTGTTTTCTTGGTTGCCATATGATGTGCGGTCTTCTGTTGATTTAAGTAACATTGCTTCTTCCTACTTTTATTGACTATTCTCCCTTCGGCATTTGAGGTTCCATTTTCATTGTTTTCAGGTTGGGCCTTTGCTGATTCTGTCCTTCATAGGCTGGCACCTCTCTGGATGGGTGCTAGAGGTTTAGAATTCACTTGGGACTACATTTTGCGGGGTCTTGAAGCAAATGCTAATTTGGTACGAGAAATTTTATCTCATCTTGATTATCTTCTTGCTTTATTTATATGACCGGACATGCCAGATTAGACTTTTTGATCCGAACGTATGGTTTCTTTCTGGAAAGCCCTTCTGCACAATTTTTAACGATTTCATCATTTTCATGCCCTTGCAATATGTCTGGCTTATTGTATTTCAGGTGTTAAGTATATCACTTGCTGCACTAGGCTCTTTAATGTGGCTCAGGAAATCTAAGCCCAAGACTTTGATTCCTATCATATACGCATGTGCAGGGATTGTAGCAACAATGCCATCAATCACAAGGTACCGTAGTCTCTACACTATAAGATATTCATATTATTCATTTTGGAAAACTCATCTTTTTATCTTCTCATCTGCGTTGGATTTTGCAGTTATCTGAAACGGGGTTTGGGATGGCACTTTCCGAAGGTGGTAGGATTTGAGCTGTTCACTTCTTTGGTAATGGCTTTCATTAGCTTGCAGCTATTTTCTGCATGCCAAAAATCATCTAATTAAGGGGTGATGATTTTCACCTGGAGAGTAGATTAATGAGATGATACTTTTAGCAGCCTCTTTCTCTATTGGAAGCTAAGTTTCATTCACCAATTTTAGGTTGTTGTTGTAGAATTTCTTCTGAGACTAAACTTTTTGGTGTTTGTTATCGAAAATGTTGTCTCTAGGACATTAGTTCTTGAAATTCTGAATGGTAAGGAAAGCTAATTAGTTGTCTTTTCTACACATGCTCATGCACATAAAGGGTTCCATAAGATTTAAACACAGGACATCACACATATAAATGTGAGAGCTATGCTGCTCGAATTAACAATTCAATTTTCTATTTGAAGCATTTATGAATAGCAAGTATAATTCATTAGTTATATAATTGATTTCAATGTGATGTCTTCTTAGTTATATTGCGAATTTTATAGATGAGTCTTTTAAAGAATTGAAAGGTTTAATATATTGCAATTTGTGATTTGATCAAAATTTTGAGTTTTTTACAGATTTGGAATTGGAAATTGTCATCCCAATCAATCCAATTGGATGTTCTAGGTATAGTGTCACTTGATAAGTATAACATAAAGTTTAGAATCAGGGATGCGATCGATACTCCAAAATCAGTAGGGGAATTGATCTACTGTCAATTTTGAAACAAATAAATACAAAATTAAAATTTTACCTTGTAAAAGGATTTTCTGAATCAGGAGAAAAAAAGGCTTTAAGTGCATTTTTAAAAATAAGTATTAATTTAAATATTTTTTAAATGAACTCAGTATTATAAAAAAAAATCAATAAATATCTCTAATAATCACGTTCACATAGGCAATTTCCTTCAACGCCAACAAAGGAAAGTACTTCTTAACATTGTATTTACTAAAATGCAAAATCAGAAAATAGAGTAAATGTTTTTAGCTTATTCCATTACTGCTAGTGAGGGTTAGTTTATTAGTGGGTTTGCTGAATATTGAGAAATGTTCACTTTGAACTTTAGAAACCCAACAAAACTTGGACCATGTAGGGTGTCTCCTTTGCCTTGGCAAAGGAAAGCCCCTGATTGTTTTAGAAACATATAAATAAGAGTTTTTAGACTTTGATAATATTTGTTGAATTTTTTAAATAGCCTCTTTTTTTAGCAGGATAAAATTGATCTCTAAAATTCATTTTCGGAGATAAAATTATAAATGGATGGTACAACTCTTTTGTATCATAAAACTAATGAGTGCTGAAATTCCAATAACAAGTTTTTTTGAAAAGGGTTAGTGCTGATTGAAATAACGAAATAATTCCAACCCAAAGTTGGAATTTAGATGAGAATTGAGGAAAAAGAAGGGTTCTCGTTTGTATAGGAAGTATGTTTACAAAAGAAATTTGAAGGTTGAATTTATGTTTCAGCAGTTCCTTGATGCATTTATCAAAATGATGTAATGGATATATAAACCAAATGTAGAGAAGCTATTATACAAATCATGCAAATATAGTAACTTTAGTAGAACACTCAAAAAAAGAATCCATAAAGAATACTTTGAAAAGAACTTGATTAAAACCAACAGTCACAAGACTCATGAGAATATTTTTGATGGCTAGGAAAGCCTTAAGTTCTCTTTTTTCCCTTTTTTATTTTATTTTTTTCCAATTTAAAAACTCTTGTTCAAGAAAAATATATTTCCTCAATTTTCTTTTCAAAATTATTAATTGAAGAGGGTTTAAAATAATTCTTTGTATTTTATTGAACATATTGCGAGACTTTAAATTTTGAAATGAATTAGAAAATCAATAGATTATTGAAGTGATTTGGAGAACAAAAGGTGATTTGAAGAAAACGTAACATTATTTAATGCAATCACTTAATTATATCTCTTTTAAATATAGTCTTCTTTCTTAATTCTCCAAATCATTGATCATCTATAGATCACTTTAACAGACTGAAAAAATAAGATTGAAAATATTTTGATGATTTGTAGTGCGAATGATTTCAACAGTGCCCAAAATATTATATCATCTTTCTCAAAATATAGTTATCTCCACCATTTGAAATATAAAAAACAGTTCAAATGACATATAAATCTATGCCTAATATTGTATGCACCAATAAATAAAATAATTAAAATCATTATGGTAGACAATAGAAAAGTAATAATTAATAATATAAAATAAATAGTTACAATCATTCACAATGGATGGATACAACTATATGAACTAATACCACATTGCTAGAATTTTGACGCGACAAGGCCAACTTTTCCGTTCCAGCGCCAAATTTTGTCTTGGCAATAATTTTCTTTTGTTTTAATCAATTTCAAATTAAAAAAGTATATATTTCATAAATATTTCAATATTTTTCAAGTATTTTAATTATTTTCTACATTGCCATTTAACTCCTATTAATTTATTTATTTTGATAATTCATTTAAACCCTATTTAAGTTGACAAAATTTTAAACAACCAATTATATACTCATTTTATTTTTATTTACATGTGTTACTTAAATATCTAGACTCTTCCCATCGTTTTCTGATTAATTCTTGAATCCCTTTTGTATTTATGCAATCTATATATATTAATTTGCAGCTTACTCCACACCGGATTATATTAATTAGACGGGCATTAATTTATGTGTGATAATATATTAATTGCCAACCAAAAAACCAAAATTATGCAATATTTTGAAATGTCAATCGGCCCATCCTCATCCAATTCCTGTTCCAAAATTTATTTTTCTTCTCTCACTTTCTTGGTTACACTCAAAAAGAGAAAGTTACTACATACAAAAAGAAAAATTTAAAATAATATAAAGATAATTTCTACTTTTAAATGTTAACCGTTAAAAAAAAAATTCATTCAAAATAATGTAAATAGATAATTGAAACATAATCACTTTCACAACCTTTTATACTCACAAGCAGATCGATTACACCCATAAAAGCATTTGAAAAATCAATGGAGATCCACTTGCTTTCAACAACAACAACAACAATAATAATAATAATCTATGCAACGACATAAGTCTCTCACATAATATAGGAGGTTAGAAGTTCGAATTAGAACAGACTCTTGACGTGCGTGCATTAAAAAATAAATAAATAAAAATAAAAAACTAGCTAGTTCTAGAACTCTAGATTAAATTTCGATGTCTTCCAATTACTTTGAAGCGACTGTTACATTGATCACCGCAACATCATCGGAACCTTTAAAAGTAGCATCCCCGATTTCAAAACTACAGACATCTCCTTTCTTAATGTTGTTCGACGAGCAAAATTCCGACCAACCTTTAGTAATCGCCACGCCGCCATTCGCCGCAGTACTGGTATCATCCTCGTAAAATTTGAGCTTCACAGGCCATTCCCTCTCTCCGGCGGCCGCCAGAATCCTCAGAATTGCACTTTTTTTCTTGTCAAGCTTGTTCGGCTCCCAAATCCCCACAGGAATACACTGTCATAACCGTCAACATTTAACTTAGTTTATTCATTCAGACAAGAAAAGTTAAGGTGAAAATTAATCCAGAGGCAATCAAAGAGCAAAAAATTACCATGGGAGAAAGACAAGAAGAGCTGTGATCACCAGAACCACATGGACCAGTTATAGTTCTTTCCGAAGAAGGGTTCTGATCAGAAAGTAGAGATGAAATATCAATCAGATCTTCAACTGGGCTGGAGTTTTCGTCCGGAAACTCTTTCTCGCAGGAAGATGGATCGAACATCAAAGCATAGAAGTGCATTTTGCCATAATGTTCGAAAACGATGATGTCCCCAACTTGAAGATCATGGGCCTTGAGAAAACTATCCCAATAACCTCCATGGAAACAAATCCTTCCTTTGGATTCTCCGACTTCCATTTTCCAGGTCCCCAGCTGAGTGGTCACCACTGCTTCTGCTGAGAATTCTCCTTTCGCCTTTGCAACGAAATCTGGCGGCAGCGACTGTGGAAAATTCGTGAATTAATATATTGTAAGTAAAATTAATTGTAGTTTTTATAGAACCAAACATCAAAAGGATTTCAGAAAAAACCAGGAGGAAATTAGAAAACATATATACCAATTTCGATTCAAAACCATGAAACAAAGGTATAAAGAACTTGATGGTGGGGTTTTTTTCACTCATTTGCAGGACTAAATCTCTTGCGGGGTGTGTATGTGTGTGTTGGCCTTGGAGGAAGAACATATGTATATATAGACTTACACAATTCGTGTGTGGGAGTCTGTTCAGTATGGGGCCATTTCTATTAATTGAACTCCGAATCGAAGAACTTTGAATAACCATAACCGGTGAGCTCAAATAAGTGATTTTTTCATAATGAATGTTTAAATGGAAAATCTGCTTATAAGCTTACTTTGGAGCTTAGGTAACAAAACATGTGCTCATAATCGATGAATTCATATAAGAAATCCACTCAATATCTACTCATAATCAAATATAAGAAATTCATTCACAATCTACTCATAATCAATGAGCTCATTAAATAGAAAATATGCTTATAATCAATGCATTCGAGTAGGAAATCTGTTCATAATCTATGAGCTTACATATAAAATATGTAGTCATCTTCGATGAGTTTAAATAAAAAATCCACTCATAATCAATGAGTTCAGATAGGAAATCTATTCATTATCAATAAACTCAAGTAGAAAATCTACTTATAATCAATGAGCTCAATTAAAAAATTAAATATATTCTCCTAATTAATAAATTGAGGTAAGAAATCCACTCGTAATCAATGAGTTGGTGTAAAAAAATTTCTTATAATTGAAGAATTCAAGTGAGGAGCAACATTTTTTTCCCCAAGTGTGAACATTCTCTCATAATTTCACCATTTTACATAAATTATTTTCTATTCCGAGTGTTCAAAATCACATTTAAGCAAACTGGATTCTTGAAATATAAATACAAAATCTTGGAGACTTATCCACTGAGCCGGAACAGAATCAGAGCAAAATAATACAGCAAGAAAAGAGCGAGTAGACTCACAGTAGTGGAATCATTTGGTCTGGTCCACGTGAATAAACTGAGTCACCAACCCATTTTTGGATTTTGTATCTGGATTTTCTTGATTTAATTTCAATTTATAGTTTGTTACCAATTTACTTTACAGCTGTGAGACTTTAGATAAATATGGAAAGGCCCTTGTGAGTATTCTTTGGTTTTCATTGTACTGTGGTGAAAATGGATGCAATTCTAAGTCTTGAAGAAGTGTCATTGGGAACTCTAATTGCAGTAGTTGCTGTTGGAGTGGTCACTCTGTGGATTATCAGTAGATATGTGAATCGTCATAAGAAGACACCCTCCGGTCTCCCTCCTCCACCTGGTACTTCAACCCTTTCTGTCCTTTTGTTTTTCTTGGCCCTGTTTTTCTTACATTTGTTGATATGTGTGTGTGTGTTAATTGAAAGATCTGAGGGAAATATCCAAGACCCTTGTTCTAGTTCTTTCTGGGCTACCTGGATTTTAGCATGATCATGTTTGTAGAATTGGTTAACTGAAATTGATCGAGTGGGACTATTGGATTGAATGGGAGATGCTGTGTTTGGTATAGAAAAAAATTCTTGAAAAGTTGGTAAAAATAAAAGAAAAGAAGAGAAATAATCTTATACCTGTTCGTGAATCTTGATTATGATTCAACTGATCTACTAAACAAGACTTTATATATGTATTGACGGGATAAGAAATGGTGGATTGAATGCAGAAATACCGGGCCTGCCGGTGATTGGAAATCTGCTGCAACTGAAAGAGAAGAAACCCCACAAGACTTTCACCAAATGGGCTGAGAAATATGGTCCTGTCTACTCCATTAGAACTGGCTCCACAACAATTGTTGTCCTAAACTCTAATGATGTTGCCAAAGAGGTAATTTGCTTTCATCTTGTGTAGTTTTTCAGTTTTTCTAATGAGCCACAAAAGAAGATCTCCAAAGAAAACTAATGTTCTTCACGTTTGATTGGCAAAGGTTTGTTTCTTTATCACTATAACGATATTTTTTGTTTTCTATAGGCTATGGTGACAAGATTCTCATCCATCTCAACAAGAAAGCTATCAAATGCTATAAAGATCCTCACTTGTGATAAAAACATAGTTGCCATGACTGATTATGGTGAATTTCATAAGACGGTCAAAAGGCATATTCTAGCCAGTACTTTAGGACCTAATGCTCAGGTATGAGCATTTCATTCATTCAGAGGTTGTCTTTTTATAACAATCATCATACATATCCTATGATTAAGTCCTGTTTGGTTATTATGCCAGAAGCGGCATCGTATTCACAGGGATACCATGATAGATAACATTTCAAAACAACTGAAAGTATATCAGAAGGAGGATCCTCTTGGAGCTGTAAATTTCAGGAAAATATTCCAGCCTGAGCTTTTCAGTTTGGCACTGAAACAAGTATGCTCATTCACTTTCTTTTACATCTCCCACAAAATGGAAGACTTATGTTGTTTCCAAATTCAGGTTCTTGGAAACGATGTGGGGCCTATATATGTGAAGGAGCTTGGAACTACTTTGTCAAAGGAAGCGATCTTGGAAATCTTGGTGATCGACCCAATGAAAGGCGCGATTGAGGTGGATTGGAGGGATTTCTTCCCATATTTAAAATGGATTCCTAACAAAAGATTTGAGAACAATATCCAGCAAATGTATCTCCGTAGGCAAGCTGTGATGACGGTGCTCATTGAGGAACAGAAAAAACGGATTTCTCGTGGGGAGGTGGATTTAGCCTGTGTGAAATTCATTTTTAACAGTGTTTTCACCTGATATCAGTATAACAAACTAAACTAACTCCTTTTATCAGGAAGTGAACTGTTACCTGGACTACTTGTTGTCTGAAGCAAAAACATTGTCTGAACAACAAATGCTAATGTTGTTATGGGAAGCCATAATCGAATCATCAGACACTACTTTAGTGACAACAGAATGGGCCATGTATGAGCTTGCTAAAGATCCAGAAAGACAGGTGAAGCCACTTTCATGTAATTTACATATCCGAATATTTTCTTTCTGATTTCCTTTTTTATGTAATAGGATCGTCTCTATAAGGAAATCCAAAACATTTGTGGAAACGAAAAACTTAGGGAGGAAAAGTTAAACGAACTTCCCTACTTGTCTGCTGTTTTTCAAGAAACTTTGAGAAAGCATAGCCCTGCTCCAATAGTTCCTCTGAGATATGTTCAAGAAGATACACAGTTGGGAGGATATCATATTCCAGCAGGAACTGAGGTAAATTATTCTTCCACTAGACTTGCAGTTTAGATCCTCTATTCCAATGTATGTTTCGTCTTCCATTCTAACTGAATGTATACATGACAACTGTATTTGATTCACAATTTATAAGGAAATATTTTTGACATATATATATACATATATATATGAAAAGGAATAGGAGATGAAACGTGTATTAAAATAGAGGATCCAAATTGGGAAATTTAAAGTCTAACTGGGGCTAATAGCTAATTGATTTGGTGTAGATTGCTATAAATATCTTTGGCTGCAACATGGACAAGAAAGTATCGGAAAGTCCTGAAGAATGGAAGCCAGAGAGGTTTCTTGATGGGGGGTATGATGCTATGGATCTGCATAAGACTATGGCTTTTGGAGCTGGGAAAAGGCTGTGTGCAGGCGCTCTCCAAGCAATGCTGATAACTTGCACGATGATAGGTAGATTAGTACAAGAGTTTGAATGGAGATTGAAGGATGGAGAAGAAGAAAATGTTGATACATTGGGGCTTACTACTCACAAGCTTCATCCAATGGAAGCAATTCTAAAGCCAAGAAATTGACCAGAAGGTAGAGAATTTCAAGTGTTAAGATTTCATATGTGGTTAGTAACTTAAACCTTACGCTTGAATAGTCGAGTAGTCATTGAGCCTAATGGCATAAATTTCGCACTTAAAGTATAAGGGGTTCGAATATAGGGAAATTCTAGCATCGAAATGTATTAATAAAATTTAAAAAAAAAAAAACTTATGTCTTTATCTCACAAAAATATGCGTGCGTGTGTGTGTAATTTTTAATAACTCTCAAACGTTTACATGACAGGAGAATCACAACTACTTATAGATGAGGAACTTACGTCGATCATACCGATCGATTGTTATTATTGTAGGATGAAAAAATCTGCAAACTTATAATAAGATTTAAGAATAATCCCATTAGATATATGGGAAATTTGTTAATCTTTATAATGCTTATAGTAATTAGCATAAACAATAGTGGGTAACTGTAGAATTAAACAAACCACCAATATATTAATCATTAAAGTTTTAAATGGTTAAAAAATACAGCAATCAACATCATATGCTATTCAATGAAGCAGACAAGAAACCAACCATTCTGTACTCTGTGGCTTGTTTTCAAAGGGGAGAATATATTAATTGTGTTGTACTCATTCTTGGGCAGAAGTGTTAATTGAAGGAGATTGTATTTCTGTTACTTGTGCTCTTCGGGACTATTCTACAAAATTTTTTGCCGTTGGACCAATTATTTCAGATGCAAAGGAGTTTTTGTTTCCTCTTCTTTTTCTCATGTTAGACGTAAATATAATAAGTATGCTCATTTTATAGTGAGAAATACTTTTGCTTTGTACCAGAATACAGTATCTACTACAAATGTAATTGATCGGGCTCTTGCCTTTGATTCCTATTAATAATATTCTATCATTTTCTTTCCCAAAAAAAAATCATAAATTAATAGTGACAATATGAAAATAATGAAATTTTTATCACAAATCAATATGACAACCTAATGATAAATAAATTTTTGACAAAAATCGTTTTAATGATTTACATGTGTCACTAATTGGCATACTATTAAACTTGTTAAAATTATTATTGTGATAAAATAAACATTTTTGTCATTTAATATATAAACAGTGGTATTTTTTTATATTAATATTTTTTCATTAATTTTTCTTTTTTCTCATACGAACAAACAATCATGCTTTTGCTTTTTACAAAAATAGGGTATCTACTACATATGTAATTGACAGGGTTCTTGCGTCTTGCCTTTGATTCCTATTAATAATATTCTATTCTACCACTTTCTTTATAAAAAAATATTATAAATTAATAGTGACAACCTGATCACAATGAAATTTTTATTACAAATCAATATGACAGCCTAATGTTAATAAAAATTTTAACACAAATCATTGTAATGATTTACATGTTTCACTAATTGTCATACTATTAAACTTTTTAAATCATTATTGTGATAAAATGAAATTTTTTGTCATTTAATATATAAACAATGGTATTTTTTATATTAATATTTTGTCATTAATTTTTCTTTTTTCTTATAATTTATACCAACAAACGGTCATGTCTTTTTAACAATTTCTACGCAATCCTTTCCCTCCTCTCCGATTTCCAATTAGAATTGAAGATTCACCCTTGCACCATTTCGTCTCACCAATTTTTAATTTAAGTGGCGCACTTTATACTAATTTTTCATTCATTTGAAATTGACTTTGAATAATTAAATACATTATTAACATCTACTCACATTTTAAATTATAATAATCTAAAGTGGTTTTATTCTCAATAAATAAACCCACCTAATTTATTTTTTTTGGGTTAATTACCCAGATCCCCTAAGACTTAGCCTAATTACAACAAGGTCCACATGTTTCACAAAATTACAAATATCCCCCAAATGCTGACAATCAATCAATTAAGTCAAATGGTTTTTGCGAAATGGCTAATTAACCCTTGTTTGAATATATCAAAAGAAAAAAAAAATTACACAAAGACTAAAATAACCTTAACATTACAAAATAATTAAAACACCCACTAAATTTTATAAAAATAACAAAAGTAACCTCAGGTAATAAAATTGCAAAAATACACTAAAATCATTAATAAAAAATATAAATTGTAAAATAATTAAATAATTATATATACATATATATAATACAATATCAGATATATTTATATTTATACTTAATATATATAATATACATATATGTAGCATATACACACACATACACACTCTCACCCCACCGCAACCCTCTGCCCCCCATGCCAACACCCCACTGGCTAGATCTGGTAGGCCACCATGGGAGCGACAACCCATTAAGTGGCCGCTTGGCCCCACGGGTTCCCAGCAGCCTAGGCAAACATAGCTACGGTCGATCGGCCTTGGTCCACGGAATAAGAGGTAGGTGTAATGCCCTGATCGAGAGGTGCTTGCTCCCGTACAAGGCACTATCTACTTTATACCACAAGGCTTTTGAATAACAGAAAATACATTTCTCAAAAATCCACAATATTTAATTTCTACAATAACATTCATCAGATGTTCAACTATGAACCGAAATATCATGAATCACACTTAACACTTCTGTCACCCTCATTACCTCGTGTGTCACGTGGGTTAGTCTATCTTCGTCAATTGTTCCTATATGGGGTAAAGAACGAAAAATAATAATGAAATAACATAAGTTAGAATGACTTAGTAAGATAATCTAGCAATAACAATAGAGTGATAATTTCTCAAATAACATATACAAAATAAGTAGAAACATTTAAAAATTTTAGAAGTTGTGAGAGCAGGTTTTAGTCAAAATATTAGGTGATCCATCTCACCACCATCCTATACCAGTGGTAAGACTTCACAAAATTCACTGTTTCTCATAAAGGTTTAAATCTCAACTATGATCAAAAGGGATCAATATGCCATTTGAACAACTACTGGATTCTATCAAATATTTGAGTTTCAAAGCAACAAGTATCAAGCATATCAAATAAACTAAATACAATTTAGCAACACTCTCATTGTTAAGCTGTTGGTGGTTCTCTTATCTTGTCACTCCACTTTAAAAATACAAAAATCATTATCCCTCCAAAGTACCAAGTGATCGACTCAGATACTGATAGACATACGTTAGGCAGGCTACCCGCATGCATTAGTAGTTCATAAACAACTACCTCCAGTTGGCTATGAGATTGGGTTATGTGTATATTGTGTACGGGTATCAGCCGAAAGATCTGTCACCACGAATCATTCCACCTAACCGTCTTTCATAAACGATCACAGGGCCCCCACCCCCAAGGGTATTAATCATATTCATACATATCATATAGTGTACCCAACAGCATTACAGATAGTGTATCAAGTCATTATGTTAACATACAAACTAATTCAGAACCAAGTTAGTTTCTAGAAAGACATGATGATAAAAGCAAAATATATTCCGAAATTACTTTTCAGTTTCCTTAACACAATCGTCAATTTCAAATAAAACGATGTTAATAAATATCAACAAAAGCGCTCAGTATAAAAGGGCGAGGTGGAGTACTATTTTCAACACATTGATTGAAAGGAATCAAGCGGCAAGGATATAGTAACAACTATATATTCTTTCCCCAGCAAAGAAATCTTCTACTATCGAGTATAAACTCACCTGACAAATGCAGAGGAATTCCTAGTCGTGTGGTCGCTCAGGTTCTGGCTTCCTAGTCAATCCGAAAACTGCTGTAAGATAACTCAGGTTATCATCCTGTTAATCCTTTGGTTCTTAAATATAAATATAGTTAATATATTTATCAAACTTAAGGTTAACACAATTTTAGTAATCTTGGTTTCATATCTAAATTCCCAACACAATTAAATGTTGTAATTCTTAACTAATCAATTAATGAATATATTATTGATATGACCTATATCGTTGAGATCTCATTTAATCTTTAGATACATGATACTTTTAGTATTACAAAACTTTACTTACTTAGGCCCAAACATTCCCACTTTTGTGACTTAATGTTTTAATCGTCCTAATAGCTTTATGTGCTCGAGCCAACTCAATCCTCACGTCACCCCTAACAGACTCTATCAATCACTTTACTTATTTTACAGTCACGTAACAAGGTCTAGGTTCTTAAATCAGTTAGGCACGAGTCTATCAGCTCCAAGTTGTATAATCCATTTTCGTTCACTACATTTCACATTATTAAGTCTTAGGATATTATTCTAAGCCATTCTTAAGTCAAATTATATTTGAATGTCCTTAATTCATTAAAAATTTAATTAAAATTGTAAAAATCAATCAAATTGACATTCGATATTAAATTTACCTAATTGGATTGAATCAAGATCCAATTTCAAATTGGGAATAGCTCAGACAAGTCCGGGACGTCATTCTGTACAAACTGGTCAGAAATCACCACCACCTGCATCGAATTGACATTCGATATTAAATTTACCCAATTAGATTGAATCGAGATCCAATTTCAAATCGGGGATAGCTCAGACAAGTCCGGGATGTCATTCTGTACAAACTAGTCCAAAATCGTTGCCGCGAGCTGCTGCCAGACCGCTATTCGCCGCTATTGGAGATGGAGACCACCACCACCAGTTGGTGCGTCTCAACACCATGAACCAAATCCCCAAATCAATTTTCCATTTCGCCACTGTCTTGATAGCCAATTTGGCGAAAAACCCATCGGCAAGCCCTAGCGTCGCCGCAACGCCACCCCATCAATTCCTCTTCCCTCCGCTATTAAAACCTCAAATTAAAGGTATCAACGTGATGCCCAGGTGCTCGTGACCACAATCCTCTAAGGCTTAGCCATTCTCCACTATCGTATGCAGAGAACCACCAAACCCAACATGAGCTCGCCGTCGCCTCCTCTCTCCGATTGATTCATCGATTATCTTTGAGTAATTTTGGTGTGGTTATGTTTCTTGAGTTGAGAGGAATCCAACCATGGTTTTAGTTTCGAGTTTGGTAGTCGTTTTTGGCAATTTGCCGTTAGGGTGGGTTTGGGGTGTTTTTTGAGAATTTAATATAATTTCGTCCTTAATCCTATATATAAAAAATATTTTTTAGCTTCTTCAATTTCACCCCCAAGGATTTCTGACCACCTTCAATTGAGCCCAAAAGTTTTAACTGCCTTTCTATTCGATCCCAGAACTTCAATTTAACCCTTTAAACTTTTATTTTTTTCACACATTAGCCCGTAACATTTCTGTTTCTGGGAAATTAGGTTCAAATTTAATTATTCTAAAGCCCTCCAACTTTTAATTCACTCACATTAACCCTTTAACTTTTATAATTTGAAACAATCAAGTCCTCCTCTTATTTTCAATTTAATCCTTGATCGTAATTATTTAATTCTAGATTTTTAGCAAACTCTAATCCGAATTTAATTTAGCCATGCTTATAGATTTCACATTTTACTATATTTTAGGATTTTAAAATTTGGGGTGTCATAGTGGAGTTGGGGGTGGAGGGAAGAAAAAGGGGGTTGGGGTGAGGCTGTATTTTTAGAATATAATATTTATTTTTATTAATTAATTAAAATATATAATTTTTATCTATTTATTCTGAATTAATAAAGTATTTAAAAATTTTATTTATCTTATTTTAATTAGATATATTCATTATATAAATAATTTATTTATTTTTGATATGATTATTATTATAACAATTCATTTAGTTAAATTATTTCATATATGTTTATTATTTTGATATTATATAATATGTAATTCAATTAATAAATATATTTTCTATTTAATATAATTAAATCAATTAAATTGTGTATATAAATTATTTTAGATACTTTTTACTATTTAATATTTTTTTAAATTTTAGATTTTTATTATTATTTAATTAATTAATTATTAGTATCTTAGATTTTTTTTAATAAATAAAATCAACTAAATTTTATTTTATTATTTTAGATGTGTTTTTATTTTAATATTATAAATATATAATTTAAAATTATTAAATTATGGTTATATAGGATAATAGATTTTTAATTTTATATTTTAATATTTTACTTATTTTATTTCTTAATTAATAAGTAATTTCAACTTAATCTAATTAAATTATTTTAATTATAACTATTATTTTGATATCACTAATCATTATGTAATCTAAAATTATAAAAGCTATTATATTTAAGGGATGAATTTAATATTTGGTTTTTTTAAATTTTTACTTATTTTTTTCAATGAATAAATAATTTAATTAAACTTAATTAGATCATTTAACTTAAATTTAAAGAGTATTTAGTATTTATAAAATTTTATTAATAATAAAATATATTTAAATTTATTATAAGTAATTTAAATAATATTAAAATTACACCCTTGTAGTGTGAAAAATATTACAAAGAGGTCCAAGGATAATTTTGTCTTAAAAATAACCATAAGAATAACCACGGGGTATTTTTGAATTTTCGTGCAAAAATTTCAATGACGTTAGCATTTTCTTAGACGGAGGCTAATGAACTTTTAAAAATGTAAGACGAAGCAAAACATTAGGAGGGTATATGTAATTTCATCAAACCTTTGAGTTTTTAGGTAAATAGGTCAAAGCCTCAGGGGGGTCTAGGTAATTAACTCTCTTTTTTTCGAAAAATTACAAATAGCGAAAATTATCCTTACAATCAATGTTTTGAAAATTGGACTAGATAAAGAATCGGCAACGTTACTGGTTACTGGTTCAACTAGTTCGATCGGTATGACATTATAATGATGTGATAATATATTTAATTTTATAAATATATATAGTATTATAATATTAACAAAAAATAAAACTTTCAATGATATGGAAAGAACATTATTTGAAAAAAAATTTAACTTACTTATTTTTAAGTATGTTTTTTAGTAAGGAAAAAAAATACTATTTCACAATTAGTCAACTAAAAATAAATAAAAAATAATATTTTACATTAAATAATTTAAGTAATAATTCATTTCATGCTTCAACTCTAAGTACAAGTAAATTCTTCTACGCTAAATATTCAACATAATCTAAAAGTGATTAAACAAAATAAAACAACAAATTAACATAACTATTCATATATAATTACCACTTCATTAAATTTCAAGAAAATAAATTCATGTTTCAAAAAATTACTTGTCCAAAATCTTTAATCATAATCTTTCAACTCATAATTTATTTTTTCTTAAAAATTAATTTTTAATTTTCAAAAAAGAAAAAGAAAAATAAGTGAGCCAGCCAAAAACTGGTCGAATCGGTACCAGTTTAATCATTTTTGACCGGTCCGACTGGTGGCCGATTTTCATACTTGAACGAGACCGAATTGGTCTCCGATCGGCTAGTCTAGTCTAGTTCTGAAAACACTACCTACAACAAATCAAAATTATCTAATTATCAAATCAAGTAAATGAAAGTACAAATTGCACAACTAAATGCACATGAAATGCACCAAACCTTTCTAATACTAATGCCACTGGGTTACAAGCCACATGACAATGGACCCACCTAATTAAGTGGTCAAATTTTAATCCACCAAATCTTTCTAATACTAATTTTCCAACTCCATCACGTATTGGCTATTGCATAATTTAGTTCATATAAGAAAACATCATAATAAACAAACAAAAGAAAGCAACTTATAAAATCTGCACTTATAAAATCAATTCCAGAAAACCGAATTCAAACGCACAATTACTTTTTATAAAATTAATTTACCATAATCAATTCAATCGTAATCAATTATGCAATTGGTTGGACCAAATCGAACCTAATTTGGATTTGGTTCCAAGTTATAGGTCTAGCATGTTTTTGACCATAATCTTTTTCAAATCCACACTAGTCTAGTTTGTTTTTTTCAGAGAAAATATTATAAATGACGAAAATTATCCTTACAATAAATTAATAATATTCAATTATCAAATCAAGTAAATAAAAATACAAATTGTACAATTAGATGCGCATAAGGTTTACAAAAGAATCCATTAGGGTTTGAAATCTCCTATATAATAGGAGAGACTGATACCATTGAAATATGAGCCACTAGACAACTTCGTCTAATTTGGAAAAAAAATAATAATAAAAAAAGAAAGGGAAAGAAAAGGAAACAAAAAAAAAAAAAAAACACGTGTGTGAGAATTAGTCGTTGGAGCAGTTTGCTAATGCTTCGTGATTAAGGTGACAATCGTTCCACATTCATTGCATTTGGTTAGTGCCTCTTAGATAATAACAAATTTTATTAACTTAATAGTTGACTTGAAAAACGAGCGAATATTATATGTTATTTTTCCTTCTTTTTTTTCCCATTATTTATATACATACGCAGACTATGAACTTATTAGAATTCAAATTGAACTTGGATATATATTGATGATGCTCAAAATTCATAATAAGATCTAATTTTATGGTATATTGTCTCGACAATATTCATGGTGGAAGGCTTGTCCTTATAAAAGATGCGCTCTAAAGGTTGAGAAAGAAGAATAATACATAAATTGTCCTAAGGTCCTTGATCTCTTTTATATAGAATAAAAAGTAGAAATAAATAAAATATCAAGGAATTATAAATACATAAGATCAAAATAATTGATATAATTTTCAAAAAGAAATAAAATAATTGACATGAGTCTTTTCCGTAAAAAAGAAAATATTTTGTTATCATAAAAATAGAAGTAACTTGAATAATTCAAGAATTGGGGTTTATTTTATGAAAAAAAGAAAAGAAAATATCAATGAGTTATATAAAATGATTTTACGAGATTCGATCAATTATTATGATTGGCTATGTTTGGTTACATTTTGCTACAATAAGTTCATTTTGGCAAAATATAACCGAATATATGTATCACTTTTTGGTCAAAATAATACATAATAATTTTCAGAATACCCATTCAAATTAATTGGCTTATTAACAAAAATCTCATTTGCATTTATATACATATCATAATATTTTATCATTATTTTCAAAATTAAAAAATCATATCTAATCATCACATATACATATTATATATTTTATTATTATTTTATAATAAAAATATTATTTAATTTCATTTTCACCCCAAAAATTTAACAAAAAAATATTGATTTGACTACTAAATTAGAAATTGTCTCCTCCCAAAATATAAACAAACATACTAGAACTCCCCAAAATAATTTTCTAATTACTTCCAAAGCATAAACAAACATACATCACATTTTCTAACCCCACTCTCAAAATTCATTCTTTCAAAATATATAATCCGAAATATACAATTCGTATCCAAACATTACCATTGTAAAATATTATTGAAAAAATAAAAATTCGGACTATTAAAAAATTTCATGTGATATCATAAAATAATTAAAAAGCTTAAAACAATTATATGCGGCCGTTGTTGCCTTAATGGGCAATGGATATGGGCTGACGCACGTATCCTTAGCTAATATGTAAGCTCTTGCGTCACCAACCAATGCCAGCCAAAGATAAATATTTAATTAGCAAAAGCTTCAAAATGATTATTTTTAGTTATATTTTTTGTTTGATTTTTTATTATGTATTTTGAGAAAATAAATTATTGAAAATGTGAAAGTTATTTTTTGATATGTTTGTTTATTTTTTGGGAAAAGATATTTTTTTCATCGTAGCAATCAAATCAATATTTTTTTATTAAGCTTTTGGGGTGAAAATGAAATTGAATGATTATTTTAATATTAGAATAATAATAATATAATATATATAATATATATTGAAGAATATGCTTTTTGAAGGAAAAAAAATGATATATTTAATTATATTTTTTTAAAATAATATTATTTTAAAAAAATATAATCAAATAAAGCCATAACATGTCCCGCATTTTGCCAACACCCGTGGTCAAAACTCAAACATTGAACGCAAATTATTTTCTTCAAATTTTATAATAAAAAAAAAAAAAAAAGAAGAAGGGGATAAGTTGTAGACTTCCTGTCACTATCTAGATGTTGTTCTTTCTAGATTAGAGGTACCATTAAGTCGAATGGTGAATTGGTTATGTGATATTCTATTTATATTTGTATACATGTGGAGTGTGAAATTTAAATTTTTATAATTTTTTTAATTTATGTGTATATATAAAAAAAAAAAAATACAACATAAGGATATTTAGAATTTTTTTACTCTCAAAATAACATCAAACATGCAAACATATTTTCCAATTTTACTTTTCAAAACACTCATTTGTATACCCAAAATATCTTTAAAAAAGTACAAAAAATAGATCTATTATTTTCTTATAGTCATATATCAATTATTACAATATGTACATATACTAATTATTCAACTATAAAAATATATTAACAAATTATGTAAAAGATAATTTTACTCTACAAATCTAACAACAAATTGATTGATTTGACATTTACAAAAAAATTCATCCCCTCATTGTAAATAATCCCATAATCTTTCCAATAACTTATTCCAAAATGTGAAAAACAAAAGTTGTCCGGTTAAATTGACTTTCCTTTTCTAGATTGTTCGACGGAATGATTAAAGCACCCAACTCATAATTGACATCGATACTTGGGATCTTATGGATGAAGACTCCTGAAATCACAGAAATAACACTTGATAAATAGACCCAATTTTGAGCGAAACAAATACCTTGACTTCAATTTTGAGGAATTTCATTTAAATTATTATGGGTAGTACACTTTCAAATAAATAATTTCATCCTCAAAATATTTTACACATTCCTAAAATAAAAGCAAACAACCTACACATTTTAATTTTAATTTTCAAAACACATTCTTCTAAAATATTTTCTACAATTTATTTAAAATACAATCAAACAACGCACAGGTCATTTGACGTATACTTAAAAAAAAGTCGCAATGTGAAAGCAAACGGAGGAAGATAATACTGAGGCAGTAGGAAGTGCCCAGGAAGCAACGCCCGCTCACGTTTCAGTTCACCCAGTCAAACATATGAAAGATAAAGTATCCAAATAACGAAAAGTCTATAATACCCACATCCTTGTTTGAAAATTATCACTATGGTTTTACTCAAATTGCTTTGACAGAGTATTTGGTCAACGCACAAAAGTCGACATGGTCTTTTCGTAACAACTAGTGAACCACAGGGCAAACATGGTAACTGCAGTCTCACCAACAGGCCCACTCTCTTTTATTAAACCCCTGCGTCTGCTACTCTCGTTGAACTTTTTTCCCTTCCCCGAGATCCATTTCCTGCCGTCTTGCGCCCTCTCTCCCTCCCCTTTCTCCGGAAAAGCTCCGCCCTATCGTGGCTGCTGGGGTTCTGCTTTTCCTAAATTTTCACCTTCAACCGCCGTCAACTTCCACACTACCCCCTGATCTAACCGTACGTTTCAATTCCCCCCTTTTTCTTCCGGTTCATTACTGATCTCTTCGATTACGATGGCTTTCTTTGCTTTCTAGAGCTCTTGCTCATCTCACAGCTCTTCACAGACCCCGCAATTTTCATTTACTTCTTGATCAGCCTCTTACAAATTGCCGTCATGGCGATTCGGTTCACCGTCACCTACTCGGCCTCTGTTGCCTCAAACCTTGCCGCCTCCTCAGGAAAATGCGCCGCCTCCCGATTCTTTCACGAGTGCGCGCCTCGATCACGAATTTTCCAGCACCCACCATCGCAAAGATCCGATTCCAGTTACTCCGACTTCCGCCGCCCCGGATCAAACCCTGACCGCGTCAACACAAAGACGTCCGTGCATTCGATTCTGGCCGGGGAAATTCTTGGCGGGAAATCTCATTCGCCTGTGGTTGCTGGATTAATTTCTTTGATGAAGCAGTCAATACAGTCAATAGGGGCTTCCTCCGACGTAGGCGTTTTGGGAATTTCGCCGCTCAAGGCGTCGTCGATCATTCCCTTCTTGCCCGGTTCTAAGTGGTTACCTTGTAATGAGCCCACAACTACGGAGGTGGATAGAGGAGGGACCCTGTGCTAGTGGCAAAAAATCTGACAGAATCAGCTCATTAAAGAGTGGGAGTGGTAGTGAAAGTAAGTGCTCCGAAGCTTTGGCGATGGCCAAGAGTGGTTCAAGCATCGCGAAGGTCTTGCCAAAGAGCAGTAGTGGTAGTAGTAGTAGGTGGCTGTTGAAACTAATGAATTTATGCTTCACCTCTGAGGATGCTAAGGCGGCTTTCACTGCTTTCAGTGTTAGCATCATGTTTAAATCAACTTTGGCTGAGCCAAGATCGATTCCCTCTACGTCTATGTACCCTACACTTGATGTTGGCGATAGAATTCTGGCTGAGAAGGTATGTTTTTCTAATAAGCTGAGATTTTGGTTGTACTGATATATCATTTAGGAGTTATGTAGGGTTTTTGAATTGGATATTGGAAGCAATTCTTGAATTTAAATGATGAGGCTTGCCGTCTTTGATGTATATATTATGTATAATATATCTTATTGTTATGCGAGAACACAAAAGGTGGATAAGTGTTCAACTAAATTACTGAGTACAGTTTCTTCTGTATTGCCAGAGTTTTGGATGTGGATCAGATTAAAGAAGTAGGTTTGACAAGATGCTTGTGCCCTTGAAAAGAATATCAATTTTGGATTGCATTATTGTGAGATTTTTAAATATAAGTTCTGGATGGCTCCTTATATGATAAACCTATTCAGTTTTCTTCAGTACATATCCTATATTTAGGTTTTAGGTTGATATCAGTGCTTTGGGTATATTGCTATTGAGAAAGCCTTTAGATTGTTCAAAAGTGGCAGAAATAAATAATGTTATGCCTGCTTAAAAATACTATGAATGTTAAATATTTGTGGGTTGCTTCATTTTTAGTTTGTAATTATTGGAAAAAAAACATACTATTACTACTAGATTCAAGATTTGAACGATAACATGTTTAATGCCCTTACTATGGATTCACTCCTCTTACTATGCCCATTTCGTCCTCAAAAAGTATCTGCTGATAGTATACATACGAAAGTATAATTTAGAATATTTGATCTAGTTTTCTTTGATATTCAGATGAAAAAACGGCATCAATAATTTGTGATTGTCGAGCTAAACCTTTTTGGGTATTGGTTCTTTGGGTGGTTTTGCCAGGTTTCTTATTTCTTCAGGAAGCCTGAAGTCTCAGACATTGTGATTTTCAAGGCTCCTTCAATTCTTCAGGTACCTTCTGAATTGTCCGGGGCATCATTGGCAGAATAATTACTCTGATATTCATGTCATATCATGGAGTTGACATGTTAAAGTTTGTTACACTTGCTTTGCAGGAATTTGGTTTTAGTCCATCCGATGTGTTCATCAAAAGAGTTGTAGCAGTAGCTGGTGACTTTGTAGAAGTAAGAAATGTTCAGTGGTTATTGAATTTGCTCGTCTAATTGTCTCCATCATTTGCGCTAATTTTATGCCTTGTGCAGGTTCATGATGGAAAATTGATGGTCAATGGTGTAGCTCAAGATGAGGAATTCATCTTGGAGCCGCTTGATTATGAAATGGATCCAGTGGTAAATTTTTCTGCTTGCTTGCAGTTTGAACATTTTCCGTCATGTCCTGTCAGAAAACTAACTTGTTGGTTCTCCTCTTTTATAGCCTATACCGGAAGGCTATGTGTTCGTCTTGGGCGACAACCGCAATAACAGTTTTGATTCTCATAACTGGTAAGCATTATCTTGCAGTATGATTAATTCTTGCCTACATTTTATCGATGCTCCCATTAGTCTGAAGAATATTATCTGTAATCTATAGTTCTCTCTGCTTCTTAATGCATATACATATCTATTTCTACAGGGGTCCATTGCCTATCGAGAACATAGTGGGAAGATCAGTCTTCCGATATTGGCCTCCTTCAAAAGTATCCGACACTCTGTACAGCGCATCCCTTTCCCAGCAGAGAAGTGCTGTTGCATTTTCGTGATACTCTCCATCACGTCAATTCTTTTCATCTATTTGATTTTTTTTTCTCCTCTTTTTAAAATATTGAGAAATTATTTTTCCAGGCCCATGGGCTTATTTGGGCACCTGCGAATACTAATTTCCTTGTACCCTAAATGTATTTACTGAGTGTAACTTATGATGGGCAGGGGCATCCTCCATTCCTCCATCATGACAATGGCCTAACTTGGCTTGTTCTTATTCATTGTATAATATAGTATTCAAGCTTAAAGCTAGCTGCGGATATGGATATTTGGGTTTATTATATATGGATTAATAAGTTAACAATTATCAGTCAACAGATTGAAATTATTAATTAATCAACAATAATTAGTAGATAAATATTAAATGCTCATTATAGTGGGATTTTAACTTGGAAACTGAATCATAGATATCTAACTTAAAAGAATTTACAGAGTTTGTTTACATGCTCAAATATTTACCTTTCCTTTTTGCACAATATTTTTAATTTATACAAGCACGTCAGAAGCCTAATATAATTTTTTTTTTTACATATATAATTTTATGCTGGCTGTCAGTTAATTGAAATGAATCGATGTATCATAAATGTAGTGCACGGATGAATTAGAGATTTCCATAATGCCCAAGGCAGAATTACAGTAGTTTCAACATTTTGAGGGGTTAGAATTCCTGAGACTGCTCAGATAAATTCTTTCCCACTATCCACTTTGCTTCACTTGGAACTTCTTGTACTTGTACCAAGAAGCACATAGCAAATAGACCCCAAAATTCACCACACTTAGCCCTGCTAGTAACCAGTAGAAGTACTCCAGCTTATCCCTGTTCAGATTGTTACTAGCCAGCCACCCTCCACTCACCTTGTTTACCACATTCACCACCACCGTGCTGGTGTAGTACCCGAACACAAACGAGCACCACGAGATGGCCGTGCTGAGGGACTTCATGCCGGCTGAGCTCTCAGCGTAGAAGAACTCCAAAAGCCCAACCAGTGTAAATATATCAGCAATCCCGAATATAGCAAACTGGATGCCTATCCAGAATATGCTCATCGGCAGGGGTCCGGGTGAGTCCACCATATTGTGCTTTACAGCTACATTTTCCCTGTGTGCTTTAATGATTCCACTTACGACCATGGAAATTGCTGAAAGAATCAGCCCCACTCCAACCCGCTGGAGCTGTGTGATTCCGGTTGGGGTTCCTGTGGACTTTCTTGCCAGGGGGACGAAGATCTTGTCGTAAAATGGGATTAGAACGAACATGAACATTACCGGGATCACTGGAATTGAGGCTGCGGGCATTTCAAAGCTTCCTATCTTTCTGTCCGTCGTGGTGCTTTGCTGGACGGAAAATGTCTGAAGCTGAGCCAAACAGGTGTTCATGAAAACCGTGCTGAGTATTATTGGCAGCATTCGGACAAGGATTTTTGTCTCTTCAACTTGTATAATGGTACACATTTTCCATGATCCACCACTGGTTGACGATGTTGTGTCCAGTGAGGGCCTTACAATTGCTGCGTGATCCAAAAACCTGCAAAGATTTTCTTACCGTAAGTAGTTCTTACAATTGGGACTACGTAAATGTGACTCATCTACCTGAACTGATCAGTTCTTGAAGAATCTCATTTTGATCAGCTTCTTTGTCATGAACTTCATGCAACTCTTCTGCCGTGGCTGGCAATGGAAAGTTCCGGTTTCTAATGGCCGCTACAAATACCTATTGTAGAGTAATTAGAATTTCAGCCTGGAAAAAGAATTTCTCACCCTCCAAAAAGGTTCATGATAAACTGATTTTATACTTGTAGAGTTCTAGTTAAAGGGCTCCCCTTGGGGGCATTATTCTGATAAACCGAACGCCCCATGCTTAGGAGCAGAACAGCTATTACCATAGCCATGGAACACACACCAAAAGCCCAATCCCATCCCTGGTTGGTGTTTATCAGACAACAAAAGTTACCCCAAACATTGCTCCAAGGTTAAGGAAAAACATATACCAGTTGAAGTAGCTTGAAAGAGCAGCAGCCTCTTTTTTTCCCGCTCGTCAAACTGATCAGCTCCTAGAGAAGGAAGAGCTGCTTTGATCCCCCCTGTTCTAAGTGCGACGAGATAAAGACTTGTGAATAACATAGTCTCTTGACTGCTAGTTGCTGACTCACATTGATTCGTTTTGCTTGGATCTACATCTTTGCACGGAAATGGTCTTAGCTGTCGAAAATGTGCTTGTATTGCTAGAAAAGCATACCCCTGAAGATGATGCACAGTTTTGCTGAATAAGGCATCTATGGAGTGAGTTATAAAGATTTACTTTGTAACTTGTTAATGGTCATTGTTCATCATGCTATAACTTTTCTAGTCATGAATCTTATTCTTAAGAACCCTAGATTATTACTATGATTCCTGCTGAAGATTTGTGTGTTGATATTAGACAAGAACATGGAATGATGAAAACGAATGGTTAAGAGCATAATCGCATACCATCACTTCTAAGCATCCAAAGACAACACAAGTCTTGAACCTTGAAAGATAAGTATCTGAGATGAATCCCCCAAACAGTGATAGCAGAAATGCAGTGCCCGTGTAATTTGTGAGGGCAGTTGCTGATTTTGTCAGGCTGAAGTTCATGTACCCATTGAAGTAAGTGAATAAACTAACACCATTTGAATAAATGCCATGGTCTCCAGGGCTGCCATAACTGCATCGTGAAGATAACCACACTTGAGAAGCCAAGAAGAAACTATATTGTTGATATATAAGTAATAGAAAAGACTGTTTTTCTCCAAGTACCGAACACAAATACAGTAGCTCTACTGCCCCCCTTGTTTGACTGCTTGTCGGGCTGAATATTGCGATTTCTAAGAAGTCCCTGAAAAATGAGGTTAAAATTGTGTTAGTATTTTAGAAAAAAACATTGAAAGTTAAGTATCTCCCTGCTTTTTTTCATGCAAATCCACATGCCAATGTTCAATTTACTTACTTACCATTTCAGCTCTTCCTTCTGCAGTAAAAAGCTACACCTTTTTCTCGTTTGGATTGCTTATATAGAGATCAAAATTCTCTGAGAAAACACACAATGTCAACAAAATGAATTGAAGAACCTTCTGGCATCTATTCATATGAATAAGAAGAAGAAATCCCAGTCAGCGAAGGCTGGGGGTGGAGGGGGGGTACCCCTTACTTCTTTCGTAGGTTTGAAACATTCTTTCGAACTCCTACAAACAATATATGGATTATATGCATGTATATGATTAGCTGAGCTGAGACTTAAGACAGAAACATCCATCAAGTACTGTTGCATCCTTACAGATTTGTATCCTTTTTCTCAGTCGAATGATCCATTTATCAACTGTTTCTATGGCAGATCATTTTCTTGCAAGTTTATGGAGGTAATTAAAGGGCATAAGCATAAGCTTGTCTTCTTTGTCCAGAAATCAGGGCCAGTATCCTTTCATTTGTCAGTTTCTTTCCTTTCGTACCAGTTTAAATGAAGTTGTATGTGAGTAAGCATGAACTTACTTTGATAATTAATTTAAAATCAATTTTAAAAGGATCATATTATTATTTTCTTTTTCATTATTATTGGGGCCGTCCCTTCCTACCCATTAAAAAAATATCTTGATATTTTTTATGGTCCTGTCAAATTGATAATTATTTTTTATGCAACGAAGTAGTTGATTCCTTTGTTTCAAATTGAAAAACAACAGTCATAAAAACTTTGTCAAAGAAAAAATAGTCTTTATTTTTTAATTTTTTATCAAATATTTTGAATCTTGAATTGTCATAATTTTTGTTTATATTCATCAAATTATACTGTCTCTACAAATCGAAAAAAGAGCACAGCCACTCCCCGCAAAAAAAATAAATAAATTAAAATAAAATCTGAAACTAAGAGTTGGAGCAATTTCCAACCTTATTCAGGCCATACCTGGAAGGATTCTCACGTGATATTACAAAGACCAACGATCTTTGGTTGACTAGAAGCTCATGTAAATTCAAGTAAATGCCTATAGGGTTGAACAGTGGAGCTAATCTCCATTAAGAAGAGGACTAAAAACCTTATATTATTGAATTACATCATAATCAAACAACCAAACTTTATATTTAGAATCCCATAATGTCAACCATAGGATGGTTATATTTTTTTGTGCATTAAGTGGCAAGTACACATCAAAGGATTATGATGTTTAAGAACCAAAAATATATAAAATAATGTTGAAAAAATCCACCAAATGGGCACTCATGCACATGGTATTGATTGTCCTACCATTTTATTGACAAATTATTTGAAATTTAAGTTGCAATATTTCTAAAGTCATGCTTTTATTATTTTATTTGTCATTTACAAAGTAATAGTGTTTAAAAATATACTTAAAAATCCAAAATCTTGAGGAAGAAAATATAACTAAACTTAGTTGTAAGTTGGTTGCCTTTGTAAAACGTTCATACATAAGATCACGATAGATATTATATCAGATATGAATTGTAATAAAATATTTCTCATTCCTACATCTTATAAATGATATCATTCTCTTAGTTCTTGAAAAGTTTTTCCTATTTTTAATTTTATTATTTGATTATCTTGTTTAAATTTGGACCTACTATTTAGGAGTCCTGTCAAAATATCTTCAGAAACAATTTCTTCATATTGCATATGAGAATTTGATATTTTATATAATCAAGCCTACCTAATATACTTTTAACGTGAAATCAACTTTAGTAAATTGCTCACATTGCTACTAAGTCCCACATTTTATTAAACCAAATTTGACTCACACCTTCAAAAGGTGGAAGTTCAACGCTTTAGTAACAATGAATTTTAACATAAAATTATCACAAGAACATTATTGCTCCAAAATTGAGAAGGAATGATACGAAGAAGAAGAAAAATGAAAAAGAAAAAAAGAAGTAAGGCGGTGAACTTCTTGATCCAGTTAGTATTGGGCATGATGTAACAATACCTTATGCCCAAATCTGTCAGAAACCCATCAAAGTAATGTGGTTGACCCAAGAAAGAGCCGATTTTCTCTTAGGGCCTTACTATGGTTCTCGACAATATCTTAATCAAGATAGTATTTTGTTTCAACAAAAATTTATGGCAAAGGGTCCAGCGTCAGTATTTGGTCTGATGGGTGGGAAGATCGACTGATGGATGGGTTTGGATCCAAAATTGTCGAGTGGATACGAAAGAAGTTGATACAAAGTCTCCATACATAGACATAGATCATGATTTGCAGGAACGGTCGCGGGAATCGGAATGGAGGGTGAGGTTCCAATTCCATTGTAATGTCGCATGGGTTCCGCATTTTTTTTTTTTTTGGTTAAATTATTCAAAAAATTCAAATAAATAATGAAAAATATGAAAATATTTAAAACTCTGTTTCTTACTTATATAAAGAAATTAACATAATTTTGGATATCACAAATCAATGTTATAGACTACATTAGCTTAACAAAGCTCATAAATATTAGAAAAGTTATTGTACAGCATAATAAAGATAAAATAATTATAATAAAATTAATTTAATACTAGTTCCATGTGGAGTGTTGAGGGGGTATAAAATCATAATTATCTGTTTCAGAAGGATTATGAAATTGGCTCGACGAGTAACCTTCCATGTGGAGATAAAATGAAGAATAGGTACCAAAAGGTCCAGGTCGATGATTTATAGATTGGTTAGATGAATTATAACCAAAATAATATAATGAGAAAATATTATAAGATGGTTGTGCATATGGCAGCGGCTCATCACCATGATGATAATCTCCAAATCCCCAATAACCAATGCTGCGATTATTACTCGAAGAAGATCCATAATCATGTCCACGATATCTAATGCTTCTGGAAGAAAAATGATCATGATATCTGTTGCATGCATATTCAGAGTGTCCTTCCAACTGACTATGTTTGCCACTAGTATTGCTCAATTCATTATTAAATTCACGATATGCATAGTCAGTGCTATTGAAGGACGAAGAATCATAATATCTATTTTGTCTTCCAGTGGAATTGTCATGGCTTCTATCATCATAGCGACAAGAGTGGTTGCGAGAGGACAAATTACTATCATAATTTCTCTGCAGATTATCAAAATACTCCATAAGCCAACTTTGTTGATAATCTCCTGGGCCCAGACTTCGCATATGCTCATCAACACTTCTATATCTTCCTCTAGATGTTCTACCAAGATGGGAATGATCATTAGCACTTCACAAAGTCAGCCAAAAATCGACGTTTCTCCTCTATTCCTGGACGATAACCATGGTCAGTATCTTAAGTTGCATAATATTTTTTATCTCCTTGTGCCCACGTCATCCCAATGTTATATTGACTATCATGATAGTCTTGACCACCTGTATCAGCATGTCTTTTACCACCACCACCATCATGTGGTCCTTGATCATCATTCCCATCATCACTATCATTAGTTTCATCACTGTTACTGGTTTTATCACTGTTATCACTTTCATGATTTACTTGAACATTGTTTTTCCCTTTTGTTGTCTTGACAATGCATTGACTGTTCTTTTTTTGGCACCCCTTAGAGCATTAATTGTCAAATTATCATCTTCTTCCTCTGGTTTTGCATCTAACCACTCTGTATCATCTAGTAATAGAGGCACCTCATTCTCTCGGGTCTACTCATCCAAAATGTCATCATCATGGAATTTTTTATTAAGATCAATAGGAAAATCATAATCATTATCCTCTTTCTTATGTTGAATGTTTCGCACCCTGAGTCACATATTATAGTGGACATAAACTAACTTATGCAGCTTTGCCATAGCCAAACGATTGCGAAGTTTTGTGTGTATTAATGACCATGTGCTCCAATTCCTTTCACAACCAATAGATGTGCATGTTTGGCTTAGAACTTTGATAGCAATTTTTCTAAGGTGAGGAGCTTCATAACCATAATTAATCCACCATTCAACTGATACAAAATATTAAAAAAAAAATCAAAACAATAATTTTGATGATGCAGAAAAGATTGTGATTATGATAACACTTAATAAACAATAGATAATACCTAGTAAAGTGCTTTTTACTGCTCTCCTCACAAGAAGAGACCTAAACTCTCCTATCTTGTCATGAAATAACTTAATTTAATAACAAACATAACACAAAAACTGTTATACTTGACAAAGTAAATATTTATAAAAATGTCAAATTATTGCGTTTACCTCATTGAGAGCTTGAGCTTGTGCTTCTAGGTCAGGTTCAAGCCCTATGATTACAGCTTTAAGCCCTTGTCTCACCTTATCAGTATACACACAAGTTCCAAAATATTGAAGTGTGGGGTTCAAAAAATATGCCAAAGTACATATTTATGTATAGTTATTAGTTATATATAACTATACTAAATGAAAAAATATATTAAATGACATATGCTATTTACTTGCAGCATACAAGTGCCGGTGCAATTGTCTGTACCACCACTCATCAATAATATCCCAATAATTTTTTCAATCCTTAGTTGCCTCTTTTATTGCGAGCTTCGCTCTGTCCATGGCTTTATATATAATAGCCAATGTGGGTTTTGTATATTGATTTACAAGTCTTAGAACTCTAGTAAGTGGCTCCATAACATATTGGATTTCTCGCCCCCCCCCCCCCTTTCCAAAATTTTGGATCCAATATTATTTTGTACACCCTATCTGCATCTTTTCGTCTTCTAGAATTATACTATTTCCACTCTAATGCGGTGCACATTTTTCACAAATTCAATTGGTGTCGAATAAGGCTCTCAATGGCGATAAATTCAATAGCAAATCTTGTGATCCCCGATCTCAATAATTCTCTATCATTTGTATATATTTTCATCAGATTCACAAATTTATCACTATTATATATAAAACTTGTAATCTGTTTTGCCTTTTCCATTTATTTCTTTACTTTGGTCATCTTTCCAATATCTTCTAACATCAGGTCAATACAATGTGCTGCACATGGTGACCAAAACAGATATGGCCTTTCCAACATCAAAGCTTCACCAGCTGCTTTATTTGCACTTTCACTATCTATAACTACATGTACAACATTTTTCTCCCCTACCTCATCAATTACTTTATTCAAAAAAGAGAAAATATAGCTAGCTGACTTTATTTTATTGGTACAGTCTACTGAGGAATGAAAAATCATTATGATCGCAATATATCATGACATTTATGATGGGATGTTTATTATGGGAGCTCCAACCATCAGACATAATTGTGCACCCATAGTCCCCATCAATTTCTTCCACTTCCCCATCTAAATAAATCCCACTAATTTGTCGTCCCAATGGCCCTTTTATTCCTAGCCTTGCCTCAACAATAATATTAATTAGGGATTGATAATAAGGACCGCTATCAGCCTCATGAAATGAGATAGCATTGAATAAAAACCACTTTGAAATAGACTTACCAACTTCTTTTACCTTTTGGGGCGCAAATCAATTTTTGGTATTTTTTTGTTTTGATGGGAACATAGAAGGATTAATCCCACCTAAAGGCTTATTGGATCTCCCATTCAAGCTAAAACAATACGGCATTTCTCTCTTTGTACCTGTTCCTGGCCCTTGAGATAAACCAGCACCAAAGTGCCTTATAATTACAAAAAATGAAGTTCATATAAGTGTTTATATAAATATATAATGGCATACTATAAATTGAAATTGGACATCCATAGCGATGGTGCATCTCTTCTTCATAACTAGCCATTTAACAACTTTCTCTCATAGCGTTCCTTAATTGCTTTATTTCTATTTGTGACAAACCTTCTTCATTAGCATTGTCACTGCAAAATTCATCTTCATCTCCACTAATATTTTCGTTATTAAGTGCATATCTATCCATGGTTTCTTCTTGGATTGCACTTATAGTTGTTTCTTTCTTGTTTCTTTCTTCTTTTTCATTACATCTCTAGCAATTTTAGATTCTTAAAGATGCTTTCGGAGTATTTGTGATATGCCTTTAGGAGATTTTATATATGGCTCCACATTTCTCGACACATGTGCAATATATCGTTTTAGTCTTGTTATTCCACCATTGATAACTTTGCTGCAATATTTGCATTTTATAGTTTTCCGACCATCACCTATAGGATCACCAAAATCCTAACCAACATCTCGTTTTAGAGCCATCCTAAAATATACACAAAATAAAACATTAGTAAATATAAATAAAGACATAAATATTTATAAATCTAACAAAATAAAGACATAAATATTTATGTCTAACTAAAGAAAGACATAGATATTTATAAATCTAACAAAATAAAGACTCTAACTAAATAAAGACAAAAATATAACATCTAACTAAATAATTCTAAAAATCTCATTTGAATAATTATAAATCTAATAATATTTAAAATTTGAAATAAAAAAGAAGTAATTAAATAAGCATATCTATCACCTTTTAGGACACCATGATAAGAAGCCTTAGACAATTAATATTTTCCTATAATTATAAACACAATATTTATTTATTCTGAAGGAACCAAACTTTTATGCTAGAACTTGTAGAAGAATGGTGGTGTGATGAGTTGAATTTATAGGCGTAGTAGCTTCAATTTTAATAATTGAAAATAATATTTTTTTAATAAAAGTAAAATTATTGAGGCTCAATAATTTATAGCTTGATTGAAGATTCTTTTGTTTAGTTTCACATGCCAATTGGTATTCTGCCAAGTACAATAATTTCGATTCCTTCTCTATCTTCTTCCCTCTGAAAGCTTGCACAACAATGTTCCACCACACATCACCACATCTACCATTTCCCAAGTACCCCACCCCATATCACCACTCTGCCATTACCCAAGTACCCCACCCCACATCTCATAATTCCTTTTTCTTTCACTACCACCATAGCCCCATTCCGTTCTGATATGTTCTCGTTCCATTCCACCTTTTGTCGATCCTTCGATAAATTAGCCACGTATTGTCATCCCAACCACAACAACATTCCATGCCGGTACAATGGAACCCCATGGCCAATTCGATTTCGATCCGATCGAGACGCCGATCCAACAAACCATGACACAAATAGAGCCAGGGGGTTGAGAGGAGCAGTCATCCCCCCTTAAAATTTTGAAATTTTATTTTTTGTATTGAAAATGTTAAAATATTATAATTTTGCCATCTCTCAAATTATAAAATGGCCTTTCCTTTTATTGAGGATGTACCCGCGGGTATAGGTTGAATTTTGCCATGTCTATTTCTAGCATCCATATTGGTAATGTGTACTTAAGTTGACTTTTGTTTTTAATTTAATGTTGAGTATTTGTGTAAAATAAACGGGGTTTGACATTCGATTTTCAAGACCGCAGGTCGGCCGTATTTGTGGCGTGAATTGTGGGTAGACCGTTAAGTTAAATGATTACACATATCGCCTAGTTGGTGTTGTAGATCGATATACTAGCTTGCTTCTACTGTATGGCCTAGCTTTTATTTGCTTCTACGTTAAGCCTATATTAGTAGTTTATTACATTATATGTGAGTACTAGATGTAGTTACGTAATTTGATGGAGGTGGGGACCTGATATTCAATACATGGTTTCTCTTCTTCAAATGAGCACTCCAAATTTAGTCTAATATTAATTAATACTTCGACCTATATAATTTAGTATTTAAATTCAAGGATATTTAAGGCTAAAGTAAATTATTATTATTATTATTATTATTATTATGCTGGTAGCTACATTTGACTATAAACAAGATGATTATTTTCAGTATATTATGTCTCATTAATGTCTTGTTAATAATAATAATTTACAAAATTGTTTTACGTAATATGCTATTAACTTTGTAAAATTACCTCATTCGACTTTTAGCTTGTGAACCTCAGCCAGGAATGGGAAGAGGTAGGGCTGTGAATGGATATTCAAAAATTCGCTTATCGTTCACATTCGTATCTAGTTATACAAAATTTATCTGCATTCATTTAAAGCGGATATTATCCGTACTCGATTAGTAGATATCCGATTATAAATGAATGCGGATATAGTAAATGTGTATCCGATTCGAATGTATATTTATTAAATAATATAATATTTATATTTTTTAATAAAAATCTCATAATCCATATATGTATATATAAATTATAATTGAAGAATTGGGAAGAAAAAAGAATAAATTTAAAAATTATTGTAATATAGATAAAAACTTGAAGAATAAAGTTGATCAATATAATTATTGTTGGTTGAATTTACAATTAATATACTTAAATGCCATTATTATTAATAAGTACTTATAATCAATTATAAAGTCAATTATTAATTAGAAATTATGATATTTATTTGATTGCTTTCATTTTAATTAAATTATATAGTTATTTCTATTAATTAAATTTTGTATTTATTATAGGTTCATAGATTCACGCTTTTGGATATTCATAAATGGATATTTAAATAATTATCATTGAATATGAATGTAAAATAATAATTCGAATACTAATAAGTTTAATAAAATATGAATGCATCTAAATAATTATAATTAAATACGAATATATCTTAATTCAATCGATATCCGACGGATACGAATTTGGATATCATTTTTAAATATCCATCAAATTCGTATCCATATCCGTATCCGAATATTCAAAAAGTTAAACGGATAAAAATATAAAAATAATGTACCCGATCCGTTTAATATTTGTTTACACCCCTAGGAATAGGCCAGACTATTCGTCAAGGCCTATGACCTAGCCTATTTATGACCTACCTAGGCCCAACCTATTTAATAAAAAGGCTAAGTCAAGACTTAAAAAGTAGCTTTTTTAATTAAATAGGCTAGGTTTAAGCTTTTTCAAAAGCTCGCAAAGCCTAACAGGCAAGCTCGTTTATCCTTCTTCATATAAAAAAAATAATATTCATAATATAGTATTAAATAGTTAAGTCAAAATTTTCAATAACAAAATACGTTAAGTAACAACAATTTTTATTTTATAATAATAATTATAATATAAGTTTAATACTTACAATAAATTAATGGTATCTAAATTATCATTACTTTCACATACATACATTGACTAATATGGTAACAACATAAATATAGTTAGATGACAAACTACTACTTAAAAGAAGATGCACAAAATGAGCCTTGGCACCTTTGGTCATACTCATAACCCAGAAAGCATCCATGAGTGGTTTATTTGGAGCCAAGTGGTGAGTAGCGTTGATTTGATCATCCATGGACAAAGTCTTGTATTTCAACGAGTGCCTCGAACAAAAAACTCCTCAAGGAAGAGTCCAAATCAGTTTGTTGTGGTAGTGGTTGTAGCAGCTTCTTAGCAATATTCCCCAGGGCTATTTTGGTGGATTCAACCAATGTCCCAATCAAGTTCTTCAACTTACTAACATTAGGATCAATCCTCTTCCGCTTGCCAACTGACAAGGCCTTTTTTTCATACCTGACGAGGATGGTGGAGTGACAAAGATAGCATCAAAATTAGCATCATTAACCAAGGTGTTTGCACCAGGTGTATCAGCATTATTAGCAGACTTTTCCTCTTCATCACCATGAACACCATGCAACAACTCCTGAACTATGTCAGCTACGTCAAACGTTTGATCTCCCATGGCCCTATTGTTGCTGAAAATATCCACCCAACTCGAGTAACATGGGTGCGACTTCCCTATCAACTTAGCTACATCAGCTTGCACCTAAACAACATATTTTACTATGCCAATTTATCGAATAACATATATGGAAAGTTAAATTAAACAAGCAGTTATGTACCTTGACATACTCGGCCTAAACAGATTCAGACTCAACTATGATCATATGAGTGGATGCATCCATTGTAACCCACCCTTTTTCACTACAACCGATGATACCTTGTAATGTTGCATGTGTCTTTTTCTATATTTGAAACTTTGATTTAATATGTTTCACTAGAATGCCATTAGTAGGGAGTTTTTCACGTAACATAGACTCCAACCTGACCATTTAACCACCTTTGAAAGAGCCATCGCAATGCCAACCACTCGCTTGCAAGCTTTTCAAGGCATGTATCAAAACCTCTTTCTCCGAGTGGATCCAAAAACGCCGCGGTCCAGCAACCCCTTTAATTGATCTGTCTATGTTGTGAAATGAGCACCCAGATTGCGCCATCACCTACATCAATAAAGATAATTTTAGAAATTCATTGCTTAAACTTATTTATTGAAGATGTAATATCCATAAATTTGGCGGTCGCACACAACCTTTTTCAGGAAACCAATGACAAAATTTGAATGTTCATAAATGCACATATAGGAATGAAAACACAAGCGCCCTCACGTCATGTAAAATTCAAACAATTGAATATAATGATATATCATCCATCCCACAAATATTTTCATTCCAAAACACATCTTCTGAAACCAACAAAGCTAGCACAGAGCAAATGCTATTATAGTTAAGTACATATAAATTGAGACGTAAGAGTTGTAACTGATGGTGTTAATGTTACTTCCTAAACACTACACAAAGCATATTAATTCATGGAGCGAGCCCCTCTCCATGATTAGTACATATTGGCCGCCAGTGTATCTCACCAATTGCTCTACTCGTTAGAGCTCTCAATATTCTCAGTGTGATCAACATCAGTACTTTGAGTGCCTAATGCTTGGCCATCTAACATTGAAGCCTCTAAAGGATCAACAACCATCATGTACGAATCTAATTGTGCAAAAGTGCACAAACCAAGATAATCATATTCTAAACTTTGGTCGGATAGAAAGTAGTACTCTGCACGATGGCCCAGTATCCCTTTAGAAGCCCAAAAGCCCTCGCAACGACATTGCGTGCCCTATCATGCTTTATGTTGAAATAGTCACATTCGTTTTGAAGTGATAATGCTCCATCGCTCCACTCATCAATGCAGTATCTCATACGATGGTATGGAGTCAAAAACCCTTCAACGTTGGCATAGCCAACATCACATAAGTAGTAATTCCCTACAAATAATCATTAACCATTTATTATGGTTGTGCCATAAATAAAAACATAAACAAAACTGAAACAATAGGAAGAACATATAATCGCATACCAATAGGGACTTTTAGACCATTTGGTTTGTTAACCGCTGTGCGTAACACCCTGCTATCTACGGTCGAGCCCTCCCATTCGACAAGAACATAAATGAAATTCATTTCACAGTTGCAGACACCAAGAACGTTAACTGCAATCTCACCCTTTCTGCTCCTAATCGTGTTTGTTCGCTCTTTAGTACACGAACCAATACATATGTGCCATCCAGTGCACCCAGACAACCCTACACATGTACATGTACATGAACAATCTTAAAAAGGATTGAAAACTTGGACTATAAAAAATAAAGTCGAGTAATATTAGGTCTTTCTAAAATTACCTTGAAACATCGTCATGTATCATTAATTCAATCATCATCAACATGTTGAGGAGCCACAAGAAGTAGTAGACTTATCTTTGTAATAGTTTTAAGACATTGTTTGAAGTACTTGCTCATTGTTTGTCCGGATCTCTTAAAATTGCGCTTAACAATCCTATTATTCTTATGATGTGCTAAAATAGCTAAAAAGGTGGCAACCTTTTCAGGGATCTCAACAAATTTTTCAGTTCACAGCCACACCATGTGTTCATTAAATAACAAAGCCACCAAAATACGTTTCGATCCATGCACAAATTATCCAAACATGCATGATTATTGTCCTCTACAATCTCTCTCAAGTGTTTTAATTGATTCGGAATCTTAGAAATGACACTCCACCTCCTAATAACCCGTATACATCTACTTTCAAGTCTCTCAACATATATACAATAAGCATGAACAAGCAAAAACATGAAAATAAATCTTTGCAGCCAAAAAAAATAAATCCACAAGAGAATACGTATTCTGATATCCCAATCCGTGAGAGTGTCCTACAACAAAACTAACGGGATACACATTTTATTATGCAAAAAGGGCGCACGATACAAATTCCAGATACATGATGCAAATGATTACCAATGATAAATGTAACAAAATGCACGAACGTGACAAAGATGAAGGACAAGCACTGTCGCACATAATTACATGATAACTAACTCATATTATTCAGTAACATACAAAAACAATAACCCATTATGTGCTGAAAAATGAGTAAGAAATCTAAAAATGTGAAAAGAAAGTACATAATCTTTGAATCTTCAAACATATTTATTATGTTCTTCAGATTTTACATACAAAGAAACAAATTTTAGATAAAAATCAAATTATACAAATACAAAGATTACTTTTTATCCTACGTTGTTCATAACCTAATTCCATAGGCATTAATTTTCACGCCAATCAGATGCTGAAATTTTTTGTGAAGTTTAGAGTGTTGTCAATTAATGTCCCTTAATTGTAAATATACTTAGAGCTAAATTATTCATGCTGCAAAATTTTCTTAGCTAAACAGATGGTAAAGAAGAATTGAAATATGTGATAGTGGAGGATAACAATGAATATTGTGAAAAGCATCAAAAATTTCTTTTCAGATATGAAAACAGGAAACATAAATATCACACTTGTGCAGCAATGATACAAATGTAAAATTGAAAGAGAAAGGCTTACACTTGAAATCTACTAGCATACGTATTTTACTACACAGACACATAAAGACACGTTTTCTTCCCTATTCCACGACCTTCCACATAACGTTATTAACAACTCAATTGCTGGAATATTAACATATCTCAGCTATGTTCTAGACAAAAAACACTGTTGTGCATCCACATCTGATACACAAAATTGAAAACAGGGCAAAACATATATTATGCAATGAGCAAGCAGGTTTTGATACCTCTAAAATAACCTTTTCCATAGAAGAACCTATATTTCTTATTCACCTTAAATGACCACGGCAGCTCCACAATTGTACAAAAATGAATCTTCGAACCAACACCCACATGATACACAACCTTTCAAAAAAAAAAAAAAATTGGTCAATATCAAAAGTAAACAAGAAAATGTATAAAGAGAACACAGCTACACATAAATGACAACAAAATTGGAGATGATAGAAGAACCACACCTCCTTGTTCAATTCTCGACCGAAAAGGGGTTAGGGTTCATAAGCAGGGGTGAAGACGGATAGCAGAGAGAAATGTATCTGGGGATAAAATTGGAGTGTTGAGGAATGATTAACATGAAGCACATATTTGAAAAAATCATCACCTCAATTAAGGGCAATTCTATAAAATTGGCTGTCAATCTTTCAACCAAGTGGGGGTGCGATTCGACCACAACATCAATAACGAGCAATATCATGTGCAGTGCCGGGATTGGCACAAAATGCGAGCAAGCCTACAGTACCCATATCTGATATCAAACGTAGACCTGTCAATGGGTAAGGGTTTACCCTACCCAAGCCCATAAAATAATATATTACCTATCCCCATACCCAATAGATTTTTGTCAGGCCCAAACCCAAACCCTACAAAAAAAGGTAAATAGGTATGGGCACATAATGCCCATCTACCCTAAATTTTTAAGACCGTTGGATCTGATACAGTAACCCCACAAAATAAAATATGAAAAACACAACATTGGATCTCGCATTCTCCCATTATTTGCCTACACTCTCTTGAACCAGCACTCCATACATCTCCTCTACCAAAACCCTTGCAAAATTCCTCCCCTCTCAATGGCTCCCATTTCTCTCCCTCAACCCTAAAGTTGCTAGAAGATTAGCTTCCATATCCCGCATAAAATACTCATTCGATTACTAGCATAGTAGGAACTCCTGTTCAAATTAAACACCTTTCGTCTAGAAAGATTCCGGCTTGGTCTCACCTTGCCCTACCGTCAAGAAATCAAAGACTAATACACGGTGGTAGCTAAGAACAAAGATGTGGCTAAGCTTTTCCCTCTTGGGGCCCATTTCATTTTTTGGATAGTTTCTTTGGTAATTCTTGGGATTTTGTAGGGACGAAAGCTAATAATAAGAAGAGAATGGTGAAAATGGCGGATTTAAGTAATGGCCATGGTGGAAAGAGCTTTGATGGGTTAGAGGGATTTTCAGTAAGAAAAATTGTAATAGTGGATGGCTTATTATGTACTTGACTCAACAACTGTTTCATCCATTTGTTTAATTCTTTTTTCTTTTTTTTCTTTTAGTTCATTTGTTTAATTCAAGGACACTTTTTTGTAAAATTTGATTTCTTTATGTTATATATATTTATTTACAAAAAATTAGGTCGGGCCCAGAGCCTACCCATAAGAATTAGGCTTGGAGAAGAGACCCAGTACACAGACCCTATGGGTACTGGGTAAAGTTGGATAGGGTATAATGTTGCAATTTTGAGTTTTTGTTAGGTATGGGCCTGGGTAGGGAAAAACCCTACCCATTGACAAGCCTAATCAAATGTTGTATTAGATGATATTAGGAACTCCAATCTCTAATAGCAGGTATCAAACATGGCCCATATAGAATGTTCTCAAAGTGCTTCACTCCAATTTTGCTCTTCAATGTGTTTACTGGCTGTATTTCGGAGTCTATAACGTAAGCATCATGAATTTATTACATCAAATAAATTATACGAAGTTATAATGAAGTTGATAACCTCTGTTGGTAGATCAAAACACTAAATAAACTTTTGGGAATGATCTTTCACTGCCAAATCAACTAGATTCGAGTCAAGTTTTCGGATCAAGCTATCTGTTATGACCTAAAATTACAACAAAGTTGTTAGGGTCATTGGGAGGATCCAAGTGAAAACCCTCTTGTTATTTATGAATATTTTCAAGCCAGATTACGAGGTTGAAAAAGTGTAATAAATTATGGGTAACAATACAATGAAAATTTTGAAAATCAATACTTGCTAAATGTGAGTTTTTGTGCTATTTATATATAGTAATACCTTATCGATATTCACTGGGTGAGATGGCAACATCTCAATTGTCCACGTAGAGATTCAATAGATGGCTACAGAGCACCCAGGTTAGGTTCGAGTAATCGGATATGGTTTGACTCTACTCATTCTAGTGCAAGTTTTACTTGATTGAGTTTGAGCCACCTTTACTAATTTTGGGCTTCTTTCTTTAGTTTGGGCCTCCCAATTAACACGCCCATAGAATTGACCTTGAGAATAAATTTGATTTTTGAATTTAAATATTGAAAAAGAACAACGCAAGGCCCATAAAAATTTTGGTGCTTTTTCTTTTTAACAATTATATTGTTGGACTATATATCAATTCTTTTCTGTTGTACATATCGTTAACTTCTATACAAAAAATAATAATTTGAGTCGTTGAGCAGTTTTCCATTCAATTAATGTAAGGATTTTAGCTTTCTTACTTATAATGAAATGAAAAGAATATTCTCGATGATAATGAGGCATTAGCGAGGGATTGGTTGGGCAATCCCCAAATCTATATGGAGTTATATTAGGATTGTCAACAAATCAAATTTGAATCGAATTATTCTATTCAAATTTGAATTCGATTATCAAAATTTATATTCTCGAGATTTTTTGTTTGTCAGTACCACATTTGAATTCGATGAATATCTAAAATTCGATGAAAAAATTCGACTCGATTTAATATTTTTTCTTGTTTTTTTTTCCTTTTGAATTGTATAAAAATATAATATTTATAAAGTAAATTCAAGTCATATTTGAAATTTTACCAACTTTTTATTATATATTAATCAAAAAATTAAATATTTGAATACTAAACTCCTATTTCATATCATATTAATGTATAGATAAACTATTATAATAATGTATATATTATTATATTTGACATTTATCAATGTGCATCTTATTTTTTAGGCTAAAAACTCAATATTAATATTATAATATAAATGTTAATATAGATATTATGTCAATAATATATATATATAATTCTAAAATCTTTACTAATATTATATATAAGAGTATTAATATAATAAAAAGTTATTAAAATTCAGATTCACATATTTAATAGATCATATTACTTAATTTCGTATCCGATCCACTATTCGAATTATGAATATTTATAATTGAATTTGATTCATCGAATATTTTAATTGAATAAAAATCCTAAAACTCTGATCGAATTCGGATTCAAATTAAAATCCAATCCATTGACAATCATACTATCTATACGTATTCTTTTATTGAAGGTTAAAAATTTTTATCCCCGTTGAAAAATATAAGATTATCTTTTATATTTTCTATAAAGTCAGCCTCATCTCCTAAAATCAAAATTTATAATTCCGGGATTGACCTCTGGACGCTGAATGTCCAAAGACGAACTATCCCAACAACCAACTTTCAGCCGTTATTAACTGACTTAAACGCCCCGTAATTATGGCTGCCGCAATATTCCAGGTTCTGTAAAAAAATTCTCAATCAATTTTCCTAGTCAAGGTGAACTATTACACGAATACCCCCGTTTTTCCTCCATTAATCATCATATACTATGAAATATGGCAACCTTAAATTTTTCGGGGGCATTGGATTTGTCAAAAACCTGCCAGAAAAATGAAGAACTAAATCAAAGTATTCTGGAAGCAGAAAAACACGAAAAAGATAGGATTAACAATATTGACTTCTAATTCTCTTGATCTTTTGTAAACGTTTTTGCGTGGAATGTTACAGTTTTCTGTTCTGCTGAAAATGTCTATATAAATCCTCTTTCTGACCTATTCTCTTCACCGCCCATCTTTACATATTTTTCTTCTTTTTCTTTCTGAGTTTGATTATTTCTTTGATCTTAGAACAAAAAATATGGCTTTCAATAATAATTGTATAGCGATTTTCGTCCTTGTAGCTGCATGCATGTTTGGGGTTAGCCTTGGTGAAACCATAGTCGTGGGCGGGTCCGAGGGGTGGCGATTCGGCTACAACTACACCGACTGGGCTCTCAAACATGGTCCCTTCTATATCAATGACACTTTAGGTAAGTGATTTCCTTGCATAAATTTGTACGATTCCACAGAAATATTGGTAATATTTGGTTATGAATTGTAAGTTTTGGATTATATGTTTTGAGAGAATGAGTTTTAGGAGTGAGGTTGGGAAATGCAAAGTTGTGTTGAGAAATGTGATGAATGTTTGTTTATGAAGTACATAAATTAAGCAGTTTAGGGAATGATACTTATCCATTGAATGACTTAATCATCAATTATAGATTTTTATTTTGTTTATTTAAAAGTATTATATAACATATAGTTTATATATATTAATTGTCAGAATTAACCATTATTATTATTTATATGAGATTGTAATTAATTAATTTCAGTTTTCAACTATCCTCCACCGAGCAACGAGACCCCACCACACAGTGTGTATTTGCTGCCAAATCTGTACAGTTTTGTAAGATGCGATTTCAGTCAAGCGCGTCTTTTGGCCAATCCGAATGAAGGAGACGGGAACGGGTTCCCGTACGTGCTGAATCAGTGGAGGCCTCAGTATTTCGCTAGCGGAGAGGGCAGTGCCGGCAGCGACTGTAAGGAAGGAATGATGAAATTCTTTGTTGTCCCTCTTCCTCGTTGGTTCGATTAATTACAAAAAACCTTGCTGGAATCCAACTCACAATTAGAATATATATACAAGTGATTATCAGGTATTGAATAAAGCAATGATATACATTGCATATTTATTTGTGTAGCTCTTCCAAATATTGATTAAACTAAGATTGGTTGTGTGTTTGCTTCTGTGTGATTTTTATGTAATTAATAATGATTTGGATTATATGTGTTTGTGAGAATAAATTGAAGATGAATTAGTGTTTGTAAATTCCCCATTGGTTATAAAGTTTTGTTATGAAACATAGCATATATGCACACGCAATCACGCAAAGAATAGAGAAAAAAATGAAATTGAACACATGAATGTATTGTGGTTCGGCTATGCCTACATTCACGGGCAAAATAGAGAGAAAGTTTCCACTATAAATAAGCAAAAGGTGTACATATCATTGACCCTTATAAATTCTTAAATCTCCTTTTTATTTTCCTCAAAATTCATTTGGGCTAAATGAGCCCAAAAATATAATATATTTGGATCGACCTGGAGGCCCAGCCAAGACTTACCTCCATTTTTTTGTTTTGTCTAAATTGGGTCGCAACATGGGCTTCTGAGGGTGGGTAATAATTCGAATCCACCAAATTCAAGTCACATTAATTAACAATTTTAATATCTAATATTGTACCATTTTGCAGAAGGTATAGAATAATTTTGAAATAATTTATAGATTGTTCTTCTCTGTTACCTTTTGAGATGTCTTTTGGAGTAAAAACCCCATCAATGCTACAATTAAAAAAAGAAAAGAAAAGTGGCAATGTGAAAATCATCAATAAAAACATACAAAATGACAATAACTTGCAATTGTATAATGTCATTAATAATACTTTTTAAGTGATCATAATTTTTATTTTGTCACAATATAGCTTAAAGTTAACAAAAATTAATATCTTAAGTTGTCGTTTTTGATAAGTAATGTCACGTGCATGATGGTAACTTAGTGATAATAAAAATTATCACTATAATTTATGATAAAATTTTTACTGTGTCTAAATTATCACTACCTAAAAAAATTGTATTGTTAGTATGAATAATTTGATCCATTTGAAGAATCTAAATGATCATAGCAAATAATGTAAAAGATTTGGAAAGCATATATATATATATATATATATAATATTTGTGGCTCAAAAGTTATTTTGGACAGAGTCTTTTGAGTTTCAACTCAAGGTTTTTCAAGCTCTAACGCATAATCTTATAAGATTGACAAAGTTGAGCTAAATATCTTGTGTCCTAACTCAAAAACAGTAGAGCCTCAGCACAAATTTAAGCCCCAGCTGAAATTTATTTGAGCCCGATCTCAATGGGAGTTTCTTTTTTGGAAATTCTTTATGTTATGTTTTGATGAAAGGTTTAAGGAGTAGAATTTTGAGAGAATTTTTGTTCTTCTTGGGCTTTAGGGGTAATCCATGTAAATTTATGTCTCAATTTTTTCTTTTTCTTTTTTTTATCTCTACTTTGTACTTTATTCCTAACAATAAAGAAGTCATGACCCCGGCAGGCCATATCAGTACAGGAGGTCGTATAGGAACGGCGGGCCTATGCATTTTTGTGACACAGGAGTCAATGGTGAGTGGTACAAGATTAGGCACGTTTAAGATATGAAGAATGGATCGATGTATAACTGAATTGCCTTAAAATTTTATGAATCGAAAATGTGATTGCCGACAAAAATAAAGTGGGAACATTCCATTTGATAATTAAAGATGTTTTCTACCTGACAAAGACGTGTGGGGCACACGAGATTAAGGCTAGTTATTTTCTTGCATGCTGACAAATGACCACAACGCTCGACCTTCTCTTGTATTATTGGCTTAGATAGTTCATCAAAAAGAAATATCCCTTTTTTTTTTTTGTGGGGTGGGGGGAGGGGGGGTTGATTTATTCCTATTCTTCATATTTTCATGAAAAATTATCATTTATTTGTGGGATTTATACTGAATCATTAATGTCATATATTCAAATAATTGCATGAAGAATCCAATTTAAATGAGATTTCAGCCAGTAAGGTGTCAATTGTTTAAAGCACTAATTAATCATGGATAACTCTCAATTATATGCACTAAGATGATATTTAAAGGTTGCCGTTCCAAATAATTATCCTTGCTTACCACTGTCTAGTTGATCGAGAGACATCATTCTTATATGTGTATGTGTGTGTGTGTGTGTGTATATATATATATATATATGAAGATTTTGGGTTCAAATCTGAATAATTCGCAATATATGTGTGTATGCAGAAAAGGAAAAAAGTGTTTTGATTTGTAATTGAAAATTATTAGATAATTGTTGGCTTAATTAGATAATCCTTTTGTTATATCATTTTCATCCTGTGACATTATGCTTGGATTTTAAATTTTAATGAAAAAATAAATATAAAAAAAGTATTTTTAGTATTTCAAATGACATAATTTTGTGAGTAATATGTATTTTTTAAATTTTTTTAAATTTTTTATTTAGTAGAATTCATATTTTAAATAGACACTACAAAAAATTAGGCCATCTTATCTACGACTAATTTACAAATTGATCTAGTCAAATTCAAAGTAAATGCTTTCATAGGTAACTCTTACTATGAATAATTTGTAGTTGGTGACTATTCTTTTTTTATATATAATAAATTTTTTTATGAATAATGCATAACTAATATGTTATTCTCCTGACGAATAAGGTTATAAATTAATAGTTAATTATTTTTTGTTGTTTTTTATTTAAAAAATTATATTTGCTACAAAAATTTATAGCTATAAATTATAATCATTGTTACGAAATTAATTTTGTAGTAATTTTCATGCTAAGAACCTAATTCTTTTACAGTAAGAGTCATTAAACAACAAGGAGATATAAATACATCATACGTCTTTAAAAATATATATATAATGAAATATTCAAATAAAAATCATAATAAATGTTCCAAAGACAGCTAAATGTCACGCTCCGATTGATTATGCGCGTGGAAGCAAGACGATGGAGGTTCTAGGAAGGTCTTGGAACATCTTGGAAGGTCTTGGAAGAGTTTAGAAGGTCCAAGAAGACCTTGGAAGGTCCAAGAAGAGTTTGGAAAACCTTGGAAGACTTTAGAAGTCTTTGGAAAATTGTACACACTTGTAGAAGTCTTTAAAACTTCATAGATATTTGTAAAAAGTTGAAGACAAGTGTAGTCTTATCTAGAACCTTGTGGACACTTATCAAAATGTGAGAACCTGTGTGGGATTTTGTGGAGTTGTGTAGAGATTTCTAGATAAGCTTCTAGAATATTGTACTTAGTTGTAGAACTATGTAGAAAAGGTGTAGAAAAGTGTAGAAAGCTTTGAAAAGTCCTAGATTTATGAAATATCTAGACTACTAAATCTAAACTATAGAATGAAATCAATCTCCACCGTCCATTAGGGAAGGAGATTAGTATAAATAGGACTAAGGGGTCATTTGTAAAATGGTGTGTATGGAATGTATGAAAAGTAAGAATCAGGTAAAGAAAGTTTACTAGCATTTCCTTGTAGCCTCTCTCAACTCTCTCTTGTGTTCTTGATGCTTGGTTAATACTTATAGCACACACGCAGCACTTAAACTCCAAAGGGTAAGGCTGACTTAGCTAGTGTCGCAAGGGGCGAACGAGGAGCTAAGTGCCATACAATTGCTTGTAAGGGACAGGCCCGTGACATATACCTCACCATTACCTTACCAAAATAAAGATACTAAGGGAGTGTTTGCTTCTGTTTTCCATAACAATTTTGTTTTGGGGAAACATAACCAAACACACACACATTTTCCCTCCAAAATACTAAAATAAAATTTTCAAAATACCCTCTCCTATCTTTCATTATCCCCTAAACTTCTCTATTTTCTAATATATACATACATATATATCATATATATTTTGTCATTATTCTTACAATGAAAAAAAATACTCAATTCCATTTTCATCCCCAAATCCAACAGAAAGCATTAATTTGATTGTTACAGTAAAAAATGTCTCCCTTAAAAACATAAACAAACATTCTCCAATTCCACTTTCAATATTCATTCTCTCAAAACACATAATAAAATTACACAAAAAAAACATAACCAAACATTGTCTAAATAATTAATCCACGTTGAAAATTAAGCATTCACATAAGCTCCACCCCATGTGAGGAACCATTTACTTCGTATTATTATAAACGTCTAGGGGTGGCAATTTGGGTGAGTCTGGTGGGTTCGAATTTAATTGAAGTAAAGGTATAACATTAATTTCCTCAACCCTAACCCAACTTAAATTGTATCATGTCAGGTTTGGGTTGATCGGGTTTTTATTATGTCAACTCACCAACTCAAATCCACTCAATCCAACCTGCCAATTTGACTTAAAATAATTATTTCAAATATTTGTTTTAATTTTTAGAAATTTTTTGGGATTTTTATTTTTTAATTTTATCTATTCTTAATTATTAATAAATTAAAATAGGAGTAAAAAATTCTTATCATAAATTTACGATAGCAGCTTTCCAAAAATTTTTTAACCGAACTACATAATATATTGATTTTATGACTTTTTGTTCCTTTCATTTTGTAGTATCTATCTTCATTATAAGAATATTGAAATCACAATGCAACTTATTTTTAAAAATAGTATACTTTTTCAAGTTTTATTCACCCATTTTCTTTAATTTTAATATCTTTTGTATCAATCAAATTGTATATTTTAACTGCTTAAAATAACATTGTTTCTCTACTTTATATTGATTCAGTTAAACAACACATAAATCAATAAAAATATATCATTAAGCAAATAAGTAAACAAGTATTTTAATTGGATACATAATTTATTATAAAAACTTGTTTAAGTTTTTTGAATTTTCTATAACCTCTCAGTAGAAAGAATTTCTGTCTCTTTATATATGCAAAATCTTGCATTACATGAGGCCTAAGAAAAATTTGTAGGACAATTCAATAGTCAAAGAAGTATTTTGTCAACTCTTTACAGAATAATTTTTATATTCACTTGGATACCGAAAAATAATCATTCGAAACAGTATAAAATTATAATAATTCATCCTATATGTTTGTGAAAATAGAAAAGACCGAAAAATACAAAAGTAGTAATTTTGATATTGCTAAAGTTCAAAATTTTCAAGTTTTATTTTGTTGTTTTATATTATTACTCCTAAAAAATTTAAATTTTATTTGTTTAAAGTTGGGTCGAGTTGGTTCAAGTGGATTTGGATTTTCATGTGACCCAAAATCGAATTCAGGTTATTCTTGTAATCTGAAATTAAACCAATTTTCTTCATGTTTTTATTCGTGCCAACCTTATTGGACCCAAACCCAAAATAGATCAACCTAAACCCAATTTTTTCGCGTCGAACTCGTGTTGTGTTGAAAATTGTCACCCCTGATAAACGAGTTCAAATCTATAATCTATTTGTGGGTAATGCAAGATACAAGATACAAGAGACCAATAACCAATTACTCATTTTGAATTAGGGGTATAAAATGAGACAAGATGATTCGCGAACAGTTCGAGTTCGTCAATTAAATGAATCAAACCGAGCACAATAATGTTCGGCTCAAAAAGCTCACGAGCCTAAACAAGCATTTTTATATTTTGTATTTGTAATTATATATAATAAGATCCATAAAGATGATGATTAAAATAATAAAATTTTTTGAAAAATTTATAATTATAGATTTTAATTTGAGCCTAAATGAGCTCGAACTAATTCAAACATATACGAGCTCAAATTCATCTAAACTTATATAAATCGAGTTCTTTTGCTAATTTGTGACAAGTTTTATCGAGTTAACTTGTGACAAGCCTTATCGAATCGAGCTCGATATGGCTTGAGAAGACTCGCTCGAGCCTTCGTCTATTTAACGAGCCGAGTTTAAGCTTGTTATATTCAAGTTCAACTCGGCTCGTTTACACCCTTACTTTGAATTCTACGTTCCAATTTATGTTTCATCTCATATTTCAACATAATGTATATATATTAAGTGTATTTGATTTTTAATTAATTATTTTTATAAAAAAAATTAATACATATATTATGGCTTGTTCTTTTGGCTTTTCCCAAAAAATCTTCATTCTTCCATAACAATTACAAAATGAGTACACGTTCTCCAATACTTCTCCAAAAAAATAAAATTTCAATACCCAAAAAATCTTCACAATTCATTTACAGAACACCCTACAATCATATTTCAATCATTATATATATATAAATCACTTTTACCCTACAAACTCAATTAAAAAATAATTGATTTGACATCAACAATAAAATTTATATCTCTCAAAATATAAAAGAACAAACAACTCATTCTCAATTCATTTTTCATATTTTTTCCAAAATAATAATAATAATAAAAAAAAAACACATGACATATTCTTCAATTTTTTTCTCAAAAATCTATTCTCCCAAAATATTTTCTACAATTCACCCAAAAGTAAAAAAAAAAGCCCTATATATTTTCAAAATAAAATAGAAGATAAAACATTAATTGAAATAAAACATCCAAGCCGCCAACTACTAGTCATAAGTTTTTCAAAAAAGGAAGAACAATATTTCTTGTACTTGCAATTTACACGTGACGATGTTGTTAAAACAGTTTCAAATCTTCCAGCTTAAGAGTTCATAATAAACTCAAATAATTAATTGAGATTATTTAATGGACAACAGAATTTCTATTAACACCGAATTATTAATAAACTAATCAACCGCTGAAAGCGATTAACTACTAACGCAACAAACCATCATATTTATCCAGCTAATAATATTATCATAAATGAAACCCGGAGGAACTCTCCGGAAACGACGTCGTAACGTAGTCCCTCACCTCCCTCGCTATCACATTCCTCATCACATCCCAGAAACCCGCCGGCATATTCTCCGCCCTTCCCTCCGTTGCCTCCGCGCCGCCGCCCATCCCCGGCGGCGCTAGCGACAATGCCGTCATCGGATCGTATTCATCAAAATCACTACTCGCCGGACACACAGTTCTAGAACCCGACGCCATATTTTCGCCGCCATTTTTCGACTCTTCATTAACTCTCTGCTTCTGCTGTTGCTGCAGCTGATATCTCCTCTTCAAAGTGGAATTCCAGTGGTTTTTGACGGCGTTATCAGTCCGGCCGGGGAGCAGCCGCGCAATGGTGGCCCACCGGTTGCCGTACTTCTCGTGGGCCTCCAAGATTGTGTCGTCCTCCGCCGCGGAGAAGGGGCGGTGCTCCACATTTGGGCTGAGCTGGTTGCACCACCGCAGCCTACAAGACTTCCCCGACCGACCCTTTATGTACTTACTTATCAACGACCAGTTCCGGGCCCCGTACCTCTCCACCAACCGGGTCAGGATCTTGTCTTCCTCCGCACTCCACGGACCTTTAATTCTCTCGGACTTGTCACCATTCCTCGGAGTTTTGCTTCCGGACAGGGATGACGAATCCGAGGAGGAGTCGGAGGAAGAAGAACTCGCAGATGAACATCTGTTGAACAAGTTCATACTTCAAATCAATCAGAAAAAAATGTTTCTTTTGAGAAATTAAAGAGATTTAAGTTGGAAATTAGACTGGTTTGAGAATAGCGAGCAAATGGGGTTAACTTCAGTGAGAAGAAGTATCCATCAGTATATATAGATAGATAGACAAATAAATACAAAGATTATGCCTACACTGGGGTGCATGCATTTTAGGGCAAAGGTTGGTTCTTGGAAATTGCTTTGTGTAAAGTTGGTGGGGTGGGGAGGAGGAGGTGTTTGGTTGTAATAACAAAAATGGGCACCCATTTGGTATACAAACTTGGGATTTTGTTCCTGTGTGCAGATTTTGTAATAACTGGTTCTGTTTTGTCTTTATTAGCAAAATGACACTTTTGGGCACAGGCAGCATTATTTGGAAAAAAATGCATTGATTTGTGGGATTAAGCAGAATGTGATTTTTCCATAAGATTCATTGAATGGGGGGTGGGGAGAAATTAATTGAGGTTTGAGGGTAATATTTTGTCTGCTAGTGCAAGTCTAGATTCAAAGATTTAATCATTTGAGGGGCATTTTCAGATGTTGTCCTCCGTCCGTACAACAATGAACAATGTTCCTTGGACATTCAGATATCCTTAAGGACAGCAAAATAAATTGATCTGAGGTTCACTTGATCTTATTCCGCTACGGATTCTTTGAATGGGGAGCAGAACTTGACTAATTAAGATAAGCAGTTCAAATGCTTGCTTTTGTATCTTTCTTCACAAGTATAGCATGCTTAATTAATAGTCCCTAATTATTAATCACATGGCAGCTGCGTGTATTTTTATCGAAGTTTAGGCATTGAAACAGCATTTTAACCGGACATTTTACTCCAAATAAAACTAATTTGGCTGCCAAAGTTGATGACAAGATAGATTAGCTTATTTTGGCATGTGATTAATTTGGCACATCAAATTGAGTACTTGTTTAGATATTTATACGTAATGATGAAATAAATTTCATTGGATTCATAATAATTGAATATGTCGTTAAATATAAAGACTCAATCACATTGAGATATAAAAAAAGTTAAACAACTACATACAATTATTATTATAGAGTAGTTGCGTGGTTTGTATCAAAATTAAAACATTGAGAAAAGCATTTCAACCGGAGATTTTGCTCCTATTAAATCTAATTTGGTTGCCAAAATTGATGGCAAGATGTATTAGCTTATATTAGCCATGTGATTAATTTGGCCTATCAAATTGAGTCCTTGTCCAGTTAAAGTTACTTAGACATTTATGCATAATAATGGAATAAATTTCATAGGATTATTCTTTTTTATACAGATCAATGAAAATAATTAGATCTGTCGTCAAATATGAAAACTCAATCACATTGAAATATTGTCCTTCTAGCACGTATTAGTAAGCATTTTGTCTTAAAAAGATATCTGGAACAGTGAATAGAGAAAGTAGTTTATAAATTATTTCAAAACCCTCAACTCCTTTGGTGTGAACAAGAGTAGGGATCATCCCAAATCCCAATCAATCGAGTGATTTGAGATGAAGCATATGATCATTGTTCATGCAAATGGTATAAATAATGATGATCTGATCTCCTATCAATTGCATGTCAATAAAAATAATGTCTCAATGTGATTGAACTTCTATGAATCGATTGTAATCAATGAATACGAGTACAAATGAATATGTCTCTTGACAAAATCATTTACAATTATCAAAGATTAACATTTAGATATGATCTTAATATGGCAAGGCCAATATAGAGATTTCAGAATACAACCAATCCTAATAAAGTATGGAAAAAAAGGAAAAAAGAAAGCTAATGCCTAATGCTAATCACTGTGCTAGGCTCTCAATCTTATCAAGAGTGTTTAAAAGATGACAGTTAAGAGAGAGCTGTGTAGCATCATATGCTCCCAACTAAACGCGATCTCAATACAAAACCATACAAAAACAGAGATTTTACAGAAAAAAACGTCAAGTGGGTGCCACCGCTTTTTTGACTACTTATGCTGACTTACAGCTGTGGGAAAGTGAAGTTCCTAAATCGAATTGCTTCAGTCACCAGAATCCAACGGCTGAGATCAGCCGTGTGGAAAAGGGCGCATTTGAAAGGTGAACATTCTTGGGAGTAAAACTTAACCAGTTTAAGGATGACTTCAACGGTTTCCACGTAATATGGGACCCAGCCAGCCTGGAAGATTCTCACGTGATACTGAAGTTTGAATGAGCATTGACTTTTGAGATAGTCACCAGGCCCCACTCGCCGTTGTGGCGCGTGTATTTCGCAGCGGGCTTTTTTAATTTTCTTAGAACCCATTTGAATTTATTTTCTAAATGCATTTTCATTTTCAAATGAAATAAATAGTAAAAAAGTAGTTATAAATTTGATTTTAAAAATAAAATATTATTTGAAATTTTTGTTTAAAATGTAATAATTTTGTAGGGTTGAAAATAAGTTGTATTTGAAAAATATAGTACTTTTGTATTAAAAATCATATAAATGTGAGTAGGAAAAAATGAAAAGTGATGAAATGTGAAAATAGATTGAGAGAGAGCGTAATAGAGGGTTTTGAAAAATATTTTGAGAATAAAAATATTTATAAAAATATATGAAAAATTGATAAATTTTTATTTTTATTTTCAATAAAAAATGAAAAGGGTGTTTAAAAATAAAATCAAACGGACACTTACAGTTATGGATATATTCGTTTTTCCTTTTTCATTAATTTTTGCAAAAAAGTTTTGAGGTTTGATAAGCACTAGCAGAATTTAAGGGATATTTTGGAGCCTTCATGTGACGTGGCTGTATTTGATTGGAGAAGCAGAAACAAGAAGCGGTTGGGTGGTTGGTTAAATTATAGCTGTTAGCTGACCATTTGAGACCGCCTACCGGCAGGTCCGGCACGGTCTCCGTCCAGAGACCAAAACCACCGTTGCATTCATTTCAATGAGTTCATAATACCAATTAGTATGAGTTTGTAACACCTGTATTTTTTAAAATTAATATTTCATATTAGCAAGTCTAACAAATTCAAGTACAAAAATTTCAAATAGGACTTATGTCGAGATATAATTTCAATAAATTGAAGAATAAAAATATATATAGATTAATTAATCAATTTCTCATACGATATGCCTGCTTTTATTTTACAACTAAAGAAGTCGAGGATGCTGAAATAATTTATGCACTTTCTAATATCTCTCCCTATTTTAAGTGTTCTTCTTGAATACAACCTCCCATGCATGCATCAAATGCATCTTCACATGATAATACTTTTTACACGATTAAACTTCATGTTTACTGTTGGATTTGATCATACCATGGTTATACTGATATCTAATCTTATTTCATATTAAAAAAATTGAGAATTTTAAAACAGTTTATAAATTAATCTTCTCTCTCTCTCTTTCTTCAATATTCTTTTTTAAGACAACATCCTTCGTAGTTGCATTGTAGAAAGACAATATCTTGACATGACTAAACTCCATCTGACAATGTATCTAATCATCCTTCAATACAAAATTTAATACCTTCAACTCAGTTACTACGAGATGAGATTTAATACCTTCAATACAAAATTTAAATTTTGTGTAATTTTTAGTCTTAATTAAGTTAGAATAGATATATAATTTGAGACATAGGGATGGCAATGGGTTGGGTTTGGGGCTGGTTTGACAAAATCTAAGACTCATCCCATCAAGATTTTTATGGACCCGAGACCCGTTATATCCCGAACCCTTATCAACCTGTTAGACCCATTTAAAATATTTTAAAAAATTAAAAATATTTCTTTTAAAAATAATAACACCACCATAACTTTATAATATGAGAAAATAATATTATTAACAAAATTTATTATTTAAATATTTATATTTGCATGTTTTAGTATTTGAAAAGTGATAAATTGCAAACATTATTATTACTTATATATAAGTACTGAATGTATAAGTTATTTATTAAGACAATATTATTATTTTTATATAAAACATATGTAATATTCATATTTTTTCATATATATATATACACACACAAACCACATAAAATATGCACATAATAAATAAAATTAGTATATATAATATCTAAAGGGGTGGATTTGGGGCAAATTCGAGCTTAAAAATTAAAATTCAAGATCCTCGTCGAAACCCATTTATGCTTTCAAAATCCGTCCCAAATGGGGTGGGACTAGATCTTACCTGGATCCATTCCCATTCTTATTGAAACACAATGAGTGTACGCGCTCGTCCTTTTATGTGCAGTAATCTCTTGTAGAGTTGCAGCTCAATTTCCGCGTGGACGGATCGTACTGTTTGTTTTCAACTCAAATTGGCCTACCCAAACTGGTTATAGTTGTTGATCCATTTAATGCATGTGTGCCTTTTTTATTGATTTTTGCGAAGAAACTGTGGGGCGTGGACTCTGGAGTGTCAATTATTGGATGAAATTAATATCTTTAGGTACATGAAACTTATTCGGAAACGTATTGTCACAATCCCTAATAACTTACCATCAACATTGCCAATTACCTTCATTTTATGTTAATTTTACATTTTTGTATGGAGGCAATAAAGGAGTTAATATCATATATATATATGTGTGTGTGTATGTATATGTTCTTATTTTTATTTTTAATCTTATAATTACATAAATAACTATCATCTCATTATTAACATTTTATATATACGGTCAGTTCTTATTGTTGTAATTTTATTTTTTTAAATATGTATTATATTTATTTATATACATTGATTGTAATATTATATGTATACACATTAAATGCCTAACAACTATTAATTAAGATTAAAGAATCAAAGGGAAAGATAGGGAAGTGTGGATATTTTTTATTTTAATAATAATTTCTTTATTTTGCATATACACACTATGCTTTGATAGAAAATTATTGGTTCTACGTAATTAAATATCTTTATTGTTTTGTATATTGATTGATACAAAAAATCATTATTTTTGTAAAAAAGATATCATATTGACTAAAAGGTGTTTGGTTAAATTTATTTAAAAGTTCTACTTATAAAGTATTTTTAGAGCTTATAAGATGCTAATTAATTATATTTTAAAAATAAGATCTTAGTGTGTGCCACTAATTGTCAATGGTAACAATTTAAAAAATCCATATTTATCACTATTAAACCATATTACAACAAATAATTTTTTTTATCACTTTAAAAGTATTATTAATAATATAATAAAAATTATCATCATTTAATATATATTATTAATAATAAATTTTATATTATTACTTATAATAAAATATGCAATCTTTGCCTGACAATGTTATCCAAATGCTTGGCAGCTGCTCTTTGATAATTCTATCAGGAAGTTTCCTCTTCTCCTTCCACCACCAACTTAGAATCTCCGGGAGTCTTAAAATCACTAGACAAACAGCGGACAAAAAGTCTACAATTATGCTGGACAAAATCTAGCACATACAGCTCATTTTTGTTTCACTGTCTCATAAAAAATAGTTAATCCTTTCTGCCCTGTTTGGAAGCCCCGATTTTGTGCCAACTTAATTAGTAGATGTAGATTGGTCTATTGGTAAAAGGAATTTTATAATTTGGTTGGTTGTGATTTAATCACACAACAATTATGGAATTTATATTTGCCACGTAATTAACTAAAATTCTGAGAAGAGTTAATAATTCAATTGTAAAATAATTAAATTAGAGTTCGAGCTTTTATCGAATTGTAATTGAGCTGACTCAACTAATCTTACACCCCCTAAGGCCTAAACTTCTATTTAAGTTAAGTTAGGCTCCAAACTTGTGTATTAAATCAAAATTATCAACGTCACTATTATCGTTATTATGATCATATAAGATTTAATGATAATATAATTCTTGAAACCGACTATAATATTTATTTTTTAAAAATTTCTCATTGTTATCAAATAAATTTATATTGATGTGCACCAAAGTTAGCACTGATAAATTTCACCGCAAATTATACTCCTTCAACTTGCTAATTGTTGCAACAAGAAATGTCAGGGTAGTAGAGACAAGGGTTCAATTGGTCCAATAGCATCAGACTTACACTTATACGTGTAAAATTTAGGATTCGAACCCTAACAAATTTTTGGTGTTCTATCAAATCAAAACCAATTTAATTTCTAGCAAGGGAATGATAAATTTATAGGAATAATAATCATGTTACCTGAATTTAAGGTTTTTATAAAGTATTTGTATTAATTATTATTACATTCAATTTCCCCGTAGATGTCATTTTCTGAAAGTCCCTAATCCTGGGCTTTCCTTAGTGTTGTATCAAGATTTGGGCTCCCACCTAGGTGGGATGTCCAGACTAGGTGGGAGCCCAAAAGGACCATGAGTTTCAATCCTTTTGGGCAACTAAACTCGATCCTATATCAATTTTGATCTATCAAGCCCAATCTTTATCATTTATCTCCACATAATATATTATTACAACTATCATTTTTTACTGAGAATTAACATAAGATATGAACTGGGATATCTGTGAACCCCTTAAAATAAAATTCACACAGTTGTGAACTTTTATATTTAAATTTAAATTTATATATTCAAATTCGTCTCAGAAAAACTCAAACAGCAATGCAAGCCTACCAACTAAGGGCCCGATTGTTTTTATTTTCTAGACCCATTTTCATTTTCTATTGAAATTGAAAATAGAGAGACATCAACATTTTTCCTATTTTCACAGATATTTTCATTCTCAAAATATTTTTCAAGACAAACTATTACGGCCTGTTTGATTTTATTTCCACGGCCCCTTTTCATTTTCATCCGAAAATAAAAATTAAAAACCATCACTTTCTCTCTATTTTCACTCAAACTATTCATATTTTCATTTTCAAACTTTTTCTAAACCTATCATATCATCCTATTATTACATCAATCAAATTCAAATTTACTTTGACATAAAGTATAAACAATCATTTCAAAATTAATAAAATATACATATATTTTTAAAAAATAAATCTTTTTAAATATAAAAATATATAAATCAACTATCTTTTCAATTCTATACATATTTTAATTATTGTTTTCCAACAAATCATCAAAACACATTTTCATTTCTATTTCAAATTTATAACTAACTTTTTAATTTTTGAAAAGGTCTAGAAACTGGAAATGACTTTGGAAATAAAACTAAACGGGCCTTTATACTCTCTCCTTCATTTTTACTTTTTATTTTCTCCTACCCACATTTGCACGACTTTTAATACTAAATACTACATTTTTCAAATACAACTCATTTTCAAGCCTATATAATTATTACATTTTACAAAAAAAATATTTAAACAACATTTCATTTTCAAAAATATTTTTATAACTAACTTTTTATTATATCTTTTCACTAGAAAATACAAATCCCTCCTGAAAACAAATTCAAAGCGCCTATAAGCTTATGAGCCAATGACTCATCTCTCAATCGTACCTGTGATTTGCTTGTCCACGTCTGACAAGAAATGACATGGTACAAATTTTTTCCTTCAACCCTTTGTTTTATGCCAAGGAATAATTTTCTCGTGCAAAAGTTTGATGGGATGTGTACGGAAGGTGTAGTCAGGAAAAAAACACAAATCATTGGAAGATAGTGTGAAAAGTTTCAAGGTTAATTGTAATGGATCCGTGGAATTAGCAAGCTGTGTTGGTTTATGTCTTTTTGTATCAATGGTGACTGCTGCCAACCTTAATTATCAAGTTCCTTTGATCTAAATCTGTAGGGGCGGGCCGTTGTCGTGAGAGTATAGTGGTCTATCGGCTCTGCTGCAAATATCATCCACACAATTACAATTCAATTATAGACTGACGAATTCAAACAAATAGTTGTTTAGGAGAATTGCAGTCAGTTGTTGATTTCCTTACAATTGTTAGATTTGTGTCTTAAAATTAACTTGAGAATATAAGGGGGTGTTTTGTATTTCCATTTCATATTTTCAATTTTCAACTGTTGAGGCTAAAGTTTTTGAGGAATAAAAAGGCGAAATAAAATCAACTGAGGTTGAGATCAAGGTTTGTTGATATTTCAATTAATGAGATCAAGTGAATAGATTGAAAATCAATTAGTGTACGTCAAAGCCAGAGCGGGCCTGCCCTCTGGCTTTGATAGCTGCCCTCCTCAAAATATTAAAACTTCATTTTTTATATTAAAATTTTTAAAATATTACACTTTTGCCATCTTCAAATTATAAATTTATCCATCTTCTTATTAAAAATATGCATTTTGCTTCATTATACTTCTTTGTATATATGTGAAATAAATAAATAAATATATATATATATATATATATATATCATATTTTTGATAATTTAGAATTTCACCCCCCATAAAAAAAAAATTCTAGCTCCGCCTCTGGTATACATGAATTTTGGAAGAAAATCTATCTGAAGCCGAAATTTAAGGGATTCGAATGAATTCTCGATTATTGCAATTTGCACAACAGGATTTTTCTAATGAATTGTGTTAAAACAAGATTCATTGAATTCCATGGTCCATGTTTCATCCATAACTACTCCATAATCTTAAGAAAATAGGAGGAGGAAGGCAATTGAACCATCCTCACAATCAAGGAAATGAATTGAACATGATTGACGTATACTGAATACACTTTCTAATTGTTATACATGTCTTAATAACATGTATTATAGAGAGAGATATTGGAAGATTCGTAAGCAACAACCAAAATGAGAATTAGTAGCTATTTCTAGCATTGTAAATAAACTTTGCAACGGAGAAGGGACACACATTCAAATCAAAACAGTGCCAGTCACTTTTTTAATTTTGTATTTTCTTTAATTTATGTTCTTTACAATTTTCAATCCTTTTGTATTACTTTCCAGCCTTTATTGACGCAATTCCAGCATATTTATTTTTATTTTTGCTTATCAATATTCAATTATTTTTATCAATTTTTCATTAGCTTCGTTAGTCTAACTTAGTGATCTAAAAATCAAGAGCATCCTTATATGAGCCTAATAACTCACTTGCTAGAGAACAGAGTTCCTCTTTAATGCAATTGCTTGATTTTGGAAATCAAAGATTTTTTTTTTAGAGAATATTATAAAAGACGAATTTTATTTTTTCAATAAGTTATTATTATCCTATTATCGAATCAAGTAAATTGAAGTACAAACTACATAATCAGATACATATATATTGTGTAGATTTTTGAATATAATACACAAATCAAGTAAATTTAAAGTACAAACTTGATTTTTGTATAGAAATGAAAATATATTTAGATGTATTACGTGAAAAATTGTGTAAGATTGATATAGGGATGGAAATTCATTTAATCTATAATTTTTTTACATATCAAAAAACATGTTTTTGAAAAATATATGTTTTTTAATAAAATTAGAACAATTTGTGCGTTTTTTTTTAATATCATATTTAATCAATTTGATAAAATGATAAATAAATGTGAAAGAATTGGGTATTAAAGTGGATGATATTTCTAACAAAATTGGAGATTAAAACAAATATACTTCCAAAATTCAAATAGTAAAAATTTGGAAGATTACTTTTAGAAACACAAGGACACACTCGATCTACTTGTGAGTAAAATTGAGATCACAAAATGAATTGAGAACTAAAAATTCTTTACTTGTAATAACTATTTTGAAAATAACCCTATACTTGTTTATAAATCAAACTTATTGAATAACCAACATTAAAGTCTACTTAAACTTGCCTGAGATTTTCACAAATCCAATGTCTACAAAGTAAAAATTTTCAAATATTATTTTTTTTTTCTGATATTTATAAAGACAAATTAATTTGAGCCATTATTTTACATAGAAACAACAAATCAAAATTATTTTGATTCATATATTATATTCTTCAACGTGGAATTTTACACGGCCAAGATTTTTTTTTTTTTTAATCTACATAATATCACAAAACAACAAGGCAATTTATTAATTCAAACTTCAAAAAGAATATTTATATTCATTTACGAGAAAAACCAAAGCCATTGGCCAGGGCGTGGACGGCCGGGTTGAATGCGAAGCGGCCTACTATCCCCTGCTTGTATGGAAGGAATGTTTTCTTCTTCAAATCCTCTGAAACCGCCCGGTTCACAGTGTAATGCAGCTCGTGAGCCGAAATCGGTCCTCTTTTTCTCGAACCGGACCCTGACCCTGGGCTCTCGATCGCCCTGAAGCTCGAGCGTCTGTACGCCGCCGAATACTTCTTCAGCGGGTCTTTGTCGGCGGCGCGTCCTTCCGACGCGCTCCGGAACAGGAAGAAGTCCTTCAGCCTCCATTTCTTCTGGCCTTTCGTGGACGACGACAGAGCTGAGCAAATAGTACTTGATGGAGAAGAATTATTTGCTTTATGAGATTTTTGCTCCTCTTCTTCTTCTTCTTCTTCTTCTTCTTCTTCTTCCTGATCCCACGGATGGGTGTCTCGCAGCGGAGAAAGCGACCGCGCCGCCCTTCGGCTTGACGATTTAGTTAGATTTACCCCTCTTTCTCTTCCTCTTTCAGGCACCGCCGCCGTTTTGGTGGCTTTTCGAGCTGCAACAGCAAAAGGGTCCCTTTCTTTATTCTTGTGCCGCGGCGAGAAGGCGCCCTGGATTATCTTTCTAGAAATGGCGGCTGGCTTTTTCCGGGGAGATGTTATGTTTTCTGTAATCCTGACCGCCTGAGGGAGTTGCAGCCGCGGCGGGGGCTTCAGGGGCTTAATAACCCCGCCATCGAAGAGTTCTTCAGCAGATAGGGAGGCTGTTTCCCAATCTTGGCTGACATTAAACGCGAAATCATCTCCATTATCAATCCTGACGGGTGATTTCGGGGTGCCCGGCTTCTCTTCCCAGCCAAACGGCACCCTGGAAGCCAGCACGCCGCTGCTATCATTTCCAGCAGCGAAGAAATCATTGAAATCCTTATAGAACTGAGAGAGACGAGAAGGGCTCGTCGGGGCACTGAAATAGTATTCGCCCGCGGCCTGTGGACGGCGGGCTGACGTGCGGCGAAGATCTTGCACTATTGAAATCAAAGTCTGAGTTTTTAGAAGGAACTATCACCTCCATTTTTCCTCCAGGTTTTTCTGCAGCCTGATTCGGTAAAAATTATTACAAACAAAATTAACTAAAATAACTTGCAAAAGAGAGAAAATTAAAGAGAAGGAAGAGAGAAGGGGCAGAGAAAATTGAGCCGTGAGAACTGAGAAGCGGCCCTTTTATTACTGTGTGATCACATTTGTCACTTTTCTGATGTTCATTTTGCATGAGAAAACAAGAAACTGGTGACCCACAAATGTACTACGAATTTTTAGCTTGGAGTAAAAGGTTAGATTTACATGATAAGCATGCGTATTTGGTTTCATCATCAGTAGACTAAATACAAATTATTTATAGACACATGTTTGATTTATATACAATAAAGCAGAAGTCTAGGAATGTGGGTTTGGACTTTCAAGCGAGAATATTGAATATTGGGGAGCGATTCTAGATATTTGCATGGGAGATGATAGTGAAAGGAGGGCCAAAATTGTACATTTCTAGAATCTAATAATTTTATTCATTTTTTAAAAGTCAAAAATTTACATTATCGATCATTTGGTTCTCCGTGAACCCCTGATAATATGATAATATATGGTCTCAACCCATACTAAAATAATTGAAGGCCTTGTGATAATTTATGCTCTACCTCTCTTGACCTTCGAAGCGTATTTTGAGGAAAAACCTTAAACAAGCATCAATTGGGAACATTAGTAGTTTAAATCCTCTATTTCGTTCCCTATTATATTTTTATTTCATTTTATGAATATATGATATGTGGATTAAAAATTTTCTCATAAAAAAATGATAAAAAATAAAATAAACTTGGCATAAATACAGTCGAAATAGAAGATGAAAAAAGAAATGAAATAGAGGATCCAAGGTATGGGTTTGGAACTTCATGCTCGATGACGAATTTAGTTATAATGAACCATACACTTTATGCTTATTTATAAATACAATAACATATGAAATTAAAATATAATATCCGTAATGTGGGAAAAAAGATTAGCTGTAAGGGTAGAGAATTCAAGATATATGGGCGCAGATTAATCAACAGATAGAAATAGTGTGCGCTTAACTATTTGTATATTTTGCTGCGCAAAAGTCAGGCAAGCAAACCAAGCCTTCCTACTTTTCAATCATACTTTCTCGAATTTTGCATTCTTTTTCAATTGGATGTGGAAAAAAATAATAAATGTATTTGCTTTTATTTATTACTTTCAGAAAGTTTAAACTTTGAAGAAATGAAAAGCTTTGTCTGTATATTAAATTTTCTCAACCTGTGTGCATTTTTGCTGCTGTTTAGGTTCTCTATTTTAATTTATATTTTATTTTATTTTTTATTTTATTTTATAAATATATAATACATGTATAAAATATTTTTTTATAAAAATAATTAATTAAAAATTAAATACACTTAACCAATATAAAATAAAATAAAGGATTAAAAATGTTTTAGCTGTGGCTAAAAATTGTAGGCGGTCTATTTGGCCGGGAGCGACATTTGAATAGAAAAGTTGATTAATTTTCAATGTTATATATCTAGAAAAGTAGGGCGCCACATAAATATAAAGTCAAAACTATAATTAATTGTCTATATGTTAGTAGCTTTAAGTAACTATTATATAACGCCATTAAAGATACTTTTCGGTTGTTAAAGAAATAATATATATATATTATTTTGAGGTAAGAAATATGAATTGGGATCAATATTAGGACAGGTTTTAAAACCTTCAGCTGGTTGGCCTTGTTAAAAAATTATATATATTTTTATGTATGCATATATTGATATATATTAACATATATAAAAAGACGAAGAAGTTAAAAAAACAAATTAATAATGTAACATTAGTTTTTATGCTTTTAATAAATGAAAAAGAGATCAATATATTTGAAATTTTTTAATTTTTTTAAAAACTAAAACACGGAATTAATGTAAATTTGTAATTGATTATATTCTTAATAATTTAAATACTTTTAAAAATTATAAAATATGTTTAGTGGACCCAATGAGTTTCTCCAACTAGATTTTGAATTTCGACCAATACGAATCTCAAATTAATTCGTAGAAATTGTAATATTTAACAAATCAGCTATAAAATTCGACGTATAATAAAATGAAAATAGATGATTAGCTTGATTGAAATACGAATCAAAATAAAGTACATATACATAACTTTCATTTCAATCAAGCCAATATTTAATTACTTCTACTATGTTAGAAATTAATTATTCTTAGACTTAACCTAAGGCAGTCAATTAGAGTCAATCAAACATCATTTCAGTCAATTTTTTGAATCATTCTTATGGCGTACTTAACTTAGACAATAGTAATTATAACATTAATCAATTGCTTTGTATTAATTTTGTTCTTTTTAACATTAATTGGCTGATATGATTTCCAGGTTTCTTTTTAACATTAATTGGATCATATGATCATTTCCAGGTTTCCAAACTGGCGCATGCCTTGTCCTCTTGCTTCCTGACATTAGATAATTAGGACTAGCGACCTTTTCTTAGCATGCATGTATTATTTCTTGAGTCGAATACTATGTTGGGATCTTCAATTTTAACGAAGTAAATATTGAGAAATATAATTCTTTTATTTCGAATAATGTAATTTAATTTGTAATTTATATTTTAAGTATTTAATAAGATTCTTGTCTTATTACCCAATCGATCAAAAAATCACATCTGATTGTAATGAAGTCAAATTTTAAAACTTTAAGGAACGAAAAAGATATTTTAGATTATATAAAATATCTATATTATTCTAAAGCACAAGCTCTTTTTTGTGTGTTTTGAGTTATTTATTTAAAATGTTCTATTTTTATTTTATATTATAAAAATTTTAACGCGCATATAAAATGTACTAAATCTTCTAAATATTTTTTTTTAGAGTATTATTTACAATAAGCCTATAGATTAAATTATCAAATCAAGAAGATCAGTCTTACAACAAATCAATAGAATACAAATATCAAATCAAAGAAGGTGAAAGTACAAACTCCACAAGATCACAATCAAGAGGCATACAAAGATGTCCATTCTGGTCGAACACGAGACTTCCCACATAATTGAGAGATTTGATGCCACTGAACTCCAAGCCACTAGACAATCTTCTAAATAATTATTTGATTGACATGACTTGACAATTTTCTATAACCAGCGTGGAATTTCTAAAGCAATACTAATTACAGAGGAAATAGGCCTCACAAATTGTGGAATCTTAGGCCAATTAACTTTGGCAATTTTATATCTGAAGCCCAATTAGATGACTTGGGATTCCAACCTATGAGATTTCAACTGTGCCAGAGACTTCACAGTTGTCAAAATGAACAAAAATCTTTGAAGCCCAAGGTAGATTCCTTCTTCAAAATTATATGGGCCAAGAAATGTTAAAATTCAATTTTCTACATTTTATTCTTGTTTTCTTTTTCACAAATAGAGACTCCAAATTATCAGACCGTAAGAGCCCGTTTGGTTTCATTTTCAACACCCATTTTCGTTTTTTTCCTCAAAATGAAAAATGAAAGGTATCACTATTTACACTATTTTCTCAAATATTTTCATTTTCAAAATATTCTTTTATATATTCTCTCTCAATTTTCACCTTATTTCAACCTCTATTACTACCTATATCTAATTTTTTATCTTCTCAATACTTCTCAGCTATCATTCACCACAAAACATTATTTTATATTATTTTTCAAATAAATACATATCACATCATCAATTCAAATTCAAATAATTTCTTCCTTTTTAATACAAAAAACCCAACATCTAAATACAATTTATTTTCACACCTATATAAACCAATAATTTTAGACAACTCATCCAAATACAACTCATTTTTAAAAACACTTTTTTTAACTAACTTTCCACTATGCATTTTCATTAGAAAATGAAAATGGCCTCAGAAAATGAAACCAAACGGGCCCTAAGAGCGTGCATGTGAATTTAATACTATCTGGATTTGATATGGAGTCGTCCAAGGATCAATTCGTTTCGATTTATTTTGGGTTTCAATGAGTTGGGAAGTTTAAGATCGATATTGTTGGAGGTAGTTCTCCGAACCCCCTCAAGCGTGTTCCAAAATTTTCGATGCAGTGTTACAAGTAAAGCAAAATTATTATTTTCGCATTTCTTTTCTTTAAAATTTAACAACAAAGCATAATTTAAATATTCATTTGTGAATTGGCCAAAATTTTCATAATTTTTCAATACCTTAATAAAATATAATAATAATGTCATATCAATCAAATTTAAAATGAAATAAATATTAGAGTTACTGATGGATAAGAGAAAACTCTCTAATGTCCTAAGTCAGTATGGATAGAAAGGTCGAATAATAATAATAATAAAAAAAAAATCAACAAGGTACAGAGAACATACCTTAACAATATGTAGTTGGGGTATTTATAAAATGTTGTTGAGTTGGGTCTGTAGGGACCATTCTATGTAGAAGACTTGTATGTTGCCACATGGCTTGATTGAACGATTCAAGTTTCGGAACGAATCTAATATCGGATGGAGATGAGCTTGTCTGATAAAAAGTGTGGATTCTAGAATGTGCATGTGGTTTCAATCTTTCCTTGGGGTATTTTGTATTTTTTGGGCTTATTTCCATATCAGTAATTAATTGCTCATTTTTCATTGTTCATCGATCAATTTTACTATCTTCTGGCAAATTACAAACAATCAAATCAAAATTTTCAAGAACCAATTGAATTGTATCAAATAACATGGCAAATATTAACATTAGAAATTTTAATAATGTTAAAAATTATATATATAAAAAAACCCAATATGTGATCCTTGGGATTTAAATCCAAATGACAAATTCCATCCATCTAAATCTAAGCCTTGGAATATTTTCTAATTTTCTGCAAAGGAAAATGACCCATCAAGCACACCTCGCTTGGGTTTTTTTCTCTAAGTTTCACATGATGCAATTTCTTGAATGGCTTTATCCTTTTGTGGGTTTGCGGTGCAACCCCCCACTTTAGCAAAAAAGCAGTTTGTTCTTTGCTTAAATATGGACGGTTCATGATTCTTGCTTTGTAAAAGATCAGGACAAGATTTGGGGTCCCCTTCTCTATCTTTTACTGCGTGTTATTTAGCTTAGATTTTTTTTTCTTGAGCATGGGACAAAGTTTGATTCTTCATTTCATGTTGTTTGTCTGTAATAAATGAGGCCCATTTCTTGCCCATGTTTACTATTCTATTGCCCTCATCTATATCTGAGCTATTCATAGTGGAAAAAGATATTGATCCATTTCCCACCTTTGTTCAGTACATGTCAATGATAAATTTTTCCTTAGATCACTTAACACGATCTTTATCCTTTTGTATTATCGTATTTAATGCATATAACTTATTTTTTTATTCGTCATAGTTACTAAATTACAATGCACATACACAAATAGGACAACACAAAGACAATATGATACGGACATGGCAATACAAAAATCTTAAAAATTTTAAAATACTAAATAGCGTAAAGAGACCTTTTCGATATATGAAAATTTTCTATAATATAACTATATGTGTAGTCTTATTTGTCTATAATATGTCAGATACGCCTTTAATTGTGTGTTTTACATGCATGCCATCAGAAATTATTAAAATTCTTTTGTTTTTGTTTAGTTTATGGATACGTCAAGTGATGTGTCGGACATGTAACATAGACATGTCATGTCTAACATAATATTTAACACGACATACATAATCTTTTAGAGTATCGTTTTGCGAAATATGCACCAAAAAAAGGAAAAGGAGGAGGATATAAACATTGGTTCATAAATAGCATGAGGTCTCATGCCTACTTTCCCAAGGGTTTTTGAAAATCTTTGTCCACTTCTCTTCTTCTTCTTCTTCTCCTGGTTCATTTTCCCCTTCTTAGGTTGATTTACATGAAGTTTCTTTTTTCTTGGAACTTGGTACAATGAAAAGTAACATGGAAAATAAAGTGGATATTGTATATGCACTCTTCCAAAAATGAATGAAAAGAATGAAAATCTTTCTTACATCCCTTGAACACTCCTAGAACAAACATTTCTGGTAGATTGAAAATATAAATTTACACGGAGAAAAAGATTATACATTTGTCACTATATCTATATCTGTTTAAAGAAAAATCAAACTCCAAAATTGACAAGACTGAACTTGAGCTAACCTTTTTCATGTCTGGAAAAGGTATCTGAAGCTAAACTCATAAGGCATAATCTGAAGAGACTTAAAGAGAGGCTCATCTTTTCTACTCTCAAGGCATTTCATTGCTTCCTTTCCCAGTTCGGATGGTAGTTGGAGGCAGATCCAATCCAGCAGAGACTCAAAATCCTTAGCAAAGTCAAGGAGATACCAATCCAGTAGCTTTGGTATCGATATAACCTTTTCAACTGTTGAAATGCCAATTGCGGCTTGTAAGTAGTCTCTTTTGGCAGTTTCCAGTTCGTTTTCGACTTGAGATGCAGTGTAGACGCGCACCTTTAATAGAAAAGAAATCATATACAGAATGTTCAATTATGGTACTCTTGAAATTTAATGAAAGTTAGGTTATACTTGAAACAGGAAGAATCTTTGAGGTTTATTGTAGGCATGAAATATGTAAGGACAAAATGATTGTCTTAAATAAACTAGGAGCAATAACTTACAGCAGGAGATGACCAGCTTCCGCAAGAGAGAGCAAAAGTTACCAATGGTTCAGACAAATCCAAGCCAAGAACGGTCATCTCGTCATATTTTGTACCTTTTGACAGTGTCTGGGAAGAGCAAAATAATAGGATTACTTGTCAGCAACCTCCTATGAACCCCACAACCAAAAGTTGTAAATATCGAACTTTAGTTATCTTACATATTTTGAGTGATAAGGCAGTCTCAATATGAAATGCTCGATGGTTATTGCATTTAGAATGCGCCCACCAACATTTACTGTGGCCTGAGTGTATATAGTTGGTATTAACAACATGAAGAAAAGTTTATATCTGATTGATCATTGATATGCACAAAAAGCACCACATAAACATTACCTTTTGCATCAGGTCAACAATCATTTCAGGACTCTCAGGAATGCCATACTCAATAAATGCCTAAAGAAAATGAATTGTTAGTCATCCGTTCTTTGCAGCTCAACTATCCAATGATCACAACACAATTAAGGGATAAATTTTGCTTATGATGATCTACATTTGAGTGGATTAGTAGCAATGGAGTTTATTCATACATTCATCATGCATGAATTGTAGATGTTAATCCAAAAGGCGAGCTTTTCTTGATGGCTCAGGCCCTTAAAGTTAACTGTTGCAAGTCTCTGAAACAGAAGCCTGAAAATTAAGACATATGATATGTGTTATACACAACAGCATCATACAACATTGCCACAGGAGAAATGAAATTTAAACTAGTTTTATGGTAGCTCACTTTAATCTCTGAACTAGGAATACGGATATTGTTGTTTTGTTTGGATTGATAGAGGTTGCTTCAACGGCAACTAAATGCTTATATGGACCAATATCTCTCTTCCCTAACTTCAAGCATAAATCATAAGGATCATTATACTCTGCATATGCTAAGCTTTCCAAAGAATTTAGCACCAGCAGTGAAGGTAAAGTTTCACTGGTTTTCCTATTCTTCTTGGAGCTTATCCTCAAAAATATGCTCATCAAGCATTTCAGAATGCTCTCAGAGATTTTGTTTGGACTGTGATCTTCTGGAGAAATTTCCTCTTGATTAATAGGAATCCTCTCTTTTGAACTCTCATGGTTAGTTCCTTGGCTTTCCAACTGGAAAAAATCCAAAGAAGCCAAATTAAATCTAACCAGCAAAGTAGTTCACCATACAATCATTAAGACAAGTGAAACACTCACCTCTGATCTCCGAGGATCCAAACGCTTCTCACCTGATCTGCATTCAATGGGAGACTTTTTCACCGGAGTTCTGGCTGTTTGAACGTTTGAATTTGGAGTTTGGTGCTTGTTCTTTGAGGAATTGGTGCTTGACTGGTTCTCTTTTCCTCTACTTTCATCTATATCACATTGGAGGAATAAGATTTTCCTAGTGTCCTAAGAAAATATGGAATTCTCAAAACAGAGGTTGGATATAAACCGATAAAGCTCTAGAATCATTACCCGAAAGAGAAGGTAAATTTTTCCTGAGTATAGCTGCTGAATTAGCCTCAGTATTAGGTGATGACTTGGATTGCTTTGGCTTTGGATATTTAATCTGATTAGGGCCGCATAAATCAGCTGAATTGTCCATGTTCTTCTTAGAAGACGAAATGTAGACAGCTTCCTGATATAGTCCTTGCCTGAAATGCACTACTTTTTCCTCAAGCCGAACAACTTCTTCTTCTAAAACAGCTACTTCAGCCAGAAGCTCAAGTGTCTGCACACATCACTTCAAAATTACAATTCTCTTCCCACTTAGCAAAACAATGATGAATCACTTGCAAATTGATAGAGTATAAAAGAAAATTAATCCCTTTTTCTCCCTTTGATTTACATAGAAGTTTATCAGCTATAATTCTTGAAGTCCTAATAAAGCAAAAGAGCTTAATAAGAAAATAGAACAAAGACAAATTGGGGGCTTGAGGCTGACATGAGGTGGGAGATAAGGCGGCAGACGAGGAAGAGCTCCCAACGGTCTCGTAAAGGCCCTCTCCAAAGCTCTATGAACATATTCCTCATGTCTGAGTCTCTTCTTCAGCTTATCAACCTACACCATCAAACTTACAAGCACAATTACATAATTGAATAAGAGAAATTCAATAGAGAATTAACAACAATAAATAAAAAGCCTACATCTTGTTGCAATGCCATCTTTCTCTCTCTAATTGAGCCTCGGCGACGGCTTGAACATGGTTTCTCAGCATCCATTGTCCAGCTACTCTGCATTTCCACTTTTTCCTTCAAGTAATCATAAAGAGTGTGACAAGAAAGGAATCACCAGATGATACAGAGAAGGATAAAGGTCACCATCCAATACAAAGCTATACTGAAGCTTTATAAGCACATAAAAGTGGATTTCACAATTTGCAGAACCCCAAAAACCAAGAACTCTAATAAAGATCCCAATTCAAATCCCCATGAATGAACCCACTCCAAAATATGCCCATTTCCCCCTTTATCCATCTCTTAAGCCAGCTTATTCAAAAACCCATCTGGGATACTCATAAAAAATGCTTACTTCACCAAATTTTCTGAAAATTTTCCACAACTTGAAGCCATTTTCTGAGATGAAAAATCCAAGAAACCTTGTACTTGAACTATATCATACCAATAACTTTACAGACTCTGACTAATACTAACAGATAGAAGGTAATTAGCTTTCCATTTTACTTTTTCATGCTTCACTTTAGCCTTCATAGACTGCAAACTCCTTCGGGCTTTGGTATTCATCTTTCTTCAATCCCCAAAATTAAATGATCCCTGCCATTGCCACACCATTACAAACCTGTCAACACATTTAGTACCTCGCAATAAAACATTAAAAAAAAAAAAAGATCAAATCTTTAATATCATAGAGAAAAAGGGCAATAAATGATGGCAATGAAGAGAGGAATAAGAAACCTTCAGAGGTATAAATTCATTGGAGCAGTGACAGGAAAATGGAAAGTATGCAGAGAGAGAGACAGAGAGCGGGATACAGTTGAATGGAATGAATTGTTTCAAATCCAGGTCAGAAAAGACACTTGACAAAATACTATTAACAGTTCCTCGGCCAAACTGTCCAATCTCTGCAAAAATTTTCTTGATCTGTGTGAAGTTAATTCTCACATCAAACACCAACCTCTATCTCCAGAGAACATTTTATGTACAAACATACAACTCTTCATGGAAGGCATAATATATATTATTATATATATAGTATAGAAAGGAGTCGAGTTAAATTAGGAGGGTGGAAGTTCAAATTTAACATACTTCAGTGGTGTGTACAAATAAAATATAATTTATATGGGGTCTGTTCCAAAGAAAAAAATCATAATTTTTTTAATATTTTAAGTGATCGATAGATATCTAATAATAATAATCAATTATTTTTAAAATTCTTTTAATTTTTTAAGAAATTAATATTGTAGAAAATTAATCAATTATAGTTAACGAACACTCTTTTTTGTATTATTTGACAATATATTGTGCGACGTACGTGGGTTTAAACGTTATTCGTTGTCAGAATCTATGTGTCCGTTAAATTTTTTATAATAAATAAACAAAAGAATTATTTCTTTTCTGTATAATATTACAATATTTTCCCTAATAATTTTAATGTGTATATTATATATTTATATATATATTTATATTTATTTATTTATTTTTAAGGATAAAACAAATGTAAAGGTTATGATAAAGTAAAATTGAGTAATTGTAATAGCTTTTAAAAATCTCTTTTGATTTAGATCACTTTTGTGTGATTAATAACTAGAAATTGGTTTGACTATTCTTTTTAATATTTTTGTATGTATGCTAAGTTTGGCAAAACAAATATTAGTTAATGTTACCAAATTCAAACATGAAATTTTGAATTATAAACATTCAATCTATTTTCTTGTCTCTGTTTTCGTCTTATTTATTTATGTCGGACAAAAGGGTAACTTTTTGGCTAATTTGGAAAATTGATTTTATCAGAATTAATTTTGATATAGTATTTATTTACTTTAAAAATTAATTATGTGACTTTGGAGTTGGCCAAACCTTCATTTTGTAACTTTTCTTCGAAGAACTTGGCATTGATTTTAACCTTACTCGTTGAATGCCTCTATAAATTAATATGGTGAATTTAATTAAAATTAATAAAAATAATTTCACTTCTATTATTATAAGCACTTATTAATCATAGCAAAGGTCCTATATAAGCCAAAAATATTAGTTTTAAAATATATTTTAAAAATAATGTATTTTTTGTGAACGTAAAAGTTAATTTCGCAAAGAAATATATTAATTTTGATTAAAAAAAAAGGTGTGGATGCAAAAGGCTGCATTAGATCACATGGCTGCCAACTAAAGTAGTTTGAATTTGAACAAGAGATCAATGGCACTCCAAAGATATGCCCCTTTAATACTTGGAATTTTTCACTTGTCTTAAGGATGCTACTATATATATATTTTTTAATTCAATTGAAAGTCTTAAACCCATTGGCTTGTTTAATTCACATGGTGATCCCCGCAGGTCTTTATATTTTATTATAATCTTTATTATAATGATAAAAAAAAGAGAGGAGGATTTACTCTTCCATAACCATGATTTTCACATCAATACATTAAAATTTATTTTGTTAAAAATAGCTCTACTATTTATAGCTTTCTTTCTTTCATTAATGTACCTGAACTCCACTATCTATAGCTTTCTTCTCCCTACTCATACTTCTAAGGATGGCATACCACGGCGATTAATTTGAAAAAAGAAATGAGATTAATATATAATATGGAGTTGGAAATGAAGCAATCTCTTCTAAATAACCCACAAGGCTTAAAATATGAAATTACGGTATTTGTTAGAGTCTCTAGATGAGAGCCCAACAAAAATCATCTAATATTTAAGTTAGATTAAGTGAATATATGATATTTAAAGAGAACATAGGAGAAAATGTTCTGAAAGTTGGCCTTTTTATATTTATAATTGGTGTGGATTGTCAAGTATAAAATGATTGACATGACATCATTTTGATATGTCACTCAACCGATATCAACAGTCCAAATTTGTTCAGGTAAATCTAAATTGGGGTTAATCAAATTTGACTCCATCATCAAAAAGCTTGAGACTTCCTTTAACAAAATTATTTCGATATTTTAAGAGTGATCCGACCAATACGAATATATGGATTGTTATCAAACATAGCCTTATGCCAAATTATAAACAATAAAAACTTAAATAATGTTACAAATTTCGATCAATTTTTTCATTTAGTCAATCATAATAAGAGTCTTGTCACATTATGAGTGATTTACAAGTTTATCGCCCTTCCAACTTTTCAGAATATTGAATGTGTATTATTATTAAATGTACTTTTCCCACTTACTGTCACGTCCTAACATAATAAATCGTATGCTGATTTACATTAAAGAAAAATGAAGTTTTAAAATTGCAATTAATTCTAATTAGTTACCTGCACAATTAATATAATAAATCATGTGCTGGCAATACAATATTTTGCCATGCACAAAGGGTAAACGTCATTTAAACGCATCTTATACTAAGCCTCTGTCATGATTATCTTAATTACTTATAATAAAATATTATCCTCTCATTGAACTTTAAATATAAAATTGAAACCTCTATTATAAAGATATTTATGTTTTACTATGTCCAAATTAATTTGGTGTTGGGATAATTTTAAAAATTGATGATGCTCGAATTTATAAATCTTAAAGTGTTCGATCGTGGAGGATGTAATATATGTAACAAGAATTGAGTTGAAATGCTAAACATATTGGTACCAAGTGTCCAAAATGCCTATGTAATTAACCTTATTGATTATCACTGATGTTTTTTTTTTTTTTTTTTCATATATAATATTCATCAACTGTAAAATATCAAAAGATATCCACATCACATTTAAGTAATACAAATTTTTGTTTTTAATTGGTGTTTCATATTTGATGTCATACTATGTACAAAGTTTAGTGTATGAAATAATTTTTTAAAATAAATAAACATTTTATTACGGATCACATACATTTAACTTGTATTTGTATAAAACACAAACTAAAAGAAGAATCCAAAATATAATATAACATGGGTCTCATTGTTAATTTGGCATGCCATACACTATTTAGTATTTTTTACGGTGAACATCTTCAAAAAATTTCCTACGAAAATTGCACATTATTTTTTCGTTTCCATTGAGTTGATTGTAAGAACGACGTATATTCAAGAAATTTTATATTAAAAATAACAATTAACAAAAAATCCCACAATCCCATAAAAAGGCATCACGATCCCTTATAAAAATTAATAATTTGTGAAACGGAGTAAAAATTATTAATTTTTACTTAGATAATTGAAAATATATATAAGATTTTTTTTTATTATTATTATTAAAAAATGGATTTTGGACCTAACTCACTCAAAAAGCTAGCTCGAGAAGTGGGGATTGCTCAAGACCATATGAAAAGACTACAACTTATTTATTTCATCGATGTGGGATACTAACACACTCCGGGCACACCCATAAATAAACATTTGGAGCGTGAAATAACATAAAATAGATGGTCCAACAATACTGAGTAACTTAACATTAGGAATGAGTTGCTCCGATACCATGTTAAAAAATAGACATTGGGCCTAACTCAACCCAAAAATTAATTCAAGAGGTGAGAATTGACCAAAATCATATGTAGAGACCACAACATGTCCATTTATAATAATTTTTGGCTAGATTATTGTAATATGTAGAAACCGTATTGATTTTTGGCTAGTCATTTAGGGAACCTATATTTTATATAATTTCACCAAAAATTTTAAAATTACGAGGGATGACTCAACGAGTCAACCCAAGTCTATACAGATTGAATCATATGTCCATTTGTAATATGTAATAATGATCCATTTGTTGGCATATAAGGACAGTGATCAATAATAGATTGGACAGTTCTGTACATAAAAATATGAAATGTAATCCTCTAACCTAATTGTCTGTATCCAGACTAATCAGCATTGGATGGATTAGATCAAATCGACCCCATTATTTTTTAAGGATGACAATTAAGTCAAGACATCACTATCTACGTGCAAGCAAAGGATTATAATTAATTAATGACTGTTCACCATTTTAGGGACGTATTTCAAACTTTAACTACTAATTATATAAAAAATGATCATTTCTGAACCAATCAATATTCAATAATTATTGGGCCATAAGTGAATTGACAACATAATTAAGCATTTCCACTAGTCAAAAACTTGCCGTGTAGAGCGTCGACCGGGCCATTTTGCACCACACACCACACACACACGTTATGTTTGATGGGCACATGAATTCTGGATTAAGAAGGTGTTTGGGTGAACTTATAAGTTATTTAAAACATCTTATAAGATGTTTTGGAACTTATAAGATAATAAAAAATGTTTAGTAAATTTTTTATAAAAAAATTTATAAAATTCTAAAATAAGATGTTAGGATCTTATAATATCTTTTAAAAAAAATAAAGAGACTTTAACTTATTTTTAAGATCTTAACAAACTCATTTATTTTTAATTATTTTAATTACAAAATTGTCATTACTAACATCTTATAAGCTCTGAAATCTTATTTTATCCAAACGCTTCAATAACTTATTTCAAAAATAAGATCTAATGTCTTACAAGCTCCAAAAATATCTTATAAGACATAGGAGCTTATAAAATATTTTAAATAAGTTTAGCCAAACACCCTCTAAGTATAAATTAAAATTAATATTGGATCAAGTTGAAAAGGTTAAAAAAAAACTTTTGAAATTCTTTCCAAATTAGGTCAAACTATTGAGCCGAATTAAATAGAAATCAAGTATATTACTTGGCCGACTTGAGTTGATGGCCTCATGTTGTCGTGGAATAGGGCGTGAGGTAAATTTACCTCTTATGTGAATTGACAAATTAATATCGTCTTCACATTTATATGTGAAAGATTTGGGGTTCAAACTCAAGTAATTCTATATGTACATGCGTGCATAAATAAAAAAAATTACCATAATCAAAATCTTTATCCTATATTATAAATTTAGAAATTTAGTAAGAAAAACGACTGTAAAAAAATTTATTATTTTATTTTATATTTAAATATTTTTCTATTTTTCCACATGATTTGTCTGTAGTTTTTGTCCTTTGTGTATATTATGAACATGGACCATGCATATACACAAAGGGATCAATGTTATCAAATAGTCAATTTGTCCAACGGCATTATCCCGCACAATTATATGGGTTATATATGTGAAATTTTGAATCTTAACAAATTTTAAGAACGTATATATGTATAAATTAAAAAAAAATAAAAAATCAACAAAGTCAATGTTCATAATATACACAAAAGGTAGAAAGTATAGACAAGTTACTACAAGTTATGTAGTACCCAGACATGTTAGTGGCTCGATTCGAGTTAGTTGGCCTACGTTGAGATGATTAATATGTAGACCACAAAATACATATACACAATTATACAAAAAATATAATTATTTGTACAAACACTGTTGATAAATGTATATATGTGTGTATATATTGGGATTTGACTCGATTATTGAGAGATCATATTTGACTAAAATTAGGCCTCCTTCTTGTATTGAATTTCATAATTCCACGTAAAGTAGTTAAGTAATTTTCTATTATAAATAGAAGTGTTTATTTAATTACTTTTAGGACACTCGTGGAACTCATGGGGTAGTTATTGTGAATACGAGTAGGGTAATACAAAATGATGGAGTGAGTATCTCTTTAGGAATTATGATAGGGGTTGTACAAGGGATTTTTCGGATTGAGTTTGGATCTATCAAATTCAAGAGATGGCTTGTACTGGTAAAATTATATCATAATCGAAGAAAAAAAACTCCCGTGGAAGTAAGCGAAATTTACCAAATTACATAAATCTGTGTTTGTTTTATTTTTCTATCTATCGGATAATAATTTTGTCATCAAATTTGTGGGTATGATTTGTGAATTCCTGATAAATTAAATATTATGTCTAAATTGCTTCCGCTGTGCTCCAATAAATTGGTATCAGAGCCAGGTGTATATACACAGAGAGAGAGAGAGAGCATATATGGTTATGAATTTCTATTTAAATTAGAGAGGAAGTGTATATCACAAAAGGGCTATCATGGACAGCATACAAACAATGTTTCATATTTTCTCCCGACAGTGATGCTTTAAGAATTCTCTTCTCTTGGTCGATGAAATATGTATGTGTGTGTGTATATATATATATATATATCAATCTCGAGAAAAATATAATAAATATGAATACTTAATTCTCGGAAATTAAGATCTGATTAATTAATGAGGTGATTCCCGTGTCGGCCAAGAATATATCCATTTCTTTTTTCTTCATATAATTACTTCATAATGACAGTGCATTTGGTTCCTTTCAATGACCCCATAACCCTCCAAATTAGTGTTCAACAGATCTTATAATTATAAGTTTTTTTTATTAAGCTGTTTTCCAATGTGAGTAATAAATTACCAGCAGAAATTTCATTAGTTCTTTGAATTTATTTTATTAGTAGCTTATAATAAACTATTAACATGTTCTTAAGTTTTAAAAATAGAGCTTTTTTTTGTTTTTTAAAAAAGTATTGCTAAGAAAAGCAACAATTAATTACAAGGGGAAAACCAAAAAAAGGTCAATTATTGATCCGCCGTGATGATAATTAAGGTGATAATGATGTGTTTACAACTTTACATCAATAATATGAGGTTTATTGGAGGTATAGGTCAAAAGTCATTTTCAAGTAGTCATATGCAAGAATCATGAGAAATTCCCACAAGAAAACTTAGGTAGTCTAAATATTTCAAAATTAACCAAGAAAAGATAATTATTATCTTAGGTGGGCTCGACTTATCTTTCAAACAATCGAAGACATTGCTCTGATTTTGAATTGTACCAATATTTCTATTTTATTATATATAATTTAATATTGCAGATTGCAATCATCTAGCAATAATTTAGCGTGATATAACTTTTTCCCCAAATATTATCAATATGTTAAGTAATCAATTGAAATATGTTTAAACAATGAAAAATCAAAATATATTTTTTTATTTATATATGCACGCATATCAAGAATATGTTAGGACTCAAACCTCAAGCTGTAAATGCGATATTATTGAATCGATTGACCTTTCAATTAATTAATGATCGAAATGTAACAGATAAATTTAGTTGCTTGTTCTTCACCTAAAATAAAATTTGGTTTTTTCAATATGTGGGGACTTTGTTTTTATTTTTGACTAATTGGAAATCAATATCATAACCACTTGAATTCTGTACTCTCTTCCACTTTAAAGCCTGGTCACTTCCATCAATCCTCCTTTTCTATGATGTTTCCTCTTACACTATGTTTGATTTAAGAATTTTGATAAGAAAAGTATTAGAGAAAAGGAAAATAAAATGAAGAAATATAAAATCTCAAATTTATTTGGTTGCTTAAGAAAATAATGGGGAAAAGGCGGGTGATGAACGTGTTGAAGAATAAAAGAGAGTTCAGATAGATTTTTCCCTCATTTTCCTTATCATTTTGTGACGAAAATTCATTTTCCTTAAATACACTATATTTTTTTCCTAAATTATTCTTTCTTTAACAATTTCCTTACCAACCAAACAATCAAAACTATTTTCCTTAACAATTTTTTTTCTTTTCCTCATCAAAATCCATGAACCAAACATATTGTTAGGATCACAGTTCATGTGAAAAAGTATTTATGCATTTGAGGCATCAAAGGATCATTTTTGTAGCTATATTATGTGTTGGGGAAAGTAACAATTTTTATTTGTTATAGTAATGCTATGCTAATTTTATTTAAACCCACATGAAACACCAAAATACTCCCAAAAATCCTAATTTCTCCTTTCCACCAGGCAAGACATATCTATTACATATATCTAAAAATATGCACATTCACAATACGATTATACGTAACATAATATTACATTTTCATCTCTATTGCTGAGATACAAAAAATATAAGTAGTGTTTGATTTTATTTTGGGTGTTTTGAAAAAAATATTTTGAGGAGTGGATTGGAAGAATGTAACGTATATTTTGTTTTATTTAAAAATTTGTTAGAGATTATTTGAACTGAAATGTTATATTTAATTTTATTTTGCTGAGAGATAAATAGTCCTATAAATGTCAAATCAATACTTATTTGTCTTATTAGTGAAGTAAAAATTTAATTTTATATTATCATTTTATGTATGTATAATTATAATATGAAATGATATATGTGGGCGTACATATATTGATTATGTCTTTTTGAAAATTGTGGAAGAAAGAAATTTTGGGATGTTATGAGATTATTTTAAATGTTTAGTTATGCTTATTTTTATTTTTCCTAAAAAGAAAACATCCTGCAAAGATAAAAACAAATATAGCTATTATCTAATATTTACTTGTTCTGTTCCAAAATAAAACTAAACACTATCCAAGCAACAATATTGAATATGCGACATCAAGTGTATCTAGGCGAGATTTGGTAACGATTTTTACTTAGATGATCGTTTATATCAATGCATAAATGCACGTATTTATACATATCAATTTTCAGTTGATTTTGATTATCTTAGTTAAAAATGACAAGATGATAACTTGTACTCAATAACAGCAGCAATAATGCTAAATTTTATTGCTGATTTTATGGAAAGAAAAGACTTGGTAGAATTAAATTTAATTTCAGGATACCCCACTAAGGAAATGGAGCATAATCACAGAATAATGAAAGGGTTTCATTTAGAGATAATTTCAAGTTATGAAAACTTTCCAGCCATGAAAATAGGAAAAAGATAAGCAAAGAAAAGAAAGACCAGAAATGGACATTGATTGGATGGAAACTTTGGAAGATGAACCAATGGTTTCTGCTCTGCATGGCCATACTTTCTGAGTCATCTGCATGGGTTTCTGGACTCTCACTTCACTTCATCTTCTTCTTTACATTTATTTATTTATTTATTTTTGAGAAAGAGGCTAAAATAGAATATAAATTAACTGGCTTCTAGTCATAATCATAAAAGGGCAAAAGCGGCCAAAATGCTAAAAAAGTTGTTTTCAGTGGTTAGTGGTGACCATCAAAAGCCACATTTTTCTTTTGGTATTGCGTAGGCATATTCATATGATATTGACCAAGACATACAGTCAACTTTCCTACATGGGATAAGAGCTTAAGATGAAGATTGATTTAAAGGGTGTAAATCTGTGTTATGTTATTGCCCAATATTATGGGCTAATTTAATTTGGTATTGGAGTTTAAAGTAAGCAAATAATATTTCTACACATATTTTTATTATTTTTAAACTAGCCAAATCAACTCGAGTCGAGCTTCAAATCTTGTAAACTAAAATGAGTTGTTCCAAACCTAGTTTATTAATAAAGCCAAAAAAAAATTCAGAAAAGGATATCAAGAAATAAAAAGGGATTAGTTGCAGAATTATATTCATGCCTGGTCCATAACAATGTACAACACCACCTGGTTGATCTTGTCCGCTTATAGACAGAATCTTTGGTACTAAGATTATCACACTTGATCCAATTATTTAACTTTACAACCAAAAAACTAGCAAACTTTGATGTCCAAGGAGGGAGATCAGAGGTAAACTCCAAGCACTAGTAATGAGACAAAAGCAGAGGAAAAATAAATAATAAAGAAGCTTTAGATACAGACCAGTCAATTGTCTGCTAGCATCTTGGATTTGACTTTGCCAGCTTTCAATGATCAAAATGGTCCTCCCTTCTTGCTTCAAAACAAACAAATACTTGCACAAAGAAAGTTGAAGAGGAAAAGAAAAAGAAAGAAAAGACACCCTTACTGGCTAGGCCAAAAGAAAAATTTAAGTAACATTTTTGTGATTATTCTGTACTTGTCTTATATGCACCATTAAAAAGAAAAGCATGATATTAAATTCAGGCGTGAATTTACTATTAAATAAAATAAAATTTGGAAATGATAAACAGAGCATCCGATGAATGAAATCAACAATTTGCCTATCTAGAGTACCATTACCAAAATAAAGCCTTCACTTACCTTATACGAAACTTTTCCAGGCATAGATGGTTACTTTACAACAGCTAAGAAGAAAGAACTTTTTACATCTATGAGATAATTCTTGTCCCCAAAGTCTATACAAAGAATATTATAACCTGCAATCAGCTCTAAACCTGCAAATGTGAGCCCTAAATCAGCACTTTGGTCCCTTAGGTGAGAGAGAAAAGATGAACTATTACCACTTAGGAAAGGAAACCATTGACGCACAATGTTCAGATGTCAACAGGGCAAAACAGCCAACATTCCAACTCTCAGACCTTCTGTAACTGGTTGCAGACTTGTAAGGCTTCTAAAATGCTATCAACCCACCTGAAAAAAGATAAAGGTTAAATGTTATGGATTGGGATCACAGGGAATCTAATGGTGTTATACTTAATATTCTTGGTGTTCATAGATAAAGAAATGAATGGACTTTCTACCAATAGATGGAAAAAATCATACAGGAGAATTGGTCTTTCCATTTAGACCTTTCAACATCAAAAAAATTAGGAACAAATAAAAGTGACATTTTCAACACCTGAATATTTAATTGTCCATTTAACTTAGTACAAAAAACTTAATCGGCAACTTCAACTTGAATGTGCTGCACATAGGTATATTTGATCAAAGGGAGTATTTTTTTTATGTCAGACTTGGGACTAGAAAGTAAAATCTTAGAATAACACGCACATCCCCAGAAAACACAAGGAAATAGGAATTTAATTTATTTTTATACTGCATCCATTCACTAAATATTCAGCCCCTGCAACGGGCCCCAAAATCTTCAAAAGAAAAGAGTTTACCCTTCAAGGCCTGGATTTACTGGAAAGTATACATGCCTTAAGCCCAATCTTTTAGCAGCTAAAGCAGTTGTCTCACCGATACATGCAGCAGCATTTTCCCACATTGGTGATTCTGGTAGTAGATTGACCAAAGCACTGGTAGAGAACAAAGATACATGCAACTGACCAAAAAAAGAAGAATGAAACTAACAGCTAATAAAATTTCAATAAATAAATGCTTGACAAGAGGCATGCGGATATAGAAAAGTAGAAAGCGGTACTTTTTGGTTCAACTAGAATTTATTTCAATAAACATGGTTTAGAGGGGTAGGTGCTGCTCTAGGCTGTAAATACTGATGGCGTGTAAAAAATGCATAAGAAGATTCCACAAGTGATCTAGCAAGCAAAAATTATTAAGCATAAAGGGTAACAGAAAATTTACCGAACTGCAGAAAGTGAAGCTACACCAATAACAGGAGCAAGAATTGCCTGTTGTAAAACCATTTGATTCACATGACTAATAGGTGCCTGAAAGAAAAATTATTGACTCAGAAAGATTCCAGATAAAATTCAGATAAATGAAATCTACAGTTTGCAAACATAAGGTGAAGACACATAAGAAAATTTAGTTAATGAGAAAAATGGAAAAGTATTAGCTCAGGCAACAATGGAACTCTCTCAATTGTAATTATCAGCTGATTGATCCATATAATAAAGAAATAGAAGACCACATCAACACTCACGTCTAAACTTCTTAGTAGCAAGTTAAAGTTTTAATTTCAACTATTTGATTATCTCCAACTTTGACCAAGAAAATTTACAAAATGCAGTAGTAGACTATGATGCCGTTACAGAGTTATAACCCTCCCCATCCGCCTCCTCCTACCTTTCCATCCGACTTGTCAAGTTCTCAAGATGGGTTGATATTAGTTAATCATGTCCAGATCTAGATAACAGTAAATGCATCCATAATTATGTTTCATGACAGACAAAGATAATAATTTAAAATTTACAGATCTTCTAAGCAACCCAGAAATGCTTAATGAGATTCCAGTTAGGTCATTCTTTCTCAAGTATTGGACAGAATGTAAAGAAAAGTATTGGACAGAATGTAAGTGCAGTAAAAGGACAAAGCCCTAGGATAACAGAAACAAGATGAACAATTGTTGGTTGTTGATTTTGCAGGGAGCAACTTAAATCAGCAAAGACCCCTATACTTCACATGCTGGGGTTTCTTACGTAATGCTCCAGTATGTGGGCATAGTGTAATTCTAGCCACTAGTAGCATTAAATTTATGCAACTACATGGCACACTAGCTATCAACACAGGTGTCATACCATGGTATAAGAATTCAGTCTAGTAACCTCAAATCCACACTTTGCAAGGCCTTCCTCTGAAATAGAAAATCCAACCATCAGCTAATGCTAGTTTGCATTTTACTCTGGCGACATATTAAGATTACTAGACAGCTTAGAGTCATAGGCAACTATAAAGGATATCCAATATTGATTCTATGTTGATTTCATTAATGATATTGGACATCATAAATCATATTGTTATTAAATGATGATAAAGCTCCATGATCTTTATGAATAATTATAAAATTTTTGCCGGCACACTTTCATCTATTACTTTTCACCACTTCTAGTTCAGTTGGGCTTCCAAGACAAGCACCCCATTCAAATATTTTCTATCGTTTTTGGCTATTGAACTTAAGAAATCTTCTCCGATATAAACCTTTTTAACAACTCCAGGTACATCTCCTTTATGTATATTATAAATTCTTTGAACTAATTCATAAACTGTTGGAGATAATTAGAACAATCTCTTGGTTTCTCAAAATTAATAGTGCTTTTCAAAAGTACATTTCAACCAAAAGAAAAGAATGATAGAGCTCCTTTGGTGTGTTAAATGAATGGCTAATGACTTTTGATAGTTCAATTCAACTAAACGACAAAATTGATTGCTACTTGAAATTATGATTTATTGAACACAGTGGAGAAATGCAAGAAAACTATTTCAGTAGAAAAGCAGTATACATCAGCAAAAGCAAGAACAACTAGTCTTTTTTCACCTGATATGCATACATAAAGGATAACCACGGAAATATAACTATTCAGCACGCATAGAACAATTTTGGATTATGTTAATTTAGAACATCACAAATAATCAAGTTAAAACATTCCTGTTGCTCCTTGTTTTCTCACCCTAAGGATACTTTACATGAAAATCTTATGCTGTAGCAAGTCGAATAAAACGGAAGGTACAGCACAAGAAACTTGAAATAAGATATTTTTGGCACTGACCAATCTCATTGCTAGCTTTTGCTGAAGCAGGATATAAAAAAGTGCACCTAGCATTGCCTTAGGTTGGAAGCTCAGCTGCCAAAACCCTGCCAGTAGCTGAACATCACAACTAATTTTCCTTTAATATGCGACTAGTTTGGTCTAAATCATGTTTATATGGTGCAAAAGTTGCATAGCATGCATTCGTGCACATATTGACATGTTTACCCTCTTAAGTTGTTATTCATTGTGCTGCATCTGGAACTAGATTAAACACCTTTGATGGAATAAAAGCTACATTGAGGCTTTGCTTTGATGATGGCACAATTTCCACAAACAAACTTGCTGTACCAGCTCCCACAACTCCAATCCTAACTTTTGGGGTTCGTGCATCTTTGCAACGAAGTATAACCACCTTCCCAATAGTTGAAACTCAATCAGGAGATGTTTCTAGATTTAATGAGTCAATTCAGCCATAATAATGAGAAAAATTATTCTTCTATAATACACAAGTGTGATTTAGTTTTGAACTGCAAGGGTCAGAAAAGAAGTTCATTATGCATTCTCACCAATTAAAGGCCATGTGACGCACTATTTTCCAGCCAAGAAAAGCCTCAAGACTGACAAAATGCTCTAAGGCCAAAATGAAAATTTTACAGGACTATAGAAAGACTAGCATCTTTAGATGGAACCCAATGGTGGCCGATTGGAAAACAACATGTACGTCGAAAGTGGCTAACATGGGAGCACTAAAATTGATTTGCAGGTGTAACAAGAAGCAATAAAGTAAGATTGAGCTAGTTCCTGCATAGTGGTGAGGATATATCGAGGGAAAACCAATTGAGATAGTTTGAGCATGTTGAATGAAGGCTGCTACATGCACTAGAAAGAAAAATTGATTGGAATAGCATTACTGGTGAACTCATAGAAAAAACTTGGATTAGAAGCAAGATTCATGCTCTAGGCATACCCTGAGAAAAATGCAAAAAGGGCCTGTGCAAACCTAAGGCCTAAGATGAGTGGACCATGTAAATGCCTCACAGAGGTCCTTGTGAGGAGATTTTACACAGAACCAATAAAATGCTTTGAGCAGCAAAACCTCCCCTACATGAAAACTGAAATAGGGAGAAGTGAACCAGTGCTACAGGCATGCTTTGAGAATTGAAAAAGTGTGCAAGCAAACAGAAGGCCTGAGATGATTGGTCAAAAATATTGTATGAAATGCCTTAAAGAAATGTGATTGATCTGAAATCAAAGAACACCAGACAGCTTGCGGATCTTGATTTAAACCCATGACATTGTAACCAAAACAAACACACACCAAGCTGCGATTCGGATGATCTTTTGTTTGTTTCCTCCTTATAGTTCTCCCGTCATAAAATAGTGTATTGATTAGTACGATAACATTCTTATGATTTTAACATTCAACTTTTTATTATTGTCTCCAAAATGAAAGCTCTATTAAATCATTTCTTTGAGAGAGCAGAAATAATTCCAAGATTACCAGAAGTGCTCTTGAAACAGCTGAAGATTACTTCCAAGCATCAAGAAAAACTAGACCTGCTTGGGGGAAGTTATGATTATCCAGCCAAATGAAGCGTCTGCAGCACAAGGGAACATAAAGAAATCAGAGAGCCCCTATTGAACAGATTCAAAATATATTTTTGAACTTTCATATTTTGAACTAGGGAACTACCTGAAACAAAATAAGAGGAACTCATTTAGGACCAAAACACACTCAAGCACAGAGATATAAATGTCAATACTCATTGTACCAAAAACTTCATCCAGAGCAGAAACTTGAGTTGTTAAAAAGAGAATATTTTCCTCTTTATCTTCAGAAAAACCTTTATGTGCGGCCTGATTTATCTTTTCTCAAAAGCCTAGGATGTGTAATGTCTACAAATGGTGCGAGACTCACCCGAAGGGGAATGACCTCTTGACTGAGAATCAAACCATTAGAAGGTTACTGAGAGTTTAAAATAAAAAATAGAGGGGATTTGTATTAATATCTTTAACAGTTCCAAAAGCACCTATTTAACAAAATAACAAGCATAAAAATCCAGAAATTTACTTTCAACAATATGACATACAAACTTAGGCCTATATCTTTCTTCATGTCATTATACAATAGACATAAAATATTTTCCTTTTGAAGCAGGATATGTTATTAGACAACCTCAGAGAGTTTTCACCATTCCTACAGCCACATAACCCAGTTCCAAAAGAACAAGACCAAAAGATTATGTAATTCAGATCACTTATGAGTAATCAAAATGTGTGATCTGAAATGGTATTATCTTTAACCTTAAATAATATAATAATACCATAAAGCAGTAAGCCATGGAATCATACAAAACAAAACTTACTGCTTAATAAAGAAGAAAGCTTGTCAAAATCAAGCAACTCTGTATGCTGGATGAAGGGAGCTTTAGGCTGTCAATTCCACAATTTGCCTGAAAATAAAGGAACCATATTACAACCCTATAGAATGGTTACAGTAAATTCAAGAGAATAGGCATCTGAGGAGGTGGCTAAAACATGGCAAGGTTGATACTCAGGGAATAAATTGCTACAACTAGAGAGTGAGTACTGAGTATCTTCACTATGTTTCAGAAAAGAAAAAATAGTGTAGGTAACTGAGGCACCTTAAATCATTAAGAAAAAAGGCATGGCAGCCAATTAAAACTTTGTTTTCTGATCATTGTTCTTTAAGCACAGTAAGATATCTCAAGTGAATCAGAAATAATCAGTAAGTTGCTTAATTAATATAAGGAATTAGAACCTTAGGCTCGTAAACTGAAACTGATCTAGACTAGTTACTTCCTCATTAGTCCTCAATCCGTCCCTACAGAAGACATAATTTCCTATTTTGTAATTTCACAAGTCATACCCCAAAATTGACATTTTGACGTCCGCATTCAAGCAAAATTTTCACCCTCCTAAAACTTATAAGCAGACAAACATTTTGAATATTAAATTCAAATAAGCACACCATCTCCCCCAAGCAAACCAGTCATTAACAGCCACAGAAGCTTGTCACTCCAATAAAAGCCAAATCCACACCAAATTTCCAAAATCAGAAAAACAAAAAACATTATTCAACGCAAAGTTTAACAAGATTTACATGAACTTCTTCAAGAAAAGGATTACCAAAGCATCAATGAGCTTGCCATTCTTGCCGCGTTCTCTCGTGACGACAACTTTAGAAGAGAAAGAAGCCGAAACTGAAGCTAAAGCTTCAATTCTGAGAAAAAATCTTCTGTTCTGAAACAGCCGAGCGAAAGCAGAACAAGGAATTGCAGTTGCAGTGCGAGGGAACGGAGGAAGGGCAGAGAGAGAAAGTGGAGCCATTAATTTTGGTATACGTGTTGGAATGAGGTTTAATTTCAACGTTTAGGCCCCGTTTGGTTTTATTTTCATTTTCATTTTGAGTTTCTAGCATTTCCATTTTGATAGAAATTAGTTATGTGATGTGATGTGAAAATAAAAATGTGTTTGGATGAAATGTTGGAAATGTAATGATTATGTTGGTTTTAATAGGTTGTAGGTGGAGAGAGAGAGAAATAATGAAGAAGAGAGAAAAGTTATATAGGTTATAGGGAGAAGATATATATGTTATTTGAGAATGTGTTTTGAAAATGAAAATGATGTTGGGTAAAAATGTGTAAAAAGTGATGATTTTTATTTTTGAAATAATAGAAAATGTGAAAATGAGATGTGGAAATGAAACCAAACGGTACCTTAGGCTTCCTCATTGTCACTAAAGTATACTAAATATTTTATTAAAATACTTGGTTGTTAAATTACATATTATTTGATGTAGGATGAATGAAATGGACCTGGATTATTATACTGATGGGTATTTGAATGGAATTTAATCGATAGTCTAAAGGGGCAAATTTAAATAGAGTCTACTCAAATTGCAGAGAGGTGGTTAATCATATCTATCAATAGCGTTGTAAATGGATATTTGAAAACTCATTTACTGTTCTCATCTAAATATGTTAATAAGGCATATTATCTGTATTCATTTAAAGCGGATTATTTGTATTCAATTAATAGATATTCGACTATAAACGGATACGAATATGAAATTGTTTATTCAATCTATTTAATATCCGCTCCAAATACATATCCATTGAATATATTCGTTTATATATTCGATTGTTCGTAATTTAATTAAATTTGTTACTTATGTCGAATAAATAATATTTTAAAAATTATTATATATAATATATTCTAATTTTTCATGTATTTTAATATATAAATAATATTTAAAAAATTATCATATATAATATATTATTATACATAATAAATTACTTTTATTTTTTTAATATGAAATCGCATTATCTGTATATAAATGAATATAAGTATAAATTAGTAGTTAAAGAATTAATAAAAAATTAATAGTTAATGATTATGAAGAATCGATAGACAATAGTAATGATAATTAAACACTACTAAATCAAAAAAATTGAAAAATCAATATATGAATGATAAAATTAATCAATATAAAATTATTATTGCTTGACTTTATAATTAATTTATATTGGTGTCATTTTATTAATATTAATATTAATTAATCATAAAGTCAATCATTAAATGGAAAAAATTAACTAAATCAAGAATAATTAATTTTTTAACTCTAAAATAAAGTAGTAAATTTTTTAATGAAATTTATTAGAAAAAATATGCATTTTATTACAAGTTAACAAATTCTAATATTTTGATATTTTAAACGGATATTTAGATATTTCTAAACAAATGTTCCTAATAATTATAATCAGATATGGATGTATCCAAATTTGATTAATATTCAGAGGATATTAATTCGGATGTTATTAAAAAATATATGTCGAATACGGATACACTGTATCCATATAGTGTAATATTCGTTTACAACCCTACCTATCAGGAATCGACCCATTTCTTACCTCTTAAAAGTGATATTTGCAGGAACGCAATATTAACTATTTTCTTTTCTTTTCTTTTTTTTTTTTTTTGTAGGGGGTGGGAACGAAGACTTTGTCCACACATCCAAACATCCAAGTTTGGATCAAAAGCAAATCACATCAGTATCACTATTGATATACACCCATGCAATATGCAACCAAATGAAAAGTGAAATATCAATCGATCAGCTAAAGGTTTAGAGGAAAACACTTGGTAACATAAATTTCTTTATTGATGTGACAATTATTCATATTATTTGTGTGGCAACATTTGATATAATTGAAATTTTTTAAAAATATAAATTTAGTATGAAATCATCTTGGAAAAATATAAAAATCTCTTAAGTAATTCTACAATTTTTAAAAATTTCAATTTCAGTCGAAATAATATTCGATTTAATTATAGAATCATGCAAATATTCACTCCAAAAAATTAAATAAAATATCAAAAGATAAAGTCAAATTTGAAAATAATCTTTTCGATTCTCAAGAATGATCTTATCCTTTAATTACAAATAATAAAAAAAATTAAAAATATCCAATTAGAACATAAAAACACAATTAAAGTGGTCGAAGTTATTTTTCATAACGGAGCAAAAAAGAACGAATGAGATTCTTTAATGCCGGAAAAGATCCAAGAAATTCAATTGGCCAACCCGCCCTATGCGGCTTGCTATTTAAAAGGCGAAATTCACGTTATAATTTGGCTAATTCCATCGCTTTACATCATCTATTTTAATTTATATTTCATCTCTTATTTTATTTTATTAATATATAACACGTATATAAAATATTTTTTTATAAAAATAATTAATTAAAAATCAAATACACTTGACATATATACATCAAATTTGAATAGAAGATGAAACATATAATGAAATAGAGGATCCAAAGTGTAATTCGATACATTCAAAAGAAAATTACTTATCATTGCAAATGCTACCTATTAATTAAAACCAAAATTAATTAAGAATGCACATTACAGTTTCCTATAGTAATAAATTAGTGAGACATACCATATTGCCTATTGCTCAATCTGAAAGCAATCAGCTAATATGTTCAACCTCTTAAATTGTTCTATGGTAACAATACACAAGAAGATCAAACAAAACTAAGCTAAATCAATATACATTTGAATTCCTAAATGCATAAGAAATCAGGGCAGAAATCATCAAAAGCATAAAACAAAGAAAGCATATTGAGCATAGTATCATTGGAAGATCATTTATTCCAATTGAGAAGTTTTGTGTCAAGACCACAGTACTTCTAAACAAATGTTCCACTGAAATTCCTAGAAAGCTACCTAATTAGGTCAAAATTCATTTCCACTCCACATTTGGTGCGGATCATTAAATTTATAAACCCCCAACCACACATTGGCAAAATGTGATGTGGTGCTCCGGTTTCAGTTTTCTTGGGCAGCCCAGCTCAGCTTACTTGCTGTTGGTAGGTTCCATACATGGGATAAGCCCCATATGCAGCGGCAGCTGCAGCATACATGCTCGGGTCATTAGGGGGCGGCACGGCATATCCATAGCCATCAAAGAAAGGCCCCCCATAGAACGCCCCCGTCCATTGATTTCCAAAATCAGCTCTTGACTGTAAACGACGAATATAAATGTAAGAGAGTATCTTTTAGAACTAAACTGAAGAAGAGGATGTAGAAAAGATGATTGCCTGTTTGTTTGCCGGACTGCGTCCCCAAGAAAGACGCACAGTTTGCTTCCCAATTGTTGTCCCACTCAACTGCTGCAAGGCCTCCTCGGCGTCATTTCTGTTGGAATGTGTTCGGGTTCATCAGATTGTAGCCAAGCAAAGCTTGGTATATATATTTGATTGATACATAACACAAGTGCATACTTATCAACTAGACATAAAGTAATTCTCAAGATATTTTCTCAAATCATATGATGAAGAGATTCTACTTGTCCCTTTGAACTAAAATTTTAGAGAAAACACTAGTCCTATTTGAACTAGTAAATTACCTGTTAGCAAATTGGACAAAGCCACATCCTTTCCCAACCGGTATTTTGACAGAGACTATTTCGCCGAATTGTGAGAAAGGCTGCCTGAGATCTTCGTCGGTGACATTAGGGTCAAGCCCTCCAACAAAAATCTAGAAAAATTTGTAAGTTAGCAGAAAGATTTCTTAAAAGAATGAGAAGAAAACAAAAACGGACTGAATAACCAACTGTTGTGTTCACAGAATCTCCATCAGACTGGGAACCCTGGGCTGAGACACCATTTGAGTATCCACCTATTAGAACAAGTTTATGGAAATTGAAATGGGTATTAATTCCAACATATAAATAACTATTGTAGTTAGAATTCTCAGATACCTTGTGATGAGTATTGTTGCTGATAACCAGCAGACTTTCTTGGTGTTGCTGCGCCAATGCGCATAGGCCTGCTTGAACAATAAACACCATTCATTTCAGTCATAGCCTGTGATCTTTCATTATCATCACCAAACCTAACAAAACCGTAGCCTTTTGAACGGCCGGTATTGGCATCAATGACGACTTTAGCAGCTTTAACGGAGGGATATTTACTAGCAAAAGTTTCATGCAGTAAGGTATCAGTAACATCTGAAGCTAAATCTCCTACGAAGATAGAAAGATCAGAACCATTATTTGAACGTTTATCGCCCATGCTAAATGCAGCCCAATTCAAACGGAAAAGTTGATCAGTATTGGGCATAGCAATGCAAGAATAAGATTGCAGAACTTTCTCAGCAGCAGCATGAGTAAAGAATTCCACAAATCCATATCCCTCAGAAAATCCTGTTTGCTTATTCCGAATAACCTTTATGGAGGAAACCTGCACCAGGATCATTTTCTAAAAGTGAAAAAACTAGTAAACCAGTTAAATAACTAGTAAGACACTTGTCAAAGAAGTATGCATCACTTATTTGAATATCAGCTATGTAAATGTGATAGGACCATTTGAGGCCACTGGTATTCATGCACAATTGCACAAGTTTCATCACAAAATTAAGTCGATGAAGAAATAGTGGGTTCCATTATTTCTATAGTTACTTTTTAAACGGTGAAGTTTTATTTATGCATCAAAGTGTTCAGTACTTCATAACTTGTATAGTTCACATCACTCTTTGGCTCTACTCATGAATTAACGTGCAACAGGTCTCTCAGACCCTCCTACACAATAAATTAATTAATTGCGAAAGTTAACTAGGTCAAAGTCTCCTTGGCCTTTTCACATCCTCTACTAAGAGATGCACCATCACTAGATTGACTGAAAAACACTTGTGACTAGGCAAGCAGGCATGTATATTATTATTTCCTAAAAGATAGGTGTACAAGGGAGTATGCACATCTATGCCAAAACTCAAGTTAAAAGTCGTACTAAACAACACTTGCCAAGCTTCTGAAAGTAGACATTATAATTAGGAGTTTTAAATATCTCCTTATCCCACAGCATGCATTAAATGTAGCTAAAATTGAACACTTTGCCTCATTATTAGGACAATATAAATGCCAACTAACTCAAAAGAATTAAGGCTAATAATCTTACATAAACATGTGCTGATTTAGAAATAATAAGCATATTCTATACAAAATACATATATATTATAGGGCTTAACTAAGCACTAAATGTGCCACTCCTCAGAAGAGAGGCTGGTAATACCCTAACCTAAAGAGGTATATAGCAGAAATACCAAAATAAATAATTCAAAATTAGTAACACCATCAAGCTCAATAGTTCAAATTGCAACAATTCAGGTACAACAAACTATATATTTCCCAGCTAAAGCCAGTACCAACTTTTTGCATGAACCTCTACATCAATAACATTATTATGATCAATATCCAATACGAATAATCAATCACCAAACATTATAACACAAGACAATTATAGTAAAACACTGCAGTTCAATTCTGAACTTTGAAAAACAAACCCCAAAATGCAGATCATATACAGATATCAAATATGCCGAAGTAAATGCCTACTTATCCTCACAAAACCACCCACTTCTCCAACTATAGACGCCAGCTTCATTCAAACCTCTACTTCATATACAATCATATTTACCCATTCTAATAAAATTAACCAGAATCAAACATCAATGGCGAAAACCCATTAATAGAGATAACACTTCAAAGAAAAGAAATAAGTATTTATAGACAAAATAATAAGCCCACATTCGGAAATATACCTCTCCAGTTGATGCGAAGCAGTTGCGGAGATAATCCTCATCCATCCAATTATGGAGGTCACCCACCCAGATCGTGCGGTTCTCCACATTGGATCCCCCTCCATTACTGCTGCCGCTCTGTTGCTGCGGTGGAGGCGGCGGTGGAAGAGGCGGATGGTGGTGGAGGTGGTGGTAATAGGGCATGTAGTGCGGAGCGTAATGCGGCGCCGGCATCATCCCATGCTGCATTACCATCGCTGCCGCTGGGTACTGCATCGCCACCCACTGCTGTCCCGGAACCGTGGCCACTACAGGAGGCGGCGCCACCGATTTATTATTGCTATTACTACTCTCATTGTTATTCTCTTTAGAACTAGTCTGTTGAGATTCCGAACCGTTATTCGATTGCATCTTCAAGAAAAATTAATCCCAGGACTCCTATAACTATTGGCAATTTGATAATTCTAAAAGAGAATTAATACAGATATGATGGATGTTGTATGTATAGGTGAATCTGAGTTTCTGAGAGAGAAGGGTTGTGTGGAGGCTGAATGAAAGGATTTGAGGTTTTCATGGGAAGCCCTGAGATGACGCGTGAGTGCTCACAGTCGTTGGATATGGAAAGATGGTGAGCAATCTGAGCCGTTTATTTATGAAGATATAGTTATTTTGGATTTGGTATATTTGGGTCGGCCGCCAATTTTTTCCCTTTCTTTTTATAAGATATATGTATATTTTTTTCACTTTTTCAGGAATTTTGATTTTCCTTTTCGGAATTATTTTTCCTCTGCAAAAGAATTTTTTTTTTTTTTAATTTGCAAATTTTAAGGAATTTGGGTTTCGGGGTTTGGGTATGAAAAGAATAGGGGTACCTTAATTTTAGTTACCTAGTACAGTACTAATAAAATTGAAGTGACGTAAAAACACTGAAATGTGTACCAACTGCCAAATGACTCCCAACGGTAAGAGAGATCAAGGCTGAAACGGCCAGCCAGATGGGATGAGATGGGAGTCCATTCTTTTTAGGTTTTATTTTTTGAAAAGATCTCGTCTAATCGAAAATCTTGATAAAATTTTATTGAAAATCAAAATACTCTATCCTTTATTTTTGAAAAAATTGGGTATCATAATTAAAATAATTTTTTTGAAGAAAAGAAGAAGTCAGTTAGTCATATTTTGAATTTTGTAAATACCCTTTCGATAGTATAAAGAGTATAGCTGATAAATAGAAGAAATCATCATAACCTCTTTTTTTCTTTTTTTTTATACATACATGCACATCAAATTCATTAGATTTTGAATTTATTGAGTAGTTAATTGATTTAATACATGGCATCACTCTCACTTTTTTTTTTTTATTTATACACGCACGACAAAAATTCGATAGGCTCAGATCCTTAATCTCACACTAAGTGTGCAGACGAATTGAGCCGAACTTGAATATAACAAGTTCAAACTCGACTCGTTAAAAAGACAAAAGCTTGGGCGAATTTTATTGAGCCTTATCGAGCTTGTATATATTTGAATTGGTTCGAGTTTATTTAAATTCAAAATAAACTCTATAATTATAGACTTTTCAAAAAAAATTGTTATTTTTAAGGAAATAACAAATTATTATTATTATGGACCTTATTGTATATAACTATATATACAAAATATAAAAAAAATTGTTTAGGTTCGCGAGTTTTTAGAACCGAATATTATTGAACTTAGATTGGCTCGTTTAGCTGACGAGCTCAAACTATTTGCGAAGACACTCCTATCTCACACTTTATGTGTATACTTATGCAGATGGCCAATGATCACTTGGTCTTTATATGTATAAATATTGTGAGGTTTAAGATTCGAAGTTTCGAACCATAATGGGTCATAAGTGTGTATGCATGTGTGTAAATAAAAACATACATATAAATGTAAGAACAATGACACTGAACCAAATAAAAAGCAGTGTATTTTAAAAAAAAAATAAAATAAAAGGATTTTTTTATTTTTTATTTTTTGAAAAAAAAATGGTTTTTCCATACCTAAAGAGTTAATATTTTGTATTTTGAAAATGGCACTGATTTTTTCAAATTGATTGTCAGCTATTTTTTACCATATCACGCATGAAGGTGTAGGGATTAGACTAATCACATAATAGGTGCGCTTTTGTGATTATTCAGAATTGATCTATTCCCATTCTTAAAGTCAACCCCCCGCCCCCGCCCCGCCAAGCCAAATTAATATTTATTCTGAAATTTTTTTGGTCATATTGGATTTGAATCTTTCACTGAACCTCAGTAATTACATAATAAGAGGTGCGGTTTATGTGTTAGACTATGATGTGATTCGTTCATTTTGTTTGAAATGTACACCAATTGTATGTATATATATTAGATAATCAAATGAGGTTAAGAGAGTATTTGGGCAAGCTTATAAGTTTCTCAAAATATTTTATAAGATATTCGAGAGCTTATAAGATATCATAAAGTATTTGATAATTTTTTTAAAAAAAAAGAGCTTATAAGCTCATAAAATAAAATGTTAGAATTTTATAATCTTTTTGTAAAAAAGTAATTAAGCAATTATTAACTTATTTTTAAGATTTTAACAAGTTTCCTTAAACATATTATAAGATTTAAAAACTTATAAGATCTTTTAAATAAGTTTAGTCAAATACTTTCTAAATTAAATTCTATGGCCTTGTCAAAAAAGTTAATTGGTTCAATGACATTATACTCATATTTATATGAGTGAAGTTTGAGGTTCGAAACTTAATGAATCTATAATGTTCACTGTGTATAAATAATAATAATAATAATAATAAATAAAAAACCTAAATTAGAATATAATAACTATGCAACTGCAGTTAAAGGGTAATTTCGAAATAGACCTCCATTCACCATATATAATATAATTGCTGCTTTCATTATTCTATTGCAAACCTGGTCATGATTAATTTCTTTGGAATTAAACTAATGAAGCAGAATAGTTGTCACACTCACCAAATTATGTACAGTACTACAGATAGTAAACAATTGTACAAACAAAGCACTTTTAAAACATAAGTACACAACATAATCCACATGTCTCCAATTTCAACTGATAATTAAAATATAGTTACATAGGAAATATTACTACATATCGGATCAATCAGGAGCGAAATAATTAATCCTAGTAAAATACCATCAACATAGTACTATATATATATATATATATATATTCCATTAATGCATGCATGCAACACACACACACACACACACACACACACACATACACAGACACATACATTAATTAGGCTTATGGTTCTATGCTCGATGGTCCACCAGCATGGCCCATACCCGGGCTAGCGTTCCCTTGCCCAACATTTGTGCTCGATGGTTCGTTAGAATGCCCAATGCCGGGGCTGTGGCCTTGGATCGTATAGCCAACGTTTGTGCTCGATGGTTCGTCAGAATGCCCAATGCCGGGGCTGTGGCCTTGGATCGTATAGCCAACGTTTGTGCTCGATGGTTCATCAGAATGGCCAATGCCGGGGCTGTGGCCTTGTATTGTGTAGCCAGCAGCATCTCGGCTCCATGGCTCACCGGAATGCCCCATTCCGGGGCTGTGGGCTAGGCTCGTGGAGTAAAATCCATTGGCTTTTACCTTATTATGTGGGATTTCTCCCAAGAATTTCTTCAGTGGCCTTTCCTCAGTGGAGATGATTCCACTGGAGAAAATGAGTGAAAGGAGAAAAGCACAAGTGAAGATGAGCTTGGCTTTAGCCATTCTAAAACAATTTCCCAAATGTTAGAAAATTATAAGATATGGAGATTGGTGGGAATTTCTTGCTTGCTAGGAAGAAATTGTTTGTGTGATATGGGCTTGGAATTTCGTGGTATTTATAGAATGGAATAAGATGTTGGAATTACAAAAATGGGCCTTTAACTTGTTATAGTAAATTAAAAGTTGCAAGAAATTCTTGGAGATTCTTTGAATGTTACTTAAACTATCAAATCTCATAATTCTTCATGGATCTTGAAAGATGCCCTTAAAAAAATATAGTCAACTTTTGCTAGTGTTTGTCTAGTCTATTGTCTCCATCTACAGCTTTTTCCAAGTTCTACGCTAACTTCAATTATGTTTATTTGGATTACATTAATTATTGTTTTCATTAAAAAAATTAAAATAGCAATTACAATTAATTCGTAGTTAATGCTAAAAATTTATAGTTTTAACTATAAAATTAATCTAGTCAAATATGAAGTAGATGTCTCGTAGTTAATTCTCGCTACAATTAATCCATGACTGATGATTATTCTTTCTATTGTATGTATAAAATTTTCTACAGATAATATATAATTAATTTGTTGTACTTCCAAATAATTTTTGCTAATTATTATTTAAAAAAATTACATTTATTACATAAATTTGTAGCTATAATTTATAGTTATAGCTATAACATTGTAGCAATTATTTTGCAGTGCATACGTATCTTTTGACAGTGTTCCTCATATATTTTACTGTACTTAGTGTTTTTTAGAAGTTGGGCTATTCGAATTCCACACGCATCAGTCTAGAGCACAGAGCGGCTGCTGCCACTTCCAAGAGTTGAAAAGAATTTTATTCGGTACAAACCCAACTTGAGGCCCTGAGGAAAGTAGACCTTAATTAAGTGCTGAGGACTGCTAGCTGGAGTGACAGAATAACACCTGAATTTTTTGCATGAAGGAAAAGGTCCCATTTTTCTTTCTTTTTTTTTTTTCCAATCTAAATTCTTTATCGAAGAATATGTTATGAAAGCATTGCGATTTTTCAAAATAAAAACTTTTAAATCACGGTATAGATTTTATTTGTAGAAAAAATATTCATCTTAGAGCTCGTTTGGTTTCATTTTCAAATTTTATTTTCATATTTTCTAATATTTAAAAATTGAAAATATTATTTTTTATACATTTTCACCCAACTTCATTTTTATTTTCATTGTCAAGACGTATTTTCCAATAACCTATACATCTTCTCTCAATAATATATATATTATCTATCTTCTTCATTATTACTATATCCTCCACTTGTAACCTACTAAACCCAACACAATCATTAGGAATGTTTGGTTATGTTTTTTGTATGATTTTATTATGTATTTTGGGAGAATGTGAAAGTTATGTTTTGGTATGTTTGTTTATGTTTTGAGGGATTTTTTTTTTATTTATTTATTTACTGTAGCAGTCAAATCAATGCTTTTTGTTAGATTTTTTGGGTGAAAAAAGAAAATGAGTGATTTTTTTATTGTTAGAATAATAAAATATATATATATATATGATGTATATATAATATGTATGTATATATTGAAAAATGGAGGTTTTGAGGAAAAATGAGAATATGTTTGGTTATGTTTTTCCTATAACAATGTTGTTCCGGCCCAAATATTCTCATTATTTCAATAATTTATCCAGACACAAACTCATTTTCAATCCATTTTCACTAACTACTTTTTCACCCTTCCAAAATCATAGAAATGAAAAATAAAAAATGAAAATGAAACCAAAAAGGTTCTTACTTACCTTTTTAAAATTATATATATACATACATATATATTTTATACGTGAAAAAATATGATGAAAATGTAGTCATTAATAACATTTTCTAACAATTGGATCTATTAATGATGATTGTTTGAATGCTCATACCTTTTAATTCCATTGTATATGTTTTTTCAGTGAATCTCTTCAATTCTCTGGTATATCCCGGTTGGGTTTCATTTCCATAGCCCTTATTTTTATTTTCTACTATTTTAAAAACAAAACGCATCACTTTTTATATATTTTCACTCAATATTATTTTTATTTTCATTTTCAAAACATATTTTTCAATAAAATATATATGTTATCTCAATAACCTATATATTTTCTCTCTTTATTCCATTATTTCTATCTTTTTCCACCTACAACCTGCTAAACCCAACACAATCATTATTTTTCCAACAATTCAGCCAAATACAAACTCATTTTCAACTCGTTTCCATTATCTAAATTTCCAAATTTTAAAAATAATGGAAATAAAAATAAAACCAAACGGGGAGTCGGTTCATGATCCATATACGTACTTAAATTGACTTATACTTCAGCTTGATCAGTGGAGGACAGCTTATTGGTTTGGTGGATTTCTAGGTTATGTCCGTATCAATTAGCATCTTGTTTACAATATTAAGGTTGCTTTGGCCTTCAAAATGAACATAATTGCATTTGATACAACTTTAATTACGTGTAAACTATCTCCTAATCCCAAGTTATTTTGGCTTTCTTGAGTGCTCTATATACATGCATGCGTATACGAAATGATGCTTATAGAATATCTAGAAAAAACTAGCATTTGGCAAAGTCCATTTGGCTGATTGAAAACGTATCAGTACTTACTAATGTGGAAGAAAATTAATGGGCAGCAGCCTAATGTTGGTGCATATTTCAAACAAGAAAATTATGTCACAGAGATACTTGTTAAATTTACACATCAGTTAAATATTTATTTAGTAGTCCTTTATATATGTGGTATACAATCCCCATCTTAAACTAACTAGTTTTTAGGTTGTCGTCGAGCCCAATGGTGCAGGCTTGTGACCTTAGTTGGAGCAACGTGAGGCCAATGCAACTTTGGTTGCATCAATTCTAACCCTAGATCGGGACATAACTCTTTCTACAATTAATATTATAAGATCAATTATGATGATATTTGGTCATAGCCCACATTGAAAAATTGAAGAGCGTGAATATAAGTTCATCTATTTCACCTTTCCTTTGAGTTGTTTTTTCAGGATAAAATCCCTCATCAATGTATGTTGGCCGAACAATACCTTAATGCAGTTAATTTTCATGTTTGACGATGGATGAATCTAATCATCACCACCAAGTATAACAATCCCCCCCCCTTCCCCCCGGAGGTGCTTTTCCAAAACAAAATTCCCCACCTATATGTGTCAATTGAAAAAATTATACCTCATTATAGCTAACTTCTAGGTTTGTCAATCTATCTAGTCATCATCGCCAATCATAATAGCGTTCTCTTTCTTTCTTTCTTTCTTTTTTTTTTTTTTTTCAGAATAGAAATTTTTACTAACATATGCTGATGAAATAACATTTTATTAATATGATTTAACCTAGGGGTATAAATGAGTTGAGCTCGAATATAGCAAGTTCAAGCTCAGTTCATTGAGTAGACAAAGGCTTGAGCGAGTCTTATTGAATTCAACTTGATAAGACGACACAAGTTAGTAGAAGAGCTCAATTTGTATAAGTTCAGATGAGTTCGAACTCGTATAAATTCGAATTAGTTCGAGCTCATTTAACTCAAAATAAAATTTATAATTATAAACTTTTCAAAAAAAAAATGTTATTTTCTTAAAAATAACAAACAAATTATTATTATTATTATTATTATGGACTTTATTATATCTAATTATATATACGAAATATAAAAAAGTTTATTTAGACTCACGAGTTTTTTATGTCGAATATTATTGAGCTCAACTTGACTCGGCTCATTTAATTGAGGAGCTCGAATTGTTTGCAAATTGTCTCGTCTCATTTACATCCCTAATTTAACCTCCATATTTGATATTAAATACGAATATTAGCACCAAGCTTAATTGATTCCCTTTTCCAAGCAGATTCTTGAAGAAAAAGCTGTTCTTTTTTCTGGTTGGCTCCCAATGTTGGGGGAAGTTAAACCTACCACTCGAATTGATCTGCACTGTTGAAAATCACCAACCGGGCACCAATTTGCTGTAGCTCTTCGACATGTACCTGGACAATCCACTTGAGTTGTTACACTTTTGCCTAATAAGCAATTATGAAGTTGATAGAAATAAAAAAGCACTAGCCTGCCAGAATATCCTGTCCGTCAAAATTGGGTTGGTATCTAAAAGATTCTTACAAGATCTAGAAAATCTTTAGGACGACAAAAGTTGAAGGGTAGCAGATACTACATACACAGTGGCTAGCATCAAGTGACAAATATTAAACTATGTTAGCACAACGTGGACTTTAACGACGCAAAATTATAGGTTGTGATTGATTGTGAAGTTTTATTTCATGTTTGATATTTTAAAAATTTTGGAGTTATTTTAATGTTTTTGAGATATGAGAATGAGATGTGATGTTGTGAATGATTGTGAGATAAAGTATAATAATTATAGTGATGTGAAGTGTTGATGTGATTTGAAGTTATGAATAATTGTGAGACATGTTTTATGAGTTCTAGGGCCCGTTTGGATTTATTTTCTAGAGGCATTTTTATTTTTTAATAAAAATAAATAGTAAAAAGTTAGTTATAAATTTGAATTTGAAAATGAAATATTGTTTGAAGATTGTTTAAAATATAATGATTATATAGGATTAAAAATGAGTTGTATTTGAAAAATATAGTATTTTTGTATTAAAAGCCATGCAAATATAAGTAGGAGAAAATGAAAAGTGATGAAAAGTGAAAATGGAGAGAGAGTGCAATAGTTTGCTCTTGAGAATATTTTGAGAAAAAAAATGTTTGTGAAAATAAGGGAGAAGTTAATAATTTTTTATTTTCATTTTCAGTAGAAAATGAAAAGAGTGTTTGAAAACAAAACGAAACGGGCACTAATTTTTTGGTTTGTTTTGGATTGAAAATATTATTAAAAAATTTAAAATAATAGATAATTTTAATAATTTTAATTTTTTCAAAAATTATTTAAAAATAGACAGTGAATTATTTTATTAATCTAGGAAAATAAAGTTCCAACCAGGAAAATGATAATTTTTTTTTGTTTTATATTGTGAATAAAATTTTAATGATTCTCAAATTAATTGGATTAGTTAAAAAATTATTTTTTATTTTTTATTTATTCATAAAATAATTTAAAAATACGTATAACATAATTTTGGCATTTTATTTTTGTGTTTAATGAAAGCAAATGAAAAGATAAATTTAATATATTTGATATGATTTTATAAAATAGACAATCAAATATTTTTTAAATTGAGCAAAAATTAGATTCCAACCAAAAAAGTTAATCGGATTAATCAAAAAATGATAAAAAATAAATGAATCAAAATTTTTGTTAATGATTTTTTTATTTCTTCTAAAATAATAAATTTGCATTTTGTTAAAAATGACAATGTTAATTATTGGCAAATAATTCAAAATTTTATTTGGCCAATTAGGTTACAATATTTAAAAAAAATGACCACACTGCTCGATATGGGTTTTAGGAATGTTTATATTCCTATAATTGCCAAATTTTTTATTCATATATTATATTAGTACATAATTTAATTTTGAAATCTTATATTTTTTCTGATAAGATATGTACTTTTTAAATTCAAACAAAAATGAAATTTGTTAATTAATTCTTAGAGTATTATTTTTCTGTATTATAAATTTAAAAATAAAATATAGATATAATTAAATATACAATATCTAAAATTATTACATAAAAATACAAACTTAATATATTTTAAATTAATATAATAATATTTAACTTATCTATAATTAGTTTAAATAAATATTTAATTCTTAATAAATTTCATATTTAAAAATTAGAAATACATATCTTCATACAATTTTAAATAAAAAAAAACTTAAAGTAATAAATTAACATTAACAAAGCATAAAAAATATTAAAACAAAAAAAAATAAAAAATAAAATAAACAAACAAGCAACGAAAGAGAGTAAGAAACAAAAATGAAAGGGAAAACAGTCAGCAGCCTACTTCTCCCATCCAAAGTTGTCTTTAAGTCTTTAAGACCAAGAAATGAACTTACAAACCAAACAAGCCTCCATATGTTTCTCGTGTTTTAAAGTTAAGAAAATGGGATTTGATCCCATAAGCAATCGCAACCATAAGGTTTTAGGTTAGGAAAGTTGGTAAGCAACCCAAGTTAATTAGGAGGTTATGAGAGCTAAATTGTGCTACTAATTTTGGCACACCCAATTTATTTATTAAAATTTTCATGGTATAAAATAAATAAAATATTCCTTCACTTTTTTTAATTTATTATTGTATACTTTAGTTAATGATTTTAATAGATTGTCTGAACTTTTAGGTTAAGTAAAAGAAAAAAGTTAAGCCGGAACAAAATAATATAAAGAAAGAGGAAAGAAAAGCAAAGATAAAAATAAGCTTAAAAAAGTTATCTTGTAATATCCTTTAAAATGGAATTATTTTTGTCGACTTATTAAATAATAAAATATAACATACCCAATTAGCTACTAAGGCTCTCATACTTTATATAGATTCACACTTACCAAAATTATAATTAAATCATAGAGTATAAATATTTCTTGTAAACAAATAAGTATTTATAAGTTTTGATCAAGGAATATTATGCTACATTTTTTTAAGTCTCACTACATACAACAAGTGTTAAAATAAAAAATTGCCACCAATGACATGTATACATTAAATGATAATAGTTTTTATTTTGTTATTAATGATATTTTTTTATGCGATAATAATTTTTATTCTATAACAATATAGCTTAATAGTGACCAAAATCAATATTTTGAGTTGCTATCATTAACAATTAATAATACCCTTATCGTGACATCTTAGTGACAATAAATATCACCACTATAATTTATGATAAAAATTTTATTATCACTAAGTTGTCTCCAAATGTGTAGTAATAATTATCAATTGTGAAAACTCAAACACTATTCTTGTTATTATTTAATTTATAAAAATTATTAAAATAATAAAATAAATTTTTTTATCATCTAATATGTATAATTAATAATAATTTTTATATTGTTCTTTACTGTTTCGTTGTTGATTTAATTTTTTCTTGTAGTCTAGGCTATTAGAGTAGAAAATAGACTAATGCAAATCATCGATCACTTTGACAATCCCAAATAACATTTGTAAAGATCTAAAAAATTTTCTCCCTACAATTTTCTAATTCAAAAGTGAAGTGTGGGGTGAACATGCATGATTCACCATTAATAGTGGGAGAAATACAAATTAATGAATGGTGAAAATTGAAAACCTAGTCCTAGGTGGCGCCTCTTCTTTTGACCTATGGGTTTCTATACTAGGATGATTAATGATCCATGAAATTCCGTACAAGAACAACTAAGGACCGTTTGAATTTATTTTTTTGAAGGTATTTTTATTTTTTAGTGAAAATAAATAATAAAAAGTTAGTTATAAATTTGAATTTGAAAATAAAATATTATTTAAAAATTTTGTTTAAAATGTAATGATTATATAGGGTTGAAAATGAGTTGTATTTGAAAAATATAGCGTTTTTATATTAAAATTAATGCAAATGTGAGTAGGAAAAAAAAAAGTGATTTGGAGAATATTTTGATAATGAAAATATTTGTGAAAATAGGGGAGAAGTTAATAATTTTCTATTTTTATTTTCAGTAAAAAAATAAAAAGAGTGTTTGAAAACAAAACCAAACGAGCACTAAATGATCCATAATTAAATTTCTATTACAAGGATGACTAAGAGGATGTTTGGGTGAGCTTATAAGCTCCTCAAAACATTTTATAAGATGTTTAAGAGATCATAAGTTAATAAAAAGTATTTGGTAAATTTTTTTAAGAATTTTAGGATATTATAAGATTTAAAAAAAAAAAAGTAAGAATACCTTAACTTATTTTTAAGATGTTAATAAATTCATTTATTTTTAACCATTTTAATTACAAAATTGCCATTATTAACATATTATAAGTTCCAAGATCTTATTTTATCCAAACACTTCAATAACTTATTTTAAAAATAAAAACTAACATCTTATATATTTTAAAAACATCATATATAAGATATATGAACTTAAAATGTTTAAAATACATTTAGCCAAACACCTTCTAAATATTGATCCGTTTACTAATGGCGGCAAGTGGTGGACCGTGACCCTTATGGACAATCTAAATTCGTCTACATCATGACACGTGATGAAATTTAAAGCGTAAGACAATTTACTAGGGAAAAAAAATAAAAGAGACAAAATCTAAATCATTTTGGCATAAGACCCTCGTGCTCGTATTATTATAATATGTAGAAAGGATATTGTTGTTTGACTAGAATTGCTCAATTTTTATTAATATTAATTTTTTAATTAATTTGAATTTGTTAATTGTGAGGAAATATATATATATATATATATGTTAGAGTAATTTTTTCAATCATTTAACCTCTTTAAATATGTTCCACTAATCTAGTGTACATTAATTATGATTTTGAAATTAAAAATTTGGTAATTATTGATTCTCATACCTTATATTTTCATACATATTCTCGAGAAAAAAATTTATTGTTTTACTAATTACTTGACAAATTCTTATATCACTAATCTACTATTATATATTATAAGAAGGTTTTTATTTGATTGTAATTGCTCAACTTTGATTAATGGGATAGTCGAAGGTGGTACAAGGAATTGAGTAATTTTTGAAATATACTTGTGAAGAAATATGTTATCGCCAAATAGTAATTTGTGATAATTATTTTAGAATTTTAATAGTGAAATAATACTATGTTAATTGATTATTGGCCATTAAATGCAATACATAAAACTTTCAAAATCATCTAATCCTTTTATGTTATGCTCCTTTAATATATTGTCACGTTTTATGATTTTGAAATTTAAATTTTGATCATTATTATTGATTCTCACATATTATATTTATATATACTTTCAAAAAGGTTTCATGAATTAATCAATGACTACTAAGATATTATATGCATAACATAAATATGTTGAGTAGTATTAACCCATGTTATTATATATAGAGATGTTCTACTTTGGCTAAATTGCTCAATTTTGAGTAATACTAAATTTTTTGACAAATTTAATTTTTTTTATGATGAAGAAATATGACGATGATCAATTAGTGAGCATTAAACACAATACTTAAATCTTTTGAAACCATTTAACCTCTTTCAATTATGTCTTCCTCCTAATTTATTTTCATATTTATGATTTTGTAATGTGAATTTTGACAGTATTAACTCCTACATATTATATATATATATATATATATATTCAAGAAAAATTTCATGTAGTGCATTGCTGGGGAGGTACCTACTTCGGTTGAGGTACTACTCCGATCTTATTTACAAAAATTCAAAATAAAATACACACATCCAAAATATTCAATTTAAATAATTTTATAACGACCCAAAACCATTCATTCCAATCTACTATTACATTATGCTTTATAGCATTTCCACAATAACATGAGCTTTAAAACTCATATGTACACAAAACATTCACATATGTTGTATTAGTTTCAGATTTACATACCCAAAGCATTAAATAACACATACAACCTTACTAGTATCAAAACTATAAGAACATAACAGTTACATGCCACTAGGGGTGCAATCGAGCCGAGTCGAATCAAGTTTGGAAAAAAAAAATTGAGTTCGAGCTCAAGCTCGAAATATATATATTTGAGGCTCGAACTCGAGCTCAATGAGCCTAAAATTTTAAGCTTGAGCTTGGCCCGACAAAAGTTCAAGCTTAGCTCGATAAGACTCGAATTGACAAATAAATTGTAAAAAACTGCATGCTCGAGCTCGAACTCAAAATAAAAAAATAGTAATATAATATATATTTATTAATAAAATAAAAAATAAAATTTAATTATATACTAGCTCGCGTGTTTAAAATTTAATTCTACACTGGCTAGCGAGCCTTGAGCTTAGATAAAGATGGCTCGAGATCGGTTCGAATTAGAGCTCGACCTCGAACTGTTTCGTGCTTAAGTCAAGCTAGCTTGAGCTCAGCTCGTGAAGCTCATGAGCCAGCTCGACTCATTTGCACCCCTACATGCCACATCATTGAGTTCTACATATACATAACCAAAATTTATCTAAAAGGTCTAAGTCCACAATTGCCACTAGTTCCAGAAACCATGTGAGCATGAGCCTCTACATGAGACATTGTAGTGTTCAAGCTTACAACATAAGATTTTACATAAAAAGTTTTGGTCTTAAACAACCGGAAACTAGAAGCAGAACTATTTACAATGACACATCTTGCAACAGTCCATTTGCGACTTGTTAAGTCCTATTTGGGAAAAAGAATTGAGAACATGAAAGAGGTGTAAGTCCTAGTGACTTAGTAAAGTGAAATATTAGTCAGTTTAATCATAAAAAAAGAGAAGAGAACTAACAAGTGTGTTGGTGTAGCCTAAGTCCTATATGGGAAAAAGAATCGAGAACACGAAAGAGGTGTAAGTCATAATGACTTAGTGAGGTGAAAAATCAGTCAGTTTAATCATTAAAAAAGAGAAGAGAATTAACAGGTGTGCTGGTGTAGCTTAAATAAGACAAAATACAAAAAGAGGGATCAAACAAACTAAGGTTGAGATAGTGATGGAGGATGGGTTTAAACTTATGATAGGGAAAATCTATTTTTAGCCCCATCGGAAAAACCGTTTTGGTGATTTACCCCTTGTGATAAAAAAAAAAGTTAAAATACCATCTTATATTTTTAAAAATTGGTGAAAAACCCCCCTGAAACCATAAGTGTATTGCACGCGCCAACAAATGCCAGTTGTTGTGATTTTTTTTATATATAAAATGATTATTATGCCCTTAGCATATCAACCATTGGATCTTTTTATTTAAATAAACAGCCCAAATTAAATATTACTTAATATTTATAAAAAAATACATAAAAAATTATTTATAAATTTATATACATATATATACAACATATTATAATATAATATATTACAATATATTTATTAATATTATATAATATATATTATAAACATAATATAGTTTTATGATATATATATATAGGCTGCCATGTTAGCCAATGTCAACTAGATCTGGCCGGATATGGCTGGCCAGATCCAGCAGCTGCCGGTTGCCGCTGTGTATTAAAAAAAAAGGGGGGTGGAAAAAGCTTGGCTTAAGGCTACCATGGCAGAGTAGCCTTAAGCAAACTAGATCTGGCCAGATATAGCCAGCTAGATTCGGTGGCCGTCGAGGACCGATTGTCATGTATGAAAAAAGAAAAAAAAAAGCTTTGGCATCAGGCAGCCGATTCCGGTGGCTGGGGGTGGGGAAGGGTGAAAGTTATATATATATATATTATGTATGGATATAAATATGTTATAAATATAAATAATTGTATATATAATTATATATATATGAATGTATATAATTTTTTATAAATATTATATAGTATTTGATTTATAAAAATATGTTATATATTTTATAGAGTTAATTACAGTCAGTTCTCCAATTTATGAACTCCTTTGCACATTGCTCTCCAACCGTTGTCGATGACTTGATGTGCAATTTTACCACATGAACTAGTTAAAATGTGTGTCGACACCACATTTGTTCATTTCTGGTGGAATTCGACCAATGAGCATTGGGCACGTGGGTTAAAGGAAATAGAATATTCTTGTTAGATTCCATCGAAAATGAACAAATATGGTGTCGGCGCATATTTTAACTAATTCATGTGGTAAATAGCACATCGACAATGGTTATGGGGCAATATGCAAAGGAGGTCATAAGTTAGAGGTTGACTGCAATTAACCTTATTTTATAAATATGAAATAATTTAGTTTTGATAATTATATATATGTATGTATATATAATTTTTTAAATATTAAATGGCATTTAATTTATATAAGTATGCTATATATTTGATAAATATAAAATTATTTAATTTTAGATTAAACAAAAAAAAAATATTTTTATATATATGTATATAGATATGTTATAAATAATTTTATATACGTACATGTATTTGTATAATCTTTTATATGTATATAATTATATATATATGTATGTATATATAATTTTATAAATAATAAATAGTATTTAATATATATAAATATGTTATGAATAATTTTATGCATATATGTATATATAATTTTATATATATGCATGTATATAATTTTTTATAAATATTATATAGCATTTGATTTATCTAAATATGTTATATATTTTATAAATATGTAATAATTTAGTTTTGATAATTATATATATGTATGTATATATAATTTTAAAAATATGAAATGGCATTTAATTTATATAAATATGTTATATATTTCATAAATATAAAATTATTTAATTTTAGATTAAACAAATATATATATGTATATAGATATGTTATAAATAATTTTATATACATATATGTATTTATATAATTTCTTATATGTATATAAATTTATATATATGCACAGGGGTATAAGATGAGTCGATCCGGCTCACGAGCCTTGTGAGCGGGTTCGATTATAGCTCGACTCAAATTTGAGCTTTAACATGAGTTGAGCTTGAGCTCTACTTTAGTTGTTTGAAAGCTCATGAGCCGACTCATGAGCTTTTTCCTATTTTTAAATATTTTTTGTATATTAATTAAATAATTTTTATGTATTAATAATTTACTTTCTTTTTCTAGTTTTAAATATTTATTATGCATGATTAAATAATTATAATATATTATAATTTAAATCATTATAGTAATTATTATAATATATATTATAATTTAATATATATTTTTTATTTATAATAATAATTTTAATTATTTTATTAATTATTATTAAATAATTACGATATATTAATAATTTAATATTTTTATTTAATTTAAATTTTTTTGGAGAGCTCGAGCTCGATGAGCTTGCTTTTAAAGGGCTTGAGTTCGAGCTTGACTCGAGCTCAGTATTTTTGAGCTCGTGCTCGAGCTTGAGCCCTTAAAAGCAAGTTCGAGCCTGTAATTTTTGTCAAGCTCGACTGATTTACACCCCTATATGTAGACCTGGTAAAATTCAACCCATACCCGTGGGTATCCAAAAAAATACGGGTACTGGACCTTGTTTCTCTTACCCAAAAAATTGCGGGTAATTTTACCCGCACCCAAATTTACCCGCCATCTTTTGGCCCAACCCGCGGGTACCCATGGGTAAACCGTAAATATTTATATATATATTATATAAATATATATTATATATTTATATATATTTACATATAAATATTTTTAATCTAAATATTAATTTTTGATTTCATAAATTCAAAATCTATAGCAAATTAAATTAAATTATATCCTAAAACAACTTGTTGTGCGTATTCCTATGGATGCAATATCTTTTTCTACAAGAACAATAATGTTTGATTGATGTTTAAATTTTCAATTCAAAAAACTTTTGGCATGTAATGGAATTTAAGTATGAACTTTTGAATGTGATGTACTTTAAATTTGGTAGATTTTAAATACTTAAGATACAAGTTTTAAACTACAATATTATTATTATGCTTTAGGTATTTGTTCAATTTAATGTTTGAAATTTGTAGTCTTTTTTTTTTTTTTCATAGTTTTATTTAGTTAATATTTGAGTAACATCAAGTTTATCTTTAAATATTATAAAAAAATAATAATAATTTTTTTTAAAAAAAATTACGGGTACCCGCGGGTTACCGGTTACCCATTCTCATGGGTAACTGGTCCCATATCTCGTACCCATTAAAAAATGGGTAAATTTACCCAACCCGTTGGTACTCGTAATTAGGTTACCTATGGGTACCCAATTGCCAGGTCTACCTATATGCATGTATATATAATTTTATAAATAATAAATATTATTTAGTTTATATAAATATCTTATGCATTTTAAAAATATAAAATTATTTAATTTAGATTAAATAAAAGAAAAAGAAATATAAAGTAATTATATATATATATGAGGGTATTTTCATTATAAAATTAAACTTAAATACATATAAAGGGGCAATGAGCCACAATTTAAAAACATAAGGTGGTATTTCAACTTCTTTTTTTTTTTTTATCACAAGGAGGTAAAACTGCCCATTTCGCATTTCACAGAGGGGGGGGGGGTAAAAATATTTTAACTTGCCTGTGATATGCATAACAGCTGGGGTACATAATCTCAAGCAATAACAACAGCACGAGAATGAAGGTAGCGATGTGAATTTAATAATACAATTAAACAAATGATTCATCAACAAGAATTAAGGTAAAATAGTCAAAAGGGGCTGTTGGTGATATCCAACCTTATGACTCCCTAGAGTATCAAAGAAAAGGGTTCCTTATTCCTCCATTGCTCGAGTGATTAGCTTGACTTAACACGTGTGCGGCATGGCTGGCCACATGCCAATCCCTCGGTCATGGACAACTAACCTTCAACTGCCATGAGACAGGATCACTAGTGGATACTAGTCGGAAGACTAGTTATTGTCGGTCCGTTTCGCCCGGTTGTCTTTTCGAACCTAGTCCCAGGGTCCAAAAACTCCCCAAGGGTATCAACAACAACAAACATTCCAACAGCCATATTTAGAAATAAAAAACAATGCCATGATTAAATGACAACCAAGATAATGAAGCCAAGTAACAATCGGTCAATCAGTCGATAAGACTGTTCCAACAACAGTGCGGTACAACGAGTTCAGAAAAGATAAAATAATCAGATGGCAAGACTATTTCAACAAGTATAGTGCAACGAGCTTAGAAAAGATAAAATGTTTAGTCGACAAGATTGTATCAATGACATTTTCAAAATAGAATCAATAACAAATACAAGATCAGCCAGCAAAGCTAGAGGCTATGAGGGATAAGAGTTTGTAAACATGATAGAAAATCTTCAGCATCAGGATAATTGCAAATAGGCACACAAGAAAAGACTAGTCTAGATTTACGAATAACAAATATGATCCTTTTCCCAGAAAGGGTATAGGCTATAACCTCACCTTAGAGTCAACGACAATGTTATCAGTCCTCTAGTCCTCGTCACCTATTCCAATAAAATGCAAACAAGCATTAATGCCACTATCTAGCATTTTTAATAGTGTTGTTACTGATGTATTTTGATGATATTAATTCCCTTATGCCTTGCGCTATGTTTTTACTATTTTAATTCTTGGTCTAGATCTCATACGACTGTATTTTGCTATAGCAACCCCATATCTTTAAGTAATTTAAATTATTTCACCAAATTCGTCATACATTTGGTTTGATTGAGTAATTAAGGTGTTATTCTAAAATTAACTCAATATTCAATTTCTTAAACAGGCTACTACAGTTAAATAATAGTGGTCATGTGGTTTATCAGTTTATTAGTTTTGGACCAAAATATCATTTTTACCCATAATATCTAATTTAATGTTCTAAACTCAAAATTATTAAATTTATATCATCCTTACTAGTTTTACATGTTTTCCTAATAATAATCAGTCTTGATAAATATTTTACAATTAAGTTGTTTCAAATACACCAACTAATATAATTAACGATAATTAAACACCTTTTAATGGTTCGAGTTCACATATCACTTGTAATCAACTTTACTATCCAATAGTCCAGTCGATAATCACAATTTTGGTCTAAATAACTTATTTTTACATCGAAAATTAGCTTAACAATTTAATTAGACTAAATTAGGAACCAATTAACTGATTAATTAGAGTTTTACCGAATTGTCCGAGTTTGGAGTCAATTCAAGGTGCGAAAACCGTTCGCATGCACTCGAATCGTCACCATGAACAATCTGCCTTGAATTCGCCAAACTACCATCGACAAAACTGGAACATGGACCCACCAGCCGACGCGTCTCCTCATGCCCTGCAAAAGCCCTCAATATTTTCGGTTTTGCTGCCATCCCATAGGTCAATTAGGATGAAAATCACCACTGCACCACCAATGCCATCTCCCCATTTTTCTCTGATTACTCGTCCTTCGATGGTTCGTTCTTAAAATTGAAGATATTGGCGTGTTTCTCTAACTGAGCCCGTCAAGAACTACCCCTTGGCTATGACCAACGGCTACCAAAACCATCGTGACCGCCACTTCTACCTCAAGCTTCTTTTGATGCTCAATTTCCCAGTGACTCGCCGATCGTTTTGCGGCAAACTTGGTACTGGTGTAATCATTGGGATGAGAGTAAGGTAATGGTCGGCTTAGTTTCAATTTTCCAGCAACGGAAGGTTGAAGAAGATTGCAAGTAGGAATTGAAGAAAAATTAGGGGGGATTCTATATATATTTTTCAGGTTTTAGGAATTGTGATTTACTCCAAAGGTTTTTCTCTATTTTCAGTTCAATCCTTGGACATCCTAGTGCCTCTCATTGACCCTCCTATCGTACAATTTACTCCCTTGGCTTTTCCTTCTTACAATTTGACCATATGAATTTCTTTAGTTTTTGCAATTAAGTCTTATTCAAATAGATTTTTCAATCCCTCAATTTTTCTCAATATATAATCAAGATCTCAGAAATTTTAAATGCAATACTTTCAACTCCTACTATTTTTTTACTTATTATTTTCCTTTTATCAATTAAATCATAATTTTAGGAATTTTTCAAGATTAAGAATTTAGGGGTGTTACACTTCATTGATTGATTAATAACTAACTCTAAAATATATATGCTTATATTATATAGTATTTAGCTATGCTATTATACTATTGCAGATTTCATTTTATTCATGATATATATACCTACCTAAATTAAATGAAAAAAGTCTCATAAATTTAAGAAATATTTACTTATTAAATCTCTTCATGTGATTTTAGATGTAATGATTTTTCCAATAAAAATATGATTTGAAAAAAAAAAAAAGTGAAGGGTATCCATTAATGACAAAATGATTCCTCGCGACTCTAATTATAGACACCATAAGGAGGATAAGAGATCATAGGACAAAAAACATGGGAGAGGAATTATATTAAAAATGATTAGCAAAATAAATAAACACTAACCACTAAAGACCAATGAATTATTAAAAGAAATAAATAAATAAGTTAGATTAACATCCAAAACAAAAAATATGCATACTTCTTATTTTTATGACTGTCTTTCATGATTAGCTCAAAACATGTGCAAGAAGCCCAAATATTATTTTGATGGTGGGCTTAAAATACTCAATTTGTTAGCCCAAAAGATATGCACTCATCCCCTATTCCCCTTTGTGTTTAATTTATACGTATTGTGTACTTAATGCAATTCTTAAAATTTCTTTGAGTTGGACCCCCCCCACCCCCCGGTGTGCATAATAAATCAAGTTTAAACATGTTTCTCTATTTGACAAAATTTAAAAATAGAACCTGAACTCAACTTATTGGATTAGAAAATAATAAAATATGAGTACTGATATCTACTTCTATTCAACACAATTAAAATTTGTTCAGGCTCACTTTATTTGACAATCAAATAAAATTCCCACACAACTTCAGACACGAGAAAGACTTTTACCAATTTTGAAAATAATTTATTTGGCTTTAATTGAAATTAATCTGAACATTGAAATCAATATGGTTGCAATAAGAATTAGGTTATTCTTAGATAGTTGAGAATTAATGCGCTCAGTATACCCAATAATATTTTCATGTATAGTGCATAAATATTGATGATTCAAATGGTTAAATGTAATAGATAGTCACAATTTCAAATCATCATTAACAAACCTCTAAGAAGAAGAAAAGAAAGTGGAAATTATATTTCAAACTTCCAATAACCAACTCCTAAGAGAAAAAGAAAAATGGAAAAATATACTTCAAATTACCACTACAAACTCCTAAAAGAAAAAAGTAAAATGTATGGGGCATCAAATAGCATTACCAATAATATAGGGGCCTAAAAGAAAAAAAGGAAAAAGTCAGGTCCTTTCCTTCTTTATCCTTTTTAAATGTCGTGGGCATCAAATAGCATTACCAATAAAATTTGGGCCCACAACAAAATCAAAGAATCAACCTCGGAAATCTCGACAGAATCCAGCAGTCTCAAACCGCATGTGTTTCCTGCTACTAAAAAAAGGCGGAGAAATTAAAATACAGAAGTTTCCGCAACTTTGCAGAAGCATTCTTTTGATCTTAACATCTATCAACGGCCAACTTCTGATCCAAAAGGGGAAAAACCCAGAAAAATAAGAACGAACCCATTTAAGAAAATTAAAATTTTTAATTGTAGAAAATCATTCATTGGATGAGAAGGGGGAGGGGTAGCGTGGGTTGTGGATGTGGGCGTGGGTGCAGTTCAATTGAAAAATGTTTTGTTGAAGATCACTCTCAGATTTATATACCTATATACGCACACTTACATAATGCTGAGTCGGTTACTCGATCAATGATATGAAGGCAATTCTCAGATATATATGCTGAGTCAGTTTCTTGATTTATGATCCTTCACATTTTGATCTTTCTGTAGATTATATATAAGTACTTCGTGGTCTCCCTTCTTTCTTAATATCCCGCTTCATCCTTTGTTCAGGTAGTTTGTTTTTCCCTCGAGTCTTTTCATTAAGTTTGTCTTTTAAAGGCAATGAAATATTGATCAACTAAATTTTTATGTAATACCATAGTGGGGTTGGGAGTTTTAGTCTGATAAGGCAATGAAATATTGATCAGCTAATTTTTATGTAATACCATAGTGGGGTTGGGAGTTTTAGTCTGATATTTTTGGGTTGACTGTTTAAATTATGAATGCTGGTTTGGATTAAGAAAGAAATACCCAAATTTAGTTTTTGTTTTAATTTTTTGGTTCTGTTTTCTGTCTTGTGAACCTAATTTGATTGTGGGATCTTTTTTAACCTGTTGATTCTCTAGTTTTGGGATTGGTTTTACTGATTAATGGCAACTGTTAGCAGTTATTCTACTTGGAAATTATGGCATCCATTATTCTCTGGGCTTTAATGATAGGGCAGTTCTCAAATCAACCAATAGAAGTATACACACATGGTGCCTACACATATCTCTTAATTTACTTGATACCCTTTGGTGGGAGAATTTTGCAATAAGGGATAGATACTCTTCACATTAGCATTCCACCTAAAATTCCGCATATGGCAGCATCATATCAAATTTAAGATCTTTTAGATTCCGATCATGGTTGGTTATGTTCATTGAAGTTTATTTGCAGGATTCAAGTGCTTGTTTCGGTTGTTTTACAGTTGCTTCATGCAATTTGAAGGTCCCTGCAAATTCTGCATCAAAAGTGACAAATATTTCAAGATTGTACAGTTGACAAACGGCCTGTTGGTATACTAGATACTGTAAACATGGAGACAGTGAGGACAATTTTCACTCACACATATCCATACCCACATGAGCATTCGCGGCATGCGGTTATTGCTGTTATCGCAGGTTGCATATTTTTCATATCATCAGATAATATGCACACTCTTGTTCAGAAGTTAGACAGCAATGTTAAATGGTGGTCAATCTATGCCTGTTTGCTTGGGTTCTTCTATTTCTTTTCTTCTCCATTTATTGGGAAAACGATCAAACCAAGTTATTCTAACTTCAGTCGCTGGTAGGTCCTCATTTCTTGATTATATTTCTTTCTAGTACATTTGTGTCACTGTTTCATGAAGGCATTAATGAACTTCGATAATTTGACGTGTTCCACTTTGCAGGTATGTAGCCTGGATATTGGTGGCTGCACTCTATCATCTTCCCAGTTTTCAATCAATGGGAGTTGATATGAGGATGAACCTGTCTTTGTTTTTAACTATCTATCTATCTTCCATCTTGTTTCTTCTTGTTTTCCACTTTGTATTCATCGGCCTCTGGTATATTGGCCTTGTTGCTCGTGTGGCTGGAAAGAGACCTGCTATTCTGACAATTCTTCAAAATTGTGCTGTAAGTCCTAAGGACACAAACTGAGTTAAACCTATTTTTCTTGGTTCTTAATTTCTGGTATTATTGTTCTGTAGGTTATAAGTGTAGCATGTTGTGTATTTTATAGCCACTGTGGCAACCTTGCTATTATAAGAGAAAAGACATTTGAAAGAAAGCACTGGAGCTGGTTTACTCTGTTGAACAAGGAAGAACGGAATTCATGGCTTGCAAAAATTGTTCGCATGAATGAGTTTAAGGATCAAGTTTGCAACTCTTGGTTTGCTCCTGTTGGTTCTGCTAGTGATTATCCATTTTTGTCCAAATGGGTCATTTATGGAAAGGTCTGATTTCAGCTGTTGTTAGCAAATGTTTTCATTATCAACATGTTGGATGACCTTATACTGATATGTTCTGTTATGTGTTTTCAGTTGACTTGTAGTGGTGGCTCATGTGCAGAATCACCTGATGAAATTTCTCCTATATATTCATTATGGGCCACTTTTATAGGCCTCTACATTGCCAACTATGTTGTGGAAAGATCGACAGGGTGAGAGTTAACTGAGGCTTTGCTCTTATGCTTCGTAATGTCTTTTTCGTTTTTCTTCGTGTTGTCTTATCTTTCTTTTTCTTGTTTGTGAATTTTTGTTTTTCTGTTGATGTCGATCAACAGGGCATTAGTATATTTCTTTTTCCAGTAAAACTGAGAGCTGTATGACCCCCAAATCTTAACAAAGGACAGAGTTTGTGAAATTGTGTCCATCTTTTCCCTTCATTTTGTGGTCTCTCATTTTTCAATTGAGTAGTTTGCTTTATTCACTGACATCTAACAATCAACAGATGGGCTCTTACTCACCCCGTGTCACAAAAAGAATCTGAGAAGTTGAAGAAAAAGCAAATGATGCCCGACTTCTTGGATATGGTTCCCTGGTACTCGGGGTATCTCTCTCTCTCTCTCTCTCTCTCTCTCTCTCTCTCACACACACACACACACACACACACAAATATGCATATATGCACACACGCATAAACACATATGCAAAATCTTTCTTAGTAAGATGGATACCTTCAATCATATAGGACATCAGCAGATTTATTCAAGACAGTTTTCGACCTGATGGTATCAGTAACTGTTTTTGTTGGACGTTTTGACATGCGCATGATGCAGGTATGTTGAACACTCTGTACTTGTTCACATAATTTGCAGTCTACTTGAATTTCCTTTCTTTGACCACCTCTTTTTTAAGTTTAGCAAGTTCAGACTAATTTTTGATTATGCATCCAAAAGATCTTTCTCTTGTTTGAGAATCTAATGCAGGAGAAAAGGTTGTAAGAATGTATTTCAGAATAATGTTCTTTTTCTATTAAAACAATATGTCCTTTTGCTGAATATCATTATTTTCCATCACATTATTTAGTTGATAAGTGTACAATATGCTGTTATCACTATTTTACAATTTCATATTGATTTCAGTGCAATCTTTGATTGTATGCCATTTTTTTATTTTAGGCTGCAATGAGCAGGGTTGAGGATGCAGATAAGCACCGGGATCTTTTATATGATCAGTTTAATGAACAAGATGAATTGTGGTTTGACTTTATGGCTGATACTGGTGATGGTGGAAATTCTTCCTATAGTGTGACTCGGCTTCTTGCTCAGCCTTCAATTCGGGTTTGGTATAATGATTCTCTGATCACACTTCCACGTGGAAAATTGCTCCTTATTGGGGGTGATCTTGCGTAAGCTCAACCACTTCTTTTTCTGCCTCTAGCACTATGTTGGGTTTTGGTTTAGGTTTAGGTTTTTCAAGGTCAAGCAAAAGCTTGTCTCTTGAAGCCATAAGAAAGATTAGATGTCTTAAAGGACCTGACCAATTGTTTAAAATAAAATACTTTCTAAAACTTTATCATTTTGTTGTCTTCTGGGATGCATATCAAGCATTCTAAATGTCTACTTTTTCCTATATAATAGATAACTGGATTGGTGATATGCTCATATCAATTACTTGTAATTCTTATTTAATCCACAAAATGATCCCATCTCATCTTCATTTGGGAAGTGCATTGCTGCCTCTCTTCCTCACTATACTAAATGCTCCATTGTCCATTTGTTTTGACTTACACTATGTTTGGTTTAAAGATTTTGATAAGGAAAGGAAAGTAATAAAAAAGGAAAGGAAACAAAGAAATATAAAATCTCAAATTTGTTTGGTCGTTAAAAAAAATAATGAAGAAAGATATGAGGAAAAGAGGGCCGGGTGATGAATGTGTTAGAAAATAAAAGAGAGTTCAAGTAAGCTTTTCCTCATTTTCCTCACTATTTTGTAAGGAAAATTCATTTTTCTTAGATACACTATAATTTTCTCCAAAATTTTCCTTTCTTTAGTATTTTACTTACCAACCAAACAATCAAAAGTATTTTTCTTAGCATTTTCTTTTCTTTTCCTCGCCAAAATCCATGAACCAAACATCGTGTTAAGATATATTATTTGCAATATAAAAAAGTTTATGTTTTCTATCTTGAATCCTCCAATCTGTTCCCATGTCCCCTTTACTGTCACTACGTATTGTTCTCAGCATCTTATTCTCTCTAGGAAAAGCTCCTCGGATGCAACAAATACTATTGCAAGGCCAAAAGTTAGATATTATTGCATATTCAGTTGCTTGTATTGGCTTTATGATATTCAACAATTTTTATTTACACAAATTCATTCTACTGCATGTTATTTAACATCAATATCTGGATGTTTAGATCCAAAGGTGATATTTTTGAAATTTTATCTACCCTGGTACAGTGACTATCACGTACACAGTTATCTCGCTTACTCTTTTTGGTGGTTATTCATTAGTCTTGTTTGTCGTAAATTAAGATTATTGTATAATAAGATCCTTTTAAGTTGAATGTTCAACTATTTGTTATGCTTATTTAAGTTGCCATCTCCGAACTGATTTAAATGTTATTTTTGTGTAATAATATCAAGGTTCATGATCACTTGGTGGTCTCTCAGATAACCTTGAGTTATTGTGAATAACAGAACAGCGCAGTTTTATTACTTTGTCTTTTTGAATGTGAATGGATTGCTTCTACCTGAGATATTATCCTTTCTGACATCAGAATGCGTAAGAAATTGTATTGCTAATTTCAGAAAGTTCTTGTTTGCTATTGTTTCTTCTTGTAGTTGACTACATGAAACTATGCCACAGTTGTACCTGAGCTGCTGAATTCCTAATTAGTTTATACGGGACATCATATATTGAATTTAATGTCTTTTTTTCAGGTATCCTAATCCATCTTCATTCACTTATGAGAACCGTCTTTTTCGTCCCTTCGAATATGCTCTTCAGCCTCCTGTCTGGTATAAGGAGGAGCATGTAGCTGTAAATAAACCAGAGTTGCCTTGTGGGGTATCAACACTCAAGCAGTATGATGGGCCTCAGTGCTTCGTCATACCTGGAAATCATGGTTAGTTTTTGTTCTTGGCCTAAGAGTGAGTTAATCCAGGTTTAATTTCAACTGCTTATTGCTTTACACTATTTCACTTTTTGCGTATTAGTTAATCTTTTTCTCTTTTTTGCTAGTATGTTTTAATATGTAGTAGCATCTTTGCTGGTTAACAGATTGGTTTGATGGGCTTCAGACATTTATGCGGTATATATGTCATAAGAGCTGGTTAGGTGGGTGGTTTATGCCACAAAAGAAAAGCTACTTCGCCCTTCAGCTGCCGAAAGGATGGTGGGTATTTGGTCTTGACCTTGCTCTGCATTGTGACATTGATGACTACCAATTTAAGTTCTTCTCAGAATTGATTAAGGAAAAGGTACCATGTCTTAGAATTTGGCTTTAGTCGTCATATTTCTGGTTGCTGGTGTGTTAAACTGGATCCGAAAGAATTAGATGTTTTTCGTGTAGCGCTGTCATTTCTCTCATAAAGGCTTATGAAAAATACAAGAACCAAGGGGTTTTTACGTGGAATACATATTCATTAATTATATCCAGAGCTGGAGCATATGGAACAATTATCTATTTTGGACCAAAAAAAGTTTTTCAATTCTAGGATAAGCTATAAAAGTGGAGGAAAAACTTAGAGAAATAAAGCAAATCAACACAACTAATAATGTCCAGCAGATTTGCATAGCTAGGGGATGCAAGATGAGTTGGATTAGGTCAAATAAGGCTTGGCTCTACTGCAAGCTTCTTCGACCCAAAATAGATACTCGTTAAGCCATTTGAAATAAGTTATTTGACTAATAATAAGAGTTAAATTAATGATTATATTATTTCTAAATATGATAATAACAATAATTATTGTGTATAGTATTAACAATAATTGTTTATTATAACAAAAACAAAAACAATTTTGATTTTATGTGTATCTTTTTCAGGTAGGGGACGATGATTCTGTGATAATCATGACTCACGAACCTAATTGGCTTCTCGATTGGTATTGGAATTTAACGACTGGGAAGAATATTTCATACCTCATATGCGACCATTTAAAAGGGAGGTGTAAGCTCCGAATGGCTGGAGACTTGCATCATTACATTCGTCACTCATACGTTCCATCAGAGAAGCCTGTTCATGTGCAGCATTTGCTTGTTAATGGTGGTGGGGGTGCTTTTTTGCATCCCACTCATGTCTTTAGTAATTTTAGCAGTTTATATCAGACATCTTATGAAAGCAAGGCGGCTTATCCGTCTTTTGAAGACTCAAGCAGGGTATATGAACTGTATTATAAATATGACTACTTGACATTGTTATTGTTTCTAATCCTTATCTGATGCTGTTTTGTATTTGATAATTTTGATGGTGTTTTGTCTTTGATAATTTTGATGCAGATTGCTTTAGGAAATATATTGAAGTTTCGGAAGAAGAATTGGCAGTTTGATATCATAGGTGGCTTCATATACTTCATCTTGGCCTTTTCCATGTTTCCACAGGTAATATTTTTGCTGATATTTTGCTATCAATAATCTGTATGTTGATCAACTATAATGTATGGACATGGATATTGTCACGGATAGGATTCAATACTGATGCAGGGATACGGAGTTGTTTCAAAATTTTAGTATATAATACAGTTTCGACGTGACTCTTATATACATAATTTTTTTTATTAAGTATAATGTGCATTAGTGCATATATATGTATAAGTGCACATATAGATATGCAATTGATAGGAAAGTTAGAAAAATATATCCACAGAAGTGTAAATTAAAAGTTCATATCATTTATTGTGTTGGGTTTTACTAATATGATACTGTATATTTAGGATGAAAAAATTTACTGGTAAAAAACACATTTTTTCTAGTAATTTTAGAAAATTTTAATTTTTAGTCAATTCTTAGAGCAAACCGTATACTTCCTAAATATATGAAAAAATATCAAATTTGTCCATAATGTGTGGGCCAAAATTTTAGTTCGCCATTTGGCATGCCACCAAAAGTGTCAGAATCTTTTTATTTTTGTTTAACTTATGGATACGCCAAGTGATGTATCGGATGTGTGCGGAAGGCATGTCGATGCAGTGTCTAATATGCATCCAACATAAAATGAATGATTTTTTGAAGTTTCTGTGCATTATAGTGATCAATCAATCATGACCTAATGCATCCTAACTACATGACAAGAAAACTTAATTGGAATTCTACAGAAAGTTGATTAATGCTTCCCTTTCTCTTATAATCTAAACTAGATCAAATCTTACAAAAGATGACTAATGCTTCTCCTTCTCTTCTAGTGTAAACTGGATCACATCTTACAAGATGATACATTTTCTGGTCACCTAAAGAGCTTCTTTGGCACAATATGGGATGCTTTCATGTATATGCTCGGACGCTCATATGTATCTTTGGCCGGTGCTTTCTTTCTGTTAGTTACAGCCATCACCTTTGTGCCATCAAAATTCTCTCGAAAGAGAAGAGTAATAATTGGCGTTCTTCATGTTTCTGCACACCTATCTGCTGCATTGATTCTAATGCTGCTCTTGGAATTGGGAATTGAGACATGCATCAGACATAAATTGTTGGCAACTTCAGGTGAGTGTTCCATTAATTGGAATACTATGTCTTCTATGATAAAACACACATATTGTAGAAAATCATGTTCATTCCTTTGTCCACACTCCCCTGCCCCCACCCCTCCTCACCTTCTCCGTGTGATGTAAAGACCTAGCAACTCCTCAAGTTTTAGAGTGGGATCAATAATAATACAATAGAGGATGTTTGGTTAAGTTTTTTTATAAGATTTTCTGAGGTCATAGATCTTATATTATGTTTTTGGAACTTATAAAATGTTAAATCTTATTCTAAAAATAAGCTCTTGAACTTTGAATAAAATGAAAATTTGGAGTTTATAAGATGTTAATAATGACAATTTTATAATTAAAATGGTTAAAATTATAAGAGTTTGACAAGATGTTAAAAATAAGCTATGAACTCCTTATTTTTTTAAAAAGAACATTTTATTTTAGGAGCTTATAAACTCTTTCCTTTTAAAAAAAATGGAAAAATTACCAAACAGTTCTTATCATCTTATAAGCTGGGAATATCGTATTTTGAAGAGTTTATAAGCTTACTTAAACACCCCCTTAATCTTTCTTGTTTTGACTACTCCGACTCACAATACCCCACTCTTATATCTTCTGTCAATGTTCTACTAATGGCATCTCGTTCTGACTTAAGTAATTTAAACTTCCACTTTAGGTTACCACACTTTGTACGAATGGTATCGATCCGTTGAGAGTGAGCATTTTCCGGACAGAACTGGCCTTCGGGCACGTATCGAGCAATGGACATGTGGTCTTTATCCTGCGTGCATTAAGTATCTCATGTCTGCATTTGATGTTCCTGAGGTTAGAATGGCTCCATATCTGTTCTTCTCTCCAACTTTCTTTTCTCTCTGAGCTCTATTCATGAAATTTTCCAGGTCATGGCTGTCACTAGGAATAACATCTGCAAGAACGGGATGGATTCACTTTCCCGAGGAGGGGCTGCAATATATTATGCTTCCGTCTTCCTTTATTTCTGGGTTTTCTCGACTCCTATTGTATCGATGGTTTTTGGAAGCTACCTTTATGTCTGCATCAATTGGCTTCACATACATTTTGATGAAGCCTTCTCGTCGCTTCGGATTGCTAACTACAAGTCTTTCACGCGATTCCACATTAACAACAAAGGTGATCTTGAAATTTTCACCCTTGCAGTAGATAAGGTAAGAAACTTTTAATGAACTGAAGAAATATTTTGATTTGATTACTTGAAATGGACAGTTGTTGTATGCTTTTATAATGGAACTAGCAATTATGTGAACTTTTCTAGTACTTTTTGGAATATCTGTTAGCTTGTTCTCACTTCAGGATATAATAGTGGATGACGGGATCAAGTTCATATCTTATTATTTCTTTTACTTATCTATTGAATATTGTATCAAGTGATTAATGATACCTTAAATCTGCACCTATACTTTGGTTTGAATTATTTTTTATATTTTTCATTTTTCTTTGTCCTTTCTTTTCTGAATTCAAGATTGTTGTCACCCGGCTGATTATATCCACTCTGGGCAGGTTCCAAAGGAGTGGACGATGGATCCCTGTTGGGAGGGAGAGTCAAAACTGTCACAAGGCCTTAGCTATAAAAGAAAATTTCCGAGCAAATGGCGGTCGGTGTCGTCTCAGCAGGATCCTGTGGGCACTGTTAGGATTGTTGACCATTTTGTTATTGAACAAACAGTAGGACCTCAAGTTGCATCAGGTAATAAAATCAGTAACTAATTAATCTGATCAAGGGCTTTGATTTGCAATCTTAGTGTCAGTACCATGCTTTAGAAGCTTCAACTGGCATGTCAATGCTGATTGTTGGGTAGTGTTCAAGGTATTTACACAATCTATGAAAAATCCTCTATAAATAATCATGTCCTAAAGAAATTTCAGTAAAACTACGGTCCCGCCGGGGGGGGGGGGGGGGGGGGGGGGGATAGTTCATTATGAGAAAGCATTAATTCTTCAACCCAATTCCTTTCCTCAAAAGATTTCGATTGGCATGCACAACATGAAAAAATAGGTCAATTCTTTAGCTTTTTGGGCATTGCGAGGACACATCTTCCCAACAAGAAGCACATAGGACTACAAGAATGTCACGTACAACTGCCCAACTAAGCTTCTATCCTCCTCTATACATTCTTTTTTTCACAATAGATGATGGGATAACAGATAAGACTCTGTTGATATTCCAACCTGCGATTGGAGTGAATTTTATGCCTCAAGTGAATGAGTTAATTTCTCGTAAAGTCCAATTTTTTTATCTATACAAGTCAAAGGAATAGCACTAGCCTCTAGATTCATATAAAGGACACGAGATATAAATATCCTCTTTTAACTTTTATCAACCGGACTGTCCCTCCCCTTCTTCAAAATTGAAATCAGAAGAAATATTCAGAATGTAGAAGAGAAAAGCTTAGCACAATGATACTGCAACTGGATTGTTAAAAGATGCAATTAGCCCATTTCCAACCTGTCCAGATTTAACAAATTCAGGCGGTCACAAATCGGTTGAGTTTGCTCCAACTAGAGTCATTGGCAGACAACATCAGATATACTTTCTGGAATAAAACTTGATCTCAAGACATCCTACGAATTTCTCATTACACTATACAAACAACATGACATAAAAGTGAAGTTTACGAGGCTTTAATCATAAATCTGAAGTAGAAAATAACAAAGAATGCCCAAGAGAAACAATGAGCACTTCTGCCATGTATAACATCTTTATTCTTCCATCCTTTGATTCATTCTTGAGGAGCTGACGAATTATATTTTTGTGCAGAGAGCATGAATTAATATTAGGTGCAGACGGGGAGAGAAAGGACACCATGAGAGGAGAAATAATGGTACCTATCCTGGCACCTTCCAGTCATAGTAGCAATTTTCTACTACTGCTGCTGAGCTCTATCAGAGTAAAGAATTGTGCCTCAATTTTAAGATCAAATTCAAGCTCCTGCTCTATCAATTAGCAGCAACGTGATTGGTCCAGAGAGAGTCAGCTGGACAATGCAGACTGAGTTCCATGATGCAGTAATCTCCAACTGTTTCAAAGATTAAGGAAAGATAAGAAATGAGTTATTTTGTTGAAAGGATAGCTAGCACACCCAATTTTTCCAGATATGAAATAAAATCATATGATAGCAAACTCTAATTATGGGACAGAATAGTGTGGCATTAATATTAATCAAGTGTTTAGGTTCAATATTTTCCAGTTCTATAGACCAGATAACAGAACTGATTGAAGAACCAACTGTGGATCTTGTCAAACTGGCATTCATTAATCAAATGGTTTCGCAAAATGAAAATGTAAAAAATTTTATAGTGCACCCTCATCTATGAAGATCAAGGTCATTTAGCTGCAAGATGTCATTGCCACCAAAAGTTTCTCTTTCACTTAAAGATAATTAAATACTGTGCAAAATTTGATAATTTATCTTCCAGACAACATTGTCTAGGACAAAGAGTGTGCAAAAATAGATATATGATCATTGAAACCAATTAGCCAAATAAAAGGTAGGTTAAAGAAGGGCATAAAGACTGGTCACTTCTTGTGCAGCAACCAAAACAGCTTCATATCAATAGTGAGTTTGGAAAACATAAATGAAAGAATAGCAAAATATTGTCACAAAGAAATGGGAATTAAACTAGATCTCAAGTCTCTTCTTGCACTGATTTGGGAATCCAAAATAACTTAAAAAGTTCTGTTCACTCACCATCTGGACGTGTGCAAAGTTAAACTGGTGTTGGTTTACAAAATGATCAACTGCACAATCTGCCCCAGAAAACGAAATGCTTTTGTTGTTTCTCTTAAGCATTTGTTTTTCTCATCCCTTGACCAGTGCTGCAACATGATTATAAGAAAAAGTGATGAGATAATTAGGCAATGCACCCATAGCCACAAGTACGGCCAAAAAAAAAAAGGAAAAAGAAAGAAAAAAGGAAAAAAAAAAATGCTGCAAGCATGGCAAAAGGAAAAGCAAGTATTGACTTGCCTCTCCAAGTGCATTAAGCTTCTCACGAACACCTCTCAACAACTCTTCAGCGTCTCCCTCCCATTTATAGAACTCCAGTTCTCTTCCTTCTAAGAGCTTCTTGGAGACCTAGTCATAGAGTTGTGAGCTAAAATAAAGATGCAGAACCAATAATATGTATTCGTGTGCATGTGAAACATAGATGACATGCAGAAGCAGTAGATATTCATGAATTAACTCCTCAAAATAGCACCCCAAATTGAAACTCTTGGCACAATTTCTCTTCACCAGAACAAAAGAATTGAGAGAAGGCTTCAAGGAATGCTTCAACATTATCATAATTATCTCCTTCTTTGAGAGGGTTAATCTTTTTGAACTTATTAGCAATTTTACAAACAAGACCAGTTGGTGAACTTAAAAAGCAGCATTTGCATGCATGATCAATGATGCCAGTAGATCAGGAATACCATCCGACCCTGTCTTGATCAGTTCTGTGAATAAGTGCTTATTTATCCATAGGATCAATCAGAGAGAATGAGGACTAGAACGAGGACTAGAACCATGTTTTTGGTATCTTCATTCTGGCCAATCAACTAAGGTCGATCAGAGGATGCCAATATTGGACTTACATGCTTCCATTGCCATCCATAAGAAAAGAAAGGCAGAAAAAGAACAAAAAGAAAAGATCAACCATAAAATTCAAATTACTTACAAATTTGAAGAATCTATTTCCCTACTTGAGATTAGAGATAAGCTTTGGTTGTGTTTTATGATCCTTAACAAAGTTCTAATAACTGTTTCTTCAAAATCTTATCAGCCAATATTTCATGAAGAACTATTAATCCACAGACTCATTCTTAAGGTCCAGGGTCCAATTTAGTTACTAAATTGAGAAGCAGAGAGGTACAAATTGAACAGAAATCAGAACTGATGCATAACCAGATCAAAAAATTACGATTCAATCATTCAATAAGAACTTGTCGCAGTACCGGGAAAAAAAAAAAAAAAAAAAAGGCATTTCCTTTATTTGTAAAGTGACAGCAGCGTTGGTACATCAAAGGAACAAGTGAATGAACCAGAACTGAACTTAGAATACCTGCTTGGCTATCACTTGTCCACCGGCTATGTGCGCGAAATAAATATTGTAGAAGTGGCAGAGAAATAGTGGAGGACTCTTCTCAGCAAGTTCCTCCAAATATTGCACATATGTGACTCCAGGATTGCTAGGTTGTGGAATCACATTGCCCTGTTGGCTTAACCATTCTAAATCTTTGGAAATGCAATCTGATCTTTCTAAACCAGTCTTTCTAAAGTAAACATCTGCACAAACAAGGGCCAGGAAATTAAAGCGCAATGATTCGATAATTTGGAGCTCTCAATCAATTTAAATAACTATAAAATTACGGCCCGGATAAGTCCTCATTACAAAGAATGATGGAAATTCATATTTTCGGACGCACAGCCAATTCTTTTTGCCCACCTCAAAATTTTCCCCAAGTTTCAATTTGACAAGCAATCACATGCGAAGTATCAAAATTTCTACGAGAATATGGAAAATGAGAAGTTGAAACCAGAAGCACCCCAAAAGACGCGAATTTGGCTCCATAAATGGGACATAAAACGTAAATTTTCTCAAGAACTGCAACATGAATTGAACAATTTTAAACATATGATTCAAAAACAATGAAGAACAGAATAATAACGTCGACATAAAAAGAGGCATCGGAGAAAGGAGTAAATTGAGACAAAAAGCTATAGTGCTTACAAGAAACATCAGTGGATTCATCAACAATGCGCTCAACTGTTCTGAAAACCAACTTGCTGTCCACCAAATATTTCAAAAACCCCTCCATGCTAGGTTGCCACGTATCCCCATTTCCATCATCATCACTCTTTTCCTCAGAATTATCCTCTTTCTCACCCTCATTTTCCGTCTCTTCTTCGTCACTCTCACCATCAACAGCAGAATTTTTTTTACTCTTGATTTTCCCAGAATTTCTCAGTTTCATTGCCACAAACCTCATCTCTTCAGTAATACCCTTCTTCTCACCCGGGCACTGCTTCCTGTAGCGCCGTCGCCGCTGCTTCACTGGCGGAGGCGTCTGTCCACTTCCCACCATTGGCGCTGGGCCCCCTTCTCCTTCAGAATATTCTTCAGTAGAATTAAACTCTCCTTCCGTTTCCGTTTCGTACTCACTCTCTGTTTCTGATACGAAGGTGGGCGTGCTGAAATTTGTACATCGCAAGAGAAATGTATTTCTGCGGAGCCTGCCATTTCTTGAAATTTTTTTACTTCTATTTGATTTTGTGTAGAGTTTTCGTGCAGAGTAGGACTTGCTGAAGAACTGCGTGGTTGAATTTGTGAGAAACTTCAAAGAAGCGCAGGGGTTTAGAGTAGTTGCAGGACTAGAGAAGTACGCCATTTTTGCGGTTCTTCCCAATTTCCCTTAATTAATTTTTATTTACAATTTTGTTTTTATAAAAGAGAAATTTGTTGGGCTGGCCCAAAAATCGTCAGCAGGCTATCATATGGACTAATTAATCATGATTCAATTCTTAGGCTCAGCGAGTGAGCTACTTACATATTGGTATTGTTCCCCCATTTTTTTCTTTATTTTTGGTTGAGTATTATTACGATTATATGAAAGTATTGTTAGTTTGTAGAATTTAGATTATTTTTATATGACATCAGAAAATTCGATATAATCTCCTTGTATCAATCAAAACATTTGTGTGTGTGTGTGTGTGCGTGTTTAAATTTACACACAAATGCACCTAAAATTTGTTTAAGTTCAAAACCAGACTTCACAAATATAAATGTGAAGACAATGGCCAATCGACCACTCAACTCATAATAAATTTGAAACTGAACACAAAATCTTTTTTTCAACTCATTATATGATTATTATAACCAACATTATCTTCCACAAATTGATTAATATTTTTTAATAAGAATGATGATCAGGAAACTTTGCATACAAAAAGGGGTAGCAATGTATGTGCATGTGTTGGGGATGCAATTTAAGCTATTGATCTTTACCTAGACATTTTTCTCGTTCTCCGAGTAAAATTATATACAACAGTTGAGTTGGGTTACATGCAATGAGCAACCACTATTCCTCTCAGTAATCCCTATGCTAAAACTAACCCCCCTCCCCCCCCACCCCGGAAGAAGAAGAAGAAAGAATGGTGGAAGAAATACCATGAAACTCTTTTACCAGTGTTCTTCTGTATGCTGGGGATCTATGGATGTCATAACTTTGCAGGAAGAATATCAAACTACTCTAGCAGAGAAAATCTTCTACAAAAAAATATCCTCCCGAGTCCTGGCTTCTTTGATCTGCAGAGCCAAAGAAAAATGTGGCTTCATCATCACCACGTAATCCCGTGACCACGCTCCTTTAGTATTCATAAGAACTTGCAATAGAGAGGCTACCCGGTTTCAGCCCTCAAACCAGAGCCGTCAAGGCTCCAGCTGCTCTCCACAGCATTGATGAGTAATATGTACTTGTGTACAGAATCTTGTCAGCGACAATGTGATTTGAGCTTTTGCAGAAACTCTAAAGTATCTTTATAGGATGGATCAGCCCTGCTTAAAGGCTTGCAAGAATTTACATGGTCTGTGGAATCTAACACCTATGTCAGAACAACAAATATGAATTTAGTGTTTCCAATAGCCTGAAGAAACAGGACTATTGTCAAGAACAACTAGTATTCAAATCAAGCTGAAATTTGCAAGTTATTCAAATCCATATATATTTAAGTTAGAATAAAAAGGTAATTCTAGACTACCACGGGCAAAACTTACTACAAGTTCACCAAATCCAGGATATGCTGATTCCATGGGCACAATTTCCACCCGGAAGGCCCAGCCTCCATAACCTTCTACAATTGGGGTCACCTTTGTCTAACAGAAGCCAACAGATGTCAACACTCTCAAACGGCGGACACTTTCTATGAAACTTAAGGGGTATGTCAGTTATTACCTCACAAAAACTGAGGACATCGATTTTTTTTTTCTTGTAAAGCTGACGGACAAAATCATTAAGCTCCACTAACCTAGGTGATCCACTTCTCAATTCTCCTATCTGGCCACAGAAGATGGAATTGACATCAATAAAAGCTCTGGTTTAGATTTAAAATTGTGATACGAGGCTAAACTTCAATAACATGCAAGGAGAAAAGACTGGAGCATCTGAATGTCAAACACTTACAGAGGGTGCAGGACGTAACACAAGACCCATTCGCCAAGGCATGTCCGCAAGCTTGCTGCCGAAGTGTGGGCAGCTATAGAAAACCTGAAACACACACACACAACAATTATTATGCATATATTTTGAATATTGGAAAGATTAAAGAAGCATAACTTCTGTAATGCCCAAGGTGAAAACATACAACTCCCACTGTATTGTTTACAAAATTATCTTTGTTTTCTGCCTTCGCTTGATACAACATCTGCTTGACAACCAGGCCTCCCATGCTGCAGAAGAAATGTGACTGTCATACAATCAAAGTAAGCTAATGCCATGCAAATCACAAATTCTTGTATACAGAGCAAAAGGATAAATGTCATGCATGAGAGTTGGAGATCTATTAGACCAAGGTCCATAACATGGTAGGTTAAGATCTTGTCCATCATCAAGTTGCTTTCAGTAAAGGAGGTACTGACTTTCACAATTTAACATTGTTACAGAAATATACTTTACTGCTCAACAAGCACTTTGTCCCAGTGATTCACTAAAGTTTTCTCTCATGAAAAATCAAACTTCCTTTACTATTATTATTTTTTAAAACGTGGAGTACCAGTATCCTGTCCAATTCACTACACCTGACTTCTTGAAGTTCCAGGAAAATATTCAAAGATATCCATTTTTTTCCTTTAATTTCTTGATATATCGGTCGAACTCTTCAGACCTACATAATACAGATCAAACACTTCGTGTGCCACCAGGCCAAGAACAGGTTTCTGCCAATTTTTTAAAGCTAGAAACTAAGGAGACCACATTGCTAGATATTATTCTGTACGAGAGCTAAATATAAGCAAGAAGCTAAAATGTGCATAATAAATCAAATTTCTAATTTCAATTAAATGTGCATAGACAGAATTAGAATGCAGTCTTTGCCTATGAGTTACAAATACGACCGGTCGATCACCAATGCCTGCAGCAAGAAGTTTGTCTAACAGCATGGAGCTCACTTCCTGCAAAAGCAAAGAAACTAAAAAGGAATCCGTCCAAAAGATCAAATAGCATCAATGGACACTCAATTTAAACAGAAGAACTGCGTGAATAAAAAGTGATGTCTCCAGTAATGAATAAAAAACTGTAAAAGGATAGATACAAGAAAACAATAACACTACATTCTGCACAATGTTCCAAGAAATTTTCAAAGAGTTCTTTTGATTCTGTGCTATCTTAGATGATGCATAACTAAGCAATAGAATACAAAAACATTTATTTACATGACGCATTAAGGCTATATAAAATGGAAATTACAACTTCTTCGAAATAATATTTCATGCTCAGGTAACCGTCCATGTATAACTTGTCTCTCTTCAAGTCTAAATTTTGGTATAGAACACAAACATATTTATATGTATGATGCCCTGGGCTATGTAAGAAATTACAACTCATACAAAATAATATTTCACGCTCAGGGTGACACTCCATGCATAACAATCTTTGTGCAAGTTTAAATTTGGTGCTGAAGTGTAACTGTTGGAAAAGCTAGATGAATTGAAAAGGTAATAATACAGGTCTGCCAATGGTGGGTTCCGCCGTACAATACTCAATCATTTACATAAGGAAGATAACATGAAATTTCAGAAATAACTCAATATGAATTCCTAATAGGTAATGATTGAACATTCAAGGAGATATACCATTACTAATTGTTAAAACAGATACAAACCTGAAGTGGTAGACTGGCTCCAGACCACTGTGTAAGATTTGTCTGCAGTTCAAATAGCATGGGAGTTAATAGTGGAAAAGGTTACATAAATCCAAAATAGTCTCACTTAAATATTGCAGCTTCTTGATTTGATGGTTAACTTGCCCCCAAATTATTTGACAGTAAAGTTGTACATATGCCGAGAAACCTGAGCTCAATATCAGACTAAAAGTTGCAAGTTAAACAAACCCTGTATTTGAGACTAAACAAGCGAGCATGAGGAAAGTCAGCTGCAAGCCATTCTCCCGGCCAGAATGTTCCTTGTTTTCCAGCTTCTTCATCAATCTTCTCAACAAGGCCAGACTTTGTTGATGACTTGTCCTCAGATAACCGCCAAGTTTTGAAGGGACCTCCACGGAGGCCATGGACAAAAACAACATCCAATGGAGGAAAGTCCATATTTGAGAATCTTTCAGATCCGGAAGTAGACGCAGGAGGATTATCATCCTCCAAAGTTCTCGACAACAACCTATTCTCCCTCTCAGAAGAATCATCATCGACTGTTGAATTATCAAAAGAGTTTGGCGGTCTCTGTTCTGTACACTTCCAATGAGGCAATTCAGGATTAATTAAAAATAGCATGTCAGCATAGTGAGGGCAATATTGTTTTTTATTTGAAGAACTGCTGTTGGGAACATCATCATTTTCAGACTTCCAACTAGCTGGATCACTACAAAATGCATTTAATAGTGTAGCCCTGGCATAACTCTGAATTTTAAGATCATTGCAACCAGGTATTCGCCCTTTGGCGCACTCCTCAAGCCATTTACACAAAGATTTGTCTGCTACAATTGCTTTCTGGACTTTTGGAAGAAGAGAAAGAACAGTGAGCAGACGTACTGCATGCCTCCGAATGTGAGCCGCAGCTGGAACTCGTAACTTGGAAGGGTCATAATTATCAGCTACAGAAGAATCACCAGAGGAAGATGGTGCCTTCTCTTGTGCCTCTAGAGCTCGTGACGCATCATATGCTTCAATTGCAGCTAGTTGCTCATAATCATCTTCCAACAAAAGGCGCCTAAGTAAACACAATACTCCGAAGTCAGCTATTTTTTGTTGACACAAAGAATCCTCAGCACATATTTCTGTCAGTGCTTTGATGCCTTTTAGAGTGGCCAGTGCAGAATCTGCAGCAGTAACTTTTGGTGCTTTGTCCTTCTTAAGATTTTTAAATGATCCTGCAAAGGGTTCTAGGGAGAGAAGGTCGGCTAGTGGAAATGTATCAGCACTTTCAGTGGTTGTCCCCAGTTGTGCCCCTGCTAAATTAACAACAGCACTTGCCAATTGGTTTGCGGTCTGGGTTGCAGAAACAACATTTGACAGATCAATTTGTGTCTGCAAAAAATAAATTTCCATGAAATCATGGGAAAGACCAAAAGAGTTTACTGAGATAAGATTTTCAATCAGAACTGACTTAATTAAAGAAGAGTAACTATTTTCACCTACTGACCTTTACTTTCTCACTTGTAAGCTGAGCACTTCCTTTTGTTAAAGTTTCCTTCCTGCGGTTCAGGGTATCTGTTAGTAAGATAGTCAACCATCCTTGAGAAATCGGAACAGAGGATGGCCCATAATCTTCAAGAATGTGTGAAAGAATATTTATGGCTGATGAACGAATTATGTCCGAGGAGACTTCCCCAAATACCCAAGAAAGTAGAATGGCTGACCATTTTTGACTCTCTTCAAGAGACATATGCAGTTCCCTGGAACTGATTAGTTCCAGAGCTTTTGCCAATGATTCTTGGATAGGCTTATGCTTCACTGTTTGTTTAGCTGCTTCTCTCATCGAATGAAGACCTTTATCCATTACTACTTCCTGAGCTTCAGGGCTTCTCTCAAGAGAAACCAACAATGCAGACAAAGCCACTTGGGCCAAAGGTATGTCCTGAGTTTTGCTAGAATGTGAAATAGTAGAAAGAAGACTAGAACTCCAATCTGAAACAGAATCATTTAGAGGCAGAATTCGGTCCTCTAAAAGCAATTGTGCCAACCAACACCCATGCCATTTTACTGATCTCTCAGGTGCCATCAAAGCACTCATAACTGCATGCCCATCCCGGTCCAGTTCTTGAATATGAGACCGATTCGCTTCAGAAGCCATTGCCCAATTAGCTAATGCCCATGCAGCAAATGGAACCGCCACATGTTCAGAATGCAAATCATCCCAAAGGCCAGGAATTACAGCAGAAGACAACTTTGCTTGTGTGGGGGAACTTTCATTTAATTTGTTGAATAAAAGATTCTTCGGCACATCTTTTACCATCCTTGAGTTGTAGGAATCAGAATGTTCCACGTCAGCATACCCACCAGTTCCTGAAAATCCTAAAACTGTGCTACCTCCAAGAACCTTGATTCCTATACCTTTCATTCCTTTTCCACCACCATCATCATCTTCATCCCCATGCTGCTCATCCCAATGCATGCCACCTTCTTCAATTACTTCTATAGCTGCCGCAATATCTCTCATTTCAGCATTTTTTGGAAGCAATGGCTTTAATGATAGTCTCTCCACACTGTCACAATTAGAAGTGACAACATCCATAATTGCTGCGACAAGCATGCTCTTGCCTTTATCAGAAACATCAAATGAACTACGTCTGGATTGCTGCTCCCATGAAAATACATAAAGTCAACATTGAAGAAACTATAATGCACCATCATAATGATTACTAAAAGAACTCATGATGTCCTCTCTACAAACTTGGAGGCCGGATATCACACCTTTTCTAAAACTAACACAGTCAACAACAGCAAATAACAAAGCTGATGCATTCCAATATGTGATACTATTCTGCATCTAAATTGTCTAATACTTTATCAAAGCAAACTAAAGCACATAGCGAGCTACCAAATTACTGAAATGGACAAATATTCAAAAAGTTCTTGTATGCCGCCTTAAGAATAAAATCAATGGTCTTCTCCATTTTGAAATTTCACAATTTTGATACCTGAAGCTTCAATTTTTATGGAAATCGACACAGCATTACCAATCAAAGAACCACCAATCTATGCAGATGATTACCAATAGTGCCTAAATATATCACACTGCTCTAAGCGCTTAACATAAAATTCCACATTACAATTATAAGCACCATCATCATTCATCTGATCAAACAACCAACTGAAGACAATAACTAGAAATTTAAAAAATAAAAGCTGCTCACTTTCTTTGACCGCCGAGGCTGAGCAGAGAAAATAAACCTCAACAAATTCGGAACAGCTAGAGGCCGCCCCAGAACAGCCTCGCACACATTGGGATCCGCAATTAAGTACGCCAACGCCCGAGCAGATTCAGCCTGAGTTCCGTTGCCGTCCTTAGGCACTGCCACAGTTTCCAACAACCAGTCGACAACCGCACCGCCGCCCGCACCAACAATTGCCGCCCTCCGGCTATCGCTAGCCGCCACAATGTCAGCCAACAATGCAGCTACCCTTAGCTCGAACCCCGCCCTAACCTCGTAGTTCGCCGACGACATCACCGACCTCAACGACTGCCATAAAACGGACGCCGCGACACCGGTCTGCTTCATCTTATTTACAATCCTGTTAATCGATTCATTTGATTTTTCGACAGCGGTTTCGGCTTCTGAATAAATTGATCTCAGCTTTGCACGTTGTTGCTCCGAAACAGGGTCGTCCGAGGAGAGCGAGATGGCGTAGGCAGCAAGAAGGGAGGCGGCGGAGACGGTGGCAATTAGGGAGGTCTTGGAGAGGAACGGGGAGCGGGAAAGGACAGGTTCAGGATGGTAATTATGGTGGAGGGCGGGCGGGGGAGGGGCATGTTGGGAATTCTTGAGATGGGTGAGGGGTTCGGAGGTTATATCGGGATTCTGAGAGGAGGAAGAAGATGAAGCGCGGCGGAGGAGCGGGAGGCGAATGCAGCGGCGCGATAATCTGCACAATCTTAACATAATTTTTTTTGCTTGTTCTCCGTTCGTGTTTTCTGTTTTTCTATTATATATTATGGCGCCGGAGAAATGAGGGGCATTTCGGGAAGTTCGTGGAAGAAAGATGGTGGCAGAAGAAAACTGTGTGATTTTTTTCTCTGAGGTAGGCGTGTTTTTAGAAGATGCGAATATACGGATAATGCGCGACTACTTGCCTACAACCGATCCATATAATTAAGTAATAATAATTTTAATTTTTGTTACAAGAATAACTAAAATTATATAAATTATTATTCTTGAAAATTAATAATTCATAAATTGCAATAAGTTTGTTGCTATTATTCTAAATTGACAATATATATGTGTTACTAAATATCAACGATAATAATTAGATTAAATATAGTTCTTTTCACTATTAAATTTATTATTGTAACATAGTAAAAATTATTATCTCCTTAATAGCTAGAACATATTATTAGTAATAAATATCATTAGTAATAAATTTGACTTCATCACTTAATATTTCATTAGTAACACTATTTTTCTTATTGTGGTTTGTGCACATAATTTTAATAAGTTATATTCCTTGAATAGTTGAAAATGAAACAAATATTTTTGGTTAAAGAAATTATATATTTTTATGGTAAGAAAACTAAAGTTATATTTATATAGTTAACTTGCTATGGTGTGGCTGCATTGAGTGGGAAAAAAGAAAAAGAAATTAATTGCGTATAAAAAGAGAGAAGATTGAATAGAATTAATTAACTAATTAAAAATTAGAGACATAAAACTTTTAAATAAGGAGTACACAAAAACGTAAGAATCATTTAACTTAAACCAAAAATCAAAGTTTACCGGGGTTAGGCCTGCAAATGGGTAGGGTAACACCATATCCAAATCCAAAATATCAATACCCATACTTATTAAAGATAGTGTAATAGGTCTGTACTCACAAATTGTCCATGTACTCATACCAAAAAATTATCTATTCCTTTATACTTAAATTTAATCTATGAACCTAAAAATTATTTATATCCAAATTAAATTTATATTAATGATAAAAAATTTATATATAAAAATTATGGATATGTGAATGAACAATAACAACTAAATAATTTTCTTCATTAAAAATTAAACTAAATTAATAAAATTAATATATTGGGATAGCAAATTTTCTTTCTTTCTTTTTTAAATTGAAATAGCAATAGCAGCAGTTGAACATTTTTCATTAATAAATTAATAATATTAAAATTAATAGTGGAATATATAATTTTTATAAAAATAGTTAATAAAATTAATTTTTTTAATGAATAAGGTTTATTAATATAGAAATTAATTGTTTTTATAAAATTAAATATAGAAAAAAGTTTTTGCTTTTAAACTATTTTTATTAACTATTTTTTTAATTATGTTAATTTAATTAGCAAAAAAGTTTAACTGTTAATTATATTAATAAAATTTAACTATTATATCAATAAAATAGTTAATTTAATTAGCAAAAAGTTTAAAATTAAATAATTTAAATTTAATGATTAAATTGAATTAAATATAAAAAAATATTTTTTGTTATCCTATGTCAAATAATATTTTTAGTATATATTGAGAAAATTAATATATACATTAAAAATACGGTTAATTAGAAAAAAATCCCTAATCCTAGTTTCATTTTAGTGATCAGTCCCCATTTGAATTTTTACACACTAAACTCCCCACTTTTTCACAAAACTTACAAATCACTCCCCATATCTTTTAAAAAGACCCATATAACCTTGTAGTTGGAAAGAAAAACAATAATACTTGAGAAATGCGTTTTCTCTTCAAGAAGAACACTTTCCTTTTTTCTTTTTTTTTTTTCCTGAAATCGACGACTTCTCCAAGCGGCCAAACAAAAGGGCGCGAAGCCGTTCCTCTGTCATTGACAGGAGAAGAAGAAGAGATGGGGAAAAAAAAAAAAAAGACACCAAAAATTCTGTCATTTTTCTGCGACAATGGAAGGAGAAATAGCAGCAACAAGAAGCAAAGTACAAAAAGAAATGAGCAAAAGAAACAAAGGTATATTTTCTGCATTTACAGTTTTAAATGTCCGTGATTTTTTATTGTTACACTTATTTCTTGCCTATTTTCTCATGTTTAGGGTTTTTATTCCTTTTTTAGTTGTTAAACACTTGAACTCATTTGATATATATATATATATATGATTTTTGTTGTGAGATGGGAAGTTTCTGATTTGTACTTGAAATGCATAAAAGTTGTACTTCACCTTTTTGGGGTTTATATATCGTTTTACCTGAAATTATAAGGTGAAATTATCAGAAAGTGGTAGTATACTATATGTAGTACAAAACATCAAAGCTTGCAGTACACATTAGGCAAAATTGTAGTATATAATTTGTGTAACTGCAGTACATTTTAGAAGCAAATGTAGTATAAACATTCAAGCTTGCAGTACACATTAAGCAAAAATGTAGTATATAATATGTGTAATTGCAGTACATTTTAGAAACATTTGTAGTACAAAAACATTCAAGCCTGCAGTATATATTAACTGAAAGTGTAGTATATAGTCTGTGTATCTACAGTACATTTTAAAAGCAATTTTACTACAAAACATTTAATCCTGCAATATATATTAAATGAAAGTGCAATATATTTTAGAAGCAACTGTAGTATAAAATATTCAAGCCTGCAGTATATTTTGTATCTCATGTTGGTGATATTTGTACTTAATGTGCTGATATTTTGTGCTCCATATTGGTGATATTTGTACTTAATACGCTGATCTTTTGTATTCCATGTTTGTGATATTTGTACTTAATGTGCTGATATTTTGTACTCCATGTTGGTGATATTTGTACTTAACGTACTGATCTTTTGTACTCCATATTGGTGATATTTATACTTAATGTCCTAATATTTTGTACTTCAATAGTTGATACTCCGCTTTTAAGTAAAGACTCCGCTTTATGTTGCAATTCCAATTTTACATATTCCGTTGCATTCGTGAAAGGTTAAGGTAATGTTTGGATATGAATTATGTATTTTGGATTATTTGTTTTGGGAGAATGAGTTTTGAGAGTGAGGTTGGAGAATGTGAAATTTGTATTGGGGAATGTGATGTATGTCTGTTTATGTTTTGTGAATAATAAGAAAATTTTCGTATCTAATGTGCTGGTGTTTTGTACCCCAGGAGACAGTAGACATTAACACAATCCAGATAGCAGATGAACCACCCAACTCAAAGATTGAATCGCCTGATCCCTATAAAGGAAGAACTTATTATAGAGGTTGTGCTCATATTCCCGTAAAAGAATTTGAGTATAATACGAGGGCAATAATGATGTTATGTTGAAGTACACTTCAATTAAATTGAAACTGTGCAGTGAATTTGAGTACAATATGAGGGAAATGAAATATAAACGTAGAACAAACAAAGTATAAATGGTGTTATGTTGACGTACACTTCAATTAAATTGAAATTGGACAGTGAATTTAAGTACAATGTGATGAAAATGAAATACAAACGTAGAACAAACAAAGTATAAATGGTATTATATTAAAGTACACTTCAATTAAATTGAAATTGGACAGTGAATTTAAGTACAATGTGATGGAAATGAAGTACAAACGTAGAACAAACAAAGTACAAATGGTATTATGTTAAAGTACACTTCAATTAAATTGAAACTAGGTAGTGAATTTGAGTACAATATGAGGAAAATGAAGTAAAAACGTATAACAAATAAAGTACAAATGGTGTTATGTTGACGTACGTTGAAGTACACTCCAATAAATTGAAACTGGGCAGTGAATTTGAGTACAATATGAGGAAAGTAAAGTACAAACATAGAACAAATAAAGTATAAATGGTGTTATGTTGAAATACACTTCAATTAAATTGAAACTGGGCAGTGAATTTGGGTATAATATGAGGGAAATGAAGTACCAATTTAGAACAAACAAAGTATAAATGGTGTTATGTTGAAGTACAATTCAATTAAATTGAAACTGGGTAGTGAATTTGAGTACAGTATGAGGGAAATGAAGTACAAACGTAGAACAAATAAAGTATAAATAGCGTTATATTGAAGTACACTTATTGCAATTGAATAATTAGTCTCTAATAATTATAGTGATGGTCAAGTACAATATTTTGAGATTATCGAATCAGGCGAAGTATGTATTTGTACGAGTGATAAGGTGGATATTATCGTCAAATGCTCATTTGTTTACATCTTTGAAAGCATAAGTATTATTTACATTACTGCGATTGATAACATTCATTCGTTGAATACTAGTGGTTAACCTTTAAAACTTCAACATTATTTTATTCATATGATAATTATCACACATTTTTAGAGTTTGGTTATTAATTACCAAGACTTAAAAAGCAAAACATGGAACAAATTTCAATTCAACAATATTAGTAAAAATATTAAGGAATGAAGTATATAATGGCCGAAATAAAGTACAAATGTCATAAAATCAAGTATAATTCTCCCAGATTGGGGAACAAAATAACTGATATCTCGGACAACATGCAAAAATGCTAATTTCACGCTAAATTAAATACATAATTGCTGAAATGAAGTACAAATGTCATGAAATCAAGTATAATTCTCCCAAATTAGGGTACAAAATAACTGATATATCGGACAACATGTAAAATGCTGATTTCACGCTAAATAAAATACATAATTGCCTAAATGAAGTAAAATTGTCAGGAAATCAAGTATAATTCTCCCAGATTGGGGTACAAAATAACTGATATCTCGGATAACATGCAAAAATACTAATTTCACGCTAAATCAAATACATAATTGCCGAAATGAAGTACAAATATCATGAAATCAAGTATAATTCTCCCAGATTGGAGTACAAAATAACTGATATCTCGGATAACATGTAAAAATACTAATTTCACGCTAAATCAAATACATAATTGTCAAAATAAAGTACAAATGTCATGAAATCAAGTATAATTTTCCCAGATTGGGGTATAAAATAGCTGATATCTCGGACAACATAATTCTTGTATTTAAATGACCGCAAAGTAGACACCGCATAATTTTTAAGCACAATTTTGAACTCCTGAGCATCCTAGAATGTCTGACCCTCTCCATATATGCAATTCCTCCATGCATCAATTGAGTTGCTAATTAAAGCTAATTCATTGTGCGATGCATTGGTCGAACCAATTTCCTCCTCGACTGCATCCCTTGAGGTTGACAAATGAAGTACAATTTTAGGTAAAATAAAGTACAATGTGTAGAATAATTCAGTATGGTCGGGTAATTTCAAATAAACGAAGTACAATTTCAGAACAATAGAAGTATAAAATGCTATCAATTCCAGTACAATTTTGGATAATCAAAAAGTAAAGCACTTGAAGTATAGAACTTTAGGTAAAATGAAGTATAAAATTAATAGAACTTTATAAAACTTAAATAATGGAGTACAATTTTACGTAAAAGATTAAGTATAATTTTATATAAAAAGAAGAACAATTTTAGAACATTTGAAGTATAAAAACTTAGCAATTATAGTATAATTTTTGGATAATTCATTAGTAGAACACTTGAAACTTAAATAATAAATTCAGATAACTGAAGTACAAGTTTAGATAAAATGAAGTATAATTTCAGAACACTTGAAGTATAGAACTTCAATGAATAGAGTATATGTTTAGGTAAAATGAAGTATAATTTCAGAAAATAGAAGTACGATTTTATATAAAAAGAAGTACAATTTCAGAACACTTGAAATATAAATCCTTAGCAATTGCAGTATGATTTTGGATAATCCATTAGTAGAACACTTGAAATATAAAACTTAAACAATAGATTCAGATAATTGAAGTATAAGTTTAAATAAAATGAAGTACAATTTTAAATAAAGTGAAATACAATTTCAGAACACCTAAAGTATAAAATCTTAGCAATTACAGTACAATTTTTGATCTATTAATAGAACACTTAAAGTATAAAACTTAAATAATAGATTCAGATAACTGAAGTACAAGTTTAGATAAAATGAAGTATAATTTCAGAACACTTGAAGTATAGAACTTCAATGAATAGAGTATATGTTTAGGTAAAATGAAGTATAATTTCAGAAAATAGAAGTACAATTTTAGATAAAGTGAAGTACAATTTTAAAACACTTGAAGTATAAAACCCTAGCAATTGCAGTACAGTTTTGAATAATCAATAAATAGAACAATTGAAGTATAGAACTTCAATGAATGGAGTACATATAGTAAAATGAAGTATAATTTCAGAAAACCAAAAGTATAATTTTAGATAGAAGACGTACAGTTTGGGAACGCTTCAAGTATAAATTGCTAGAAGTTGTAGTACAATTTTGGATAATCCATTAGTAGAATACTTAAAGTATAAAACTTACATAATATAATACAATTTTGTAAGATGAAGTACAATTTTAATTGCAATGAAGTATAATGTAGAATGCTCCAAGCAGAGAAAGATTTTCAAATAAATAGAGTACAATTTCATAACACTTCAAGTACAATACTTTACAAACTGCAGTACAATTTAGATTCTGTAGAAGTATTACCTTAAAACATCACTGCTCTTCTTTGCACTGCTGCTTGATTCATCCATTTGGTTTAACAGGATGTCAACAATGTTCATCTTCAATGTCAAATGCAGTAAAACCATATTTATGACATTATATGGAGCTGGTCTTTGTAGCGGCAACTCTCCAACACTTGATTGAATACTCCTCCTTCACTACTGGTTGACATCGTCGAAAAAATACAAAAAACTCAGAAGCAACTGAGAAGAAACCGAGAAGAAGAAGAAACCCGAAAATGATGAAAATAAAAAGAGAAGAAGACAATGCAGATGTCGGGTTGGTGGTTGTTGGGTCCGACGATTATTCTCGTTCCCGCCGTAGAGCTTGTTGCGTTTTTTCTGTTCTTTCTGTTTCTGGTAATGAGCGTGTGATAAGGTTTACTGTTTGCTCGTGTGAATGAAGAAGAAGTGAGAAAAAAATGAGCGAAAAATATTATACTTAAGGGCATTTTTGTCAAATCAAGTGAGTAGGGAGTGATCTCTAAAATTTTAACAAAACTAGGGAGTTTCTTCTAACAAAAATCAAGTGGGGACTGAGCATGAAATTTGAAAGTACTTTTGGTACTTTTAAATAAGTGCCCCTTAAAAATATAAGTCCAATAAACTAAACTCAATGGGTCTTGGGTTAGATAGGGTAAGGTAGGATTAGGGTCTCATCCTTTTGGGTATTTTAGGGTAAGATAGAATATATGATATTTTTATTTGATTATTTTATGGTATGGGTGTGTGTAGGGTATTTACAGGCCTAGCCGGAGTAAAGGAAATATTTTATCCAACTATATATATGGACCGAAAATATGCATGCGGTACCCAATGATATAAACTTAATAAGTTTTTTTTTATAATTCATACATACAAATATTTTTAATATTTTATATATTTTTTAATACATGCACGTCAGGAATCCATCAGATTTTGAATTTCTAATCTCTCAAATTGTGTGAGAAACTCATGTTATTAGGTCATCGGTTAAAATTATATTATATTAGGTTCTAATCCTATTAACAGTAAAAAATATGGATATTAGCAATTGCCTACCTTTATTATAATCAGTAGTTGTTGATTGTGGTAATTACTAAATAGTTAATTCTTGATTGTTACCTATTATCAAATGTTGTTATATTTATATTTTTGATTAATGATGAATTATTTTATTAGAAAAAAGTAACACATCTTGTTATGATATATTTTGCACAAAAGACACCTCCTTTTTTAGAATTGCTAGTTTGGTTGACATGATAAGATAGAATACAGTGTATTTATTCCACCTTATTATTCGTTTGGTTAGAGAAACAATAAACACTCATGCCCATATACATACCAAAAGCCCGTATTTATATGCAGTGACGGATCCAGAAATGAAAGAATTGAGTGGCCAAAAACTATAAAAATATAAAGTTTAAATATAAAGTTTACATTTTACAAACTCAAAATATATGATCTATATTGAATTTGAGCACAACAATCTTTTATACCATAAATTTTATTGGTAAATCATTATCAAAATTTTTTGTAATATCATCCTCAATATAACTAACTAAGCAATTGGCTAAAAAATTATTTTTATTTTATTTTTGAACCTTTTTTTAAAAATATTTATAGCCTGAAAATTTTTCTTACTTGTATCTGTTAAAAGACAAAGAAGATTCAAAATAATCTTTTTAAAGTAAAAAAGATAAAATTTTCAATTGTTTTGCAAGTCCTTAAGGTACTTTTTAACTTAATCTCCATACATTTTTTCTTACATGGATAGAATAAAAATACGCTAATGGGTCTAACCTAATTATATTCTTCATTTGATTATTTGATTGTGAATATAGACTTAAAAATTTATTTTGAGTTTATAAAATTAAATAAGTAAAAATTAAATTAATTAAATATATTTTTACCATTAATTAAAAATCAATTAATTTAATTCAATAAATTTAAATAATTAATTTTTATTTAATACCCAACAAGAAAGTTAAATTCTTCAAAATTAGTGAATGTTATTTAAAAATTAATATTTTAATTAATATTAAATGATGTATTCTTTTAAAATCTAAATTTAAATTAACTATTATTGAAACTTTTCAATATATATGCACATATGTACACACACAAAGTTGGGGGCGAGGGGGGCAATGACCCCTACTTGCCCCCCGTAAATCCATCCATGTTTATATGTACAACTTTCATAATAAATTAACATGCCACCTCCTATGGGTTTATTTATCATACTAATCAAATTATACCACAATAATAAAAAAAATCACATAAATTATCACATGATGAATAATCATGAGATAACCTAAAAATCCAACCAAACTAGCTTTGAGTCTGAAGATTTTCATCAGTCCATCACAATCAAGCCACAGAACGCAGTTTTTGGCCCAGATTCGTACTAAGTTATTAATGATCATAAGTGGAGAGAATTTGTGATAGTAAAATAAATATATATAAACCATTTGAAGAAGACATATAGATTATTAAATAATGTATTTTGAGATAAAAATAAGAATTCGAATGAAAATAAGGAGAAGTTGTTGATAATTTATTTTTCAAATATTAAAAATAAGCGAAAATGGATTTGTGGTCTTAATTTTTTTTTCTTTTCTTTTTGTTATATAATTAAAAAACTTAATGATGTCGATTTTAGCCAACTTTGGATATGAAAAAATTGATTGATTCGACTTTGAAAATCATTGATGTGTAACTAACAAATTTTAAAGTTATTAATACTCAAAAGAGAGAGAGAGAGAGAGAGAGAGAGAGAGAGAGTTAGGCCGAACTACATTTTATTCCTTCTCTATGTTCTCGGCACCCAATTACTAAAGTGGCAATTTTAATTTTGTGTGGTTTAGGGACACTTGAACTTGATAGTAGAACTTATTAGAAAGAAATTTATGATCAACACGCAAAAAAAAAATAAAATTATGATCAGCATGCAAATTAGAGATTTTTACTTTTTTTTAAAAAATAAAAATTTGGCATGTAATTTTTTTTTTAGAAGAAAAAAAAATTACAGGGAACTAACATTTCCTTAATTTCCTCCCTAATTTATAGAACCAAAAATAGCAAAAAATACTATTTTGGTGCCTCTAAATATCCAACCCTAATAATAAAATGATCGCTTGGATGACCAAACTATTTTGAGAAGAAATTAAAAGAAAAGGAAAGGTGTTGGTATCATCTTCATTTAACACCACGTTGGAATATCCTCTATTACGTCCTATATTTCATCTCCTACTTTATTGTGATGCATATATGCCAAGTATGTCTTATTCTCCATAATAGATAAACGAAATGAGAGCTTTGAATTTTAAGCATACTAAATCATTCAAATAAAATCATATGCACAAAATTATTTAATTTTTCACCGCTATAAATAATCTCATTAATTTTATTTGGAGGCATGCAGTTACGAATGTCTTGATCTTTGTCTTGTTTATCTTCATTAACGAACCTAGCACAATTTGAGCGACAAAAAATTCTCGTTGAGCTCCACAACAATCCAAACACTTTTGTGTATTTTAGGATCGGATTTGATTTGTAATCCGAAAACATTCAAGTTCAGATTAATTAGAGATTGAAAAACTTTCCACACCCTCGACAAAACACATAATCCTTATAATCAAGGAAAAAGAAATTAGAAATATCAAGTGATCATTCCAATTCATTACTCTCATTTAATATCACAAGTGTTCAATTCCATCTTCCAAAGGTGTTTGTAAGAGCAAATCAGTGGATGTAATTCTTTTTGCACATGTTTAAAGAAATTAGTTATAATCTAAAATAAATAAATTAATTGGATTGTTACGTGGAGAATTACAACATAATTAGATCAATAATTTTTCAATTTAGATTATCTCAAGCCGCCATGTATGCAGATAAACTCAATGAGCAACAGCCAGCACTTATAAAATTCTAACCAATCAACATATTGTTAAATATAATTCAGTCAACTGTGCATGCATCCTCCTATGTTCTGAAAGAGTTGTGAGTATTTATTTAATAGTTGCTGCAATTAAATATATTGAAGAGATGGCAATTATTTATTATTATTTCTTTTTCCAGGAAAAAAAAAAAAAAACCTAATCAGTATGTAATCTTTCTTATACTTATGCATGAATGTGTAAATGAGTAAAGAATATTTTCCATGCATACGTAGGTACAATTCCAAAGCCAAACGAATCTGACCAATATTGCTACTAAAATATCTACGAAACAGTTAAGTCTTAAGCCATATATATCCACAGATTCGGCCATAAATTAATAACCCTAATTAACGTACGTCACATGCTGAGGAATTTTCTTGTGTCCGAGAACTATAAATGCATGATGATTCCTGCATGTTGTCCAAGGTACCAAAGAGATCAGGAAGAAGCTCAAATTAAAGTGTTTTAAGTATAATCTCATATAATTAGTTATTAAGAATATTTTCTCAGACCAATTAGGGATGAAGAGGGCATCATCATGTCTTGTCCAGACGTTACAGCCCCCCAATTATGGGAAATTGATAACAATTCTCAGCATTGATGGGGGTGGGATTAGAGGGATTATTCCTGCCATTATTCTTGAATTTCTTGAATCGCAACTTCAGGTACACAATATGGATCATTGTTTAGTGCATGTTTATGTGAGATATTCATGGGATTTTAGCTTCTTCCTTGTTCATTTTAATGTATATTGTGTCTAAAATTTATCGTAGTACATATTGTAATTGCTTTTGTCTGAAATATATAAACCCATATTTTTTATCATGACAAGCATTTGTGTCATTGCTTGTCGGCCTGCTTCGATTTGTCTAGTTGTGGTCCAGACAAGTTCAAGTACCCAAAGAACATATTTATTAAAACAAGTTGATAAGAAGTTCCCTCCTTTCTTCCTCTGTGTTGTTAATTTAAGGAATCTAGTTCTATTTAGGTTATAATTAATTGATAGGTTTTTTGAAGTTCCATCTCTACTACATAACTGAACGTGAGAATTTCTTCTCATTTGACTCGATCCTCGCAAATAAAAGGATTTAGAATTGAATTTCAATTTATTTGAGCAGGTATTTGAACATTTTTATAAAACAATTTTTTTCTTCCCTAAAGTTGAACTATAAGTGAAACCTACATATTAATGTCTATATGAGAAGACGGGTTCAAAGTAATTAGATATATTAAATGCTTATCATTTTTAATAGAATTGGTTGTCTTGGCACACCATTTCTGTCTGTATAAATTTAAATTATTATTGTATTCATATTAATTACATCAATAAATAATAAAACAATAATTAATTTTTTATAACAATAAGCATATTAAAAACATACGATATTAATATTATCAATAAATGCGGCAAATAATTCCTATCATCCCATGTCAAAACTCTAAAATTGTAGCATAACTTAATACACATTCCATAAATTTTTTAATCATATTATTTGTGTTTTGTAATTTCATATTAAGATAGATTTTTGAAAAATAAAAAATAAGAGTACAATTAGTAATTTAAAATTCGACATAACATGATGTAACTAATGCCAACTTGAGTGTATAAAAGATTATATATTATAAATATATAACTAACAAGAAGATGCTTCTTCTTCGTCTTCTTCTTCTTCTTCTTCTTCTTCTTCTTCATTTTTTTTACTCTGTTTTCTTCATTAATTAGGAGTTGGATGGTGAGGATGCAAGACTTGCAGATTACTTCGATGTGATCGCAGGAACAAGCACAGGTGGCCTAGTAACTGCAATGCTAACTGCCCCAGACAACAATAATCGTCCAGTCTTTGCCGCCAAGGATATCAAGCCCTTTTACCTTGAAAACTCTCCTAAAATCTTTCCTCAGAAACCGTAAGTTCATCGTTGCCCCGACAACAAGTGCATGATTATATATTCTTTTTTTTTTTTTTTTTTCCAATTTTTAAATCGTGGGATTTTGTCTGATAAATCATATAATCATATATATTCAATTGGTTTAATTTGCAATGAAGCGGCTTGTTTGGAGTGATCGCAAAGACATTGAAATCTGTGGGAGGACCTAAGTACGATGGAGAGTGCCTTCACCAAGTTGTAAGGGAGAAACTAGGAGAGACCAGATTGCATGAAACCTTGACTAATGTTGTCATTCCCACATTTGATATCAAGAGTTTGCAGCCAACAGTTTTCTCCACTTACGAGGTCTTAATCCCATCCTTTTGGTTATATATATAGCTAGATTGAAATCAATATTCATAAGATATGAAAATAGCTCCATAAAATGTCTTAAAAAATTAATTTGAAGAATTTTTAAAAATTAACTGAGTTTAATATGCTCATAATAATATGTTAGGATTCTATAAAAAAAAAATTCCAAAAAAAAGAAGAAGTAAGGAATCATAACTTAGTTTTAAGATATGAAAGAATTCCTTTAATTTTGATTTTTGTGCTATTATAAATTCCAACATTTATCAAGAACTTATTTTGAGAATTTCTTTTTAAAATGAAATCTGCTATATTATTAAAATTATATTTTATAGATTTCAAAATCTTACTATAAAAAGCTTATTTTTAAAAATTTACATTTAACATAAAAATTTATATTTATATGCTCCAAAATATAAAAGCTTATAAGATCAATTAAATAAATTTATTCATCGTCAAAAGAATTTCTTTAATTTTGATTATATTAATTGCATAAATTGCTATTACTAAGATTTGGGCTATTATAAATTCCAACATTTATCAAGGACTTATTTTTAAGATTTTGTTTCTAAAATAAAATATGCTATTATAACTAAAATTATATCTTATAAATTTTAAAATCTTATTATAATTATATGGAGCTTATTTTTAGGAATATATTTTTTAAATAAAATTTAATATTTATATGTTTGAGATCAAAAATATAAAAGCTTATAAGATTAGTTAAATAAATTTATTCATCATCTGAGTATTTCTTTTACATGCGTATACACTCGGAGTATCAATTCTGAATCTCACATTTCAGTATAAGGACAATGTTATTGGGACAATTAACTATTCATTTTGTCCACATTTAAAAGATAAAGCATCCCTATTGGTACTACAAGATTTAAAACAAATACATCATGGCATTGATTTTAATCACCCAACTTTTCAATTACTTATTCAAGTGTATATCCCATGCAGGCCAAACAGACCTCATCATCTTTAGATGCTCAGCTGTCTGATATATGCATAGCTACATCTGCAGCTCCAACTTATCTTCCTGCATATTACTTCAAGAACCTAGACAAACAAGGCAACGTTCGGGAATTTAATCTAATTGATGGTGGTGTTGCAGCAAATAATCCGGTAATTAAATTTAAGTAATCATCACGAATAAATTAAATCTCTACATATATATAATATTACTAGCTCCCTATGTCCTCAAATTAAAATTATAGGTCAACTATCGTTGCTAAGTCATTCCATAAGTCATCTGGCTTATGTTCTTTATATAGCATTCAAATTGAATGACTATATAAATGTGAGTGACATAGGAGGCATCTTTTTTTTTTCGAAGAATTTTCATTGCCCATTTGAATATGTTTTCATTTTTATTTTTTGTTTCAATATTTTCGAAAGTTGAAAAATTAGTGATAGTTTTAAAATGAAAATAAATTTGGATTTGGATTTTTGTTTGAAAATAATAATTATGGTAGGCATAAGGTTCAAAATTTAGACGATCTGATATTTTTTTTATACTTAAAAAGACATATTTTTTAAAATATATGTGGATATAGTTAGTTGTTTTGAGAGGATAATGGGTATTTTATCAAATCAAATTTGAATTTGAATAACAGGATAATGTGATAGGTTTATTATAAAAAATTGAAAATGAAAATAAGTGATATTTTCAGAGAAGATGAGGAAAAGTTGATGGTTTTTTATTCTAAAACAATGAAAAACATAAAAAGGCCCTTTGAAAATGAAATCAATTAAGCGGACGCTAATTTCTATCACATAATTCCAAGTTTACCTCTAACTAGAGGTGTCAAATGAGCCGGGCCGAGCCAGCCCGGCTCGTTTAACAGACGGTTAATGGCGGTCCCAAGCTGAGCCGGGCTGGCTCGCGGGCCGTTCACGGTTCGGACCGTAACGGGCTGAAAATTGAAAAGTCTGACTCGGCTCAAAATCAACCCACTATATAGGTGAGCCGGTTTATATATGAGCCGAGCTAGGCGGTCCGGCTCGCGGGTTGGCCCGCAAGTTTCTTTTTTTTTTTTTTTGAAAATGAATTTAAAATTTTGAAGTTTTTATATTTATTTGATTATTAATGTTTTTTTCAACACTTATATTTTTTTAAAAGACTTAATAATTTATACTTATGTGATTTTTAATATTTTACAACACTTAAATTTTTATAAAAACTTAGAAATTTATACTTATATTAAATTTTTTTTATCAATTATATTTTTCCAAAAACACCACCAAATAAGGTGGTGAGGGGTTTGGCATGGACCCCTCTACCCGTCATTAATTTAGAAAAAATAATTACATAGAGTTAGATTTGACCAAACCTCTAAATGAAAGTACATAATAATAAAAAATAAAATAAAATAAACAACTTTGTAATATCTAAACATCTAAACATGTTCAACGATAAACTGATCGTTCACTCAAGTGATCTAAATCGCTCTCGGATTGAGATGCGATGGTGGATGCAGTTTCAAGCCATTCTTCATCGTCTTATTCAAATTGAGGCAATATGGTCTTCACCAGTTCACCTTTCTCAATTTTTTTTTTATAATTTATAATTTAAAAATTAAAATTTCTTAATTGTTGATTTATACATTTATAAAGTAATAAATTAAATTATACATTCTTAATTATAAATTATAAATTATAAATTTATAATCTTTTAAAATTAATAATTTGTAATTTGTAATTTAAAAATTATAAATTATAAATTCTTAAATTTTTAAAAATTATAATTTATAATTTAAATTAAAAAAATATTGCCGGCTAGCCCGAGTAGCTCGTGAGCCGGCTCGTTTAGCCCGCGAGCTGGGCTAGCCCACGATCCTTCACGGTCCGCGGGTCGAGCCGATCCTGGGTTGCAAAATTTCAGCTCGAGACGGGTTTTCAAGCGAGCCGGTCCAGCCAACCCATATTAAAAAATTAAATGAGCGGAGTTGGGCCGATTTTTTTTGCGAGTCGGGCCGGTCCACCCGGCCCGTTTTGACACCTCTACCTCTAACCGTCAAATTAATAAAATGTGAATAATCCGCCCTCCTCAAGAAGCCCATTTTCAGTGTTATTGAACAATTTTTCACTCTCTCTCTCTCTCTCTATATATATATATATATACACACACACACACACACACACTATTAATAAAGCACCTACCCCTCTTTTGATGTGTTTTTGAATGATTTGCCTAAAATGTCTTCCCTCCTTTCTTTTAACTCTAATAACTAGAAGTTATATAATAACTATTATTTATAACTTACTTATTTTATATCTACAATTATCATTATCATAATTGTTTAATTCTTATTTACAAAAATTTTTTAGATAAATATATCAAGATTATTAACAAATTTACATCATATAAAAAATAAATTTTATTATTATAATAATAAAATACTAATACAAAATTTAGCACATTCATCGAATGTTCCAAATTACTAATATATTATTGTATCACTAGAGTTAATGATATTATATGAGAAAATACTGAATTAATTTTCAACATTGTCTATTTTGTAGGCTTTAGTTGCGATCAGCCAAGTGACCAAAGTAATATTTGACAAAAATCCAGACTTTTTTCCCATTAAGCCTACAGACTATGGACGTTTTCTGGTGATCTCAGTGGGCACGGGCTCAGCCAAGGCGGAGAAGAAGTATAGTGCGCAGAAGGCGGCGAAATGGGGCGTTTTAGGGTGGTTGCTCAATGGTGGCTCCGCCCCAATAGTGGATGTTTTCACCCTGGCCAGCGCCGATATGGTGGATTTTCATTTCTCTGTGGTTTTTCAGGCGCTTCATTCTGAACAAAACTACCTTCGAATCCAAGTAAGCCAACTTACAAATTCAAATTCATCTAATACTTTCTGTATTAAACATTTATCAACACTTCAATTAATATATTTAGAATTAATATATATTATTCATCATTAAAATGCTTTTAAAAATTAATAAATTATCGAGTTGATTGATTGGTAGTATTAATTGAACTTTCAATTTTGATGTCAAGGTCTATGTGCTACGAACTGATCGCTATAAAAAAAAGAAAAATTAGTAATAAAATAGTACATGATTGTTCAAAAAATTATCAATATATATATACATATATTAAGTGATAAACAATTTTATTTTGCCATAAATAATTTTTATAAGTTTAATAGTGATGAGAAATAATGTCTAATTTATCACTATTATTAACAATTAGTGAAACAGTTATAGTAACAATAATGATATTATCAAAAATCATAGTGATATTTTTATTGTGATTAGATTATCATAGTGTATATGTTATTAATTGTTAATATTGCAATTCAGTTGTTAAAGTATACATAAATACATATATATATTATGAATCATAAACATCAACAATTTAAAATAGTAGGATGGTAAATGGGTGGATTGGATTGAATATGATTTAGGCTCAATTGGGTTGAATTTGATATGGGTGGGCTTAATATGGACTTTAAGTAAGTGGATTGAAAATGGGTTGAGTTGGGTTAAAAATGGATCCAATAAAAAAAATTAATTCATTTTATTTAATAAAAAAATCAATTTAAAAGACAATAGCAATATAAATATGTCTTTTATATGTTATATTCTATATAAAATTTACAATATAATGGGATGATTTATTAGATTATACACTTAAATTATTAACATTTTTCATAATATGTAATTATGTTTATAATTAATTATTATTATTGTAGTAATTATTTTATAACAAAATTGATCATTTTAAAGAAAATGACATCATTGTCACACCAATAAGTATATATTATATTTTCAATAACAAATTTATTAGTTCTTATTTTTCAAGAAGTAATATATATAGGTTGTATGCCAATATCAATTAGTAGATACAACATTTATTCTTATGCCTTTCATGTATTATTCATATACTAAAATTTGTATTTTGAAAAAAAAAAAAACCAAGACAACTAACCTAAGTGCAATATAATTATTTCAATTTAAAGATTATTAATAATCCAAAAATTCGAGACTTTGACAAAAATGAGGAAATGAGAATAACATGAATTTGTGATTATTAATTTAAAATTATTTTTTATTTTGTTAAATTTTTTTATTGAACTTATTTTTAACCCACCTCAACCCACTTTGAGTTCAAAACCAAATAAAACCCACTTTAACCCAACTCACCTCGACCTATTTTAAAAATTTTAAAACCCATTATAACCTAAAACCATGTGAGTTGGGTTGGGTCGGATCCACAATTTACCACCCACTTTACATTTTAAAAACTTTATTTTTTTAATCACAATTAAGTCATATTATAACAAAATAATAATTATTATCGCCTCAAATATATAATTAGTAATATAACAAGAATTATTGTCATTCCATATATCTCAGTCATGTTAATTTTCATTGTATCACTTATTTTTTTCCCACAGATATTATAATTTTTCATAACAAGTTATGATTTTCCTAAACTTTTAATTTGTACTCTTAGGACGACACATTAACAGGAACGGTCTCGTCGGTGGACATTGCAACTAAGGAGAACATGAAAAAGCTAGTGGAAATCGGAGGAAATTTACTGAACAAACCAGTTTCAAGAGTAAATCTAGAGACGGGTCTCTTCGAGTCAATCGAAAATGGTGGCACAAATGCTGATGCTTTGAAAAAGTATGCACAAATATAATTATTATTATTATTTTTTTTACTTTGAATTAATATAAATAAAATAAACACTTTTTTATGATTAAAAATTAAAATTGTGGCCATCTTTCTGTGCCTTTGCAGGTTTGCAAAATTGCTTTCAGATGAAAAAAGGCTTCGGGAGTCAAAATCGCCTTTCACCACTCGAAGCTCAAAGTAGATATATATATATATAGCTAAATTCTTTGATAAATTATTACGTATTGCTCCTTATATATTTTTTATTTTTATTTTTTAAATAGTATATATGAGAATCTTGGGAAAAATGAATAATGTTGTGTGGTATAAATTTTCAAATTCAAATTATATGTATTGTACTCTTCAATACAATAAAAATCTAGAAACTCAACTGTTATGGTTCCTTCCGTTCTTGGAATATATGGTGCTGTGTGGACCAAAATATTTTTCTCGTGTTCTCAATGTTGACCCGCAAATGGTAGCTGTTGAGATTCCCTTTTACCTAACGGTAATTAATAGAATTTGTAGTAGTGTTGTTTGTTTAAAAACACTTTAATCCTATATTCCATTATTTATTTTTTCTTTTATTTTAATTTTTCGTATTTATGTCAAGTCTATCTGATTTTCAATTAATTATTTTTATAAAAAAATATTTTAATACACATGTCATATATTTATAAAATAAAATACGAAATAAAATAGGGAATGTAATAGAAAATTTAAACTAATTTAAAAATACGATATGATCGTACTTCACTAAATCGTTTTCACATAATTTAAAATTAATATAAGATTTTTTTTTTATATATATATATGCATTCACATTCAGGGTTCGTTATGTTGGAATTCCTAATCTTATGCTTTATATTGTGAAATTTATATCATTATGCCACAAATCACTCAATAAAAACCCAATACAAGACTAATTACTAGAGGCCTTAGCGAAATTGTCCAAAATTTAATTTGGATTTAAAAATCAAAACAAAGATGCAATAATCAAAACGTACTTTTAATGTTGTGTGAATAAATATGTTTATACAAAAATACTCAATCGGACCAGTTCTTTCAAGTTCAAATAGTGCTTTAGGACGGAGCCACGTGTTCTCAATCATCTATTGAAATAATGGATTATAGTCGGATCTCATCCATATCTCACACAACCCACAAAAAAGTGCCCAAATCCAAAAGCAATGTTACTCTCTAACTATGTTAAGCCATGGTGGATAGCTTCAAATTCTAAACTTCTGGAGAAGATTATGTTAGCTTTTCTTGGATAGAACCCCTACCTGTCATTATTATTATTGTCCAAATTTGAGGATGCAGAATGATTATTATTCAATAGTTTATCATAGTTTTTCATAACGGAATCATGGATGTGGACTGACTGAACCATCTTTTCAGAAATTTCTCTCCCCCAAAAGTTACTTCTGCTATCACTTAACAAAGAACTAACCCACAGCAATCAAGAAACTGAATCTGTCCAAGATATTACATCAAACAAGATCCAATTTTTATTTTCTTGTACGAATACAGGAAAGATTTGACGTCGAAATTCAACATTCATGGGACAATTGGAACCCAAAAACATCATTCGATTCATTCATGGTTGATGAATTCAGCACAACGTTTGATGAGATTGGTGGAATTCTGGGTAGTGGGATCGATGATGTGAAAAACATGGTCCTCTCCTTCTGTCTCAAGAAACTCTGTTTTCCCCTTCCATTTGCTCTTGACGAGGTTTTGGTAATAAAATCTGCCTCTTTCCCTCAGAATATCATTCCCAGCAACACAAACAAGAATCCTACCACACGCCAACCCCTCAAGACCCGGAGATCCGCTCACGAACGGGTTGATTAACGGGTCATCGCAGCCAAGATCCGACGGGCAAACGAATTGCCACCACTTGTCAACCACGGATTTGAAAATTGGATTTTCAGCCTCGACCCCGATTGGTTCTTCGCCCCAGAAATATGGATGGACCATCAGAATTCCAGAAATCTTCAATCCTAAGGCCTCGTTTGGCAAACCTGCCCGGATTGCCAAATGGTGCGAAATATTAGCACCACCGCTGTCCCCTGCTAAGAAAACTTTATCGAAGTCCGCAAATTCCCTCAGCCAAACTTCGCCACCGCCGCCGTCCTTATGAGCCGCCACCCATTTAAGGGCGGCCCACGAATCGTCGTAGGCTGCCGGAAGAGGGTCCTCGGGGGCCCTTCTGTAGTCGACTGAAAGGAGAAAGATTTTCGCCTCTTTAACCAGAATATTGAGCATGTCATGGTACTTGGGGTCGGCGGTTGACGAGATGCAGAACGCTCCGCCGTGGAAGTAGACCACTAAGGGGAGTTTCTTTTGGTGGCCGGCGTGATGATTGGGGCGGTAGAGGCGGGCTGAGACGCCGATTTCCGGCAGAAAAACGACGTCTTTTGAGGAAACTCCGGTCTGAGGATCAAGATTTGCTGGTGCAATTTCTGTTCCTAGGAGCCTCTCTACGGTTCCATCTTTGTAAACTCTTATGTATGGTGGAACATCGTGAAGAACAACCTTTGAATCGATTGTCTCCATTTATGTTTTACTATGAGTGTGTCCGAGAGAAAGGGAAAAAGAATGGGGCATATATAGACTGGAAATGTTATGGCTTCGTAGCTTGAAGGCAGAAGCAACTTTTTTTTTTTTAATTTAAAAAACGTAGTCAGAAAATGGGAGCTATAAATTTGAAAAAAATATAAAGAAATTAAGAGAAAAAGACAGAAGGAGATTATTGGTGCTGATTATGTGAATTTGAAAATGATGTCCCAAAGAATTGACAAAAAAAATATAAACATGTTGAGGTTTAATGGGGCAAAAAATCAGGATCGAGTGGATTCTGTTGGTCAATGGATTACTATAATCTTTTCTTCAACTATATAAATGAGTTTTAAATTAGGAACTGGCGTCGATGCCGTGCTGCTCTAAAGTTGAAGCCTCAAAAATAAAAGAAAAAGAGAAAAAGAAAAGTATGAGCTTGAAAGGTCATGTTTCCATATTTTTACCATTAATTAAAAATCAATTAATTTAATTCAATAAATTTAAATAATTAATTTTTTTATTTAATACCCAACAAGAAAAGTTAAATTCTTTAAAATTAATGAATGTTATTTAAAAATTAATATTTTAATTAATATTAAATGATGTATTCTTTTAAAATCTAAATTTAAATTAACTATTATTGAAACTTTTCAATATATATACAAATATGTACACACACAAAGTCGAGGGGAGGGGGGCAATGACCCCTACTTGCCCCCCGTAAATCCATCCATGTTTATATGTACAACTTTCATAATAAATTAACATGCCACCTCCTATGGGTTTATTTATCATACTAATCAAATTAAACCACAGTAACAAAAAAAATCACATAATTATCACATGATGAATAATCATGAGATAACTTAAAAATCCAACCAAACTAGCTTTGAGTCTGAAGATTTTCATCAGTCCATCACAATCAAGCCATTGAACGCAGTTTTTGGCCCAAATCCGTACTAAGTTATTAATGATCATAAGTGGAGAGAAATTGTGATAGTAAAATAAAAATATATATAAACCATTTGAAGAAGATATATAGATTATTAAATAATGTGTTTTGAGATAAAAATAAGAATTCGAATGAAAATAAGGAGAAGTTGTTGATAATTTATTTTTCAAATATTAAAAATAAGCGAAAATGGATTTGTGGTCTTAATTTTTTTTCTTTTCTTTTTGTTATATAATTAAAAAACTTAATGATGTCGATTTTAGCCAACTTTGGATATAAAAAAATTGATTGATTCGACTTTGAAAATCATTGATGTGTAACTAACAAATTTTAAAGTTATTAATACTCAAAAGAGAGAGAGAGAGAGAGAGTTAGGCCGAACTACATTTTATTCCTTCTCTATGGTCTCGGCACCCAATTACTAAAGTGGCAATTTTAATTTTGTGTGGTTTAGGGACACTTGAACTTGATATTAGAACTTATTAGAAAGAAATTTATGATCAACACGCAAAAAAAAAAAAAAATTATGATCAGCATGCAAATTAGAGATTTTTACTTTTTTTTAAAAAATAAAAATTTGGCATGTAATTTTTTTTTTAGAAGAAAAAAAAATTACAGGGAACTAACATTTCCTTAATTTCCTCCCTAATTTATAGAACCAAAAATAGAAAAAAATACTATTTTGGTGCCTCTAAATATCCAACCCTAATAATAAAATGATCGCTTGGATGACCAAACTATTTTGAGAAGAAATTAAAAGAAAAGGAAAGGTGTTGGTATCATCTTCATTTAACACCACGTTGGAATATCCTCTATTACGTCCTATATTTCATCTCCTACTTTATTGTGATGTATATATGCCAAGTATGTCTTATTCTCCATAATAGATAAACGAAATGAGAGCTTTGAATTTTAAGCATACTAAATCATTCAAATAAAATCATATGCACAAAATTATTTAATTTTTCACCGCTATAAATAATCTCATTAATTTTATTTGGAGGCATGCAGTTACGAATGTCTTGATCTTTGTCTTGTTTATCTTCATTAACGAACCTAGCACAATTTGAGCGACAAAAAATTCTCGTTGAGCTCCACAACAATCCAAACACTTTTGTGTATTTTAGGATCGGATTTGATTTGTGATCCGAAAACATTCAAGTTCAGATTAATTAGAGATTGAAAAACTTTCCACACCCTCGACAAAACACATAATCCTTATAATCAAGGAAAAAGAAATTAGAAATGTCAAGTGATCATTCCAATTCATTACTCTCATTTAATATCACAAGTGTTCAATTCCATCTTCCAAAGGTGTTTGTAAGAGCAAATCAGTGGATGTAATTCTTTTTGCACATGTTTAAAGAAATTAGTTATAATCTAAAATAAATAAATTAATTGGATTGTTACGTGGAGAATTACAACATAATTAGATCAATAATTTTTCAATTTAGATTATCTCAAGCCGCCATGTATGCAGATAAACTCAATGAGCAACAGCCAGCACTTATAAAATTCTAACCAATCAACATATTGTTAAATATAATTCAGTCAACTGTGCATGCATCCTCCTATGTTCTGAAAGAGTTGTGAGTATTTATTTAATAGTTGCTGCAATTAAATATATTGAAGAGATGGCAATTATTTATTATTATTTCTTTTTCCAGGAAAAAAAAAAAAAACCTAATCAGTATGTAATCTTTCTTATACTTATGCATGAATGTGTAAATGAGTAAAGAATATTTTCCATGCATACGTAGGTACAATTCCAAAGCCAAACGAATCTGACCAATATTGCTACTAAAATTTCTACGAAACAGTTAAGTCTTAAGCCATATATATCCACAGATTCGGCCATAAATTAATAACCCTAATTAACGTACGTCACATGCTGAGGAATTTTCTTGTGTCCGAGAACTATAAATGCATGATGATTCCTGCATGTTGTCCAAGGTACCAAAGAGATCAGGAAGAAGCTCAAATTAAAGTGTTTTAAGTATAATCTCATATAATCAGTTATTAAGAATATTTTCTCAGACCAATTAGGGATGAAGAGGGCATCATCATGTCTTGTTCAGGCATTACAGCCCCCCAATTATGGGAAATTGATAACAATTCTCAGCATTGATGGGGGTGGGATTAGAGGGATTATTCCTGCCATTATTCTTGAATTTCTTGAATCGCAACTTCAGGTACACAATATGGATCATTGTTTAGTGCATGTTTATGTGAGATATTCATGGGATTTTAGTTTCTTCCTTGTCATTTTAATGTATATTGTGTCTAAAATTTATCGTAGTACGTATTGTAATTGCTTTTGTCTGAAAATATATGAACTCATATTTTTTATCATGACATGCATTTGTGTCATTGCTTGTCGGCCTGCTTCAATTTGTCTAGTTGTGGTCCAGACAAGTTCAAGTACCCAAAGAACATATTTATTAAAACAAGTTGATAAGAAGTTCCCTCCTTTCTTCCTCTGTGTTGTTAATTTAAGGAATCTAGTTCTATTTAGGTTATAGTTAATTGATAGGTTTTTTGAAGTTCCATCTCTACTACATAACTGAACGTGAGAATTTCTTCTCATCTGACTCGATCCTTGCAAATAAAAGGATTTAGAATTGAATTTCAATTTATTTGAGCAGGTATTTGAACATTTTTATAAAACAATTTTTTTCTTCCCTAAAGTTGAACTATAAGTGAAACCTACATATTAATGTCTATATGAGAAGACGTGTTCAAAGTAATTAGATATATTAAATGCTTATCATTTTTAATAGAATTGGTTGTCTTGGCACACCATTTCTGTCTGTATAAATTTAAATTATTATTGTATTCATATTAATTACATCAATAAATAATAAAACAATAATTAATTTTTTATAACAATAAGCATATTAAATAACATACGATATTAATATTATCAATAAATGCGGCAAATAATTCCTATCATCCCATGTCAAAACTCTAAAATTGTAGCATAACTTAATACACATTCCATAAATTTTTTAATCATATTATTTGTGTTTTGTAATTTCATATTAAGATAGATTTTTGAAAAATAAAAAATAAGAGTACAATTAGTAATTTAAAATTCGACATAACATGATGTAACTAATGCCAACTTGAGTGTATAAAAGATTATATATTATAAATATATAACTAACAAGAAGATGCTTCTTCTTCGTCTTCTTCTTCTTCTTCTTCTTCTTCTTCATTTTTTTTACTCTGTTTTCTTCATTAATTAGGAGTTAGATGGTGAGGATGCAAGACTTGCAGATTACTTCGATGTGATCGCAGGAACAAGCACAGGTGGCCTAGTCACTGCAATGCTAACTGCCCCAGACAACAATAATCGTCCAGTCTTTGCCGCCAAGGATATCAAGCCCTTTTACCTTGAAAACTCTCCTAAAATCTTTCCTCAGAAACCGTAAGTTCATCGTTGCCCCGACAACAAGTGCATGATTATATATTCTCTTTTTTTTTTTTTCCAATTTTTAAATCGTGGGATTTTGTCTGATAAATCATATAATCATATATATTCAATTGGTTTAATTTGTAATGAAGCGGCTTGTTTGGAGTGATCGCAAAGATATTGAAATCTGTGGGAGGACCTAAGTACGATGGAGAGTGCCTTCACCAAGTTGTAAGGGAGAAACTAGGAGAGACCAGATTGCATGAAACCTTGACTAATGTTGTCATTCCCACATTTGATATCAAGAGTTTGCAGCCAACAGTTTTCTCCACTTACGAGGTCTTAATCCCATCCTTTTGATTATATATATAGCTAGATTGAAATCAATATTCATAAGATGTGAAAATAGCTCCATAAAATGTCTTAAAAAATTAATTTGATGAATTTTTAAAAATTAACTGTGTTTAATATTCTCATAATAATATGTTAGGATTCTATAATTTTTTTTTCCAAAAAAAAGAAAAAAGAAGGAATCATAACTTAGTTTTAAGATATGAAAGAATTCCTTTAATTTTGATTTTTGTGCTATTATAAATTCCAACATTTATCAAGAACTTATTTTAAGAATTTCTCTTTAAAATGAAATCTGCTATGGTACTAAAATTATATTTTATAGATTTCAAAATCTTATTATAAAGAGCTTATTTTCAAAAATTTACATTTAACATAAAAATTTATATTTATATGCTCCAAAATATAAAAGCTTATAAGATCAATTAAATAAATTTATTCATCGTCAAAAGAATTTCTTTAATTTTGATTATATTAATTGCATAAATTGCTATTACTAAGATTTGGGCTATTATAAATTCCAACATTTATCAAGGACATATTTTTAAGATTTTGTTTCTAAAATAAAATATGCTATTATAACTAAAATTATATCTTATAAATTTTAAAATCTTATTATAATTATATGGAGCTTATTTTTAAGAATTTATTTTTAAAATAAAATTTAATATTTATATGTTTGAGATCAAAAATATAAAAGCTTATAAGATTAGTTAAATAAATTTATTCATCATCTGAGTATTTCTTTTACATGCGTATATACTCGGAGTATCAATTCTGAATCTCACACATTTCAGTATAAGGACAATGTTATTGGGACAATTAACTATTCATTTTGTCCACAATTAAAAGATAAAGCATCCCTATTGGTACTAAAAGATTTAAAACAAATACATCATGGCATTGATTTTAATCACCCAACTTTTCAATTACTTATTCAAGTGTATATCCCATGCAGGCCAAACAGACCTCATCATCTTTAGATGCTCAGCTATCTGATATATGCATAGCTACATCTGCAGCTCCAACTTATCTTCCTGCATATTACTTCAAGAACCTAGACAAACAAGGCAACGTTCGGGAATTTAATCTAATTGATGGTGGTGTTGCAGCAAATAATCCGGTAATTAAATTTAAGTAATCATCACGAATAAATTAAATCTCTACATATATAATATTACTAGCTCCCCATGTCCTCAAATTAAAATTATAGGTCAACTATCGTTGCTAAGTCGTTCGTCATCTGGCTTATATTCTTTATATAGCATTCAAATTGAATGACTGTGTCAATATAAGTGACATAGGAGACATCTTTATTTTTATCGGAGAATTGTCATGGCCCATTTGAATATGTTTTCATTTTTTTTTTTTGTGTTCAATATTTTCAAAAGTTGAAAAATTAGTGATAGTTTTGAAATGAAAATAAATTTTGATTTGAATTTTTGTTTGAAAATAATAATTATGGTAGGTATAGGGTTGAAATTTTAGGTGATCTTATCTTTTTTTTATACTTAAAAAGACATTTTTTAAAATATATGTGTATTTTAATTGTTTTGGGAGGATAATGAGTATTTTATCAAATCAAATTTGAATTTGAATAACAGGATAATGTGATAGGTTTATTATAAAAAACTGAAAATGAAAATAAGTGATATTTTTAGAGAAGATGAGGAAAAGTTGATGGTTTTTTGTTCTAAAACAATTGAAAACATAAAAAGGCCCTTTGAAAATGAAATCAATTAAGCAGATGCTAATTTCCATCACATAATTCCAAGTTTACCTCTGACCGTCAAATTAATAAAATGTGAATAATTCGCCCTCCTCAGGTAGCCCATTTCAGTTTTATCAGTGCTTGAACAAAATTTTGCTATATATATATATATATATACTATTAATAAAGCACATACCCCTCTTTTGGTGTGTTTTTGAATAATTTACCTAAAATGCCCTCCCTATTTTATTTTAATTCTAATAACTAGAAGTTATATAATAACTACTATTTATAACTTACCTATTTTATATCTACAATTATCATTATCATAATTTTTTAATTCTTATTTACAAAAAAATTTAGATAAATATATCAAAATTATTAACAGATTTACATTATATAAAAAAAATTATTATTATTATTATTATTATTATTATATACAAATTTTAGCACATGCATTGAATTTGCCAAATTACTAATATATTATTGTATCACTAGGGTTAATGATATTATACGAGAAAACACGGAATTAATTTTTGACATTTTATATTTTGTAGGCTTTAGTTGCGATCAGCCAAGTGACCAAAGAAATATTTGACAAAAATCCAGACTTTTTTCCCATTAAGCCTACAGACTACGGACGTTTTCTAGTGATCTCAGTGGGCACGGGCTCAGCCAAGGCGGAGAAGAAGTATAGTGCGCAGAAGGCGGCGAAATGGGGCGTTTTAGGGTGGTTGCTCAATGGTGGCTCCGCCCCAATAGTGGATGTTTTCACCCTGGCCAGCGCCGATATGGTGGATTTTCATTTCTCTGTTGTTTTTCAGGCTCTTCATTCTGAACAAAACTACCTCCGAATCCAAGTAAGCCAACTTGCAAGTTCAAATTCATCTAATACTTTCTGTATTAAACATCTATCAACACTTTAATTATATGTATTTAGAATTAATATATATTATTCATCATTAAAATGCTTTTAAAAATTAATAAATTATCGAGTTGATAATTGAACTTTCAATTTTGATGTCAAGGTCTATGTGCTACGAACTAATCGCTATAAGAAAAAGAAAAATTAGTGATAAAATAGTGCATAATTATTCAAAAAATTATCACTATATATATATATACATATATGAAGTGATAAATAATTTTATTTTGCCATAAATAATTTTTATAAGTTTAATAGTGATGAGAAATGATGTCTAATTTATCACTATTATTAACAATTAGTGAAACATTTATAGTAACAATAATGATATCATCACAAATCATGGTGATATTTTTATTGTGATTAGATTATCATGGTGTATATATTATTAATTGTTAATATTGCAATTCAGTTGTTAAAGTATACATACATATATATATATATATATTATGAATCATTAATAGCAACAATTTAAAATAGTAGGGTGGTAAATGGGTGGATTGGATTGAATATGATTTAGGCTCAATTGGGTTGAATTTGATATGGGTGGGCTCAATATGGACTTTAAGTAAGTGGGTTGAAGATGGGTTAAAAATGGATCCAATAAAAAAAATTAATTCATTTTATTTAATAAAAAAATTAATTTAAAAGACAATAGCAATATAAATATGTCTTTTATATGTTATATTCTATATAAAATTTACAATATAATGAGATGATTTATTAGATTATATACTTAAATTATTAACATTTTTCATAATACGTAAGTATGTTTATAATTAATTATTATTATTATTATAGTACTTATTTTATAACAAAATTGATCATTTTGAAGAAAATGACATCATTGTCACACCAATAAGTATATATTATATTTTCAATAACAATTTTATATTACTATTGACATGCAACATTAGTTAAGCAACAAGTTAAATTTAGAATTTATTTTCAATTAGTAGATACAACATTTATTCTTATGCCTTTCATATATTATTCATATACTAAAATTTGTATTTTGAAAAAAAAAAAACCCAAGACAACTAACCTAAGTGCAATATAATTATTTCAATTTAAAGATTATTAATAATCCAAAAATTCGAGACTTTGACAAAAATGAAGAAGTGAGAATAACATGAATTTGTGATTATTAATTTAAAATTATTTTTTATTTTGTTAAATTTTTTTATTGAACTTATTTTTAACCCACCTCAACCCACTTTGAGTTCAAAACCAAATAAAACCCACTTTAACCCAACTCACCTCGACCTATTTTAAAATTTTTAAAACCCGTTATAACCTAAAACCATATGAGTTGGGTTGGGTCGGATCCACGATTTATCACCAACTTTACATTTTAAAAACATTATTTTTTTAATCACGGTTAAGTCATATTATAACAAAATAATAATTATTATCGCCTCAAATATATAATTAGTAACATAACAAGAATTATTTTCATTCATGTTAATTTTCATTGTATCACCATTTTTTTCCCACAGATATTATAATTTTTCATAACGAGTTATAAACTTTTAATTTGTATTCCTAGGACGACACATTAACGGGAACGGTCTCGTCGGTGGACATTGCGACTGAGGAGAACATGAAAAAGCTAGTGGAAATCGGAGAAAATTTACTGAACAAACCAGTTTCAAGGGTAAATCTAGAGACGGGTCTCTTCGAGTCAATCGAAAATGGTGGCACAAATGCTGATGCTTTGAAAAAGTATGCACAAATATAATTAATTTAATTTTTTTTTAATTTGAATTAATATAAATAAAATAAACACTTTTTATGATTAAAAATTAAAATTGTGGCCATCTTTCCGTGCCTTTGCAGGTTTGCAAGATTGCTTTCAGACGAAAAAAAGCTTCGGGAGTCAAAATCGCCTTTCACTACTCAAAGCTCAAAGTAGATATATATATATATATATAGCTAAATTCTTTGATAAATTATTACGTATTGCTCCTTATATATTTTTTAGTTTTATTTTTAAATAGTGTATATGAGAATCTTGGGAAAAATGAATAATGTTGTGTGGTATAAATTTTCAAATTCAAATTATATGTATTGAGCTCTTCAATACAATAAAAATCTAGAAAGTCAATTGTTATAGTTCCTTCCATTCTTGGAATATATGGTGTTGTGTGGACCAAAATATTTTTCTCGTGTTCTCAATGTTGACCGGTAAATGGTAGCTGTTGAGATTCCCTTTTACCGAACACTAATTAATAGAATTTGTAGTAGTGTCGTATGTTTAAAAACACTTTGATCTTCTATTTAATTATCTATTTTATCTCATATTTTAATTTATTATATTTATGCCAAGTCTATCTGATTTTCAATCAATTATTTTTATAAAAAAATATTTAATACACATATCATATATTCAAAAAATAAAATACGAGATGAAATAGAAAATTTAAATTGGTCTAAAAATACAATATGATCGTACTTCACTAGATCGTTTTCACATAATTTAAAATTAATATAAGATTTTTTTAATATATATATGCATTCACATTCGGGGTTCGTTATGTTTGAATTCCTAATCTTATGCTTTATATTGTGAAATTTATATCATTATGCCACAAAACCACTCAATAAAAACCCAATACAAGACTAATTACTAGAGGCCTTGGCAAAATTGTCCAAAATTTAATTTGGATTTAAAAATCAAAACAAAGATGCAATAATCAAAAAGTACTTTTAATGTTGTGCGAATAAATATGTTTATACAAAAATACTAAATCGGACCAGTTCTTTCAAGTTCAAATAGTATTTTAGGATGAAGTCACGTGTTCTCAATCATCTATTGAAATAGTGGATTATAATCAGATCTCACCCATATCTTACGCAACCCACAAAAAAGAGCCCAAATCCAAAAGCAATGTTACTCTTTAACTATCAATCATTTTTAAAACAATTTGGTCTGTGTTTCTCAGCATCTTAAGCCATGGTGGATAGCTTCAAATTCTAAACTTCTCGAGAAGATTATGTTAGCTTTTCTTGGATAGAACCCCTGCCTGTCATTATTATTATTGTCCAAATTTGAGGATGCAGAATGATTATTATTCAACAGTTTATCATAGTTTTTCATAACGGAATCATGGATGTGGACTGACAGAACCATCATTTCAGAAATTTCTCTCCCCCAAAAGTTACTTCTGCTATCACTTTCTGAGCTCAATAACAAAGAACTGAACCACAGCAATCAAGAAACTGAATCTGTCCAAGATATTACATCAAACAAGATCCAATTTTTATTTTCGTGTACAAATACAGGAAAGATTTTAAGTCGAAATTCAACAGTCATGGGACAATGGGAACCCAAAAACATCATTGGATTCATTCATGGTTGATGAATTCAGCACAACGTTTGATGAGATTGGTGGAATTCTGGGAAGTGGGATCGATGATGTGAAAAACATGGTCCTCTCCTTCTGTCTCAAGAAACTCTGCTTTCCCCTTCCATTTGCTCTTGACGAGGTTTTGGTAATAAAATCTGCCTCTTTCCCTCAAAATATCATTCCCAGCAACACAAACAAGAATCCTACCACACGCCAACCCCTCAAGACCCGGAGATCCGCTCACGAACGGGTTGATTAACGGGTCATCGCAGCCAAGATCCGACGGGCAAACGAATTGCCACCACTTGTCAACCACGGATTTGAAAATTGGATTTTCAGCCTCGACCCCGATTGGTTCTTCGCCCCAGAAATATGGATGGACCATCAGAATTCCAGAAATCTTCAATCCTAAGGCCTCGTTTGGCAAACCTGCCCGGATTGCCAAATGGTGCGAAATATTAGCACCACCGCTGTCCCCTGCTAAGAAAACTTTATCAAACTCCGCAAATTCCCTCAGCCAAACTTCGGCACCGCCGCCGTCCTTATGAGCCGCCACCCATTTAAGGGCGGCCCACGAATCGTCGTAGGCTGCCGGAAGAGGGTCCTCAGGGGCCCTTCTGTAGTCGACTGAAAGGAGAATGATTTTCGCCTCTTTAACCAGAATATTGAGCATGTCATGGTACTTGGGGTCGGCGGTTGACGAGATGCAGAATGCTCCGCCGTGGAAGTAGACCACTAACGGGAGTCTCTTTTGGTGGCCTGAGGGGAGATTGGGGCGGTAGAGGCGGACTGAGACGCCGATTTCGGGCAGAAAAATGACGTCTTTTGAGGAAACTCCGGTCTGAGGATCAAGATTCGCCGGCGCAATTTCCGTTCCTAGGAGTCTCTCTATGGTTCCATCTTTGTAAACTCTTATGTATGGTGGAACATCGTGAAGAACAACCTTTGAATCGATTGTCTCCATCTATGTTTTACTATGAGTGTGTGCGAGAGAAAGGGAAAAAGAATGGGGCATATATAGACTGGAAATGTTATGGCTTCGTAGCTTGAAGACAGAAGCAACTTTTTTTTTATTTATTTAAAAAACGTAGTCAGAAAATCGAAACTATAAATTTGAAAAAAAATATAAAGAAATTAAGAGAAAAAGACAGAAGGAGATTATTTAGTGCTGATTATGTGAATTTGAAAATGATGTCCCAAAGAATTTGAAAAAAAAAAATATAAACATGTTGAGGTTTAAGGGGGGGAAAAATCAGGATCGAGTGGATTCTGTTGGTCAATGGATTACTATAATCTTTTCTTCAACTACATAAATGAGTTTTAAAATTAGGAACTGGCGTCGATGCCGTGCTGCTCTAAAGTTGAAGCTTCAAAAATAAAAGAAAAAGAAAAAAGACAAGTATGAGCTCGAAAGGTCATGTTTCCATAGTCAAGAGTTGGCCTTATCACTTTATTTTTCTTTATCAAAAGCAGACTTCTACCTGTTTGATTATGATGGTGATTTATATTGGAGACTGATGAATGATGATCTTTCTTCTTTTTACTTTAGAGATTGGAAAAATTAAATAATGTTTCCTCCAAACAATTTGCTGATGGCTTCTGCTTTGCTGTTTGTCATTATGCCCATATGTTTTAGTGGTGGCAAATTTAAAAGGAATTGGGATTGTTTTTCCTCCAGATGCCTGCAGATCAGATCGACTTTAGTGGAATTGAATGTCCATTTTGGGTTCTCTAGTTTCACAAGGGTAATTTATAAGTAATGATCCAATTTTTCTTTCTTGCACTTAAAAGTCTAGGGCTGTTTGGTTTTATTTTCATTTTCATTATTTCTAAAATAGTGAGAATTAGTTATGTAATGTGATATGGAAATAAAAATATATTTGGATGAAATGTTACAAATAATGATTATGTTGGTTTTAATATGTTGTAGGTGGAGAAAGATAGAAATGATGGAATAGAGAGAGAGAAGATATATAAGTTATTGGAAAAAGATATATAAATTATTGGAGAATGCGTTTTGAAAATGAAAATAAAAATTGTATTGAGTGAAAATTTCTAAAAAGTGATTGTTGCTATTTTTGGAATAATAGAAAATGAAAAAAGTTGGTGTGGAGGGCCCGTTTGTTTTTATTTCCTTCTTCAATTTTCATTTCTATCATTTCTAAAATTTGAAAAATTAGTTCGTGGAAATGAGTTGAAAATGAATTTGTATTTGGATGAATTGTTGGAAAAGTCATGATTATGTTGGTTTTAATAGGTTATAGGTGGAGAGATGTAGAATTAATGAAATAGAGAGAAAAGATATATATGTTATTGGGAGAAGATATATATGTTATTAGAGAATGTGTTTTGAAAATAAAAATAAAAATGATGTTGAGTGAAAATATGTACAAAATAACGTATTTTATTTTTAAAATAGTAAAAAATGTGAAAATAGGCTTTGAAAATGAAACCAAATAGGAGTGGGTGACTCAGTGGACAATCAGTTTGTATACTTAGATGCACTATTATATTTATTTGAACAATTTAAATGTTATTTTCATTCAATAATGAATAGTTGAACTTGAACAAAGACATCCCACCTCCTGAAAAAGAATTCTCATTCTTGTGTAAAACATTCTCATATCTAGGCATGGTAATGGATTTGATTAGATCGTGTCCTTACCCCGGATCCGCTCTTATTGGGGCAAGTTAAGAGTCAAATAAAAGAGTTTTGGGACGAGTAATGGGTACTAATTTCATAGATTGGATCGAGTCTAGGAAAAATTATGGATTTAAGTAAACCCACCCTGCATAATAAATATATATATAATATGTACATAAAAATAAAAATAAAAATAAAAAAAAGATTATAATGGCAAATATATATTTCACCAAATAAATAATAATTTTATACTCATTCAATCATCATAAAAATGATGAAGAATATACTAAAATCAATTAATATGAATATTTTATTTAAAATTTTAAAAAATAATATTAGAAACTTATTGTATATTGGATTAAAATTTATAAACATATATACATATTTTCTATGTATGTTTATCTTAATTAATTTTAAAAACATATGAGTTGCAAAATTATATATTTTAATTAAAAAAGAAAGAAAAATAGGTTTGATGGGTGGACTCGGTTGGTTAGGAGTTTAAAACGGGGCGGGGCAGTGCGAGTCCGATCCGAATCCAAATAGAAGTAGGCAGGGTGGATTTCGCGTCCTGCCAAACCTGATCCATACCCATTTCATTGTCATCCCTACTCATGTCGATCTAAAATATAATCATAGACCTTGAGTATATATAATGTATTTTTTATTAGATTCGTACACTTGAGTGAAACAAAATTTGGGAGGGGAAAAAAGGCAAAAGAAAAGACTCTTGGCTGCGATTGTATGTGGACAAAATTCCATTTTTTCATCTTTATAACTCTAAAATAGGAGTGAGGATATGTTTGCTTGTGAGGCTTTAAAACTTATTTCAAAGGTATTCTTTTAAGGCAGTCTCACAAACAACTTCTCAGACATTTCTTTCCCCATATTACCTTTTTCTCACTTAATCCTTTTTCCGTACACAATTCTCACTAAATTTTGACAAAATTTTGAATTTTTTGATGTGACTTTTTCTAATTATTTTATGACTAAATAAAAAATAAAATTCTAACTAATCCGATTAATATGAAATTCATTAAAATATAATTTACGAAATTAAATGCAATATTTTTCTCATTGGATTTTAATTCTCCTCAATTAATAAAATAATTCATTATCCATTTTAAACAATTTCTCAAAAAAAATGAAATTTATAAATTGTCAATTTTTTAAATTAAAAAATTTAATTTACTAAATTTATAAATTATTTATTTTTTTATATATTCTATATTCTAAACAAATTCAAAAATCAAAACTTCTATAGCAATCTCTTTCTCTCAAATAAATTTTAAAAATAATTCTATAATCATTTATAACCTCATATCACATCAACTCATCAAATCATTATAATCATTATATTTTATCTCACAATCTCATATTCATTTCTCATATCTTTCACACACTAAAATAACCTCAAAATCTCTAAAATATGAAAAATGAAACATTACCTCACAAACAACCACAACCTTGAGTCTTGATATCCATTTTCCAAGGAAATTCACATTATTTCATGGCATTATGGCTTCTTGGTATTTGCTTTTGAACATCAAATCATCCATGTATCCTTATCATTCTGCCACTCTTTCTCCACGACCAAGAATCAGCAGGAGATTTTGGCAGGGGAGGCAACAAAAGTGCCTTCCGACAAAGCCCAAACGGCCACCCTTCACAGTGGATAAACTCCAGAATAATCGATCTTCTCTTGCCAAAATCTTGAAACTCAATCCTGTCCAAGCTCGAGCATCGCGAAAAACATGTCTTGGCCGAGACAAAAGCACCCAAGCTTGTCTCGCTGGAGCACCGCGACAGCCGGCTGCCGGCAGAGAAAAATTCCTCTCTATTTTTTTCCATTGCTTTTGGGGTGACAATATTATCCCCGGCCGGCGGAGAAAGAGCCCAGCAAAAGCTGTCTATCCTAATGCTGGACTTCCGTTTGCTTTTCGACTCCATGTACTTACTTATGACTGCTGACACAAATATCTGTATCAAAATTTTGGACCAACAATTTCCACAAAAATGGGATTAGCAAAAGAATTACTTACATATGAGTTCATTAGAGTAGATAGAAAGTGTTTGAGTGTACTTATAAGCTCTTCAAAATATGTTATAAAATATTTTAAAATTTTTTTAAAAAAATAGGAAGAAAATCTAACTTATTTTCAAGATGTTAAAGGGCGCCTTTTATTTTAGTCATCTTAATTATAAAATTGTCGTTATTAATATCATTCAAAATTTTTGTTTTATTCAAACACTTTAAAAACTTATTTTAAAAATAAAATATAACATTTTATAAGCGCCAAATATATTTTGATATAGGAGTTTATAAGATCTTTTAAATAAATTTAGCCAAATATCGTCATGGTAGAGAGAAATAAGTGAGTTTTAATATAGTTACCTCTTCTTCTTCGTCGAAATTGCTGAGGGGTTCTTCAGATTCCAGGCTTGGATCGGGTCGGGAGAAATGGCAGTTGGAGAAGGCATCCTTGAGGGCTGAAGCGAGGCATTTGCATCTCTTGGAGGGATTTGGTGGCGGCTCTTCTCGGTAAAAAATGCTCATAATGGAAAAGAATTTTGGAAAGATGGTGGGTGGGAGAAGATATGTTTGTTGGTAGTTTTGTGGAGTATGGTACAGAAGTGTTATATATATTTGAATTTTGTGAGTTGGGTCTTATTTGAGATCCTTTTTTTGACAGTGGCTTCTCATCCTAATCCCATATTTTTTTCTACTATTTAGTCTTTGGGGTGAAGACTACGTTAACAGCAGATAAGAAAGTTCACCTGATTAGAGTTTCTTTTTGGAGGGATTGAAGTGAAATGACATGTGCATTTGCTCATTTGAAAATTCTAATGCAAATAAATTGGGAAAATTCAAGCTAACAACAAGATAAGCTCATTTATATATGTCTCTAAGAAGTGATCAATCATAAGATAATGACAATCACATTTGTTCTACAATTAATTGATCAAATATAATTTAAAATTTTTGAACTGAATAAAAGGTGATAAATTTTCTTGTTATATTTTCTAAAAACAAGCTACTGTTATGTGGTCCCTTTCGAGTGATTTCTTTTTTCTTTTCTTTTCTTTTTTGAATTGAATTGACGAATATTTTGCAATTAAGAGACTTGGTTGTTGTGTTTTTCAGTAATGGACTATTATCGAGTGACCCTTTTAGAATGGTTCCTTCTTTTCTTTTTCTGATGATTTAAAGACAACAACTCTTTTCAACAAGGAATTGGGCTTAGGATCGTGGCCTTATATAATCGAGTGCCTTTTGTACATATGTGGATGGATTCAAGAATAAAGAACTATGAAATGTAATAAATCATAGACTTGCTTAAATTTGTGCAACTAATGGAGTATGGCATTGACAGCCATGCTCTAGAAACAAAGACCAAATAGTTAAGATCTAAGACCGTAGTTTCTTTGCAATAAATTCAATTTAGTAAGAAATAAAGTAGTCAAAGATCAATCACAAAACATCTTAATCTAGTCCTAAATGTGTAATAACTATTGAGTGTTACGAAGATTTGGGTGTAGATCTCACTAATGTGAATAGTTTGTCCTTTGATGTGAAGTTAATAGGCAAGTAGTGAACACATCAAGCATTGCACATTCTTAGTTCTTACTGTACTACTTTTGCTACTTTAAGTTTCCACTCTTAAATGGGAGTATAGGGACAAACAGGATATGGCACCTAACTTAGGGCAAATTTTGTGAAAGTGATGCTACATCTAATTTGATTGTAAAGGAATTATCCTCACTTTACATGAGGACTTCTGCAATTTTGGACATTTCTTGTACTCTCGCTTGTTGCACAATTAAAGTAAAAACTATTTGATATGAGTTTTAAGAAATATCGTCTGGTTTTCGATGTGGTTAAATTGATTTTGAATCAAATCAATCCTAAATAATGCCCGAAAATTCATAAAATTGATGAGGATTGTTGGGGTTACCCAACAAAAAATTTCTGATATTCGAGTTAGTATTTGAAAACAAGGTTGTAAGATAAATTTTAAAATAATGTTTATGATAGCATATTGTAGACATATCATTTTTTAACCCAATTGGAGAGTGATACGTATAAAATAATATGCTAGTCATTAATTCAAAATTTCCTATTTATCTTGGAATTTAATAAATTTAATTCCAAAAGATAAATAGTTAATTTTAATTAATACTCTAGTATTTATTTTATGCTCAAATCAAATAGTGATAAGTATCAAAGATAAATTGTCTATGCTTATGAACCAATCAAATCAAAGATATTTGATACTATATCTTGATATTTTATATTATCTTTTCATGCTTGTTATTATCTTTTAATATTTGATATTATCATATTAAAGAGATAACCCTAAAAAAAGTTCAAGTCAATCTAAAAGTCTCCCATCAAGCATCTATACAAAATGGGTGACCAAAGCTCATTCAACATACAACACAAATCTCAGCAAGTAAGAGGAGTTTTGGAGAAGCCCAGCAATTCTCTCAATCAAATTCAAGGAGATCCACGACATTCAAGACGTTCTTTGCGGAACTCATCATATTTTGGCGTTTAATTCGAAATTGAGGTGCGGAGCCCTTGAATTGGTGTTATTCTATTCAAATTAAATTCAAGGAGATCCACGATGTTCAAAGCGTTCTTCGCGGAGCTTATATATTTTAGCGTTTGATTCGAAATTAAGATGTGAAGGCAGCAAAGCCCTCGAATTTGTGTTATTTTCTTCAAATCAAATTTAAGTAGATCCAAGGTGTTCAAGACGTTCTTCTTGGAGCTCATTAAATTCAAGATCATATTTGAAATGAAAGAATCGGAGGATTAGATTAGAGATTGAACCCACATTTGATAAATTTCAATTTTATTTTATTTGTACTATTTTTTTTGTCTTGTAATTTTATTTATTGTAGACAAAGATATTTGTGCTTACAAATTTTTGGCATGCCCGATGGGACGATCTCTACCTCTCATCTTTTTCCTTCATCAAGATTGAAGTATTAAATGATCGCCAACAAGACTGCTGCGTTAAAAATTACTACCTCAAATTCCTCAAATGTTAGAGCAAAAAGTGTTAACGTCATCACAAGAAGTATATTCAAGAAGTTGCAATCATCTTTGGAGGTGGCTCTTTCGCTTGCTATGGAAAAAGTGTTGTTGCATTTTATTAATATCAATGAAGATGATGGAGACTCGAAGGAAGAATCTGCATCATCCATTCCCCACTTGATATCAAATTCCTCAACCATGGAAACGGTGATGGTAACAAGTGCTACAACCTTAGAGGAACAAATTGCAAATTTGACGAAGGCTATTGAAGGACTCATGAAGCATGTCCAAGAGAGAAACTTTCAAATCTCCAAATTGATGAGCAAAGTTGATAATTTTAATGCAAGCTGCATAGTGGAGAAACAAATTGAGGCTCAAGACGAAAGCGAAACATCCACAAAGAAACAGTCAGCCGAAAATGAAAAGACTGCAAATAGGGAACTACAAGTTTCTACTGATGAACTAGTTCTCATTAACCCATTAAAGGAGTTTATCGTGGAAACTATCAAATACATGCTTGATAAAAGTTCTAAGTTATCTATGACTTCCTCCAAGCCATATACTCAAAGGATTCACAACTTGAAGATGCCAATTGGTTATCGACTCCCAAAGTTTCAATAATTCGATGGCAGGGGCAACCCAAAGCAACACGTGGCTCATTTCATTGAGACTTGTAATAATTCTGGGATATGTGGAGATCATTTAGTCAAGCAATTTGTTCGATCATTAAAGGATAATGCTTTTGATTGGTATATTGACTTGGAGGCAGGCTCCATTGATAGTTGGAGCAACTGGAACAAGAGTTCCTTAATCATTTCTACAATACTCGAAGGACAATCAGCATGATTGAACTTATCAACTCTCGCCAGTGGAAAGAAGAACCTGTGATTGAGTATATAAATCGCTAGAGAAATTTGAGTCTTAACTGCAAAGATCAATTATCGGAGGCTTCAACCATTGAGATGTGTATCCAAGGAATGCATTGGAGTCTTTGCTACATACTTCAAGGCATTAAACCAATTTTTTTTTGTAGATTTGACAACTTGTACACATAATATTGAAATGAGCATGAATTTTGATGAACAAGAATACTCAAGTAATGGTGATGATGATGAAGATGTTGGGGACAATTAATTTTCATCTTCAAATCACAAATGCTCCTTGATAAGAGTATAAGCTATCTAAAATTCTCAAGTCTCCAAGTATCTGAATTCGAGTTTCCAAGTCTTAAAATCAATGGATCAAGTCTTTGTCTCCAAATCAATGACTCAAGTCTCCAAATCTTCAAGTAAAAGGCTCAAGTCTCTAAGTCTTCAAGTCCAAGACTCAAATTTTTAAGTCTGTAAATCAAATATCCAAATCTTCCAATCTTCAAGTCCAAAGTTCAAGTCTTTAAATTCCAAATACTCCTTGATAAGAGCTTAAACTATCAATAAAACTCTCAGATACGAGCATAAACTATCTAAATATTTAAAATTCAAGTCAATATGAAAATCTCCCACCAAGCATCTACATAAAGGCGGTGACCAAAACTCATTCAACACACAACACAAATCCAAGCAAGTAAGAAGAGTTTTGGAGAAGTCCAGCAATTTTCTCAATCAAATTAGAGGAGATCCACAGCGTTCAAAGCGTTCTTCGCGGAACTCATCATATTTTGGCGTTTGATTCGAGATTGAGGTGTGGAGCCCTTGAATTGATGTTATTTTATTCAAATTAAATTCAAGGAAATCCACGACGTTCAAAGCGTTCTTCGTGGAGCTCATATATTTTGGTGTTTGATTCGAGATTAAGGTGCAAAGCCCTCTAATTGGCGTTATTTTCTTCAAATCAAATTTAAGTAGATCCACGATGTTTAATGTGTTCTTTGCAGAGCTCATTAAATTTAAGATCATATTTGAAAGGGAAGAATCAAAGGATTAGATTAGAGATTGAACCCACATTTGTTAAATTTCAATTTTATTTCATTTGTACGATTTTTCTTGTCTTGTAATTTTATTTATTGCAAATAAAGAAATTTGCGCTTACACACACTAATACCATAATATGAGGTATTTACATGAGCTTGCCATTTAATTAGGAGGCATTGATTGTTCTTTCAAGTGCAATTAATTTCATGAATATGGTCCGTTAGGTTAAGGCCAAGCTGAGATTAGGTTGCTAAAAATACAGATCTTAATAGCATTATTCAAATACCGAGAACATTAGAGCAAATAATTCTTTTAAATTTTAATCAAGCCACCTACATTTTATTAGAAAATTGATCAAATCACAATAATCTAATTCATAAATCAATATGGTAATATCACGAACTATTCACAAATGAGACGAAAAATAAATAAAGAATGCACAACTTTATATGCGGCAGATTTAAAATTACCCACATGGCCACATTATTGTTACAAGGTGTAACGAATTAAATCTCTTACCTAGGCATGACAAAGTGGAACGTATCCTTGGTGTTAGACGTTCTTGAATTATTATTTTTCCTTGTTTTTCCCATTTCACACTTCTGTTATCAAACTGTTGAAATTTTTGCAAAATTTTGTAGTTAACTAGCCTAGATTTTTGCACTTGACATTATGTTGATATGGAGATTTGAAGTTCACAGAGACATCTTCAGTAGAAATATGCCAAGATCCTAGGAATTCTCAGGAATCCCAGATACAGGCAGTGAGAAAAAAATTGAAATCTACAGTACGGATCTTTAACAGTAAAACCAGGTTCTTTGGAGCCGTACCTTCAAAGCTTGTTTGCTTAGGCATATAAGATTAGGCAAGATTCATATGCTAATGATACATAAGTTATAAATGGTATCTAATACTATATAATCTATTATTTGCTTTGATTTTAGAAATTGGTAATGTTTAGTTGGCAAGATTGTTCAATATGATTACACTTTATAATATTCAAAATATCCTAACTTCTAATAAGGTAAATTTCTAAAATGATAATTAAGGTTTTCATATAAAGGGTAAGAATGACTTTTCATTCCTTATCATATCAGATTTAAAAGAATGGAAAGTGGATCAGGTCATCTTGACCTGATCCATAAATCAATTTGACCCATGATATCATGTTGGGCCATAAAGATATCATGGGCCATAAAAATGTGAAGCAAACAAAAAATAAAGCTTAAAAATGTATCTATTATATCTTATCATATGAAGCAAACAATCCCTCAAAATGTTCCAAGCAGAATTTGTGGGACAAAGTATATCTAGGAACTTGGCCCTTTCATGAGCCTTTTTCCCTTACAATAATTTGGGTGATCAAATCCAGGACAAGTATAATTTGTACATAGTATATTCACAACAATTTTGGTCTCCAGAAGTTTGATATTGGAGAGTGTCGGGTTGGAAAGAACTTTCTATTAGTTACAAAAGAAAGTTCCTTCCAAAACAGCAAACAATTCTACTTCTGGAAAACAGAAAATAACAAAGATAACGAGTACAACCAGAAGAATGGATAAAATCATTAGGACACAACTCCAAAGAGTGTAAAAGTACCAACTGAATCATATTCAAGTACTTTCGAAGCTGTTAGAGATGTGAGAAAAGTGAGAAATTGAATCTTGCTTGTTGGGTGAGCACTTGTAGAGAGAACCCTTAACAAGAGATCAGCCCCATCAAGCTTCCCAGCAGCTATAGATGCCAAACATGGCTTTTAGCTTCATCAGCCGGTTGAGCATCATATTGTTAAGTCAGCTTTTTATTAGTGTTTTTGGTTTTGAAACAGAGGGTCGTGGAGATTGCAAGAAAGTAGTAGCACGAGCATACTCAAGAGCGCTAATGGCAGAATTTATCTCGGCCATAAGCACCTCAGGAGTTACGGAAATGTTCTTCACATCTTCAAACACGGTCCATTTAGGCTTTTCTTCTCCAGAACTCATCTTTATACACTGATGCAGCTGATCGTCAAAAAACCAAGATCTTGCAGTGCTTAATGGCCATCATGGGTATTCTAGTAACCATTTTCTCCAACCTTCAAACAAGGCAGAAAGGATTCATTAGGCGAACTTTTAGTCTAAAATTTTACTGTCACCAAGGAATTAAAAACTTCTTTATCCAATCCTGCAAATTTCCCATTGCAACCAATTAGTTTATGCTGAGCACATGACGGAACCAATTTAAGTACGAAATTTGATTTATCAAGAATCCACAAATCACGCCAACAAATTTAATAACAAAAACGATACTCAACAAATAAAATGAAAACACAAAGATTTATGTGTTCAGCAAAATCACCTACGCTCACGGGGGTTTTCTTTCATCCACTATTGAGAGAAACTTTTCCGCAGCAAAACAAATCTTAAACTTGATACACCCAAATTCAAGTCAAAAGATCCCCCACATACTGCTCCACTTGTAACTGAAAACAAGTATCCACAAGCTTCACAAATGCATCCCAAGTAATCAACATGCCCCCAAAAATCGACAGTCAAAATTTCTTCCCTAATGTCAGCAAAAATGTCCCTATTTGATATGAGAAAATTACTTAATCACTATTCCTAGAACTGGAAAACCTATAAGATCAAATCCTTTGAGGCTAAGGATCATAGTCAAACTTGATCATAACCGAATTAAATCCTAAAAAGTTACAATAAACCGTGATTTTTACATTTGTCTCAATTCACTGATGACTTCGAAAAGCAATGAGCTCTGAGTTAACATCATTAATCTGTCAAACAAGAGCAGCCAAAAATATCAAGCAAAATGAATGATCTATCTGAAAACACAACCAATTTCTAATAGCTGACTCATCTAGGAATTAACCTAATCAGCAGAACAATGGCCAACACCCTTCAGCCCAAAAGAATCAGAACTTTACAGTCCAACCACAGAACTTCAAAAAGAAAATAGTTATAAGTTTAAGAAATGAAATACAGACACAAGAAGGACCTCAATCTCTGCTAGAGAAAACACCCCTTAAAAACACTCAAATTCATACTTTCTTTCCTTATTGAAGAAATTAAAAAGGGCCTCGCAGAGCTGCAACTTCTGAAATACGTTAAGTAATTACAACAAAGAAGTCGAAAATAGGCAACCCAATGATCAGAAACAGCTCAACCACATATCTTCCATTCACCAAATAACTACCAATCATAGAAGCCCACCAATAAATACAAAGTTCCCAGATAAATTCAAATGAAAAAAAAAAGGAGAAATGTCAAATAAAACCCAGAAATAGACTAAAGAAGCTAACATATTTCTTGCAACATAAAATTCAAAGACATTCTTAAGACCACATGGGAGCTGCTAGAGTTGATTGAAATTCAAGAATGTGTCATAAGACAAACCTTTGAGAGAACGGTGATGCTGGAATTGATCAGAGTTCAGTAAGAGGTGGGACTCTACTTGTTCTTCAAACCGTCTTGTTAGTGCTCTTAAAAGTTAAAACTTATCCTCTTTTTTATATTATTTCCTCTATTTCTCACCTTCTTCTTCTGTTCTTGTCTTTTGTCTATTAAGGCTGTTTTTTGTTGCCTTTAAAAGTATGTGTATTTATGGTCGCCGTTGGATTATTGTACCAATAATGGTCGGTACTTTAATAATTATTTTTAGAGCACTAAATTCACACGTTCAATTACGTTGCCGTCAATTCATCCGCTGATGTGACCTTTGAACGATGACAAATGATTACCTAAAAGAAAAAAAGAAGAAAGAAAGATAAGTAGTATCATATCATAATCTAATTAAAAAAACATGATTTAGTTGCGGCCCGTTTGTTTTTATTTTCAAACCTCATTTTTATTTTATATTAAAAATAAAAAATTATCAACTTCTATACTATTTTTTCATAAGTTTTTATTCAAAACATTCCTTTTTATATTCTCTCTTTATTTTCATACATATTTCCCCACTATTATTACCTATATATATTTTTTTATTTTCTCAATACTTCTCAAACAACATTCACCACAAAAATATTATAAATTTAAATTCAAATTATAATATTATTTTTTTAAATAATACACATCACATCATCAATTCAAATTCAAAAACTACACAATTTTTAATACAAAACACCCAACATCCAAATACATCTCATTTTCACAACTATATAAACCTGCAATTTTAAACAACACATCTGAAAACAACTCCATTTTCAAAAGTACATTTTCTAACTAATTTTTCACTATACATTTTTACTAAAAAATGAAAATGGCTCCAAAAAATGAAACCAAACTAGCCCTTAGGTTAAGTATCAACTGTTACTGTCTCACATAGATGAAATAAATAAATTGTGATCTCTATATATGATTTTGGACAATCCTCACTTCTTGAACTAGCTTTTGGGATTGAGTTAGCCTCAATGTTCATTCTTTAACATGGTATCAGAATCATCCATTCCCGATGTTGAGTTAGGGTTTAGGGTTTAGTATCAACTGTTAGTGTTACACATCAATGAAATAAATAAGTTATGATATCTCTATATATAATTTTGGACAATATTTACTTCTTGAGCTAGATTTTGGGGTTGAGTTAGGCCCAATACCCAATTCTTTTCACATTCTCTCTACATTTTCATACATATTTTCCCCTTATTATTATATATATTTACTTTTTTATCTTCTCAATACTTATCAAACAACATTCACCATAAAAATATTATAAATTTAAATTTGAATTCAAATTACAATATTATTTTTTTAAACAATTACACATTACATCATCAATTCAAATTTAAAAGTTACACAACTTTTAATACAAAACACCTGATATCCAAATACATCTCATTTTCACAACTATATAAACATATACTTTTAAACAACTCTATTTTCAAAAACACATTTTCTAACTAATTTTTCACTATACATTTTCACTAAAAAATGAAAATGGCTTCAGAAAATGAAACCAAACGGGCTCTTAGGTTTTAGTATCAACTATTAATGTCCCACATCGATAAAATAAATAAGTTGTGATCTCTATATATGATTTTGGGCAATTCTCACCTCTTGAGTTTGCTTTTGGGGTTGAGTTAGCCCCAATGTTCATTCTTTAACATGGTATCAGAACCATCCATTCCCGATGTTGAGTTAGGATTTAGGGTTTAGTATCAACTGTTAGTGTCCCACATTGGTAAAATAAATAAGTAATAATATCTCTATATATGATTTTGGGCAATCCTTACCACTTAAGCTAGCTTTTGGGGTTGAGTTAGGCCCAATGTCCAATTCTTTTTACATTCTTTCTCTATTTTCATACACATTTCCTCCCTATTATTATATATATCTACTTTTTTATCTTCTCAATACTTCTCAAACAACACTCACCAAAAAAATATTATAAATTTAAATTCAAATTCAAATTCAAATTATAATATTATTTTTTCAAACAATTACACATCACATCATCAATTTAAATTCAAAAACTACACAATTTTTAATACAAAACACCCAACATCCAAATACATCTCTTTTTCACAAATATATAAATCTACAATGTTAAGCAACACATCCAAAAACAACTCTATTTTTAAAAACATTTTTTCTAACTAATTTTTCACTATGTATTTTTACTAGAAAATGAAAATAGCTCCAGAAAATGAAACCAAATGGTCCATAGGTTTTGTATCAACTGTTAGTATCTCACATCAGTGAAATAAATAAGTTGTGATCTCTATATATGATTTTGGGCAATTCTCATCTCTTGAGCTAGCTTTTGGGGTTGATTTAGGCTCAATGTTCATTCTATAACATGGTATTAGAGTCATTCATTCTCGATGTTGGGTTACCCAATGTTGTTGGGCCACCCATTTCATGTTATTCCACACTCTAGATATTCATTCATGGGCATGCGAGGGGTGTGTTAGTGTCCCGCATCGGTTAAATAAACAAATTGTGGTCTTTATATAGTTTTGAGCAATCCTGACATCTCCAACTAACTTTTGGGGTTGAGTTAAGAAATGGAACTTGGGCCTATATATGGTCTATATTAGTGTCTCACATCGCTAAAATAAATAAGTTGTGGTCTCTATATATGGTTTTAGGTAATCATCACCTCTCGAGCTAGCTTTTAGGGTCAAGTTAGGCCTAAGGTTCATTCCTTAATATGATATCAAAGCCACTACAGAGTGTTGTTGGGCCACCCATTTCATATTATTCCACACTCCATATGTTCATTATTGGACATGCGTGTGGTGTGGTAGTGTCCCATATTAGTGAAATAAATAAATTGTGATCTCTATATATGATTTTGTGCAATTCTCATCTCTTAGCTAACTTTTGGGGTTGAATTAGACTCAAAATTCATTTTTTAACATCAACTATCAAGCAATCTTTACGTCGGTTTTAGGTAATCCTCACCTCTCGAGCTAGCTTTTAGGGTCAAGTTAGGCTCAAGGTCCATTCCTTAATATGGTATCAAAGCCACTACAGAGTGTTGTTGGGCCACTCATTTCATATTATTCCACACTCCATATGTTCATTCTTAGACATGCGTGTGGTGTGGTTGTATCCCATATTAGTGAAATAAATAAATTGTGATCTCTATATATGATTTTGGGCAATTTTCACCTCTTAGCTAACTTTTGGGGTTGAATTAGACTCAAAATCCATTTTTTAACATCAACTATCAAGCAATCTTTACGTCATATTTTTTGCCTTACCCCTTTTTTTTTTTTTTTTTTTCTTTTTCTTCCGTTTTTTGAAGTTTGGATCTTGGTTTAGGGTCATGTTAATGTTTTGACGTTTTGACTGTTTTACCTAATTTTGAAAATGTAAGTGAATTATAAGATTTTGGGTCATATTTATTTTGAGAAAATCTAAGCTTCAACTTGGGGAGGATACAAATTTTCGACGAAATGAAGTACGGAATTCTTAGGCGTTTTAGTAACCTTTTGGACTTCCCAAAAGTCTTACCTAACTTTGAAATTACACAAAGAAAAAAGCTTAATAATATAGCATAATATTGATGAGAATATTTTTTAATTTCTTTAATATTTATCTCTGATCGAAACTCAAGTTCCGAAAATGTTAAGAAAATACTTTTCTTACTTATTTTTAACAGAAACTAAAAAAGAAAATTTTGTACAAATATGATCATGAACTATGTTAATTAATTAATTTTTTTCCATTTATTTCAATCGTTTTTAGACAATACTCAATTTAAATAAAGGATTCAGAATTATTGCTTGTTTTGCCCCCCAAAACTACCTGATTTATTTTAATTACCCAAGATTTTTCTTCTTTTACTATTTTTATCACTATAATATCGCGTAATTCTAGAGCACAATTTTTGTAGCAATAACAAAGTTAAGGAAATTACAGAATAAATCAAGCATCATATCAGCTGCTAAAACACATAAAGCAGATGAATAAATCAGAGAAGAGAAAAACCAACTACTTAAGTCTGGAGTGTAATATTAGCGTCAATGAATAACCGGATTTTCAGAGAGCAAGACCCACATGGAAGAACTAAAGATGCAGATGAAGATCCTGGGGCCTGTAAAGAAATTCTATTCCCATTCCTCAAAAATGAATAGCCCATTTCTGCCAACTCAGAAGAATCAACTGAGAAATAATCACCACATCTGCAGTAGTACGAAAGCTCAAAGCAACTTCCAGTGTCTTCAATAGTTAAATCTTCCAAGCTGACATCTTCTGCAGTTAGAGCATCCTGTCTGAATGTCCGGAGTTCGTTGTCATAAAGTGCTCGAGATTTTGGATCAGACAGGATTTCCCATGCCCTCTGAAGCTGTAAAAATCTATTCCCGAGTTCAGGATCAGAATTAGATGTTTCGGATGTCTTCTGCAGTTTGTCTGGGTGATAATTGAGAATGGCTGATCGATAAGTTTTACGGATTTCTTCATGGCTAGCATCTTCCTTCACACCAATAATTTCATAATGGGTTTTCTGGCTTAAGTTTTTGCTCAGTATCATGACTGACCAGCCTTGCTTCCAAAAACCTTCCATGCAGGAGCATCAACATTGAAATTATACCCAGCATACAAAAGCAATGATCAAAGCAAATTGTACACAATGCCAACATTCTTGAATGAATGAACAACAAATATTGTTGCTTGAGTTAGCCTACTTAAACACTGATACTATTAAACTAAACATTTCATCAAATTCAATCTGATAACTAGTCTCTTAGAATCATGCATCCATACAAGTGAATAGTGATCACTGGTGATCAGGCATCCTGCAAGGCCCACCCAGCCAATTGTGTCCAGCCATACAAAGTTAGTGGCTTAGAATAGTTATTTGGCCCTATAAACAAATTTTGGTCCGCTTGTTTTCCCAGGCTAAGGTATAAATAGGGATGATAGGGATGCACAAGGACTATGGAATGGACCACCCCTGCAGTCTCTAGTCCAGACTGTCACGCCACGAGCCCGTTGGACGAGAGAATTGCCTCCAAACCCACCGAGTGTATCCTAAAATTGGGCTATAATCAACTTACCCAAAAGAGAGATTCAATTGATGTACACGAGTTCTTTGACCAAAGCTTATATACTAGTCACTCTTTCAATATTTAGTTCATGTGGAATGGGGTATCACCATCACCCCTCCTTCAAAACACGACGTCCTCATCGCGGCGTGACATAGATCCAAGATCAGTCATCAGGCATTGGGACTCTAGAGGTAGCTCCTACAGGATCAAGAGGTGGCTCCCGTGTGTGTAACACTTTGTCCCGTAGGTTCAAAAGTGGCTCCCACACACGTAGCACATTACTCCGTATAGCACTTAGCTCCCAATGTTCCAGCTGGTGAAGGCCCCAATATCGAACCATATAGTCTAGTCTCGAGGCGTGAAACTAATTCCCAAATATATGATATTAATAATCCAAAATCATAAAGTTAGACAAGAAATCAAATAAATCCAATACTAGTCTAATAACACAAAAACTCAAACACCATTACCTAACATCAACTAAAACAACTAGAATCCACAATAAATAAAATAGAAATAATAAGCTTAGGAAAATACAGTAGTCTACTGCCAAATCTAATCTACGACTTCAACCTTGATTCTCATCATATGCAGGATTCACCTCCTCACTAGGGCTAGGATCTATGTCTGCCAGAAGGAAGTTAAAGAAAAGAAAAAAGTATTAAGTAAAAGACTCAGCGAATGCCGAGTGTGTACAATGTGAGTTCATGAATTTAACATGATTTGTGCAGTGAAAATATTCAAAAATTTGTACCGTGAAAAATATTTGGGAACTTGTACAGTGAAAATATTTGAGAAAAACATAAGTGAAAACATTATATAATTAAGCAGTAACAAGTCAAGAATTTTTAATAAACAGTTTCCTAAACTAACAACTTGAATGCGATAATCAGACAGTGTTTGTTGTAGTCAGTCAATCTTATGACTCCCACCGTAACAGTCTCTTATCACTCCAGGCAAAGTGCGACCTTATCAAAACAGTACCCGAGCGTCCTCGGGAATTCCTACGACTTACCTCAGCCAAAAATGGCTTATGTTGTGCATTAGGGGGATTAGGCCATAGGGATTTGGGGTTCAACCGGCTAGCCCGCTGCTGCCCAGTGAAATCCCACGCACACCCAAACCAAGTTGGATCTAACTAACATTAATAGTAATCAGTTGATCATCAAACTTAATTACTAGTCTAAAAGCATTAAAATCATAAAGTACATGTTCTCTTGTATCGTGAAACAAAATAAATCATTTTTGTGTGCAGTGGAATACAGTTATAATGCAGTGTAAATTGAAAACAAGTCAAGAACAATAGCATATATCCTTCTGGGTTTTGAAACATAACAATATATAGTATTTATAGGTTAAGGCACTCAACTTTAAGATCAGTCCTAGATGTTAATCATATCTCAGTGTTAATCAACTCAATTGTTGAGTCACCTGATTCATTTAAATTCCAAAATATAAGCAAGAAACTATCCTAAATAAATTCTAGAATTCAATAGTACTTAATTCCCAAATTTCCTACTAAAATACATCACCTACAATTACCAAACTCATCAAAAGACTACCAAACAGCCAAAACTTAATACATCTCCTTCACAGTAATAACAATAAAATAGGGGCAGCCAACTAACAACATATATACACATACGTATTTGGTCATACATACATACTTGTATATTCTGCCTATATACATGTTCATTCCTTACCCAATCAAACCTCAACAATTTTTTATTCAAAAATTGTTTTTTTTTTTTTTCAATTAGTCAGCATTTGCAAAAATTGGGTTGATTGCAATTCAAAATTGGCCTTTATATGGTCAAAATTTGCGGCGATTGTCAAGAAAAAAGACAACAAATTCATTCAAAATTGGCCTTCATATGGTCAAAATTTGCGGCTAAATGTCAAGGAAAAGAACAACAATTTCGGGTGGCATTTATAGATTTGCGGCTAATTGTCAATAAATCCCAATTTCCACACCTAATTGACAACTGCAAATATAATTAAGGAATGAAATTTTACCTTAGCTACCCTCTTCCAACAGAGATGATGTGCTAGAATGAAAAGAAAAACCAAATTGTGTTGCCGCCAACTTCTATCTTTCTTTTCCTTTTTCGTTTCTTTTCTTCCGTCTGCTTCTCTGTTGAGCTTCCCTCTTCCCTCTTTTTTTTTTTGGTCTAATAAGATCAGGGTTTAGTTTAGGGGTGTAAGATGAGTCGAACCGGCTCGATTACAGCTCGACTCGATCTCGAAGAATTTGAGCTTGAGCTCGAACTTTATAATGAGCCGAGCTCGAGCCTTGGTTTAGTTGTTCAAAAAGCTCATGAGCCAGGTCATGAGCTTTTTTCTATTTTTAAATATTAATTAAATAATTATTATATATTAATAATTTCTTATTTTTATTTTTAAATACTTTCTATATATTAATTAAATAACTATTTTATATATAATATTAAATAATTTTCATATATTAATAATCAAATTTTATTTTTACTGAGCTTGCGAGCTCGAGCTCAAAAAAATTTTCAAGCTCGACTCAAACTCGACACATTTACACCCCTAGTTTAGTTCCTAGAAAATATATATATACCTATATATGAAGGAAGTAGTTTAACCCTAATGGAATTATTATTATTATTATTGACTAAGGATTAAAAACATCAATCTAAGTAAAGTTATAATTTTTCTTAAACTAGCATTATATCGTTACTAGGAATTAATAATTGAGACATTAGGACTTAACTAAATTATCTCGAGATATAATAATAATAATAATTATTATTATTATTATTATTATTATTATTATTATTATTATAATTATAATTATTATTATTATTATTATTATTATTATTATTATGTCCTAGTATATATTCCATATATTTTGGGAATTATAAAAATTTTAACTTTACTTGGATTGATGTTTTTAATTCTTAGTCAATAATAATAATAAGAATTCCATTAGGGTTAAACTATTTTCCTCATATATAGGTATATATATATTTCCTATGAATTAAACCATAATCCTATTAGACCAAAAAAAAAAAAGAGGGAAGAGGGAAGCGGATGGAAAAAAAGAAACGAAAAAGGGAAAGAAAGATAGAAGTCGGCGGCAACACGATTTGGTTTTTCTTTTCATTCCAACAAATCGTCTCTGTTGGAAGAGGGTAGATAAAGTAAAATTTCATTCCTTAATTATATTTGCAGTCGTCAATTAGGTGTGAATTGGAATTTATTAACAATCAGCAGCAAACCTGTAAATGTTGCCCAAAATTATTGTCCTTTCCTTGACATTCAGTCGCAAATTTTGATCATATGAAAGCCAATTTTGAACAAATTTCTTGTCTTTTTCCTTGACAATCAGCCGCATATTTTGACCATATAAAGACCAATTTTGAATTGCAATCAACCCAATTTCTACAAATGCTGACTAATTAAAAAAAAAAAAAAAAAATTGGAATGAAAAAATAGTTGAGGTTTGATTGGGCAAGGAATGGACATATATATAGGCAAAATATATAAGTATGTATGTATAGCCGAATACATATGTGTATACATGTTGTTAGTTGGCTGCCCTTATTTTATTGTTATTACTGTGGAGAAGATGTATTAAGTTTTAGTTCTTTGGTAGTCTTTTGATAAGTTTAGTAACTATAAGTAATGTATTTTAGTAGGAAATTTAGGAATTAAGTACTATTGAATTCTAGAATTTATTTAGGATAATTTCTTACTTATATTTTGGAATTTTGAATGGAATTTAAATGAATAAGGTGACTCAACAATTGAGTTGATTGACACTGAGATAGAATTGACATCTAGGACCGATCTTGAAGGTGAGTGCCTAAACTTATAAATTCTATATATTGTTGTGTTTCAAAACAGTGCCCGAGAGTTCTCGGGAATTCCTACGACCCACCTGGCATTCACTAAATCTTTTATTCACACTTTTTTCTTTTCTTTAACTTCCTTCTGGCAAACCTAGATTCTAGCCCTAGTGAGGAGGTAGATCCTGCGCATGATGAGAATCAAGGTTGAAGTCGTAGATTAGATTTGGCAGTAAACTATTGTATTTTCCTAAGCTTACTATTTTTATTTTATTTATTGTGGATTCTAGTTGTTTTAGTTGAGGTTAGGTAATGGTACTTGAGTTTTTGTGTTATTAGACTAGTACTAGTATTGGATTTATTCGAGTTCTTGTCTAACTTTATGATTTTGGATTATTAATATCATATATTTGAGAATTAGTTTCACGCCTCGAAACTAGACTATATGGTTCGATTTTGGGGCGTGACAAACTCAGCATGTACAGATGAAAATATTGATTCTGCTAATAAGCATATTTCTATATGTACCTGGGTTCTAGTCATTTCATAACTAGTTGATTAATTTTGTCAAAAAGATATTGATTAATCAATTCCAGGCCCATTCTACTATTTTTGAGTATGTATAGCAACAACTAAAAGAAGTTAATGCTCACAGATATAGCACATTACATAGAAGTACAAGTGTTGCTACACTCCATAGCAATAAGTGCAACTCAACTATTCCATTATTTGATTGTTAACACAAGTGTCCTCATTCTCTTTATACAGAAACACATCATAGCATGGCATAGTCTCTGAAAAAAGTGATGCATACAAAGAAGATTAGTGCTGAAACATACAGTTTTAGGTACAACTAAAACAGGTTGTATAAATATCCTCCTGTTTTCAAATACTTTTATTGCTTTTACTAAAGTGAATCCATGGTACAAGAACTTTCTTTTATTTGGGTTGAAAAACCATCTTCTAGAAACTTGCTTTAGATTTAGTGATGCTCCACATAAAAGTTCTGCAAATCATAATCAGGAGGCCACCAAAATTCACTTTTCTATGGTGGCCTTCACAAATACAAACTGCTGCTTCCATTAGGCTGTAACCACGATACTTGAAAGAGTTTTCAGCATCACTTCTCAAACGCAAAACAGCTTTGGATTAATATCCAGATTATTGTAATTCTTCCCACTGGTCAAAAATTGAACATTTTTATTGAACTAACAATTAATTCCTTAGAGTACAGAAAGAAAAATGGAAATGGAAACACTTGAAAAAAATTCAAATTAAACAAATGGAAAGCACCCAAATTAAGGCAAAACACAATGGCTAAATTCAAAAACTATAGTCTCCATCACATTCCAAACTAAAGAGTGGGCAATTTAATAACAATTAAGAAAAGAAGGATCTAATCATCATTTTCCTCATGCTATCACCTCAAGAATAACCGACAAAATTCTTCATTCATTTAAACTGAAGGTTAGAAAACTTCTGTTAATTTCTTCGGTGCAGAACAAGATAAAGAAAAGCTTTCCAAACACAAATAGTCACTCAACAATCATTGTGGCATTAATGAAACTTATGCAGCACACTTAATAGCCCTAACGAAATAATCGTCAATAGATCATGAATGATAAATTTAACATTACTCAGGGGTCATTCTTGCCAAACTATACAGATATCGATATATGTATGTGGGTCTGTGTCTTTAAGCCCAAATTTAGGCATTTCACATTCCCAGGCAAAATCGTGGATAGTACTCTCACAATAGGTAAACAAATAAAAAGACCTTAAAACCTAAAGTTGCCTCTTCGATTCTCAAATGGGCATAGAGCAATTGTTCAAAAATATTAAATTAAACAATGGAATGGAAACGAGAACGGCTGGCACAATTTCAGGTCTTTTACCAGCTTTTCAACAATTTGTAAGCATAGAAACAAAGGAAAAAAATAGAGAGAAAAAGAAACTAAGATAGATCATACCTGGGTAGATAGGGTCACAAGAGACGATTACTCCAGGTACGAGGCCGCCGGCGAAAGGCGGTGAGGGCAGAATTACGTTTTCGGCTGATTTGAGGAAGTAGGGATTTGATAAGATAGTTTATTGGTGAAAATATCGACTGCTGACATATTAGTTTTCTGAATTTTTTATATATGGTATAAATCAGTCATTTTCTAGGTCAGAGGTAATATCTTTTTTTTTTTTTTTAAGGTCAGAGGTAACTTGGCCTCTTTTATGTTGTTTCTTTTAGCAACTTATTATTTTTTTGTTATTTTTCTTCTTCTTCTTTTTTTATCCTTTTTTTATTTGCTGTCAAACTCCTATTAATTCTAGAAAGTCAGGTAAAAAAATCTGCTTGCGTCAATTTCGGTGAAGGAAGTAGATTATATTGAATGCATGTGCTCTTACTTCGAAGAAAAAATGCACTAATTTTGGCAGTTTGGGTTTCATCAGGATTGCCTCCATTGATACCGAGAGAGAGAGAGAGACCAATAATCATCAAAATGAAATGTTCATATAAATCATATCATTAGTGTTAACTTCCGGAGTCAAATCATAATGAAGTAGATTTCTCATACTATATTCACATGTCTTGACCTTTCTCTCAACCATTTAAAAAAAAAAAAAAAAAAAAGGAACTGGGCTTCCCAATTTAAAGCCATCAGCATCAAGCTAACTATCCTGTGGTAAAAAAAGAAAGAATCGAACCCTAACATTCCCTTGCCTCTGCAGACAAAACAATAGGAGCAAATATAATATTTACTCAAAAGTTCATAAGACCTGCAGATAGAGACATATAAAAACGTTGGGCACTAGTAAAATCCCATCATGTAGCAACTAGCATGGTTATGCAACTCCATCTAGCCTTTCGACCTTGCCTTGCTGCCAATTTGTTAGTGAAAATAACTCACACGGTGATGACACCAGATACCCACGGAACAATAACTGGCGCATTTGGGTGTGCATCTCGATATGATTCAGAATACCTGTCCTTAAAATTCAGTTTCGGTGTCTCTGACTGCAAACAACATTGGAAACAAAAAAAACCTTATTACTTGCTAAACCTATAAATAAATATGCAGAAAGAATTTAATGAAAACGGGTGCAAAACTCACATATTTAAGCCAGCACTCCTGATTTTTATGTTTATAAATATCTGGAGAGTAGCATCCAGTCTCTGATGGACAATAAACCCATATGTTGCATTTCTTTTCACCAGGTTTGGCACGTTTAGCATGATCAAAACATGCCATACAACAATCATAGGCAGACTCTTTAAGGTGGGTAAGGCCCCATCTCACAGCAACACCATCATAATCAGTATGAAGTTCAGCATGGCATTCAGGAGGTAGCTTTCTGCCTGGTAAGATTTCATTGTCTGGAAAATGGAATGGAATCTCAATGAAGGAGTATAATGATTTTCAATATCCAATAAGAATAAGTTCCTATGACAACTGTATACTGTACAAACGTAGCCAATCAGTGAAAGAAAAGGAACTCTTATGGTTCCCGGTAAAATTGAGATCCAACAAGGAGAGAGAGAGGTGATCTTCGAAAGTAACAAATCTTAACTACAATAAAAAAAAAATGCCTGGTCATTACCAAAATCATCTTCACCCTCAGGTTTGTCATCATGTTCCTTGTTAATGACTTCAACTGGTATCCAAAGACCAATCTCTTCTGACAACTCAGCCCAATCAGAACTCAAAGCTTTTGCAACAGATCCTTCAAACAAATTACAGGGAATCCAATTTTATGTGAACTATATAAATATCAGATGCCAATAACAACAAGTCACTAGTATTTTCTACTGAAGAATCATCATACCAGCTTCCTCAGGCAAAATTGTCGAATTTATGGTTTTCCCACGAATAAGTTTCTTAGCTTCTCTTAATTTCTTTTTTCGCCAAGATGCAACTGCCTCTGTTAAATAGGAGGAGCATGAACAAGGTATAGACAGTTGAATGGCATACAGGAATTCAGAGCAGAAAGAGAGAAGAATGCGTAAATATTTGAAGATAAATAAATATCTATGTCTTTTGATCAGCTCAGGTCCAAGACACTATTGATTTCTTCATTACTATTTACCACTTGCCAAGTAAAATCAAACTTCTATGGTTCTGCATGAAATCTTTTTACCGAGTGTCCCAAATGTAATTTTTTGTTGGAACATCTTGAAATGTTATAGGATCACACATGGAACAAAGAATAGTGCATTAAATCCTTTTAACTGCTTTAAACTTAGACTTGGGCAAACCAAACTACTAAATAACGATAAAGAAAGAAAGCTATGTAGAAGTTCAATGAAGAAGGATCAAGAACGAAATTACTTCGTTCTGTCTAGAAGGTGAACCCCTTTTCTGTAAGTCTCTCTACCCCAACCCCAACTACAAAACACCACCAAGAAACAGATACATAAACTCTCTGCACAGCGACACAGGACATTTTGTAAATGTTCGGTTAGAATTTCATCATGTCAGGGGACTACAAAAGAAATTAACTTTCTTAGCAGATTTTTCATATTCAGAAAGATTCGCTTTGAAGAGTTATTGATTTCTGTTTTCCGGGAGAATGACAGATGGAAATAGCTTTCATTTTTTTAAGAACGATTGATGTAGGGCCAAATTTCATTTCAATGAAAAGAAGCAGCTGTTGATGCTATGCAAAACCTACTCCTTTAGGACAAAAAATTAGGTGTTCTCTTAATTCATTTACGAGTTCTTTAATGATTCGATACTCCTAGTTGTCGTTATGAACCTTACTAGTTACCTCCTTAACTAAATGTAGGAATTATAGTCCTAAAATCATCTGACTTAGCAGTACTAAGGCCAAGAAGCATGTAAACATTGGCCACAAAATTAATCAGATGCTTTCTTAAAAATCTGTTCCATCTCAAATTAAGAGCATAACTTATGATCCAAATATGTATGGTTCTTTTCTCTTTAATCAATTGGGTGTCTTAAGTTGTGGCTGTTCAGCATATAAGAGTTATGAAGCATAAAAGAGCTCAACAAGAGGACATGCTGCAGTTGCCATGGTCTGAACAGCTTATACACAATGTTCAAAGCATAAATTCTAGTAATGGCTTATTGACAGGCAACTAAGATTCAAATCCCAATTTGAAGCTTATTTTCTTGATTTTTGATGTTCATAAATCCACTGGAATGTCTTTAAAGGTACCCAATAATGTAGATGAGTATGAGTGAAAATTGAAAGAATGGCAGGGAAGTTAATGTTACCGAAGACATTCCCCATGGTACTCATTTTCTCCCCATATTTTGGTAATAATAATTACATTGCTAACATCACGTTGTTCACAAAATAAGGGATCTATATGAAGATCAATAATCAAACAGTTAAATAGGATAAAGAAATAGGGAAAGCATTACCTAACCTTAAAAATGCCTCCATCAGGTTCAGATTCAAGTTCTTTTGTAAAGAGAGATAAAAAACCTAATAGTATTTTGCAAGTTCAAAAACTAAGTTGTGAAGATGCCATTTCTTCTGTTGATGTTTTCTAGTATTAGACACTCCCCACTCGTATAGAATCTTGGGTGAATTCTCTTCCTCAGTCTAGTGTATATCTAGCATGCTTCCTTATAAAAAATACATAACAAGCTTTTGACATGTTGTGTTGATTTATTAGAGTAACATACCTGGGCCAATAAGTTGGAATTTGATTGTATCAACAGTAGCATTAGGTTAAGGAATTTTTTTTCCTTGTTTCCTTGTCATATTTGCTAAAGAGACCTAGCAAACAGGAAAAAGGAAATGCAAAAGAAACGACAAATAACAAAGCTCTAATAGATTATTAACCTAGTAAAAATGATATTCCTGTCAAAAACCAAGTTAGACTTTTAGGTAAAAAGGAAATAACACTAGTTTGAAATACAGGATTACATGAGCTCTTTCTAGATGCACCAGACTGGACTACTCATACTCTTTCTCGTCATGTTTTATGTGGTCATATCCCAGTGAATTAGGTCACATATTAGTGAAGTTCTTAAAAGAAGATAATCTAGAGTCCCATTGGAGGGGTTTCCTTATCAACGCTAGACTCCACATGTTTTTGAGGTCTAACTGCTTTTCATATTGATCAGAAGTAAAATGCCCCGCACCAATGAAAACATTGAATAAGTGCCCATCCCCACACACAGTAAAAGTATATTCTGAAAAATTATGAAGCACATCCTTCTATTTCATCTCCATCTTCCTTCTATTTCTTCCTTTATAGCATGGATAAATGTAAAGAAACAATTAAATGCACTCTAATTAACTAAAATGTGTTTTTTCTAATTTTTTGTTTCATCCAGAAAAATCTAAATTTCACTACCAACACAACCCTAAACCTGTGTGAGCATTTAGTGTGTGTTTGTTATCACGTGGGATGGCAAAGGGGAAGGTTAATATTCAAATGCTTTATCTGGAGGGTTACAGCTAGCCCTCCAGCTGTTTGGTAGCATTGAGATGATTTCATCCATGTCCTCCAAAGTTGAGTGGATTGAAACAAATGTTTGGTAGGAACGAATCATCTACCTCCTACATTACCCTTCTCCTTTACTTCCTACCAAAAGTTGAAGGATCTCCAAATCCCAACCGCCATCTATTCCTCGCCTACTCCTCCCTACTTAAAATACTCAGACCTTTTCCTCAAGACTCAGATCCAATATCATAGAAAGAAATAGCATAATTTTTCTGCATCTAATATAGTATCTTCACAAAGATTTCAACAAACTCTAGATTGTCATGTAAAAATAAGACTTAACAGCACTGGTTAACGTAAAATAAATAGAGAAGTGTGTTAATCAAAACTATATAGTAAAATCAAAGGTGTTACCACTTTGTTGCTTTGTTGCATTGGCAGCAGCGGGCAGGCTTCTTAACCTATCTAGGATCTCATTTCTAAATTTCTCTTTCAAATGCTGCGGCAATTCCACCACTCTTTCTTCACTTACAAATTTTTTCTTCAATTGTGTCACCTTCAAACACAAACAAGATATCCAACATATAAAGACAGACAACTCCCAAAAACACATCCACACAATGGAATCAAAGAACATTTGAATAACCAAATTATCCTAAAGTATATCCCAAAATTAACAACAAACCTCACCAGTGTAATAAGTTCTGTGGGTTCTGATTCTTTTCTTATTCGATTTGACTCTTCCATTTTCCTAATCTGATTTGCAGTGTACTTAAATGCTGTAAAAAATAGAGCACTGATTAGCTAGAACACCATTTTAGTAATGTAAATGTAAAAAGTCAAACAAAGAAGTTTCTTATAAGAATTCAAACTATAACAATTCATATAAATCAGAACTTGAAGCTTTAATCAGCAACCACATTGTTCGCTCACACGATCTAATTAACCAAACAAAGTAATCCAAAACTTATATACTCCAAAAGACAACAAATATCCCATATTGGTCATAAAGAACAAACAAATCAACAAAGTGGACATAAAGAATATCATCAAAATATTAACATTAAGGTCCAGGTGCCCCAACCAAGACCCAGATTTCCATAAAACCAACCAATTCAACATAAGACATTCCCAAATTCAACAAAACTCCCAAATGCATTTTCTTGAAAATCCAAAACTAACAAAGGGCAATCAAGAAATCCCATAAAAACGAAAAAAAATTCAACAAGATCTCACCGGTCTGAGAGTCGCTAAAGGGGTACATGTAAAGAGAAGTGTAAAGAGTGTGGAGAACATAGAGAGCAACAACAATGTTGACGGCACAAATAACGAGTGTCGTCCTCTTGTATGAACACCTTCCATTATACACCCACTCTCCTCTCGCCATCGCCCACTCCCTTCCTTCTCTCTCAACTTCTTCTATGGTGGCCTTCACAAATACAAACTGCTGCTTCCATTAGCCTGTCACCACGATACTCGAAAGAGTTTTCAGCATCACTTCTCAAACGCAAAACAGCTTTGCATTAATATCCAAATTATTGTAATTCTTCCCACTGGTCAAAAATTGAACATTTTTATTGAACTAACAATTAATTCCTTAGAGTACAGAAAGAAAAATGGAAATGGAAACACTTGGAAAAAAATTCAAATTAATCAAATGGAATTATGGAAAGCACCCAAATCAAGGCAAAACACAATAGCCAAATTCAAAAACTATAGTCTCCATCACATTCCAAACTAAAGAGTGGGCAATTTAATAACAATTAAGAAAAGAAGGATCTAATCATCATTTTCCTCATGCTAGTATCACCTCAAGAATAACGGACAAAATTCTTCATTCATTTAAACTGAAGGTTAGAAAACTTCTGTTAATTTCTTCGGTGCAGAACTAGATAAAGAAAAGCTTTCCAAACACAAATAGTCACTCAACAACCGTTGTGGCATTAATGAAACTTATGCAGCACACTCAATAGCCCTAACGAAATAATCGTCAATAGATCATGAATGATAAATTTAACACTACTCAGGGGTCATTATTGGCAAACTATACAGATATCGATATATGTATGTGGGTCTGTGTCTTTAAGCCCAAATTTAGGCATTTCACATTCCCATGCAAAATCGTCGATAGTACTCTCACAATAGGAAAACAAACAAAAAGACCTTAAAACCTAAAGTTGCCTCTTCGATTCTCAAATGGGCATAGAACAATTGTTCAAAAATATTAAATTAAACAATGGATTGGAAATGAGAACGGCTGGCACAATTCCAGGTCTTTTACCAGCTTTTCAACAATTTGTGAGCATAAAAACAAAGAAAAAAAATAGAGAGAAAAAGAAACTAAGATAGATCAAACCTGGGTAGAGAGGGGGCACACGAGACGATTACTCCAGGGACGAGGGGGAAAGGGGGATTTGATAAGATAGTTTATTGGTAAAAATATCGACTGCTGACATATTAGTTTTCTGAATTTTTTATATATGGTATAAATCAGTCATTTTCTAGGTCAGAGGTATTTTTTTTTATTTTTTTAAGGTCAGAGGTAACTTGGCAGTTGGCTCCTTTTATCTTGTTTCTGTTGGTAACTTGTTTTTGTAATAAATAAATGTAATTTTTAAATGGGTAGATTATAAGCTTCAAATTAAGGTAGCTCATAAAAATTGAAGGGCTATGATTCTATATTTTAGTAACTCATTAACTTAATTTACGTCACGGATTAATTCAATGTTATACACTTTTCAGTTACTTTAAATTCTAACTTTTAAACAATTCTTTTACTAAATTTGGATTGCTATCGCAATATTTAATATTAGAGCCATTTTAATAGCCTTCATAACAAAATCGCATTGGAAAATACAAGAACACACTATTCTTTAAGAATATGATACTGACATAAATTTTTTATTTAACTCAATGAAAATTCAATTGATTTAATATGAATTTATTGTTTTGTTTATTGCATCTGTTAGTTCTTATAAGTAAATCTCGCATGTAGGTCGAATCATTTATAAATTTGAAAGGCTCTTTTCAATATTCTTTTAAAAACTATGAACTGACATGTTTATATAAAAGAATAAACTTTACTTACATGTAAGGGTGTTCAGACACAACTAAAACCGACCGAAAACCAAATCGAACCGAAACGGTTTGGTTATCGGTTTGGATTTTTAAAAAATTCGATTTTCACTTCGTTCGATTTTTTTACTCGATTAATCGAAATCGAACCAAAATTTTTAATTAAAAAAATTCGATTCAGTTTCGATTAACCAAAAATTGGTTTGTGCATTTTTTTATATATAAAAATTTTATTATTCAAGTGCACTAACTCTAGCTTTATTTCACATTTATTATTATTTTTTTTAAGTTTAAGATAAATAAGTATAATTTTTCAAATAATGTAAATGTTAATGTACTTGTAACTTTTTGGGATAAATAAAAAGAAACTTTTGATAAGGTGAAGTAATTGAGAAAAAAAGAAGTAAAATTGGAGAAGAGAAAAATGAGAAGAGAAAATAAAACTATATTGTCTTTACTTTATAAAATGTAATTGCTTTTATCATCTTATTCCTAAATAAATCAAAATAGTTATTAAAAACTCTACATTTTATAAATAGTATAGATATTAATATATGACATATAAAGACATGAATAATAATGATACAAAGAGGGGGGGGGGGGGGGGGGGGGAAGGATGATTTAACATGATTGTGATTTTTTTATTATACGAGCTAATACATATACATATAAAAAAAAAATAGATGACTATGATTTAAAGAGCAAAGAATATGATATAAAAAGAAAATTAAAAATTTTCTTTTAATTAATTAATTAAACTTATATATATTATAGGGTATATTGATGAATAAAATTGAAATTTCAATTTAAATTGCAAACTAAGGGATTGAATCCTATTTCTGTGGTAGTGCACTACTAGTGCTGGCAGTATATTGCATTTGCTAGCCAATAAAGATTTTATTTATATTATTATAAAAACAAAGACTACTTTGTGTTTAAAATAAAAATTATTTTTGTTCATTTATATAATTTGTTCTTTTAATTATTCAAACAACAAAAATTGTCAATATAATTGATAATTATAAAAATTACATCATAATTTCTAAATTCTAACTATATTATTAATTTATTCTAAATTCTAAATGTGGAGACATAACCTAAATAAATCCAAATCCTAATATTATATTCGAATTCTAATTTTTAAATGATAATTTACAATTTATAGGTAAACTATAATTTATAATTTATATAACTTAAATTCTAAAACATAATTTTGAATAATAATTAAGTAATCAACAAATTACCACTTACTTGCCCCCAATTCCAAATCCCAATCGACCAAAATTCAATTCCAAATTTTTAAAATTTCAAAACCATAAAATATGTATAATAGTGTCAAAAAATAGAATAATATTGAACAAGTGACTCAATTAAATATATCATATTGTTAGAATTTTATGATAACAAATTTGAGTGGATGACTAGAGAAATGGAATACAAATCCTTCGCGCCTAAATGAGCTACTAACTAAAAAGCATTTTGATAATATTCGCATAATCGAATTAAATATAATGAGGACAATACAGTTTAATTCACAAAGAATCTTTAAAACACTTTAAAGATGATAAAGTTGACATAATTAATTTTAAAATTTTAATATAATTATTTGATATATGTCAATATTTTTCGGATTATATTAGATATTTTTATGTGCTTACATAATAGATAATACATCTACATTATAGGTATACGAATTTACACACACACACACATATATATATATATATATATTTCATTTGGGCAACAACAATGAAAATCTTTCTAGTGTGATTCATAAATTATGGGGAAAAAAAAAGCTTCGCTTATATATATATATAAAGAGAGTTTTAGTTGCAACCCCTAAATTTCTAAATTCCAACTCAATTCCTTATTTCCTTTAGTTGATTAAGCGGACCAAATTTTGACCTAGAAGAGACCACCGAGACTTACCAAGCAGAATTGCAAAAAGTTTCACTTTCATTCACCAGTCACCGCTGTAGCGTTGCTCACGCCTCACACCTCACACCTCACGCCGCCAAGACTTTCACTTCAACCACCGTCCACTGCCAGACAGCCCTCTCGCCAACTGCTCACCCTCACAGCCTCACGCAGACACACCCCATTGCACCCTCACAGCCTCACACAGCCTTACCGTCTTCCGTGCATAGTCACGCCAACATCAGCAGCCTTCCCCATATGGTGGCCAGCACATTTTCTGCACAACATCGGCACCTTCACGCACCAATGAGCCGCTCGATTCTTCACCAATTTCTGCACAATTTCAGGTTTTTTTCTTATTTTTTGTAATTTTTTATTTCTAATTTCATTCTAAATTTCTTACTACCATAATATATATCTTTCTTGTAATGTACCATCATTATATGTGTACCTCAAGCCAAAATGTAAGAGCCCTCTGTGTATTTTAGTTTTACTGATGGATAAGAGCCCTTTGTTATTAATATGTGAATGTATGTGTTGTTTGATAAAGGTTGGCATAAAATTGAGATACATCATACATATATGCTTGAGATGTGTTAGTTTATGTGAATTATTGTGGATATTGGATTGCAGAGAGGAATTATAATGGGTTAAAAAGAGAATGTTGTGGTTTGCTAGCATTGACTTGGTGAAAGTGGGGAACATTAAGGTCCCTTATATTATTATTACAGAATCTTTGTTCCAATTTATACTCTTCATATTCTTTCTTGTCAATGAATCCAAAAGACTTTTAAGCTAGTATCTATTTTATAGGATAAAAGGAACTTTAGATGCCCATATTTGGCCTAGCAATTCCTAAGACTTTATAAAGAAGAAAATCATGGATACATATGGCTTCTTTTCATTAGTGCAAACAAACTATAATCATAAGAACTTGTAATGCTACTGGCTTGGCTTGTAGTGACCTTGAAGTGACCCTGGATATTATCATGATTCATATTCTTGAATTATTACAACTGTTATGGATACAACTGTGAATTTATGTGTTGTTTGATTCATATTTTTTATTTATTAATTTAATTTTGATTCTTTTTGTTTCTACAGATTAAATCATTATAGCATCATTATGGATACTATTCTAGAAAATGAGGAGATGGAGTTCACAATGAATGCCAACAAGGAGCAACTTGAGAATAGTGGTTCAACCGGAGTTGGAGATGACAATGCTCCTGCTAATTCTCAAAAAAAGAAAAGGAGAAAGAATATAGTGGAGGAGCCCTTTGAAATTCAAGAAAAAGGTTTGAGGTATGGAAACATTTTACCATAATTTTTAATAAGAAGGGTAAAAGGATGGGTAAATGCAAGTATTGTGGGACAGACTATGCTGCTGATCCTACGGTAAATGGCACTTCTAGATTGAATAACCATTTAAAGACTTGGAAGAAAAATCCCGAGAAACAGAGTGATAACTACACCATCAATAGTTTCACTCAAAGTATGGATTTGAGAGATATGTTATCTCACACTAATGCCCCTAGTAAATTTGACCAAGAAGTAACTAGGGAGGCTCTTGGTAAAATGATCATTGTGGATAAATTGCCTTTTAGGTTTGTTGAGTGTGAAGGATTTAGACAATTTGTTTCTATTGCATGTCCCCAGTTTACTTTGCCATCTAAAACTAAAGTTGCTGGAGATTACTTGAAACTGTATTTTAAAGAGAAAAGCGATATAAAGGAGCACTTCAAAAAATCTGGAACAAAGGTGTCTCTCACAACAGATACATGGACTTCTAATAAAAAAATCAATTATATGTGCTTGACTGCTCACTTTATTAATGAAAGTTGGAAGTTGTATAAGTTGATTTTGAATTTTGTTCCATGTCCCAGCCACAAAGGGGAAGATGTTGATCTCTTGATTGAAAAATGCTTGCTTAATTGAGGAATTGATAGTATATTTATCATTACTATTGATAATGCTTCTTCTAATGATACTACAGCAGCATACTTGAGAAGAAGATTTTTAGTATGGAAGAAGTCAATTTGTGATGGTAAATATTTGCATATGAGATGCATTGCTCATATAATTAATCTTGTTGTGAAAGTGGACTGACGAATGCTGGTGTGTCACTTGAGCATGTTCGCACTGTGATGAGGTATTTGAGACAATCAGCAGGTAGGTGGAAAAAATTCAAAGATTATGCTGTTGAGGAAAAATTAGGAAGTAAGAAATTGTTGAGTATTGATTGTCCAACAAGATGGAATTCTTCTTACTGCATGCTTGAGACTGCTTTGCTTTTTCAGGGTGTGTTTGATAGGTATGAGATATGTAAAAAAGAACTTCGTGATGACTTTGGTCCTCAAGGGCCTTATGGTAAGGTTGGGCTTCCACAAATGATGATTGGTATATGATTGAAAGATTGGTGAAAGTGTTGAAACACTTTTATGAAATGATTGTAAGAATTTCTAGTTCGAAGTTCGTAACTTCTAATATATCTATGGATGAAATTAGTGATATTGATATTTTGATTAAACGGTGGGAGGTGGGTGAGGACTATAAGTTGTCACAAGTAGCAAAAAAAAAATAAAAAATGAAAGCAAAGTTTTATAAGTATTGGGGAGATCCTACTAAAATGAATATATTGTTGTTTGTGGTTGTGGCTCTTGATCCTCGGCATAAGTTGAAATATGTTTTTTTCACTCTTAGTCATATGTATGGGGGTCAATTGGGAAATGACATTTGTGATCGGGTTAGCAAAGCTCTTCAAGAAATTTTTGAAGAGTATAAAAGAATGTATGGTCCTTCAAAACCATCTTCAGAATTAGAGTCACAATCTCCTCAAAGTAGTAGTAGTCCATTTGATTCTAGTGTTGACAGTGATCTATTGGCAGTAAGGGCTTTTAGCTTGGCAGAGTACCGTAAAGTATGTTTAGACGAGGAAGGAGATTCAAAAAATCAATTAGAGCTTGATACATATTTAAGTGAGAAAAAAAAAAGAAAAAAAGAAAGATGTGCCCAATTTTGATGTTCTTGGATGGTGGAAGATGAATGCCCACCGATTTCCCATCTTAGCAAGGTTGGCTCATGATTTTTTTCCTATGCCTGTTTCTATTGTTACTTCTGAATCTACCTTTAGTACATCAAGTAGGGTAATTGATGATTTTAGAGCCTCTTTAACTCAAAGAATGTCTCGAACCCTTATTTGTACTCAAGATTGGATTCGCAATGGACCTCCAAAGCCACATGTTGAGGAAGATTATGCTCAAATCGAAAAACTTGAAAAAGGTATGCATTAAATTCATATATTATGATTCTAAAGATTAATATTTAATTATTATTTTTATGATTGTTAATATATCCATATTTTTCGTACTTATGAGTTTTTATATTTTGATTGTTAATTTTTATTTCTATATGTGGTTTCAAGTATTGGCGCAGATTCTGTGGTAATCGGTTTTGTGATCATGATGCATGGATATTATTTGGTACATAATTCATTTATTTGTGCATCTTATTTCTCTAGTTTTTTTCCTTAATAATGTTGTTTGTCATATTGTTATGTTCGTCTTATAGGAATTATGATATTAAGATTTCGTGCAAGTTGGGACATGATACATGAGGAATGAAGGACGTGGGTGGATTCGGTGGAATAGAAAGCCTGAACCCCTCCAACTTTTCAAGCAAGTCTTTTGTATGGAATTAGATGTACAAATTATTATTTGAAACTTGGATAACTTGTTTGGATGTGATCATTGATCATTGTGATGTAATTTTATACTACTATTTGCCTATTTGAAACTTGGACAAGTATATCTTTATAGTTTTAAATTTTAATTATGCAACTGTATTCTTGTATTCTATTTCAAGACTCAAGCATCATTATTTTTGTAATTTGTAACTACATTCTTGTGTTCTTGACTGTTTGTTGGTGCCAAATGATAGCTACATTCTGTGTTTTTGATGCCACATCATTTTTCTACCATTAGTTCATTACTCTTGCAACTTGTCATTATAGTATTATACAAACTTTTATTAAAAAAATATGTTGGTATCAAATATTTGTCCAATTCAAATTTGTTATCACTTCAACATTTTTTTATCAAATAGTAAAAAAGAACAAGTAATCTAATTCAAATTTTTTACCTAAAACTAAATATTCTTTGTCAAACAAACTTTTTGATACAAAAAAAAGAAGTAATCTAATTCAATATTTTCACCTAAAAACAAATACTTTTTATTAAACTTACTTTTATCAAATAAATTTTTTGGTACTAAAAGAACCCAATTCAATTTTTTTATCAAACAAACTTTTATCACAATTTTTTTGTACAAAATATATATATATATATATATTTTTGGAAGAACCAAAAACCCAATTTTTCGGTTCGGTTAATTCAATTAACAACCGGTTTTGGTTCGATTTCAGTTTGGTTAAATCGAACCGAAATCAAATCTATTGTAACCGGTTCTGTTTTGATTTAACTGAAACCGAACCGATCACTTTCGGTTAAAAACCGCAAAACACCGAAACTTGTGGTTAACCGACCGAATTGTTCGACTTGATTGATTTTAACCAAATGCACATCCCTACTTACATGAGAGAATAAATATAATTTGTATAGATACAGTTTTTCATAATTTTCTTAAACTTTGTAGCCCCAGTTTTACCGGCTCATCCTAGTCCAAGAAGACCTTCCAAAAAGTCCGTATGCCCCATACTAATTTTAATCTACTCTAGACCTAAAATCCATGTTCTTATATCAGGACAGCCTCCATTTATACTACGAGTGAGAGAGAGAGAGAGAGCCATGTTCCTATAATCCTATTAGGATTGCCTCCATTGAGACTGAGAGAGAGAGAGAGAGAGAGAGAGAGACCAATAATCATCAAAATGAAATGTTCATATACATCATATCATTAGTGTTAACTTCCGGAGTCAAATCATAATGAAGCAAATTTCTCAATACTACATTCACATGTCTTGGCCTTTTTCTCAACCACTTAATAAAAAAAAAATAACAATAATAAGGAACTGGGCTTCCCAATTTAGCCATCAACATCAAGCTAACTATCCTTTAGTGAAAAAAAGAATTGAACCCTAACATTCCATTGCCTCTGCAGACAAAACAATAGGAGTAAATATAATAGTTACTCAAAAGTTCATAAGAGCTGCAGATACAGATACATAAATGTTGGGCACTAGTAAAATCCCATCATGTAGCAACTAGCACGGTTATGCAACTCCATCTAGCCTTTCGACCATGCCTTGCTGCCAATTTGTTAGTGAAAATAACTCACACGGTGATGACACCAGGTACCCATGAAACAATAACCGATGCATTTGGGTGTGCATCTTGATATGATTCAGAATACTTGACCTTAAAATTTAGTTTCGATGTCTCTGACTGTAGACAACAATGGAAGCAAGAAAAACCTTATTACTTGCTAAACCTATAAATCAATATGTAGAAACAATTTAATGAAAACGGGTGCAAAACTCACATATTTAAGCCAGCACTCCTGATTTTTATGTTTATAAATATCTGGAGAGTAGCATCCAGTCTCTGATGGACAATAAACCCATATGTTGCATTTCTTTTCACCAGGTTTGGCATGTTTAGCATGATCAAAACATGCCATACAACAATCATAGGCAGACTCTTTAAGGTGGGTAAGGCCCCATCTCACAGCAACACCATCATAATCAATATGAAGTTCAGCATGGCATTCAGGAGGTAGCTTTCTGCCTTGTAAGATTTCATTGTCGGGAAAATGGAATGGAATCTCAATGAAGGAGTATAATGATTTTCAATATCCAAGAAGAATAAGTTCCTATGACAACTGTATACTGTACAAACGTAGCCAATCAGTGAAAGAACAGGAACTCTTATGGTTCCCGGTAAAATTGAGATCCAACAATGAGAGAGCGAGGTGATCTTCGAAAGTAACAAATCTTAACTATAAGAAAAAATGCTTGGTCATTACCAAAATCATCTTCACCCTTAGGTTTGTCATCATGTTCCTTGTTAATGATTTCAACCGGTATCCAAAGACCAATCTCTTCTGACAACTCAGCCCAATCAGAACTCAAAGCTTTTGCAACAGAACCTTCAAACAGATTACAGGGAATCCAAATTTATGTCAACTATATAAATATCAGATGCCAATAACAACAAGTCACTAGTATTTTCTACTGAAGAATCATCATACCAGCTTCCTCAGGCAAAATTGTCGAATTTGTGGTTTTCCCACGAATAAGTTTCTTAGCTTCTCTTAATTTCTTTTTGCGCCAGGATGCAACTGCCTCTATTAAACAGGAGGAGCATGAACAAAGTATAGAGAGTTGAATGGCATACTTGAATTCAAAGCAGAAAGAGAAAATAATACGTAAATATTTGAAGATAAATAAATATCTATGTCTTTTGATCAGCTCAGGTCCAAGACACTATTGATTTCTTCATTATTATTTACCACTTGCCAGGTAAGATCAAACTTCTGTGGTTCTGCATGAAATCCTTTTACCGAGTGTCCCCAATGTAATTTTTTGTTGGAACATCTTGAGATGTTACAAGATCACACATGGAACAAAGAATAGTGCATTAAATCCTTTTAACTGCCTTAAACTTAGACTTGATCAAACCAAACTGCTAAATAACGATAAAGAAAGAAAGTTATGCAGAAGTTCAATGAAGAAGGATGAAGAACGAAATTGCTTCGTTCTATCTAGAAGGTGAACCCATTCTCTGTAAGTCTCTCTCCCCCAACCCCAACTACAAACCACCACCAAGAAATAGATACATAAACTCTCTGCACAACAATATAGGACATTTTGTAAATGTTTGGTTAGAATTTCATTATGTCAGGGGACTAAAAAAGAAATTAACTTTCTTAGCAGATTTTTCATATTTAAAAAGATTCGCTTTGAAGAGTTATTGATTTCTGTTTGCCAGGAGAATAAAAGACGAAAATAGCTTTCATTTTTTTAAGAATGCTTGATGTTGGACCAAATTTCATTTCAACGAAAAGAAGCAGTTGTTGATGCTATGCTAAACCAACTTCTTTAGGACAAAAAATCAAATGTTCTCTTAATTTGTTTATGAGTTCTTTAATGATTCAGTACTCCTAGTTGTCGCTACAAACCTTATTAGTTACCTCCTTAACTAAACATAGGAAATATAGTCCTAAAATCATCTGACTTAGCAATACTAAGGCCAAGAAGCGTGTAAACATTGGCCACAAAATTAATCAGATGCTTTCTTAAAAATCTGTTCCATCTCAAATTAAGAGCACAACTTATGATCCAAATATGTTTGGTTTTTATCTCTTTCATCAACTGGGTGTCTTCAGTTGTGGCTGTTCAGCATATAAGACTTACGAAGCATAAACAAGCTCAACAAGAGGACATGCTGCAGTTGCCATGGTCTGAACAGCTTATACACAATGTTCAAAGCATAAATTCCAGTAATGGCTTATTGACAGGCAACTAAGATTCAAATCCCAATTTGAAGCTTATTTTCTTGATTTGTTATGTTCATAAATCCACTTGAATGTCTTTAAAGGTACCAATAATGTAGATGAGTACGAGTGAAAATTGAAAGAATGGCAGGGAATTTAATGTTACCAAAGACATTCCCCATTGTACTCATTTTCTCCCCATATTTTGGTAATAATCATTACATTGCTAACATCACGTTGTTCAAAAAATAACGGATCAATAATCAAACAGTTAAATAGGATAAAGAAATAGGGAAAGCATTACCTAACCTTAAAAATGCCTCCATCAGGTTCAGATTCAAGTTCTTTTGTAAAGAGAGATAAAAAACCTAATAGTATTTTGCAAGTTCAAAAACTAAGTTGTGAAGATGCCATTTCTTCTGTTGATGTTTTCTAGTATTAGACACTCCCCACTCGTATAGAATCTTGGGTGAATTCTCTTCCTCAGTCTTGTGTATATCTAGCGTGCTTCCTTATGAAAAATACATAACAAGCCTTTGTACATTTTGTGTTGATTTTTTAAAGTAACATATCTGGGCCAAGAAGTTGGAATTTGATTGTATGAATAGTAGCATTAGGTCAAGGAAATTTTTTTTCTTGCTTCCTTGTCATATTTGCTAAAGAGACCTAGCAATCAGAAAAAAGGAAATGCAAAAGAAACAGCAAGTAACAAAGCTCTAATAGATTATTAACCTAGTAAGAATGATATTCCTGTCAAAAACCAAGTTAGACTTTTAGGTAAAAAGGAAATAACAGTGGTTTGAAATACATGATTACATGAGCTCTTTCCAGATGCACCAGACTGGACTTCTCATACTCTTTCTCGTCATGTTTCATGTAGTCATATCCCAGTGAATTAGGTCACATATTAGTGAAGTTCTTAAAAGAAGATAATCTAGAGTCCCATTGGAGGGGTTTCCTTATCAACACTAGACACCATAGGTTTTTGAGGTCTAACTGCTTTTCATATTGATCAGAAGTAAAATGCCCCGCACCAATGAAAACATTGAACAAGTGCCCATCCCCATACACAGTAAAAGTATATTCTGAAAAATTATGAAGCATATCCTTCTATTTCTTCCTTTATAGCATGGATAAATGTAAAGAAACATTTGAATGCACTCTAATTAACTAAAATGTGTTTTTTCTAATTTTTTGTTTCAGCCAGAAAAATCTAAATTTCACTACCAACACAACCCTGAACCTGTGTGAGCATTTAGTGTGTGTTTGTTATCACGTGGGATGGCAAAGGGGAAGGTTAATATTTAAATGCTTTACCTAGAGGGTTACAGCTAACCCTCCAGCTGTTTGGTAGCATTGAGATGATTTCATCCATGTCCTCCAAAGTTGAGTGGATTGAAACAAATGTTTGGTAGGAACGAATCATCTACCTAGTACCTCCTACATTACCCTTGTCCTTCACTTCCTATCAAAAGTTGAAGGATCTCCAAATCCCAACCGCCATCTATTCCTCGCCTACTCCTCCCTGCTTCAAATACCCAGACCTATTCCTCAAGACTCAGATCCAACATCGTAGAAAGAAATAGCTTAATTTTTCTGCATCTAATATAGTATCTTCACAAAGACTTCAACAAACTCTAGATTGTCACGTACAAATAAGACTTAACAGCACTGGTTAACATAAAATAAATGCAGAGGTGTATTAATCAAAACTACATAGTAAAATCAAAGGTTACCACTTTGTTTCTCTGTTGCATTGGCAGCAGCAGGCAGGCTTCTTAACCAATCTAGGATCTCATTTCTAAACTTCTCTTTCAAATGTTGCGGCAATTCCACCACTCTTTCTTCACTTACAAATTTTTTCTTTAATTGTGTCACCTTCAACCACGAAAAAGATATCCAACATATAAAGACAGACAACTCTCCAAAACAGACCCACTCAAAGGAATCAAAGAACATTTGAATAACTAAATTATCCTAAAGTACATCCCAAAATTTATATATATATTAAAAAAAAAAAAAAAAAAAAACCCTCACCAGTGTAATAAGTTCTGATACTTTTCTTATTCGATTTGACTCTTCCATTTTCCTAATCTGATTTGCAGTAAATGCTGTAAAAGATAGAGCATTGATTAGCTAGAACACCATTTTAGTAAGGCAAATGCAAAAAGTCAAACAAAGAAGTTTCTTATAAGAATTCAAACTATAACAACTCATATAAATCAGAACTTGAAGCTTTAATTGACAACCACATTGTTCGCTCACACGCTCTAATTAACAAAACAAACTAATCCAAAACTTATATACTCCAAAAGACAACAAATATCCCATATTAGTCATAAAGAAGAAAAAAATCAACAAAGTGGACATAAAGAATATCATCAAAATCTTACGCCCGTTTGATTTCATTTCCAAGCCCCTTTTTCATTTTTTTTGGGGAATGAAAATTGAAAATAAATATTTTCTCATAATTTTTTTTAAAAAAAATACATATTTTTTTCCCAAAACCCATTTCCAACCTACCCTATTATCTATTATACATCAATCAAATTCAAATTTGATTTGACATAAAGTTATCCACTATTATTTTTAAATTAATAAAATATATATATTTTAAAAAATATTTTTTTTTAAATATAAAAAATATAAATTAACATATTTTTCAATCCTCCAATATATTATAATCATTACTTTCCAACATTCCATCCAAATACATCTCAATTTTTATTATATTTCATAACTAACTTTTCAATTTTTAAAAATGATTAAAAATAAAAATAACCTTTGAAAATAAAACCAAACGAGCCGTTAGCATTAAGGTCCAGGAGCCCCATCCAAGACCCAGATTTTCCATAAAACCAACCAATTCAGCATAACACATTCCCAAAATCAACAAAACTCCCAAATGCATTTTCACGAAAATCCAAAACTAACAAAGGGCAATCAAGAAATCCCATAAAAATGAAAAAAAATTCAACAAGATCTCACCGGTCTGAGGGTCGCTAAAGGGGTACGTGTAAAGAGAAGTGTGAAGACTAAAGAGTGTGGAGGACATAGAGAGCAACAACAATGTTGATGGCACAAAAAAACGAGTGTCGTCCTCTCGTATGAACACCTTTCATTATACACCCACTCTCCTCTCGCCGTCGCCCACTCCCTCAACTTCTTCTCCATCCCATCATCACTTTCTCTCTATATACCTATATATCTATCTATACAATCGCATTTTCCTTCGACAGAAAGAGATCAAATTTTAGGGATTTGTTGTTTGTTTCAAATGGATCAAAACAGGACCAATCGTACCAATGGACCCTTTCTTTCTCAGGGTAGATCTCCGATTAATCAAACAATACACCTTGAGTCGCTAAGCCAATTAGGAGGGTACGTACTTTTCCCGCATTATTATGTTTGCTGCTTAGTAACTTAATTGCTTTAATTGAGGTGTTTGGTTACTAATTATCATGATTATACGGGGAGTAATAATTGTGACGCTTAGGAGGAGATCATGTCTCTAATGTGCGCGGAGGATGCTGCACGTTGTGCTTATCTGCGCTCAACGTTATCTGGTTGTAAGGGAATTTTCTACTTTAAACCTTGTTCGATTTTAATCATTCAAATTTTGGAGTTGATTATTTTGCTTAAATTTATGAACCAATCGTATAATAGATTTTAATTTATTTATTCAGTAATTGAATTTTGAATAGGTTTATTTTAAAAAAAATGTTATAAGTTTCTACGTCTTATAGGATGTTTTTAAAAATTTAAAAAACATTAGATTTTATTTAAAAGTAAGCTCTTGGAGAAAATAAAATTATGGAATTTATAAGATATTATTGATGATAATTTTATAATTAATGACTAAAACTAAAAAATTGTTAAAATCTTGAATATGAATTTGGAACTTCTTATATTTTTTTAAAGAATTTATAATACCGTAATATCTTATCTAGAAGCCTATAAACTTTTGTAAATAATTTAAATAAATATTTTTTAACGTCTTGTAAGCTGTCAAACATTTTATAAAATATTTTGAGAACTTATAAGCTCATCCAAATATCCTCTTAAATAATATTTCATAAATTTATTTTTAAAAAAAAGATCAAAATTGTAGTATTGATGAAAATTTGAGTAAAGCTATTATGACATCAAATTGTTAAAAAAATAAGACTGGAAGAAGTTGAAAGTATATTGTGCCTAAGTGCATCTAAGAAAATCTCTATGTTGTTCTTAAGTAATAATTATTCCTATTATTTATGCTGCAGGAACTATGATAATTCACCCATATGATTCAATTAAAATACTCAAGAAATTACAGCCAACATTATGAAATTATATATATATATTAATCATTACACATATATTTATTAAATTACCATGCACTTTAATTCTCTCTAAAACCTTTCAAATAAATTAAAAACCTAATAAGAAGTCCACTTAATAAAAGAGACTCTCTTTCTCTTATTTTTTCAATATGAGGTTAAAATTCAGAAAAAAATATTTATTTTTTTGTTTACTTATATACTATTTAGATGTCTTAAGTTCCAACACAAATATGTAAAATTCCGAGAAGATTTGACATTTATGATAGGGTGAAATCTATGATGCACGGATACGGACACGGCAATACGGATACGACACGATACAGACATCGCTACACATTAAATTTTAAAATTTTAGGACATGACACGACACCGACACGATTATCATAATATATATAATTATATATAAGTATTTATTAACCATATTAATGTATATAATATAAAATATATATTAAAGCAAAGTGAAAAAAATCAACACTAAACATTAAATAAATATATTTTAAATTTAAATAAATAACGAATCCCCTAAATAGGAATAAGTATTAGAATTCATGTAAATTATGTAATGGACATTTTCAATACAAAAAAATATAATATTAGTCATAAAAAAATAAGTAATGATGTAAAAATTATAACTGATAACACTAGTTTTGATCCCATGCATTGCAACCGGGTAATAATTTTAAATTAAAAATTTTATTAGATTCAAATTGTATTAATTATAAATTATATATTGATATTTTTTTAAATATTATAAACATTGAACAAAAATAATAATTTATAAAAATTAATAAAATTTTTATTACAACTATTTTTTGAACATCAAATAACAAAATAGTAAAAAAATAAATAAATAAATAATGGGCTAAAGGAAAATCATAATATGAAAAAAGGTGAAAAGAATCGATCAAAATCAAAAAATATATCTAAAATTTTAATTTACCAAAAAATCGAGACTTCAAATCCTTATGTAAATTAAGTTGGCTCATAAACACACAAAAATTATTAATATTAGTAAATCATATAAAAATTACAAAATACATGCATAATAAAACAAATAGAATTTAACTCACCAAGCAAATAATTCTATAGAGGCAAAGCGAAAAAAAATATTTTCAAAGCTTTAAATATTAGTGTATTGTATGTTCAGTTATTTTAGTATATATTATTTGTAGGGATTATGAGCTTAGATTAAGGAACTTAATTTAATTAAAATATCAAATTATGAAATAAAATATATTTTAGGAAATATTAAATTAAAGCAAAAAATTTCAAACTAAACATAGAAAGAGTTAGAAAAAATCTTACCATTTCAAAATATAAAAAATGTCAAAGCTACTATCCGGACTTAATGCCTAAATTTATGAAATAAAAAATTAAATATTTAGCATAAATATGTCAATAGCTAAATTTACATACTCACATTAGCCATTTATATAATAACTTAAAATTTGTTATATACACACACACACATGTATATATATATATATGTAAATGTAGAGGGGGGGGGGGGGGAGTAGGAGTTTTTTTGTCAATCACAAAAGTTAACAAAACATACATAATTGTTGTTTTTAATTATTAAAGGTAACAACGTTGTACTATACTTGGTTAAGTTTTAAAATTCCTTAGCATATGCAATCTCGAAATTATTATTTTTTAAATAAATTAACCATTATTTTACTTTATTTGAAATAAATATCTTTCTTTAATAACATGGTTTATAATCTAATTCGAACCAATAATATAAACATAATTGTTTAATATATAAATTATAATTGGATCCATAAAAGTGTAAATATTAAACATATGAAAAGTAATAAAATTGCTTTTTAAATAATTAATTGAAAATAATTTTTACAAAGAAAGCTCTAAGTCTTAGTGATTAAAATATTAAATTATGATACAAAAGATAGTTTATTTTATATACATAAAGAAACATATATATATATATATAGAGAGAGAGAGAGAGAGAGAGATCGCTAAAAAATTAATGCTCCATGCATCAAACCAGCAGTACATATATATATATATATATTAATTTCATATATAAACATATATATATAAATAGGGAGAGAGAGAACTTGAATAAATATATTATACAATAAAAATCAAAATAATTTATATTACATTGGTTAGGCACCATCTAAACCTTTTAAAATAAAATTCACATATAAATAAAAGAAAAAATATTTTGATGTGTGTCTCAATTAATCATTGAATCAAAATTACTAAATTATTAAATTTGAAAAGAAAAAAATTATTAATGTAGTTTATTTTTATAAAAAAAAAAAAAGAGTTTTGGATCCATACATTTTATAGACAATAAATTTAAATTTAAATTTAAAAGTTATTTTACTTAATTTTAATTGTAATTTAAATATTGATAATGTTTAATTTAATCATAAAAAAATAAATCATAAGCCACCACCGAAACATCAAACCAAAAAAAATAATAGGTTAAATGAAATCCACAACACAAAAAAGTGAAAAAAATCGATAAAAGAAAAAAAAAAATAGGTTAAATGAAATCCATAACATGAAAAAAGTGAAAAAAAATTGATAAAAGCAAAAAAATTATCATAGTTGGTAAAATATAAAATGATTAACTTACCACAAAATTGGGGCTCCAAATTTCTTTTACAAATTGACTTATTCATAAATGTAAAAATTTATTAATATTAGTAAACTATATGTAAATTATAAAATGTATACATATTCAAAAAAATTAGAGTTAACTTATCAAGCTTACAATGTGAAGAAAACAGAAAGACAATGATTTTGTGTCTATAAATATTTGCATATTTAGGTTATTTTTAGTATAAATTACTTGTAGGAAATTGTGTGCTTAGTTTAAGAAATTTAACTTAATTAAAATATCAAATTATGGAATAAAACATAATTTTAGGAAATGCTAAATTAAGATAAGATATATATATATATATATGTGAAAAGTTTTTTATTATAATAAAAACAATATCTTACTAAGGTAGCTTCACCTCTTTTTTACAGATTATTATTATTATTATTATTATTATTATTATTATTATTATTATTAAGAGAGAGAGAGAGAGAGCTATAAAATTCTCTACAAAATTAAATTTCATACTATAATTAGTACTTTGCATACATAAACTAATGTGTATATATATATACACACACATATTATTTTCCATAGATATATTCAGTATTTATGGAGTTACTAAAAAATCATTGAAGATAGTATTTTATATTAATCACACAATAACTCATTTTTATAGCAAATTATATATGAAAAATGTTGAGTATCCACATCATTGCCACATAATACACATTCTTAAAATAGTGTTGAACAACATTTTATTTTTAGTATAAATGTGAAGAAAAAAGAAAGACAATCATTTTGTATCTTTAAATATTAGTCAACTGCATATTTCGGATATTTTTAGTATAAATTACTTGTAGGAAATTATGTGATTCGATTAAGGAATTTAACTTAATTAAAATATCAAATTACGGAATAAAACATAATTTTTAAAAATACTAAATTAAGGTAAGATTTATATATATATATGTATAAAATATGAAAAGGTTTTTATTATACATATAATAAAAATAACATCTTACTAAGGTAGCTTCACCTCTTTTTTACAGATTATTATTATTATTATAGAGAGAGAGAGAGAGAGAGTTAAATTCCATACAATAATTAGTATTTTGCATACATAAACTAATATATATTATTTTCCATATAGATATATTGAGTATTTACCAAGATTAGATATGAAGTTACTAAAAAATCATTTAAGATAGTATTTTATATCAATCATACAATAACTCATTTTTATAGCAAATTATATATGGAAAATGTTGAGATGACAAAATGGGATAAAAATAACTTGTCCACATCATTGCCACACAATAAACATTCTTAAAATAGTGTTGAACAATATTTTACTTTATATATTAGATTTGAAAAGATTTATGCTCATCATTAAAGATTTGTCATCAATTATCAATGTTGATAACTTAAATACAATTTTTGCCATTATTAAATATGTAAAAATTATTATAGGTGATAGAACAAAAAAATTGTGTTACTTATACATAGAATTACTGTCAAGTTTTCAATTATCACTTACTATTTTTTATAAATTTTCTTTTTTCATAGTGTGTCAAATCATCCAAATTTATTTGGATATTATGATCAAAGTGAGGTTTTTTTTTTTTTTTTTTACTAGCTTTATTTGGCATTTAAAAAGCTTCTATACTATTTATTAGCCTTTAAATTTTGTAAAGTTTAATAATAATAGTAATAAAGTCTCGCCATGTCGAATACATTCTTTAGCCGTGTCCAACATCATGTCGAATTTTATTTTTTTATTTTAATTTTCAGACATTTTATTGCCATGTCCGACATGTGTCGGGGTTGTGTCAGTGTCCTACACGTATCAGACACTGCAATGAGTGATTTTATGGTGTGTACATGAATTATAGGGTGAAATTGATCAAAACATTAGCAAAAGAAAGCTTTGAGGAGATTTCAAAGTTGGTATTATTCAAGTTTATTGATTTGTGGATTCAACAAATACGCTACAAAATCAATACCATATTTTTAAGGGTTAAAAAAAGTCCGATTGTGAGTTTACATTTTGCAAAATGCCATGCTAGAATATTGTGGTCTAATAATATATAGGACAAAAAGAAAAATGGAAATATAGTAAAAAAACCTCTAATAATCAAGTATATTTTATCTTCATTATTTTTTCGAATTAAAAATGATTTCATTAATTAAAAATTATTGTTAATTGCTTTTACAATAAATTGGGGGTGGATATGAATTCCAACTCGCAGGATCAAACAAAAAACTTGAATCTCGTGCAATTGTATGAGCTATCAAGTTCGCTAATCTTGTAAGCCACTGTTAATAAGGTTGTCTTTCCTTCTCTTCTTTTATGCTTATACTTTTTTTAATATCATTTACAATATCAATTATTAACTACAACGTCAACTCTGTTAGTACTAACAACTATATTTTTTATGCCAAATGTAAATGATGCTTTACTGTATTTTATTGTGGGATTTTTACTAAGATAGCAAAATATCATTTACAATATCAATTATTAATTACAACGTCAACTCTGTTAGTACTAACAACCATATTTTTCATGCCAAATGTAAATGATGCTTTACTGTAATTTATCGTGGGATTTTTACTAAGATAGCAAAACATAAAATTGGTTTTAATTGGACATTTATCAAACACAATCAAGAATCATGCCAACCAAACAAGGGTTAAGAGAATGAGGACATAATCCCAAAATAAAAAGAAAATAGACAAATATGAACAAGCGCGGGAAAATCATTAGGGCACACATTTGCGTTCGCTGTTATACTGATTGCTCCAGTCAACTGCCTTCACTCTCTCCTCTTCCACATTTCCAGGATGGAGTCGAACGACGTCGAAGGCGAGCAATTCGGGTTCTCAAGGAACTACTTTTTAGCAAAAGAATTGGGCGGTTCCGGCAAAAAATCTGCGCGCAAACTTTCGGAGATTAATCTCGTTGACGAACAGGTATTTTGTTGGTGCCTTTTAGTGTTATGCTGTAATATTTTACTAAATTAGGGAGAAGAATGAGACTTTGCACTGTACTTGCAGGTGCTAAGAGAAGCATATGCTAGAATTGAGCCAAAGCACGAGAAAGAAATCAATGATTTGGTAAACAGTTACAAGAATTCATACGCAGAATGGACTTTTATGTTGAGGTAACTTTCTTTTTTCTTGAAATAAATTTTAGGCGCTTTTGCTTGAAGGGTATTTTTCTTTTACATATTACTTACTTGAGTGTTGAATTGTTTCTATAACTATGTGTAAAAGGTGCGGCTTTGGGCTATTGATGTATGGTTTTGGGTCCAAGAAGGCATTGATCGAAAACTTTGCTTCAACAGCCTTGACTGATTATTCTGTTATTGTGATCAATGGATATCTTCAATCAATCAATCTTAAACAGGTATAGATCGTCTTATGATAACTTTTCCACCTCACTTTCCGCTATCGTGTTGGTTCTGTGTTCTTTCTCTGTGTTGTGATGGTCTATAATTCCTCTTTCATATCAGTGCACCGGGAGTGAATCAAGGCATTCATTTTTGGCATCACTTTATTATATGACAGATTATGTCTTCTTATTGACTAACTTATCAGAAGAAACAGTAAAGAATAGGTAGATAAGGTCAGTATGGTAGTAATTAATATGCATTTGTGGTGGACCTATTCCCCCACTACAGTGAGCGTGGTATGTCGCTAGCATTTAATTAGTTGAGAGTTGAATCCATCAAACAAGTTCCCATGTGCTTGGCAACATAAAGAAATATAAAAATATTAGTAAGAGTTGAATCAAATTGTAAATTAACATGTGCAGTTTCTAATGGGTTACGGAAAATATTGGTGATGGATAAATAAGGAGTTTTGATGCTATCTATTGCTTTATAAAGAGGTACTGCTTATTTCATTGTGTACAACGAATTGGAACCAGGCTAGCAGGACAATCTCTTGGATGGTATCAATGTCAGAGTGATGTCACAGTTCCATGTTCTAATTTATGAGTGGTAAGGTCACAAAATGGATGTGCCTATAAGCATCAAATTCACTAATTTGCATTAACTGCAGAAATCCTAGTTGGAGTAGATGAATTTCCTATGGATTTCGTTGCAACAATAATTTTGGGTTGTGGTGTCTAACAAGAGAAATTCACCTATAGGTATTAAAACCGGTATATTGCAGTTGTCTGCAAGAGTTATTATAGATAGCATAATTACTATGTCTAAACTTAATTTCAGCCTTACTGGGCCAAATTTGGTTCTGATAAAGCATTAGTAAATGTTCCTCACTCAATCAAATAGTTGAATAGTTCTTTGCACGGTTGAAGTTCAAATATTTTCACTTTTTGCAACATAGATCATGTGTGCAACACATGACATTTTGGTACAATTTATCTTTGACAATGTTAATATTGTAAGTTCTATGCAAAACACATTAAGCCCATGTATACATGTTACCATTACTTTTCTGTCACTGTCATCTTGAAATACTCAGCTTGTCAGTTGTATTGCTATGATTATATTCTGCTGGAAAACATAGAAAGGGGAGAAAGGTTGTTTATACCTCACTCTGCTGGCTGTTTATCCTTGTAGTAATATCTTTTGCATAAATAAGAAGGCACCTAATGGTTAAGCAAGAATCATTCAGTATAAACAAATAATGGATGTGTTTTGTAGGTTGCAGTTGCAATAGCTGAACTCTTGTGGGATCAATTGAAAATGCTGCGAAAAAGTACATTGGGAAATCATCCTAAAAACCAGCAACCCTTTCATACCAGATCTTTGGATGATATTATTTCATTTCTGGATGGGCCACATTTAGAGGATGATGAATGCTTTGTTTGTATCATAGTTAACAATATTGATGGGCCTGGCTTGCGTGATTCTGAGACTCAACAATATCTTGCTAGACTCGCAGCTTGTTCTCATATACGCATGGTGGCTTCCATTGATCATGTGAATGCTCATCTTTGTGAGTATCATCTGAGATTAAAATTTTATTATAGAAGATAGTTTTGAGATGGGGACTGTTTGACCAGCTTTTCCTTTTGTCTAGTTGCATGCTTCAAACAATGGTCTAATTATTTCTTGGTATTTTTGAGGTTCCAGCTTATGGAGCTCTGTGTTTATTTTTTAAGATATCTCATTCAAATACTGTTAGAAATCGCTGCTATCACAACGAAGCTCTTTGACATCTGACTCCCATCCAATTAGACTTTAAAAAACTGCAGATCCTTCTTCTAAAATACCAAAAATTCAAACGTTGGTTAATATATATGTCTTATATGAATTCAAACGTTCTTGATGCTATTAAGTTTGCTTATGCCAGTATGGGACAAGAAGATGGTTCACACTCAGTTCAATTGGTACTGGTACCATGTTCCTACCTATGCACCATACAAGGTTGAAGGAACATTCTTTCCTTTGATTCTCACTCACAACGGCGGTGCGCAAAGTGTAAAGACAGCTTCAATTGTTCTACAAAGTTTGACACGAAATGCTCAAAATGTTTTTAAAGTTCTTGTAGATCATCAGCTTGTCCATTCTGATGAAGAAGGCGAGTGGCGACAGTTTTGTCTGAGTTACTAATTTTGTATACTTTGTATACTTTGGATAACAAGTCAGTAGTTCTTCTTTTCTTACAGGGATGCCGTTCAACAATTTGTACACAATCTGCCGAGAACATTTCCTGGTGAGCAGCCAGATGACTCTAAATTCTCATCTGACAGAATTTAAAGACCATGAGTTGGTTAAGACCAAAAGAAATTCAGATGGTGAAGATTGCTTGTACATTCCTCTCACAAGTGAAGCACTACAAAAACTTGTGCAAGAGATCAGCCAATAGAAGTTCCCTTCCCTTCATCATGCAAATCAGATAGCAAAGTTCTTTCATCACAAGATAAGCAGTGCTCTTATGCACCAAACACTAAGATACTAGCTAAGCTCCTGTTGGTTCTAGTCTTAAAGCATGCTTGCTTTTTTAACTAACGCATATGCTTTGATCAAATTGGTTTATGGCCTTCAAATTTCTTGTACAACATCTCTAGTACCCTCTGGTCTCTAGTCTTTGGAGTCTAGCATCTCAAAAGTGCAATATGTGCAGCGTGGCAATCTATGTGCTTTCTCATTTAAGTTGACTTTAATCTACCGGCTACTGCAATTATATACCAACTTGATGATATATGATCTTGTGGCACATAGGCTTGAATTAGGATTCTCTCTGTCACCTTTCTTTGTAGGCGACTTTTCCGGAATTAGGACAAAACCGATCACCTCGACATGGCTAGGTTTTCATTCATAATTAATGAGGAACTTGTCATTATTGTTGATACCGTCTCTAGAAACAACAATAGGTGGTGCGTCATTTCTATACCTCTTGATTGAGAAAAATAATGATACATGATCCTGCCTAGTATCAAGAAACAGAGGAGCATAAAACTTGAATATAGGATCCTTTCTCTCACTTTTCGTTCCAATGTCTATTTTCAAGATAAAATCTCTCACCAATATATTTCGAAAGGACAATGCTTTGATGTGACAAAATATTCATACTCCACAAATTACGTATCATCGTCCAAAATAATTCTGAATGTATTCTTTGGTTGATATCCAACTCGTAGGACCTGTCCGTGAGGCAGGTCACGGACAGGTCTTAACCGGATCAACCTTTTCTTCTATCAGTCGGCCTAGGGAGGCTTCTTCCCAGCTCGACCTGATTGGACCCGGGCCAAAATCAAATTTCAGCTATCTAGTTTCATATGAGTAAACTGCATCTAATTTGTGTTGGCCTAACTTGACTGGTAAAACCAGTTATAAGACAAGTATCTTTCCTGATCAGATTTCTGAACCCAATGAAATACTGAATTGGGTTTAGACCCAAACCCGTTTTAGAATCTTCATTTCTTTGAATGAGTCCAGATTTGATAGGAAAAAACGATTGGATTTGGACTTCTAATTTAGGATTAAGTTTCAAGTTTACCACCTCCAATTCCAAGTCAGAGCCGTATGCTTAATTGTTTAATGAAGTTCAAGTTTGTTAGTATCTGGATTGCTGTAGCCAACCATGAATGACAAGGTGATTTGAATAACATAAAATGCTTTGCCAACATGGTATTCTGATAAGGTTCGTGTCTTGATGAATAGTGACCGAATTTACCTACAGAAAAGAAATATCCCAAACCAGAAACTGCTGGGAAAGAGACGCTTCCATTTCATAGTTTATTGCTATTTAAGACAATGATAGAGACTTCTATCAGAAATTCAGCTATGTTTGGATTCATTTTCATGTTTATTGTGAGGAAATATTTTTTAAAATGGTTTTGAGAAGATTCCTAGGGAAAATGCATGAAAATGGCTGTTATCTATATAAGTTTTACATTTGTGTTATAATCTTAAAATCAATATACAAAAATTTAATTTGTCAAAAATAGTTCTATGAATAATGTATAACTTTCTTAATTTACTAATGCACCCAAAGCCACTATGTGTGCTTCTTGTTTCTCACTCAATATTCGTAAAATATCATACAACTAATTTATGCACGGAGGGACAACGTGTCACGATAATAATAATAATAATAATAATAATAATAATAATAATAATAATTAAAAAATTTGCCAAACTTTACACGTATACTAAATTTTTAATAGTATAAAATAAATAAAAATATATATTAAAAAATAATTTTAATATATTCATTTAGATTTTTACATAAATAAAAATAAAAAATTATAAAAAAATAATAATAATGGGGCATAGAGACTAAAGTGAATGCATTGTAAATATTAATTACTGCATACGTATTAGTTACGATGATTAAAAAAAGAAGTATTTAAATATATTATTCAAAAATACGTTAAGAAGAATAAGTCTTTTATTAATGGTATAGAAAATAACGTATATAAGTGTTTATTGGCTTGACACAATACTCAATAATTTTAATTTTTGGACTTTACAAAATACTCAAAAATCTTAATTTTCTCAAATAAAATTATCAACCACTAAAGGTAATCATTGAATTCAAATCACTACATAATTGAGACGTGTGGATATAATTCTTCATTTTATTTATTCCGAATTTGTGGTTACCATTATTCATTAATTAAAGGAAATTCTTATCCTTTAAGAATAAGGAAACAACTCAACAAGGACCATGCGTGTTAAAGGTCGCCAACGTGGAGCTGATATATTTTCTTGACCAAGAAAATTTCTCATGGTCAACTTACTAGGTCATTTAATGTAAACTACTATACTTATAATAAAATCATCATCTTAATTTCTTGCTTTTTTCCCTAACAATTATTATTTAATAATTTTTAATAGATAACTCTTTTTACACATGTGCAGAAATTTTTTAAAAATTTAAGTTCTGAATCTCATATATATAAGTGTGAAGATAATACTATTTAATTAATTATTCAATAATAAAAAATATTAGAGCATTTTAACATGATTTTCTTGGTCAAATACAATTTGAATAATTCAAACATAAATTTCTCAAATTAATAATATTAAATTATATAAAATGTGAAAAACATGCACGAAAAAAAATTGGGATTTTGTGGTATCTATCCATCATCTATATCATCATTTTTCAACCAACTTCACCACCAATCAGAATGACTTTTTCTCCAATGAACCCAGTTCATGATCAACAACTGAGAACCATCCACGTCAAATATCCAAGGGCAATTGTGTCAACTCATGAATGACACAAATGAAAAATAAAGGGGTTAATATGGTAAATTTACACAGTGCCGGCCTATACAAAAATGGGGCACACCTTTCAATGGCACTAGAGATATCACAAAGTCCATTATTACATAATATAAAAGGACTGCAAATACTGAAAAGAAAAGAAAAATAATCATTGCTAATCCTAACAAAATCACACCAAGAAAAAACAAGGAAAAGGCTCACGCCCTTGACCCCTACCTAAGTCCCTTCTCTCAATTTCAAGAAATCTTGATACCATTACTTAGAAATTCTCTGGTTTGAGGAGGAAAAGGAGAGAGACAGAGTGGAAATATGTGGGGATTTGGAGGAAGGTATTATTGGGGAAGAAAGGAGAATGGGAAAGTGGAAGGAATAGTTGTGGTGTTTGCATGGATGTCAAGTCAGGACAAGCACTTGAAGAATTATGTTGATCTCTACTCCTCTCATGGGTGGAATTCCCTTGTTTGCCATTCCCAATTCCTCAATCTGTAAGCTCAATTCTCATCCTTATTTGGTTCATTTTTTCTGCTGGTGAAATTTTTGGTTATCTGCTTGATTCTGGGCAATCTTGAGTTTGGCCCAGTTGGTAAAGATTTGATCTTTTCTGGATTTTCTTGGTTTTGCTGTATGATATGAAACTTCTGTTTTGGTTGGTTGTGGATAAGGTAGTTGATATGCTTTAATTTGACTTATTTTAATTCATGGAAATGTATAAAGCGGAATAATTCTAATTGGATAATCGATGACTGTATGGAATAACTTTCACGTACTGTCATGAATTTGGGTTTGAATGGTGATGTTCGGGTGACATATTTTCGCAGTATGATTATGTTTCTCAGAATGTTTTGTAGATTTGTTGGTTAGACTTCAAATAATTAGTATGTGATTTTGAGTTCTGTTTATAGATAAAAGAGGGAACAAACTTTCTGAATTTGATCTTTTATCTGAACAATCTATAAATGATGGTTAAAGAAGTTGTTCTCTGGGAAGAATGTTGTCTTAAAAACTAAATTCTCTTGTCCCTTGATTTACTTTTTTGATTGTTGGATATGCTGTCTTAAGAAGGGAAATTTTGACCTGTTTAAAAGTAGAACATTGTCCCTTGATTGACTGATATAATTGCTGATAACTGCATTTTAGTCACTCATATACTTGCAGGCTGGTGGTATGCAAAAATGTTTTCGAAAGCTTAATCCACCATCTTATGTTTTACTAACATTTTGTTTTCAATATCTATGTTGCTTGAATTTGCAGATTCTTTCCAGATAAAGCTGCATCGTTGGCACTAGAAATCGTCAATGAGCTCGTTCAAGTTAGTCACATAAACCTATTGTTTCTGAATTGCTCTTTCATAATTAGGTTACTAGTGGTTTGATGGCTCTTTGGAAAAATCAACTCCTGTAATATTTGTTACATGCCTTCTACTCTAGAAAGCCTTCATGAGATTAACTTTTGACTGCTTAAAACATGAAAAAGAAAAATTAGCCTTTCCAAGAAACATATGAAAATTAAGTATAAATGATCAAGAAACATATGAAAATTAAGTATAACTGATTAGTTCCTTATTCCTTCTTAATAGGACATGCAATCGACTTGCTCTTGGAGCAGCATCATTGCTAAACTTTTGGTAATTAACTGATTTCAGTTATTCTCTTATGCAGGAGCTCAAACTCAGGCCATGCCCTGTTGTGTTTGCATCTTTTTCTGGTGGCCCTAAAGCTTGCATGTACAAAGTGCTTCAGGTAAATACTATTCTTGTCAGTCTAATCACTAATGAATTTTTTTCATTTTCTTTGTATATCTCTCTTAGAAGATTAGGATTGGCTAAGCTTTACTAATGAAAAGAATCTCACTCTCTTCCATTTGCTTGCAGATAATTGAGGGAAAGTGCGAAGGGCAAAGCAATCTGGTATCCTATATTTTTCACCAGCCTTTCAATATCATAATTCTATAAAACACACTTTATATTTGCTTGCCTATTATGTGTCATATGGAATATGTAAATGCACATTCTGGAAGATTTTTAAGCTCCTATATCCTGGACATGCCAATTTTCACCTTAATTATATGAACGGGATATATTTTGACTATACCTTACTAATTTTTCATATCATTGTACAAGAATCTTAAACAACAAACTTTATTGCAATGATTGACTGATCTCGTGGTCTAATTTCCCGTGTAGGATGAGTACCGGCTTGTTAGAGACTGCGTTTGTGGCCACATTTTTGATTCTACTCCAGTGGATTTTGTAAGTGACTTGGGTACTCGATTTGTTCTCCATCCAACTGTACTCAAACTGTCACGTCCACCGCCCCTTGCATCATGGATTGCAAATGGCATATCTTCCAGTCTAGATGCCCTCTTTCTTAGCCGATTTGAAGCACAGCGTGCTGAGTATTGGCAAACTCTGTACGCCACAGTTGTAAGTGTCTAGCGGATAAAATTTGGCGTTGCTTCTCTAACACTTTTCTTGATCATTCAATAATACTATTGATAATTTGTTAAGAGTATGGGGGCTCCTTATCTCATATTGTGCTCGGAGGATGATGATCTTGCTCCGTTTCAAATAATCCACAATTTTGCTTCAAGACTTAAAAACCTTGGAGCTGAAGTTAAGCTGGTTAAATGGGATACCTCATCTCATGTAGGTATGCTTTTAAACTCATCCCTACCCTCTTCATTATCCTTGCTCCATACATACTATATCGTGTTTCACAATCTTATGATCTATGATAAATGTCCTAGAGTGAGGCCGTTTGGTTATGTTTTCATTTTCAGCAATTTCAGAATTTAAAAAGGTAGTTAGAGAAAAATGTGTTAAAAATGAGTTTATATTTAGATAAATTGCTTGAAAAGTAATGATTATATAGGATTTGGTAAGTTATGAGTGGAGAAATATTAGCAATGAAAATAGAAAGAGAAGATATATTGGTTATCGGTACAAGATATATATGTTATTGGGAAATGTGTTTTGAGATAAAAATGAATTGGGATTTTAATGAAAATGGTGAGAAGTTGTTAATAATTTATTTCAAAATAGTGAAAATGGATGAAAATGGATTTCAAAATGAAACCAAACAGGGTTAGTCTCACTGCTTGTAACTTCGGTTTTTCACTTTCCTGAAATATTATTTGGCTGCAACAAGTTTTGACCTTGTGTATTTGGATGAAAAATCTTCACTCATTAGTTTTCTTCTCATACATTGCTATACAGGCCATTTTCAACATCATCCGGAAGAATACAAGGCAGCTGTGACTGAGCTACTTGGGAAAGCTGCCATTATTTATTCTCAAAGAATACGGCAACTTGAAGGGGAGAAGATGGGCACGGAAGGCACACATGATGAGATTTCTGATCCATTTTGCAGCCTGAGAAAAGCAGCAGCAAAATCAAATCAAAGCTTCCAAAGGAGAGCCCTTGACTTGAATGACCATTTTCTTGTCCCCAGCTCCTTTGAGTATCATGAGGATAGGGACGTTGGATCCGTGCAGGACGAACATAAAGAACGCTACATACCTTTGTCTGGCCCACCCAAAATCAGTGCTCATGGGGTTCTTGGTCAATTCCTCTTCGATGCTTGTGTCCCAAAGAATGTCGAAGACTGGGATCTAAGATCTTCACCCTCATTGAGAAGAGCACCCTTTACCTCCGGACGAAGGCATTCTCCTTTTAATCCTATAAAATGCATCCGCCGGTCAAGGTTATGATGCTTCTAGTTGATTATATCACAAAATCTTGCTGATGCATTGGGATAACCACTGCGACAAATTCAGAACAACGGATGCTCTTCTGGGCAAGATAACATCGAATGGACTAAGTAAAGATGCAGACGAACAAGAAATTTTCCCCCCAGTCTGTTTATGTATACTCTACCTACGGTAACCTTCGTTCTAACGACACCCCAATGTATAGAAATATCAAATGGAAACTCTGTAACTGAAGATAATTGATAATGAAGTGGCTGTAATAGTACAAGAACAAAGAGTTTCTTGAGAGTTTAACTTGGACAGTTGCATCTCCCCTTTTCTTATTCTTTCAATTGGATCAAAGATTTCTTGTAAGATATCTTGTTGTTGGCTAAGGATTGTGTCATCTAAGTGCACATGATCTGTATTCCATTGCTTTCTGGAAACACATTTTTCATCCATTGATGATAACTCTCTAGCACAATGATTAGCTCATTTGTGCCTGCCGACTAGATACCCAATTTGGCATTTTTGCAAGCAGGTGGTTCCAAGTTTATGTGTATACAGTGCTTGAGTGGAAGGAGATTACAGTGCTTAGTAATTTCGGCGCACTAGGGCCTTGTTTGTTTATGTTTATCCATGATAAAATTTTAACCTGCAAAACATTTTCAAAAAAGTGTGCGTGTTCCTCAAAATACTTCTCTAAAACATATTACAACTATATATTACTACTATATTCTATATAAGAGGATGCGCGTGGCTACAGTATCTTGGCGCGTGCGAAGATTTAAAAAAAAAAAAAAAAAAAAAAAAACTTTTTTGGCTTTCCATTATCAAGCGACTATATTCTGCTGAAGCTCTGTTCATGTGTTTTGTACGCTGTGCATAATTAGTGGAAAGAGTGTTGCTTTTTTCAGCATAATGGCGGGCCCCACCAGAAAATCAGCCATTATCTTTAAGCTTTCTGTTTGGCTATTAAGCATATTTCTTTTCAATTGCATTTTTGGCTTGTGCTCTCCTTTGTTCAAACTTCAATATGATAAAGGTCCAAAAATTTAAACTTAATTATTAATCTGACAATAAAATAATTTTTAAATAATATTCTTTATTTTAAAATTTGTTGTTATAAAAAGTTTTCAATGTCATTATCTAAATATAAAAACTAATTTTAGAAAAATTATTGAAAACTCCTTAAGATAAACTTTTATGTTTATAAAATCCATAAAGTTATTTTCAATCTAAAAATTTATTCCACAAATTTTTAGAAAGTTGAATCAACTTTTATCTTACTTTTGGATGAAATTACCCTTAAATATTTTATGTTAAGAATTCTTTTTATTTATTAATACTTAAATTTATATTTAGTTTTTCTTAACATCATTTATTTGTAGTTAAAAATTTTAGAAAAGTTATTGTGAATTTTAAAAAAATTTATCCTTTTCCCCCTCCATTTGATTTAAAATTAAAATTCTATTTATTATAATTTATATATATTTAAAAATTCAAAAAATATATTTCTCCAAAAAATTTAGTTTATAAAGTTAAAATTGTCATTGATACAAATCATTATAAAGAATACAAAAAAAATCTATTAGAAAAATACTAATTCATTAAATATTTTCTTAATTAAAAAGTTAATTTAAGTAATTAAAAGATATTTAATGAGTCACAGGTAATTTAGTAAAAGACATTAGATGTTGGGTTTTTTCAAGGAAAGACGATGGAATGGGTATTTTGAATAGAAAAAAAAAGTTAATGAGTTCTTTTTGTTTCATCCATTGGATTTTAAAAATCAAAATTCTCTTTACTATAGTTTATAAATATATACATAAATTCAAGATATATATTCTCCAAAAAATTTAATTTATAAAGTTAAAATTGTCATTGATACAAATCATATTAGAGAAAATACTGATTCATTAAATTTCGTAATTAATAAATTAAAGTAATTTAAAGATATTTAGTTCAAATATCACATATTACAACAAAATCACACGCACATAAAAATTTATGACTATCTATTTAGTCCCATTAATTTGTCATTGTACGGAAGAAGTGAGTTTTTATTTAACAAAATACATTTTATTTTGTCTATTATCAAACAACTCACCGTTAACATTGTTACTAAATTAATTTTTTAGATTTAATTAGAACATGTACTCTTGCCAAAAGAAAAAGAGAGAGAGAAAAAAGAATTTAATGAAAAAACAAAATAAATAATTGGAATGCTCATTTATCTGATAAAACATATAATCCCATCTAACAAAGGATTTAGCTAGCATGTAGAAGAAGAAGGGGACTAGAGAGTATGAATTAATATTGGAATGATACAACATGATTTTTCTTAATTTTATTTTTATTAAATATTAATTATTTAGTACCAATTAAATTAACTCTTCCATTTTTTCAAAGCATAGTCTCCGTGCTATACATCCAATTTAGAAACGAAATGATTAGATATATTATATCATGAATATGTTCAACAATTAACTAGCATCAGAAAATAAATAAATACCCACATTTTTAATTTAGGTGAAATTTGAACTTAATACACCATAATTTCCAAATTTTAATTTTACCACCAATTAAACTTCACTATAACGTATGCTAAAGTATTGCATGTATCAAATTACACTAGAATGATAATTTAATATATAACAATAGGAAGAGCTAAAGAAGTTTAATGCACAATATAGTAAAATAAATTTTAAATAACAATATTATTTATTTTTATCATCAATTTTAATGGTTGATTGAGATGCACCTAAAAATCTCACTCTTAATTTGAAATTGAAAAGATAAATAAATATTCGTATGTACTCAGCTTTTATTAATTAGGTGTTAGCAATTTTTGTTAAAAAAGCATTATATCTTTGAAAAGGGAAACACATACATTTCTTCTTTTTATAATTTTGTTACATGAGAATTAATTCAGAATTTGAAGATAAAAATGAGAGTGAGATGCTTGAGATAGGATATATTAGGGCTTTTGAAAATTTTATATATTGGGAGAAAAATAAATTTTTTTAAAAAATGAATGATGAATGATTGTTTTCTTACCAATTATGCATGATTTCATAAAATTGGTGAAACTTCCAATTGACGCAATACATACAGATAACAATTAAGTGCAAGTAAGTAAAAAGGCACGATAATTTATAATGATTTATCAGATACCTAAATTTATTATTTAAACTTTTATTTAGGATTTGAAATATGTCAAATTAATAAGAGATAAAGCTAATACAATATGAGAAAAATAATTGATGGTAGAAAAAGTAAATAAGACATCCAAAGGGGTGATAAACCAACTCCATATAGCAACAACAAACTCACAAAGAGGAGAAAACCAAAACCCATATGGAATTATAACAACTCCCAAATGCCATGGAACTAGCTTATCAATGATCTAGCCTTGGAAAACTTTTGTCAGAAGGACTTACATAGTTAGCTAAGGCACGGACTACTAAAGTTCTATACTAAAAGTTTTAGACTCTCTTTCTGGATTAGAACCCAATTAATACAACTATTTCCAAAAGTACTGCTCTAATGTTTTTTGTTCACCAGATGGTTCTCGAGTAGGCATGGGAATAGGCCATGCCACCCATCGGGGACATATGGCTTGACCTTTGTAAAGTCTTGCCTGTTTAATAAAAGGACATGTCAGGTCAAGACTTAAAAGATAGTTTTTTTAGTTAAATAGGCTAGGATTAACACATTTTAAAAAACTCATAAATCCTAACAATCCCACTTGTTTATCCTTCTTTTATATAATATGAAATAGTTACATTTATATCACATACTAATATGAATTTAAGGCTTATTACAAGTTTGAACTTATTAAAAAACTAGATTATGTAATTTTTTAAGTTTGATTAGAGTCTTAATAGAAAATAGGTGAAACGATCAGACATGTCCTTAATAAAAGTCTATTATAGATAATAGGTCAAATTCAGGCTTGTTCTTAGCATAGTAGACCTGAATTATTTACACTATAGTCTGGTCTCACTCGATTTATTTAGATACCTATCTTCGAGAGCACACAATAGATGCGAATGACTAATACAACTGTTCACAATGACAAGTTAACAAATTGTTAACAGTGTAAACTTTGTATCTCATAGCATGAGTTCTCTTGCCTTTCATTTCTCATTTGAAAAATAAATAGTATCTGTTATTTATAAAATAATAGATAAAAATTTTACAATATATAGAGTCCATAGGCACAGCACCGCGCCTTGCGCAGTGTGCATTTTATAGTGTGTGTATATATATATATATATAACACAAAATCAATTGTTACATGCACGTATATATACATAACCAATTAATCATTACACATAGATGCATAAAAAATTCACTTTTGTCCAACTAAGTCAATAAAACTAAACTAATGTGATATGTACAGTAAATTTTGTTTCCTTTTAAAATACTTTTAAAAAATTATTTTCTTCTAAAATATTTTTCAACAATTTTCAAAATAGTAACAAACAAACATCACATTTTTCAATTTCACTTTCGAAATACATTCTCTCAAAATATTTTTTTCAAACAACCAAACATCCCACAGTCAAAATTCATTCCCTTATAACATTTTCATTAAAACATAACAAACCAACTTTAGATGTTTGTGCTATAATCTTTTATTATACAATATATATATATTCTCTTTTTTTTTTAATTTCCTTTTTTCCTTGTCTAAATCATATTACTTCAGCTTTTATTTTTTAAATAGATACTTTTTATTTTTCATAAACTCAAATAATTAAAAAAAAAGTTATATTATCGTACAAAATGGAAGTGGGATCATGTCACCATAGTTGGAAATGAATTTTCTCTTGACAAGATTTTTGGCCCAGCATATTCATCAAAATCGTGGAAAAGAAAACTAATTTTAGAAGGTTCTTCATGCTTCAGTCACTAGTCCATGTGTGCACGAATCATCGTTCTAGACTGCGTTTTCTTGTACATGAATCATATGACTTTTGCAAGAGACGACTTCCTGCTTTCAAGCTTCAACTTTTCACATATACATAAAAATTGTTTATAAGATATTAAATTGTATTTTAAAATTTTTTAAAAATATTTGAATAAAATAAAATCTTAGATATTATATAATAATAATACTAAAATTAATATGGTTTACATTGAAGGAGTTTGATAAAAATTTAAGAATAAGTTATAAACTCTTTATTTTTTTAAGAGAGCTTATAAGATTTTAACATCTTATTTTGAAAGTTTATAATTTTTTTTTATTAAGAAAAACTAACAAATATTTTATGAAATATTATAAACTCTCAAACATCTTATAATAGGTTTTTGAGAAACTTATAAACTAATCCAAATATCCTCTAATTATCTAAATTTTTTTATAAATTTTTACATCTTATAAAATATTTTGAGTTTATTTAAAATTTTGAATCTTATTTTAAAAATTATCTTTTGAAGCAATTGGACAGAATAAAATTTTAAAATTTATAAAATACTAATAATAAAGTTTTGTAATTAATATTAATTAAAATTAATAGAGTCTGTTAAGATGTTATAACTCCTTACTTTTAAAAAATAAAAAAGGTCAAATTTAAAATTTTAAAATCTTATTTTATAAACTTATAAATTTTTATTTAAATTAATTATTTTATAAAATTTATAAATTTTCAAACATTTTATAAAAATATTAGCCATGTTCGTCAAGAGATTTATTATTAAATGGATCATTTGTCGAAGCCAGTCATTATTGTTAGCTTTCCGGTCCCAATTATTTCAATGTACGCGGAGTTTGTCTCCCAACTGGCACGCCGAACCAAATATCTGCCCTTACGCGCCCCTTGGCGTGTGTGTATACACATCATTATCCATTTTTTAAATGGGTAATTTAATTTCTCTTATTGACCTCAAATTTCATCAAATTCTCATTATAGTATCCTTTAACAAATAATAAAATGCATTGTTTAAAAAAAATGAATGTCAAACAATGATTTGTTAAATATAAAACTATTTCAACTAAATTTTAATTTTACATTAAAACTATCTTGCTAATTGATTTTCATCATTATTAATTTAAATAAAATTAACTTTGATTGGAGTGCGTTTCGTTTCTTTATTTAATAGAACATATATTGTAAATGAGATATTTATTTCTATCTTAATGTAGAACAAATATTGTAATGAGTTAGAACAAAAGTTATAAATGAGCTATTTGTTTCTATCATGTATTCTCGTTTGTTAAAATATAATTGAGAAATATTATAATTTTTATATATAATATAAAATGAAAAAATTCCATTAACAACAAAGCTTGCAAGATGCGTTCTTCAAAAATCAAGAAAATAACATTCATGGCGTTGCTTATGTTAATTTTTGTACAAAAATGAATAAATGAGTGAATGAATAACCTTTTTATCGTAATTATTGTGAATTTTTTTTAGTACCAACTATAACGACTTTTCGTTTATTTTTTCTTTTCTTTTCTTTCGTTCTCCCAATTATAATAATCCCCTACTGCAACATGAGATACCCCAACCCCACCCCCCCAACAAAAAAGGATCCTAATAATTTCACAAAACTTGTGGAATGTGAAGAAAATTATGGCTTTGTTTGGTTATGTTTCCCTAGAACAACATTATTTTGGGGAAATATAACCAAACATATTTTTATTTTTTTTTAAATACACATTTTTTAATATATACATAAATATATATATATATAAATATATATTATATATTTTATTATTATTATTCTAATATTAAAAAAATCACTCAATTTTATTTTCACCATAAAAATTTAATAAAAAAATATTGATTTAACTGTTACAGTAAAAAATATTTTCCCCAAAACATAAACAATCATACTAAAAAATAACTTTTAATTCTTCAATAATTCATTTTTTCAAAATATGTAATAAATATATAATAAAATCAAATAAAAAATATAACCAAACATTCCCCATATATCTCTATGGTAAATTCAGTCACGCGTCAGAACTGAGCTTGGGAATTCATTGTCCATCGCAATAGCAATAGCAGTGTGAATGACGCCGAGGATTTCGGGGCAGTCGTCTTCCAACTGGAGGTCAAACCGTTTGGTTGGAGACAGAAGGAAAACAGTGCACAAAGCTGTCAACCACTTTATCATCTTTCTACATTTAGTAATTCACATACTATTTTAATTATCCAAAAGATAAAAAATAAAAAATCACATACGATTTTTGCATCTTTAGTATCTTTTTAAATCATCCTTTTCTTTATCACTTCAATGAAAAAAACTATATTTATTTTATTTATATATCTATGTTTTTGTCACATTATTGTAATGAAAATCCACAAAAATAGGGATAATTTTGTACTGATTGATAATATCTAATCTTATCTTATATTGAAAAATCAAAAGTCCTTTTTTGTATGAAAAGTAGTCGAAAATGTTCTAATCATTACAACAACATTTCAAATTTAAGAAAATAATAATTACATTATCCATAATGAGAAATTATTATGAAAGTAGACTAATAACTACAATGACAACAAATTAAATCAAATCGATGGTCTTGATATGTTTTTTAAATAGTTATTCTTCTCTTACTATTCCAAATATCTTTTTAAAAATAAAATTCTCTGCAAATATATATATGAATGAGAAAATATTACAACATTATTAAATATTCATGTTTATCGATAAATTTATCATTAAGCTTTTATGTTTAACAATAAGCCTGAAATTATAACTTAAAAAGACTTATATTTGGTTACATTTTGCCATATGGGTCACTTTTTTGCCAAAACAACAATTGTTAATTTTCAGAATACCCCTTCAAATTAATTGGCTTATTACTAAAAATCCCCTATACATACATATACATATCATAATATTTTATCATTATTTTTATAATTAAAAAATCATATCCAATCATAACATATATATTATTTTATTTTAATTTTTACAATAAAAAAATAATTCTACTCTATTTTTACCCAAAAAAATCAACAAAAAAGTATTGATTTGACTGCTATAGTAGAAAATTACCTCATCCCCAAAATATAAACAAACATACCAAAACTCCCCAAAAGAATTTTCTAACTATTCTCAAAATATAAACAAAGATTCATAGCATTGCCCAACACAAGTTTCACAGTCTCCAACTCCATTCCCAAAACATATAATCCAAAACATACAATTTATATCCGAACATTACCTATATATATTTTTTTCTGTAACTATCTCAGGACCAGAAGAGTCTAGTAGAATTGATATTAATTTTTAATTAATCTATCAATTTTGTGCAATTTCACACGAATCCTTTCTGTTTTAACAAAGGACAACACGTTAGAAATCATTTTCAAATATCATAGGCCTAAATTCTATTACAATATATATATATATATATTTATTTATTTCTTCCACAATATTTGACTTAGTATATTGTGTGATTTTCTTTTCTTGTGGAGATGAGTTTCAAATGGCCAATAAGCCAATACTTTTCTCAATATCATTTTGACCTTTCTCCTGCATTTATATCTCAAGATTTGCTATCTATCATTAGCAGCCTCCACGTTATTGAAAAACAGAAAAAGAAAAGGAAAGAAAATAAAAAAAGAATTATTTTAACTCTCATGCAAGTCATTGATTGGTGATTGGCCGACGGCTTAATTTCTAATTAATCTTTCATTTTCTGAACTAATAAAAAAATCTATATATGCATATTATATTAAAAATAATTGTTTCTTTATCAGAGAAATAATTTTGAATTAAGTTGAAAAATAGTTAATTTATATTAGAATTAGAAGATTCTTAAAAAGTTCCTTACTACTACTTTCATACATATCAATTCTTTAAAACTCGACCTCTTTTAATTAAGAAAAAAAAAACTATATTTACGAAAAGTAATGAATTTAGTTTATATATTACATTTCAGTGAATTAAAAATTAAATTTTTTTTTATACAACTATTAATGAATTATTGAGTTACCCGTCGATTTTAAATTATCAATTAATTCAAAGATCTTATAATTATAAAAATTTAAATTAGATTAAAAAATTATATATTATTATTCTCCACTGAGGGATAAAAGGGGAAAAAAAGAGCACCTTTTTCACAGCTCAGATTCCAGCTTTCTTATTATCACCGAACAAAAGCAATGGAGGATGAATTCCATTTTCATTTTGTCGCACTGCACATGAAAGAACTAACGAACGCATACAACAACAAAAATCCACACACTTTTTAATTTTATTCTTATTATTACATATAAATATATCTATATTGTATAAAATACTGTGTAATATTCTCCAAAAATAGCAGAAAACAAGAAAACTAGATATAGCCGGACTGCTTCTTCAATTACGCCCCCCAGCATTGGCCTGCTCTCCCTCCTTTTCTCTCTTCCGTCTCTCTCCGAGACATACAGAAAAAGCACAAGAATCGATTTTCTTGCAGCGTTGAAACCCAGTGACGCCGGGATCTGCGTTTCTTGATTGCTGCAACCCGACAACAATTTTTTTTCTCCCGTTATTGGCTAACTTGTGCGTTTGCTTTTCCTTTTTCTTTATGTTGTTTTTCATGAATTTTTTATTTGTGGAAGGACCCTTTATCTCGTTTGGCGTTTTGAAACAACGTTGTATCGACATTGTGCTGAAATTGATGTCATGATTTTTTGTGTCGTCTAATGTTTGGGTTTGCCGTATGTCTTGATTCAAGAGGATCTTGATAGAATCGCTTGGCATGTTTTTGGATTATCAGAGATTGTGATTAAATTGTCTCTTTATGATGTGATCTTTGGAATTTTTTCTTTGTTTGTGATGGCTTGTAGATTTGTGTTATTTGACTATCTTTTTTCTGTAATTTTGTTGTATAGGATTTCATTGGATTTGTATTGATTGAATTTAGCGGACCAGCAATAACAAGAAAAGGGAGGATTAATTTGGAAGAAGGCTTTTCTTTTTGAATCTTGTGGAGAAGAAAAAGGAAGGCCAAATAAAACCTGTATATCTTTGTGTTCTTGGGGCAGAAGCAGGGGCGAGCAATGTCGTCTAAGATTGGTGACCATCACACGGTCCCATTATCGGTGTTGTTAAAGCGGGAAGTGGCCAATGAGAAGATTGAAAGGCCTGAAATTTCGCATGGTCAGGCCAGTCAGAGCAAGAAAGGCGAGGACTTTACATTCATTAAGACCGAATGTCAACGGGTTTTGGGTGATGGAGTCACCACATATTCTGTCTTTGCGGTATGATCACATGGTCCTTCTTGTTTCTTTGTTCTATTTAATGTGTATCTGGTTTGTCTGCTTTTGTTGTTTTGGAAATGGAATCCCTTAACTCGAGCATTTGGCAAGACATAAGTTGGTGCAAAATGTTGAAGGTTGTCTTGTTTTTCACCATATAATGATTGCTGGCTATTTTTCTGTTTAAGCTTGTTGATATACCGTATACGGCACGCAAACTATTGTCTATATGATGTATAATATGGATGAGAGAGAAGAGTTTTATGTGCCTTGAGAACTAAATGGAAAGTAGAAATTAGAAATAAGAGTTCATTGATGGGGGATATGTTCCTTTGGATCTCCTATTCTTGTGGCTATTTAGAGTTTCCCCACTTTTTTTCCTTATTAGCAGCTAGCATAGACTTGTGTGGAGAAAATGATGTTTTCTTCAACTTCCTGAATTCATGAAGTTAAAGATATGGTAGATTTGAGTGTCCTAACATGATCAGAGTGGCTGCTATTCTCTCCCATCCCATAACTTTGTTAACCAAAGAGTTGATAGGTCTAAGGTCTGGATTTGCTAATTGTGCATAGGATGGATGCTTCCTATCATCTTTTAATGGTGGCTGTTAAATGTTCCTTTTATCTACAATAAAAGTGGTAAATTATCCCTTTTTGACCAAGGGAATCTTTTGCCTTCTTCTTACAGTTGTTATTTTTTCTCCGAATTCCTCTTTACAGTTATTTGATGGACACAATGGATCTGCAGCTGCCATATATTCCAAGGAGAATCTCTTGAACAATGTCTTGAGTGCTATTCCTCCAGATCTTAACAGTGAGGAATGGGTCTCAGCACTGCCCCGGGCTTTGGTTGCAGGGTTTGTGAAAACAGATAAAGAATTCCAGGAAAGAGGTATAGCTTATTTCTGGAACCAGTCATTTTTTCGAACTTGCATTTAGTTTAACATTTGATTGCAATTACAATATAATTTCCATTGACTAACTTTGTTTACATACGTACTGACAAACATTATAGTTTTGAGTTCCAGTATCTCTGAGAAATTTGTAGTATGAATTTCAACTCTTTGTCGTGAAAACTGCATAAGCGCTGTCGGATTTGTTGCAGATCAACTATAAACAACTGGGAGATTATCAAAAGCCAATTTTGGAAAATATATTTGATAAATTCGGCATCATTAGCTTTTTATCTCCAAGATCTTCATGCAGTTATTTCCATTTTCATTGCAAAATATGCCAATGGATATGTAAAAAAAGTCTAGTTATGGAGATAATGATTGAAGTCTGTTCAGATTTCACTAGCGATCTTATAAGAATCATCTAAATTTTAGATGCGAACGCTGGAATAAGTCAAATGAAATTTTTAGAACCTTTCTAACAACCATTAATATTTTCAGCTGAAATCACCTGACATGCTTAAGATCTGAATATTGGCTGAAGAAGTGAACAACTTTTTTGTTTTGTCTTTTCCACTTTTGAAAACCACAACACGATAAATTTAACCTGTAATTTCAGGTCTTGCTAGTCATAGGTTTAACCCGGAATGTGATTGCCTTTTATCACAATTGCTTGAGTTGTTTGAATTATTCTTTTGATCATTTTTAAGTTATGGATCTTTTATTCTTAAACTATAAATTCATGTGACTTTTCGGGTTTCAGTTTGCATATATTTGGTCTTCCAAATGTTAAATTAAATCGCAATTGACTTGGATTAACATCTATGTTTTAAAACTACCTTACTCATCCTATTTTCATCACATTAAATTCTAAGTCCTTTTTTGTCGCTTTTCTTCGTATGCAAATGGCTTCTCATATATGGATCTGGTAATGTGTCAGCTCAAACTTCTGGAACAACAGCCACCTTTGTCATAATTGAGGGATGGGTCTTAACAGTTGCATCGGTTGGTGATTCTCGTGGCATTCTTGAATCTGCTGAAGGGGCCATATATTACCTGTCAGCAGATCATAGACTTGAATGCAGTGAAGAAGAGTAAGTAATTTGCTTTTTCACCCAATATACTAACAGTGGATTATTCTTTTACAATAAGGTCTAAGCTCTTTTATTGTGGATGAAACAGGAGAGAACGAATTACAGCTAGTGGCGGTGAGGTTGGTCGGCTTAATACTGGTGGCGGCACAGAGGTACTCTTCTTCTTACTCCTTATGGAAACCTCCCTTTTCACTTTTAAGCCATTTTACCTGTTAAAGATTTGTGTCTGAAAACACTACATATTTGTTTCTTGTAAATGTTTCTGTCATCAAAAAGTCACATTTGATACTATAATTATTCTTCTTTCTGTAATCTGTCCCTCAGTCTAATATTTTTGAACTTTTAATTGATCTTTTTGCTCTTTTGGTATAATTTTTTTACTATTGTAGATTGGTCCGTTAAGATGTTGGCCTGGTGGGTTGTGTCTTTCACGGTCTATCGGAGATATGGATGTCGGAGAGTACATAGTTCCTGTACCTTATGTAAAGCAAGTAAAGGTTTGTTTCTAATCATGATCTTTTGCCTGCTGTATTTGACCCAGTAAATTGTCTCTGTCTGATGTAAAAGTTAAAAGTAATTCCTGTGATGCTTTATGCCTTTTCTTTTATTATGTCTATTGGAGCAGAAGCCGTTTTTGGAGAAATAATAAAATTGATGAAATATCGCTTTCAAAATTAGACTTTTGGATACTTTGGAACATAGACGACCCTGTTTATGAAATGTTGAAGTTTCACTGCTTAATGGTTTTGCCATGGAATAGATAATCTCATTGCAACACACACACACACACACTACAAATTTTTGCTCCCATTGTGAAAAGACATTCATGCCCTTACTTAGGGAAGAAAAAGTTCTAACAGAGTTTGTCAAATTATGGTTCAATAACAGAAACATGTAATAGAATTATGAACATGATATTGTTTATAGCTGATAAGTCTCACATTCGCCTTTAAACACATGTTCCTACACGTGCAACACATGAGATACTTTCTAGTATATATATTCATATGCATCAATGAATAACCAGGAGTTTCATTTAACTATGTGCTTTTAATTGGAAGGTAGCATGTGCCTTTGATACATTTTTTCATGATTATACTCATCTTAACAGGAGATAATTATTTTCATTTGTTGTTTGGTTTCCTTTTTCATGAAAACCAGAAATTGTGAATGAGAAACGGTTTTTCGCTAAATCATCTTATTTATCTGCAGCTATCATCAACTGGCGGCAGACTCATTATCTCAAGTGATGGTGTTTGGGACGCGTTATCTGCAGAAACAGCTTTTGAGTGTTGTCGAGGGATGCTGCCAGAGGCTGCAGCTTTGCAGATTGTCAAAGTAATATTTTCAACATTCAACATTTCACTATGACTCAATGATTTGTATTTGCATATCCAAATTTATTCCTCCTATATTGCAGGAAGCCGTGCAGGTCAAAGGTCTTCGAGATGATACAACCTGTATTGTAGTCGATATACAACCTCCAGAAAAGCCGGATCCTCCAAAACCCCATCCAAAGAAGCAAGGCAAAGGAGTCTTTAAGTCAATGTTTCGCAAAAAGCCCTCAGAATCATCTTCTCAGGTCGAGAAAGAAGAATACTGTGAACCAGATATGGTCGAGGAGCTCTTTGAGGAAGGATCAGCTTCACTTTCAGAAAGGTCTGAAAATAACAAATAAGTTTCCTCTATTTTAGGAGACATATTGAAGTTTGAATCAGCAAAACTTCATATCTCAATGATTTCATCTATTTTTACTGGATTATTGCAGGCTCGACTCCAAGTACCCAGTCTGCAATATGTTTAAGCTGTTCACGTGTGCCGTTTGTCAAGTAGAAATAAAACCCGGAGAAGGCATTTCAATACATGCAGGAACAATTGATTCAAGAAAATTGCGGCCTTGGGACGGCCCTTTCCTTTGCTCGAGCTGCCAAGAGAAAAAAGAGGCCATGGAAGGAAAAAGACCTTCTGGAGGTACCATCTTCATTTCCTGAATTCTTTGAGAAAAATTTTAAAGTCACTAATATTTATTGCTTCTCTATTCCCTCGTTTTACCAGCTGCTAGATATAGTAGTGGAAGTGAATAGACTAATGTTTCCAAGCTGAATGATAACTGAGACGGCCAAATATGTTCCAACAAGATGAAACCTGTTGTGTGTTCATAAGCCGTTGTTCTGTGAATAACTGAGACGACAACACGATCTTACAGCCCCGGCCTTTTGGTTTGGAATAGTAGATTGAGATTTTTATGAGCTTAGTGAGTTTGAACATGACAGTCTCCTCACGTACTATACATCAGAGATAAAATTTTATTTTGCTCCCGGAGCATGTTTACTTGTACACTTTCCCCTTCGACACAGCTAACAAGTGAAAGCTATCCTTACTGTACTATTGTTGTCATGTACAATTTTAGAGCTCTTGGACAGAATTTATTCTTTCAATGTAACATTGATTTATTCTTCCTCCCTAAACCGAGGGAGAAGACGAACATTCACAATAGAAAATCATAATTTCTTTCTTAGTACGTGCAACTTTCGTGTTTTTGTTGTTTTTCTGAATTTTTCAGAAATTCGAGGCATCCATGAATGCATGTCTTGTCTTAAAGATTGTCTGTCTGCAGTCTCTGGGCTTCGCCTACTATGATAATTAAACTCTCCAGACATCTAATGCTCATATTCATCATAATTATGCCTCAAGTTTTTCTTTTATTACATAAAATCCTCAATGATCATGGGACCAATCTAGAACGATCAATTTTATATGAAATCCAATTCAACTCGATCTATTATCTTACAATGGAATCATCTACCTTGATTCTCTATAAGCGGATATGATTGACCCACACATTACTGATTAATAAATGGTGGATCAACATAAATAGCTAATTGATTGCTAATTACTAAATGTGTATTAATTATTGCCAATTACTCTCTTTTTTTAGTGCTAAGTGGAGAATTTTTGTTGGGACACTCGTGTCAAAGCTAAGTCAATGTAGAGTTTAATCAACCCCTTCCTCTAATAGGATGTCCCCCCCCCCCCCCCCCCCCCCCAAATGGACATTGATGCCTAATCAAAAGGGATCAAACTCGAACCAAAAATCACGTTTTTTATTGAGCAGAGGTAAAAGACCCAACACATGAAATCGAATTAAGAGACATTTTGTTTTGGTAGCTGATCAATGATTTTATATTTTGATTGTTATCGTTGAATTGATCTTTTCAGCGACTCCAATTATATTTCTGGTTTCAGGTCTTAGCGAATCAAGAAGACCGCCTCCAACCTTTGATGATCCTCATGACTCTTAAAGAATCACAACTCTCTTAAAATCAGATGAGGTATTCTCAATCCACATCACGTCCGACTTGATCATGGCTGTCATGAGTGCAACATGGGCATACGTTTTGGTCTTTATGCATGGGCTTTAATCTCTCATCTAAGTACGCCCCATGTGCGAGCCCATGTACATGCTCATTTTGATTGGTTGGAATGTGAAAATTAAACATAGTATGCAACAAAGCCATCACAATCAATCCCTCAAAGATCCTTTGGTGGGAGAACCTTTTCTCCTTTTCTTTTTTCTTCTTTTGCCAACAGCCACTCAAAAGTCTTGTGCTTCCTCTATAGACAGAAGAGTCTTAGGAAAAACAGGCCAGCCTTGCAAGCAACTTGACATGAGACAAAAACCTTGCTATCCCCTCTCTCTTTTTTTTTTTTCTTTTTTCTTCCTTACATCTTATCTTTAGGTTTATAGAATATAATTTTGAGTGGTGTTAAGTGGAGAAGATGAGTATTCTTTTTCTGCCCACCCAAATAATGCCTCTATGATTGTGATATGGACCTTAACTAAGCAAACAAAGTTTTTCTGCGTCAAAAATGGACTAATGGACCATAGTTTACACGTGTGTGTGGACCCTCTTCATCCTACCAAACTGTTGATGTGGTTAGATTTTGATATTTGATTTACTTTTGAGGTGAACTCCCACCCCACAAAAAATAATTGCTTCATTTCAATAGTATCAAGTCAAAATTTTAACTTATTATAGCACTTGTGGTGATAATTTTGTGTTTTAATACTTATGAAAGTATTTAATTTGATTCACTTAATTTTGTGTATAATTCACTAATAATAATTAAATTAACTAATCAAATATATAGTGAAGTTTTTTGAAAAAATATTATACAACATACTTCTTGAGAGCGCACATCAGAATTGAAAAACTAAAACAATTGTTGAAATTCTCTCATTTTCCTTTTCAGGTGGGACTTTCCCACTACAATCTATACTGAAAAAAATTATTCAATACATTAAAATCTAATGGATCTGTATTCATGAAGAGTCCGATTAAAATATGTTACAAAAAGTATGTTCGAGCATGTATTTGATAAATTGTAAATTGATGAATCAAAATATAAAAATATAATGATGTCATGAACTTATGTATAAAGTTTGAAATTTAAAATTTAACGAACTATAATATTTATGTGTAATAATACTTAATTTTTTTTTTGACAGAAAAAAAAAAAAAAAAGGGAAGAAAGAAGGTAGCACGACATGAGGCGTACCCTTATAAGCAGCAAGCATATTCCTTTTCCCTGTCATGCTTATTAACTATTGGCAAACTGTGTGTCCTAGCAAAGATTTTCTGTGTCACAGTTGAACATTCATGTTGTCCGTTTGATAAAATCATTGTATGGTGGGGACAATCTGGTCTTTCTAGATGATGAATCATTTGTATTTACGTACGTATACATAAATTGTTAGAAAGTATCCATTAGTATGTCTCTCTGTATAGGGATTAGGGACTGTAATAAAAATTAAAAAGAAAAATGAAAAAAAAAAAAAAAAAAAAAGTCACCCACCAAAAGAGCGTCTTTAATATTGCTTCACGGAAGGGGAATTGTTATTTTTTCCAAATGATCAATTTTCTTCTGCAAATCATAGACCAACACGAAAACTACGACTGCTTTGGATATTTATTTCTTGATTTGGACTTTCTTTTTTGTGTGAATGAATCCAAAAGTATATATATTCGTATTATACTTATAAATTTGGAACTTTCTTGTTGAAAGATTTTTTTGGGGCCGACGAAGATTATGTTGTATTTCTAAATATTTATCAAATATGATATGAATTTAATAAATATTTTATTAATTGCGTAACATCGCGTAATGTTCCTTCTTTGCTACTAGACAAGTAAAGAAAACACTACTACATAGTAATCAATTATTAACAATAATGTGGCACCACTTTATACGTAGCGCAAATTTATTTTAGTTAAAAAAAATATCTTTCTATAAATATCAATCATTTTCAATGATTTGATGTCATTCAGTATGTTATATATAAAATTTTACATTTTTTTGACAGCATTGACTAATTTAAAAGTTTGAAAGTTATCTTTGATTAGAATGGTTTGTAGATGATGTTTATAAATATAATAATTAATTTATTATAATAATTTACATATTTGAAAATAGAAAGGTGGACTTAAGAAGCTTTGTCACTATGTTCTCCACACAAGACATATTTTCAAAGTTTTGCTATCTAGACTAAAAAATTGAATTGAAGCACCTCTCCCAAAGTAGATGTGTGCAAAAAGAGAGCATGAAGCTAGCAAAATTTTAGGATTATCTATGTCAATATGCTACTTACTATAATCAAAGATTCTTCTTTTAAAGGATGTTGGTTGGACATGACTTCTCAACTCTACCCCTATGAAGAATTCACTTCTATACAAAAACATGAGGACAAACTAGTACCTTTCACCAATTCCACCCAAGTTTTGTGGTAAGTACAAATTATGCCATTTTATCCAAGAATTTTAACATAATCTATTGTTTTGAAACGTTATGCTTTCAAAATTACTAGTTTGAACCCTTTATTTTAATTACTGTTGCTTTTTTTATTTTATAAAATATTTTTTTAGATAAATATTTAATTATGAATCACGTATACTTTAAAATATATCTGTAAAATGAAATAAATGATGGAGTATAAATTAAAATAAAAAATTCAAAATCACTACCTTATAATTGTTGATATGAAAAGGGCCCCCCACCATTTCTAGCTTCCATCCCATAACCACCACAAGCCCTCTTGCCAAAATATGTTAGGTCCTTAAATATTATTGGTACACAGCATGCAAAAGACAATTTAAGCCAAGACTCAAGATTGAATCCCCCCCAACCCAACGTCCAAAACACAAAAACTCTATTGCTTTTTGATTATCCTTATCCCTCCTCTCCCTGTCAGAAACTTTGCTCCCATATTTAACCACTGAATAATAAGGCAAAAAGGAAAAAAAGAAAAAAAAAAAATCCCATATCAGACCTTTTGATCCATGGAAAAACAGCATCAAATGCTGATAGACAAACAAGAAGAAGAACAAGGCAAACGAGATGTACAACAAGTAGAGCAGCAGCCACAACTCAATCCATCTGCCTTACCACCTTCATCTTCATCCTCTCCTTCCCATGAATTCTCCTTCACCATCTCCCTCCACCCACCACCGGCCGCGGCAGCAAAACTCCCGGAAAAATCTAATTCCCCTCCTCCTCCTCCATTAGCCGTCGACTTAACTCCAGCCGATGAAATCTTCTTCCACGGCCACTTACTCCCCCTCCACCTATTCTCTCACCTCCCCGTCTCCCCCCGCTCGTCCACAAACTCATTGGACAGTTTCACACTACCAATAAAAGAACCATCACAAAACAGCACAAGTGATGATCAATACAGCAACAGTACTCAAGAAAGCAGCCTTCTGGAAGGAAAAGGGAGAGGAAAATCGAAATCCTTCTCCTTGTTTGGGTTGCCGAGATTGAGAAAGGGGTGTGAAGCAAGAGAAAAGGATCATCAAGAGAGGCAGAAAGGCCCGAATAAATCAAAATTCGACATAAGCAATGTTGTCAAGAGGTACATGAGATTGGTTAAGCCATTCCTTTCCTTCAGAAACAGGAAAGGGAATCCTCCGATCCACCGGCAGCCCTATTCGTTTTCCGGGAACTTACAGATGAAAAGCAAAAAAGAAATGAAAGGGAGGAAAAGGGATTTATTTTCAGCACCAGCTTCAATGAAAACTTCTCCTACAAATAGTGGCCTTTTGGTTGCAAGTGGAACTCTTACTCCCACCACAAGTGATAGCACTATGGAAGAATTGCAGGCCGCAATTCAAGCTGCAATTGCTCATTGCAAGAATTCTATTGCCACAGAAGATAAAATCAAGCTGCCTTAATTTTATAGGTTTGGATTTTATATATATGGTATTGATTATTTTCCATTGTAAATGGTATGATGCATAAGCCATGCATATTTGTCTAGTTGATTAAAGAAGTTCAAAATTATAAGTTCATGATATTTTCCATATGAAGGATACTACTTACTAGTGATCAAAAGGGTAAGATTTTTTAAAATTTGATAGGTATAGTTGGATCTATAAGATTGGAGTTGATGAAAATCTATTAAATTTAAATAGTATTTAGTATTTGTAATAACAATTTGTAGCTTTAATTTCTTAATATCAAGGACCATATCTTGATGGTTTTTCTTTTATTATTTTTTCAGTGCACATGTCGTCATTTGACTTATTTGAAGTTCGTTCAATATCAATTTGAGAACCATAAATGATTCTAATGTATTACGTTGATATTTTTAACCTTTTCAACATTTTTGTTGCAACAACTTTTTTGAAGTACTTTTCAACTTTTAATTGTTTTTATGTGTTTGAGAGTGGTGTTTTTAATTCTTTAAAGTTAAACTAAATTAAAAAGCTGAAAATTAAAAACAACCCCACCTAACATCTGTAGTTTTTGATTTTTTGGTATTTTTTCATTAATATTTTCAAATACTCTTAATTTCATTATAATTTTTTACTTCTTCAAAGTAAAAGTTCTTACAAATATTTTCAATGTGAACAAATTAATCGGTCAAATTACTCGAATTTAATTTGTGTAGATCGAAGTTGTAACATCAAGTTCAATACTTTGAAAATCAAGAAAAAAAAAATTAATTTATTGAATTTGTGCAAGAATTTAAGTCACTTCTCAGCCTACAAATTAAATACTACTTAGTCACACCCCATGTGAAAGAATAAATGGTGGGTAGGAGGTCTCCTCGTAATACGGTGCTCCATGTCCTTGAGGTCTATTTTTGTCTACATTTAACATTTATAGGATACTGATCTATTTGCACTACTTTCCTTCTTCGTACATTTAATTTATTTCTACTTTTATTTTCTTCATGTAATCTTGAAAAAAAATAAAAATTTCTCCCGTTTATTCGTGAAATAAGGGGGGAAAACTGAAAAGTAAAATGTGAAAATTAAAATTAACCACCCATTTATACTTGATATGTTTATTTTTTGGAGAGAGTATAACAAATAACGAAATGTTATTCTTTCAACAAAGCAATATATTCATATTCTCAAATCAAATAAATTTCTATTCTCAAGTCAAATAATTAAAGTATAAATTACATACAAAGCACATAAAGTGCACAACGAATCCATTACGGGTCGAACACAAGACCTCTCACTCAATAGGGGAGACGGATACTATTTGGGCTATAAACCACTGGGCACTTGACATGTTTATTTTGACATATTAGATTGAATATATTATTTTATCCAATTTAGTACTATACATAATTTGAGCGATAGAAGTCCATTTTTATTTTTATTATTATTTCGACATGACATCAAAACTACTTATCCTAAGATGAGACATCCCCATAATTTTAAAATATATAATAAAAATAAAATTAACTATGTTATGGACTTTGAGTTAAAATAAAGTTCAATCAATATTTAAATTCATGGACAAATGACACTTACTTAAATAAACCTCAACATTTTGTTTTATTTATGTTATCAATTTGGTTGGTAAAAATTATAATTTTTTTTTTTATCAATTACAGAAAAAAGTTAAATCTGCTAATGACTTATATTGAAATATTCTATACTCACAGTAGTATATATATTTTAAGTATTTGAGATAAAGATCGATCATATTGGTAAAATATATTATAGACGAAATATATAATTCATCAAAACACACATGTAATAATTACTATTGACTAATTTATTATTTAAAGTATACATAATATTCGTTCGATTATTTAATTTTATTAAATATATTTTATCAATCATTTCCCGTTCAATCTAACAAAGCAAAGGGGGTATTAGAGAATAAATGCACCCATTTGGTGCCTCATTTGCCTGTCGACAAGTCCATTACTTTACTACTAAATAAAACAAACATTCCAACGTGACCACACTCTGTGAATCGTCGCCTCAAATAGGGACCATTTTTCGGACCATATCTGAATTTCACTATGCAGATGGAAAGCTGTCAGTGAGACGTTGTTTTCGAGCAACTCGTGCACAACTACGAACGACTTTTATTTCTTTGTACCAATAATTTAATTTATTGCACTCATTTTGGAGTTGAGATTGCTTTTATGGTTTGTGGTTGGAGTTTTAAATAGGAAAGACGTTACTTGTTAAAAGCAAGAAGGAAAATTAGATGTCCAACATACGATGAGGTAGTTGTTAGGATTTTTTATTGTAATTTAATTTTTGAATTTATTTTGTATTGTAAATATATGTTAAATGTATAAATGCAAGAAAGAAAATTAGATGTAAACTTTATTTAAAAAGATATATATACTTGTCAAAGTTAATAATATTAGTAGTTGATCGATACTACATTGAGGAGCATGTTATCATGAGTTAGTCTTGACTCGGTAATAAAACAATACTAATACTAATAGTAATAATAATAATATGATAAAAAAATTGAAAAAAATATTTTTACGATATGAGTGGTATTTATTGAATTATACAATTATATATCTGAAACATTTTTTCATTGAGACTAAATCATATGAAGTAGCATATGAAATTATCATTTATTTTATATAAAAAAGTGGTGAAGTTGTATTTTTCTTCTTTTATTACTAGAACTCTAATTTCAAACATAACCTTGTATGAGAACAATAAACATGAGTTTATGAATTTTCCTAAATTAGTTTGTAGGCCAACATAGGATTTTTGTCTTTGAAACTTGTTGGAAGAAGTAGTATCAAGAAATTATCGAATTTTCAGATCCTCCGAAAATACTATGAAGTACTCAAAAATGGTTGAAGCAGTTTAATAGGAAGATCACTATGATTATAGTCCTTAATGATTAAATTTACCAAAGATGAAGATGATTATTAATTTGATACGGATGACTGGTTAAGGAGGGATCGTTCGTACAAGATGATGTGCGAGAATTTGACTAAAACATCGCCCATTTCTCTTTCTATGGGCCAACACCAAAAGTTCATTCTCCTACATATGTTCATTTGGGCCTAAAGCCTATCTACATCTGCACGGTAGCCCATTTCTTAAAGCCCACACAGATATGCTTAAAATGTGTCCAAATGCTGGATAGACCCCCGAAAGAAAAAGTGATGGCATAGTAGTAGTAGTAGTAACGGCTAATGGCAACATGTTCGAGTTTACTAGATCGGCCCCAAAATCTACCCTGGTCGCGTATGGGTCTTTTAGGGCTGTATGAATCAGATTTTAATTTTAATTTTAAAATTTTTATCTTATTAAAATATTTAATAAATTAAATTCAATTATCAATATTCATAATCTGAAATAATTTGAAATAAAGTGGGTCGAATACGAAATTAGGCAATTCGATCCATTAAAGATATGAATCCAAACTTTAATAATTTTTTATTAAATTAATATTCTTATATAATATTAATAAATATTTTAAAATAAAATTTATATATTATATTGACCTAATATTTATATTAACATCTATCTTATACTATTAATATTGAGTCTTTAGCCCAAAAAATGAGGGGAATATTGATAAAATGTCAAATATAATAATGTATAATAGTTTATCTATGCATTAATATAATGTGAAATAAGGGTTTAATATTAAAATATTTAACTTTTGAATTAGTATATAATAAAAAATTATTAAAAATTCAAATATAACGTAAAGTTACTTTATAAATATAATAATTTTATACAATCCAAAAGGAAAAAAATTGAATTTTTTTTATCGAATTTCTGATATCCATTGAATTTTTTTCGGGTAAATTGCACAGCGCCTCCCTGTGATATTTGTAATTGGCTCATAACCCTATGTGAAATAGAAATTGACAAGAAAGCCCCTTGTGTTTAATTGAAACTTGCTCACCTGACCCAACGGCCTTTTGTTTCTTGTTTGATGTCTATTGAGTAGTAAAAAGATAAAATTACCCTTAACTAAAATTGAAATTTAAATAATATTTACTTATATAATTTTTTAATTATTTTTTGTCCATTTCAACTTAAATAATATTTAATATTTATAAAAAGAATATATAATATGTTTATATTTATACTTAAATATATAATATGTATACATGTATAAGTTTATGTATAAATATATACACATGTATTTTTTATTTATATATAATATATAAATTATTTTATTTATTCCAAATTAAATAATGTCTAATATTTAAAATAGTATATATAATATAGTTTTTATTTACACTTATATAATATACATATATAATTTTTTTAATTCTTTTAAAATTAAAAAATATTTAATATTTTAAAAAAAGGATATATATAATATGTTTCTATTTATACTTATATATATAATATGTATACAGATATAAGTTTATGCATAATAATTTTAAAAAAGTATATATAATATAGTTTTTATACACTTAGATAATATATGTACATGTATAAATTTATCTATAAAGATATTATATATTATTTATTTATACATATCATATATAAATTTTCTTTAATTCTTTTAAAATTAAATAATATATAATATTTATAAAAATATAATATATTTTTTATTTATAGGTACATATAAAATATATGTACATCTATAAATATATATATAAATATAATTTTACCAAAAAAACCATATATTTTTTATTTATACATAATATATACATATGTACATCTATAAATGCAAAAATATATTTTTTTCACCAAAAAAATATATATATATATAAATTTTCTTCATTTCAAATTAAATAATAGTTATTTTGTAAAAATATATAATATATTTTATATTTATATTTATATACATATAGTATACATATATAAAAATTTATATATATGTTATATATAATATAATATCCTACACCCACCCACCCCCCCATCCCGCACCCCTCATCCCTCAACCTCAACAGGCTGCCATGGCAGCGGAGCATAGTGGCCGAATTTGGCTGGGCCTGGTTAGATCCGACCACTTTTTTCTTTTTTTTGGCTCCAGCAGCTCGGCAGGCTCCGACAGCCGACTGGCCGCCAAACGCCGGCTGAGCTGCTGGGCATGGTAGCCATGGTGGCCGATGGGGTGGGACCCCAATCCCGCCCCTATGCATGCGGCGGCCATGGTCGCTACATCAGATGCTGCCATGGGCGTCGCACGAAGGCCATGGTAGGAGTGGCCATGGCAGCCATTGGCTGCTATGCAACGGCTACTATGTCCACCGAGGGGTGGGGGGAAGGAAGGGTGAAGGGGGTGGGTTTGGGGGTTGGGAATAATAATATATTATACATATATCTATTATATTATATATATAATAATATATTATTTATTTCTTTTATTTTTTTAAAAATATTATATTATTTAATTTGAACTGTTGATTTCTTTGAAAAAATCTAATGCACACCAAATTGCGCACATCGCGTGTGAATGACACCAACCTTCTGAGGGGTGCTCATTGCATGATGTTAGAAAACACAGAGGAGTTTTTTGTCAATTTCTATTTCACGGGGGATTATGAACCAATTGCGAATATCACAGGGGGTGCTGTGCAATTTACCCAATTTTTTTCACATGGGATAAAACGCCGTAACAATATTTGACAGGAAATTGAATTAAATTTTTCCCTATTTTTTTTTTTTTTTTTTTATCCAAACACAACAAACATTCTACTCAAATACTCACCAAACAGGACATTAATTAATCTTCGACAATTACCACGCCCAGATGTTTTTGTGCAAAGGCTAAAAGGTTGCTGATTTCGTGTTTATCAACGGCTCCATTGCAATTCTTGTCAGCCAACTTAACGGCGTGTTTGGCCTTCCATTTGCTGAACCAGCCTCTGTTAGCCCGGATGGCCTCCCGGAGCTCCTCCACAGATAACTTGTCGTCTTTATTCTTGTCGAAACTCTCCAACCATTTCTGGAACTCTTCTGCAACCATTTCATGGTTCCCAAGACTACGGGCATTATCTGGGATTACTTTCTTAAATGCCATTTTCTTTGTGCGTATAGTGTGTGTAAAATTATACTTTTGTTGTAGGTATAAGAAGAGCAACTATGTGTGGACTCAATTTATAGGGGTAAATTGCTGTGGACCCCTTATAATTTTCAAAATTGACAAAAAAAACCCTCGAAAAAAAAAATATAAACAATTTTCTTGTATTTTTGAAAATTATGCAACAAACATCCTAAAAAGTGTTGGTGTAATTCATGCGTGGGGTGTGCGATTGGATGGTATTTTTGTGTCCTGATGGCCATGGCAGCTTAGTCTGCCAGCAGCCGTTTTGCTGCTATGGCAGGCCATGGCAGCTGACAGGAACAAAAGAAGGGAAAAAAAAAAAAATGGCGGCTGCCAAGCTGCCATGGCCAGATCTGGCCAGTGTGCACGGGTGCCATAGCTTGGGAGGAGTTTTTGTTTTATATAAAAATATAATATATATTATATATAATATATATATATATATATGTTTTATTTATATACACATACATCAAAAATTTGTTTGGACTCGAACTCCTAACTTTCCACATTATATGGGAGATTTATGTGGTTGAGCCACAGGCTATTCAGCAATTTATATATATATGTATATATATATTTTAGATAAATTCATATATGTATATGTATATTATATGTATATAAGGATGAACAAAAAATATTATTAATAGTATATTAATTTGAAATGAAAAAAGAAAATTTGTGTATATATTATATGTATAAATCAAAAAATATATATGTATATATTTATAGATAAATTTATTTATGTGTATATATTTTATATATAACTATAAATAAAAAATTTTATTGTATATTTTTATAAATATTAAATATTATTTTATTTGTAATGAACTAAAAAATATATATATGTATACATATATTATATGTATAAATAAAAATATATATGTATATATTTATACATGAATTTATAAATAAAAAATATATTATATGTATTTATATATACATATAATATATGTATAAATATAAATATATATGTATATATTTATGCATGAATTTATAAATAAAAAATATATTATATATTCTTATAAGTATAATATTATTCAATTTGGATCAAATAAAAAATATATATACGTAAATGTATATATATGTATACATAAAAATATATATGTATATATTTATACATAAATTTATATATATATTATAAGTATAAAAAAATGTTATATATCTTTTTATAAATGTTAAATATTATTTAATTTGGAATGGATAAAAAAATAACTAAAAAAATTATCCAAAATAATAAGTAAGATAAAAATAAAAGTGATATAAATTTTAATTTTACTTAAGGGCAATTTTGCCTTTTTAATACTCAATGGGAATCAAACAAGAGGAGGGGGGTGAGCATTATTTTCAAAACATAAGGAGTTTTTCTTATATTTTCTTTTGACAGGAGAATATTATGCTCATTTTGCATACCATATGGGGTAAATTACAATTAACCCCAATTTAGTGCGCGCGCGCGTGTTTTTCCTCATTGTTTATTGCAACCTTAAGGAATCAGAATAAGAATCATATTAAAGTAGCCAAGAAAAGTGTTCCCACTAGAGGGAATGAAGTTAGTGGAGAGAGTGGCTATAATTTGAACATACACAAAATATGATGAATAACTTTCACATTTGTTTTGGGAAGTAGGAAAATTTTATTTTTTTTAATACACGTGTACATATTAAGAATTTATTAAAATTTAAATCTCAAATTTTATATTTATATATATGAGAGTGATACTATTGCACCAATTAATTACTTGATTAAGAAAATTCTAAGGTTGGAACTTGAAACATTCAATTTTCGTTTGTCATAATGACTATTCAAAAAATAATATTACACTATGAACACAAGCAAATTTCATCTTCACACAATATATATATACATATATATATATATACTTTCGTATTTACATCCACGTCGCACATTTTTGACAGTTGTCATATTTAAATTTTTATTGGCATATATAGCTCCTTTAATATAGTTCAAATGAATTATATAATTTAAGGGTATTGTTATTTGCACTCTAAAATTTGTTATTCGCATTCTATTTGATTTTTAATCTATAAGAATTAATCATTATATCCTTTATTTTCAAGATATCATTTAATTAAATTGTTGTACAATTTTGCCCTTAGTGTACTATTCTTTATCCTAATAAATGTAATCTTGATTCATTCATAGCCTTGATTCTTTTCATGTTAAACTTGATAGAACATATTAAATGAACAGATTATCCCATTTTTAAATTCAATCATCTCAATGAAAATATGGCTATGAACTTTAATAGAAAAATAATAACATCACTGCAATATATTTTCACACCCAAAATGTAGGTTTTGTTTTACTTAATTAAGACTATTGTGTAAAGTTGTTTCAATAAGAAGAGTAAAATAAAGGAAGAAAAGAACAATGCACCTTATTATTTTGACCTAGCAAAAAATCACCCATATTGCAGTACCCAAAAAAATGCAGATCTCCACCCAATAAAATGCGGGTAATTTTACCCACCACCTAATTACTTGTCACTTTTTAACCCAACCCACGGGTAACTCATATATAGTCATGGGTAATGGATCTACTATATCCAATAAAAAGGAATAATTTTATCTATGGGTAAATTTCCTCAACCTGTTATTACCCATTCTTAGGTTATCCACGGGTATTCATTTGCCAAGTCTAATATTATTTCATATTAAATTGGACAAGTTGAAGTGGAATATTTTCATGAGTAACATAATTAAAAGTGACAATTATTATATTAAAGGGTATATTTGTCTTGCAAATCAATATAAATATATTTGAAAAGTAAGGTGGATATTTTGGTCAATAATCTAACACAAAAATTTAGAATGAAGTGTAAATAACAAAATTTGGAGTGCAAATAATAATACCCATAATTTAATTTTCAAAAAGAATAAAGGAAAAATTACGAAAAAATGAAAAAATTCTCTTGTTACCCATCCTAATCTAGAGAGAGAGAGAGAGAGAGAGAGATTTCTCAACAATGCGAATTGGGTTCCCTTTTCTGGATTCCCACCAAACATATGGAATTATATCCAGACCTAATCCATTCTTCCAAGAATTTTAAATTTTGGAATCGGATTCAGCTTGAGAGACATTGATATTAATAATAAAGAGTGATCTTGGATTTTTAAATGTTCCTCAAATAGCCTATTTCAAGTGGTGGAATCGACGTTCTAAAATGATCAGATTACTGGAGCTGTGATGCTTATTGTGCAATTCTTTAACTTTGCTAGAGCTCTCCGGCAAAGTTAGGTATCAAATCTTCAACCTCTTGGCAGTGAATGAAGAAGCAATTTTTGTTATATGTCCCACATCAGTTGAGTAGATGTGTTTTGAACTAGATATATGAATTTGGATAGTTCTCACTTCACAAGCTAACTTTTGGGGTTCAGTTAGGCCCAAAGTTCATTTATCATGGTACCGGAGCCAGGGCTATTCCTGATGTCTGGACACCTATTTATTCCACGCTCCAACTCATGGGGGTGCGTTACATGTCTCACATCAGTTGAGTAGATATGTTTTGGATTAGATATATGAGTTTGGACAACCCTAACTTCACATGCTAGCTTTTGGAGTTGAGTTAGACCCAAAATTCATTTATCAATTTTTAGTAATAATTGAAATGACTTCACTTGATTTAAGGATTGAATTCAAATTATCTCAGATGTGGACATGTCTATTAGGACTGATTTAAGGACTTGAAATGCAAAAGCCATTAGAACTTTAATTTGGGATAGCTCTCGATAATAAGTTTTCAATATTTAAACGAGAAAAAAATTGAAAAATATTGTTAGGCTATTCATAAAAGTGAATGTAGGGCTAATAAACTTGCATGATCTAAACCATTCATTAATATGTTGATCTAAGGGTAATTGTCAGCTCTTTTCTGATGAATGAGACCTATGGCAAAATAAATAAAAAGAGTCAAGTCCGTAGTCAAAATAATAATAAGGGTCAGGTCTATAGCAGATAATTAATATAGAATCTCTGGATTAATTATAAAACCTCAATATTTTTTCGAAGTTGGCCCGTGGGATAAACCCCATAATTTGCGTGGATAGTATCCGGATCAAATTTAATAAATTTCTTTTATTTTTGTTTTTCTTAATTAAGGTGAGTGAAGAGCAGAGAACTAATTAACTAAGTTGGGGTTTTCTACCATCCTATTTGATTTGCTTTATTTATTATCATGTAATCACTTTGTATTGTGCTAAGTATTTCTTTGTTTTTGACAAACAAAATAAAGCAAAATTTAAACAATTACTCCTTTTCATATTAAATAACCTAAATATTCTTTTCTTATTTATTTGATTTTTTTATTCAACATATAATTTTATTTAATCTCTTCCATATTTTATGATAGTATTTTTTATTCATATTTTAGTACCCACCTATTAATCAACTAAATTATAGTAATTCTAAAACTTACAATTACAAACTGTTCTTAAAAATTAATAGAAAAAATTAATCCTTATTGAAAAATTTAAAAAATCAATTAAAACGTAAAAATTAAATAAAACATTTTTTTTTCAAATATGTATTAAAAATATTTATATGTATATATATACATATCTGTATTAGAAACACACATATACATATATAAATCTATATCCCACTTTTCCTCCTAAAAAAATACATACATATATATAGATATATATCCCACCCACCAAAATCCGGCGGCCATGGCCGGATCTGCCATGGCTTGGCTATTCGGGTTGTTGGCCGCTGGCCATGGTCACAGCCCGACTATGGTTGGGGAAAGGGGGCGGCGGGGCTCGGGTGGTCTCTGTGTGTGTGTGGGTGGGTGGAATGGGGGCGGTTATGGGGAAGAAAAAGAAGACTGTTATGGGAACGAAGAACAGATTTTTTTTTTTAATTTTAATTTTGTTTTTAATTTTTTGTTTATTTTATTTTTAATTAATATATAAAATTGGTTAGATTATTTTACATATGTTTGTTAGTTTAATCTTATTAAGTATATTTTTAAAATTATTAAAATTGAAAAATGATAACTTTAAATTTTTATTGTTTTAATTTTTTATTTATTTTATATTTAGTTATCAAATAAATTTATTTAATTATTTTAAATATGTGTGTTTTAACATTATTTAGGACATAAATTAAAATTATTAAAATTATACTGTTAGGAAGATAGATTTAAATTTTATTTTTATTTTTTATTTTTTATTTTAATTAACAAATAAATTCAATTAAATCTGTTACATATTTTAGGCATATTTATTATTTAATATAATAGAATATGTAAAATCTAAACAATTCAAGGTTTTTGTTTGTTTTGTTAAAACAACGGGTATATCTTAGATTAAAAAACAAAACAAAGGATACATTAGGCAGTTAAAGTAGAACAATATAAATATCAATTTGTTTGAAATGAACTATATACTTTTTAAACAAAGATATCCTATGGTTGAGATTTAGTTGTTTGAAAATCAACGATTGCTAAGTGTCTACATTACAATAGATAAAAATAAAGTGATTAGAACCAACTAAATTAACTCCCAAGATGTTAAAACTTCAAACTAAACCAAGAATGACGACTAGAAAGCAAGGTGTCTTCATTCACTAGCTACATACACTTTTTGATTTTGTAAATCGAATTCTTTTAGTGTTAATCATGAATCATATAGATGTTAATAGAAAAAACTGACCCAAATTTAAGATGATTGGAGCTAAATCACACGGTTGCATGTCATTTTGGATTCTCTATTCCATTATCTATTTCATTTCCTATTCCTACTTCCTGTAATTATATATGCCAAGTGTATCTACTTTTTAATTAATTATTTTTATAAAAAAATATTTAATATACGTGTCGTATATTCATGAAATAAAATAAAAAATGGAATAGAAGATTTAAACCGGTTACATATTGCGTGATTATAACATATTACAATGACATATAGTGATATACAATATTTATTAGACTAATAGTAGGGTTCAACTAAATTATATTGCACTAAGTAAATTTTATTGAAATAAAGATGTGAATATGGTCGAATTAAAATTAATTATACCAAAAATAACAAAGAGAAAAAATAAAATAAAAATTAAGCGTGATAAAGTTTGAATAAATCAATTGTAGTACTGATTATAAAGATTTTTTTTTTTTTAAATTCGCACGTGCATTTGAGAAAATTTGAATTTAAACTCTTAACCTCATACATACAAATATGAAGACACGAATGATTTAATTATAAAGAAGTTTGATGCAAGCCATCTAATTAATTGTATAAGCTCTTTAATTTTCATTTTTTTCTTTTTTATTTTTTGAGTCAATTTAGTTAAGCACTTCTAGATGTACCTTTCCTTTGTAGCACTCCACTTAGGGTAACCCCGATCATGAAACACTACATAGTTCAGTCTTAAGATATAAAACACGTTCAACAGATAGGCCCATAATAACAGAATAAAACTCATCGTAACAACCTTAACAGATTTAACTTAATAGTTCCACAAACGCTTAAGCACACGCCACCAAATACCTCAATTCATAATTCAAAATATTTACATACTTGATATTTCAATTCAAACTTACATGTCCCAAACACTTTAAGTCAATAACCTCAAGTTCAAAAGAGATCTAAACATATACACATATCAAAATGCTATACAAACACATTTTTCACGCTTCCAGCTTAGAATATTCTTTTACATCACTTAAACCTGTCTGAACAGATAGTAAAATGTAGGAGGGTAACTCTAATGGACTTAGTGAGGAATAATAATAAGATACATTAAAGATCTATCGAGGAAATATCAACTCAACAGATCAATATTCACAGCCAGATCAATTTAAATATACAGATCAAGATAAAATCAGAAACAGACAGTATCAATAGCAAACATGAAACTCTTCTGCTTTATAGTTCCATGAACAGATTTCAGACAAACAGAAAACGAACATATAAAGCAAACCCGAAGGCTATGCATTCCAATAGATATAAACAGTCATGCATACCAGATTATCCTTATACCAGACAGTCAGACAGTAATGCCAAAGTATGGCAGCTTAGTGCATGGTTTGCCCATGTGGAGCGTACGACGCATAGTGACACCCAGGGGGAAATCCCTAGCGTATCACCTGATACCCAGGGGCAAATCCCTAGCATACTGTTGATACCAAGGGGGAAATCCCTTGGGTACTAATCAAGCCCATGGCTATTTAATTCTCCATTCAAAACAGATCAATAACAGTTGGAGATGCCCAAGTGGAAGTCCCTAGTGCATCGCCAATACCAGATAACAAAATGCCGACAAGGCAAACAGAAACAGTACAGAACAGTGCATATATCAGAACAGACAGTGTAGCAGAACAGTCGAATATCAGAATAGTCGGATATCAGACAGTACAGATAACAAAACAGATATCAGAACGAACAAATAACATATATTAGAAGAACGTTCTGGGCGCCAGAACCAACAAAAAATAGAATCATATCAGAAATAACCCTCACAGGGGTGTCCGAATTAGATAACAGAATATCAAAGATCTTAACAAATCACGGATTTCAATAATAGTATAGTTAGATCAGAAGCAGTATCTCTCACAGAGGTTTATCACAAATATCGATAAGTGAAATGAAGTGCCAGGTTGGCAGACCCTTACCTCCAGTATCCCAAAAAGAAGCTATCGCAACCTACTGCTCTGTGGGACCCATGTCGTCACCTATTCAAAATAATATTCCATAGTCAAATTTCTCGTTCCACCCTAACAACTTCTAAAATTTGCAACACAAGCATTCTAATGTCATTACTTACCACTAGCACGATAAAATAGATTATTAGCATTTATTACAAAATCCTTTAACAATCAACATTACTAAATTTAACCACGACGGTCCATATCGATTCCAAGATAATATAGTTGTAGACGGCTTAATTTTTGGGCCAATTGAAAATTGACATGTGTAAAAATATATTAGTTATTAATTTAAAATTTTCTATTTATGTATTGGAATTTATTAAATTTAATTTCAAAATATAAATAGTTAACTTTAATTAATACTCTAATATTATTTTATACACAAATAAGATGTTGACAAGTGTCAGGATGAAGTGGCACAACCGATCAAATCAAGTCTGGTGGCCTAGCAATCGTGGGCCAATTGAATTGTGACACGTGGCCCATTCAAGTACATGAACCATTCAAGTCAAGAATGTTTGATATTATCTTTTAAATGTACATCAAAGAGATAATTACAAATGAGTTTAAGTCATTTCGCAGTCTTCTACTGAGCACATATATAAAGGGGATGATTAGAGACTCATAGAGATATATTCTCATATTCTCATATTTACATATTCTCAAGTCCAAGACTCAAGTCTTCAAGTTTTTGCAACGACATATTGTTACCGCGAATGTTCTATACCTCTTCAAAGTATCAAGTCATCAAGTCCTTTGATCTCGGAGTCAAGGTTTGAGTTCAAAGAAATCTTGTAGTGTTCTTTTATCAAGTCAAAGGATACTACAACATATATCCAAGAACAAGCTTCAAGCCCATGGATCATATATATTGGGAGAAGAATCAAGGGATTAGTTTTTTTAGGGAATTTATATTTTTTTCTCTGATAAATTGTAATTCTCATATATTCTTTAATACAAATTCAATTTGTCCATTATTTTTCTTTGTCTTGTGATTTAATTTTGCAAACAACGAAATTTGTGTGAACAAATTTCTGGCACGCCCAGTGGGACGCGAATCTACCCTCATCTCTTCCTCCCATTTGAATTTTGAAGATATTTGCACCCACTCAATGGCACCTAAGAGGACCCAACTCACCTTGGCCAGGAAAGATGCTGTTGACCCTGCTGCTGAATCTATTAGTCAGCCCATGACTGGGGGCAAAAATACTGATTTCATTCCACCTGATGGTTCTGACTCTAGAAGTCCAAGGGAAACAAATCCTAAGGTATTATCTTTTGCTGAACTGCCAGCTACAGTGACTGGAGTGGCAATGGTGGATGAACAACTTGCTCGGATGGCTTAAGCTATTGCTGACCTCCAAAAGATTGTAGAAGAAAAGGATCGACAAATTGAACAACTCTTGAGCAACCAACAAGAGAAAGATCTTAGAAGATTTAGCCACAACCATCAATCTTCCCTTGGCCATATAACGATGCAGAAATAAGTTGAGGAGATGCCTTTCAAGCGAGAAACTAATCAAAAGATCGATCATTCTGCAACTTCTATTGCTACATTGTCTGTTCAACAATTACATGACATGATCACTAATACTATTAGGGCTTAGTATGGCATGCCTTCTCAAAGTTCTATTATGTATTCAAAGCCCTATACAAAGAGGATTAACTCATTGAGAATGCCGATAGGATATCAACCACCACAATTTTAGCAGTTTGATGGGAAGGGAAATCTAAAACAACATGTGGCCCATTTTATTGAGACATACAATAATGTAGGGCCTTATGGTGATCTTCTTGTGAAACAGTTTGTGTGTTCATTGAAAGGAAACGCCTTCGATTGGTACATTGACTTAGAACCTGAATCCATTGATAGCTGGGATTACATGGAAAGGGAGTTTCTGAATCGCTTCTATAGTACACGCTAGACTGTGAGCATGATTGAACTTACCAATGCAAAAAAATGGAAAGATGAACCAGTGGTGGACTACATCAACCGTTGGCGTGCATTAAGTTTGAATTGCAAGGATAAATTCTCAGAGATGTCGCGATAGAGATGTGTATTCAATGTATGAATTGGGGACTTCTCTACATTCTTCAAGGAATCAAGCCTCGCACCTTTGAGGAATTAGCCACTCGTACCCATGACATGGAGCTTAGCATTGCTAATTGTGGGGTTAGAATTCCTGTTGAAGACCAGAAGAAAGAAAGGAAGGATTCACAAAAAAGCAAAAAATATGCCAAAGCAAATACTAAGGAATCCATGGTGATCAAGACAACCTCCATAAAAATTCCCACAAGTGATAAAAAGGTTGCTAAGAGAACTGAAGATCAACGCATTTCAACAGGTAAGAAAACACTAAAAGAAATGTAGGAGAAGGAGTATCTATTTCCAGATTATGATGTTTTTCATATTTTTGATGAATTATTGACAAGGAAGTTGATTGAATTGTCGGAACCAAAATGTCTTAAAGAAGTTGGAAAGGTGAACGATCCAAAATATTGTAAATATCATCGAGTTGTCGGCCATCCAATAGAGAAATGCTTCATCTTCAAGGATAAAGTCATGACATTGACAAGAGATGGAAAGATAATCCTTGACACGAAAGATGTGGTTGGATTGAACCTTACTAGCGCTATAACTGTAGCAGATACTAAATGTGTTGCAAGCAAAGACAATGTCTTTTCATCTTCACTCATGGGGGCATCAACAATGCTCCAATTTGGAAGCTTAAATCCAGTACTAGTGAAGACTCAATTCATTGATGGAACGACTAAGCTGGAAATGAGTTATACTACTGAAACTAAAGATAGCAGTGAGTGGACTCTTGTGATGCACAGACAAAGGAGAAGACGATATGCAAATCAATCTCGTCTGTTGGCATTAAAAGTCTCGCATGTGGCCAGATGCCTTCAACTAAGGACGATGAAGAGTTTGAAGGCTACAGATGGTAAGCTGGAAAATTCATTGGCATGTTACAAAAGGAGCCAAGTGACTTTGAAGGATTATTTTCCTACAGGATTCTTTGATCAAAAAATTGAAGCAGTGCATGCTATATCTTGTGAAACTAAAGAGCAATACTCCATTTCCTATTGTATGTTAATTGCTTTTATAGACGAGGACTTGTTGTTGGGATCCAAAACCTCACAATAGGCCACTTTTCATTTTAGGATTCATACAGGAGCAAAAGGTCAACCACATACTCATTGATGGAGGATCCGCCGTCAATATCATGCCAAAATCCACTATGAAGAATTTGGGAATTTTTGTTGAAGATCTCTCATGCAGCCGCCTAACTATTCAAGGTTTCAACCAAAGAGGCCAACGAACTATTGGTATGGTTCGTCTAGACCTCACAATCGGAGAGTTGGAAGTAAGCACTTTATTTCATGTTATTGATGCAAAGACTTCCTACCATTTGCTTTTGGGATAGCCATGTCTTTATGAGAATAGGGTGATACCTTCTACTCTTCATCAATGCTTCAAGTATTCAAAAAATGGGGAAGTTATGAAAGTTGATGCAGATGTGAAGCAATTTACTGAAGCTAAATTATACTTCTCTGATGCTAAACTTTATCTGGATCCTGACTCAATAGGTCAAGTGCAACCTGCAAAGGCTCCAAGCAACCAGTCCATTGAAGAGAGATAAGATTGTTCTGAAAATTTCAGTAAACTGACAATTATTAAGGTTTTGACAAGCAAAAAATACAAGCGCGGTGATGAGTCCAACTTACCATTGTTCCGACATACACCACAGTCATCTCAAGAGAAAAGGCAAATTCTACTTGGAACATGTGTTGAGGCGAATGATGTTGCTCGAAGCCAATAAAAGATGGTAGAATGAAGCAACTGTCAAGCTTTGAGGAAGGATTTCACCATGTCTGTTGTTGGCATTAGCTCATCAATCTATAATGGACCATATGTTACAGAGGTTTCTCACAAAGAATTTGAGGGTAAATTTGATCCTAAGGCATATAAGTTACTTGAAAAATCTGGCTACGACTTTGCTAATCCACCCAGTCTAAGTAAGCTTAAACCTGAGTTAGCTGGACAAAAAGTTCATGGACTCAGTGAAGCACAACATAAACTAAGGAGACATGGATTTTATGTTGAACAGTCAAGAGTTGGCTTGGGATTTAAAGTTGCAGAATCGGTCTGGATATGCGTGACAAAGAAGGATGAGTGTGCTGATGTCCAACATATTTATGCAGAAGATCACGTGAAGCAAAAAGAGCAAAAATAGAATAATCATCGAATTTCTGTATTTGACCATCTCAGTGCTCTAATTACTCATCCTTCTATCTTTAAAAGACTTAGTGTTAAAGATCAAAGCAAGTTTAATACAGGTCCAGGTCTGAAAAGTTCTGTGTTCAATCGACTTGAGAATAATGCTGCAAAAAGGAGTGTTGACGACAAGACTGATATGTTGGGGTTGAAAAATGAGAGTCAAACTCTTCACTTATTCCAATCGAATGGAACCAAATCTACGATCCTAGTCATTAATATGGATAAACTTGTGAAAATAAAGCAGCGCATCGTAGAACATTCATGTAGAAAGACTGGTGCAAATGAAAATGAAGTGGAAATCACCATTAGCTCTAATTACATAAGTATTAAAGAGGAGTTAAATCTTGCCATCAAATGATCTGTGTCTTGAAGAATTCAATAGATTGGTGGCAAGTGGTTTTATACAAGTTACAAACTACCTAGAATGGATAATGGTGCCTACCCCAGTTTCAAAAGTAGATGGAACATTAGAATGGAACATCATATTCTAGAGAATGAGAGTTATTGAGATCGAACATCTATATGATGAAGAAAACGATGAGTTACATACATGTAATCATATCGTTATTGATGAAGAGCCTGATTCATAAATTCCTGAAGATGAAGTCCTAAAAGCTCATCCACAACTTGAGATGGTGGACAAGCGACTGTTGATGAACTCAAGGAGTTGAATCTTGGCACAATAGAAGAGCCCCATCCCATATTTGTTAGCAATGTTTTAAATCCTAAAGAAGAAGAACAATATTTCAAAATCTTAAGTGAATACAATGATGTTTTTGCTTGGACCTAGAAAGAAATGCCAGGATTAGATCCAAAACTTGCAATTTATCACCTTAGCATAAAACATGGGGCTCGTCCATTAAAGCAATCGCAGCGAGTGCTTCGCTCGGAGCTTGTCACTCTAGTTGAAGCTGAAGTCAACAAGCTTATTGATGTAGGATTTATCAGAGAAGTTAAATATTTAACTTAGATCTATAGCATTGTGCCAGTCAAGAAGAAGAATGGTCAGATACGCATTTGCCTTGATTGATTTTCGAGGTCTGAATAAGGCATGTCTAAAGGATGCTACCATTACCTATTATTGAACTTGTGGTAGATGCAACTATTGGACATAAAGCTTTATCTTTCATGGATGGATCCTCTGGGTACAATCGAATCAGAATGTTACCACAAGATAAGGAGTGTACAGCTTTTCGCACACTAAATGGTATTTACTGTTACAAAGTGATGCTTTTTGGGTTGAAAAATACAGGTGCAACTTATCAATGAGCTATGCAAAATATTTTCGATGATATGCTATATACAAGGGTAGAGTGCTACGTTGATGATCTAGTGGTTAAGACTAAGAAAAGAGAGAATTACTCGGAAGATCTCCGCGTGGTATTTGATGGGCTGAGAAAATGTAACTTGAAGATGAATCCGCTCAAATGTGCTTTTAGTGTCACATTTGGCAAGTTCCTTAGCTTTATAGTTCAACATTGTGGAATTAAAGTTGATCCTACTAAAATCGATGCTATCCAGAAGATGCCACCTCCAAGGAATCTTAAAGAATTGCGCAGTTTACAAGGCAATCTTGCATTTATAAGAAGGCTTATATCAAATCTTGCAGGAAGATGCCAACCATTTAATCACTTGATGAAGAAAGATGCTCCTTTCGTATGGGATAAAGGATGTGAGAATGCTTTCGAGAGCGTAAAGAAGTACCTCATGAATCCACCAGTTTTGGGAGCTCCTATATTTGGAAAATCATTGATATTGTACATTGTAGCACAAGAACGGTCGATCGGTGCTCTCACGGCTCAGGAAAATGAAGAAGGAAATAAGAAAGCTTTATATTATCTGAGTAGAGCTTTGATGGAGAATGAGTTGAAATACTCTCATGTTGAAAAGATTTGTCTTACCTTATTTTATGTAATCAAAAAGTTGAAGCATTATTTTGAGGCATATTCTATCCGACTCATCTCACGTGCTAATCCTGTCAAATTTGTGATATCAAGACCAATACTCTCAGGAAGATTGGCTAAGTGGTATATTGTATTCAATCAGTACGAAATCACATATGTACCTCAAAATGCTGTTAAGGGACAAGCTCTTGCTAATTTCTTGGCAGATCATCCTATTCCTATAGACTGGGAAGTATCTAATGAATTACCTGATGATAAATCTCTCTTTGTTGATATCCTGCCATCATGGATAATGTTATTTGATAGAGTAGCTCGATCTGATGGAGTGGGGGCAGGGATTGTATTTATTTCACCAGAAAGACAAGTTTTGACATATTCTGTAGTGTTAAATGAATTATGCTCTAATAACGTTTCATAATATCAGTCTTTGATTATTAGACTTCAAATGGCACTTGAACTGGAAATTTTGGAAATTGAGGTCTATGGTGATTGAAAATTGGTTATTAATCAACCTTTAAATGTTTATGAAGTTAAAAAGGAAGATTTGATTCCTTACTTTCAGCTAGCATCTTGTCTGTTGAAAAAGTTCAAAAATGTTGTCCTAAGTTACATCCCGAGGAAAGAAAATAGGATGGTAGATGCATTGGCTAACTTGGCTACTACTTTGGCCATTTCTGAAGAAGAAATGACAAATATCCTGATGTGCAATAGATGGATTGTGCCGTCGCCCATAGAGCTTGATCGAGAGGATGCAAATGCCATATCAGTCTCAGTTGGTAAAGATTAAGATTGGAGGACATCACTAGTTGACTATCTAAAGGATGGAAAATTGCCACAAGACCCTCGTCGTAGGACGGAGGTGTGTCGGAGGTCATCTCGCTTCATTTTATATAAAGAAATTTTGTATCGTCGATCTTATGAAGGTACTTATCAGCGTTGTTTAAGTGGTGAAGAAGCAACTGATGTTATGGTTGAGGCACATTCTGGAGTTTGTGGAGCTCACCAATTGGGCTTAAGCTTCATTTTCAGATTAAAAAGATGGGATACTATTAGCCTACTATGGTTAAAGATTGTATGAGTTATGCGAAAAAGTGTGAAGCTTGTCAGATGCATGCTAACTTTATACATTAGCCTCCTAAACCCTTACATCCCACAGTTGCTTCATGGCCATTTGATGCATGGGGTTTTGATGTCATAGGTCCTATTGCTCCTAAGTCGACAGCTGGTTATGCTTACATATTGGTAGCTACAGACTATTTCTCCGAGTGAGCAGAAGCAATTCCCCTCAGGGAAGTGAAGAAAGAAACTGTTGTTGAGTTCATTCGTTGTCATTTGATTTTCAGGTATGGAGTGTCTCGTTACATCATTACCGATAATGGGAAGCCTTTCCACAATAAGTTGATGGATAGACTATGTGCACAATTTGGATTAAGGCAATACAATTCTTCTATGTATAATGTGGCTGCAAATGGTCTAGCAGAGGCGTTTAATAAAACTTTATGCAACATGCTGAAGAAAGTAGTGTCAAAATCTAAAAGGGATTGGCATGAAAAAGTTGGAGAAGCTCTTTGGGCATATAGAACAACTCATCAGACTGCTACCCCAGCTACTCCGTATTCACTGGTTTATGGAGTTGAAGCTATTCTCCTTCTTGAAAGTCAAATACCTTTATTTCATATAGCAATTCAAGAAATACTTACTGCTGAAGACATTGTTCGCCTTTGACTTGAGGAATTAGAAGCATTGGATGAAAAAAGACTTGAAGCGCAACAACTTGAATGTTATCAAGCACGTATGACAAGGGCATTTAATAAAAAAGTTCGTCCGCGATCTTTTCAGGTTGGAGATTTGCTGTTGGCAGTAAGAAGGCCCATTACCATCACCCAGTGAAGGGGAAATAAATTCATGTCAAAATGGGATGGTCCGTATGTGATAAAAGAAGTCTACACCAATCATGCTTACAAGTTGGTTGACAAAGATGGATTGCGCATAGGCCCCATAAATGGTAAGTTTTTGAAGCGATATTATCTATGAAGAAGTTTGCTCCTTGACGCACGAGCCTAAATTGCATGTTGCTCCTTGGCGCACGAGCCTAAACTGCATGTTCTTCCTGGCCCGCATGAGAATAAACTGTGTATGGTAGCTACCAAAGGCAGTGCATGTGGTTAAACTGCTAGCTTTCTCCACTAAAGGTAGTGCATGTGGTTAAACTGCTAACTTTCCCCACTAAAGGTATTTTATGTGGCTAAAATATTAAATACCTACATAGTCTAAGGTGGTTAAGTAATTGGTATTCCTAGCCCACATGAGTATAAACTGTGAACGGCACCCCCCCAAAAAAGAAATATTTACTTTGAACTACATAATGGCTTGATCCCCTTTTTGGGGTACGTAGGCAGCTTGAGAGTTATTTCCCACGTTTAGTCATATCAAAAAAAAAGAAAGGGGGGGTTATGTGGATGGCTTTCCAAGTTCAATCATTGGAGCAAATTTGGATTACTTACTTCCAAAGATCAATCACATTATTGGAATAAGTCTGGATGGCTTTCCAAGTTCAATCATTGGAACAAATTTGGATGACTTACTTCCAAAGATCAATCACATCATTGGAATAAGTCTGGATGGCTTCTCAAGTTCAATCATTGGATCAAATTTGGATGACTTACTTCCAAAGATCAATCACATCATTGGAATAAGTCTGGATGGCTTCTCAAGTTCAATCATTGGATCAAATTTGGATGACTTACTTCCAAAGATCAATCACATCATTGGAATGAGTTTGGATGGCTTCCCAAGTTAATCATATCATTGGATCAAATGTGGATGACTCATTTCCCGAGTTCAATCACATCATTTGGACAAGTTTGGAGGGCTCGCTAAGTTCAATCACATCATTGGAATAAGTTTTGAGGACTTCCCAAGTTTAATCATATCGCTGGAGCAAATTTGGATGACTTACTTCTCAAGTTCAATCAAATCATTGGAGTAATTCTGGGTAGTTTATTAAGTTCAAATATATCATTGGAAAAAGCTTTGATTGTTTTCAAGTTCAATTCATTAGGTAGCCAGTTTTACTCAAAAGCTTAAGTAAGTTTATTTCGCTCCGTTGTTGGGGGCATATAATGCAAGTTTTCTTTGAAGTTGGCATCAATTTGAAGAAATACTAAATAAAAAGAAAATGCACAAGGAGAATTCATAAAAAAAAAAAAAAAGAACAACTCTTTATTGCATATATAGTAATCAAGTGTTCTTTTACATCAATTGTGTAGCAAAAAAAAAAAGAAAAAGCTAAGTAGATGAGTACTCATACGAGTATATCAAAAGCTATTAGTTCCTTGCGAGATTCTTCAAGTAGTGTCTCCATCCTCTTTAAAGCCTCAACCTCTTGATCAGTCAAAAATGGAGTATCTTCAAGCTTTGAAACTTTCTCTCTCTTGGTGGCTACTTCTCTCTGAATAGTGGACAAGTTTTCTTCAGCCTTGTGGAGTGATGAGTTTGCAAATTTTTCCTTACTGCTTAACTCGGCAAGTTGTGTTCTCAATTCCTCTTGTTGCTGGGTGATTTGAAGAAGTTCCTTTTTGAGACCATTCATCTCTTCAACTCTTTCACTTTCTATTGCCTCAGCCTCAAAAAGATCCTGTTGTGCAAAAAATAGTATTTTCTCATGGGTTTCTTGTGTTTCATTTTGAATTGAATTTGACTTAACCTTTATGTAGTTAGAAGCACCCTCAACGAAAGATCTCAAGTGGTTCTCCAAAGATGATGTGTTTTTTTTTTATTATGTATAATCTCATCTCTGCAATCAAATAATCAATTGTTGGTTTTATCTTTGAGAGTTGCTCAAATGGAGTTTTCATGATTTTTTGACATATGCGTTCTCAATAGAATTTAAGTAACATCCGCTCAGCTTCAGTCTTTATTACTCAAGGACAAAATTCAGAAACTTCCGCAGCTGGAAGTGCACAAGATGGGGCTTCAAATGTCCTTTCAGGCTTATTTTTCTCCGCAAAAGCCTTATCATTTGCAATCTCAAATAATATTACCTTTGGTTGTTTATTGAAATCAACAGTAGCATGGGAAGATTGCATGCAAAAGTCAAGAGGTTGAGAAATGGCTGTTTCAAGCAAGTTACAAGGATAAACCCCATTTATTGAACCAACACTACCTTCTGATGTAATTGAGACTGGTATCTCAAGATCTGCAAGTTGAAAAAAAAAGGGAGATTAGTGTAAAGGATTGACAAATATATATGTGAAAAAAAATATATAATAACTTTACATGTTTTGCTAATTCATCCAAACGTAAAAAAGAACTTGGGACATCTGCAAAGAAATTTGAATTAATACTGATGTTATCTAAATCCAAAACCTTTGGTTTCTTCTTGAGAATACATTAGTTGTTGGAGTTATCATTTGAGCAAGAAAGTGCGGAGATTATTTCATTTCCTTCCAATGGAGCATCAACAGGGGATGAAACATTGAGTAAGCTACAACATCTTTTATATGGTAATTTGGTATGGTCAGCAATATTATACTCCTTAGACGCCAAATTCCCTCATTTAATTTGCTTTGAAACAACAGGATTTTGAAAAGGTGAAGCTGCTGAGTTATTTTTGGGATTTTCCATTAAGGCTTGTTTAGAATGAGAAAGCTTCTCTCCAAGATGCCCAAGCTCAGATGAATAATGTTCAATTCTCTCCCCAAGTTAATTGAGTTGGCCAGAAGTTGATTCCACATCTTTTTGATTAACTTTGAGAACAATTTTAGTACCTTTTGTTTGTAAAGTCTTCCAGTGTTTGTCCCACCAATCTACATATTCCTTTGTGGCCAATGGAAATAAAGAAGTATTGCTGGGAATGATAAGTTTGTAAGATGAGTTCAGTAAAGTACATGACTGCCAAAGTTGAATAAGCTCGTGCAAATCACAAGTAAGAATCTCTTCTTTAAGTTGCCCGGGACGTGTTGACAAAATCCACATTGCCAACTGAATCAATGAGGGCCATAAGCTTCAATGATGTGTTTTTTTCTACATCGAAATGTTAAATAGCTGGAACATAAAGCCACAATAAGATCTTTATAAGTATTACTGTTAACTGCTTGCGCGGAAATGAGCATAGATTTTGAATGGCTGAAGGATCGATACTGAGGAACAAATCTCGTGCCTTTGAAAGATCAAAGTATTTGGCCATGTTCTCCCTCACATATTTGACCATCTCAGCTCCTCCTACATCAATCTTGGATATGAAATGAGTGCCAAGGTAGTGCCCTATCCAATTGTAAACATAATGAATGGGAAAGATAGAAGAAGATTCCTGAACATTTGGCGAAGTTGATATATTTCTTAAACCACTATAGATGCTCGCCAATACAGGAACTGCAAGAGAAATGCAATCACCATTTTCCATTCTACTAGCAACCTTGAAGACAGTAGCACGAATCAGATTTGCTTTGCGATGTGGTAAAACAAAACGGCATAACCAGCATGAAAGAAAAGTAGCCAAGTAGGTCTCCCCTCTAACATCTTCTTCAACCTCCGGCATCATAAATGACCCATCATATTCCTTGGTACGAGGCAAAAGTAATGCATCGATTCTTCCACATGGATTGTGAGAGATCTTTGGCTCAGTAGACCTCTTCCGAGAAGACCTCAAAGGGGGCTCCGCATATCTCATTGGTTCTTTAAACCAAAAGCCAATCTAATCAGAAATAGGAACACCATCAGAGTCCTTTGGAAGCATATGGTAAGCCAGAAATAGATACTTGCAGCTTCGTGGTTGAGAAGGACCATGTCTATCATTACTAAGTAGCCCTTTCGCAGTAGGGATGGCTTCATCATAGAAACCTTCGCGGATAGGCAATCCACTAAGTACACGAAGATCCCATAAAGAAATTAAAAATTCACCAGTTGCAGTGTGCAAAGTGTTCGTGGAAGGGCACCATAGCTCAAGGAAGGCTTGGAGGATGTTCTTAGGGCAAACATATGTGAAAAATGAGGCATGAATTGCTGCATAGATTCTAGCTTGACGAAGAGTATCTGCATGATGGTCTAATACATCCTCCGTCCATTCCCAATAACCTGTATGAAAAGATACTTCGCCAAACCTCAGGAATTCTCACTGAACGTCCATTAATGTTGGAATGATAACCTGCAAATAAAATCTCCGAACTAGTGGCTTTGGCATCATGAAGAGAGGATTTCAAGAGAAGTATCCTAGAACGAGATGTAATGCCAGAATGTGGATCAATCACTTCCTTGGTCGCCTCTTCGGACCACTCTTGGATATGCATAGAGTTATTGGGAAGTCGAGGTATGGAACGAAGAACATCATTAGCCTTTTATGGATAACCAATCTGGTACTTTTAACTTTGAGGTTGTCTTTATCACTTCCAATGATAATATATGGAGATGGCACTGTGTGATCCTCAATATATATCCTCACGAGTTGATTAGGAATGGATTATATCTCCTAACCTGCAACAAAAGAAAAGAGAAGAGAAAAGAGAACTTGAGTAAGTATAAAAAATGAGGATAAAAAGAAAGTGGAATGATAATAAAAACATCACTCAATTTGATAACTTACTTGAAATATTCAAAAATTTTGTATTTGCTATATGTTGATGTCCTTGAGGAGTAAAGAATTGTTATTGATGAATGCCAAGGGAGTACAAGCAATTCTCTTTCAGTTGTAGTAATCAGCTGATTGAATGAAAGTAGTAATGGTTATATGAGTTTTAGGAGACTTTTCTTCAAACAACTGGTGTGCAGAGATAGATAAGAAGGTGGATGATTGAATAGAGAAGTGAATAAGCCCATAAAATTTCAACTCAAAATTTCAGAGTTTCTCCAACAATCAATTGTTCATGTGATGTTCTTTTTATAGTGTTATTTTCAAGTATTTAAATTCCAATAGAATTGAGAGAATGAATTTCAATTGAATCATGCTTACTTTGGTTCCCGGCGAAGTTGGACTCTACAAAGTGTTGATTTAATTGGCTGATTGCAGTTTAGTTTACAAACGAATATGGTTTGATGAGAGGAATTTGTTATGTGAAATAGAATTCAATGCCGCCCCGCTGCAGCTAGAGTTTTAATTGGTTAATAAGATTATGTGGGGCTGCAGTTTGTGTTGGAGAAACTAAAATAGGTTGAAGAATTTCTAATACTTGGTTAGCAAGTGGCAGCAGATTACATGGTGGACATTTAATTTGAAATCGAAGTGGCGCGGCAGCATGATGCTGAAACTATGTGAACTCTTATATATATATGTATATGTATATATATATATGTAAAAGTTCATACATCATATAAATATGTATTTAAATATACATATACATATATATTTTAAAGGCTAGATCATATGTCATATATATGTGTATATATGTATTTAAATATATATATATAAAATAATTATCGCGAGTCATTCACTCAAGAATGTATTGGAAGACATCATTTGTGAACAAGTCTCGAGGGGGCATTTGTAGATGTCTTAATTTTTGGGCCAACTGAAAATTGACATGTGTAAAAATATATTAGTTATTAATTTAAAATTTTCTATTTATGTATTGGAATTTATTATATGTAATTCCAAAATATAAATAGTTAACTTTAATTAATACTCTAATATTATTTTATACACAAATAAGATATTGACAAGTGTCAAGATGAAGTGGCACAACCAATCAAATCAAGTCTGGTGGCCTAGCAATCGCGGGGCAATTGAATTGTGACACGTGGCGCATTCAAGTACATGGACCAATCAAGTCTAGAATGTTTGATATTATCTTTTAAATGTACATCAAAGAGATAATTATCAAACGAGTTCAAGTCATTTCGGAGTCTTCTGTTAGCACATATATAAAGGGGATGATTAGAGACTCATAGAGATATATTCTCATATTCTGATATTCATATATTCTCATATTCTCACATTCGTATTCTCATATCCATATATTCTCAAGTCCAAGACTCAAATCTTCAAGTTTCTACTGCGACGATGTATTGTTACCTCGAAGGTCCTATACCTCTTCAAAGCATCAAGTCATCAAGTCCTTTGATCTCGGAGTTAAGGTTTGAGTTCAAAGAAATCTTGTAGTGTTCTTTTATCAAGTCAAAAGATACCACACCATATATCCAAGAACAAGTTTCAAGCCCTTGGATCATATATATTGGGAGAAGAATCAGGGGATTAGTTTTGTTAGGAAATTTATATTTTTTCTCTGATAAATTGTAATTCTCATATATTCTTTAATACAAATTCAATTTGTCTGTTATTTTTCTTTGTCTTGTGATTTAATTTTGCAGACAACGAAACTTATGTGAACATTAGTATCCCGTTCTTTCCACAAAGTCATGATTAAGCCATATTATCATCCTAAACCACAATTATGATTAAATGCCTTATATAATCATCCACAATTCATATCTCACTTATTCTTATAATATAATCCTTAATACCATTAATAAATCCAAAATTTGCTATTTTGCATGATGTGTCTGGGTCCACTATTCAATATTCCTTAGCATGGAAAACCAACACACACACATATATATATATAGGCATATCATCATCCCCAAATTTCTATTCTTGGCATGGGTACAAATTCAATAGGAAATATACCTATGCATGTATATATATATATATATATACAACAAACTTGCTTCAATCATTTACCACAAACCACTCAATAAGGCCTCAGATTCACGAACCAACCACACCACTGTGTTTGTCACGTCGAGAGGCAGAGACTGGCCTCTCGCTGCCGCCGCCGGAGAGTTGTGAAACCACCACCTTTCTTCACCTTTTGATGAGAGCTATCCAACGCCGCCCTCGATTTTAAGTTCAGTGGCCTATAGCTACCGAAACCGAGCCTCACAGCCTTCAAAATTATTTTCCTCCGTTGTGCTTCGATCACCGTCAGTCATCATCACTGTCGTGCAAAACTCCCATGCAAGACCTCCACTATGATCTCCGTGCTGAGAGCTTTCGAACCACCCGCCCAGAACTCCAGTCAGACCTCCCTACCACCAACAACCATTGAACCCGTGAAGTGGGTTTTCTTCTACCTTTTTGCCACCGGTGGAGAAACAGTGCATGTGTGTAGAAGTGTGGCCAGAGGGTGAGGGAAGTTGTTTGGATGGTGAGATGGAGTGAGTTGTGGTCGGGAAAAAGGTCGCCGGGAAGAAGATGGTGGTCGCGAGTGGAGGAAGAAATGGAAGAAAAGGAGAAAAAAGAAAGAAGAAGAAAGAAATGGAAGAAAGGAAAATGAAGAAATTGATGCTGCCCGTTTTGTTTTTCAAAAAATCAACTTTTTCATTTTTGCAATTTAGTCCTCCAAATATTGAGCACTCTTCAATTGAGTACTTGAAGTTTTGAAAATTGCTCCTAAGCCCCCATTGACTATTTTTCTTCCATGCACACCCCTTAAGTGAAGCAAATATTCAATTTAATCCTTTAAAAATTATAATTCTAACTCCCAAACTTTATAAACTAATTAAATTAATTAAAATCTCAGAAATCAAGAATAATAAAATAATAATTAACATAATTAATAAAATAATTAGGGGTGTTACATCCTTGTTCTGGTCTTTCGGTCACTTTCTTCCTCGTGTAATTAATGTACTAATTTCCTCCATCTAAATTAGAAAGGAAAAATCACAAAAAAAGAAAAAAAAGAAAAAAGAGAAAGAAACATCTAAAGTAGCTTTTTCCCTTCCAAAAGTTAAGGTGCCTTAGTAAATTAAATACATCCTGTAACTTTAGAATGGAATCTGTGTGTTCTTTCTGCATATACTTAAGGTATCACAGGAGTTTGCTAAAATCATGTGACTATCCACATACATATGACCGTTTCCCTTGATCATGGACAATGTTATTTCTATTAACAACTTTAATTAGGGGTGTACATTCGGTTTTTACCGATCGAATCGAACGGTTCGGTCGGTTAATCGAAATTTTTGGTTTTTTACAATGCAAAACCGAAACCGAACCGAACAAAAGCCCTCGGTTTTTAAATTTTTTCGGTTTTTTTGGTTTTGGTTAAAACTGAACCGTAAAAAGAAAAAAAAGGCTTAATTTTTTACCAAGAAAGTGTTATAAAAGTTTGTTTGACAAAAGTAAGTTAGTTTAATTAAAATTTTGAATTGGATAACTTATTCTTTTAGTACCAAAAAAATTATTTGATAAAAGTATATGTATATTGATAAAAATATTTATTTTTAGGTGAAAAAATTGATTTAGATTACTTTTTTTTTTCTTTATTGAAAATATTTGTTTTGATAAAATTATAATTTATCTATTCTAAACAAATACATTTAAAATATTATAACTTTAAGAAGATAAATAAATATTTTAATTATTTTATGTTATCAAAATTTTAGTATACACATTGAGTATACTAAAATTGCTAGCTTATAATCGCTAAGGCAGATGCACGCAATTTTTGTATATTTAAACCTTAATTGCTAAGATCGAATAGCGAATTAAATCTTAAACTCAATATACTAAAGTTAAATAGCTAATTGATCCAATGACATCATAATATAGATTGTGGATTTGTAAATTTTGTAAAAAATACAATTATAACCTTATTAAATCATCATTTCTAAAAGACAATTATAAAATATTGATAAAATTTGTATCCAAACTATCTTTTTTATGTTGAATTCTCTAATTTATCTTATCCTTCAAACTATATTGTCAATTTTTGTTGTTGAAATAATTAAAAGGACAAATTATGTAAATGAACGAAAATAACTTCTATTTTAGATACAAAACGGTCTATAATATAGATAAAATCTTTATTGGTTAGCAGATACAATATACTACTAGTACTACCACAGGAATAGCCGAATATGATTCAATCCCTTATTCCTTAGTTTGCAATTTAAGTTGAAATTTTAATTTTACTCATCAACATACCCTATAATATATATAAGTTTAATTAATTAATTAATTTTCTTTTAATATAACATTTTTTGATGTTTAAATCATAATAATCTATGTTTTTATATGTTACGTGTATTAGTTCATATAATAAAAAAATTATGCAATTGTACCATTTGAGTTTAGAAAAAAATATCATTTTTTTCTCTTTATATTATAAATATTCATGTTTTTATATATTTGTATTATTTATAAAACATAGGGTTTTTAATAACTATTTTGATATATTATTTACTTCTTTCTTTCTCAATTATTTCACTTTATCAAAAAAAAAAAACTATTTATCCCAAAAATTTTAAAATACATTAACATTTACATTATTTAAATATTTATATTTATTTATCTTAAACTTAAAATATTTAATAAAAATGTGAAATAAAACTTAAACTAGTAGTGATTGAATAATAAAATTTTGTATATATATATAAAAAAAAAGTTTCGGTTTTTCGGTTCGGTTTCGGTTAACCGAATAAAAAAAATCAAAAAAACCGAAAACTAAATTTTTTTGAAATGAAAAATTCGGTTCGGTTTTCTGTCGGTTCGATCGGTTCCGGTTTTTTTTGAACATCCCTAACTTTAATCGCCTTAATTCCCTCCATATCCAAATTGCGTCTTGATTCTTGCAAACTGTTTGAGGTACATATTTGCTGATTTTCTATTTTTTGTTTGGATATCGATACTCGCGCAGACAATCTCACAAATGGAAATTTTCATATTGTACGGGTGTATATTCAAATGAATTGTAAATAATTGGATAAAAATATAATATAGTAAATACAAAGTAACTAATTATTATAATCATATATATTCTCACAATCATGACCGGTTACATATTAATCCGATCGGTACTTCATATTAACATGAGATGAGTGTTGATCACAATTAGTTACAAACTCTCATTATTCTATCACTCCTGCATTATCTTTTTATCATAGTTGTCAAAGGCGATCGCCTTTGTCGCCTGAGGCGAGAGGCGACAAGGGCGAGGGAAAATCGCCTTTTCCCTCGCCCAGGTGAGTCGGTTTCAAAAGGCGAGAAGAGGCGCTCGCCTTTGCTCGCCTTTTTTCCAGGTGAGAGGCGCGCCTTTTTGAACCCATTTGATTTCAAGAGAAGTGGGTTTTGTGATAAAACACGACTTTAAGGGAAAGAGAAGAAAAAAACGGGAAGAAAAGGAGAGACAGAAAGCCCTAAGCAGGGGCCAACAGATCGCAAACGGGAAGAAAAAAAAAATCCGCTGAGCAGCCCTTCCGAAGACAGCGCCTGCGCCACTACAACTATTAGCTCCATTTCCCACCGGCGGCCGATCCAGATTCCGGCGACCCAGATTCCAGCGACCCATTTTCCGGGTAAGGCTCTGACTGATTTTTTTCTTTTTTCTTCTCTTTTTCTGTCCGCTTTTCTTCTTTTCTTCTTTCTGTTCGCTTTTCTTCTTTCTGTCGGCACGGCAGTCTGTTTTTCTTCTGTTTCTTTCTCCTTTTTTTTTTCCCTCGGTTTGTTCTCTGTTTCTCAGCCAGTCAGCCTTATGTTTTTATTTTAAGTGTGTTAGCAGTAAGTTTGTATTTAGTAGGGGTGCAAAACTGGTTAATTGCGCTTTCAAATTGGATGGAAAGTTTTGATGCTAATTTTTATTTTTAATTGTCTGAATTTTGTATTTATATGCATAATTTGTATTGTAGTAAATTATTATGCATGAATTGTCACATTTCAGTTCGGTTCTTTAGAGGATTTGTGTAGCATGTGCATAAGTTGGAGTATGTCTTTTTAGTTCATTTCATTTAATAAACTTAAATGTAGTTTTGGTTCATTTTATTCATTCATTGAATAAAGAACTTAAATGTATTATGTAGTATGTCTTTTTGTTTTCCTTAAAATGTTTTTTTTTTATTTTATAATTCTTTAGAATAGTTATTAATTTATTATTTATATTTGAAAACTTGAATTTGTTTGGTTATTTTTGGTTTTTTACCTTTCTAAGTTAATTTGATGTTTGTGTTGTTTTTTTTGGCTTCTATCTTTCTAGTTTCTAATACATACATGATACATTCTTAACATTTGATTTTGAATTTCTTTTTTCTTTTTTTGTTTGCACTTTGCAGAACATAGAGATAAAAAAAAATGTCTTCTCAAAATGTAAACAGAAAGGATCCTGCATGGAATTATGGAATTTTGCCAAATCCAAAAGATACGAATAAGGTCAAGTGTAATTATTGTAGCAAAGAAACAAACGGAGGGATAAATAGATTCAAGAAACATCTTGTTGGAGGATTTAGGGATGTAAAAGCTTGTCCAAAATGCCCTGAATTGGTGAAAGAAGAGTTGAGGGAATATATGTTGAAGAAAAAAGAAGTGAAAAACAAAATGGATGCAATTCCCCATTTTGATGAAATGCATGAAGAAGATCTATGGGAAGGTGAACAAGATTCTATAGCACATGGAAAGCGGCCCATGTCTTATCAATCTCGTTCTTCAAGTCTTGCATCAAATCAAATGGAAACTTCCCAACAAAAAAAGTCAAGGCAAATTGGTCCTATAGATTGGTTTTTTCGTCAAGATGAAGATGAAGTTGTGAACCAAAGAAAACATGGTGATAAAAATTCAAAAAAATTTGACGAATACCAAAAAAAAAAGAGGGATAATGCGGTGCAGAAGTTTGCTAGGTGGATGTACGATGCCGGAATACCTTTCAATGCTGTACAATATGATAGTTTTGGTCCTATGATTGAAGCTATTGGTCAGTATGGTCTAGGTATGAAGCCCCCAAGTTATCATGAGTTGAGAGTTCCTTATTTGAAGAAGGAGTTGGAGCATACAAAAGCAATCTTGAAAGATCATCATATTGAAATAGAAAAGTTTGGTTGTACAATAATGGCTGATGGTTGGAGAGATAAAAAAGGAAGGGCATTGATAATTTTTTTGGTGAATAGCCCACGAGGAAGCATGTTCGTGAAATCTGTTGATGCATCAAGTTATGCTCACACTGGTGATAAAATGTTTCAGTTGCTTGATGCGTTTGTTCAAGAAATTGGGGAGAATCATGTTGTTCAAATAGTGACAGATAGTGCAAGTTCAAATGTTGCAGCAAGTAAGAAAATATTATTTCATATACTTTATATTATTTTTTAACATTAGCATATTATATCACTATATCAACTTATTGAATTCATTTCCTTAAACAGGAAAGTTATTGGAGGCAAAGTACCCACATTTGTATTGGGCTCCATGTGCTGCTCATTGTATAGACCTCATGTTTGAAGATATCTTCAAAATGCCTAATTTGAAGAAAACTTATGAACGAGCAGTCACCGTGAATGGGTACATTTACAACAGAACTCTTGTTTTGAACATGATGAGAGAGTTTACGGGGCAAAAGGAAATGGTTAGGCCGGCAAAAACACGTTTTGCAACTGCTTTTCTCACACTGAGGAGGTTTTAGAAGCAAAAGGCAAACTTGAAAAAGATGTTTACATCAAAGAAATGGACTGATAGTAAGTTTGCTAGGGAGGCCCAAGGTAGAAAAATTGCAGACATTATGTTTATGCCTTCTTTCTGGAACAATGTTGCTTATGCTGTTAAGTTAGCTGGCCCTCTAGTTAATGTGCTTCGATTAGTGGATGGTGAGAAAAGGCCTGCAATGGGATATATATATGAGGCAATGGATCGAGCTAAGGAGATAATTGCTAAGTCATTTGGCCATAAAGAGGAAAAAATACAAAGAGGCATTCAAAATCATTGATGAAAGATGGTCCATTCAGCTTCATCGACCCTTGCATGCAGCCGGGCATTTTCTGAATCCGCAATTTTTCTACTCAAACTCAGAAATACAACAAGATGAAGAAGTCATGAGAGGGTTACATGAAAGCATACAAAGACTAGTGCATGACCCTAAAGATCAAGATGCAATTTCTGATAAGTTGGATATCTACATGAGAGGTGAAAGGATGTTTTCATTACCAATAGCTATTAGACGAAGGACTTGTGACACAAAAAGTCCAGGTAACAAAATTAATATATTATATATTCTTGTTCTTTAATGAATAAAATATTTCTTCCTTAATTAATAACTTTATTATTTTGTTAACTTTTAGCTGAGTGGTGGACTACATATGGGTCTTCAACACCAAATCTACAAAAATTTGCCATCAAAGTTCTTAGTCTTACTTGTAGTTCCTCCGGGTGTGAAAGAAATTGGAGCGTATTTGAGCATGTAAGTTTAAGTTGCTTAATTAGTTCTTTGAGTTTTGTATCAATGTATGCATGTATATAGTATATACTAATTAATTATTTTTAACCTTGTGTAGCTTCATTCAAAAAGAAGAAATCGCTTGGAGCAACAACGTTTGAATGATTTAGTTTTCATCAAGTATAATAGAGCTTTAAGGCGTCGTTATGAAAAGCGTGGTATAATTGATCCAATCACCTTGCCACAAATTGATGAAACTAATGAATGGATGACTGGGTGTTTGGAGGAGGATGAAAATGAAGAGGACGCTCCTGTATTTGATGGTGAAGATTTAACATGGGGAGACGTTGCAAGAGCTATTGGAGTTGATGAGCCAGCCTATAATTATAGATCTAGTTCTAGATCTACTTCAGTTGGCAAATCAAAAGCTGCTATGGTAGCTAACCTTAGAGGAAGAAAGAAAACCACTTCGTCTTCATCACGCCATCTCATGGATGAAGAAGAGGAAGAAAACAACTTTGATGATAGTGAGACAGAGGTGGAAGAGGAAGATAATGAATGTTACAAAAGTGGTAGCGATGATGAAGATGATGTTGATGGGAGTGATGATAATGGAGGCAACTTTGATGATGACTTGTTTGATTAGATTTAGAATTTATGATTTGAGATTTGGTCTAAAATTATGGATATTTGATGCATTTTAGTTTTCTTTTAAGACTATTTGTGATGATTTGCACTTAAAACCTGAATACCTGATTAAGTAACTTGAATTAGATTTATTATGTTATATTTGTTGCATATCTTATATGTTCTCTTCTCTACCTACACTATAGCTTATTAAATACATAATATATTTTATAAATTTTTATTTTCTCGCCTCGCTTCAAAAAGGCGAGCGCCTCTCGCCTTGCCTCTCGCCTCGGGCACTAGAGGCATTGTCGCCTCGCACCGCCTTTCGCATTTAACAACTATGCTTTTTATTCAAGGATAAAATTTAAAATCCCAACACAAAAATACTTCATGAGAGTAGGTTTCTATTAATACTTTTTGTGGAAATGTGGCCTAATCAATCGATGATTATTAGTGACATCATTCATGGGAACGTAAATCAATCAGCCACTATCCTCGCTCCATAATATTAATATATTTAAATATTGTGGCACGAGCCTTCATGCTTGTTTTTATAACCATAATATAAAACATCTTAACACATCCCTGTTGGCATGTGCAAACTCGCATGCCCACTCATAACCACAAAATAAACTTCTTTACAAAAGGACACATAACTTCTCAAGCGAATGATTGATCTGGTGATATTGTCTTTACATTATCATATACGTATGATGTTCGAGATTCGAGTTCTAATGAACTCTTAGTTGCTAACTTAAGCGAACTAGTGAAGCAAAAGGAAGCTTTATTTAGACATTTTCATAATCATAAAATAACTAGCTAGGTCGACGGACCTAATCTTTTATAATTACCAGACCCAAATGCTTTTCCGCAAACGTCACAAGGTAGCTGATTTCTTCCTCGTCAATGACTCCGCTGGAATTCTTGTCGGCCGACTTAACGCCGCGTTTGGCCTTCCACGTACTGAACCACCCTCCTCTAGCACGGATGGCCTCCCGGAGCTCCTCCGCGCTTATCTTGCCATCTTTATTGGCGTCGAGTTTCCCCAACCATTTCTTGAAATCTTCAAGAGATAGTGTCTGTTCGCCATCACTACGCGTGCCGGGCCAAATGGCCTTCTTGCTCGACAGTGGCATTCTATTATGGTAAAAGCTTCAACCTTCCTGATGAGCAGTGTGTGTTTTAATTTGTTACTCTTCGTAATGAACTCTTCAATTTAAAGTGTTTTTTTTCCCTGTATTGTCACCTTAACTTTAAATATTCTTCTGATAAGAATCAAACTAAAGTAGTCAAAAGAACTTTGTAATAATTGCACGGACGAAGCTTGGGCTGCCTAGTAACCGATCGAGACACTCTGCTTTCACTAGCACATCAAGTAGGATCAATTCGTAGTTGATGTTAAAAATTTATAATTTAACTACGAAATTATCATAATTAAGTTCGAGATTGATGCTCTAGTAACTGATGATCAATTTATAGTTGATGATCATATATATATATATTATATTCAAATGGATAATGTATAACTAATTTATTATGCTTCGAAATTACAATGCTACGATTGATAATTAATAAATTTTATTGATTATACTTAAAAAAAATTATATTTACTACAAAAATTTATAGCTATATTTTGTAGCTATAGCTACGAATATAATTTCGTAGCAATTTTTCAATATCAAATATTTAAGGTTTTGATGGTGTCTTGAGATATTCTTTTGTCATATTCCTCTTCCTAACACGATTCAAATCAATATTAATACTGTACAAATCAATATGGTATTATTGCATTGTCCAATTAATTCTAGCTGGTCTTGTGTTTTTTAGACAACAAGCAGATTGTCTTGTACTAATTATCAAATAATTAATATAGAAATTTTATAGATAAATTAATGAATGAAAGAATGAATATGATAATATATTAATATAGTTTGAGTTGTGGGTGAGTTTACTCGGAAGTTGTTGTGACAACATTGATTGACATGAAAATTTTTGGATTGTGTTTGAGTTTTTACTTATTGATTTGAATACTATTTAAATTGAATTTGAATTTGAATTAATGAACAAAATATCTGTAATATCCCAATAATTCCAACACGACAGGAACCTATGCAATTGTGATACAATTGCCACCCCTAATATTGTTTGCCCTCTTCGAATTAGATTCGGCCTGAAAGAGACATGGGTAGCAACATTTTCACAAGTACCTATGATGCTAGCTTATCCACATGGGATAATTTGGTTTAATGAATCAACGAAAATAATATAATATAATTAAAGTTATCGCACACTATATAATCAGCATCTAATCTAATATATATAAAGTAAAATGATGTTTAAGTCTATTTTAAGTATCTTAGTTATGTGGTAATAATGTGGATAAATTAGTTTTGTTCAAATTTGTCATGTCAAATATTTCCATATATAATATATGTAACTTTATATGTATTAAAATATTTCCATATTTCTCTTTTCTTCATGTCAACATGTTTCCATATAATATATATATATATATGTATATATAACTTTCTATATTAATTTTTGTAACTCCCAATATTTATATATAATTCTTGCAACTTCTTCATTATATATGGAAATATGTTGACAAGAAGTTTTACATAATGGATATTGGTATATTTATACCAAATATATAATTTATAATAATTTTTTTTTTCAATTGATCTTTTCAAAATTTATTAATATAACTTTTTATATGTTTAGTATTTACTCTTTTATTCCTCCAATTATAATTTCAAAATTGTACATATTAAGAAATTTTAAAATTTTGCCTTTAATCCATGCCTTAAAATATAAGTGTTCTATTTGTATAACCAAGACCCATGAAAGGCAATTCAATCAATACAAACAAAGAGAATTATAACACCCAAAAAAAAAATAAAAAATACCAAGCATTAAAATCTTACCATTTCAATCAACTTATAACTTCTGAATTTTGAAAATATGTATAGCAAAAATACTCACCCCCGTCAATTGCCGTCATGACCGGTGCTTTAAAATTTGATTGAAATCTTGCCTTTAATCAGTCATTATTACCTTTAATATATAAGAATAATTGATATACCATAAATTAGTTCAAAAAATTATACTTTTTAATTAGCCATTATTGTCTCTCTATATTTAGTTCAAAAAAAAATACCTTAATTTAATATTTCCTAAATTATATTTTATACCACAAATTGATATTTTAATTAAGTTAAGTTCCTTAATTTAAACTCATAACTCCTACACGCTATACATACTAAAAATAGCCGAACATGCAATACACAGAGTTTGTTAAATATTAGTATAAAAATATTATTTTCTTTTGTCTTCACCTCTATAGGAGCATTTGCTTGGTGAGTTAATTTTTTTTATATGATTTACTAATATTAATAAATTTTTATGTTTATGAGCCAGGTTAATTTACGAAAGGAATTTGAAGTCTCGATTTTGTGGTAAATTAAAATTTTATAATTATTTTTTGCTTTTGGTCGATTTTTTTTACTTTTTTCATATTATGATTTTCCTTTAATCCATGATTTATTTGTTCTTTTATTAATTTCTTAGTTCGATGTTCTAAGAATTTTCATTAATTTGCGTAATTATGAAATTTGAAAAGTAATTTTTCATGCAACTTAATAATAATTATTGAGAGGACCCACAAAAGTTATTTTTTTTCCTTATATCCATTTTGTTTGATTTTATTCTTTTAAAAAGAATTTATTTGTTTTCGATTATTGAAGTAAAAGTGTGGGAGATTGTCCTTCCTCACATATGGAAAAAAGTGTTTGAGGAATAGATAGGAAGTAGATGTTTGTTTTGCTTTATGCCTATTGTTATGCTGATTTTCAATTTTGTAATTTACATGTAGTTTTTTAATTTTATAAATTTTTATATTTATGACACATGTTAATATTTAAAGGAAATTTGGAGTCTCAATTGTGTGGTAAGTTATTTTATTTCTACTAACTACATAAAATTTTCTCATTCGTTGATTTTTTTACCTCGTTTTATGTTATGAATTTACTTTAGTCCGTGGTTTGTGTATTTTTATTATTTTGTTGGTTCGATGTTTTGATGGAAACCTATAGATTATCTTTTTATGATTAGATTAGATATTATTGAAATTAAAATTACGAAACTATTATCAAATGACATGGTAACAACTTAAGTCGGAGTTTTGAGAAATAATTGGAACAATATTCTATTTTATTGAAAAATATGTTTTAATAGTTTACTTTTAGTAATAGTTGGAACAAGCTATTTAAAGATAGATTTTATTTTTATTAATAATATTAAAAAAATTATAAATAAAGAATTTAGACTAAAATTATTAGATATCTTAGAAGATCTATTATTTGAAATAATATGACTACAATGTCTTAAATTTATTTTTTATTGTTGGATATGTAACTTCCATTAGCAAATTCTTTTTTTAAGTGGGCTTTTTTGTTAAACGACAAGTTACTAAAAATTGTGCATAGTAGTTGAGTATGCATCAACTAAATAATGGACTTCTGTCTTTTTTGCTAAAAACACGTTCTCATATTTCTTATAAATTAATTTATTTTCCTTTGAAAGAATTTTAAGAAATAATCTCTTCAATTTTGAGTATGCCAATAGAAGGGGCCTTCTTTTGGGTGGAACATCCACTCAAAATTAGTAGTGAGTGTTTGAAATATTTTGAGTATTCTAGCCCCTAGTTGATCTATGAAATATTTGATAAAGATCCATCACCATCACTATCACTATATGTCTATGTGTTTTAATATATGGATATAATGTATATAAACACGTATATGTGTGTAGTGTGTGTGTGTGTTGGGGGGGTAGTTAAAGAGAGCTTCAAACCAGAATTAGATCACCCCCATACCCTAATTGACTTTGAACGTCCAGTTTGTATCATTTAATGCTCCCGCCACTTCCTCAACTCAATAAAACACATGCATAGATAGACAGTAATTTATCAAATTTTAATAAACTTGCACTAGATTGATTGAAAGACAGGAGTCATAATACAAATAATATAGTTTTCTATTATATATGAAGGATATATCTTTAAAAAAAAAAACTATTTTCACTATTGGTATGTAGGTAGACGATGATAAAATCAAGCTTCATTTATTAGGTTGGAATTTTGAGGAATAATTTGAACAATAATATTTTTTACAAAAAAATATCATTTATCCATCATTAATGATGTTTGCAATAGTAATAAGGTACTTGATGAGGGTTCGTTGTGCTAGGTTAGAATCCCGGCTAGAACGAGGGTAGAACTTGACTCGGATGGATCGTGTTCCTGTTTTGTAGGGAAAAAATCCTGCAGTCACAATAAACGTTAGGCTAGCCGAGTGGCCCTCGGCTTCGGCCCTCCGACGATCAAGTCAGTAAGATTCGACCTCAATAATCGATCAGAGGGGTAAGGGCATTTTTGTGTATATGAGTGTCTACCTCCGAAAAGCAGGGTTAAGGGTATATATATCCTTCTTTTTCTAGGAAATGTTTGGAAAGCCCTTAGATCTCTCCCAGGGCCATTAACCTTGGGCCTGGGGTATTGGTCATTTCCCCTATTTGAATATTTCCAGCCAATTGCCCTTCCGGGTCTCAAGGACAAGATAGTACACTGTAGCGGTGCCTGCTGTGTCAGACAGTGAGGGGGACGGTACGCGCCATTAATGCGGAGGCGTGGCGTCTGCCAGTGTATTAAATGCGGTGGCAAAGTACTGTACTGGACTCGACCTCATATGAGGTCGAAGAACTTTCGCAGGTCCAGGGAACCTGATTGGGCCTGTGCAGATCCGATCGAGTGAAGTCGACGAGACGTATGGGCTCTGAGTCCGGTCGAGTGAAGTCGATGAGACGTATGGGCCCTGAGTCTCAGTTGGGCCGCCGTCTCTCGCTGGGCCTTGCTGGTTTGGGCCCAAGCATTTGGGCCATCCCATATCATGAGTCCTCCCACTTCGCAAGGCTGAACATGGTACCGATGAGAAACGTTGGGTAGCAAAAAACGGTTCTGTTGACAGTCGACCAGGGTTTGGTGCATTTATTGAGCAATTACATCATGGCTAGTACGGGACGGCGTGGCGGTTACAGTCATTATGGCAGACGTCATTATGGAGACGTTTGATTTACCGCGCCCCTTTCTCTATAAATATCCACTGTAATTCTGGCTATTTTTACTTTTACTGCTTTAGAATCCGCGCGTGAGCTTGTAGAAAAACTCTTTGGTGCCCAGGGCTTATGAATCTAACCTTCGCGTTCGCTCCCCCGGTTTTCTGCGTTTAACTTCCATTTCTAGTAAGTGTACCGCTGTTTTGACTTCTTATCGTCTGCTTTTCTTTTGAAACATCATGCTGGGATTGTATAGTTCTGAGGGTAGTCAGGGGGGGGAAAGTGAGGCTACCCCATCCAAAAGGCGGCGTCTAACGAGTCGTCGCATGATGATTCTAGTTCCAGCAGCTCGAGCAGCAAACGCGGTGCGAAGGAGGCTGGGCCTAGCCAAGTACCCCCATCGCGAGGTAGATTATTTACCTGCAGTCATTTTAGCGAAATAGTGTCTACCATGAACCTTGGGGACTTGAGACGTCTCAGGGAGCTCTATCATATTCCCCCTGAATACCAGCTTTTAGCCCCTGGGCCACCTGGTTGAATGCATCGCGCCCCTGCGGGTTGCATAACTGTGTTTCAGGACGCCTTTAGGTGTGGGCTTAGGTTCCCCCTAAGTGACAGCATGATAGGTCTGCTTAGGGGTCTTCGAGTATGCATAACTCAACTTCTACCCAACTGTTTTTCTACTCTCTGTAGTTTCATAGTTTTGATGCATCTGTTCAACCAACCGGCCAGTTTCGAAAACTTTTCCAACCTGTTTCATCTTCCCATGTCTCGTAAGTCTGGCAGTGCCGACGAGTCGGGGTTCTATTACCTGACAGCTCGACCTCGCCGGAGATTTCTGGTAGCCCCCTCCTTTCATATGGTCAGGCGTGGAAAAAATGCTACCTCTATGTTCGAGTGAATGGGGGTTTTAATATTCCCCGGGGTTGGTGGAGGGGGCATGTCGACATACCCGAGAATCGCACCCCAACTTGGCCAAATACATTCGTGCAGGATCTGGTCGAGTTTGGCCCCGTGGAAGCCTCTGTCTTCATCGAGGAAAGGCAGTTAGTGTTGGCGGGGCTGTCGCCGGCCCCAATAGATTTTCCCGTTGATTATGAGATAGGTAGATAGAGTGTGCTTTGCGCTCTGCTATTTGTTTAACTTTGATGATTTGCGTGGTTCTTTGGCTTTGACTTCTATTGAATTTGATATGCGCAGATCGAGAAGAGATCATGAACAGATCAAGAGCCGAGGCGCTGGTCCGAGCAGAAAAGAATAAGCAACGCAAATAGGGAGCTGCTTTTCGTCGAGAGTCCTCAACAGGCGACGAGCCTCGTCAATTGGAGGCAGCTCCCACCCCCTTGCCGACCCCTTCGCCAGGTCGAGGAGCAGCCGCCTCGAGCGGGGTCCCTGCTGGTCGAGGAAAAAGACTGATGGGCGAACGGAGTAGTCCCCCGCCCAAGAGGATTGCAGCGGGGAAAGGTAAAGGAAAAAGCACGGGGTCGGGGATCCCGACGGGGAATGATCTCTTTGGAGATCGAGGAGCCGATGCATTATTCAACCTGCAAAAGTTCCCATCTCCTCGGTTCGGGTTAGACCCGAGCTTCACCGTAAGCGACTCCTCGAGCATGCTCGCGCCGGGGCCTACCGGGGTGGATGCTTTGAAGGTGCTGATGGCTGGTCAGTTCTTGCCTGACCAAAAGAAGATAATGGGCATGAGCCAGGCTGCTGCCCTATGTGAGTTCGCATATCACACGATCATGGTAAGATTTTGTTTTCTGCGTCTCTGCATATTTATACTTTTGTTGATTTGACAGTTGTGACCTTTATGTCTCAGGTTGGGCAACTGGGCTATAATTTCTACTGCCGCTCCGAGCTGGCCCTTGCTGATCAAGAGCAGTTGGATGCTGGCGGTGATGCTGAAACTTTGAAGGCTCAGCTGGAGTCTTCCCAACTGCGACTCGAGGAGCTAGAGAAGCAAGTTAGCCAGCATACCCGGGAGATAGAGGAGAAAGACGAGCAGGTCCTCCTTGCTGTTACAGAGAGGACCAAAATGGACGCGAAACTAGAAAAATTGCAACTGGACGTGCAAGTTGCTTATGAGTCTGGTCGAGCTGCTGGTCGAAGCGAGCGTCTGGCTGAGGCCAGGGCTAAATTTGCCTGGATATTACCAGAGGTGCGCCGGGAGGCCGTGCAGCAGTTCATGGTTAGCCCAGCTTTTCAGGATGCAAGTGCTGTGCTGGCTCTAGATGACGCACGAAACGCCTTCGAGAAGGCGATTCAGCAAATGCAGTTCTTGGGCCATGCTCTCCAGCCCAAGGAACGCTCCAAAATGAGCTACACTCTTGACGAGCAGCTGCGTCCATAAGCCGAGGAGAGTGCCGATGCCGGGGAAGCCATCGTGGAGGCAGGTCCGGGAGTCAAACCGTCGCTCAAAGAGAAGAGGCGGGCTGATCTTGATGAAAAGCAGAAGGCAGTGGCCCGGGAGTTCGAGTTCACCGGCGACCTAGCTTACGACTTATCGGAGGGAAAAGTCGATGTGGCCTCCTTCTTCCCAGGTACCGAGCGGCTGTTCCTACAAGCTGCGGTTGGCCCCTCTCGGCCCGTGACCGTTGCTGTCCCTATCGCAATGGCGCTGCCCGAGCCTCAGCCGACTTCTGTTCCATCCGGTGTACTTGACCTTGCCCCAGCCCCCAGAATCGAAGAGACGGGCAGCTCCAATTAGGCCCGGCTATTTGTTTTGTTTTTTTTTTTATGTATAGGCCCTATTGAGGCCTTTAACATTTATGGAATCATCGCCTCGATGAGGCTTTTACTGAATTGTTATGGAATTCAACTGCAATTTCCATCATTATCGTCTTTGCGTTTGCGCTGAATTTTTTTGACGGATGGCCACGAATGTGGCGAGTAGCTTCTCTTCTTGCCCTTCATTAGATGATGATTTGCTTTTCTGACTTGATTTTTGGCTCTTGTAGGACAAGTTGTCCTAAATCCAATAAGATAATAACTAATGTTTGTGTTTGGAACATCTTTCCTATAAGTTTATCATCGATAGCTTGGTTTCGGCGCAGTGGCCTCGACTTAGCAGTGTAAAGCCTAATTGGTTGACTGTGGGGTCGAATTTTTGGTCTTGGCGTGAAGCCTCTCGTCGACTACGGGGTCGACTATTTGGTCTTGGCGCAAAGGCCTCGACTTTATGGCGTGAAGCCTTTCGTCGACTACGGGGTCGACTATTTGGTCTTGGCGCAAAGGCCTCGACTTTATGGCGTGAAGCCTCTCGTCGACTATTTGGTCTTGGCGCAAAGGCCTCGACTTTTTGGCGTGAAGCCTCTCGTCGACTACGGGGTCGACTGTTGGTCTTGGCGCAAAGGCCTCGACTTTTTGGCGTGAAGCCTCTCGTCGACTATGGGGTCGACTGTTGGTCTTGGCGTAAAGGCCTTGACTTTTTGGCGAGAAGCCTTTCGTCGACTATAGGGTTGACTGTTGGTCTGGCGCAAAGGCCTCAACTTTTCGGCGCGAAGCCTCTCGTCGACTACGGGGTCGACTATTTGGTCTTGGAGCAAAGGTCTCGACTTTTTGGCGTGAAGCCTCTCGTCGACTATAGGGTCGACTGTTGGTCTTGGCGCAAAGGCCTCAACTTTTCGGCGTGAAGCCTCTCGTCGACTACGGGGTCGACTATTTGGTCTTGGCGCAAAGGCCTCGACTTTTTGGCGTGAAGCCTCTCGTCGACTACGGGGTCGACTGTTGGTCTTGGCGCAAAGGCCTCAACTTTTTGGCGTGAAGCCTCTCGTCGACTATGGGGTCGACTCTTTAAAGAAGGTTCGCACTGCTGCACACGTTTGGACATATTGTAATTTCATTTCCTTCAGTAATACAAGGGTCATCGGTGACCAATTATACAAAAAACTTTTTCAAGTTTATGGCATTCCATGGTCGAGGTAGCTCACGACCTGATGCATCCGCTAGTCGGTAGGTATTATTTTTAGCCACCTTGATCACCGAGTACGGTCCCTCCCATTTTGGGTCGAGTTTCCCGATAGGCTTGGATACTTCCACTTTCTTGAGAACGAGGTCGCCCACCTTGAAGCTCCGCGGTCGTACCGACTTGTTATAGCGATCCGCCATCTTTGAATGATATCGCTGCATTGTGTTGTAACCTGTATGGCGTTGTTTGTCGATAGTGATTAGATCTAGCGTCCTCTCCGACACATTAGTTATCGAGTTGTAGTGGATCACCCTCGCTGTATGCTGGATTAATTCTGACGGGATCACTGCCTCAGATCCATAGAGTAGGCTGTATGGGCTGTGTCCTGTGGCTGTTCGAGGAGTCGTTCTGTAAGCCCAAAGAACACCGGGGAAGTCGTCTGCCCAGCTGGTCCCTATCCCCGCTATTCAACTCTTGACGTGGTCGAGGACAGTCATGTTGGTAACCTCAGTCTGTCTATTGGCTTGCGGATTTCCCACCGAAGTAAAGTGCTAGGCGATCCCTAAGGTTTCGCACCATCTCCTCGTGTTTTTGCTCTGGAATTTGGGTGCCGTTATCTGATATCAGGACCTTAGGTAGCCCAAATCGACATACAATATTCTTCCAAATGAAACTTTTAATGGTGGCATTGGTGATCTTTGGGACTGCCTCGGCTTCTACCCATTTTGTAAAGTATTCGACGGCCACTATGATGAATTTTTGCTGGCCAGAAGTTTTTGGAAGCGACCCTACTATGTCGATCCCCCACTGGTTGAATGGCCAGGTGATGTTAACATTGGTCATCAGTGCGGCTGGCTGGTGATGGATGTTCGAATGAATTTGACAGGATGGGCATTTTTTAGCAAAGTCGATAGAATCTCTCAACAAAGTTGGCCAAAAATACCCGTAGCGAATGATCTTATGTGCCAGGGATCGGCCGCCAGAGTGGTTGCCGCAAATACCGGCATGTACTTCCTGTAATACTTCATTAGCTTGGTTGGGATCCAGACACCTGAGTGGCGGCCCTGCTATTGACCGCTTGTACAATTGTCCGTACTCATCCAGCGTGTATTTAGGTGCTAAACCCTTCAGTCTGCGGGCCTCTTTATCATTGTCAGGCAGGGTGCCGCGACTTAGATACAGTTTGATTGGGTGCTGCCAAGAAAGGGTCATTTCGCCGAGGCACCCGACCTGACCCTGGTCGGGTGAAGGGACGCAAGGCTGAGCGGCAACAAAAAATGTTATTGTCTTTTCTCTTGTGCCTTTCGTTGAGCTGGCCAGCTTGGAGAGCGAGTCTGCTCGCTCATTTTCTGATCGAGGTATTTAACTCAGCGAGAAGTTTCTAAACATTTGCCTCACTTGGCGTACTTCTGCCAAATATTGGGACATTTTGTGTTCCCTTGCCTCAAAGTTACCTTCAACCTGTTCTGCCACGAGCTGAGATTCGGTGAATGCCGTTAGTTGCTCGACCTCGCGGTCTCTGGCCATGCGCATTCCTTCAATAAGAGCCTCATATTCTGCTTCGTTATTAGTGATCGGGAAGTCGAGTTTCACCGCAAAATCATATTCCTCGGCCAGTGGGGATCGGAGGGATATCCCTATTCCTCCGCCAGATGAGGTTGCGGACCTGTCGACATGTAAGGTCCACCTGATGGTGCTTTCGACCTCCTGCGCCGGGAGGTCGAGCCTTTCAACGATGAAATCGACTAACACCTGCGCTTTAATGGCGGTCCGCGGTTGAAATTGAATGTTGAATTCCCCGAGCTCAATGGCCCATTTGGTGAGCCGACCTGAAGTGTCCGGCTTCGACAACACTTGTTTTAGCGGCTGATTCATCAACACCGATATTGTGTGGGATTGGAAATAAGGCCGCAGTTTCCTGGCTGACGTAACAAGGGCCAGAGCGAACTTCTCGATCTCTAAATAATTGTGCTTGGGTCCCTGAAGGGCCTTGCTGCAATAGTATATTAGATGGGGGTTTCCTGCTCTCGTCGTCATCAGCACTGAACTAATGGAGGCCGAAGAGACTGCCAAGTATATCTGTAGTACTTTTTCGAGCTCCGGCTTGGCAAGCATGGGTGGCGAAGAGAGGTATTGCTTGAGGTCGAGTAGGGGCCTAATCACACTGTGGGTCCCATTTGAATCCTGATTTCTTCGTGTTTCGTAGGATTTTGAAGAAATGTAGGCTTTTATCTGCTAGTCGAGATATGAATCTGCCCAAGGCTATGATCCTGCCGATCAAGCGCTGGACATCCTGAATCGTGCGAGGTGGGGAGATGTCCAAAATTGCTTGAATCTTCTGCGGGTTGGCCTCGATGCCTCTTTGGCTGACCATGTAGCGAGGAATTTGCCTCCTCGAACCCCGAAGGTACACTTGCTAGGATTGAGCTTCATCCCGAAAGCTCTCAAGATGGAAAATATGTGGCTGAGGTCGATCAGGTGGCTTTCAGCCTTTTCTGTCTTTAAAATCATATCATCAATATAGACCTCCATCGATCTCCCAATTTCATTCTTGAACATATAATTAACTAATCTCTGGTAAGTTGACCCTGCATTCTTAAGTCCGAATGGCATAACCAGGAAGCAATACACTCTATTAGGGATGACAAATATTGTTTTGTCCATGTCCTCGGGTGCCATGAATATTTGATAATAGCCTTGAAATGCGTCCATCATGCTAAGCAATTTGCAGCCAGCAGTAGAGTCAACAAGTAAATCAATACGAGGCAAGGGATAAGGATCCTTAGGGCAAGCTTTATTCAAATCTGTAAAATCATTACACATCCTCCACTTTCCCTCATTCTTCGGAACAAGTACAACATTACAAAGCCAAGAGGGATATTGGATTTCTACAATGTAACCTGCTTGCAAAAGCTTGTTGACCTCCTCATCGATAATCTGGGTCCGTTCAGCATTAAAGGTTCTTTTCTTCTGCCGCATTGGCTTGCGGGCTGGGTCCACGTTTAGGCGGTGGACGATGATGTTGGGATCGATGCCTCGAAGATCTGTCGCCTTCCATGCAAAAACATCGACATTTCATCGAAGGAAGTTGACCATAAGGCATTTTAGTCGATCTCCCATGTCGGTCCCGATTCTGGTGGTTTTCTCTGGATTCCCAAATTCGAGCTCGATCGTTTTGAATTCCCCAACAGGCTCGACCCTTGTGTCCTCCAACTTTCTCTTTTTTGACGAGGAACCCTCCTCGAGTTTCGCTACCGGGGCATCCCCCGAGGGCTTCAGCTCGAGTCGCTTCTTCTGGTAAGTTGAGTCGACAGAGATTGTGTAGCATCGCCAAGCGTCCTTAAGGTTACATAAAAGCTCACCCACTCCAGCTGGGGTCAGAAACTTTATCTTCATATGATAAGTGGACACAATGGCTCTGAAATCGTTCAGGGCTGGTCGGCCTATGAGAACATTATATACGAAAGGAGCATCGACCACTAGGTAGCTGATCATTAGTGTTCGGCTGCGTTGTCCCTGCCCGAACGTGGTGGAGAGACTGATGGATCCAACTGGGATGATCTCGGTCCCACCAAACCCGACCAAAGGCATTCTGACCGGATCAAATTTCAACCGTCCCAATTTCATTTTGTTCAAAGTCGACAAGAATATGATGTTCACTGAACTCCCGTTGTCGACCAGCACCTTTCGGACCTCAAAATTAGCAACATCTAGGGCGATCACCATCGGGCAATCTATCTTACAGTCGGCTTTCTCCAAGTAGTCCAGGTCTGCGTTGGTGAAAGAAATTGGTTCGGTACTGGTCGTCAGCTGAAAGACTGCTTCGACCCTAGATGGCCTGGTTGAGTCGAGCTGCCTATGTGTTTGCTTTCTCGCATTTCGGGAATCTCCTTCCGTGGGCCCCCTGACAATCATGTCAGTGACACCCCTGATGGGTGGGTTGGATTCATGGGCTGGTCTCTTTCCTTTATCTTCTCTCCTCGGGCTGACTGACCTTTCTCTTCGGGGAGTCCGGTCAGTCAGGCCCTCTTCTCTTCTGGCCTGCTCCTAGAAAAAAAATTTTAGGTGGCCTTATCTGATCAGCCTCTCGATTTCGTCTTGCAGATTAAAGCAGTCCTTGGTGTCGTGCCCTTTCTGCCTATGGAAATAGCAGTACTTTTTTGACTTCTTCATGGCTTCGGTTTCTGTAATTTTTCGGGGCTTCTTGAGCAGGTTGTCGTGTTGAATGGCGAGCAACACTTCTCTCCTCGGTAGGTTCAATGGAGTGTATTCATGGAAGTGCTTGATCGGGGAACGACGTCCCTCGTTATTTTGTCTATCATCTTTCTCCTTGCCTCTCCTTTTGTCGACTTCCAAGCTGCCGTATTTCGTCCTATTCATCTCCTCCTGGGTCATGTACCTCTCCGCGAGGTCGAGGAGCTCCTCCATCGTTCTAGGCTGCGCACGCACCACAACATTGGCGCACTCTTTGTGCCTCAAGCCCAAGAACAATACATCAATCAGAAACTCAATCCTCGGGCTATCGATTTTCAACATCTCTGTGTTGAATCTGGTGAAAAAATCCCGAAGGGATTCTCCCTCAGCCTGCTTTACTGTGTGTAGGTGTGTGTGTGGGAGCTTTGCCTTTCTTCTGCTAGCGAACTAATGCAAAAACTTATCACACAACTGGTCATAGGAGAAGATAGACGCCGACTCCAGTTTTACAAACCAGTCCAAGGCCACTTCCTGGAATGTGGTCACCAGCATCTTTGCATGTATATAGTAATTATGCCCATGCAGCTGCATCATATGCTCAAATTGCAGCAGATGCTCATTCGGGTCGGTGGAGCCGTCATACCTTGGAAGCCCCGTAGGGATCTTTGCATCGACGGCGATGCGCTCTTCAATGATCTCTTGGACGAGCGGCGAATCCCGCTCCCTTTTGAACCTTAGCGGCCCGTTTGGCTGGGCCACCCTATCGGCGTTCCTTCTTGAGATCTCCTCCAGGCGCTTATTCAACTGTTGCACCTGGTGAGATACCTCCTCCCAGTCTTGCTGATCTGCTTGGGAGGCCCCTCTGCCTGGTTTGTGTCTGGAACGCTCGGCCCTATCGCGCTGCGGGGCTCGAATGGGCCGAACATCATGATCCACGGAGTCTGCCACCTCCTCCCTTGGTGGGGGGCGGACTGCTTCTCTAGTGAAACGGCCAGGACTCAAATCTCTCCTGAACTGGTATCTCGGCGATTCTGACCATTGAGAAGGCTCTTCATGCCGTGTTCTCTCTGGAACCGCGGGCTGCGGCGTGGCGCTGACTGCCAGCTCCGACTGCACTGTATGCCTATTTAGGGCGGCTGAGAGTTATGCTGAAATCTGCGCAGAAATTTGCTCACTAATGAGCTGCATTAGCTGCGGCATCGTGACTGTGACCACGGGCTCAAGCGGAGCGCTTGGTCCTTGCGCATTCGGCTCTAGGTCCTGACGATGGGGGAGAGAGCTGGACCTCCTATTTTCATCTCTTCCAGATTGGGCTCGCCTAGTGTTTACCATTTTTCGACAGAGGAATCAAGCGGTTTCCCACAGACGCCGCCAAATGATGAGGGTTCGTTGTGCTGGGTTAGGATCCCGGCTAGAACGAGGGTAGAACTTGACCCAGATGGATCGTGTTCCTATTTTGTAGGGAAAGAATCCTGCAGTCACAATAAACGTTAGGCTAGCCGAGTGGCCTTCGGCTTCGGCCCTCCGACAATCAAGTCAGTAAGATTCGACCTCAATAATCGATAAGAGGGGTAAGGGCATTTTTGTGTATATGAGTGTCTACCTCCGAAAAGCAGGGTTGAGGGTATATATATCCTTCTTTTTCTAGGAAATGTCTAGAAAGCCCTTAGATCTCTCCCCGGGCCATTAACCTTGGGCCTGGGGTATTTGGTCATTTTCCCTATTTGAATATTTTCAGCCAATTGCCCTTTCGGGTCTCAAGGACAAGATAGTACACTGTAGCAGCGCCTGCTGTGTCAGACGGTGAGGGGGGACGGCACGCGCCATTAATGCGGAGGCGTGGCGCCTGCCAGTGCATTAAATGCAGTGACAGAGTACTGTACTGGACTCGACCTCATATGAGGTCGAAGAACTTTCGCAGGTCCAGGGAACCTGACTGGGCCTGTGCAGATCCGGTCGAGTGAAGTCGACGAGACGTATGGGCCCTGAGTCTGGTCGAGTGAAGTCGATGAGACGTATGGGCCCTGAATCTCAGTTGGGCCGCCGTCTCTCGCTGGGCCTAGCTGGTTTGGGTCCAAGCATTTGGGCCATCCCATATCAGTACTAAATGTTGAGTGGCTAATTGGTTCAGTGATATTGTTTTCACATTTGTATATGCCCGAAGTTGGCGAACTTTAAAGGCATACATTTGTGTAAATACTACTACGTACTACTACCACTATGACGACAACAACAACAACAACAACAACAACAACAATAATAATAATAATAATTGCTATAGATATGACATTTCTTCATTTATTTTCTTGGTTCCAAACATTGTAATATTATAATCTATGCTTATAACAAAAGAAAAAATTAGCTCAGAATATGTACTTTTTATTTATAACATTGTAATATAATTATACTATGTCTTCATAATAATGTGAATAAAATAATGAATTATAATTTACTTCACTTAACATATTCCTATTAGAGAAGTGATCAATATATACTTAAATCGCCTATATGTTTAAATTTTTATATATTTAATATAGCACTACAAAATATATTGTTCGAAAAAAGATTTATGAATATGAAAGAAATATTGAGGTACCTATATTTTTATAAGCAATCCATTGACTTTATAAAGTAATTTACACTTAGCAATTAATTTTTTTAAAATAGAAATGCAATAACGCTTGAGCTTTGAGAGTTGTTATATGGATAAAAGATATACAAGGCAAGTTTTATATATTTAGTATTTACATAATATATATATTGAATTATAGATCTATTTCATTATTCTAAATGTTGTTTTCTTTTAATATATATTTTTTGTGTAGGTTAGATAGGAAGATTTGTAGGGAATTGAGCAACTCCAAGAACATTTGATTTGATGATTATAAGTCTCATTTAAATGAAATATTGTTACATATTACGTATTCGACTATAAAATTGTTTGCAATAAAACTTCTATTAATTTTTTCTAAGTTAATGTTTTTATTCCGCAATCTTAATATTTGTATGATTAATTATAAGAAATACAAGTATTAATTATAATTAATATTAAATATAATAAAATTTTAAACTTTAAATTATTTCCCGATGCAACGTATGGGTTAAAAACTAGTAATTAATTTATAATCAACTGAATATTGATTGTCAACATTTCACATCAATAGATAACGGGACTTATTACAATATGACAATAAATAAGCTTTTGCATTTATTTCATTTAAGAGACGTCATTCCATATATAATGTATATGGAACTTTCTATATTAATTTTTGTAACTTCCTATATTAATATACAATTTTTTTTAACTCCTTTTTACATTGTTAATTTTATTCTTTTTACCTATATCAACACACACACACACACATCTACATAATAATATTCTATCAATTTTTTTTAATTAATATTAACATAAAAAGATTATATTAGTTCATCTTTATAACTCCATATCTAATTTTTATAAATATTCAATATGTATATTTTAATATACATAATTTTTATATTAATTTTTGTAACACCTTATTGTAATATACAATTTTTGTCCTCCTTTCTATATATACATATTATCTAATAGATTTTTCTACTATTTGTCATTTGCATTCACAAATTTGATTATTTGAATAATTATGAACACACACACACACACACATATATATATATGTGTGTGTGTGTGTGTGTGTGTGCGTAACTAGACATATACATAAGTCTATTTGTCAATGCGATTTAATCAACTTATCTTATTTAAGCTAAAAATTCTAATAGTAATTTATATTCAAAATAATTTAAATATACAATTTACTATTTCAAAATAGAATAATATTGTCTTCTTCTTCTTCTTCTTTTTTTTTTCTCAAACTCTACAAAATTATTCCCTTAATTTGTGAATTAAATTTTATTTTCGTTCAAAAAGAATATATTTTATGATATTTGTATTATTTTTGTAATATTTTAAATTTTTACATTTATGAATCAGGATAATTTAGAAAAAAATTGAGTCCTAATTTAAGTACTTTTTTATGTGGTAGTGATGTGGATCGGTTAATTTTATCCATTTTTTTCCATGTTATTATATCTTTATTGTTAAGTTGCATTTTTATCTTTTTATTTGTACAATTTTCCCTTGTGATTAATAGTAAAAATGCTTAATTGTTGGGTTTTAACTTTCATTTTATATTTTGTGAAACAAATTGAAGGTTCATGCCAAGTGCAGTTGAAAATCGAGTACTTGATATACTTGGAGCAAAGATCGCATTGCCGAGGAGACGAGGAATGGAAGAAGGAAATAATTTGAGTGCAGACGTGTCTTGCTTCCCAAGACTATTATGCAAATTTGATTTGGAAGCATTCAATTTATTTTGGCAATTGTATATATTTGGAATATTTTAATTTCTATTTCTTTAATTAGGATAATTTGAGACTTTTATTAGTTTTCTAGTTGCATTAGGAGTAGTAGATTATTTATATGGAACTAGGTATCTTTCATAGAGTTTTTTGGATTCTTTTGTTCAGTATAATTTTAGTTTCCTGCGTTTTCTTCTTTTCATGAGTTGCTAAACTCTTGCTCTAGTTTAAAGGATTATCGAAGTTTGGTTTCTTCAATATTTGTGAGATCTAAATGATTTAATTCATTTTTCTTATTTTTTGAGTATTTATTTATCTTCTGTTTTTATAACGAGTATTCAGGTTTATTGAATTTAAGGCCCAAATTTGATAGCTTAGAATATTTTTTCTGTCAATTAGAACATTAAATCCATAATTGTTTAATTGCTCCAATGTTTGAGGCAATTAACATAGTTATGTGTGTTAATATGCATGATTTTTGTTATGTGGATAAATAATTTAATCAAATGAACTCTGCGTGAGTGTGTTTGTTGGCTAAGGTTGAGTCTCTCTAGTTTTCAATGCTGTTGATAATTAAATCCTATGAGTGTTTCTTTAGGGTTGTTTATTGGCAAGAGAAATAACTAACGAGCTTCTCTTAGTTATCGAGATAATAAGGAGAGATTGGTTATTATGGCGTTCGAGTAACTATAACCAGTCTATTCAAGAAAAGAGGAATTTATCTTTACATCAATGATCAAATCTGAGAACCAAACTGAAATTTTACCTTATGCTAGATTTCATTCTTATTGATTTCTTATTTTATATTTGATTTATTTTACTTTTAAAATTCTAATTCTTTTGTTTCATACAAATCCCTCCCCCTTCTATTTTACTTTATTTAGTAAACTTAAAAGAAATAAAATTTACCAGTCCCTGTGGAATACGGCCCTACTCATCGCTATTTACAAACCATATCTTTAGAGTATGAATTTATTTTTATTGGATTCGACACCCATCATCATTTATATTTGATATCCTATCAATATTTATTTTAATATTAATATAAAAAACTATACTAATTCATTTTTTATACTACATGTTTAATTTAGTAAATACTCAATGTATTAATATTAACATATATATAACTTTTTATAATAATTTGTATAATCTCTTTATCAGCATATAATTTTTTTAACTCCTTATTATATTGTCTGATATTTATGTTTTCTAATATAATTATATATGAACATATACATATACATATATTTATATATATATATATATTCGTGTGCATACATGTATATGTGTCTTTGTCGATGACATTGCAATTCAATTAATGTCTTGCTCCATATATATATAAACTTTTTATATATGGAGTATTATAATAATGTAGAACTTATTATAATTTAATTTAAAGCATTATATTATGTTAATTAGTGAATTATCTCTTATTCCACAATTTAATATGTTAATTAAGTTAAATCATAGCTGAAAGAATTTCTAAATCTAACCTAAAAATCTGTAAAAATATATGTACTAGAATATTCTAAACATACAATTTATTATTTAAAAATATAAAAATATTTATCTTCTTTTTTTCTCCAACTATATACGATCATTTTCTTGGTATGTTAAAATTTGTTTATTTTTTTCTTGAAGATGTATGTATGTATAATGCTCATGTATTTTTCTAATGTTTTAACTTTTATGCTAATGAACAAAGATAATTTATAAAATGAAATTTGAAGTCCCTATGTAAGTTAACAATATTTTATCTTCTATTACCTGATCAATTCATTTTTTAATATTGAATTCTTTAATTTTTTTTTGTCAAGTGTAGAAATAAATTAATGCATGAGATTTAATTTTATGTACATAAATTATATTCATAAAAAATATTGTTATGTCTCATTTATATTTTTAAGTATTATATTTATAATATTTTATAAAAAATATTAGGGTAAATGTCACTAATAGTCCCTAATGTTTCGATTTAGTATCACTTTAGTCCTTAATCTTTAAAACTTCATCTTTTAGTCCCTAACATTAATATATAGTTTTACTTTAGTCCCTAAAATCATTTTCCGGTAGTTTTTGGCCGGAAAATTGACCAAGTTTGACATTTTTAAGGGCAAAATTGTCAATTCATAGTTTTATGTCCCACTTTAGTCCCTATATAAAATTTTATGTTCCACTTTAGTCCCTATAGAAGGTTTTATGTTCCAATTTGGTCCCTATATTACTTTTTTTCTTTTTATAAATATATGTCCATGTGTGTATATATATTTGTGTATAATATATGTGTATAGATAATTGATACTAATATTAGTCATATGCTCATATATTATTATTAATATTTAATAATATATTATTGATATATTAATATTATTTGTGATACTATTGTAATTAATAATATTACTAATACTATTATTGATATGGGACAGCCCAATAAGCCCAGCCCAATAACACTCAACTAGGACAGGAGCTGGTCTGACGCTTCCTAAGCAGCTCAACTGCCCTTAAACCCAACTCATTTTGGACCATGCAGACATTCGACTGCCACTCGACCTCTGGATCCCCATCTGTCGTGGTGGATATTGGCGTTCTTGATCGACCAGGTTATAGCCGATAGCCTCCATTAGGTGGCCTCAATCCTTCAACTAGAATGATGTAGCTTCGACCAGAATGAGCCTGGTGACCAAGATCATAGTAGATATTCCTAATGGAGTGCTCGTCTTGACCAGAGAGGTCGAGGAATGATGAAAGCCTTTTGGCCACATTAAATGCCTTGCCAGGCGTCATGCTGCAGCATTAATAGCACGTGCCACCAACAGTACCACCTTTTACAGCCGTGTCAGGTTGGGGAGCGCCTCTAGTGTACCACCTTCTCCTAGGTAACTACCTTCTGAAACAATACACAAGCTGGATAAGATTGGAAAGTCCTCAAGCAAGGACAATGGCCCTTCTTACACAACAGGGGCATCAAAGACATATCAATCTTATTCAGCTTGTGTATTGTTTTAGGAGGCAGCTACCTAGGGGAAAATGGTACACTAGAGGCGCTCCCCAGCCTGACACGGCTGCAAAAGGTGGTATTATTGGTGGCACGCGCTATTAATGTGACAGCACGGCGCCTGGCAAGGCATTCAATGTGGCCAAAAGGCTTTCGTCACTCCTCGACCTCTCTGGTCAAGACGAGCACTCCAACAGGAATAGCTACTAGGATCTTGGTCACCGGCTCATTCTGGTCGAAGTTAAATCATTTTAGTTGAAGGATTGAGGCCACCTAACGGAGGCTACCCGCTATAACCTGGTCGATTAAGAACGCTAATATCCACCATGACAGATAGGGATCCAGAGGTCGGTGGCAGTCGAATGTCTACTTGGTCCAAAACGAGTTGGGTTTAAGGGCAGTCGAGCTGCTTAGGGAGTGTCAGACCAGCTCATGTCCTAGTTGAGTGTTATTGGGCTGGCCCTATTGGGCTATCTCATATCAATAATAATATTGCTATTATTATTAATTACAATAGTATCACAAATGATATTAATATATCAATAATATATTATTAAATATTAATAATAATATATGAGCATGTGACTAATATTAGTATCAAAAATATATACACATGTATTATACACAAATATATATACACACATGGACATATATTTAAAAAAGAAAAAAGAAAAAAAGTGACATAGGGACTAAATTGGAGCATAAAATCTTATATAGGGACTAAAGTGGAACATAAAACTTTATATAGGGACTAAAGTGGAACATAAAACTATGAATTGATAATTTTGCCCTTAAAAAGCTCAAACTTGGTCAATTTTCCGGCCAAAAACTACCGAAAAATGATTTTAGGGATTAAAGTGAAACGATATATTAACGTTAGGGACTAAAAGATGAAATTTTAAAGATTGAGGACTAAAGTGATACTAAATCGAAACATCAGGGACTATTTGTGACATTTACCCAAAATATTAATATCTAAATTATAACTAAAATTATATAAAATAAAATTTTAAATTTATCGCCCGATGCAATGCACGGAATAATAACTTGTTACCTTGTACAATGACCACACCCTAATGCTTTTCTGCAAACCCCGCAAGGTTGTTCATTTCTTCCTCATCAATGACTCCATTAGAATTCCTGCCAGCCAACTTAAATGGCGTGTTTGGCTTTCCACTTGCCGAACCACCCTCTGTTAGCACGAACGGCGGCCCGGAGCTCCTCCACGCCTATATTGCCATCTTTATCGGTGACGAATCTATCCAACCATTTCTTGACTCCTCCAATGATAGTTTAAGTTTGTCATCGTGACTGCGGACACCGGGCCCGGGCCTTGAGGCCTTTATTCTCATTTCTTTATTTGTGTACGTTGTTATAAATTTGTCAATTTAAAGTGTTTTTATTCCGTGACTTAGGGTTTGTTTGTTTGTTTATGAATTGAAGCATTTTGCCAAATATTTTGGCAAAATAATTTTTGGGAAGTGGAGTTGGGGAATGTGATGTTTGTTTGTTTGTTTGTGTTTTGTGTGGTAGGTGGAAAATGAATTAGGAGAAAATTGTTTGTTTACTTGTATTTTGGGAGGAAACAAGATGCCACATTAATAATTTTTTTATTGGGTTGATAGGATGAAATTAATATTTTAAAATTATTTATGCATGTGTATATATAGATTGGGACAAAAAATGAGAGGATTAGATATTAGGGAATGGGTAGAAACTAAATTGGAAGGGTATTTTGGGCTTTTTGGATGTATTTTGGATAGTAGGATTGAAGAATATGATGGGTTGTTTGTTTATATTTTAAAAGTTGACAACTATTTTGACAATTTACAAACAAACAACTCTTAGAATCAGAATCAGATTTCTTAATTATTTATATTGGGTATCCTTTTTTCATTTTTTGTGATGTTGAATTGTGTTTATCATTATTTAATCTTCTTTTTGGATTTTTTTTTTCCTTCTCGAATAAGATTCTATTTCAACGTGAAAAAGCATTGGTAGCAACATGCAGTAGAAACAGTGGTTAGGAAGTTTTCATTTGGAGAATATCATATTCATTGACTATGTGAACGAATTAGATATAGTTCCGCCAGTTCATCTTTTCCCAAATAATGCTATTAGATTCTTGATAGTCTTGGTTATTTACCTAAAGCCATAAAGTATCTCCAAAGCCCAAGCCTAATCCATTTTAGTCCAAATCCAAACAAATGCTCAATTTGATGGCAACCCATTTTTCCTAAAAGAAAAACACCATTTGGCCCATATGCTTGGTGCATTCCTAACCCAATCCATTGAATAACGACGATATCATGATGTCTAAATCCATCATCAAATTAACATGAAATTCAAATATGCAAGCTATTGTCTCTCCATCAGATTTGGTGGAAGCTTTTATTTTTATACAAAGCCGCTTTGAGAAGTTTGACAAAAAAAATAACTTATAAACTGTTTAAATATTCTTCAATATTAAATAAGATTTGATATACTTAGAAAGACATGGGATACAATTTGAATTTGAATTTGGGAATCCCATCAAAAATCAGTTACATAGAATTAAATGCTATGGGTTTAGGCTTCATGAATAGGGGTATAAGATGAGTCCAGTCGGCTCATAAGACTAAATAGGGGTCTAAAATGAGGCGAACCAACTCACGAGCCTCGTGAGCCGGTTCGATTATAGCTCGACACAAGCTTGAGCTCGAGATTTAACATGACCCAAGCTCAAGCTTTATTTTAGTTGTTCGAAAGCTTATGAGTTGGCTAATAAGTTTTTTTTTCTATTTTTAAATATTTTTATATATTAATTAAATAATTAGGATATATTAATAATTTTTTTTTCTAATTCTAAATATTTATTATATATGATTAAATAATTGTAATATATTATAATTTAAATCATTATAGTAATTATTATAATATATTTTATTTATAATTATGATTTAAATTATTTTATTAATTATTATTAAATAATTATCATATATTAATAATTTAATATTTTTATTTAATTTAGAATTTTCTGGTGAGCCGGCTTGAGCTCGACTCGAGCTCAATATTTTGGTCGAGCCCTTGAAAGCAGGCTTATTGACCTCAAGCCTGCAATTTTTACCAAGTTAGACTCAAGCTCGACTCATTTACACTCCTATTCATGAATGTGCTTGCTCAGAGAATTTGCTTTAGAAAAAAGACGCAAAGCCTAAGCTAACTAGCTATTTAAGTTCAAAGGAAGCTTTATTTATTTAGACGTGGTCATAATCACAAAAAACTAGCTAGGTTGATGGATCTGATCTTCTACAATTACCACACCCAAATGCTTTTCCCTGAACACCACGAGGTTGCTGATTTCTTTGTCATCAACGACTCCATTGGAATTGCTGTCGGCTGGCTTAAGGCCGCATGCGAACCACCCTCCTCTAGCATGGATGGCCGCCTGGAGCTCCTCCGCCCTTATGTTGCCATCTCGATCGGTGTCAAATTTCTCCAACCATTTCTTGAACTCTTCCAAAGATGGTTCAAGCTTTGTACCATCACTACGCACGCCGGGCCAAAAGGCCGCCTTCGATAGTCTCATACTGTTATGGTATGCTTCGACCTTCTTCATGAGTACCATTTCTTTGTGGAGTGTGTTTTTTAATTTATTGCTCTAGTAATGAACTCTTCAATTTAAAGGGTTTTTTTCTCTTTATTGTCACTTTGGTTCTATATTTTATTTTCTACTCCATCTTCTATTTTGAGTTTATGTATTTATGACAAGTGTATATTTAATTTTTAATCAATTATTTTTATAAAAAAATATTTAGTACACGTGTGACCATGTTATATATTTATGAAATGGAATAAGCGGTGATATAGGAAATGAAATAGAAGATTTAAATCGATTTATTACTAACTTTCAACATTCTTCTAAATAAGAATCCTAAAGTAGTCAAACAACTTTGGCAATGATTAGTTATATTTTGCCAGAATAAAAGCGTTCTGGCAGATATGGCCAAGCTTGCACCTATCTTGGCTTCAAAATGTCAACTTCTTATCTTCATCATTTCTCAAAAACCCCCTTCATTAAGTATACATACATGCATACATATATATGTATAACATATTTTATTATTATCTATAAAAGAAAAAAAATTACTCAATTCCATTTTCGCTCCAAACATTCAACCAAAAAGCATTTATTTGACCACTATAGTAAAAATTATTCCTCACAAAACATAAACAATCACACAAAACTTCTCAAAACATTTTCAACTTATTTCTCTAAAATATTAATAAAAATTCATCGAAGTTTTGATTTGGAGAATATCATATTTTTGACCATGTGTTTTATTTTTTAAAAAAATGGTAGAATATTATTAATAGGAATCAAAGGGAATACCCTGATCGATTACACGTGATGGAAGCCATTTATTTTTATGCAAAGATGCTTTGAGAAGTTTGACAAAAAAAATAACTTATAAACTGTTTAAAGATTTTTAACTCCTCCAATATGAAATAAGATTTTATATAATTAGAAGGGCACATGATGGAATTCGAATTTGAATTTGGGGATCTCTTCAAAAATTAATTATATAGGATTAAATGTTGTGGGTCTATGCTTTGTGAACGTGCTTGTTCAGAGAATTTGCCTATGTAATTAAAGTGATTACATATCTTCCTATGAGTCAATATTCATATCGTGTGCAATAATTTATTTTAATATGGTGCACCAAATTTGTGATAATTTTATTAATTTATCCTTATGGCATATTATTGCTACCAGCTCAGTATAGGGCTGTCAACAGGTTGGATTTGCTATATTCGAATTCGAATTTGATTATCAAAATTCATATCCGAATCCGAAATCAAATAGGATCTTTGTTAATCAATATCATAATTGGATATATGAATATTTGAAATCTGATAAAAAAATCCGACCTGATTTTAATTTTTTTTTCTTTTTTTTCCCTTTTCGAATTTATAAAAATATTATATTTATAAAGTAAATTTATGTCATATTTGAATTTTTAACAACTTTTTATTATATATTAGTTCAAAAGTTAATATTTGAATACTAAATTCACACATGCATTTGAGAAAATTTGAATTTAAACTCTTACCTCATATATACAAATATTAAGATACGAATGATTTAATTATAAAGAAGTTTGATGCAAGTCATCTAATTAATTGTATAGGCTCTTTAATTGTCATTTTTTCTTTTTCTTTTTTATTTTTGAGTCAATTTAGTTAAGCACTTCCAGATGTACCTTTCCTTGTTCTGGTCTTTCGATCACTTTCTTCCTCGTGTAATTAATGTACTAATTTCCCTTCCATCTAAATTAGAAAGGAAAATTCACAGAAAAAAGAAAAAAGAAAGAAAGAAACATCTAAAGTAGCTTTTACCCTTCCAAAAGTTAAGGTGCCTTAGTAAATTAAATTCATCCTTTACCTTTGGAATGGAATCCGTGTGTTCTTTCTGCATATACTTAAGGGAGTTTGCTAAAATCATGTGACTATCCACATATATATGACCATTTCCCTTGATAATGGACAATGTTGTTTTTATCAACAATTTAATCGCCTTAATTCCCTCCATATCCAAATTGTGTCTTGATTCTTGCAAACTGTTTAAGGTACATATTTGCTGATTTTCCTTTTTTTGTTTGGATATAGATACTCGCGCAGACATTAATCTCACAAATGGAAAATTTCATATTGTACGGGTGTATATCCAAATGAATTGTAAATGATTGGATAAAAATATAATATAGTACATACAAAGTGATTAATTATTATAATCATATATATATATATATTCTCACAATCATGGCTGGTTAAATATTAATCCGGTCGGTTTTTCATATTAACATGAGATGAGCGTTGATCACAATTAGTTACAAACTCTCATTATTCTCTCACTCCTACATTACTTTTTTACTAAAGGACAAAATTTAAAATACTAGCACAAAAATACCTCATGAAAGTAGGTTTCTATTAGCATTTTTTGGGGAAATGTGACCTAATCGATCGATGATTTTTAGCGACATCATTCCTGGAAACGTAAATCAATCAGCCGCTAATTCCTCGCTCCATAATATTAATATATTTGGATAGTGTGGCACGAGCCTTCACACGTGTTTATAATCATAATATAAAACATCTTAACACACCCCTGTGGGCATGTGCAAATTAAACTCACATGCACACTCACAACCACAATAAACTTCTTTACAAAAAGACACAGAACTTCTCAAACGGATGATTGTTCTGATAATATCATCTTTACATTATCATGTATATATGATGTTCGAGATTCGAGTTCTAATGAACTCTTAAGTTGCTAGCTTAAGCCAACTAGTTAAGTTCAAAAGGAAGCTTTATTTAGTCATTATCATAATCATAAAATAACTAGCTAGGTCGACGGACCTAATCTTTTGTAATTACCAGACCCAAATGCTTTTCCGCAAAAACCACAAGGTTGCTGATTTCGTCCTCGTCAATGACTCCGTTGGAATTCTTGTCGGCCGACTTAACGCCGCGTTTGGCCTTCCACGTACTGAACCACCCTCCTCTAGCACGGATGGCCTCCCGGAGCTCCTCCGCGCTTATCTTGCCATCTTTATTGGCGTCGAGTTTCTTCAACAATGTCTTGAACTCTTCCAGAGATAGTTCCTGTTTGCCATCACCACGCGTGCCGGGCCAAATGGCCTTATCGTTCCACTGTTTCATTCTATTATGGTAAAAGCTTCAACCTTATTGATGAGCAGTGCGTGTTTTAATTTATTGCTCTTCGTAATGAACTCATCAATTTAGTGTTTTTTCCCCTCTATTGCCACCTTAACTTTTAATATTCTTCTGATAAGAATCAAACTAAGGTAGTCAAAAGAACTTTGTAATAATTGCACGGAGGAAGCTTGGGCAGGCTGGTAACTATCACACTCTGCTTTCATTAGGACATCAATTATGATCAATCCGTATGCTAAAAATTTATAATTTTAACTATGAAATTGTCATAGTCAAATTCGAGACTGATACTTTCGTAACTGATGACCAATTTATAGTTGATGATCGTTCTTTTATATATATATATATATATATATATTATATTCAAATGAATAATGTGTAATTAATTTATTATGCTTCGAAATTACAATGCTACGAATAATAATTAATAATTTTTATTGATCATACTTTAAAAAAATAATATTTACTACAAAAATTTGTAACTATATTTTGTAGTTATAGCTACAAACATAATTTTGTAGCAATTTTTCAATATCAAATATTTAAGATTTTGATGGTGTCTTGAGATATTCTTTTGTCATATTCCTCTTCCTAACACGATTCAAATTAATATTAATACTATACAAATCAATATGGTATTATTGTATTGTACTATTAATTCTAGCTGGTCTTGTATTTTTTAGACAACAAGCTGATCGTCTTGTACTAATTATCAAATAATTAATATAGAAATTTTATAGATAAGTTAATGAATGAAAGAATGAATATGATAATATGTTAATATAGTTTGAGTTGTGGGTTGAGGGATTTGTAAGTTTATTCAGAAGTTATCGTGACAACAGTGATTGACATGAAAACTTTTGGGTTGTGTTTGAGTTGCAATTTATTGATTTGAATACTATATAGGTTGAATTTGAATTGATGAAAAAAATATCTGTAATATCCCAATAATTCCAACATGACATGAACCTATGCAATGTGATACAATTGCCACCGCTAATGTTGCTTGTCCTCTTCGAATTAGATTCGGCCTGAAAGAGACATGGGTAGCAACATTTTCGCAAGTACCAATGATGCTAGCTTATCCACAAGGATAATCTGGTTTAATGTATCAACGAAAATAATATAATATAAAGTTATCGCATACTGTACAATCAAGATCTAATACTTTATAATCAACTGAATATTGATTGTAAACATTTCACATCAATAGAAAACGGGACTTATTACAATATATATGACAATAAATAAGCTCTCGCATTTATTTCATTCAAGAGACGTCTTTTCATATATAATGTATATGCAACTTTCTATATTAATTTTTGTAACTTTCTATATTAATATATAAGTTTTATAACTCCTTTTTACATTGTTATTTTTTTTTTTTTTTTACCTATATCAACATATAAATATACACATATATAATATTCTATCAATATTTATTTTAATATTAACATAAAAAGATTATATTAGTTTATCTTTATAACTCCATATCTAATTTTTATAAATATTCAATATATATATATATATATATATTAATATACATAATTTTTATATTAATTGTTGTAACTCCTATTTTAATATACAGATTTGTCCTCCTTTCAATATATACATATTGTCTAATAGTTTTTTTTCTAATATTTGCATTTGCATTCACAAATTTGATTATTTGAATAATTATGAACAAGACACACACACACACACATATATATATATATGGATTTGTGTATAACTAGACATATACATAAGTCTAATTTGTCAATGCGATTTAATCGACTTATCTTATTTAACCTAAAAATTCTAATATTAATTCATATTCAAAATAATTTAAATATACAATTTACTATTTCAAAATAGAATAATATTGTCTTTTTACCACCCCCTCCCCAAAACTCTATAAAATCATTCCCTTTGTGAATTAAATTTTATTTTTGTTCAAAAAGAATATATTTTATGATATTTGTATTATTTTTGTAATATTTTAAATTTTTATATTTATGAATCAAGATAATTTAGAAAAAAAAAAATTGAGTCCTAATTTAAGTACTTTTTTATGTGGTAGTGATATGGATAGGTTAATTTTATCCATTTTTTTTCCATGTTACCATATCTTTATATTTGATATTCTATCAATATTTATTTTAACATTAATATAAAAAACTATACTAATTCATTTTTATAACTACATGTTTAATTTTAGTAAATAATTTACTTGAGGCCTTTATTCTCATTTCTTTATTGTGTATGTTGTTATACATTTGTCAATTTAAAGTGTTTTTATTCCATGATTTAGGACTTGTTTGTTTATGAAGTGGAGTATTTTGTCAAAATATTTTGACAAAATGATTTTTAAGAAGTGCGGTTCAAAAATGTAATGGTTATTTGTTTGTGTTTTGGATTGTAGGTGGAAAATGGATTGGAAGAAAATCTTTTGTTTGTTTGTGTTTTGGTAGGGGACAAAATGTTATATCAATAACATTTTTTTTTGGGTTAGTAGGGTGAAATTGATATTTTAAAATTATTTATGCATGTGTATATATAAATTGGGAAGGAGGGACAAAAAATGAGAGGATTAGATATTAGGGAATGGATAGAAAATGAATTGAAAGAGTATTTTGGGCCTTTTGAATGTATTTTGGATAGTGAAATTGGAAAATGTGATAGGTTATTTTTTTGTATTTTAGGAGTTGAAAAATACTTTGGCAATTTACAAACAAACAAGTGCTTAGAATCAGAATTAAATTTCTTAATTATGTAAATTGGGTATCCTTTTTTCTTTTTCTTTTTCTTTTCTTTTTGATGTTGAATTGTGTTTATCATTTTTTAATCTTCTTTTTGGATTTTTTTCCCTTCTCGAATAAGATTCAATTTCAACGTGAAAAGGCATTGGCAGCAACATGTAGTAGACAAGAGCGGTTCGCAAGTTTTTATTTGGAGAATATCGTATTCATTGACTATGTGTTAACGAATTAGATATAGTTTTGCCAGTTCATCTTTTCCCAAATTGCGATAGTCTTGGTTATTGACCTAAAGTACCTCTAAATCCAACAAAAATAAATTTCTCCTCTAAACATATGATTTGTAATATGTGGTGAGTAAGGTCGTATTTCATAGGGATTGGTAAATTTTATTTTTTTCAAGCTTATTAACAAAATAGAAAAGAAGGGAATTTTTTATGAAACAAAAAACGTATAATTTTAAAAGTAAAATAAATCCAATAAGAAATCAATGAGAATGAAATCTATCATAAGGTAAAATCTCAGTTTAGTTCACAGATTTGATCATTATGCAAAGATAAATTTCTTTTTTCTTTAATAGACTGATTATAGTTACTCGAACGCTCAAATAGCCAGCCTCTCCTTATTATCTCGATAACTAAGAGAGCTCATTAGTTATTTCCTTTGCCAATAAACAACCCTAAAGAAATGCTCTCAGAATTTAATTTATCATCACCATTAAAAACTAGAGAGACCCCGCCGAAGCCAACAAACACACTCAAGCGGGGTTTATTTAGACTAGATTATTTATCCGCATAAAATATATCATGCATATCCCCACACATAACTATATTATTTGCCACAAGCATTAGAACAATTAAACAATCATAGATTTATTGTTCAAATTGTCAGAACAAATATTCTAAACTACCAAATTTGAGCCCTAAATTCAATAAACTTGAATATTAATAATGAAACTAGAAGATAAATAAATACTCAAGAAATAAGTAATACAAATCAATTATTTAGATATCACAAATGTTGAAGAATCCAAACTTCGATAATCCCTTAGGCTAAAAAAAGGAGTTTAGCAACTCATGGAAAAAAGAAAAATGCAGGAAAATAAAATATGATGAATGAAAAGATATGAAAAAACTCCCTATAAAAGATTCATAGTTGAAGTTGAATGCTCCCTAATTAAATTTGCATAAAATCTTGGGATACAAAACATGTACGTGCTCGAATTATTTCCTTCTACCATTTCTCGTCTCCTCGAGAATGCAATTTTCGTTCCAAGTATGTCAAATACTCAATTTTCAACTACATTTAACTTGAATCTTCAATTTGCTTCATAAAATATAAAATGAAAGTTCAAATCCAACAATTAAGAATTTTTGCTATTAATCACAAGGGGAAATTATACAAATTAAATGACAAAAGTGCAACTTAAAAAATTCCCTCACACTTAGACAATGCTTGTTCTCAAGCATACAGTAGCTTCAATTTATTAATCTTTCTCAACATCCCTTCTACCTATTTCTCTGCTTGTCCACAATATAATTTTCAAAATTTGGAGGGCTTAATCAAGACACAAGTAGGAATATGCACTTCATAGAAATAACACTTCTAAGTCACACAAATAACTTGTCACCCTGACAATCTCTTCGAACTCGAAATGTAAAAGAGATTTAACACTTTTTCATTAAGTTCATTTCAAGTCAACATATAGAAGGTTAACTATAAAAATCATGCAACAATATCATATTTTTAGAGAGAAATAGCAAGTCGAATGCACGAAAATATAAAGGATGAAAGGAAAATCCTTGTTCAATCCCTCCTTTTTTTTGTGCACTAAATTCAGCGTACTAATCTTTTTATGTGAATACAAATATTGGTAATGAATGCACCCGGTTACTCAGCCAGCCACCATTTGTCTAGAATGTCATCCGACCTTTTTACGCAAATACAAACATTGGTGATGAATATACCTAGTTACTCAGTCAGTCACAAACCTAAATAGTTATTATCTCTACTCATAATCACTTAATTTTAGTAATTAACAGAGTAATCAAGCTAGTGTTTTTTTTTTCCTTTTTTGAAATGGCTTAAATGGTCGAACCTAGCCATCTTCATCGCCTTAGTACATTCAACTCAATAATTCAACCCAAATATACTCATCAAGACAAATTCTAGAAAGGTTAACCCGCTATGCATGACAATTATTGGGGGTAATATGCATTAATTCCCTCATATATTTTTTTATCCAAATTAACCAACAAGGTAACAAGTCAAAGTACAATAAACAAGGATTTAACTTTTCATGCCATTCTTACAATGTGTTCTAATTTAACTCAATTATTTAAGTGTTACCTCAAGGACAAGCATTGAAAAGAGGCTAAAGATCAACGAGAAAGATTAACAAATCAAGAACTAAAGCACACTTTGAAAGCAAATAAGAAGAATAAAGAGTCATTTTTGGCATGTTTGAAATAAAATGAATCCACACTATTCTCCCCTACACTTAAGCCAAACATTGGCATCAATGTTTCAAAATAAGAAAGTAAATACATAAGAAAGGTGGAAGAAGGACTCCCCTAAGGAGATAAGGTCATTCTGTCAATAAATTCGAACGTGCCAGAAGAGGATCTTGAACAAGGCGGGGGCACATGTAGATTGGAGAGCTTCTCTATCAAATAATTCAATGTGCCAGAAGAATTTCTTAAACAAGGCATGGGCAGGGTAGATTAAAGCCCTTTTCTGTCTGAATTAACTGTGCCCATAAGCTAATTTAAGATATCTCTTGCATAAAAAAAATAAAGTTAATTAAATGCGCTAAAAAATTGCTTTTGTTAAAATAAAAAAAAAGAAAAGAAAAATGAACAATGAATTGAAAGTTTGGGTTACCTCCCAAAAAGCGCTTCTCTTTAACGTCTTTGGCCAGATATAGCTATTCCTCACGTCACAAAATTACATCATCATTCAAGTCAAAGGTTTCATAATTCAACGCATCAATAATATTCACAACGAAAACACAAGACTCATCACTAAGATATTTCATGTCATCATAGATATTGAATTTACTCACGTTACCAACAGACTCCATAGTCAATGTACCATCATGCACATCAATTTTCGACCTAGAGGTTCTAAGAAAAAGTCTTCCCGATGATATTTCCAACGAATTAGAAGAGTTATCTTCAAACATGTTAAGTGCATAAAAATCAGTGGGAAAAATCAATTCGTTAACTTTTGCACTAACACATCCTCTAGGACTCCCTCAAGATACACAACAGATTTATTAGCAAGTTGAACAACTACACCTATTTCTTTTAAGGGACCAACATTTAAGGAAGAGTGGATGGAAAAAGGCATGATATTGATTGAAGCACTAAGATGTCACATGGCCTTTTCAATTCCAACATTACCAATTTTGCATGGGATATTAAATGTACATGGGTCCTTGCATTTGGGGGGTAATTTCCTTTGTATCACTACTGAGATATTTTTCCCCACACTTATTCTTTCATTACTCTTTAATTTTCTTTTATTTTGTGCATAAATTCCTTGAGAAATTTAGCATATCGAGGTATTTGTTTGCGGGGAATTCTCTTCGAGCGTAGGACACATTCGTAGAATGACCAACGTTAGTACAAATCCCACAAGCCTTGATTTGTTCTGTATGTCCTATAATCAATTGTTGAACAAGAAAAGTTAAAGTGGAAATATGATGCTCAAGAGACGAATTACTTACCTCATTGACCCTTCTAGGAAGGTCCCAAGAGTATCCAAATTGTTGGGAGTTAGCAACCATTATACAAATTAATTCTCTAGCTTCGCTGGGAGTTTTATTCCCTATGACTCTTTGACTTGGTGATCCATCATCCTCATTTCCATCAGAAAAAGTCCTTCATAAAAGTACTGAATAAGAAGTCACTCAGTAATACCATGTTATGGGCAGCTTGCGCAAAATTCTTTAAACCTTTCCCAATATTCGTAAAGACTTTCTACGTCTCTCTGTCTTATTCTGCTTATCTCTTTTCTAATACTAGTAGCGTGTGAAGTAGGGAAAAACTTCTCAAGAAACAATCTTGTCATTTCCATCCATATAGTGACAGAGCCAAGGGATAGATAAAACAACCAATCCTTAGCTTTATCTGCTAAGGAAAATGGAAAAGCTCACAAGTTGACTTGCTCTTCAGATACTCCTTGGGGTTTCATAGTGAAGCACACTACATGATGTGCCTTTAAATGCTTATGGGGATCTTCATTCTCCAAACCATGGAAAATGAGTAGTAGATGGATTAAACTAGATTTTAACTCAAAAAGTGTTTTCAACTCTAGATATTCAATACAAAGCAATTGTTGAGTCAAATCCAATTAAGCTAACTTCCTTAAAGTTCTTTCACGAGCCATTGTTTCCTCTTGTTTCGAATCGCTAGAACTGACTAAGCTGGATGTATCTAGATTGAGATCCGAAGGTGACGATTTGTCTTCTTTTTGCACTCGAGCAGTCTTCTCAATCTCTGGATTGTATTGAAGTTTACATGTATGAGAAGATCAAGGCATTAAAAGAAACAAATTTATTTGATACCAATCACCAACAACAGCAAAAATTTGATGGGTGTCAAATCCAACAAAATAAATTTCTACTTTAAAGATATGATTTGCAATTAGTGGTGAGTAGGGTCATATTCCACAAAGACTGGTAAATTGTATTTCTTTCAAGCTTATGAACAAAATAAAAGAGAAGGGGGATTTTTATGAAACAAAAAACCTAGAATTTTAAAAGTAAAATAAATCAAATAAGAAATCAATGAGAATGAAATCTAGCCTAAGCTAAAACTCAGTTTGGTTCACAGATTTTATCATTGATGCAAAGATAAATTCCCTTGTTGTTGAGGAGACTGTTTATAGTTTTTTGGACGCCCTAATAACCAATCTCTTCTTACTATCTCAATAACTAAAAGAAGCCCATTTGTTATTTTCCTTGCCAATAAAAACAACCCTAAAGAAATGCTCATAGGATTTAATTTATTAATAACATTAAAAACTAGAGAGACCCAGCCCAAGCCAAGAAACACACACAAGTGGGGTTCATTTAGACTAGATTATTTATCCACACAAAATAAACCATGCATATCCCCACACATGACTATGTTATTTGCCACAAGCATTAGAACAATTAAATAATTACGGATTTAACATTCTAATTGACGACAAATATTCTAAGCTATCAAATTTGGGCTACAAAATTCAATAGACTTGAATATTAGTAATAAAAACATAAGGTAAATAAATACCCAAAAATAAGAAATACGAATCAATTATTTAGATCTTATAAATACTAAAGAATCCAAACTTTGATAATCCCTTAGGCTAGAAAAATGAGTTTAGCAACTCATGTGAGAAGAGAAATGCATGAAAATAAAATATGCTTAATGAAAAGATATGAAAAAGCTCCCTATAAAAGATTTCTAGTTCTCAATAAATAGCCTACTACTCCTAATACAACTGAAAAACTAATTAAGAGTCCTACCAAATTAGGAACACTTAAATTCTCCTAATTAAAGAAATATAAATTAAAACATCCCAAAAATGTACAACTACCAAAAGAAGTTGAATGCTTTCTAATTAAATTTGCATAAACTCTTGGGAAGCAAAACATGTCTGCACTTGAATTATTTCCTTCTACCATTTCTCTTCTCCTCGAGAATGTGACTTTTGCTCCAAGCATGTCAAATACTCGACTTTCAACTGCATTTAATTCAAATTTTTAATTTGCTTCACAAAATATGAAATGAAAGTGAAAATCCAATAATTAAGTATTTTTACTATTAATCTAGAAAAAATTATACAAATTAAATGACAAAAATGCAACTTAACAACCTCCAAGGCCCAAGCCTAATCCAATTTAGTCCAAATCCAAACAAATGCTTAATTTGATGACAACCCATTTTTCCGAAAAGAAAGACAACATAATTTGGCCCATATGCTTGGTGCATTCCAAACCCACTCCGTTGAATGCACTAGCTCAGAGAATTTGTTGCGTAAAAAGACACGAAACCTAAGCTAACTAGCTATTTAAGTTCAAAGGAAGCTTTATTTATTTAAACATGATCATAATCACAAAAAACTAGCTAGGTCGATGGATCTAATCTTCCACAATTACCATACCCAAATGCTTTTCCCTGACACCAAGAGGTTGCTGATTTCTTCCTCACCAATTACTCCATCGGAATTCTTGTCGGCTGACTTAATGCTTTTCCCTGACACCAAGAGGTTGCTGATTTCTTCCTCACCAATTACTCCATCGGAATTCTTGTCGGCTGACTTAAGGCGGTGTTTGGCCTCCACTTACTGAACCACCCTACTCTAGCAAGGATGGCCGCCTAGAGCTCCTCCGCGCCAATCTTGCCATCTCGATTGGCGTCGAATTTCTCCAACCATTTCTTGAACTCTTCCAAAGATGGTTCAAGCTGTTAGCCACCACTACGCACGCCGGGCCAAAAGGCCGACGTCGACAATCTCATTCTGTTATGGTAGGCTTCGACCATCTTCGTGAGTACCATTTCTTTGTGTAGTGTGTTTTTTAATTTATTGCTCTCGTATTGAGCTCTTCAATTTAAAGTTTTTTTTTTGGATCTTATATTCCATTTTCTATTTCATCTCTTATTTTAATTGATGTATTTATGTAAAATGTATCTGATTTTTCATTAATTATTTTTATAAAAAAAAATTAATACACGTGATCGTGTCATATATTTATGAAATGAAATAAGCAGTGAAATAAGGAATGGAATTAATAGGAGATTTAAACTGATTTATTACTAACTTTTAACATTCTTCTAAATAAGAATCCTAAAGTAGTCAAACAACTTTGGTGGTGTTTAGTTATGTTTTGCCAGAATAAAAGCGTTCTTGCAAATATGGCCAAGCTTGCACCTATTTTGGTTTCAAAATGTCAACTTCTTTTCTTCATCATTTCTCATAACCTCCCCTCATTATATATACATCATACATATATATATATAATCACATATTTTATTATTATCCATAAAAGAAAATAAATTACTCAATTCCATTTTCACTCCAAACATCTAACTAAAAAATATTTATTTGACCGCCACAGTAAAAATTATTACTCCCAAAACATAAACAATCACAAAAAACTTTCCAAAATAATTTCAACTTATTTCTCTAAAATGTTAATAAAAATTCATCACATTCCACAATACCACTTTCACAATCTCTCATCCCACTCTCAAATTCATTTTTCCCAAGTACATAAGAAAAGTATCTTCAGAACATAATTAAATGTTGCCTTTGTAATTAATTATATAGAATCTAATAATTTATAACCAACTGAATATTTGATTGTCAATATTTTACATCAATAAAAAACGAGACTAATCACAACATAACAACAAATAAGCTCTCCCATTTATTTCATTCAAGAGACCTCTTTTTATTAAAGGACAAATTTTCACTATAGTAATAGACAATATTTTCTATCTTCATCAGGCCGTTGGGTGTACAAGGCCAAACTCACGTAGGCACTCCAAACAAACATAAGATAATCTCCTTTGCTTAGACATCATTATAATTACGAAGACAATCTAATTAATTATCTCGTACAATTACCATGCCCAAATGCTTTTCTGCAAATCCCGCAAGGTTGCTGATTTCGTCCTCATCAATGACTCCATTAAAATTCCTGTCAGCCAACTTGACGGCGCGTTTGGCCTTCCATTTTCCGAACCACCCTCCGTTAGCACGGACGGCGGCCCGGAGCTCCTCCACGCCTATATTGCCATCTTTGTCGGCTACGAATCTGTCCAACCATCTCTTGAACTCCTCCAAAGATTGTTCAAGTTTGCCATCAGGACCGCGCACACCGGGCCCGGGCCAAGAGGCCTGCATTACTCCCATTTCTTGCTTATTTGTGAATGTTGCTGTAAATTCGTCAATTTAAAGTGTTTTTCTTCCGTGACTTTGAATCAGAATCAAATTTCTCAAAGTGGGTATCCTTTTTTTTTTGTGTGTGTGTGTTTTTGTTTTTAAATGTTGAATTATGATATTATTGTTCAATTTCTTCTTGCATTATTTTCCCTCTCGAATTTGATTCGATTTCAACCCTAAAAACGCATATGGTATCAACATGCAGTAGAAAGAGCGGTCAAAGTTTTGATTCGTAGAATATCATATTTATAACCATGTGTTTTATTTATTTATTTATTTTCAAAAAGTGGTAGAATATTATTAATAGGAATCAAAGGGAAGAGCCCGATCAATTACATCAGTAGTAGATATCGTATTTTGGTACAAAGCAAAAGCATCTCTCGCTATAAAATGAACACACTTATTAGCATCACGTCTAACATGTGTTAATTTGGAGGGTATCATTAGGACTATAAACGGATATTAAACGGTAAGGATACATTGTATTCGTATTCATATTTGTATCAGTATCAGTATCCGTATCCAATGAATATTTTTCAATAACATTCAAATTCGTATCCAACAAATATTAATCGAATTCGGATATATCAGTATTCCATTAGAATGAGTAGGATATATCCATTTATAAATGTTCAAATATCCATTTATAAATATTCGAATATTCATTTACACATATCAAAATATCTGAATCTGATAACTTGTAATAAAATGCATATTTTTTCTAATAAATTTCATTTTAAAAAGTAATCAAATAAATATCACAATAAAATCTAGAAAAAACAACAAACAAACAATCAAATTAGCATACTCCAAAGATCAAATAAGCATACAAATCTCCTTAAAAATCAAATAAAAATAACAATCTTTAATACATAATATAACACTTCAAAAGAAACAAAATACAAAGTACAATTCAATACAAGAAAAATGTTCATATAGCCCAACAAAACAAACATGTTTGAACTTCTCATCTATTTAACACTACAAAACATAATAAACAAAATACTAGTGGTAAAGTTTAAGTGATTACCTATTAAGGATAAAAAAAAAAAAAAAAAGAAAAAGAAAACACTCTACAAGAACTTATATATACTTTACAAATAATCTCAAAGAATAAAAATAAGTAAAGAGAAAGTGCACCAAAAACAACCATTGAAGCATCACATAGCATAATTTATATAATTAGAACTCAAAATATTGAATACATAATTTATAAACAAAATTTATATAATTATAACTTAACACTAAGATAATTTACCTTTACAATGCCCAAAAGATGCAAAATTTCAAACCTACACAATTAAATAAAATATCACTATAATTATAAATTTTTCAAAAAAAAAAAAAAAGTGTGGGGAAGCCAACTGCTGGCCTCACAAAACCTAGCAGCAGCTAGACTCTGGACTCATGAGTCCAGCTGCTGCTAGCTCACTGGCGATATGGAAGCCAACAACAGCTAGCCTCCCGTCGCGAGAGCCAACAGATTTTTTGGTCCCGCAACTCATGGGGCCAGCTGCTGCTGGCTCCCAATTTTGGCTCCGCAGAGGTCAGCAAGCCTTCGCGACAAGCATCTCACCGGCACTTTTGCCGACGAGAATGTTACACTGGGGGGGAGATGGAAGAAGTAGAAAGGAAGAAAAGAGAGTACATGGTAAATGGGCGGCTAGTGACTAGTGAGTCTTGAATTGAAATTGAAATATATATGGGAGCTAGGGTTTAGTCATTTGTCACTTTTGTATTTTATATATTTTTTATTTTTTTACATTTTATTTTGATCATTTTTATTTAATTATAGTAATTAATTTTAAAATTTTAAAATTTTAAAATTCAAATTTTAATTATTCACGAGTTTGTTATATATGACTTTGATTTATATTTTGATACTTAATATTTTTGCATATTATATTTTAATATAATTTTAAAAAAATAAATTTTACGATGGCTATTGAATATTGACATTTAGTTCTAGATATATAGATATAATAATGTTAATCAATAAAAATATTCTCTATTATTAATATTTTGGGGTTTAAAATTTATAGAGTTGTGGATTTTAGGACTTAGAGTTTAAGTTTTATATTTAGATAAATTTTATTAGTTTTCTAAATTAACAATATCATGAAATGATATTTTCATCTTATATTATATGTATAGAGTATAGTAAGATATTCTAAAACATTTAGAAGTTGTTTGGGTGTGTTTATAAACTTTTCAAAACATTTTATAGGATTTTTGATAGCTTATAAGATGTCAAAATGTGTTTTATAATTTTTTTAAGAAAAGAGCTTATAAAGTTCCTAAAATAAGATGTTAAAAACTTATTAAGCTCTTTTTAAAAATGTAAGGAGTTCTTAACTTATTTTTAATATCTTAACAAACACTCTTAATTTTAATCATATTAATTATAAAATTATCATTACTAATACCTTATAAGCTTCAAGATTTTATTATCCAAACATTTTGAGAACTTATTTTTAAATAATGATCTAGCATCTTATAAGTTCAAAAAATATCTTATAAGATGCAGAAACTCTTGAAATACCTTATAAGATACATGAGCTTTTAAGACTTTTAAATAAGTTTAGCCAAACACCTTCTTAATGTCCCTTTAGCAGTTAATAATTTTAGTATTTTATTTTAGAAGTAAAAATTAAATTATTCTTAATTTAGTTAATTTTTTCTAATTATTGATTGACTTTATGATTAATTAATATTAATAAAATGACACCAATATAAATTAATTATAAAGTCAGGCAACAATAATTTTATATTGATTAATTTTATCATTCATATATTGATTTTATTTTTTTTTTGGTTTAATAATGTTTAATTATCATTACTACCATCTATGATTCTTCATAATCCTTAACTACTAATTTTTTCTTGTTGATTCTTTAATTATTTTTATACTTATATTATTTATATTATGAGATTTCATAATGAAAAAATAAAAATAATTTATTATGTATAATACATTATATATAATAATTTTTTAACTGTTATTTATATATTAAAATACATGAGAAATTAAAATATATTATATATAATAATTTAATATCTTATTTTTGCAATATTCTTAAATTTCCTAACAGTTAAGTCATTAGTCAAAATAATAATAAAGGTCAGTCCCGAGGGTTATAAAACCTCAAATTTTTATTTTTTATTTTTCAATTTGGCCCTTCGGATAAACCCTATAGTGTTTGAGGATAATATCCCGATCAAATTTAATGAATTTCTTTTATCTTTTGTTTTCCTTAAGTTGAGAGAAAAGGAGAGAACTAATTAACGAAGTCAACTTCCCTAGATGTTAAAACTTCAAACTAAACCAAGAAGGACGACTAGAAAGGAAGGTGTCTTCACTCGATCACTTGCTACATACACTTTTTGATTTTGTAAATTGAATTCTTTTAGTGTTAGTCATGAATCTTATTTAGATGTTAATTAATAGAAAAAATTGATACAAAATTAACATGATTGGAGCTAAATCACACGCTTATATATATAAGTACATGTTGCGTGATTATAACATATTACAATGATATATTATACGCAATATTTATTAGGCTGATTCAACTAAATAATATTGCATTTAGGAAATTTTATTGACATACAGGTGTGGATATGGTCGAATTAAATTAATTGTATCATAAATAACAAAGATAAAAAAAATAAAATAAAAATTAAGTGTGATAAAGTTCGAATAAATCAATTGTAGTACTGATCATAAAGAATTTCTTTCTTTCTTTCTTTTTTTAATTTGTACATGCATTTGAGAAAATTTAAATTTAAACCCTTATCCTCGTACATACAAATGTGAAGACAGAAATGAATTAATTGTAAAGAAGTTTGATGCAAGCCATCTAATTTAGTTAAGCACTTCCAGATGTACCTTTCCTTGTTCTGTTCTTTCGATCACTTTCTTCCTCGTTTAATTAATATTCTAATTTCCTCCATCTAAATTAGAAAGGAAAATTCGGCAAAAAAAAAAGAAGAAGAAGAAGAAGAAGAAAGAAAGAAAGAGACATCTAAAGTAGCTTTTTCCCTTCCAAAAGCTAGGGTGCTTTAGTAAATTGAATTCATGCTTTACCTTTAGAATGGAATCTGTCTGTGTGTGCGTTTGTGCCTTTTCTACAAATACTTAAGATATCATAGGAGTTTGCTAAAATCATTTGACTATCCACATATATATGACCATTTGCAAGGATGTTAAAATTATCTGTTCCCACAAGAATTTTTCGCGCCATCCCCACATATATTCATTATTCATTTAAATTAATTAAATTTTTTTTTTAATAAGCTATATATTTTTGTAGGAATTAATTTAAATGATGAGCTATTGAGAGGAATTGTTTTGTTGAAATTTATATCTATGTATTATTAATTTTTAATATTTTATTGTAAAACACAACTAAATATTGTGCATTATGTATGAAATTTTTTTAATTTTGAAAGTAATTTACATTTATTGAAAAAGTTTAATATTTTTTTATTTCTAATTTTTTATAAATTTTAATCTTTTTAATAATCTATATATTTTTGTAGGAATTAATTTAAATGAAGAGCTATTGAGAGAAATTGTTTTGTTGAAATTTATATTTATCTATTATTAATTTTTAATATTTTATTGTAAAACATAACTAAATATTGTGCGTTATGTATGAAAAAAAATTATTTTTGAAAGTATTACATTTATTGAAAAAGTTTAATATTTTTTTATTTCTAAATTTTTTTATGAATTTTATAAATTTTAATTGTATTGAACCTGTGGGTATTTGTCTCTCACAAAAAAAGGGGAATGAATACTTATCGCGAGAATGGGGATGGGGACTATTTTAACTTTGGGGCGTGCCCCCCCGACATTCCTATCCATTTCACTTGATCATGGACAATGTTATTGTTATTAACAATTTAATAGCCTTAATTCCCTCCATATCCAAATTGCGTCTTATTTCTTGCAAACTCTTTAAGGTACATATTTGCTTATTTTCCTTTTTTTGTTTGGATACATAGATACTCGTGCAGACAACTCAGAAAATTTTTCATATCGTACGAGTGTATAACTAAATGAATTGTAAATGATTGAATGAAAGTATAATATAGTGCAAAAAAGGTGATTAATTATTATCATCATATATATTTTCATAATCATGATCAATTAAATATTAATTCGGTCGGTACTTCATATTAACATGATATGAGAGTTGATCACAATTAGTTAAAACTCTCATTATTCTCTCACTATTGCATTACTTTTTTATTAAAGGACAAATTTTAAAATACTAGTAGAAAAATACCTCATGAAAGCAGGTTTCTGTTAACACTTTTTGGGGAAATGTGAGGAAATATGACTTGATCGATTGATGATCAATAGTGACATTATTCGTGGGAACATAAATCAATTAGCCGCTAGTTCCTTGCTCCATAATATTAATATATTTGAACAGTGTGGCCCGAGTCTTCACACTTGTGTTTATAACTATAATATAAAACATCTTAACACACCCTTGTGCGCATGTACAAACTCACACGCACACTCACAAGTCACAACCACAAGATAAACTTCTTTACAAAATGACACAGAACTTATCAAGCGGATGATTGTTCTGGTGATATCGTCATTGCATTATCATGTATGATGTTCGGAATTCGAGTTCTAATGAACTCTTAAGTTGCTAACTTAAGCAAAGTAGTTAAGTTTAAAAGGATGCTTTATTTAAACATTATCATAATCATAAAATAACTATCTATCGACGGACCTAATCTTCTAAAATTATCACGCCCAAATGCTTTTCTGCAAACGGCACAAGGTAGCAGATTTCTTCCTCGTCAATGACTCCGTTGGAATTCTTGTCGGCCGACTTAACGCGCGTTTGGCCTTCCACGTACTGAACCACCCTCCTCTAGCACGGATGGCCTCCCGGAGTTCCTCCGCGCCTATCTTGCCATCTTTATTGGCGTCGAGTTTCTCCAACCATTTCTTGAATTCTTTCAGAGGTAGGATGTTGCCGCGTTGGATAATGGCCCTCTCCGTCATGTTTGACAGTGTCGTTCTATTATGGTAAAAGCTTCAACCTAATTGATGAGCAGTGTGTGTTTTAATTTATTGCTCTTCGTAATGAACTCATCAATTTAAAGCATTTTTTTTCCCCTCTATCGCCACCTTAAGTTTTAATATTCTCCTGATAAGAATCAAACTAAAGTAAACGTTGTAATAATTGCACGGAAGAAGCTTGGCCCGGCTGGTAACTGAGACACTTTGCTTTCACTGGGACATCCCAATTCATAGTTGATACTAAAAATTTATAATTTTAACTATGAAATTGTCATAGCCAAGTTCGAGACTGATACTTTCTTGGCCAATTTATAGTTAATAATCATTTTTTTTTATATATATATTATATTCAAATGGATTATATATATATATATATAATTAATTTATTACTTTTCGAAATTACAATGCTACAACTTGATAATTAATAGTTTTTATTGATTATACTTTTAAAAAAATTATATTTACTACAAAATTTTGTAGCTATATTTTGTAGCTATAGCTATAAATATAACTTCGTAGCAATTTTTCAATATCAAATATTTAAGTTTTTGGTAGTATCTTGAGATATTCTTATGTCATATTACTCTTCCTAACAAGATACAAATCAATATTAATACTATACAAATCAATATGGTATTACTGTATTGTACTATTAATACTAGCTGGTCTTATGTTTTTTAGACTAAAGGCTGATTGTCTTGTTCTAATTTTCAAATAATTAATATAGAAATTTTATAGATAAATTAATGAGTGAAAGAATGAATATGATAACATGTTAATATAGTTTGAGTTGTGGGTTTGTAAGTTTACTCAGATAACATGATAAAATGATAACATGAAAATTTTCGGATTTTGTTTGGAGTTTTGGTTTATTGATTCGAATACTATTTAGGCTGAATTCGAGTTAATGAATAAAATATCTGTAATATTCCAATAATTCCAACATGATATGAACTTATGCAATATGATATAATTGCCACCACAAATAGTGTTTGTCCTTTTAAAAATGATCTAAAGATAGTATCTTTCACCTGTAATATTCCAATGATTCCAACATGATATGAAACTATGCAATATGATATAATTCCCACCTATAATAGTGTTTGTCCTTTTAAAAATAATCAAAAGATAGTTCCTTTTCGAACTAGATTCGGCCTGAAAGGGCCATGGGCAGCAAAAATTTCACAAGTATCAATAATGCTAGCTTAACCACAAGGATAATTTGGTTTAATGTATCAACGAAAATAATATAATATAAAGTGATCACATACCGTATAATTAAGATCTAAAAATTTATAATCAACTGAATATTGATTGTCAAAATTTCGCATTACTAGAAAATGGGACTTATTACAAAATGACACAATAAATTAGCGATCGCATTTATTTCATTCAAAAGACATCTTCTTATTAAAGGATAAATTTCACTATATTAATAAACAATATTTTCTAATTCACAGCCATAATATATATATATATGTATATATCTTCATACCCAAATAGGCACTTCCACTAAACATAAGATGAACTTCTTTGTTTGGACATTATTATAATTATGAAAGTAACCTAATCTAATTTAATATATATATAGAGTAAAATGATATTCAGTCCTATTTTAAGTATATTTCTGACATGACAATGATGTTGATGAGTTAGTTTTGTTCATTATAGCCATGTAAATATATTTCATGATAATTTATGTAACTCTCAATGACATATTTCTTATATTCTTCTTTTCTTTATGTCAACATATTTCTATATATAACATATATGCAACTCTCTATATAGGAGTTAGGGATGTAAGATGAGTTGAGCCGGCTCACGAGCCTCGTGAGCTGGCTAGATTATAGCTCAACTTAAGATTGAGCTTTTCGAGCTCGAGCTCTAACATGAGCCGAGCTCGAGCTCTACTTTAATTGTTCGAAAGCTCATGAGTTTTTTTCTATTTTTAAATATTTTTATATATTAATTAAATAGTTAATATATATTAATAATTTACTTTATTTTTCTAATTTTAAATATTTATTATATATGATTAAATAATTATAATATATTAATAATTTAATATTTTCATTTAACTTAAAATTTTCTGGTGAGCCGGCTCAAGCTCAAGCTCAAGCTCAAGCTCGGGCCTGTAGTTTTTGTCAAGCTCGACTCATTTGCACCCCTAATAGAGTTGTAAGGTGAGTCGAGTTTGCTCACGATTCTCGTGAGCTGGCTCGATTATAACTCGAGCTTGAGCTTTAACATGACTTAAGCTCAAGCTTTATTTTAGTTGTTCGAAAGTTCATGAGCCGACTCATGAGTTTTTTTCTATTTTTAAATATTTTTTATATATTAATAAAATAATTAGGATATATTAGGTAGTGTTTGGATATGAATTATGTGTTTTGAATTATGTATTTTGGAAGAATGAGTTTTGGGAGTGGGGTTGGGGTTGGGGAATGTGATATATGTTTGTTTATGTTTTGAGAATAGTAAGAAAATTATTTTGGAAAAATTTGGTATGTTTGTTTATGTTTTAAAAAGAGACAAATTCTACTACAATGGTTAAATCAATGTTTTTTTGGTGGATTTTTGGCGTGAAAATGGAATTGAGTGATTTTTTTCATTGTTAGAATAATAATAAAATATGTATAATGTATGTATATAAAGTATGTGTATATTGGAAAATGGGGAAGTTTGGGGAATAGTGAAAGATAGAAGAGGGTGTTTTGAAAAATTTTATTTGGCATTTTAGAGGGAAAACTTTTGTATGTTTGGTTACATTTTGGGAAAACAAAATTGTTTCCCCGAAATGTAACCAAACATAGCCTTAATAATTTACATTTTTTTTTCTAATTCTAAATATTTATTATATATGATTAAATAATTATAATATATTATAATTTAAATCATTATAGTACTTATTATACTATATTTTATTTATAATTATAATTTAAATTATTTTATTAATTATTATTAAATAATTATCATATATTAATAATTTAATATTTTTATTTAATTTAAAATTTTTTGGTGAGCCGGATCGAGCTCGAGCACTTGAAAGCAAGCTCATCAAGCTCCAGCTTGCAATTTTTGTCGAGTTAAATTCAAGCTCGACTCATTTACACCCCCTCTTCATGAATGTTCTTGCTCAGAGAATTTGCTTCAGAAAAAAGACGCAAAACCTAAGCTAACTAGCTATTTAAGTTCAAAGGAAGCTTTATTTGTTTAGACATGATAATAATCACAAAAAACTAGCTAGGTTGATGGATCTGATCTTCTACAATTATCACACCCAAATTCTTTTCCCTGAACACCACGAAATTGCTGTTAAAGAATGGACCTTGAGCCTAACTCAACCTTTATATATGGTCTTGGGCAATCCTCACCTCTTGAGCTAGCTTTTGGGGTTGAGTTAGGCCCAAGATCCATTCTTTAATATGGTGTCAGAGCCACCTATTCCCGATGTTGGGCTTCCCAGTGTTGTTGGGCCACCCATTTCATGTTATTCCACGCTCCAGATGTTCATTTCTGGGCATGTACGGGATGTGTTAGTATCCCACATCGGTGAAATAAATAAACTGTGGTCTTTATATATGGTTTTAGGCAATCCTCACCTCTTGAGCTAGCTTTTGGGGTTGAGTTAGGCCCAAGGTCCATTCTTTAATAGTTGCTGATTTCTTCCTCATCAACGACTCCATTGGAATTGCTATCGGCCAGCTTAATGCCGCATTGGGCGAACCACCCTCCTCTAGCACGGCAGGCCGCCTGGAGCTCCTCCGTGCCTATGTTGCCATCTCGATCGGCGTCAAATTTCTCCAACTATTTCTTGAACTCTTCCAAAGATGGTTCAAGCTTTTTACCATCACCACGCACGCCGGGCCAAAAGGCCGCCTTCGACAGTCTCATACTGTTATGGTGTGCTTCGACCTTCTTCATGAGTACCACTTCTTTGTGGAGTGTGTTTTTTAATTTATTGCTATAGTAATGAACTCTTCAATTTAAAGATTTTTTTTCTCTTTATTGTCACTTTGGTTCTGTATTTTATTTTCTACTCTATCTCCTATTTTGAGTTGATGTATTTATGACAAGTGTATATTTAATTTTTAATCAATTATTTTTATAAAAAAATATTTAGTACACGTGTGGTCGTGTCATATATTTATGAAATGAAATAAGCGGTGATATAGGAAATAAAGTAGAAGATTTAAATTGATTTATTACTAACTTTCAACATTCTTCTAAATAAGAATCCTAAAGTGGTCAAACAACTTTGGCAATATTTAGTTATGTTTTGCCAAAATAAAAGTGTTCTGGCATATATGGCCAAGCTTGCACCTATCTTGGCTTCAAAATGTCAACTTCTTTTCTTCATCATTTCTCAAAACCCCCCTTCATTACATATACATACATATATATAAAACATATTTTGTTATTATCTGTAAAAAAAAAAAAAATGCTCAATTTTATTTTCACTCCAAACATCCAACCAAAAAGCATTTATTTGATCACTATAGTAAAAATTATTCCTACCAAAACATAAATAATCACACAAAACTTCTCAAAACATTTTCAACCTATTTCTCTAAAATATTAATAAAAATTCGTCACATTCCCCAATACCACTTTCACATTCTCTACCCCTCCCAAAATTTATTTTCCCCAAATACATAAGAAAAGTATCTTTTAGAACATAATTAAATGTTCCCTTTGTAATTAGTTATATAGGATATCTGGATATGACAATTTATAATCAACTGAATATTGATTGCCATATTACATATTGATACAAAATGGGACTAATCACATTAACAACACAACAAATAAGCTCTCCCATTTATTTCAATCGAGAAACCTCTTTTTATTATCACGCCGGTGGGTGTACAAGGCCAAAGTTCCGAACAAACATAAGATATAACTCCTCTGTTTAGACATTATTATAATTACGGAAACAATCTAATTAATTATCTCGTACAATTACCAAGCCCAAATGCTTTTCTGCAAACCCCGTAAGGTTGCTGATTTCGTCCTCATCAATGACTCCATTCAAATTCCTGTCGGCAAACTTAACCGCGCGTTTGGCCTTCCACTTGCCGAACCACCCTCCGTTAGCACGGACGGCGGCCCGGAGCTCCCTCACGCCTATATTGCCATCGTTGTCGGCGACGAATCTGTCCAACCATCTCTCGAACTCCCCCAAAGATAGTACAAGTTTGCCATCAGGACCGCGCGCACTGGAAGAGGCCTTCATTACTCCCATTTCTTGATTATTTGCGTATGTTGTTGTAAATTCATCAATTTAAACTGTTTTTCTTCCGTACTTAGAATCAGAATCAAATTTCTCAATGATGTAAAGCGGGTATTCTTTTCTTTTTTTTTTTTTTTAATGTTGAATTATGAAAATATTATTCAATTTTTTTTTGCATTATTTTCCCTCTCGAATCTGATTCAATTTCAACCCTAAAAACGCATTAGCTCACCATGAAGTAGAAAGAGCGGTCGAAGTTTTGATTTGGAGAATATCATATTTTTGACCATGTGTTTTATTTACTTATTTATTTATTTTTTTAAAAAAAGTGGTAAAATATTATTAATAGGAATCAAAGGGAATAGCCTGATCAATTGAACATGGTGGAAGCCATTTATTTTTATGCGAAGAAGCTTTGAGAAGTTTGACAAAAAAACAATTAATAAATTGTTTAAAGATTTTTAACTCCTCCAATATGAAATAAGATTTTATATGATTAGAAGGGCGTGTAATGCAGTTTGAATTTAGGATTAAATGCTGTGGGTCTATTCTTTGTGGATGCGCTTGTTCAGATAATTTGCCTAAGTAATTAAAGTGATTACATATCCTTCTATGAGTCAATATTTATATCGTGTGCAATAATTTATTTTAATATGGTGCACCAAATTTGTAATAATTTTATTAATTTATCCTTATGGCATATTATTGCTACATCAGTACATATATTTTTTGTTCTTTTACATCCTCTCTATAACATAATTGGAGAGTAAGAGGGTATTTGGCTAAACTTATTTTAAACATCTTATAAGATATTTTTGGAGCTTATAAGATATTATATCTTATATTTAAAATAAATTGTTGAAGTGTTTGGATAAAATAAGATCTTGGAGTTTATAAGATGTTAATAATGACAATTGTGTAATTAAAATAATTAAAAATGAAACAGCTTGTTAAGATTTTAAAAATAAGTTAGGGTTTTCTTACTTTTTTTAAAAGAGTTTATAAGCTCATAACATCTTATTTTAGGATCTTATAAGTTCTTTTTTAAAAAAATTTACCAAACACTTTTTATCAACTTATAAGTTCTTAAACATTTTATAAGATATTTTGAAGAGCTTATAAGCTCATCCAAAACACCCTCTAAGTCTAGAGATTTTTTGCCTAACACGAACTCCCTTCTATTTTTAATTAGCATTAGGTGCCCATTTTTTTAGCTTAGAAAGTTCAACCGTAAGACTGGTTCAAACATAATCTTAACAAACTATTTAAATAACCTATTGTTATATATAGTCAATTTGAATTATTATAAAATCAATTATTATAATGTATAAATTATAATATCTAAGTTCACTATTTGGTTTAAATAATGGAGCTGAATATGTATTTGCAGACAACGAGAACTTTAGGTGACTCTCTACGCCAGCACATAAAATAGTACAGCATATTTTACCATTAATGTCATTACCAGATAAAGAACTTAAATAGCACTGAAGAAAAGCCAGTAAAGCTTAGGGGTTGTTTGGTTTTATTTCCATTTTCAATTTTCATTTTCATAATTTCTAAAATGGTGAGAATTAGTTATGTGATATGATGTGGAAATGAAAATGTATTTGGATGAAATGTTTGGAAATATAATGATTATGTTGGTTTTAATGGGTTGTAAGTGGAGAAAAATAGAAATAATGGAATAGAGAGAGAAAATATATAAGTTATTGGGAAAATATATATAGGTTATTGAAGAATGTGAAAATAAAAATGAGAAGTGAGAAGTTGTCCCCTAAAAATGGGCTAATCCAAACAATTCCCAGAATTGAAATAATAAAAATGTTGGGAATTGGGTTTGAAAATAAAATCAAACGGGCCCTTAGCCACACAAAGAAAGGTTAAGAATTTAAAATATATTATTCTTAAATTTTTAAGAATTTTAAAATAATTGATAATTTCTAAAAAAATTTTAATTTTTTAAGCCCTTTTTCAGGATAAACTCTCTAATAATGCATGTTCGTAAAATAATGTCTAGATGCAATCAATTTTTACATGTTCCATTCGATGCGGCTGGATTTTATATTTATCAGCGAATTTTATTATTATTATTATTATTATTATTATTATTATTATTATTATTATGTGATGATTATTCGTTACAATGAACAAATAGCAAACCATTCCAAAAATGATCTTAATTTTTAATTTTTTTGGAGAACATGACAAATGACGAATTTTATCACTTAAATAAATTAATATTATCCTATTATTAAATCAAATAAATTGAAATACAAACTGCACAATTAGATGCACGTAAGGTACACAAATAAACTCATTCAAATTTGAATTTGAGACCTCTCATATAATAGGGGAAACTGATATCATAGGGATACAAGTGACCTTAATTTTTAAAATTAATCAATCATTAAAACGACATATCAAAGGCTTCATTTTAGCAATCCAATTATTTTGACGCGGAGGGCAGAAATTATTACACTCTAACGTGCTATTAAATTTTGGTCCTTGAATAGGAACACTTCTGGTGTGATGTAATTATCAACCTAAACAATTTACTAAACAAAATCTGATTAAAATAATAGGGGTAGTTTAGGAAATCAAATTTTGGTGGTACCTCGCCATTCCAAACGACCAAAAAGTGACGTGTAATTGTATGCAGAAGTTGACAGTACAACCATAAATCGCCGGCAATTGCCAAAACCTTCTTGCAAGAATGTCACAATTAATGTATCCTTTGCCTTTTCTTGTTGATTTAGATAATCTTGAGTGGTGCAATTTATTACGTGGTTTACTCTATTAGCATGAATCATGGGCAATTTTGAGAATTAAAAATTAAAAATAATGTAAATAAAGTTGAAATTTGTACGATCCCCTTTGATGAACATAGCAAATTAACCATGATTTTAAAGTATAACAACACTATTGTGAACGTGTTTTTGTTTCCACTTTAAAAGAGTTTGCCAATTAATTTAATTAAGGTAATTGAACCCAAAAAAAGATAATTTTCATCCACTTTTTTATAAAAATATTATGGCCTACAAGTACTTTATATACAATACAAATTTTCCTCTCTCTCTCAATGCGGGACAAACTCATATATATGTTTTTAATATACAAGCTAATAATATTTTCAAACATAATTTTTGTGTATAAATGGATTATATGATTCATTAATTCATGGTTTGTATTACAATGGTGGCTTTGTAGTGTAGTATTTTCTTGATCGTGTCGGTATATGTTTCGATAAATCAAAAAGTTTTTTAAATATCTTATAAAATATTTGTGAGTTTGAAAGATGTCATAAAGTACTGTTTAATAATATTTAAAAAAAAAGAATTTATAAGTTTTAACTATAAGATATTTTAAAGAATTTAGAATAAAATCCAACATCATATAAATTTTAAAAATATTTTAAGAACTTATGAAAATCTTTTATAAGTTTTAATCAGATGCCTTACAAATTGACAAGGAGGCCATTTATCCAATTTTTATTTCTGGGAATCCTTGCAGAACCCCTTCCCCATATTGCGCGCTATTTGTAAAATTTTGGTTTATTCACCAAAATTAATTTTGTCTAACAAAATTGCATATAGATTCAATTATACAACTAATTTCACTTCTCTATCCATGTCGTGACCAAAAAATACCCGAAATAAAAGAAAAAAGAAAAGATCCATTTCGGACATTATTTAGTGAATCATTTGTTAATTCTTGGGAGTTGGCTAAAATACTAAAGAACAGGTATTTGTTACTTCAAGTCTTGCACAAATGGGCTAAGGGCACTTTTGAAAATACACAAATATATTTCTGTAGATAAAAAAAAACCACACATCTCAAGCAGCTGCAGCACATGGCAAACAAGTAAAAAATCCCTCATTTGCTCCGACCTTTTTGTCCCCAAGGCAAGAAAACTCGCGACACTTGGAGCTCATTAACTGGTGTTTTCACATACTTGTCTTAAAAAATTTCCCTTGATTAAAACCCTTCATTTTTCTCCAACTGCAACTCCAAATTTATGTGAAATGCCGATTGATCACTATCTTTTTGACTGATTTATACACCTTTTGGGTAGAAATAGAGTGTATATAAATCAGTGGGGTACAGAATTGGGCACTAGCCAGGCTCGTATTTGGACACACTTTTTTGTACCTATGTTGTTCAAGAAAATGATGAAGACCACTCCTCCAAAGGCTATAATAATCAGAATCAACCTAGTTTTCTTGGCATTCTTCTTGGTCCTTTGTTCGATCCTCCTCCTCTGCCCTTCCGCCTCTGATTACCACGAGCAGGCGGCTTTGCTAGTTAGATGCTCGTTGGGCGAGTGCCACCATAAGGTAAGGTACACGAGCTAAGTACTAAGTAAATACTTCTTCCAAATTCCTTTTCCCCCTTGTGACTTTGGATATGATTGTTTGTGGTGATCAGATGGAAAATGGGATTGAGATGAAATCAATGTTGGAAGAGCCTAAGCCGGTGAATCTGCATCGGGAGCTGATCAAGAGGGAGAAGCCGAGTTTCTTGAGCGGCATTGGGAGAGGAATGAGGATCGGAATGGTCAACATGGACGACGAGGATGTTTTTGAATGGAAGGCACATGGGCAGATCGTCCCAGTGCCGTTTGAGAAAGTGTCAAAGTTATTCGAATGGAAGGAGTTGTTTCCGGAGTGGATAGACGAAGAAGAGGAGGTCGATGGCCCATCGTGCCCGGAAATTCCGATGCCGGATTTCGACAAATATGGCTCCATGGACATGATTGTGGCCAAATTGCCATGCAGGGCTCCGGAGGGAGGGTGGATTAGGGATGTTTTCAGGCTGCAAGTCCATCTTGCGGCGGCGAATTTGGCGGTGAGGGGAGGGAAGTGGGATTGGAAGGGGAAGATGAAGGTGGTTTTCTTGAGCAAATGTATGCCGATGGTGGAAATTTTTGGGTGCGATGAGTTGGTGAGAAGGGAAGGGGAGTGGTGGTACTATAGGCCGGAAATGGGGAGGTTGGAGCAGAAAGTCTCGTTGCCTGTTGGGTCCTGCAATTTGGCTATGCCTCTGTGGGATAAAGGTATGTGTGAAATTTTAGTGCGTACTCGGATAGTGTTTGCAACAAGAATTCTTCTAATTGCTTTTCGAATTTTAGTTGTTTGTTTTGAAATATGAGGGAATTTGACTCTATATTAAATTAAAATTAAAACTTCTATAGCGTTTTTCATTATTGTTTCAAACATTCTTAATTTTCAGTATAATTTTTTAAACAAAGTTTATATGTTCAAAGCAAAATCTCTTACAAACATGCTTAATTTGAAGATGATAGTGTTAGCTATTTAGGCCTCGTTTGTTTTTATTTTCACATTTTCTGAAAGCGTATCACTTTATTCATATTTTCATTTAATATATTTTTATTTTTAAAACACATTTTTCAATAACATATGTATCTCATCTCTCTATTATCGTTATTACTATCCCTCTCAATTTACAACCTATTAAACATAACATAATCATTATTTTGCCAACAATTCATTCAAATATATACTTATTCTCAACTCATTTATACTAACTAACTTTTCAAATTTTATAAATAATGGAAATCGAAATTATAAATGAATATAAAACCACACGGGGCCTTAGTGTTTTTAATAATGTCAAAGCAAATTATAATTACGCTGCATTTTAGTATATTGTCAATGTGAAGCCCATTATCCTACCTTTTGGTTAATGAAGTAGTTAATTAGCTTTAATCATATTACTTTTATATTTGTGAAGTTTGTGGTTGGAATTTTAACAAACTTTTAATACACATGTGCATCTGTTTGTGAGTGTGTAACTTTAAAAAAAAAATCCTCTTTATTGTTAAGGATATATGATTGTGAATTTGTGACTAAAAAGTAAATAAATAATGAAAAATCATGTTACTGGTATCGGCGAAAATGAATTGGGAAGTCGCCATTTGCCAGTAGAAGAAGTACGAGGGGGAATGAGCACTGCCTTTTGCCAATAAAAATATTAAAAAGAATTCATAAACACGCGCGCCAGGTAGGGGTCGAACCTACGACTTTCTGCTTAGGAAACAGACGCTCTATCCACTGAGCTACAGGCGCCTTGGCTGTTATATGTGGTATCAAAATTTTATTATCTTTTTAAACTAATATGCTTGTTTGTTAAACGATATCTTTTCATGTTGGGTTTCATTATTTCTCAAAGGTTATTTTCAAAAGTTGGTGCTCCAGAATCATATTTTAAGCATATTAGTCGCTTTATTTTTTGTTATTGTCAAAATCCCACTTAATGCTCCTCTCATTCCACGTTATAACCGACACTAATTCACCTAACATGCACTCATGCACAATTATATATGGAAAGTCCCCTCCACACTCCTTTCTAATCAATTTCTTTTAATATATGCATTGCTTGCAAATGAGAATCTAATTATGTACCCACCTCAAAAAATTGTGTGATTTTCTGCTGATATTGTGCTACATGTACTTTTCTCTAATATTTCTAAATTTATACTATTGACAAGAATATTACTCCTAACTATATCATTATTGAATGTTTTTTCTATCTTTTATAATGTGAATAAATAATATTCGATTTTAAAAAATGACCATTATTCTTTCATTTAATGTATTAATGTAACATTACTAACTTCCAATATTAAAACAGTCAATCTTATACTATTATGTCAAATGTGAACATTTAAAATTGAGCAAGAAGAGTGTGATTGATTTTTGTTATTACATTTTAGCATTGAAAGTGTTTTGTTATAATGTTTACAAATTTTAACTATCAATCAAAAGTGATTAGACATTAATTGTTTCATATAATTAAATAGTAAAGTGAATGTCATGTTAGCAATGTGGCATGATTACTAGTTTTCATCGGCATTAGATGATAGGCAATATATCTTTCTGCATCTTAAATCTTGTATTTCAATACATATTTTATTTTTTATTTTACTCTCAGTATATATACTAAGTAAGTGTATTAGTTATTCTTTTATAAAAATAATTAATTATAAATCTGATACACTTAACATATCACTTTAATCCAAGATGTTCAAATTTGATTAATGAGCGATAAGAGAAACATAAGTAATTAATTAAATTGCAAAATGAATTAGCTAGAACTTGTTCATTAAACAAATTATTAGTGAAAACCCTTAATTTTTTTTACCAATAATTTTCTTCCCTAATATCTATGGGTAAGTTATAATATTTCAGCTATGTTAATTACAAGAATTTGCTATAACCACAGGAATCAACGAAGTGTACGATGTTTCCAAGATCAAAGGCGTAACTAGCAGCCAAACGACAGCAAAACGAGAAGCCTACGCCACTGTCCTCCATTCCTCCGAATCCTACGTATGCGGTGCAATAACCCTAGCCCAGAGCCTCCTCCAAACCCGAACCCGACGAGACCTCATCCTCCTCCTCGACACCTCCATTTCCCAACCCAAACGCGACGCACTTTCCCGGGCCGGGTGGAAGCTCCGGTTCATCAAACGGATCCGGAACCCGAGAGCCGAGAAAAAATCCTACAACGAATACAACTACAGCAAGTTCAGATTATGGCAGCTCACGGACTACGACAAAATCATATTCATCGATTCCGACATCATCATTTTACGTAATCTCGATATCCTTTTCCATTTCCCTCAAATTTCGGCCACCGGCAACGACGGGTCGATCTTCAATTCGGGTATAATGGTGATCGAGCCGTCGAACTGTACGTTCCGCATGCTCATGAACCGCAGGAAAGAGATAGTTTCTTACAACGGGGGTGATCAGGGTTTCTTGAACGAGGTTTTCGTGTGGTGGCATAGGTTGCCGAGGAGGGTGAATTTTCTGAAGAACTTCTGGTCCAATTCCTCCAGTGAGGTTACTGTCAAGAACCAGTTGTTCGGGTCGGATCCTCCGAAGCTGTACTCGATACATTATCTCGGGTTGAAGCCGTGGCTATGTTACAGGGACTATGACTGCAACTGGGATATTCCCGAACAACGCGTTTACGCCAGCGACGTGGCTCACGCGCGGTGGTGGCGCGTGCACGACGCTATGGATGAGGATTTGAAGGGGTTTTGTGGGCTGTCGGAGCGGAGGAAGATTGAACTGGAATGGGATAGGGATAAAGCTAGAAAAATGAGGTCGAAGGATCGACATTGGAGGATTAATGTTACGGATCCAAGAAGATATATTTAATTTTATTTTCATTTTTTAAAGAATATTTCCCCTAGTTAATTTGCACGTATATAGAGTTTTTCTTAGAGATAAATTGTGCATGGGGAACGTTAATTACCATAATGTTTATGTGCCAATAGAGAATTTTGTTTTTGTTTCTTCTCTCCATCAATTTTTCTTAATTGTTATCAATCTTTCGATCCCTTGAACAACATGATTTGTTACACTTTCTAAAAATATAACATAAGATAACATATTAACCATAACAATCTTATAATTAATATAGTTAAAATTAAAAAGAATTATTAAAATTTTAAAAATAAGTTAGAATTTTTTTAAAAGAAAAAAACAGCCTATAAAACCCTAACATTTTATGTTGACAACTAGTAAGCTCTATTAATTCTTAAAATTTTTGTTGGATAATTTTTAGTTATTTTCTAGATATTTTGAAATTTATAAACCCATCCAAACACTCCTTAATTTGCAAAATCAACTAATGTGGTGGACTTTTTTTCTTTTTGTTTTATTTTTGGCTCAGCATGACTTTTTTGTGCGTGTTAGTTAGATGAATGTCATGATTAATTAAGGTCACTTTCACAATTAACTGATCATGGAACTTTTCTTGTGGCGAGTTACTTTCCACCAGCTAATTATGATTAATTATTTATTGTTAATTCCAAGCAACTCAACATGAGGGAAGAGCATTCGTTAATCCAATCTTTTGCTTTTGAATAGCCGGGAAAAAAAAGAAAAAATCCCACGATAATCTGCTCTCTTACGAAACTTTCGTTAATTAATAATAAGTAAGATACAATTTATCCTACGAAAAACACTTATCTTTTATACATAAAAAATTATCTTTCGCGCTCTAAATGTGATAGTCAACGTGATTAATTATCATTAACGCATTGGGTTGAGGGACAAGAAATTTGGAATTAATATTGATGGTGAAAGAAATGGAAAAACAACTTGGGATTGGTTGAGCAAACCATTTTAATTAGGTGTACCTAACGATGGAAAGATAAAACATATTTATTTAACAAATCTCGATCAACCAATTAAATTCAATCAATCCCACAATTATGTCACAAAATCAATAAAGCAATAAAAAGTCATTTAATCAATATTTGGAAAGCTATGGATATTCAAGTTTGGTGTTAGGTATATATCTTAATTGAAAGTAGTAAAAGAGTAGGACTTTTTTAAGTAAATATATGATGCTTCAAGCAAATGTCAATAACTATACATATTAGTTGTTGGGCATGTCATTTCTATATTCATAAATATAATTTATATCATTATATTATACAGTGATGTCAATTATACAGATAAAATAAAATACTCAAACTTTTATATAATATAGATAAATAATGATGTAATTTTAACAATAAATATACTAAATACATTATAATATTAATTATTGATTAATATAAACTCATATGTAGCAAGCAATTCTTACGTCAAAACTTCAAAAATATATATGGGACATAACCGTGTATAAATTTTGTAATATTTTTCGTCTTGTTTTTCACCATATGTTTTGTTATTTCATGCCAAATGAGATACTTTTAAAATTGAAAATCAAGAGTATGACTGATAGTTCAAAACCAGGTGTAATATATTTCTCGCCACTTGAGGTACTCATAAAAACCTTAATTTCGTTTTTAGATAGCATAGATATGGATGATTACTAAATGAAATCTATTAAATACATCATACTTATTTCACATTTGGAATAATTAAATATTGATCAGCTTCTTTCCTTTTTCTTTCATAATTATAAAACCCTCTTGTGTAAGTTTGTTTTATGTCGAGTGGCCATTTGGCCCTATATATGGAATAAGTCTCGATTCAAATCTAACGAACTCCTGGGTGCATGTATATGATTACAAAAAGTTTGTGTTCTCAAAAAACTCAAGCAAATTCACAAAATTAATACATTAACAATTTTATAAGAAGTTAAAAAAAATCAAATTATTAGTTAATATATAATCCATAGATCTGTCATAAAAAGAAAATAAAAGGATTAATAAGAGGGCTAATTCTATTTTCTCATTGATTTTTCCCTTCATTCACCAATCTTTGTTGCATAATTGTAAAAGAACATGTTCCAAATCTCTATCTTAATTCTTCCGGGCTGGCGAAAATAATTTCAAATATATGATCTCTTATAGTAACAGTTATGGCCCAATACAACCAAATAGAAGCCCGAACCTTGATTCACTTTTAAATTGGTTTATAGGGCTGCCAATGAAGTACATTTTAATCCAAATTCGATTTGAATTTAATTTAATTATTTAGACTCTTTAACCGATAAAAGAATCAATGGATATGATTCGATTAAAAAATTTATAATTTAAAATAAATGAAGCGAATATTGTAATACCCCGAATTTTGAAATCCTAAAATATAATAAAATGTGAAATCAATAAGTTCGACTAGATTAATTTTGGGTTAGATTTAATTAAAATTTTGGAATTAAATATTTGCAATGGAGAGTATAAATTGGGAATAAGAGAATGACTTGATTATTTAAAATTATAAATTTTAGGGGGTCAATGTGAATATATTAAAAGTCTAAGGACTTTAGAATAATTAAATTTGGACCCAATTGCCCAAAAACATAAATATTAGGGGTTAAATATATAAGAATTAAAAGTTAAAGGGCTGAATTGAAGTCTTGGGGTTGAACTGTAAGGCAGTCAAGAATTTTGGGGCAAAATTGAAGGAGGTCCAGAAGTTTTGGGGCCAATCTGAGAGGCTTAAAAAATATATCTATAAATACAACTGAGAACAGAAATGCTTCAAATTCCCAAACTCGACCCCTACTCCTCCCAAACTCGGTTCTTCTCCACTTTAGCTAGAAAATGGAAACCAACGTCGGGGTTAGCTTCCTCTAGCTGAGGTGAGCATTTTCATACCAAAAGCAACTAGAATTAACAAAGAATTCATCAAAAAATGAAGGCCAACAGCGGAGCACAGCAGGCTCGATGGTTTCGCCGTTTTCGACAATGGAAAGTAGTTGGGTTTTGGTCGGAATCTTATGGGTAAGCGACGGGTGGTGTTCATTTGGTGAAACAATGAGCGGTGGTGGAGGAATTGGACGCGGCGGCGATTGGTGGCCCGAGGATTTTGTTGTGGTCTCGGACGGCCCAAACAACAGAGATTCTCAAAATTATTTTAGGGCTTTTGCTCCTGGCGACGAGACGCACCGGCTAGTGGTGGTGGTCCTCATCTCTGGCGGGCGGCACATGGGACAGTCTTTGGGCAGTTTATTTAGATTGAGATTCCTGATTTATCTAGACTATTCCCGGCTTGAGATTGGATCTCGATTCGGTCCAATTGGATAAATTTCATATCGAATAATAATTCGATTGATTTTTACAATCACTATTAAATCTTATTAAATCAAGATTATTAAATTTCATATCGGATGATAACCTGGGTTATCTTATAACAATTCTCGATTCAACTAGAAAGTCATGGCTTGAGTGTCCGTACAACTAGAAATACCTCTGCATTTGTCAGGTGAGTTTATACTCAACAATATGAGATTTATTTGCTAGGGAAAGAACATATATATTTGTTCCTGGTCGCTTGATTCTTTTCAATCTACATGTTGAGAAATTTACCACACATCGTCACTTTATACGGATTATGATTCCTATTGAACTTTATTTATGCAACTTACCTGAAATTGGCTATTGTGTGTGAAAATTGAAAAGTTGATTTCGAAATATATTTTATTATCATCGCCATTTTTGTTCTGAAATAAGACTGGTGGTAATTTAGTGATTACTTATTTATCATGGCGAAGTGACGTGTTAAGTGAAATGTTGTTGGACGTGTTAAGTGATAATGGTGAAAGTGTTTAATACCCTTGGAGGTGGGCCCTGGGATTGGTTTCAAAAGACGACTGGACGAAACGGACCGACGATGATTGATCTTTCGACTGATACCCTGTATAAAGTGTACATATAATCCCTACTCATAGTAAGCTGAAGGTAGCTGTCTATGAGCGGGACTAGGCATGCGGCTAGCCATGCATAGTGAGTGATTAATTGTCCGAGCCGATCACTTGATAATTTGGAGGGATAAGGATTTTCGTGTTTTCGAAAGTGGAGAGACAAGGTAGAGAACCACCAACAACAAACTTGTGAAAATAATTGACATGTTTGATACTTATGCTTTGAAATTCAAATATTTGATTAAAAACAAGTAGTTGTTTAATTGACATGTCGGCCCCTTTTGGTCGTAATTGAGATTTAATCCTCAATGAGAGATACTGAATTTTGTGAAGTCTCATTACTGGTATGAGATGGTGGTGAGATGGATCACCTAAAATTTGACTAAAACCTTCTCTCACAACTTCTAAAAATATTAATGCTTCTACTTAATTCTTATATAATATTTGAGAAAATATCATTCTGTTGTTATTGTTAAACTATCTTACTAAGTCATTTGAACTTACGTTGTTTTATTGTGATTTTTTGTTCTTTACCCCAGATAAGATCGGGTGACGAAGATAGACTAACCCTGGTGACACATAAGCTAATGAAGGTGGTAGAAGCACTAAGTGCAATTTATGATATTTCGATTCATGGTTGAACCCCTGTTGGATGTTGTTTGTAGAAATTAAATACTTTGGACTTTGAGAATTGTATCTTCTGTTATTTAGAAAATTTGTTGTATAGATCTTAGTAGCATCCCGGTCGGGAGCAAGCGCCTCCCGATTGAAGCCCTACAAATATGGATATGGCTTGATCTGATCCATTAATAATTCGAATCCAAATATATTTAGTATTATATATATATATAGTATTATACATATATATACATAGGGCCCTATAGTAATGCCAAAGTGGATATTTGGATGACAAAAATAATGAACTCCTATGCAATATATCAAATCATGTACTTTTCATATAAATTAATAGATTTCTAGCTTATTTACATCATAATTACAACATTTGTTTCTCTATTTTTATAACAGAAAATGATGCGGGAAGAATAATTTGTAGGAGCCAAATGTCATGATTTGGCAAGAATATTATGCAAATCTTGATTGAAGAAATTTTGAGTCTATAATTAGCTGATTGAAGAATCAAGTATAAGTGTATAACTATGTATTTATAATGCCAAATAAGTATTATTATTAGCAACAAAACCTAAAATGTGATAATCTAGTGAATAAATGTGATTAAATTAAATTCTATTATTACTTTTAAGTTATCAATAGACTTGAAAATTTATTCTTTAATCTGTTGTGTATTTTTTTTATGAATGACTATTTTAAATTTCGATTCTACTAAATTTTTAGAAAAATAATAAACATATGATGATTTTGGAAGTATTCGGATTTTGATTTTTTTGTATATCCGACTTTTATCTGGATTTTTATATGATTATATCAACTACAAATTCTATAGAATCTTGAATTAAATTTGAATATGACATATTACTTTCGAATTCTAATTCGAATCCAGTATGATCCAAATCGAATCATATCCATTGACAGCCATACAATGGTTTCATCATAATCGGATAATCCCATGCAAGGCCCAAAATAGAACAGTTTGCTGGACTTGGGGCGGCGAGCTATCCAGCCCGCTTAGACTTATGAAATATTGGCTAAGAGGAAACTAAAAATGTGGTCCTACATTACATTGGATTGTAAAAAGAATTAAATCATGTGGATTTTTATTTTAAAAATAACTTGCGGAAATTTACTTTCAGAACTTGAGAATAAGATGCATTCAATTTTCACGCGAAAATAAAAATGCATTTTAATAGGTGAGTTCTAAAAATTGGTCAATTTAATTGAAATATTAAATTTTTTTATTTATACATACGCATATCGGGAGTATGCAAGGATTTGAATTTATGACCTCACACTTATGTATGAGATTAATACCACTGATCAAAGGCTATTCAATAATTGAAATATTATTTTTTATGTAAGAAATATGATAAAATGCAAAAACGTGAGAAAATTGTCTTTAAGTTACTTGAAATGCATAATTGTTAATTAGCTTCTTTACCACCTTGTCCGTTTGAACAAACAATGTTATTTTTATGTAGCTTTCTTAATATTATTTTTTCATTTATTCAAAATAAATTTTAATTATTTTTAAAATCAAAGTATCCCCATATTGTTTAATGAGACATAATATATACTAACAACGCACCAATTTCCTCTTAATGTGTTTATGATTTGATATGTTTTAGACGCTCCATTTTTTTTTAAATCTTCATAATTACATACAACCATTATCATCTAAAATTCCATTATTAGTTACCATCTTATAGTCCCACAAGCATAGATAAATTTTTGTAATATTTTTATTTTTCTACATTTTTTTTTTATCTTTCAAACTTCTTATTGATAGTATGTTCTCTCTCATCTATAAAATGTAATTAATTTTATTTTTATTATTTTATAAGTACTATACTGTATATATATATGTACATCAACTATATTCTAATTATTAGACACATATACATTGAAGTTGCATCAATTCCTAGTTAAAATAATTGATTACAATAAAAAAAAATTAATTAGTTTACAACGATAGTTATTTAAGAAAATATTTATTTATGATATAAAATAAAAATAAAAATAAAAACCAATCAAAACAATAGGATGTGTACTTGAAAAAAGAAAAGAAAAGAAAAGATACATGACAAACTTAAGAAAAATGTCTTATTCTTAATTCACTCAAAAAATAAAAAAAGAAACAAAATGTTTACCGGTCATTCAAAAGCTTCCTATCCAAACCACAAAACTAAATTCTTCTCTTGAAAAAAAAAAAAACCTGGAAAACAAGAAACATATATATATATATATATATAGATAGATATATATTTCCAAAAAATGGCCAATCCTTAAACCAGAAACAAAAGTACACGAACGGATCCCCTAAATCTCTGACCCTCAGCAACGGCAGGCTCCACCCACGTGTTATTACACCGTCCTCCTCATTATTACACCGCATATGTTTTATACATATACATACACATACACACAGTACCGTTGTGTATGTATCTGTGTGGTCTGTATAGATATATTTTTCTCGTTTTCATTTACTATTTTTGGGGAGAATGAATTCTTGGTGTTGAGAATTAGTGGAAGCCGAAAAAGAAATAAAGTTTCTTTTTTCTTTCGAATGATATTGGGAGGGGTCATTCGCAGCTTCGCATTTGACTTTTGTCTCTTTGTCCTTTCTGGTGATTCTTGGTACGTTCTTCTTTTTTTCTTTTCTTTTCTTCTTTTTTATTTTTTGGGCATTTGTCTGCTTTCTTTTTGGGTTATGATGTTTTGTTTTGTAAATGGCAGAAGTTGGGATTAGAGTTATTGTTATGGGCTCTTTGTTAATGTTTGGTTAAAGGGCTTTTTAATGCTGTTTTTCTTTGTTTTGTGTATTTAATTCTTGATTGGTGGTATAGATTTAATGTGGGGTAAGAGATTATGTTATGTTATATTTAATTACCTGCAATTTATTGAAATCTTATTGATTGCTGAAAACAGGCCAAGATTCTTCCAATTTTAGATAGATTTGGTATTAATTGAATGGATGGGATGGTGTTATTTTGATATCTATGCAAGGAGGGAGAAGCTGATGCATTTATCAGGATTTGCGGTTCTGGTTTAGGCTGTTTGTTTTTTGAAGTAAAACAATTGAATTATGCTATACTTTTGTGATGCATTGTATTATAAGCAAATGACAAGGATCATAATGTGTCAGGAAATGAAGTGTTCTACGATGTTTGTCCGTTGGTTGGGGTCGGACTTGGGAATTCTTGTTTTTGAAATGCATGTACATCATAGTACAAGGTTGAGTGATCATAGCATGTTTTGGTATTTTCAAGTTATACATCATATTTCTACGCTAAACATAATGTCTCTAGTGCTTATTATGTCATACTTTTGGTTATGGACAGGGATTGCTGACAAGGTAAGTAATTTTTTGGATCAAGAAATTTTGTGGAACAGTTGATGTACTTGACTCCGTTTGCAGAATTTATGATTCCCCACTTTTTATGTTTTAAATTATATCACACACAAAGAGGGGTTTTTTTCCTCGACCTTCTTGATAATGCATGCTCATTCTTTCTCATTCTGTAATCATGTTTTGCCGTTTGTGTCAAGGTTTTCTTTAATTATTAGTGATACTTCAATTGGTTGATCATATTTGTTTCCTCAATTACAAGTAGTATTGCCTCTATTGTTTGAGGTCAGGGTTGGGTTCTTCCTAGCATCCGTTGCTATTCATGAAAAAGTGTTCAAATGGCATATCCGATGACCATAATCTTTCCTAGGAATAGCTTATAGGACAATAGATAGGGGTCAGGATTCTTTGGAATCTAAGGTTACATATCGAAATTTCATGTCCTTCTGGAGTTTTCTGAAAACCTGCTCAAGTTGTCATCGACTAACAGTTGCAATAAATAGGACAATTTTTAATGAAACTACAGTTATTTTCCAGATTTCAGGTAGTCGAGTGACCCCTCTTAGCATTTTATCACAATGGAGACTGCTAAAAATTTTAAAGAAAACGGTCCTCCCGAATCTTCTCCTGCAACTATACTCTCATCTCCATATGAGGATCAATCAGCTGGTGCTGTTTCAACAACCCAAGATAGTAATGGAGAATTTGATTTTTTTCCTGAATTAGCACCAAAAGGAAATCTTGTTTCATCTTCTCCAGTTGTAGGTGGTGAAACGGGAATTTCAGCACAGTATCTTGGCAATCCTACGGACACCAAATTGGTGATGCAGGAAAATAAAGAACCTCTGGGAAATCATAAAGATAATAATGTCTCGGCCCAATATGCAAATGATGCTTCTAATAGGCAGGCCGTTAAACCGGATGCCTCAGTTGCATCAGCCGGAGATTTGGACAAACCTAAGCCTCAGAAAGAAGAAAAAGTAGAAGCCAAAATAGTTGCAAGGCCATCTCCAGAGGATGACTTCATACCTTCTGTTCCATCCCCTCATCATAGGAGAAATGTTAGCGTGGATCAGATTGTTGCCAAAGTTCCTGCTAATTACAACAGCAGTCCAAAATCCACCTTTGATTTAAGCAGAGGTCAGATTGACACAGCAGCACCTTTTGAATCTGTGAAGGCAGCCGTTTCAAAGTTTGGCGGGATTGTTGACTGGAAAGCCCACCGTGTGCAGACTGTGGAGGTATAATCGTCTCTAAGTCTCTTACTTTTCACAATCGGCATTTTTGCCCTTATTAAGAGGTGAAATCAGTTTTTGGAAATGTGATTCTTATCTTTATAGCTCTTTCTGGTTATCCATGCAGAGACGAAAGTTCATAGAACAAGAACTGGAGAAAGCACAGGAGGAAATGCCGTCATATAAGCAACAATGCAAGGCTGCTGAAGAGGCGAAAATGCAAGTTCTGAAAGAGCTAGACAGCACTAAGAGACTCATAGAAGAATTAAAGCTTAATCTTGAAAGAGCACAAACAGAAGAACAGCAATCAAAACAGGATTCTGATCTTGCAAAACTAAGGGTGGAAGAAATGGAACAAGGAATCGCTGATGAGGCGAGCTTTGCAGCCAAGGCACAGCTTGAGGTTGCTAGAGCAAGGCATGCAGCTGCAGTTTCAGAGCTTAAAACCGTTAAAGACGAACTTGAACAACTCAGAAGAGATTATGCTCTTTTGGTGGCCGAGAAAGATGCAGCCATGAAAAAGGCGGAAGAAGCCGTCTCTACATCAAAAGAAGTTGAGAAGTCGGTAGAGGATTTGACTATCGAACTTATCACTCTGAAGCAAGCCTTGGATTCTGCACATTCTGCACATCTAGAGGCGGAGGAACACAGAATTGGAGCCGTTATGGCAAAAGAACAGGACAGTCTCAACTGGGAGAAGGAATTGAAACAGGCAGAGGAGGAGCTTGAAAAACTAAACCAGCAAATGCTGTCAACTATGGATCTTAAAACAAAGTTGGGTGAGGCTACAGCGTTGCTGCAGGATTTGAAAGCCGAGTTGGCAGCTTATATGGAATCAACATCAGAGGACACTGAGGCAGAAGGAAATTTAAAAGATGCACTCAAGGAACCGGAGAAGAAAACTCGTGGAGATATTGAGGCCACTATTTGTGCAGCAAAGAAGGAACTTGCAGAAGTGAAGTTCAAGATTGAGAAAGCAAGTAATGAAGTTAATATCTTGAAGGTGGCGGCCGAAGCATTGAAATCAGAACTAGCAAAAGAAAACCTGGAACTTGCGGCCATTCGACAGAGGGAAGCAATGGCCTCAATTGCTGTTGGATCTCTTGAAGCTGAGCTGAATAGGACAAATTCAGAAATTGCTCTTGTTCAGATGAAGGAGAAAGAAGAAAGAGAGAAAATGGTGGAGCTTCCCATGCAACTACAAGAGGCCGCTCAAGAGGCAGATCAAGCAAAAGCACTTGTCCAATTAGCTCGGGACGAGCTTCAAAAGTCGAAAGAAGAAGCTGAACAAGCAAAAGCCGGGGCAAGTACCATAGAGAGCAGATTACGTGCGGTTCAAAAGGAAATAGAAGCTGCAAAAGCTTCTGAGAAGTTGGCACTGGCGGCTATAAATGCATTGGCAGAGAGTGAATCTGCTCAAAGGGACAATGATGATGATTCAACTGGAATTACCCTCTCTTTAGAAGAATATTATGAGCTTAGCAAGAGGGCCCATGAGGCTGAAGAGCAAGCAAACATGCGGGTGGCTGCTGCTATATCTCAAATCGAGGTGGCTAAGGAGTCTGAAACGAGGAGCTTGAATAAGCTGGAGGAAGTTAGCCGGGAGATGTCTGAACGAAAGGAAGAGCTAGAACTTGCATTGCAGAAGGCCGAGCAAGCCCAGGAAGGAAAGTTGTGTGTCGAACAGGAGCTAAGAAAGTGGAGGGCTGAAAATGAGCAAAGACGAAAGGCCGTTGAATCTGTTCAAGAACCAGTTGACACAGGCAAAAGTCCAAGAGCAAGTTTTGAGGAGGGGAAAGAAATTAAGAATTTTGTCAGCGTGCTTGATCCTTCTGCTCTCCATCAGCGATCAAGTCCAAAGGCACACAATAGCAGCACAGAATCCGAGCCTTCTCCAGAACCACAGAAAGCTACAAAGAAAAAGAAGAGGTCATTCTTTCCAAGGATATTTATGTTCCTGGCCAGAAGGAAGGCTCATGGACCTAAGACGGCTTGATTATATGTTTATTCTTTCTTCTTATTTGCATTTATTTCTATTTTTTCTTCCTCAATTGTTTTCCTTGGAGACGACCGAATCCGTTGTCCGTTCTCACAGAAGCTCTACAATTTTACATGAGTATTGTTTTTATTTATGTACAATAATCAAATTAAAATTTTGCTCACACAGGTTGAACAGTTTTCTGGGGTCTGAAGGATATAGTGAAATTTATAGCTTGGTGAAGTTTACAGGAACTGTAAGATCTTTATTTAAAGCATCCATAGAATTTTGAATTCATATTATGTTTAAACCTTCCACTTTGTGGGATTTTGATTATGTTAAGATATAAACCAGTTTTATTTCCCTCTTTTCCCTTTCTTTAATTGTGGTGCAATACTATAGTTGAAATGTTGAATATCATTGCACACTTTTCAGGTCTCTGGGTTCTACAAAGGAAAACAAGTTTTTGACATTATTCATGTTAGGTGAGAAAATGTCAGGAAACGTTGTATTAGTTCTTTTTGTTTATACTGTTCTTTCAGACTAAAGTTCACAACATAAAATGGCTCAAGTACAAAACACTGCATGTTAAATTCTCAAAGTAAGATTGGAGGGTGTTTGTCTAAATTTATTTAAAAGATGGGCTTCTTTCTATACCTATAAATTTAATCAGACTCAGAAATGATATATTGGAAGAATCGGTTGGGTCTTCCAAACCGATTCTTCCAATATCAATAGATTAATTGTTTCGCTCCTATGTCTTTCAAAAGAAAAAAGGATTTCTAAGAGTTGTTTCTTGAATCTGAAAGAGAGTACTTGGATTCTCTCAATAACTATTAACATGCCTAAATCTAATTGGGTTCGCGGTGGTAGAGGAATTAGATCGGAAAAAAGAGGGATTTAATTTGTAAGATATCTAATAAAATCGTCGCTGGAATTGAAATCTTATTCAAAGAGAAATATATCACATATCTAGAGTTTCTTTTTGTATGTTATATGGATGATCCAATCCGCAAGAACCATGACTGGGAATTGTTTGATCAAGTTCTTAGAGGTTATAAGATGTTTTTGAGTTTATAAGACGTTGGATTTTATTTTAAAAATAGGTTTTTGAAGTGTAAGAAATTAACTAATATAATTAAAATAAAAAGAGTTTTTTAAAATTTTAAAACAAATTAGAAACTCCTTACTTTTTTAAAAAGAATTTACAATAATTCTAAAGACATCTTATTAAAAGCTTATAATCTCTTTTCTAAAAAAATTTGTTAGATACTTTGTAACATTTTATAAACTCTCAAATGTGTTCTAAAATATTCTATCAACTAAACTCAATCATATACCTTATAAATCTAATTTGCCCAAATTATTACAACAACAATAAGATTGTTGGTTGCAACCAAATCACTTGCATATGGGTCTTGTGATACTATGTTAGTCCTCACTCTTGTCAAATGATTATCGTCCAATGACATAATAAGTTTTTTACATAATGTGAAAGGTCAAAAGTTCAAATCTTAATGAACTCTTAATGTGGGCGTGTGTTAGGAGGAAAAAGGGAGGGGGGGGGACCCTCAGACTCTATCAAATGTCCTGCCATGGGTTGATGCAATTCCAATTTTTTTTCATTTCGTTTTGTCAAAACATTTTCCAAATGGGAGAAATAGAACTTGATAAAGTTTACAATAAATGGGCCATCCCGAAATTAAGAAAGGTTGGCCACCAGAAATTGGGGGCATCATTTAAGCACACCTGGGGAATTAGGCCCTTTGGGGCCCATCAATCCAATCCTACTGTGATAAATTTTATGTAATTTTTATATTTTCAATATTCTCTCTATATATTTTTTTTTTCAGAAATACTGATTTAAAAATCAAGAATTTTCATGAGAACATGCCGATGACCCAAAACTTTCATTGTGGATCTCAAGATGAGGTTCAATTTATTGTTCGAAAATTCTAAAGTTCGGATTAAGAGCGAAAATTTTATATTCACATTAAAACCAAATACACGAATTCATTTTTCATTGCACTACCAAAAACACCCACAAAATATTTTAAAATATCCCTTGTTCCTATTGTTCGAATCAAACACAATTGCAGCACACATATATACACATACATTTTCGCACTTTACACTTACACACATAAATATATTAATATAAAATTATACTTTGACCCCCCATTAACCAGATAAAAATATATTAATTTGATATTTACAATAAAAAATATTTTATTCTTTTCCAAAATAATCTATTACTATTATTCTGTCAAACAAAATCAAACATAAATCATAATATCATATTTTTTAACCCCTCTCTCCAAATTTATCCTCTCAATATATTTTTTCGGAACAACAAAATAAAATCACGTAAAGACTGAGACTCTATTATATAACAGTAGACCTATTGAGTTAGAGCTTTTAAACGCGGGCTTGGGAAATTGTTAAATGGTAATCTGTCAGGTGATGGCAGACGTGCAATGAATGGGACTTAAAATAATAACTTCTTATCCGTGAAAAAGTAGAATGATTTGTCAGATTTAACTCTCTCTATTCTATTTTCAATCAATTTAATATGTTATTGTTATTAGTATTACTATTATTGTTATTTCAATTGTAGAAATCTGCGATCAGCACGTAGTTAAGGCGAGAGTGGAGCTTTCTATCTTTAAGACGAATTAGTTCATCACTGGTGTTAATGGCAACTAGGTATCACCTTTCAAGATACAATAACTATATCAAATAGTAGTGGCACTATACACTGTTTGATAGCTCGAATTTAAGAATATTGAATCTCTCTTTTGTTACTGAACAATGTAGAAATGTTGTATGAAAATATGCTTCTATGGAATGATGCAGATTCAGGACAACTTATAAAGCCAAAGGTGCGGCTGAAAGGTGGTCAAAACGGCTACCATTTTTCCAATGTTGCAACTAATTTTTCCAATGCAGACAGGTTGAAGGTTGCATTCCAGATGCATCTTGTGCCTTCTTATGGCTAGGGTTTACATGTTTTTAAGTTTCCCATACATTGTTTTTGTAATTTCCAATAACTTACTCATAGGAATTTTTTCCAAAAAGTTAATACTTGACTGAATTCAAGTCCCACGACCACTCCACGCCAAGCCCAAGTCGAGTGGACGGGCAACAACACGCATGGCTTGGAATGAGCCTACTACTATGTAATTCCTCTTCCCTCCAAACATTTGTGATCCCACAACCACGCCACGCCACGCCAAGGCCAAGCCCAAGTCGAGCAGACGGGCAGCAACGCACGTGGCTTGGAATGAACTTACTACCATGTGAGTCCTCTTTCCTGCAAACATTTGTGGTACCCCCAACAGGTTGATTCCCTACTTCCACACTTGAGTTATTTATTTTAGTTCACATTTTACTCATCTTCCAATGTGGGATAAACTTTCTCTTTTCCCAACCCATTGGTTTATTTCCTAGTCTTTTTAATCAACTATCAAATAGTTCATTTTGACCATTAATTTTTCATTCATTTAAAATTAATTTTGGCCAATTAATCACATCATCGATAACTATCCGTGGCGTAGTTTACTATGATTATCAATTTATTAGAAATTATGCTTTGAACCTACTTAAATATTTAAGGGGATGTTTGGTTTTATTTTCAAACCCACTTTTTTCATTTTCTACTATTCCAGAAATAGAAATCATCACTTTTTAAAAATTTTCACCCAACATAATTTACATTTTCATTTTCAAAATACATTCTCCAACAACCTATATATCTTCTCTCTCTATTCTATTATTTCTATATCTTTTCACCTACAACCTATTAAAATCAACATAATCATTACATTTCCAAACATTTCATCCAAATATATTTTTATTTTCACATCACATCACATAACTAATTCTTACCATTTTAAAAATGATGGAAATAAAAATTGAAAATGGAAATAAAACCAAACGGGCCCTAAGATCAATTTTCAATAATTATCATCACTATTATTGATTTGTATTGTTTTTTTATAAAAAACACGATATTTTATGGAATATTTTGCAATAAAATTTACTAGTGTTGAATCGAATTTCATAAGTTTTTTGAGTCGACTTAAATTGGAAAAGCTCAATTTTAGACCGCATCAACTTAAGGTTGTGAAGCCATATTCTCAATATTTTAAGGGGGGAAAACAAAAAACAAAAACAAGAGTATAAAAATAAGAAATCGTAGGGCACAGAAACATGTCTTATCAGTTGTCATCCATCAGATTGGACACATCAACTGATCTAACTCTAATTCCGATCAAGCTGAAAATTGCTAATAGAAAAAGGGATAAATATCCCTAACTTGTTGGGCTTCTGGTTCCATACTTGTCAAGCAAGATATAGACTTTTAGTATATTCTTACATAAAATTAAAAGAGATAATGATAACTGTAAGAATATCACCATTATTATACATGCCACATGATTGTCGCATTAACAAAAGAAAAGTACAAAAACCTACCCAATAACTTGGTCATGACAGCTTGAGGAAAAAAGAAAAAGAAAAAAAAATTAACAAGATACATACTAAGATAAAATTTATTATTGATCCCACACAATAAGTGACAAGAATTTCTTATTATTGATGTAGATTCTCAAGAGAGGTACTGAAAAATAGGAATCCCGTCTTTAACACGACAGCCAAAAACTTGAGAGTAAATAGAAAAAAAAAAAAATAGTAATTTAAATACTTTTAATTAAATGTCAAGAGATTATTTATAACAATTGGGATCAACAATCTTTTTTTTAGGTGAATCTTTGCAACCCTCTAAAATTCAATATACTTATAATATCATTAATAAATGTGAGCTCACACATGTACTCACCTTTGTAAGAGTGGCGTTTCGGGTTTAAATTCTAACAAATTTTTAGTATGTGCATGTGCGTAAATAAATAATTACATCAATAATAAATCTGTTGGACCATAAATTATAATAAGATCTATCTTGTATTACATCATATGAGCCAAAGTGATTGAACTAATTGATAAGTCATTCCATTCTTTCATCCTTCAAGACGCTTTTTTTTAAAGGACAAAACTTCTCACCAGATGTATGTCAGCAGAATAATATCATAATGCGACTAAATTTTTATATCGATGATGGATTGATCTGATCATCATTAAATTATATAATTAACTTTTCAAGTTGAATATAAAATACATTAGTCACAATAATAACATAACAATAATTTATAACATACATATAATGACAAAATAAATTTTACCTCAGCCCGGGAGCATTAGACAAGCTATTACTGCCCTCGCCGACACAATACCAATTTAGTCCATTACCAAGTGTTCATTTTATCATTTATTTCTTTTTTAACCGTCCAAGTCCCGACATCGTACAGAGAAATAAAATAAACAGTCTTCAATTCCACCTACGCTTCTCAGAGGCATTGGCTTTACTCCAACTCCAATCCTCTGTAAACAACTACTAAATTATTATTATTATTCATAAGAAACTCGAAATCTAGAACCAAAAGAGCCCATCAAAGTACAGCTAAGTCTCAGCTTGCAAGGTCAGTCCTGCCAGTTCACAGCCCATACGTAATAACAACACATTCTGGATCGACCCCCCATCGAAACTCCAACCTAAAACAACACAAAAATTCAAGAAAACTGTACTCTTTCCATCACTTTTTGTGCTTCTTTTCTCTTGTTTGCTTCCCACTTTGCCTCGTAATTCCCACAAGCCTTTAACTGCCAAAGCTTCCACCGAAACTTCCCCCCTCAATTTCATTCAAGAACCTTACTATTCTTGCCCACTTCTCTCTTTTTCTAATTGTTGTCTGGTTGAAAAGAGATTGTTGCGATAATAACGAAGTACTGTTTTTTTGTTGATCTGAGTGATTAATGGAGGGTGGGGAAGGAAGTCCCGTGAGAATGGAGGGTATGAAAATGAGGCTGCAGGCTGATCGCGCCTTCAGTTTAGAGCCCGATGTGGCGGTCTCGTCGCCGGTGACTCGGCAGAAAGCCGCTGCTGCTAAACAGTTTATTGAGAATCATTACAAGAATTACTTGCAGGGCTTGCAAGATCGCAAGGATAGGTGAATTCTTGCTGCTACATTTGTTCTGTTAACGCCAGCTTTGACCTTTGTGAATGAAACCTTTGTTTCAAGTTATATTGGTTGAATTTCATTTGAACTCTAAAAGGGACTCTAGAAATGTATTTAAACTAGATGATGAAAGAAAAAATTTAATATTTTGAGAATGTATATGTGTAAATCAATCTGTTTATGTAAAATGGTTGTATTGATTTTTTCTTCTTCTTCTTTTTATCGGGTTGGTCTTTTAGGAGGAGGGCATTGCAGAGAAGAGCGCAAGAGGATCAGGTATCTAGCGAGGAGGAAGAGAAAATGTTGAGGAATTTGGAGAAAAGGGAAACTGAGTACATGAGATTGCAGAGGCATAAAGTAGGGATTGATGACTTTGAGCAGTTGACTATCATTGGTAAAGGAGCATTTGGCGAGGTATTCTTTATTTATTTATTTTTATCCATGTAACAATCTCGATTTGCAGATTTAGTTTTTGCACATTGCATTTGCATTTGTTGAGTTTTGATCAGTTATTTTTTGGTCTTGACCTAAATGATTAAGAGGGATCATCATCTCTTTATTATGATGCCAATGTTATTATTATTTGCAAAATAGATTTGTGTATTCTCTTTAAAAAATTAATAACAGTATATTCTAGTAAGATGTTACAAGTAAACGGAACAAGTAAAATTTGAAAAACTCGTAATGCATTGAGGGTGGACTTCATGCATCTAAATACTTGTAGAATTTAGTAATGAGAAGATATACTGTGTGGGATAAGGTTCTTGAAGAACTGATTAGATCACTCTTAGACAGTGCCATCTATTTGTGTATGATGAGGGAAAGAAGTAATTATTGACCGAGTATTGACAAACTTCAAAAATAACTGTATTTCTTTCAGCATTTCCATAAGTGGTTGCCTGAGTGATTATAATTTTTATTAATCGGTTCAAAATCCAAACTATACTGGGTTATATCCTATTTGAGATTTTTGGTGCTCTGGGATTCAAATTCCAAAATGATCTTATTTCCGCTATCAATGGACACTCTCATAAAGTTTATGTTTTATCAAGTTGAAAAGAAGTTTGCTTTAGGATTTGTGCGGCTTTGCTGCATCATCAATTGGATGGTTATCTTTTTCATATGAGCAGTATTATTTCTATTTCACAAAGACTGACTACTTTATCTGGTCAATAATCTTAACTTCGAACTATTAATTTGTGTTGTTTTTTGTTTGTCCATGGAATATTCCAGTCCAAGCTAAATATGATCACTTCGGAGTTGAAAACCTCAACAACTCATAAAATAGACCACCCAGTTGATCTTTATGAAGTTGAGGAAATCCTTACCTTAGCTTCTACTAATTTCTCTGCTCAGTTTTCTCAAAAAACTGTTAGAATGGGGGAAGAGGCATTGTGTTGGTTTTGCCATATTTCACATTAAAATGACCCAGGTCAGATTTGTTAATGCATTAAATTACTGTCATAAGGTGCTGCTTCTTTAGATCTTGGTTTCTTCCTATTATACAGAATGCTTAGTGCAGGTGAACTAGAAGAGGAAAATATGTCATTTCAGAAAAGCATCTTATGCATGTGATGTTCAATTACTGTCATGCATTGTATATGAGACTGTGACATGTATATGACCTGGTGAAGCAATGCAGGTCAGGCTGTGTCGTGCTAAAAATACAGGAGAAATATTTGCCATGAAGAAATTGAAAAAGTCAGATATGCTTAGCCGTGGACAGGTGAGAAAATAGAATTTTCGCATGGCAAAATAAATACGATATTGTCAAGTAATTCATCTGAATTTTAGTGAATTCCAAGTCAGTTGGAGATGTTACTTATAATTGACTGGATTCCTATAGGTTGAGCATGTCCGCTCTGAGAGGAATTTGCTTGTGGAGGTTGACAGTCGGTGCATAGTGAAGCTTTTTTATTCCTTCCAAGATTCCGACTTCTTATACCTTATCATGGAGTATTTACCTGGTGGTGATATAATGACTTTGTTAATGAGAGAGGATGTCCTTTCTGAAGATGTCACCCGGTTTTACATTGCAGAGAGCATTCTCGCTATCCATTCAATCCACCAGCACAGTTATGTACATAGGTATTTATATGTATCATTTGATTTAAACTCAGACTAATGGCAAAAACTTAATTGAAGAAACTTGCAGCTTTAGGGATGCTTCTTTTTGCTTTACTTTTCAGTAAATAAAGTAGGCTTGAAACAGAAAAGGTTGACCTCTTATTAAGATAAAAGATATCTTTTGTTAGTCAAGACGTAGTAGAACTAGAAAATTTTTAGTTGTTGAATGCTGGCAAGAGTTTGAGCTTTGCCTAAGATCATAATGAAGTTCTCAATGAATTTGGGTCAAAATATTGCCACCATAAGTTAACCAGATTTTATGATGGTATAGCAATGTTATTATTGTAGAATAGCTATTTCATGTGTTGTGAACACTAGAAACCTTGTCGATTATTGTGGTGCCCAAAACTTTACCAGATTATATCCATCAATGTATTGCTTCTCTTCTTCTTTAATTAGCATTCAAGCCAAGCCAGAACAGAAGTCACTCGCTTTTCTGTACTTGTTTCCTCCAAATTCCTTTTACCTGTATTCTTCTTCTTCTTTTTCTTTCTTTCCCCCCCCCCCCCCCCTCCCCCCCCCCCTCCCCCCCCCCCCCCCCCCCCCCTTCCTTAATGTGAAGCAGAGCAAACCTGAAGCCAATGGAGACAGATGATTGGATATCCTATGTTTCATTAAAAATATTTTGGGGGCCATTTTTTTGCACATTTTTATGAATATGTTGAGCTTATTTGTTTGTGGAACATGAATTTACTCCAAAATTATTCTTCCTGTAGGGATATCAAACCGGATAATCTGCTATTGGACCGAAATGGGCATTTGAAGCTTTCTGATTTTGGCTTGTGCAAGCCACTGGAAAAATACTCATCAATGTTATTAGAAGATGATGATTTTACCACTGAGGACTCTAGAACTGAGGGTGAAGGCCATACTGGCACAGATCCTGCTCCTTGGTTAATGGCAAAGGAGCAGTTACAGCGGTGGAAACGCAACCGTCGTGCCCTGGTATGCTTCCTTATTCTGATTTTATATATGTAGTTACAATATACGTTCTTTTCAGTTTTGTTTTCACTATTTTGTTTGTTAAATAGGTTCAGGAATGAGCACGTTATGTCTGTCTATACTTTCTGTTGCAGGCATATTCTACTGTCGGAACTCTTGATTATATGGCACCTGAAGTTTTATTGAAAAAAGGATATGGAATGGAGTGTGACTGGTGGTCTTTGGGGGCAATCATGTACGAGATGCTCATCGGCTATCCTCCCTTTTGTTCTGATGATCCTAGAATGACGTGCCGAAAGGTACGCTCCAGCTCAGTTGATTTATTCTTTAGATTTCCTTTTAGACATGGAAAATTGAAATTTTATATGCAACTCCTTTTTCCAAGCTATCATCTTGGGACTCCTCCTTAAGGACATGCTGGCTTTCCAACTGAGTTGAAGCAGAGAATGAAATATTCTTAAGTCAGGCGAATGATTTTGTTAGCATATTACCAAGATCTTTTGATTTATTATTGTTTAAATTATGTTTCCCCTTTTGTATCAGATAATAAATTGGAAAACATGCTTAAAGTTCCCTGAAGAACCAAAAATCTCTGAAGGGGCAAAGGATTTGATTTGCCACTTGTTATGTGATGTTGACAAAAGGTTGGGGACCAGAGGTGTGGAAGAAATAAAGGTATGCAACCATTACATGCATGGAAATATGCCCATCATACAAGTTGAAATAAAAGATGGTTACTTGGATGAGAAATTGAGTTGAAAAAATTATGTTTTTGAGATTGATAGCTTAATTTATTATTGTTATAATATTTGAGGTTGTTTCCAATTTCAGGGACATCCGTGGTTTAAAGACATTAAATGGGACAGCCTTTATGAAGTGGAAGCTGCCTACAAACCGACTGTGAATGGAGATTTAGACACACATAATTTCGAAAAGTTTGATGAAGTGAGTGTACCAATAGCTTTTTGTTAGCTTTAGAACTTGCATTTGGAAGATAAATACATCATAGAATTGTCCAAAAAGGTTTTAATTCTTGTGAAGATCATTCTAATTTCTTGGCAACAGAAATGCTGCGAATATCTTCTTTCATGGTTTTAATGTGTGAAACAGAATGTACTGGAAAACAGCCTAGATTCCTTCCTTCTCTTATTCTTGAATTCTTCCTGCCTTGTTCTTATCCTTGTGCAGTTTCTAATTTGTCTAATGTTTGTAAGTTTATTGCTGCTTTCTTAGGGAGAAAAGCCGCCGTCTAATACGCCAAGAGTAGGACCTTGGAGGAAGGTAAAGGAATTATCTTCACGTTTATTTATGTATTGTAAATTAGCAAGGTATCAGAAATCAATTGTCTGCATTTTAAGATTTTTTCTTTTTTCATTTTTATTCTCGATGAAAATTCTGATAGCATTAAATCATTTTGCTGGCATACTTTGATGAGCAGATGTTAACATCGAAAGATTCCAATTTTATTGGATATACATTCAAGAAATCAGATCTCCTCAAATCAGCTGGAACCGCAGGTATTCTACTTTTGACTGCTGCAGTAATAGTTTTACCTTCTTTCCCTGCTTTGATTTGCATCTCAAAAGTGCTGCCCCGAATGAAGTTTCAAGGAACCATCTATGTTTATAATTGGGAATACCAAGATAGAGATGGAAAGAACTGAAATTGAGTTTAAGCCAAAAGCCCAAAACCCTCAGGAATAAACTTCTTACCATTCAAAAATGAATTAAGGTTGTAAAATTTACATTCATCTGGCTGAACCTTGTTTATCAATATAAAACTGAAGTTCACCAGTATGAACCCTTGTTTCCCCTCAATTCGGCTAGGCCCTCCCCATCACCTCTAGATGGGCGGGCACCTGCCTCCTACTCCTTTATGCAGCATTTATTAGCTTAGCTGGGTTAGTTGGGTCTTGCAATAAGCGTCTCTCAACCCTCCTTGTCTAATACATTTTTTATGAACTATGAAGCCATCATAAACTCAGTCAGATCTTCTTACTTGCCTGCTTTGATTAGGCTTCCTTTAGTTAACAGATTTTATCGTCATTTTGTCATAGAATTCATCATATGAACCTTAGGAACTTACTGTAACTTAACCTTTGGTTTGATTATATAAGTTTCATAGGTTGCATAAAAATCCTTTCGAGAAACCTCTTTTTTGACATTCAAGCCATTTTTCGGATCAATATTCTTTGTGTGTGTGTTTCTTTTTTGTTTCTGATGATATCCAATAGAAATAAAAATGTCTTGGTCCATGCTGTAAAATTTGAAATGTTCGAGAAATACACACGATGAGATCAGCATTTGCAGAAACAGCCTCAAATCTGATTGCATTGCACTACTTGAACATTGTAATGTTACGTGCTCATCGTCCATTAAGATTTAAATAAAGACGTCAAATTTCACATTTCCATCCATGTACGTAAATCTTTTTCTTTCTTGCAGTTTCCTGATAGATAATTTATTATAATATCTGTTAATCTATGGTAGCCATGATGATCATGCAGGGATAGATATGAGTTCAAATGGATCATCCAAACCTCCATCTGTAATGTCATTATTCAGTATGTTGATCTTTCTCATACCTTTTCTCATCACATAGATATGTTATTGACTGAATTAGTCTTTAGTATTAAGTTATAAGGCTTCATCGATCAAGTGATAATTGCCATCCCTTCACACAACTACTCATGAAAATAACTCTTGGGGATTTTTTAAGGTAAATCACAGTAGTCCAAGGCTATTTTGGTGTTTCAACTAATAGACTTTCATTTTTGTGATTTTCATCTATTGTTGCCATATGTTGGAGACTGAAATTTAGCATAGGTTGAGTGGTTCTTTCTATCGACATTTCAAAATATTACTTCGTGCAATATCAGACACATGCCGTATATGCACGCAACCGCAACATGCATAGCAATAGCATATTTTATTTTATTTTATTTTAAAAAAAAGGATAAAGACCGACATGGTGTCGGATATGGCTAGATATGACAAGCTTCTTCTTTTTTTTTTTAATTTAAATTTTACGAAGTTTAGGGACTAATAAATAATAACAAACTAGCAAATTCTCAAATGGCAAATGAAGTTAGTAAAAGATCTTATAATTATCATGATACTTTTTTGTCACTTAGTATATATCATTAGACATTAGTAACAATTGTCACTTATTTTTTTGTGGCTAATATATTACTTCATTGTGTACTCTGTATAAATTTCGTACTTATTTCCATTTAAGGATTTAAATAACGACAATTTTTCTTTTGTTTTAGTCATGCATTTTAATTTAAGATATGTTTATTATAATGTCTAATATTGACTTTTTTTCAGAATTTTATGGTGTTTAACACTTTAATATACATTTTTTTATTAAATAAACCAATTTTAAAAATCATATTAGTGTTGTGCCGTGTCTTAAAATTTTAAAATTGTGTGTCGTGGAATCGTATCTATGTCCGGAAAACATATTTTCTTACTTCATATTGATTCTAGTTGACATATGTTCTCTCACACTTAATTCTCTTCTTTGCGTTTTTGTGATTGCAGGCCAGATGGACCTGCAAGACGCTGTAATAGCCGAGGATGACCCAAAGCCACATATTTGACTCCTTTACATTGAATTCTGATTCTTCAAAGAGCTGTTATATATATCTGCACGAAACCCTAATTCCTGTACATAAAAAATTTGATAAAATATTTTTGGAGGTGGATACAATTTTGGCCATTTTTTCATTGTTTGTCTTCAGGTCTAATTGGGTACACATGAGACGCTTGTAAAAGCCTAATAAGTGTGTTTTTTCATTGAACTTTTTTTTTTTTTGGGTGAGAAAATGTTACAATTGCAAAAAGAATTAATTAATCACTCCTTTTTCATATTTATAGTGTCAAATATGCATAGTTGCTCCAAACTTTTGTGCAATAGTTACATTTTAGAGAATTTGATCCTTTATTTTAAATGATATTTTATTTTAATGAAAAAAATATATTTAGTTGTGCATTGTATGGTAAAAAAGAAATGCATGTTGGAATAGTGAATCTAAAATGTATCTTACCTCCCGGTTGAGCAGCGTGAAATACCTTCTTTCTTCATTTGTCTCACCTAATCAATTTTAAGTTTGAAAAGTTATTATAGGGATGAAATTATTGACTCCTCGTTATGATAATACTGTTAGATCTCGTTTGCTTAGTGTGTTTGGATTAGACATCATATGCATGATTAGAATAAATAGTGAATTATTGTGTATTTTATTTAATGTTTGTTTGCATATTTCAAATAACATGATATTCAACTTTGATTGTTTACTTGGCATGACTATTATATTTGACAAACTATAACTTATTTTTAACTTAAACTGTAAAACTATAATGCATGGATATGCCATAAAATAACTCTGTGCAGTGTCAAACACGTGTCGGACATTGACATGTCCTGACACGTGTCGTACACGGAAATAAAGTGTCCAAAAATTAAAATAAAAAAGATAAAATCCGGCACGGTGTCAAACACGGCGAGACTTTTTTTTATTAAACTTTACAAATTTTAAGGGCTAATAAAGAATATAAAAACTTTTTAAATGGTAAATTAAGTTAGTAAAAAACCTCACTGTGATGATAATATCCTAATAAATTTGGGTGATTAGACACACTACGAATTTTTTTTTAATAAAAAATAGTAAGTGATAATTGAAAACTTGACACTAATTATATATATATATATATAAGTAACAATTTTTTTTTGTTCTATCACCAATAATTTATTTTTACACGTTTAATAGTGGCAAAAATTTTATTTAAGTTTTCACCATTGATAATTGATGGCAAATCTTTAATGATAAGCATAAATCTTTTCAAATGTTATCAGTTATAATTTTTATATTATCACTTATTTTTTTATGACTAATATTGCATTTTCTTGTATTGAAAATTTCCATTATATAATTTACATGAAGCCTAATACTTATTGCTATATAAGGGATTCGTTATTTATTTGAATTCAAAATAGATTTATTTAATGTTTAGTGTTGATTTATATATTTTATATTACATGCATTAATATGATTAATAAATACTTATATCTATAGAATTATATATATTATGATAATCGTGTCGTTGCCATTTCATTATCTAAAATTTTAAAATTTAATGTGTTGTTGTGTCCGTGTCGCTGTGTCCGTATCCATGCATCATAGCTATAAAACATATTACACCCCAAGGCCTTGATACATAAGTCAAGTTTGGCCTTAAATATATGTTGGGCCATAATTGTATCAAGGGCTTTTAAAAATGAACCAAACATTAAAATTGACTTTGATTGTGTATGTATTATGCAATATCAAAACTAGCAAACAAGCTCTTAAGATAATATAATTATTTGACCAAATTTCAAAACTTATGACTTATTACTGTGGACTATAAATTTTAAAACCTATTAATTTGAACTCAAACATCTTCGAATAGAAACTAATTATTAACAAACAGTTAGGGTTGATGGGGTCTCCGGAGCTAAATCAGTATCTGTGATAAGGGGTTAATATGAGAGAGAATCACTGATAATAAACATTACGTACATCACAATGTCAAACATAAGAATGTGAGAGGGGGTTCGTATGAGACAGAGTAACTGATAATAATTATTACGTACATCACAACGTCAAACATAAGAATACTTATAATGGTGGAAAAATAGTTGATTTTCGGCATAAAAAAAAACTTTATTTACTTGGCTCAATCCACACAAATCCTATGATTTGACTGGGATTATGAATTGGGTTTCAATTAACAGTCCATCTATTTCAACCCACATCAATTGTGAAATTAAAATATTGAGTTCTTTTGGTAGATTTTTTTCCCCTTAGTTTTCAAATGGAATAGATTGCGAATGATGAAGTTAATATCTCATATCTTAAATATTAATTATTTTATATATATAAAAAGGAAAAGATAACATCGTTATAATATGAAATAGCATGTTTATAAACATAAAGATAGACATATTTTCAAAGAGATACTAAGAATTCAAGGATTTAAAAGTCGAAAGTAAAATCATAATTCATACAACTTATCAATTTGAAAAATTCAATGATAAAGTTTTCAAAAGAAAACTTTATTAATTTCTACAGAAGTTAAGAGTAATTTAATTCAAATATTATTATTTAAAAAGTTCAAATCAGCAATTTCTTTAAATAAGAGGTTAAGGACAAGTTAAAATTTAAAAGTCGAAAGTAAAATCATAATTCATATAACTCATCAATTTGAAAAATTCAACGAAAAGAAAACTTTATTAATTTCTCTAGAAGTCAAGAGTAATTGAATTCAAATATTTTTATTTAAAGAGTCCAAATCAACAATTTCTTTATATAAGAGGTTAATGACAAATTATTTTAACGATACTAATGTAAATGTTGAATATTTGACTTTTTTTAATAAAAAAATGTAAAATAGATCTTTTAAATTGAACAGTTCATGAATTTTAAATTAAAAAAAAATTAATTGTCTAGTAACATGTAGCCCAATGACATCAGTCTCCCCTATTAAATTGAAGGTCTCGAATTAAAGTTTGAATGAACTCTCTTATGCATCTTATGTAATGTTCCCTCAAAAAATAAAAATAACAAAAATTAATTTAAAGAATTTTTAATATCTTTTCTAAAATTTTTACTTTCCTCTCATCCAAAACTATTAAATTATTACATCCACAACAGCCAAAAAAGAAGATATTAGCAGCCATTGATTATCCCATAACTTTCTTTTTCTTACTCGAAATCATTATACTATGTTGGACTCATGTTATGCCATCTACTTTTTATTGTATTGAACTAAACTATGAATTAATAAATTATATATAATAATATATAATTGTATTTAAAATAAATAACTCACGATTTAATTCAATATATTTTATTTAAGTGAATAGTATAAAATATTTTCCACTCTCCTCGCGAACAATTACAAAATGGCACAAGAGCACATAGTTTATAAGACCGCCTGGTAAAAGAAAAGAAAAAGATCTAACGGAAGACACCAATTTTGTCGTTTGGCAGTTGAAGTACAAATGAAGCAAAAGCTACTATAATTTTTGGAACAGTGAATTAAGACAAGAAAGATATTTTGTGGCTTTGATATTTAGGACCAAAATATCTTAACCCCCTCCTTTTCTTTCATCACAATTTGACCCACTGACACGTGTAAAAGCGGCGACAACTGGCACCTCCTTTTGGCTCCTTCTCAACCCAACTCGAACAAAAGGAGGAAACCCAACAAAACCATAATCCGAAACCCAACGCTGTCTCGCCAGAAATATTATAAATTAGTGCTAAAAATTTTATTTGTTTTTTGGGTTTTAAGTTCTTGGACGAGGTTATGGGAGATTCTGCGGATTCATGTGGGGTGGGTGCAAGAAATTGTGATGAGCAAGAAGAGACTTCGACTTTCGTGGTAAAATTATTATTCTTTTGATCTCTTTTAGATAACTTTTTTTTTTGTTTTCCAGTACAACGCGCGAGGTGGTGTTTTAGTATCTTTTTTGGTATTTTAATGTTGTAATTAGTATTTTGATTTGTGGTTTTGGGGAAGATGTTTGAGATTGGGTGGTTGGTTCTGTTCTTGACTAAGAAAGAATTGGAGGCAGAGGATATCATTCAACAGGAATTGTTAAATTCTCTGTTTGATTCAAAAAAGTGTAGTTTTTTTGTGTTCCCTTGATTTATTTTGATGGGTTGGTCCAGATTTCCTTGTTGTAATGAAATTAGAATCTTTTGTTTTATTTTATTTTATTTTTTTGGGTTTTTTCTTTTTAGCTTTCTTTTGGGTTTCCATGGAATTTAGTGGCTAGTGATGAGAAGGGTTTTTTTTTTTTTCTCCCTCTCCTCTATTAGTGTTTGATATTAGCTCCTTCTGGGCTCTTAATATTATGGATTGAAAGTTTAATTGTCCTATCTTTGTCTTTGATAATATCCTACTACTTACTAGGTTAACTGCCTTATCCATGGCAAGCTGCCTAGGATGTTTCTTCAATTAGCCCTATTAAGATTATTATTGAATCTATAATGATTTTTGAGACTAAACAAATCCATAATGGTTCTCCATGCTGATGTTTTCAAACTTGTCATGTCTAAGAATATTAATTTTCCCCTTGTCCTTCTGTAATGATGCAATTTGTTCTTGATATACATTAGTTATACATCTTTTCTTTGCAATATTTATCATCTCTTCTTACAAGGGTTTCCCTGTTCTCATTTGGACATTGTCATTCCAGCACACTCAGGCAACAGAATCAAAGCTGACAGAATGGACGGACGAGAAACACAGCTTGTATCTGAAATCTATGGAAGCTACATTTGTCAATCAGTTGTATAAATCACTCGGCTTCTTTGGCCGGCACTTGCAGAAAAACTGCCCATCAGGATCTAAATCATCCAAACACAAGCAGACCAGCATCTCTGGTCCTTCTAGCCAGGTTTGGCATCTATTACCCCATCCATCATTTGCTATCTTCCCATTGTTCTGTTCTTGTTCTTAGACGGTATTTAGCTAAACTTATTTAAAAAATCTTATAAATGCTTATATACGTTGGATCTTATCTCAAAAATAAGTTGTTTGGATGAAACGAGATCATGGAGTTTATAATTTATGAGATGTTAGAAATGGAATTTTGTAAATACGACTATAATTAAAACAGCTTGTCAAGACCTTAAAAATAAGTGAAGAACTTTTTTTTCATAAAAAAGCTTATATCTGCTAACATTTTATTTCAGAAACTTATGAACTCCTTTTTGAAATCTTACCAAACAGATATCTTATAAGTTTTTAAGCATGTTATAAGATGTTTTGTGAAGTTTATAAGCTCACCCCAATAACACCCTCTTACTCAGCCAAAGTTAACATACCTCATCTAACCGTCTATTTTCAACACTTTTACCTATGTAGTTTAAGGTTCTTCGTGATGGCTGTTGGTCTAAAATCGGTTTCAAGAGGGATGAAGCAGAAGTCAACCAAGAGGAGTCTGGAGTTCTTTTGGCAAATCCCTGGATCAAGCACTATAGGTGTTCAGAAAGACAAGCAATCAGAAAATTTTCAGCTTCCCGTGCGAAAGCTCCTTTAGCAACCGCTACGAATCAATATTCTGCGCAGAACTTTCAATTATGGCGTCAAGATTCTGTCGGCAGTGATACAGGTAGCTGTTGCCCCCACAGCTCCTCTGTGATGACTCCATTATACTGCCCTTACATTCTTGGGATGATTTTCAAAATCGAAGGGCTTTGTGTAAATAAATAGAAGTGATTAAATTAGATCGAATTAGGTGTCAAAGTAAGCAAGATCAGATGTAGCGGGTGTTTGGTTAAATTTAATTAAAGCATCTTATAATCTCTTACATCTTATAAAATGTTTAGGAGTTTATAAGATATCTTATTTTTTAAAAATAAACTCTTAAAGTTTAATAAAATCACGGAGTAATTAATATAACTAAAGTTAAAGGAGATTTTTAAGATTTTAAAAATAACTTGGGAACTCTTTACTTTTTTTAAAGGAGAAAAGTTTATAAGTGGGAACTTATAAGCTACTTGTTTAAAAATTTTATCAAACACTTTATAATATTTTATAAGACATTTTGAGGACAATTATACTTAGATGCATTCGTGTTATTTAAGAATCATAAGAAAACAGAATTATGTCTTCCTCTGAGTTCCTTCTTGGCATTTGAAGGCTGTAAGTTGGTTGTACCTTACCGAAGCAAAGTCAGCACAACCGTTTTGAATGTTTTCTAGGTTTTTATTGTGATTTATGTTGATTTTAATCAGAGGTGACAGATCAGAACTTCAATGATGAAGATCTTGAAGAAGAGAAATCTGGCAGGACGCACGAAATAAAGAGAACGAGAACTTCAACTGATACAGTTTCAAGCAACGATCAAGTAATTAGACCGTCTAGAACATTTTGAATCTCATAATAGACATTCATCTCAAAATCTTATAGGTTTTTCTAATTTTTTGTTCATTCAGGTTGTCCCTTTTGAAAATATTGTTCAAGCAGCTGATGTTGCGCAAGATCATGTACACCCTGAAGATTAGATCCCGATATAGACACGAGATATTGAGGTAAATTATTTCAAAGTACTTGGAACTTTATTTTCAAATCCTGGCAAGAAGACCCACCCGGTGAGTGCAGAGGGAAAAACGTTTGGAGCTATGGCACACATCTAAATGGCTGATGCGGCCGACCGTCCTAGAGATATTCTGTAATCAAACCAAGCTGAAAGAAGAAAATTTTGATAAGCTCTACATAATTTTGCACGAATTGGAGGAGGAACTATGTTGCTTGATGAAGAAACTAGTGGTGCTTTACTTTTAGCATAGATAACTTTGGCATGCATTTTTGCTTTTTTTGATTCTAACTGTAATCCCATTACTTTTGCTTAGAGATTGCCTTAGTAATGAACTGATGCATTAGAATTCTCATTCTGTACAGTTTGTATTGATCTTGCATTGTGCTTGTGGGGTATTTTGCCGTCTTTATTTGGAGAACAGTAGATAGATTCATTAGGTGCTTTCTGAAAGCAAACTACATGAGTAATGCCCTTTATCCTGCCTTATAACTTCTTAGACTCTCTGTGTGTTAGTGGGCTTTGATATAGTTTTTACTAGGGAGAGTAAATGAAAAATGAGTAATAGGAGAACAGCAGATGATGCAACTCCAAACATATGCAGCTCCAAATGTTTGGATATGTTTGGTTATGTTTTGTATTGTTTTGGTTTGTATATTTTAGGGGCACAAATATCAGGAGTGGGATTAGGGAATGTTATAGTAGGTTGGGAGAATGCGATGGGTTTTTGTTTACATTTTGAATGGTAGGTAGAAAATATTTGGGGGAGTGAGGTAGAGTTGGTTTGGTTAGGTTTTGGGTTTTTTGGGAAAAATATGTTGGGAGAATATATTTTGGCAGTAGAATTGAGAAATGTGATGGGCTTGTTTATTTATTAATTGGAGCATTCTGTCAAAGTATTTAGGCAAAATAGTTTTTGGGAAGTGGGGTTGGGGAATGCAATTGTTGTTTGTTTGTATTTTGTGTGATATGTGAAAATGAATTGGGACAAAATTACTTGTTTGTTTTTGTTTGGGAAGGGGATAATATGTCACATCAATAATTTTTTTATTGGGTTGGTAGGGTGAAATTGATATTTTAAAACTATTTATATATGTATTTATATAGTTGGTAGGGTAAAATTGATATTTTAAAATTATTTATGTATGTATATGTATATATATATAGATTCGGTAGGAGAACAAAAAATGAGAGGGTTATACATTGAAAATTGAGTAGAAAATGAATTGTGAGGGAATTTTGGGCCTTTTGGGTGTATTTTGAATAGTGAGATTAGAAAATGTGATGGGTTATTTGTTTATATTTTGAAAGTTGAAAAATATTTTGGTAATTTACAAACAAACAAGTTCGATGTTTGTTTGTTATTGTTTTGGGGGTTGATAAAAAATGTTTTGAAAGAAAATGATTTGTTTGGAAAAGTTTTGGGGATAAAATTCGTTGTATATATCACATTAATTCAGTCTTTGTTGGGTTAGTGAATAAGTAATGATTAATTTGTTATGCATATATATATATGTGTGTATATAATGGTTGGTTTGTTGCATGTATATAGAGTTGTAATATATTTTGGAAGGGTATTTTAGGGAAAGAAAATATTGTTTTAGTAGTGGCATTGCAAATGCACATGCTTGTTTAGAAGTGTTTGTTGGGAGTTGGAGTTGGAGTTGGAGTTTGTCTTGGGAGAAGGAAATAAACAAATAAGCATATAATATTTGATTATGTTTTGATAGGAAATATTTTTTTATTAAAGTTGTGAAATCAATCAATTTCTTTTTTCGTTAGTGGGGAAAAAATTATCAATGATTTTAACATTATATATAATATTTTAAAATATATATATGTATCTAAATATAATGATTGAATAAAATTTTGAAATATTAACAAAATATTATAATGATTGGATGTTATGGATGAGCATTGAGGATTTTTTGGTAAAAGTGGAAAAATATTCATGGACTTTTTGAGAAATGACGTTACCCTTCCACATCCAAAGCAAATTGTATATTTATTTTTATTTTGGGAGATTAATTGTTTTTGCATTTCATGATGGTGTACTTATGTAATATGATTGAGAGTAATGCTACTCTAATTTGTTTTTACATTTACATGTATTTATGAAATAAAATAAAATAAAATATTATCGAACAAATAATTCAAAATGAGTTTTTACAATTTCATTGACTCTTGTTTTTGATCGATCGATGCGTATTAATGAAGTGTTATATTATTGAGAATATCACATTTATACTACTATATATATTTTATTTTCACACTTATGATGTATTTGTGAAGTGAAATATTATCTAACAGACGATCCAAAATGAACTCTACAATTTCATTGGTCATGTAGTATTGGGCACTATTGGTGCGTATTAGCATTCTAATTTATGTGATCTAACAATGTTGCAATAGTGAAGGCATAGATCATTTTCACCATGGCTTGAATCCTGCCTTAATTAAATGTAACATAGAAATAAAAATAAAAATATCTTTTATCTTTCACAAGTTTCAAAAATTGCTCATATGGTCTCGATCGATCGGCAAATCGGTCTGATTTTCTCATAAAACTGAAAAACTAAAAAAAAAAAATTCCTATTTTGTTGAAACAGTTCAGACCAATCGGTTGGACCTGTGAATCAGAACGGTTTTTCCATTTAAGTTTTAATAAAATTAATTTTTTTTATCTAAGTACAAAGTTTAAAGGTTAAGGTATATCTCACAAGTTATCTAAAAGTCAAAAAAAAATCTTGGCTTAGAGTTTAGACTTTAGAATTAACTCACACACTCAACTTTAAATTTTAGACTTGAAATATTTAAATTGTTGTGATCATTTATAATATGAATTGTAAAATTTGGATTGTGATTTTAGACAATATCATTTAAATTTTTTATATTTTATATTTTGACATTTTATTAATTTTTAAGTAATATATATAATATAAATATATATTTCGTAAATATAATGTAACGGTTCAATTGCAGTTTAATTATGATTCGACCAATGGTGGAATCAATAAATCATAAATCGATAAACTTTTCGATTCAATGAATCTTCCTATTTTTCCAACACTAGTACCACATTGCATATATAAGTGAGAAAGGTCTACCAGAGAAATGCAAGAAAGCTATTACTACTATTATCAAATGATAGTTTGATTAGTCAATTGGTATCCAAATTTATACCAGATATTTGGTTGACAGGTTGAGTCCAATTGACCTTTTGATTTCTGAAAATAGGAAAAGGGCAGAAAAGAACAAGAGAGAAAAATAAACAAATGAAAGGAAGAAGGAACCCCAGAGCAATAAATAAGAAAACATCCTATGTATCAGTTTCATTATCGAAAGTCCATAATTGCCTTCCGAAAATTACTGAAAACAAGTTATTAGGGTTCCCAATTTCATCAAGGAAATAAAGCAGAAAGAGAATGCCTCCATTTAAGCCCGCATCAAATGCGCTGGGGAGTCTGGTTTTTCGCCGGAATTTTTTCCGGCAGCGGATAACAAATTATTCTAGTTATAATCAGATTCGGTGTTTGAGTAGCATTGCTGGGACTAGTGCATTTTCCTCGTTGGATAAAATAGTGGGCGGTGGTTGCAGGAATTATAATTTCTCGGATTTTGGAAATTCGTCGAATACTAGTAATGTTGTATTCCAGAAAAGGGGTTTTTTGGGATGTGTCGATGGCCAAGAAGGGAACATGCTATCAAAAGTATACGAAGAAAGACGCGTTTTAGGGTGAGTTTCTCTTGATTTTTCGCTATTTTATTTTTCTTCTTTTTTTTTTTTTTTTTTGGTGGGATTGTTGTTTCAAGAATTATCTTCCTTGTTGGCAATAACTGGATTTTGACTTAATTAATGAAGCTTCAAAGTTTGAGTTTAATTATAGAATTTCTGAATTTTGGTGTAATTGGAGTCAGTAATTTCAAGTATAACGATGATGAGAAAAGTAGTTGTTGTCTTTCTAATCATTATGTTTAAAAAGTTCTGCTCATTACGCAAACTAAGATCCGATTTTGACTCCTGAAGCTTGCACACATGTTAAATCAAATAAATTTCTCTTTTCAATAAGTGTCAACTAATTTTAATAAAATGCACATTCTTCTGATCATTTGAGAGGCGTGCTGAATAATCTTTTTGCTATTAGATATTCACCGGAACAATTATTCAATGTGGTTGCTGCTGTTGACATGTACCAAGATTTTCTCCCCTGGTGCCAGAGGTCAGAGATAATTGGACGCAACCCTGATGGAACTTTTGATGCTGAGCTAGAAATTGGCTTTAAATTTCTTGTTGAAAGTTATGTATCCCATGTAGAGCTTAGCAAACCGAAATCTATTAAGGTGATGATTCACTTTTAGCATCAGCTGCCCTGTGTTAGCTACTTCTTATTTCCATGCACCATTCAGCTAGTTCTGCCCTTTAGTCATTTTTTTCTTTTTTGATATTGCTTCCTTGGTGAAATGGAGTTGGTTCTTGATTTTTACTTTTGCTTATTTTGATCTTTGACCGTACATACATATCGTGCATGATGGTTGAAATAATTGCTGAACTGGATGATTATGTAATGCTTTCTGCTGAACTTAACCGCTGTAAGATGGGCAGAAAAGATGGGTTTCCATTGAACAAGCAACAAGATGGATGTGGCTGAGAAACACATTAGGTTTTGAACACGATATATAGATATGGGAGAATTTTGTAGTATGGTCAAAGATGAATCGTGGTAGCTAATCCATCATTCTTATGCTTAATGAATTCATTCATGTAGGATAGTACCTCATGAAGAGTTAGAGCCCCAATTTCAAATATTAGTTAAAGGTTTAATAAGGACGCAACCTAATAGGAGTATTGATCTGACTGTTATTAGTTTTCCTATTTGTCTAAACAAAATTGTATTTATCTTTTTAATGTTTGTTAAGGTGATTGCTACTATATGGAGTATAGGCTGATTCTTTTTGGGATATTTTGCTGCACACAAAAACACTAACTTCGATGTGAAAAGATAGAGATATGTCACAATACTCATAATATCATCTCTTGGAGTATGTTAATAATGAACAATTTTTTTGTATTTTGACTTTTTTCACCACTTTTATAGCTGGATCGGGTTGCGGTGCATGTTTAGGGTTTTACGAACCTTGGGATTTAGGTTTAAATTTTACCTACATATCAACTCTTTCCCTGCGGAGAAAGGGTATTGACAGTTTTTTGGAGATCTGTTGACCATTGAAGCCTGTGGTCAATGCTGAATTTTCATTCAACCCCATGGCAATGGTGTTGGGTGCTTTAACTCTTCACAAGTCATTTTGCAGAAAAAAGATATAGCATTCTGACTCTGATACTATGCTATTTAACTTTTCTACTGCACTGATATGGCTTTTTGCTTTAATCATTCCAAAATTGAGGATGTAGATGGTTTAACCTTCAATCATCATTTCTTTAAATTTTGTGTTATCTGGTATCAATTTTGTTTTTAATTAACATATCTTAGTATTCCAGTACTTCAGCCTTTTCCCTTGAGTGGAATCTAGGGTTTGACATGAACTAAGTGAGCGCTCTGACATTTTCCTGCCTGCTTGACACATTTGTACCTTGCGACATGGAAGTATTATGACTTGTCTACTTGGTATTTGAATGTGAGGAATATCTCATTTGGATGGTCTAGATGGACTTGAAATTTCATTTTTTTCCAATTAATAATTTGAAAGGAAAGTCTTGTTTTCATAAATCGCCTCTTACCCTTGTGGATTTTTGTTGTCGCTTGCACTTTTTGCAGACAAAATCATCCCATAGCAGCCTTTTTGATCATTTGATCAATGTGTGGGAATTTAATCCTGGACCTGTTCCAGGATCCTGCAACCTTCATTTCTTGGTTGACTTCAAGTTTCAGTCACCATTTTATCGACAGGTGAATTTTTTCAGTAGTTTTAACTTTTCATATTTGGCCACTAGTATAATCTCTGCTTATATGATAACTGGAAGAAGAGCATGAGTGCAATTAAGTTTTTTATTATATATGAATTGACTTTCTGGTTATTTATTGCAAGTTATCTCTTTGGATGCATTGGAATTTATATCTCATTTGCTGTATTTCAGCTTACTATAAACTTTAGAAAAACTTGTACCACATGGTGACAAAAGTGGTGTACTATAACTAAACTTTGTTTGGTTTTACTTTGGGTATTTTGGAAGAAATATTTTTGGAGAACGAATTTTGGGGAATGGGGTTAGGGAATATGATGTATGTTTGGTTTTGTTATGAAGAGTGGTTAGAGATTGTTTTAGAAGGGAAAGTTGTGTTTGCTTTTATTTTGGGAGGAAACATTTCGTACTTTAAATGTCAAATCAGTACTTTTTTGTGTGATCAATGGGGGTAAGGATGCAGTTTTATATTAGTAATTTTTATGTATGTATAATTATAATGTGAGAAAATACATGTCTTTAATTATTATGTATGTCTGTTTTGGGAATGGGAAGAGTGTTACTTTGGGGAAATTTTTTGTGTGTTTTGGGTATTGCCCTCGGGGAATGAACGAAGGTGTTCGGTTTCATTTCTCCAACTGGAAAATGTCAGTTGAAGATAAAACCAGACAAAACCTTGGTATTATTGTTGGAATGATTTTTGACCTTACAAAACAAAAACCTATTAAATGTATTTTTTTGGAATTTAATTGAAACCAATTATATTTCAAGCCTGCTTTTTTTTTTTTTAATTGTTTTTATCAAAGTTAATCAGTGTCTCCATGGAGTTTACATATCATGATACTGTAGGTATTAGTCCCATTTGCTTGGTCTTATTGTAGAACTTAATAGTTACTATTCTTGTTGCAGCTTTTCTTATTTTATAGTGAAGATAACTGCTATTCTTCCTATTTCCTCCTTCCTGCTTGTAGTGGGCCTTGGTCCAAGGCAAAGGTTGCTACTGGGTACTCTGCCTAAATAAATTCACCCCGCTCAGTGGCCAAATTGGTGTCTTTTGCATGTTATTGGCTGAAGCATAGAATTCTTGCAATTTGTGTCATCATTTAGCAACCCACAGTGAAAACAATTTGCAGTTTCTTGATTGGCTCCCACACAACTATTATTATGAGTCGTAAATTCTGAAATTTTCAAATTTTGGGTGACTCTCACCTTCAACCAAAGCCAAGGAGAGTGCGTTTTTCAAGAAAGTAATTTTGTGCCCCCAGTTTGATGAGCAGATACAAATTTGGAATTCAGGTATTATTCGTAGAGTTCTAAGTTTTCTGATTCAGGTTTTCACTGGAAAGAATTAGCTAATATAATGAAATTGCAGCCCGTTGAAGGAAGGAGGTTTCCTTTTTCTCCATCTTCATTTGGTTCTGCCATTGTGCATTCAGTCCTCTGTCCTGGCTTTTCATTGTACAGTTCTAATTAATCTAATTTGGTTTAAAGACTTGCTTGATAATTATGTAAAGGATTTGGAATCAAACTTTAGTCTGTAAATCTAAAGCAGATTTGATAGAAGTGCCCAGAGCTACATTCCACAAATGATGCTCTTTTCTTGCAATTTCTATGGACATTAACAGAGAAGATATCTTGTCAATGCTGATATTTCTTGAACACCTCCCTTGTGTTGTCCCATGCTGATATATTCATGAGTTTTTCAACTCCTAACTAGTCTTATGAAATTACAAAATAAAGTTATTTTTATATTTTTATGTAGAAAAAGTTTTCATTGATTATCAATAATATTCACCTTAGCTCTGTATATTGCCTTACCTTTTTGAAGATAAACTCTACTTTTCATTGTTTTTGGTTATTTAGTATTTGGACAGAAACTCCAGCCTTGCTTTTTTATGAGAAAACATTACATGTGTTTGACAGTGCACTATAACAGTTTTGATACTAGTAAAAATGTGGCATTGATCTCATACAAAGACGCCCATATAAAGTAATGGAACTGTAGTGAAAATAGTTGTCATATTATATTGTTTTCCCCATAGATGTTACCTCTACATCAAATGCTATGTGCACTCTCCTAGCCCTGTTGGATGCTTGGCATGCATGAGTTTTCCTTTTAAATCTAAAGTTGAAAAAGAATTGGAGAAGACAATTTTTTCATGCTTGCTGCAAAACAGGAATGTAGCATGCATGAGCGACTAATAAATAAATAAACTGATAAGGATGACAACTGTTGTACAACATCTTTTCATGAAGAGGTGTCTTTTTATCAGTTGATTGGAAAGCTTTTTCTTTTGTTCTGCTGGCTTTAAGTTCTATTCCTTGGCATGTTTTACATAGTTATTGTTCATACAAAACGCATATGGCCATGAAATTTAATCAATTAGTACAGGATATGAGTCTTCATTATTTAAACTGTATTTTGTGATTTATGGAATTTTTCATGACAGATTGCAAATATGTTCTTTAAGGAAGTGGTCTCTCAATTAGTTGGTTCATTCAGCGACCGATGTCAACTGATATATGGACCAGGGGTACCAGTTCTTGAAAATAGTTACGAGCATAGAGCATGAAAGTTCTGTGATGATGCTGCCCAATTTCATTGCCCTTTCAAATACTTCATTTGGATTGAACTTTTAGAAAGCTGAGATCAGATTAAACAGGTAGAGGCGCTCGCCTTTTTCTGAGCTGTCTTCTTGCTCCTGGTTCTTGTTGCCTCCCTGTTCTCTTTTTGACTATTTGAAAGCTTAGAATGGAACGAACTACACTGAGCTGGAATTCATGTCCCTTCCCAGCTTCCCTGTTATTTTTTCGGATCAGTTAAAGAGTATTCCCCCATTGAGAGGATTTTTCAGTTCTTCCAATTTCCATCCATTTCTCAAAAGCATGATTTTGTCTTAGTTTAAGCATACAGCTGTATCTAGTGGTTGAAAGTTTGGGATATAATAATCACATTCACTTGAAGAGTATCAGTTCCTATTTAATTTCTGGGTTTTTTTACTTTCTCTTGTACTTTTTAGTATCAATTTTTCCTTCGTGAAACATTATATTGGAATGTAGTCCAATGTCCATTTATAAATGAATACACATCAAGTATATTAGATTCACTTAGCTAGGCCTGTAAATGGGTAGGGTATTACCCTACCCAGACCCAAAATATCATACCCATACCCATACTTATTAAATATAATGTAATGGGTATGGGTAGGGTCTATACCCATAAATTACCCATGTACCCATACCCATACATTACCCATTACTTTATATTTAAATTTAATTTATGAACCTAAAAATTGTTTATACCGAAATCAAATTTATATTAATGATAAACTTTTTATATATAAAAACTATAAATATGTGAATGAGGCGGTAACAATTAAATAAATTTTTTTATTAAAAATTAAACTAAATTAATAAAATTAATAAATTGAGATTGCAATTTTTTTTTAAAAAAAATTGAAATAGCATAGCAACAGTTGAACACTTTTTATTAATAAAATTAATAATGGAATAAATATTTTTATAAAAACAGTTAATAAAATTAATTTTGCTAATGAATAAAGTTTATTAATATAGAAATTAACTGTTTTTATAAAATTAAATATAGAAAAAGTTTTTGCTCTTAAACTGTTTTTATTAACTATTTTTTTAATAAACTGTATATAAACCGTATTTTTTTAATAAAATGTTTTTATTCACTATTTTTTTAATAAACTGTATGTTTTTTTAATAAACTATTTTTATTAACTGTTTTTTTAATAAACTGTTTTTTTAATAAACTGTTTTTATGAACTGTTTTAATTAACTACTTTTAAACTGTATTTTTTTTTAATTAGCAAAAAGTTTAAAATTAATTAATTTAAATTTAATGATTAAATTAAATATAGAAAAAAATTATTTTTTGTTGTCATATGCAAAATAATATTTTTAGTATATATTAAGAAAATTAGTGTATACATTAAAAACATAAGTCTAATAAACTAGACCCAATGGGTCTTGGGTTAGTTAGGGTAGGGTAGGATTAGGGTCTCATTCTTTTGGGTATTTTAGGGTAGGGTAAAAATTGGGTATTTTAGGGTATGGGTATTGGTAGGGTGATACCCTACCCATTTACAGGCCTACACTTAGCATTTATTCATGATATGGAATATGAGATGAGACACGGATTAGAATAGAGGACCCCAACTGCTAGGAGATGAAATAAAAATTAAAATGTATGTCTTGTATTGGATTCACTTGGCATTTATTCATGATATAGAATAAACACAAATTTGGAATAAAGGATTTTAATTGTCGGGAGATGAAATACATATTGGAATAGAGAATGTAAATTGTTGGAAGTCTGCCTGTTTTTCACCTCATTATATTACTCTTTCAGAAGGCTCTCCAAATTTTGAATGAGTCAACGTTTATCGCAACAAATGGGACTTCTTTGGCATGAAGAAGAGCGACAAATCATACAAAATTCCACTTCTAGAAGGGAGAATACAACTATTGAAAATCACTTGTAAGAAGAGCTCCATTGATGAAATGGATGGAAGATAATAAATTGAATGGACATAAGTCTCTCTCCACCACTATCTATACACAAGTGGAAAATGCAAGAGCTGTCAAATTCTGATGCCCTTTTGCAGCTTAATTCACATTCAAGCTTTAGATTATTTCCAAAACTTTACCCAATAATTCAATCACTTTAGGAGATCCCTCCAGCTGGAAAATGGTTTGTTATCATATGGAAGATTGATTGTGTGTGGGGATAGTCCCCTTGAATATATGGTTTCATTGGTTCGTACTTGCTTGAATTCTTTTTTGATGGAATCCGAAGAATCATGTAATTTTTATCTCCACCACAAATATTTTTGATTTTTTGCACGCATGAACGTCAACTGGATACCTTTATTTATCCTCTTTAGATTGTTCAATCTTAATCAATTGTAATTATTAAGAAGACAAACTTTGTCGTATGTTTACAACATTTAAAGCATCTTTCACATCATTTCTCATTTGATTATTTTTTAACTTCTTTTATTTTCATCCATTCCTTTTTATTTTTCAATATATGATTACAAGTGCAGAAAATTCGAATTCGAATTGAGTTTTGAAAAATTATCAACTCAGAGTAGTGCAATATTGGAAAATTAAAGTTGAATTTTAGCTCAAATAATAAAAAACATATGTTGCATGGAGGATGGAAGAGAATTGAACAAAATTTTCAAGGTGCATTTTGTTATTCTATTTCATATAAATCCCATATACCACTTAGAATACAAAATTAATATACTTAGAAAGTTCCAAAGTATTTTATTTCATTTATTTTCTGATGCAATCTCAATGACTAAAAGCCTTAAAACAACCATTTATGAAGACTTAGTTGGGTAGCATTTTGTTAGGAAACTATTGTGCACGAAAGCAACTTGGATTTCAGATGCATCCAAAAGGAGCCGCAACAGGCAAGTTGTTGCTGCCGCCTGCCTAATGCCTCTGCATCAACCAAAGATTATATTAATATGGGCTCTGACAAGCAAGTACGAGAATAAAAATCATACTAAGATTTTCTTGGACAATGGACACGCTACCTTGCTTATCCTTTTCTTAAAGTTCTTGAGAACAATTGTCCCAAGATACATTGTCCTAATATTGTGAATGATTAAAGAGTGGGATCTATTATTATGTATGGTGATTCGTGGATAATATATATTTTATGTACAACATATCTATACTATTACAAATATAGTACAATAGTGTGGAATTCATAATTGTACAATTTTGATCAAATTTTAAATTCTTAAAATTTTGAGTTTTTACTTAAATTTTAAAATTAATTTTTGATTATTAAATTTGATATTATTTATTTATTTTAAAGATATCTAGATTTTTTAAAATCATTTTAATGATTAGAACAAATTATTCTTTATTTATCTCTAATACGAAAAAATGATTGCATAATCTACAAAATCTCTATCATCTTTACGCTCAATATATGGAAGATTTCTTGATCATTTGAACTCTATAATTTGATAAGTTTTTTATTATTATTTTTATTATCTTTAATAACTAATTTATATTTATGCGACTATATATATAGAGTGTTTTAAAAGCCATTTCATTAATATTCTTAGTTTCTAGCATTTTTTCACTATATTCATTGTGTTCCTCTTTATTTTCTAGCGTTTTTTTCTCTATCACTTTGTGTGCATCTTTATTTCAGTCTTCAAATTGTTTATTGCTTGTTTGATTTTATTGTTCACCTTTTTTTTATTATTTTGTTAATTTTAGGTATCTTAAATGATGGAAGGGATTTTTTGAATTTTAATGCTATAATTTTCTTTTCAACAATAAATAAAGTTTTATCATTTAGCTTTTATTGCTATTAAATTAGTAAATTTTTATATCTTTTTTGTTTATTACTTAGTTTAAGTTATTAATTCATTCATTTAATTTTTTATTTTTAATTTCTATTTTTTTATGAGATGAGATATATTAATCGCTCTAATATTTTTTAATTTTATTTCATTTTTACTAGTTACATTTGTCTCTTTAATTATTGATAATTTTTTTCGTTTGATTTTTATTTTATTTAAATTGTTATACATTTAGTATCCTTTTACTCATTCTTTGAATCAAGTTATTAATCTATTTGTTAAGTTTTGTAATTTATTCTTAAATTCTCTTTTTTTGGTTCATCTAGGTTTATAATTTTATACGATGAGATCTATTCTTTGGTTTTAATATTTTAAAATTTATTTTACTTTTTAAATATTTATAATTTTCAAAGTATGTCATTCAATATTTATTTTTTTATTCATATGTATGTAATTATGTATGTCTAAGTATGTATAATTCGAACTCTTTTTAAAAATTTTATATATTACTTCATCACATATATATATATATATATATTCTTAGATCTTTTTTCGATCTATTTAAAAAAATCAGAAGATGGTTATTTCAATAAAAAATACACCCATTAATTTTTTAAATTTATAACATTGGTCATTATTTAATCCATCAAAATATGTATCCAATTTTATTTTTTATTTTATTTTGATTGTTTGAAAGGTTAACAACTTTTTTTGTTATTCACTTTTTTCTACTATTTTTTGAAATATAATATTAAGATCCAATTATATTTATACAAAAAATTTGAGAATGAATTGAACATAATAATTTATTTTTCTATATGTTGTTTTACATTTTAATCTCATCCTCATATCCTGTTACTAATTCCTATTTTATGATCAATTTTGAGTTTATAATTACTTTATCAATTTACTATAATTTTAACTTTGTATTACTAATGTCAAACTCTTTTATTCACTTAGTTATTCAATAATTAACTTATGAGTCAAAATAAAAGGTTTGTATTAACTTATATACTAATATTGACTTCAACTTTATAATTATTTTATATGTTTAATTTGATTTTTAACTTTTTTTTATCTTCACTATCATAATTTTATCTTGGCTTAATTAATTTTTAATCAAAAAATTAAAATTAAATAAGACTTTTAAAATTCTTGCCAAACAATATATTTTTTAATTCTTTATATTTTAAATTTTAACTTACTATATACTTATCGTCTTTTAACTCTAAAGATTCTTAAAGTACTATAATTTTTAGTTTTTTCAAAACAACTTTTAAACCAACAATCTTGTGTCCTATATCCTTTTCATATATTTTTATTTTTTAAAGTAATTAGTTTTTGATTACATAATATTTTCTTCTTTTTAATAAAGTATATAATCATATTCATAGACTTTTATTTTTTAAAATTTTTGATTTTTTTTTAATTTCTTGTTGAATAATCTTGAAATTTATTTTTCATGACATTATACATATGAGATGTCCTTATATGTTCCAAACTTTTGAATACTAAATTTTAAAGCTTTAAATTTAATTTTATTTCACCATTTTGAAAACTAATATTTAATTTTACTAATTACTTGAATATTTTTGTGATATTTTTATTTTTATATTGCTATTTTTAATTATATTTATAATTTAACAATAATATTAATATATAATAATTTTAAAGATTCATGCATAGCACAGGGATAATACTAGTATGTGTATATATATCCAGTACTTAACTTTAATTTTAAATATAAAAAGCCTAATTCTATAAGGTCTTGTTTTGCTAACATTCATGAGCAGGAGTTTCTTTTTATGCCTGACAATGAAATTGGGCATCATTAGATAGTGTCAACCAACGACCCTGTGTCTCTTTTCCGAATTCCTTGATGAAAAAAAAAAAATCTTTAATAATACCCAAATTTGCCTGAAATTGAAGAAATTTGAGGATTTTAAACAATTTATAATTAGTTGTTCATTTTTTAATAAAGATAAAAAATTTCATGATACATCGTATATGTATGCCATAAAATTAAGAGTCCATTTGAGTATGTTTTCAAAGCAATTATGTTATTTGCCAAATTTGAAAAGTTAAAAGTTAATTATGAGTTTATGATTGAAAATGAAATGTATTTACATGTTGTTGTGTTTTTGTATAAAAGTCGTGTAAATAAGAGTAGGGAAAAATATGATATGAAAATGGAGAGAGAATGTAAAAGTTGACTGGAGACATAATTTGAGAATGAAAATAGAAGAGAAATTGATAGCTTTTTATATTCATTTTCAGGGAAAAAAAATGAAGAGAAAACAAAATCAAACGGACACTAAACTTTTTATATCCAACAATGAATTTAAAAATTATCATGTATACATACAATACACACCATGAAGCTGACGGTCTTAAGTTCAACTCAAAACAAACATAATATGAAGAGTTGTGACTAAAATAATACAAAGATTCATTTGATTCCATTTGATATAATATGGTCAAATACAATGTAAGTCCCTTTATTGTAATAACATGTGATAACCATGGTTACATGATTTATATGTATATTAATTACAAAACCCTAGTTAGCCCATTGTCCAACTAGTAAGCAGACAAAATTTAGGCAATAATATTTTTAAGGTAGATGTCAATTTTCTAGTGTTGCCATTTGAGTAGACAGAATATGGGATATTTTGAGTGTGTGTGAATCAAATTTGGGAAATAAAAGTCGTGTTTGATGCACATATAATAAAGAAATTGTCAAAAAAGATTGATTGCCTGTATATGTATAGGGTGCGTCATTATTTGGAATGGACTCCAGGATATTCTGTTTCCTAGCTGTGTGGCCAGGAAATTGTCCTCTTGTTCCAGAGAAGTTTTTCAACTTGGATTTCTTCAAGATTTTTAATGTAATAACAAGGTTATCTTCAAGTAAATTAAGGGTAAATTATATTTGTTTGGCCAATTACTTTAGTCACACTATTTTTACATTTATATGTATAAAATTTAAAATTCAAATTTTAATACACGTGTGATAGGGTCATTTGGTTTTATTTCCACACCCACTTTTTTCATTTTTTACTATTTCGGAAATAGAAACCATAACTTTTTAGAAAATTTCACCCAACATAATTTTCATTTCTATTTTCAAAACACATTCTCCAATAACCTATGAATATCTTTTCTCAATAATCTATATATCTTCTCGTTCTATTCCATTATTTCCATCTCTCTCCACCTACAATATATTAAAACCAACATAATCATTATATTTTCAACATTTCATCCAAATATATTTTCATTTCCACATCACATCACATAATTAATTCTCATCATTTTAGAAATGATGGAAATGAAAATTAAAAATGGAAATAAAACCAAACAGCCAAAAAAATAAGTTAGTACACCCATCACAAATACAGGGTTTGTTTGGTTATGCTTTCTCAGAACATTTTCTAACTCCCAAAATGATAACAAAGGGGCACTTATTAAAAAGTACCAAAACCACTTTCCAAATTCATGTTCAGTCCCCACTTGAATTTTTATAGAATGAGCTCCCTAGTTTTGTTAAAATTTTAGAGATCACTCCTTACCCACTTGATTTGGCAAAAATACCCTTAAGTACAATATTTTTCACTCATTTTCTTCACTTCTTTTCTATCCACACAACCAAAACATGCTTTATCTCCATTCCCAAATACTAAACCCTACCTTCATATTTCATTATCAGAAATAGAAAAAAAAATAAAAATTGAAGAAGCAAATTGAGCTGACAGCGCGAATGAGGAGCCCCACGGCGCTACATTTTACAAGCAATTGTAGAACAAAATATTCAACCTTTCAGTACACATTATCTGAAAGTAGGAGTATATAATTTGTTTATGTAAAGTACATTTTACAAAGAATTGTAGCACAAAACATTCAAGTTTTATACTTCAACCTAAAATTGTACTTCATTTTACCTAAAATTGTACTCTGTTATTTAAGTTTTATACTTCAAGTGTTTTGGAATTGTACTTATTTTTATATAAAATTGTACTTCGTTTATCTGAAATTATACTTCATTTTACATAAAATTGTACTCAATTATTGAATTTCTATACTTCAAGGGTTTTATTTATTAATTATCCAAAATTGTACTGCAATTACTAGGATTTTAATCTTCAAGTGTTCTAAAATTATACTTCTTTTTATATAAAACTGTACTTCATTACCTAAAATTATACTTTATTTTACATAAAATTATACTCTATTATTTAAGTTTTATACTTCAAGGGTTCTACTAATTGATTATCCAAAATTGTACTGCAATTGTTGGCGTCTTATACTTGAAGTGTTTTGGAATTGTACTTCATTTTTTATAAAATTGTACTTCGTTTATCTGAAATTGCACTTCATTTTATATTTCATTTTACCTAAAATTATACTCTATTGTTGAAGTTCTATACTTCAACTGTTCTATTTGTTGATTTAGCATGAAAATGTAGCATGTGCATGTTGTCCGAGATATCAGTGCTTTTGTACTTTAATAAGGGAGATTTATACTTCATTGTGGTAATTATGTACTAGATTTAGAGTGAAAAGGTAGCATGTGCATGTTGTCCGAGAGCATGAACAAATGTGTGAGATATTACTTCAATAAGGGAGATTTTATACAAAGTGTATTTCAATATAACACCATATATACTTTGTTTGTTCTATATTTGTACTTCATTTATACTGAAAATATACTACCAGAGCATTAACAAGTGCGTGAGATATTACTTTAATAAGGGAGATTTATACTTGATTTCAGGACAAACGATAGTCTCAAAATATTATATTTGACCCTCACTACAATTATTAGAGACTAATTATTTAATTGCATAAAGTGTACTTCAACATAATACCATATATACTTCGTTTGTTCTGTATTTGTACTTCATTTATACTGAAAATATACTACTAGAGCATGAATAAATGCATGAGATATTACTTCAATAAGGGAGATTTATACTTGATTTCAGGACATATGTTCTTCATTGCGGCAATTATGTACTTGGTTTCTTATTTTTTATACTAATAGTGATGAACTTGAGTTTTGTTCCATGATTTGCCTTTATTTCTTCGTTATTAACAACCAAAACTCTAAAAATGTATGTATTATTTAGTATGGTATGAATAAAATAATATTAAAATATTAAAGTGATAACCACTAGTGTTCAACAAATCATAGTTATCATTCATAGTATCCAAAGTATACTTATGCATTGAAAGTTGTAAACACATGAGCGTTTGGCAATCATATCCATCTTATCACCAGTACAAATATGTACTTCACCTAGTTCGATAGTATCAAAATATTGTACTTGACCCTCACTACAATTATTAGAGACTAATTATTCAATTGCATAAAGTGTACTTTAACATAACACCATATATACTTCGTTTGTTTTGTATTTGTACTTTATTTTTCGTATATTATACTAAACCTCGCTACAATGTTTCACTTTAATTGAATAATACTTCAACATAACACCATATATACTTCATTTGTTCTGTTTTTGTACTTGATTTCCCGCATATTGTACTGAACCTCGCTACAATATTTTATTTTAATTGAATGGTACTTCAACATAACGCCATATCGATGTATATATAAAAGGAGTCTTCTTCAATGCATCAAAATATTTTGAACCCATCTTGGATTTCACATGCTCCAATTTAGCTTGAAAATATTAGGGGAGCAACGAGAGCAAACCTCATTATGTCTTGCCATTGTTGCAATCAAATAAAGAAAAATTAGAATATAAACAAATTATATACTACCACTTTCAGATAATGTGTACTGAAAGATTGAATGTTTTGTACTACAATTGCTTCTAAAATGTACTTCAAATACTCAAATTATGTACTACCACTTTCAGATAATGTGTACTAAAAGCTTATATATTTTGTACTACAGTTGCTTCTAAAATGTACTTCAGATACTCAGATTATGTACTACCACTTTTCGATAATGTGTACTGAAAACTTGAATATTTTGTACTACAGTTGCTACTAAAATATATTTCAAATACACAGATTATGTACTACCACTTTCAGATAATGTGATTATGTACTACTACTTTCAGATAATGTGTACTGAAAACTTGAATATTTTGTACTATAATTGCTTTTAAAATGTACTTTAGATACACAGATTATGTACTACCACTTTTCAGATAATGTGTACTAAAAGCTTAAATATTTTGTATTACAGTTGCTTCTAAAATGTACTTTAGATACTCAGATTATGTACTATCACTTTTCGATAATGTGTACTGAAAATTTGAATATTTTGTCATACAGTTGCTACTAAAATGTAATGCAGATACACAAATTATATACTATACTTTCAGTTAATGTATACTGCAGGTTTGAATGATTTTGTACTACAGATGTTTCTAAAATGTATTGCATGTACACAGATTATATACTATAATTTTATTTAATCTGCAAGCTTGAATGTTTTGTACTACAAATGCTTCTAAAATGTATTGCAGTTACACAGATTATATACTACACTTTCAATTAATGTATACTGCAGGCTTGAATATTTTTGTATTACAGATGCTTCTAAATTGTACTACATGTACACATATTATATATTATAATTTTATTTAATCTGCAAGCTTGAATGTTTTGTACTACATTTGCTTCTAAAATGTACTACAGTTACACATATTATATACTACACTTTTGCCTAATGTGTTTTGCAGGTATTTTTGTTTTTTTTTTCTAGTTACAAGGATATATGGGTCTTTTTAAAAGATACGGAGAGTGATTTCTAAGTTTTGTGAAAAAATGGGGAGTTTAGTGTGGAAAAATTCAAATGGGGTTTGGTCACTAAAATGAAAGCAGGATTAAGGATTTTTTTCTAATTAACCGGATAACAAGGAAGCAATTTCATTTCCCGAGTTATACTCCAAAACATATTTTTGCTACTAAAAAAAAACCCTCAGAAAGCATAAAAAAAAGGCATTACTTACCCTTTCTCATTCTACCTTTCACATCATTCATTTGTTTCTTACTATCTCAATTCATTTCACTCATACATATATGAAAATGTTAAAATTTTACAAATTAATTTTTTTATTTTTTATTTTTTATTTTTGCATTTCGTTATAAATTTAACTAAAAAATTAAATTTAGTGTGATAGTTTTTAAATAATCTAAAAAATTTAATAAATTATTAATCAAAAAAATTAACATAATCATCCAAAAATATTTAAAAAATTAATTGTAATTTAAAAATATAATTTTATCCTTTTATTTTCAAATAAAATATACTATTTACTAATAATTAGTTTATAATTCAATGTATTATTTATTCATTATAAAGTAAATATATTAAGTATATTTTAGTTTTTTTATTTAATAGTTAATATATAATTTTATTATTTTATTAATTTTTATTTATAAATTTAATTTTTTATTTAATAGTGTTTATATTAATTATTACCAATTTATATTAAATTGTTTTTTTAAATAGTAAATACATTAATAAACAAATTTATTAAGATATAATTAATATTTTTGTTAATTCGTATATTTACTAGTAAATATGTTATTAATTAAAGTATAATTAAAATATTATTTAAATTAGTAAATATATTAATGATTACATGCTAATTGAAATATTATCAATATTATTTTTAAATATTACTTAATTAATTATTATTATTATTATTATTAATTGTAGAAAATTTTAAGAAATTATTTAATTAAAGGTGCATAATAATACATTTAATAATTTTTTTATTTAATTATCAATTAAAATGATTTTATAATTAAATATTATTATTTTAATTTATTTTTCTTTTATTTATTTTATCAAATTATTATGTCATATAATTTTCTTAATTATAAAATATATTTAAAATTAAATCAATTACATATCATTTCCCCAAATATATATTAATAATTACAAATATATACATACATCAATCATCCATATATATATATGTATACATATCTATATATGAAATTTAAAAATATAATTTCACCCTACAAACCCAACAAAAAGGAAACTGATTTGACATTTATAATAAAATTTGTCTTCTACAAAATAATTTCAAACAAACCATTTTGTTCTCATGTTCTCTCAGAACAAAATCAAACAGTTGGCACATTTTCCGACTTTAACTCCAAAAACACACTTTCTCATAATTTTTTTTTTCCAGAAAAATGCCCAAAATATAACCAAACAAAGCCACAACACTATTATTTAAAAAACTATATATACAGTTTTTGTGGTTAAAGACTTATATGGGTCTATTTTCAAATCTTTTCAAAATATACCAAAGGGGTTCGTTAGGTTTTCTTTTAATTATACATGCCTGCACACTAAAAATTTGTTAGATTTTGAACCTAAAGGGGGATCATTAGTTACATGACAAATTAAGTCTCTATGGATAAAAAAGTAAAAATATACTAAAAAAGGGCTCAATTAATTAAATAATAAGGATAATAAAATATCGAAGAGCCCAATTAATGAATACCACAAAGATGAGTATCTAGGCCCAAGCAGACCGAAGGCCAATAAAGAATTAATGATTATAAATATCAATTCTCAAAATCAAATGAGGCATGAAAAATTATTTATAAAAAATCAAGAGCTATGACTCTATACAACACATTCCAGAAAAAAAAAAAAAAAGAAAAAAAAGAAAGAAAAAGAACTCAAGAAAATTTGCTAATTTTCGTAAAGGACCCTAACTCCATTTTCGAACAGTATCACTTAAAATTTTCTTTTTAATTTATGCGCACACTCACACCCACCAAGGATTCTTTTAGAAAGGGTTTAGTTGGATTGTGTTAAAGGATTTCAAACAATTTCGTAGGATAATAGGTCTAATCTAAAATCAAAGGTAATAATAGAGTCATTGGGGTCCCAATAAAAATCATTTCATAGTTAAAGTTAATGGAGGTTGTGCAATAAATTTAAGTTATTCTTAAATAATTTTGGATAATATGATGCATATTTTTGTCATTTTGTGATTGAATAAGGGCAATGTCCTCAGATCTAGGCTTGGCAATGGGGCGGGGTGGGGTGGGTTTTTGTTAAACCCGAACCCGCCCCGCACTCAAAAAAATATTTTAAAATTCGTCCCACCCCGCCCCGCCCCGCGGGTTTTAGATCTAAAAATCTCAACTCGTCCCGTATTAAATATATAAAACCCGCACCCGTCCCGCTCCACCCCGCCTCTGCCAAATTCACAACAATTTAATACAATTTCAAACAAAACAATAACGTTGTCTTTATAAATATCATAACCACAAAAATCAAACACGAATTTTGGTGTCTTTCAATAGTCCATGCAATATGTCAATTCACAACAATATCAAAAAAGTTAAAATAATTTAACATAACAATATCCAAACACCAACAAAAAATTGGAATATAAATATATATAAATATATAAATATAATTAAGTTATAAATACCCGGGGCGGGGTGGGGCGGATTGGTATTGAACCCGAACCCGCCCCGCCCCGTGCGGATAGGATTTTTACCCGCCCCATACGGGGTGGGTCGGAGCGGGTACCCGTGGGGTGGGTTGAAATTGCCACCCCTACTCAGATCCTATGAACGCTTATAGAGATACTTACAAATCGTCTATCAATTGGGCTCTCACATCGGCAGATAAGGTCAAATACACAACCTTTGTGAGGTTCGTGCCCACTCCTTACCAACTATGCCAATTTTGGTTGGTTCAACTTTTGTGATATAATAGGATGATGACACGTTTGCATTATGGTTGGTGTAGATGACAGGTCATATTTGGGGTCTTAGTGGGTTACACCGAACCTACATAGAAAGACCCAAATCTTGAAGTATAATGTAGTCAGAGATGTTAATCTCTGATTGTGGCATTGATTGTGGACAGATTACGATGATATCCTCAATCTAACGTCGATGGGATTTTAGGGATTTTTTTTTATAACTAAACTTAATTTTGGGGTTGCTAGTAATTTATCATAAGTTCGTTATTAGTCAATTTTAATTCATATAAAATTTAAAATATCTCAGAGCAAGTTGAAATTAACTTTATGGTATGCATTTTTCGTTCTATATTCAAATGATGCAATTTTCATTTTTAAATAGATTTACAGTCTATTGGCCACTCTTTCCTTCCTTGGTCCAAGCCCTTCAATGGGTTTTAATTCATTAAGAGGGGCAACTTCTTTTCCTTTTAATTTCCATTTAATAAAATAATCTCACGAAATAAAATTGTGTAGAATTTTTAATTAATTAAAATTTTAATCTGATCTGATTAAAGTTTGTCAATTTTGTAATGCAGAAACTTGTTTTAATATCTAAAACAATTTTATATCATTAATTTTTTTTTATTCAACACAATTCTTTTAATATATAAATATTTGAAATTTCAATTTAACCAACTAATTAAAGTTTCTTTCTTGGTTATTTTTCATTTCCATCCTTTTTCATGAAACCAAACAACATTTAAAGGGTGCATTTATAACCAAAATATTTATATAGCTAATTATATGTATGTGTATACATTCAAATTTTATATATTCTTTTTAAATGCTTCATTTATGTGGTTTAATTTAAAGGACCATCTAATTAAATTAGAAAATCATTAGAGAGTACTTTTCTTCCTTTCATTGTAATTAACATCATCATAGACTTTTTCCAATGCCTTGTTATTCACACATTTGTTATTTCTCAAATATTATGCGCCCGTTTGGTTTCATTTTCAAGGCCCTTTTTTACATTTTTTACTATTCCAAAAATGAAATACATAACTTTTTATAAATTTTCATTCGACATTATTTTTATTTTTATTTTCAAAATACATTCCCCAATAACCTATATGTCTTCTCTATCTATTTCATATTTCTATCTCTCTCCACCTTCAATGTACTAAACCCAACATAATCATTACTTTTCCAACAATTCATTCGAATACAAACTCATTTCCAACTTATTTCTACTAACTACTTTTCAACATTTTGAAAATGATGGAAAAGAAAATAAAACCAAAAGAGCTGTATGTTAAACCTAACTTTTCAATTATTTCTTAAATATATTACTATGACATTATGTGTCAAGATTATGAAAGGACACAAGGTCGCAGTACTTCCAGATATATGCATATTTTTTATTTATGCACACACATGCATAGTAAGAATTTATAAAAAATTTCATCAAAATGTAAAAAATAAACGTAATCTTAACGCACATAAATCGTCAACATTATATCCATAATAGGATCTTGAATAAATAATCGTCACGTAACATTAAAACATAAGGGTACTTACTTGATGTGGAATTCAATATAATTCTATAAGAGAATTGACCTTGATTGGTTTTAGGTTGATACCTTCTTCAATCGGTTTCTCTCCCTTAACCTATGTATTCTTTTAGCAAAAAACTTGATGGAAAATTTTTTCTTCTGTTTGCTAACCCTAATTTGGTGGAGAGAGGACTAATTATATATATTAGAGAGTAACTTTAAATTTGGTAAGTCCATTACATACCAGAATCAATGGCTTAGATTTATTCTACTATTAAATAGGAAAACTTAACCAATCATTAAGCATTAGAATATAGGTCAACTTTTGGACCACAATTCTAACATTCTCCCACTTGGTCCGATAGTTCGTAACATCAATAGTGTAAACATTAGGCACGCATAAATAAATCTCATATGACATTCTTTCATCATAATTTACTTTAACATAATAAATCACATAGTGAGAGTTATGGCGGTCATACACTTTCAAATTGCATACTATCTTCCATACACTACCACACTTGCTATTCATCATATTAGGTCACATGAGATATATATATATATATATATATAATGTAATGTCCCCATAATTGTCTTAAAGACATATTAATTTCTTGTTCAAACATTGAGTGTACACAAACATAAGGAACAAGAAACATTATATGAAAATCATAAACATATCATTACTGAGGTCAAGAGTGCGCCATCATCATCATAAAAATCGTTAATATAGCCAAGACCCATTCTATGTACATGTTCTTTAAATGTCTTTGGTTGTAAGTCTTTAGTTAACGAATCAGCAACCATGAGATTCGTCCTAATATGTTCAATATACACTCTATGTTTCTAAACCTCTTCCTTAACGGCAAAATACTTTAATTCCATATGATTAACACCTCTGGAATATTTGTCGTTCTTGGAGAAGAAAACTACTGCGGAATTATCATAGTAAATTTTCAGCAGCTTGGTAATGGTGTCGACAACCCCAAGTCCTAAAATAAAGTTCTGCAGCCATAATGCATGAATTGTGGCTTCATAACATGCTACAAACTCAGCTTTCATAGTGGATGCAGCAATGACAAACTGTTTGACACTTTTCCATGAAATTGCTCCTTTTGCTAACAAGAATAAGTAGCCAAATATTGACTTCTACTATCAAGGCATCCAGCAAAATTTGAATTCGAATATCCAATCACTTCTAACCGATCCGATCTCCTAAAGGTTAGCCTTGCAAACGAGCCAAGCCGAGTCGAGCTTGGGAAAATTTTACTGGCTCAAGCTCAAGCTCAAAATATATAATTTGGGCTTGAGCTCGAATTTGTAAATAAATTATGAAATATTGTAAGCTCAAGCTCGAGGTCGAATTTTTTTTAATAAAATGGTAAATATTTAATGATTAATATTTATAAATAAAATATTTTATTTTTATTTTTATTTTTATTTTTATTTTTATTTTTATTTTGAATTTAGGTTAGTAATATATTATTTTTCTTTTTTGATATATTATATTATATTATATTATATTATTCATATATAAAATATACTATTAATAATATATTATATACTAATAATAAAAAAATATTAAAAATATAAATCAGCTCGCGAGCCTTCGACCTTATACAAAAATGGCTCGAGATCGACTCGAGGTAAAGCTCGAGCTTGATTAAGCTCGAATCATCTCGAGCTCGAGTCGAGCTAGCTTGAGCTCGGCTCGCGAAGCTCGTGAACCAGCTCTACTCGTTTGCAGGCCTACTAAAGGTGAGCATATAGTCCTTGGTTCCTTGAAGGTATCTCATTACTTTCTTTGCAGCTGTCCAATGCTCCATACTAGGATTGCTTTGATATTGACCAAGCATTCTACTCACGAAGCTAATATCAGGTCTGGTACATGTTTGCAGACACATCAAAATACCCACAACAAAGGTATATGGAATAGATTCCATTTCCTTGTGTTCCATCTCATTCTTTAGATATTGCATGAGACTAAATTTATCCCTTTTCTGTACTAGGATAACACTTGTTGAACATTTGTTCATATTGAATTTATCTAGAATTTTCTCAATATAAACTTTTGTTGAAACCCAGGAGGATCTATTGCGGAAACAATGAAATAATAGCAAAGTAATTCAATGTAAAGTGACAACAAGATTTAACGTGGTTCGGCGATGTGCCTAATCCACCCGACAAAGAAAAGGAATTTTATTGATCTCAAATCAAAGTGCAAGTACAAACTTGAATCCCACAAATCTCACGAAAACACCTAACACCCTCCTTCTAAACTCCGTCTTGAGAGAATTACTCAAAAGCAGTAAAGAAGCCCTTGTGTTATGTTCGTGATATTTTCTTCGAAAGAAACAACTAATATTTATAGTCAAAAAGACTACTTTACCTAGGACTAGAAAACCCAATAAAAGAAGGAGTCCTAATTCTAGTCAAACTTGATCTCCTTGTCAAACTTACCTCAATTTCAAGGCAAAATCAACAACTTTCTAAGACAATCCCAGCAATCCTTGTAATCTCTTTTTGAATATTGAAATTCTAATCATATAGGATGCATCTCCCATATCTTTCATTTTAAAATTCTTAGAATGAAAGTCTTTAGTCTCATGCAAAATACCCAAATCATTAGCAGCAAGTAGAATATCGTCAACATATAGAACTAGAAATATAAACTTACTCTCACTGATCTTTCGATAAATGCATCAATCAACAGTATTTTCTTGAAAATCGAAAGATGTAATGGTATCATTGAACTTAAGATACCCTTGCTTAGAAGCTTGTTTAAGTCCATATATTGATTTCTTATGTCTACACACCATATGACCTTTTCCTTCCATGGAAAAACCTCCAATTGATTCATTAGACTTCCTCCTCAAGTTCCCCATTAAGAAAGGCTGTTTTCACATCCATTTGATGTAGCTCTAAATCATACTGAGCTACCAAAGCCATAATGATTCTTAGTGAATCTTTCTTTGAAACAGGTAAAAAGGTCTCTTTATAATCAATGCCATCCTTCTGAGTATAACCTTTGGCAACAAGTCTAATTTATATCATTCAACATTACCATTTGTGTTGATTTAGTTTTAAAGACCCATTACACTTAACTCGCTTGGAACCTGATGGCAATTCGACGAGTTTCCATACATTGTTTTCAGTCATTGATTTTAACTCATCTTTCATAGCATCAATCCATTTATCAGACTTATCATTTTTAATGGCTTGTGAAAATGAAGTAGGATCTTTATCAATGCCGCAATCAAAATCAGACTCTTCCAAATAAACTACATAGTCATGAGAAATAGCCGACCTTTTTACCTTTATAGGTTTATTTAAGGCTATTCCACATGGTTCGTTTCTGTCAGCTAATGGTAAGTTAGGTTCTTCATGGGGTACTTCTTCGTTCAAATATTGTTCATCATTATTTTGTTCTTGCATTTTTGTAACAATATTTGGAACAACTGTGGATGTGGGAACATTTATAGGTAATAGAACATCAACCTTTATTTCATTGATATCCATAGTTTGTTTGTTAATAGTCCCACTAACTTCACCATTCTCAATGAATTTGACATTTCCTGTCTCAATAATTTTAGAACTATAGTTTGGACAATAAAATCTATACCCTTTGGATTTCTTTGGGTAACCAATAAAGTAACCACTAACAGTAGAATATAATTTCTTTTCATGTGGATTATATACTCGTGCTTCTATTGGACAACCCCAAACACGCAGGTGTCTTAAACTAGGTTTCCTTCCAATCCACAATTCAAAAGGAGTTTTAGGAACTGCCTTACTAAGAATCTTATTTAGCAAATATATTGTAGTTTTAAGTGTATACATCCACAACGATTTGGGTAATAAGGAGTTACTCATCATACTCCTAACCATATCCATTGTTCTATTTCACCTTTCTGCCACACTATTTTGTTTAGGTGTGGCTGGCGTAGTATACTGTGCACATATGCCATATCTTTCGAGGAACTTTGCAAATGAACCTAGATTTTGTCCAGATTCATTATACCTTCCATAATATTCACCACCTGTATCGGATCTTACTATTTTCACTTTTCTGTCCAATTGCATTTCAATCTTATTGACAAATACCTCAAGGGCATTTACAGCTTGAGATTTTTCATTAAGCAAATAGACATACCCATACCGTGAAAAATCATCTATAAAGGTGATGAAATACTTTTCTCCACTAAAAGATGGAGTATCAAAAGGTCCACATATATCGATGTGTATTATTTCAAGAAGTTGAGTGCTTCTTGTGGCTCCTTTCTTGTTATGTTTGGTTTTTTTCCCCTTAACGCAATCCACACATAAACCAAGATCAATAAAATCTAGATTTGGTAGAATCTGAAGTTTCTTCTAATACTTGGTGGTTGGATTCTGGTGCCACTACTCATGTTTTTAATATGATGCAGGGATTCCTTACAATCCAGAGCATAAACCCAAATGAGAACAATATATAAACTAAATTTCTAAATTGTGAAGGTACATAGAGAGTTTGAAATAGATCCAAGTGACATTCGATATCTAGAACAATACGATAAGTCCCTATGCCTTCAATTGGGGCCTTCGTTTGGTTCCCCATGAAAAAAAGTTCTCATTTAGGTTTATGCTCTGTACGGTAAGGAATCCCTACATCATATTGAAAAACATGAGTAGTGGCACCAGAATCCAACCACCAATTATTAGAAGGAACTTCAGATAAGTTTGATTCGAAACATATGAGAGTATTATAATACCTTTCTTTTCGAACCAAGCTCTACGTTTTGGACAATCTGTCTAATAATGTCCTTTCTTCTTGCAGAAACGACATCTATCTGACTTGCTTTCCTTCTTATCATCATCAGTAACCTGTATACCTTTAGCAGATCTTAGTTTCTTAAATTTTTTTAGATTTTAGTTTAACAACCTTCCTAGCTCCTTGACTTACTAGGTTCACTGTATCAACTCCTTGTGTGTTTAGTCTCGTTTCCTCTTGAGTAAGCTTGCTGGATAGTTCATTAACATCCCACATATCCTTAATAGTGTTATAGTTAATTTGGAATGGTCCATATTTAGGAGATAACTAGTTCAAAATAAATTACACCTAAAATAAGTCATCCACAGTCTTACCCAAACTCTTAAGTCTTGTTGCAATATTAGTCACATCAAGGACATGTTGCTGCATACTTCGCGACACATCATACTTCATGGTCATGAGCTCAGCCATTAGTGTCCCTACAAGTGACTTGTCAGTGGAACGAAAATGCTCTTCCACAAGCTGAAGGTATTCTTTAGCCATTACACTTTCTGGAATAGTGGACTTGATGTTGTTGGCCATTGTCATCCACATGAAATTAAGACATAATCTATTAGACCTGTCCCATGCTTTATGTTTCAACTTCTCAACCTCACTGCTCAAATCAGTGATGTCAGCGGGCTTTTTTTTCCATCAGTGCCAAATCAATATCCAATACACCTAAATGAAAATTGACTTGTTCATGCCATTCAGAGAAGTTCAAACCATTAAAGACAGCAATAGCATTAGCATGTGAATGTATAGAAATGGCTACAATTACATAAATGCTTACTAAATTAATGAATTCAAATAATCAAACACATAAAATATATTATAGGTCTCCTTTGGGCAAACACGACAATATGTATCAGCTTCATAATTGAATGAGATTCAAAACTTTATAAGGTAATTAAATAAACCTCATTGTAGACACATGACATCTTTGGATAACCATATACATTTAACGAGAGAATACCGAATTTCCTCCTTCATGTTTTATTGGCTATAGAATATCGATTTACCTTTAGGTAAATCCTTAACTTCTAGCAACCAATAAAACTTCATAACATAAGAAATGGTATTCCATAAAATCAGTAAGTTATATGACCATACATTAAGAAATTAATTTGGCCACTTTGGTGACTAACAAATTGAATTTTAAACTTAATGTCATATAACCAAATAATTATATACTATTAAAATAATTAACATATCGTAATGTTCAGAAAGACGAATCTAGATTCAAATTTTGATTTGGGTCAAAAAGACTTCATGGATCAAAACAACAATTAATCATAAGAAGGCAATTCCATAATTATGAAACAGAACGTGATGCCATACTCTCTTATGAATTGCTAACAAAATTTAATCATCATTTGGCCAAACTGAGACAACGTAAGCAACGGCACTAATCATAAACATGACATAAAATCATAAATCTCAATGCAATCATGAATTTTAACAATCAGCCATAACATACGAACAAATTATTTATTCAAAACCATGCTACGATACCATTTGTAAAAAATAAATGAAATCTTAAAGCACATAAATAATCAACATTCTATCTGTAATAGGATCTTGAATAAATAATCATCACGTAACATTAAAACATAAGGGTACTTACTTGATGCGGAATTTGACATAATTCTATAAGAGAATTGACCTTGATCAGCTTTAGGTTGATGCCTTCTTCAATCGATTTCTCTCCCTTAACCCATGTGTTCTTTTAGCAGAAAACTTGATGGAGAAGTTTTTCTTTTGTCTGCTAACCCTAATTAGGTGGAGAGAGGAGCAATTATATATATTAGAGAGTAACTTTAAATTTGGTAAATCCGTCAAATACCAGAATCAATGGCTCAGATTTGTTCTACTATTAAATAGGAAAACCTTAACTAAATAGGAGACTTAATCAATCATTAAGCATTAGAATATATGGTCGACTTTTGGACCACAATTCTACATGAATTATTTTTTCCAACCACATGTTCTCTAATAGAAATTTTTTTGTTAGAAATTCACTGGAAAAAGCTTTTTCCAATGAATTTCGCCAGCCTCCCAAAATTAGCGATCTTTTTCTTAAAGTATTTAGATCCCAAATTTTACACATAAATATGAAGACGGTGTTATTGAACCAATTAACTACTCTACGATAAAAAATCTATAATGATCATTAGAAATCTAACAACAACCTATATGCACTAGAATATTACAGAAAGATTTTGTAGGATTGAAATATTAACCTACTTCCAAATCTTGATGGATCATGAGGATAATCTTTATCTTGACAGAAATTGTACATGCGTGTCAGTAACAATCAAGAAATTTAGTGCATTTTATCTATTGAACGGGAGTACTTCCTTGGCGTAGCACCAAGGGCACTCGCCTTCTTTTGACGAGCGATGCCCATGTGGGAATTTGTAGTAGGCCATCCGAGGTTCATATATTGAGATTTATATGATGTAATAATGATTGTGGATCTCCTAGCTATTACGGGCCATTTGAATTTATTTTCTAGAGACATTTTCATGTTTAGTGAAACGAAATATTGAAAAGTTAATTATAAATGCAATTTTGAAAATAAAATGTTGTTTGGATGTTTTATTTAAAATGTAATGATTATGTGAGGTTAAAAATGAATTGTATTTGAAAATTTTAGTATTTTGTATTAAAAATCGTGCAAATGTGAGTGAGAGAAAATGAAAAGTAAAAATGGAGAGAAGGTGTAATAGTATGTTTGAAAAAATGTGCTGAAAATGAAAATATCTATAAAAATAGGGAATAAATTGATAATTTTCTATTTTCATTTTGATGAGAAAAATAAAAATGAGCTTTGAAAATAAAATCAAACAGGCAATAAGTTGTGCATTTTCTTGTGCAACATGATAGTATGCCATTAATTGGGTGAATATTAGCTTCTTGAGAAAAGTAGGCATCTAGTATTATCGGGTCTTCCCAAATTCAAGCCTTCCAATGATTAGATTATAGTCGCTATTTCCAAACAATTAGATAGCTTTGCCAAGGTGTTTTGAAAATTTTTCTTATTGATCATTACTAAAGTTTTTTTTTTTTTAGCTTTTTCATTATTATAGTTAATAAAATATAGTGATTTTCTTGTGAATATTTTGGAATGGGCGAGAAATGTCATGTATCTTTACTTAAACATGACTGATGTATCCTTCCATACTAAATTTTTTTTACTATAATAATACTTGCACTTGCAAAACATGAATAGGCATTGGGTGGAAACCCGTATAAATACCTTTCATTATTTAAGTTAGATTACGACCATAGAACAAGTAAACCATGATAATGAAAACAAGAGATTGCTGAATAAAAATACATACCCTTTGTATTATCTTTTATAGGTTCTAATTTAGGAATGAGTTGTTTTGTACTGGATAAAGAATTTCTTTAAGTCAGTTTTCAGTCTTACTTGTCTCAAGAGTCCAATCTTATTACTTCAATAAAAAAAATCTTAATATATTGAAATCGAAAATCTAATTTAATATGAATTGAGAATCTAAGATCTCATCTGAATTATATTAAAAGAATGTGCTCGATCCAATTAGATGAATCAAATTTTACGCTTATTTCCTTGGTTGCAACTTATCCTTCTGTCACGCACAGTGTTCGAAAAATCAAACCGTTCATTGAATCGAAAAACTTATCGGTTCATGGTTTACTGGTTCAACTATTGATCGGACCGTAATTGAACCGCAATTAAACCGTGACGTCATAATTACGAAATATATATATTTATATTATATATATTACTTAAAAATTAATAAATTACAAAATATAAAACATAAAGAGCTTAAATGATATTGTCTAGCATTACAATCCAAATTTCACAATTCATATTATAAATGATCACAACAATTCAAATATATCAAGTCTAAAGTTTAAAATTGAGAGTGTGTATGTTAATTTTAAACTCTAAACTAAGTTTTTTTTTTGTAACTTTTAGATAGCTTGTGAAGTGTATTTTACCCATTAAACTTTGCACTTAAACCAAAAAAATTAAAAATAATAATAATAATTTTATTAAAAATTAAATAAAAAAATCGATCCGGCTCAATTGAACCGTGAACGGTTCATCGGTCCGACCGGCCGGTCTGAATGATTTTTACAAAAAATGGTATTTTTTTATTTTACCGATTTTTTGAGAAAATCGGACCGGTTCGCCAGCCGATTGACTGTCCGACCGGTCCGATTTTTTAAATAGTGGTCATGCATATATAGCTTGAGTTGCACTAGCTCAATCCACAATCTAAGCTAAGCCCTCCTGTTATTATTAATTAAAGATAAATTGATTGAGATGTGCATACATATTTAGAGCTCATTTGCTTGATGTGTTTGGACGATGCATGATATACATGACTAGGATAAATAGTAGATAATTGAGTATCTTATCTAATGTTTGTTTGCATATTTTAAATAATTTGATATTCAACTTTGATTGTTTGTTTGGCATGATTGTATCATTTAACAAACTACAATTCATTTTCAATTTAGGCGGGAAAACACATCACACCCTAATAGGGATGCAAATGAGCCGAGTCGCGCTGAGCTTTGACTATTTTTTCAAGCTCGAACTTGAGCTCGAATCAAATAAATCGTGCTCAAGCTCTACGAGTTTAGGAAATTGAGGCTCGAGCTCGACTCGAGCACTTGTTCATGCTCGGCTCGATTCATTAGGCTCAAACTCATAATCAAGTTATAGGCTCAAATTCGACTCCGGCTCGATCTCGAAAAGTTAAATTATTTTATTAAAAAAATTTAAAATTATTATATTATATTTTATTATATTTAAAATTAGCTATAGGCTCGAGTTCAGCTTGGTCTCGAGCTCAAAAAGTTAAATTATTTTATAAAAAAAAATTAAAATTAGTATATTTTATTATATTTTATATATAAATATTTTTTTAAATAAAAAAAATAGGCTTGCGAGCTGCGAACAAGAATTATTTGGCTCGAGCTCGAATTCTTCAAATTCGAGCTTGAATATTTTTCGAGCCAACTCGTCAGGCTCGTGAGCTGACTCAGTTCGTTTGCATCCCTACACCCTATGGCCTTGTTACACACAAGTCATGTTTGTCTTTAAATGCATACTGGGCCACAACTCTATCAAGGACTTTAAAAATAAATCAAATATTAAAATTAAATTGAATTATAAATCTATCATGTAATATCAAAACAAGCAATGAACTCTTCGAATACCTACTAACTTTTATCCAAATGAGAAAGTGGATTGATCATGACACTGTAATGTAGTAGGTGCCCTTTGAATACAATACCAAAAAAAGAAAGGAAAAAACAAAAAAAAACTCCTATAGTTAATAATAGGGAAATTAAAAAGAAAAATAAAAAATAAAAATGTCCTCTCACTTAACACCGCACCCACAGGAACAGATGTGGGCCCCCATGAGGATCCATCAGGAGTGGAGACGGATCTTGGCCAAATTCAAGAGTGCAAGAGCAAATGTGGGAGCTTAATGATTGTTATGACAGATCACGAGCTAGATACCTAGCTGGGATTATTAATTTAGATTTGGAAAGGACAGCTACCTTAAACCCACATCCAGAGAAATCTGTCTTAAGTTTTAAACTATAACAAAACCTTACCAGACATGCGAAACACATAGTCCGAAAAGTACTCAGAAACATGCACTGCTGTCGAAACGTGGTGCATTTGCGAGGAATTACCAGCAGTATTTATAAAACCCAGTTTGGTTCGTGTCCCACCGTGATGGACAGCCTAGCGTCCGGTATACTTGACAAAATATTATCCATACTCATAAATATAAATATTCATGAATACTCAAAAAAATACGAATAATGGGCTCTATATTTCTAAATTAAAAAAATATGAGTAATTTTATCAATATTCAGATTACCTGCAATTTTTTGGCCCGATTCGCAGGTATCCACGGGTTACCCGTATTATATTTTTAAAATTTTTAACCTAATTTTTAATTTTTGAACTTTATAAATAAAAAAATTACAACAAACTAATATTATATAGCAATACCCTAAATACAAAATAGTGTATAACAAAAAATCCTTTTTAAATAGCAGTCATCTATTTAGTCTTGTGATATATAATTTGTTGTGCATATTTTTATGGAAGTAATATCTTCTTCTACAAAGACAATAATATTTGAGTGAGATTTAAATTTTTAATTCAAAAAACTTTTGGCATGCAATAAAGTTTAAATTTGAACTTTTAAATGTAATGTACTTTAAATTTGATGAATTTTGAATACTTAAGTTATAAGTGTTAAACTACAACATTATTAATATGCTTTAAGTACTTGTTCGATTTAATAAATTCGTAGTCTTTTTTTTAATTTTATTTAGTTAAACTTTTAATAACACCATGTAAGTTGCAAGGTAGATATTAATTTACCTTTAAATATTAAAAAATAAAAATTTATTATGAGTACTTATAGATTACCCATTACCCATCCTAATGTGTCCATTATCTCGTTTCCAATGAAAAACGGGTAAATTTACCCAATTTACTCAACCAGTCACTACACATTATTGGATTATTCATGGGTACCTAATTATCAGGTCTAGCGTTGGGTCTGTCTTTGGTATGAGGAAATACTTTTTTAAAAGTATTTTAAGAATAATGAGGAAAATGTGTTTTGGTTTAAGAAATGTTTGATTGCAATTATTGAATTTAATGATGCTCTGCAAAAGAGGAAAACCAAACATATCTTAAGCCCAACTTTTATTGTTCCTTCTTCTTTTTTTTTTGGCAATCACACATTAAAAATTTATTAAAATTTAAATTCTAAACTTCACATTTATACATTTAAAGCCTATGCAACTAATTATATATAATTTGAGCTAGGATATCCACCAACCTTATCGAACTATTTCCTTTTAGGCTATGATAATATTCCGTGGAAAAGCCCGAATAGTATGGATTATGATATATTAGTAATATAATTTTTATTATTTTATATAATTATATTTTATTATATTGATATTTTTACATTCCATGTATATAAAATATTTTCATAATGAATTGAATATAATTTTGTCGGAGAACACATCTTGCCGTGGGAATAACTACCTAACCCATAACAATATCTACCCACCTAACAAACTTTTTGGATACCCAAAATCCTGAAGAACATAACATGCCCATACAATTTAGCTCAAATTGAAACTTCATGCACAAAAAGTTTTATAATCACATTCAAAATATATTACTATTTTCTATTGTTAGAACTAAAATACAATCATAGCCCAATTTTAATTGAACTTAAATATAAATATTTATATTACGCTCATTCTTAAACTTAATTCACATTTCAATTTCATATACAAAATATGAAGTTGAAGATTTCAACATAACCAACTCTTGACTCTTAGAGCATGTTTATTTATGTTTTTAAATTTATTTTCACCCATTTTCATTATTGGAAAATGAATTATCAACAACTTATCACTATTTTTACCGAAATTCCAACTCATGTTCATCTCAAAACATATTTTTCAGTAACCTATATATATCTTCTTATAATAACCTATATATATATATATCTTTTTTCTATTTCATTATTACTATATCTCTATCTACAACTTATGAAACCATATATAATCATTGGTTTTGTTTGGTTATATTTTCTCGAAATAATATTATTTTGGAAAAATATAACCAAACATATATCTATTTTTTCTCAAAGATATACATTCTTCAATATATACATACATATATTATATATACATTATATATTTTTTATTATTATTATAACATTAAAAAAAATCAATCAATTCCATTTTCACTCAAAAAATTCAATAAAAAAATATTGATTTGACTGTTATAGTAACAAATATCTCCCTCAAAACACAGACATAATAAAAAACAACTTTCACATTTTTCAATAATTTATTCCCTCAAAACATATAATAAAATCAAAATAAAAAACATAACCAAACATTCCCATTATTTTTTTAATAAACTATCCAAATACAAAATCACTTTCAACACATTTTCACTAACTAATTTTTCAAATGTTAAAAATAAAAAATAAAAGAAAAATTAACCAAACAAGCTGTTATTTTACCTACGCACCCACTCACCCACCCACGCACCCACCGAAAACATTGTTATGCCCGAGAAGGTGGAACGATTTTGTGCCAGCTTGGGATTGCCACGTGCTTGGACACCCAAAAAGATAAAGTGAATATTTGAGAGGATGACACGTATGAGGGAACATGTACCCCCCGATGCTTATTGTGTTCCTATTTTGCACAAGTAATACTCTTTTGAAAGGGAGATAATTTTTCCATTTTTGAGCAAACATACTTCAAACATAGCCAGGCCACACGACTCTTGATTTTTTGGCACATCATTAGTGTGTTACAACCTTATGGCCATGTAAAATGACAGGGATGAAAACAATGCTAGCATGAGCCAGTTAGCTACTCGGCATAGTGTAAATATCTCCTTAAAAATCTATTTATAGACCATATCTGTTTATAAAAATAAAAATAAAAATAAAAAATATAGATATGTTACTCAAAAATGAAATAAGTTTGAATATATTTTAACTTATCAAATTTAATTCACAATTATTAAAGTTAAAATTCAGAAATGTCGAATGGTCAAATTGGTCAAGTGACATTATTCCTATATTTATATGTGTGGTATAGGATTAGATCCCTATGGTGAATTAATATTCGTATCTGTATTTATGTATAAATAAAAAGAATAAAATTCACAAATTGATTGTACTTTGGAGGAGGGTTGGAACTACATAATTGAAAAGAAAACATGTACCCAAAAAAAAAAAGGAAAAAGAAAAGAAAATAGGTAAAAGTTAATGTCTCTTAAAGACTATCCTAAGCATATTTGCCATCGCCCAATTTCTTTTTCCAATATGCTTTTCAAGTATAACCATGCTTTTTCCTGGTTCACATCCTCCTTTTTTTTTTTCTTTTTTTTTTTCAGGGGGGTGTGTTAATTAAGAATTTATGAGATCTTTTGTGCTTGTTGGAAAAATACAACACGTAATTTTCAACCGATCTTTTGTATTTTTAACAATATCTTTAAGTTTGATTATGTAAACTAAAAATTATTATTACTAGAATTTTATAATAAATTTTGTAATTTACACTTTAAAATTTTAATTTTAATTTAAGATCTAATGTCTTGTAAAATTTAGATATTTTTACATAAGTTTAAACTACAAAATATATATTAATTTCAAAATAGTAAGTGATAGTGTAAAAATTATCACTAATGATATATATTAAGTGACAAATAACTTTTATTTTGTCAATAACGATACTTTTTAAGTAATAATAATTTTTATTTTGTCATAATATGATTCAATAGTGATAAAAACTAATGTTTTAAGTATTCATTATTTACTATTAGTGACATCTCTATGATGACAATATGGTGGGAATAAAATAATTTGCAACAAAAATTTCATTTTCACTAGATTATCACAAGAGGTGTATCACTTTAATATGTGACAAAATTTTCATTATTACTAAATTGTTTATGAACTATTTCTTTTAACTTTCATCATATTTTACAAAATCATAAATAAACTAAGATCTTATAGTTTCATAATTTTATTTTATTTAAATATTTTAAATACTTATTTTAATTTTTAATAATTTAAATATTTAAACACTTATCCAAATACTACTTATTCTAAAAATATTTACGAAATATAAAAATTCTTAAGCAAACTTGACCGAAAACCATGTGAATTTGCAAGTATATATGGTTGCCAGATATTGATTTGAATTATTGATTGACTAAAAAGAGAATATGAAGAAAAGCATGGGCACAAAAGTTTTGGGAGAAAATTTTGGACCACTCACCTATCGAAACGTTGACGAACAGATTGTGGGGAACAACTAACCTGGCGTTGTACGAGATTACACCTCCTCCCCTCAAAATACAGTGTGATTGATTGACATTCAGGGATGGCCCCAAGACCAAGTACTCTTGATTGTTCCACGTGTGCCAGCCCCGTACAATTATACACAATTGTGGCCCCAGAGAATATTGTGCTGTGGGACCGGAGAAGATCGACCCGATTCGGAAGGGTGGAGAGACGTTGTGACCTCCTGGCTGGCTCCGCAGGATCCAGTGGGTCAGTTTTGTTTGATTTTATTTTCAAAATCCATTTTTATTTTCATGTAGTTTAAAAATTGAAAAAATAAATATAGTCTGAAAATAAAAATGAGATTGTATTTGAATTTTTTGTTGAAAAATAATGATAAAAAGGTATAGAGTTGAAAGTTTAATTGATTTATATTTTTTTATATTTAAAAAGATTTATTTTTTAAAATATATATTATTAATTTTAAAATAATAGTGGATACTTAATATAAAATAAATTTGAATTTAATTAATGTGGTAGTAGAATGATAAGACAAGTTTTAAAAAAATTAAAAAATAAAAATAAAAATAAAAAATATTTTAAATAAAAATAAATGGAAATTAATTATTTTTAATATTTAGATAATAATAAAAATAAGAATAGGGATTGAAAATGAAAAGAAACGGACGCTCAGGTGCCGACTGCCAAGTGGCTTAGTGGATTTCTCGCTTCCAAGTTTTGTACGGCGCCATTTGTTTCCCCATAACATGGGAGGAAGGGAAAAGAATAAGGACTCTCTCTCTCTCTCTCTCTCTCTTGAAAGAAAATTTTTCTAAAAATAATATTTTCTTTTTGTATTTCCATGTGTTCATAATGCCTCAAAATTTCTGGAAAAATAGCTATAAATATGATATAAGATCTAAAAACAGTTAATTTTTTGTTACAGATTTGCTACTATAAAAAATGTTTAGTCTTATGTAAATAATTTATTTTTTATCACATTATAATATATTTTATTCGAATTCTCATTTTAGAATGTTGTTTAATGATTTAGTCAATTTTTGAAAGTTTCTTCATTATATTTATTGAAATAGTCTACTTCACCTTGTTCAAAAATGTAAAATTCAAAAAACAATTTTCACAACAATATATATATATATATTTATATGGATACCTAATTTTAGAAATACAACTTTTTTAAACACATATAGTTGAGGCAATTTTTGTGGAGAACTTACATTTCTATTTTCTAACATATAAAACTACCAAAATATAACAGAACAATTAAATATGCGAATACTTATAACAATTGGCACATATATCAAATTCTAATAAAATTTTATTATTATTGATATGGGATGGCCAAAGAGGCCCAACTCCATAACTTTCGATTGGACAAAAGATACGATGTGAGTCAACCCAATTATTTGTCAGGCCCAATTCATTATTGGCCGACCGTGCTGTCAACCAGACCCAACCTCACTGGGCTTTATCCTCCAACACGAGTATCCGGAGTCGCCCATGTCGACCAGAGTCTACACAAACAGCTCATAGACAAGCATTTATCTTGACCGAGAAGGTCAAGTAGATGCGACAACCTCTCTGCTACATTGAATGCTCTGGCAGGCGGCATGCCTCCACATTAGTGGTGCATGCCACCACCAGTACCACCTTTTCTAGCTGGCTAGTCTAGTGCGCGCCTCCTGTGTACCACCTTGTCATAAGGAGGTGGGAAGAGGCGCCACCTGGAACAGTACAGAAATTGTAGAAGAGTTAAAGGTCCTCAAGCAAGGACAAAGGCCTTTTCTATGTAATATGGGCATCATGGATATATTAACCTCCCTAGAAAGGCTATAAGTACTCAATTGCCAGCCTTCAATAAGGTATGCTCACTATCACTAAAAGCCCTCACTCTGCTGGTCTATCTTCTAATCGATTATATACTAACTTGAGCATTGGAGTACCTTAACTGAGGGCACCTCAGCTAGCTTGATGTGTGCTATTGGTTGTAGGACTCGACCCGATTATCTCGATAAGAATCTCTATCGACCTCACACCTGGTCGAATATATTAGACATTAGCTCAACTTATCCAAATACAATTCACACCCTCATCATATGGCACCATATGTGGGAAACGTGAGTTCGCAACTAAGGAAAATAGTTAACACTATGCGAATCATTTCTGAAAGAGAAGAGAATAGGAGGTCCCCAACCCTTCCTCCTTGACCCCAACAAGAACCAGATGTGGTGGGACCCAACTCTCAGCTAGAACAAGTGGTCACCCTTACTATACCCCAGCTCATGCAACTGATAAGCGAGCAGATATTAGCTTAAATTTTTGCTCAACTATCAGCTACCCTTAACAAACACAACAATCAGCTTAGTCTAGCTGTTAATGCTACTCCCCAACCTTCACAACATGATGAGAGGCCCCCAAAAGAAGAGAAGGGCGGACCAGAAGCCAAACATCCCCCAACTCGACAACAGGATAGCTCGGGGCGATTCCCAAGGGAAGAACCCCAACCCAATCCTCGAGAAGAAATGGCTAACTCGGTAGATCACCTCGGCCGACCTATTCAAGCCCCACAACGTGATAGGGTCGAGCGCCCAAGACCTCCGACGAATAGGAATTTATCCCAGGTTGGTTGAGAATAATGGGACGAAGTATCCCACCAAGTTCAATAGTTGAACAGATGTTTGGAGGAGATTTCGAGGAGAAACTTTGAGAGGAACCCTCATTATGATGGTGCTCCCTGGCTTCATCGAGAATGGGAGTCATCATTCGTGCAAGAGACAATCGATAAGTGCATTGCTGTTGATGCCAAGGTTCCTACAAGATTGACCTGGTATGATGGCTCATCGGATTCGAACGAGCATCTGCTACAATTCGAGCACATAATGCAGCTGTATGGGCACAACGAGTACATCCATGTCAAGATGTTGGTCACCATATTCCAAGGAATTGCACTCAATTGGTTCGTTAAATTAGAGCCATCATCGATCTACTCAAACGACCAGCTATGCGACAAGTTCCTCCACCAGTTTGCTAGTCAAAGAAAGGCGAAGCTCCCCCATACCTATATGCACACCATTAAACAGAATGAGGGAGAGTCCCTTTGCAACTTTTTCACTAGATTTAACACAAAAGTTTTGAAGATTGATAGTCCTCGGATTAAGTTTCTGATCAATGTGCTTTTCCTGGGTCTTTACCATAAGGAATGCGCCAACGCTTTGGTCAGGGAGCTGCCAATGGAGGGGTTGCTCGACCTTGCGAAGAGGTACATGACTCAAGAGGACATGAACAAACTCAAGTATGGTAATCCGAACGGCAAGCAAAAGAAGGGAAAAGAGAAAGATGACAGACAGCATAAAGATGGTCATCAATCTTCAATCAAGCATTTTCACAACTACCTTTCCCTCAACACCACCATAAAGGAGAAGTTGTTTTCCATTCAGCATGACAACCTCCTTAAAAAGCCTAGGAAGTTGATTGAGACAGAAGCAATGAAGAGATACAAAAAGTACTGTCACTTCTATAGGCATAAATGCCATGATACATATGCCTATTTCAATATTCATGACGAGATTGAAAGGCTTTTTCGACAAGGGCATTTGAAAAAAATTTATCGATGAAAAAGCTAGATAGAAAACAGGTGTAACCGACCAGATTCCTTGTAAAGAAAGGTAGGTTAGCTTGAGGAAAGAAGATAAGGGAAAGAAACCTGCTTATGATCCCCGCCTATCTATTAGTAGAGTAGTTAATACCATTGCTGGAGGCCTATTAGAAGGGGACTCCAAATCAACAAGAAGACAGGACCAAAGGAGACTGGAATCAACCAAATCTACCTCAGTCGAAATAGTCTTCCAACTCTCGAGACTAATCTCTTTCTCCAATACCGACCTCTCTCGCATCGAGAATTAGGGAGTTGACAAAAAGCTAGATTACCCCTTGGTTGTATCTGTCAAAATAACCAACTTTAAGGTGAGGAAGGTGTTGGTCGACAATGACAGCTCTACAAATATTATTTTCTTATCGACCTTGAAGAGAATGAACATGGAAAAACTGAAATTTGAGCCCGTTCATGCCCCACTCATCGAATTCGGGTGGTCGGAGATCATCCCCAAAGGGTTCATAAACTTGTCCACTTCATTCGAAGAGGCCCCTCGATGAAGAATGCTCATAATTAACTACCTGGTCATCGACGCACCCTTTGCTTACAATGCTATCATTGGTCGACTAACGCTGAATGATTTTTGAGCTGTAGTCTCGACCTACCATATGAAGGTCAAGTCTCCAATAGCCGCTGGAACTAGCAAACTCCTCTACAATATGAAGAAAGCTTAGCGCTTTTACACAATTTCGATCGAGGCAAATGAACAAAAGGCCCAACCAAAACTGAAACCCTCGGGGGACATCCCATTAACAGAACTTGAGGAAGGACAACAGAACAAAAAGCAAAAATTGGAAGAAAAAAAGGTCAAACCTATCAGAGAGTTCAAGACTATTGAGTTGGAGCAGGAGATCCCGATAAGACCACCAGAATTGGAACTAATCTAGGCAGCGACATGGAGTACCTAATACACGATTTTCTCTATAGGAATGTTGATGTATTTTCTTGGAAGGCTTCTGACCTATAAGGAATCAACCCCAGTAGCATCGTCCACCACCTCAACGTCGACCCCTCATCAAATCAATCAAGCAGAAGACTAGAACCTTCAATACGGATAGATGCCAAATCATTGAAGATGAGGTCAATAAACTTATAGAGGCAAGATATATTGTAGAAATTCAATATCCAAATTGGCTTTATAATGTAGTCCTTGTCCTTAAGAATGAGGGAAAGTGGCGAATGTGTAATGATTTTATCGATTTGAATAAAGCTTGCCTTAAAGATCCTTACACGTTGCCTCATATAGATTTATTAGTAGATTTCACTGTTGGTTGTGATATTTTAAGTATGATGGATGCATTTCAAGGTTATTATCAAATTTTCATGGCCCTCAAAGATAGAGATAAGACCTCTTTTGTTGTTTAAAATGGTGTATACTATTTCTTGGTCATGCTTTTTGGGCTAAAAAATACAGGGGTAACCTACCAAAGACTTGTGAACTTTATGTTCAAAAATGAGAGCGGTAAAACCATGGAGGTCTATGTTAACGACATGATCGCCAAAACAGAAAGGGAACAAAACCACTTGGTCGACCTCGGTCATACATTTTCATTATTGCAAGCATTCGGCATGCAGCTCAACTCTAACAAATGCACATTTGGGGTGAGAGGGGCAAATTTTTGGGGTTATATGGTCAGCCAAAGAGGCATCGAAGCAAATCCACAAAAGATCTAGGCCATTTTGGACATATGACTCCTCGGACAGTTAGAGACGTTCAGCGCTTAGTCGGAAGGACTATCGCTCTGGGGCAGTTCATTGCTCGGCTAGTTGATAAGAGCTACCGTTTCTCAAAATCCTCAAGAACATGAAGAATTCCAGTGGACAGAGTAATGTGACCAAACCCTAGTCGAATTGAAGTAATATGTATCAATGGCACCAATACTTGAGAAGCCTGATGTCGTAGAAGTTTTACACATTTATTTGGCAGTGTCGTCAGCAGCAATTAGCTTAGTTTTGGTCTCGACTAAACACAACAACCATCGACCTGTGTACTACTGCAGTAAAGCATTGCAGGGCCCTAAGCACAACTATTTGGAGATTGAAAATTTTGCCCTTTTTTTGGTCACTGCTATTAGGAAATTGAGGCCTTATTTCCACTCTCACTCCATTGTTGTCTTAACAAACCAACCGTTGAAACAAGTGCTGTCAAAACTAGATACGTTGAAAGGTTGACGAAGTAGGCTATCGAGTTAAGGAAGTTCGACATCACCTTTCAGCCTCGAATTGCTATAAAGGCCCAAATGTAAGCAGACTTTGTCGTTGAGAAACTTGACCTACCCGACCAGCTCGACCAAGACTTCCTTATGTGGACTTTGCATGTCGATGGTTCGACAACTTCCTCAGGAGGAGAAATTGACGTCTCCCTGTGCTTTTCGTAGGCTAAGAAGTATGACTTCGCCATCAAACTCGACTACCCCATTACAAACAATAAGGTAGAGTATGAAGCCCTCCTCGCTGGTATGAGGATGGTTGTTGATAGGGGAATCGAGCAGCTAGCAGCCATCACTGATTCTCAATTGGTCATAGAACAGTTTAAGGAAAATTTCGAAGCTAAGAAGACTACAATGAGCAAATATTTAGCCGAGGTCAAAAGATTACAACAACTGTTTAAGAGTTCATCCTCAGTCAAGTCCCTTGATCAGAAAACGAAAGGGCCAATACTTTGTCAAAATTTGCTAGCTCGGTAAAATGAACTAAGGATAGAACCATCACATTCCTAGTTGTGAACAAAACCCACCATAGGAGGTCTTAACCAGAGTTTGGTGGAACAGATCAGAGAAGCACCTCCCTCCTGGCAAAACAAGTTAAAAGCTTATTTATGGGAGGGAAAAACGCCCGAGGATAAGGCCCAAGCACGCAGGCTTAGAGGTCGAGCAAGGTGAGCAGTTAAATTTGCGCTCTACAAGCATGGTTAGCTTTACAGAAGATCAATTATTGGACCACCATTGAGGTGTCTAACCCCGGAACAGGCTCATGAGGTCTTACAAGAAGTCTATTTGGGAATTTGTGGCAATCATTTTGGAAGAAGATCTTTGGCCCATAAAATCATCAGGATAAGGTATTTTTGGCCAACTTTGCTCAAGGACGCCATCGACTTCGCCCAAAAATGTCCATTTTGCCATGTCCACTCCAACATACCACATCGACCTACGTCAATGTTGGTGCTTATTCAAATCACTTGGCCATTCGACCAGTGGGGGATAGATATAGTCGGTTCTTTTTTGAAAACCACAGGTCAAAGAAAATCTATCATCATTGCAGTCGAATACTTCACAAAATAGGTCGAAACCGAAATGATCCTGAAGATAACAGACGCAACCAATTAAAGTTTCATCTGGAAAAATATTATCTATTGTTTCAGCATGCCCAAAGTACTAATATCAGATAACGAGGCACAGTTCTAGAGTAGAAACACGAGGAGCTAGTGCGAAAATTTGGGGATTCAACAATACTTTACCTCAATCGGGAACCTTCAAGCCAATGGCTAAACAGAAGTCACGAACAGGACCATTTTGGACCACCTCAAGGCTCGACTTGAAGGAACTAGAGCAAGTTGGGCGGATGACCTCCATAGGGTGCTTTGGGCGTATAGAATAACCCCTCGAACTGCTACCGATCACCGTCCAACAGAACTGATACAACATACTACTCGAGTAATCAATTGCAACCTGATCAGAAATGACTCCAAAAGAGAATTCAACCTTGAGACGATCGATGAACTGCATTAGCAAGCATACATAACAATGCAGAAATATAGGTCGAAGATGGCCCAGTGTTATGATAGGGGAGTTCGACCTAGAATGTCGGAAAACTTGATCCAAAGTGGGAAGGGCCATACTTGTGGTCAAAGTAGCAAAACATAACGCCTATCGACTTGCAGATATGAATGGTAATGAGGTCCATCGACCATGGAATGCGGTGAACTTGAAAAAGTTTTATGTGTAAAGAAACTAAGGTCTCCCCTCGACTAGACCAAAGTATCCCTTCAGATCAATAAAAACTATTTATGTTTCTACAACTGCTCATTCACACCAGCAAACTAAGGCCTCGTAGCCTAAACTGAGAAATGATTTAATCGTTTAGAGTCGACCCCAAAGTCGATCTCACATCGTTTCATACCACAAACTAAGGCTTCAACCCTCAATCGATAAACAAGTTAATTATTTAAAGTTGACCCCAACAATCAACCCCATAAATGTATTTCAAGCCACAGATAGGCTTCCAGCCCAAACTGAAATGACTTAATCATTTAGAGTCGACATCGGTTTTAAGTCGCCCATTAAAGTTTCAAGCCCAAATTACTAAACGTGTTAATCATTTTCAACAGCAACTCATGGCTTCAAGCCTAATCAATGAACAAACTGATCATTTAGATTTGTCTACGCTAAAAATGAAGGAGTAAATTACTTGCAATCAACCATGTCGACAAGCACAACCAAAAATTGATCTCATTGTCAAAAACTAAGTCGCTCAAACGATACACATATTGTAGTGACAACGTTGAGCATAAAGTAGGAGTTAATTTAACAAATTTGGGCACCAAGCCTATTCAAGTCAACCAAGTTATCGACGAAAAATAATATTTCAACACCTATTTTAAAATAGATTAACTCAATGAGAATGTACTTGGATTGATACTATTATTCTTGTGCATGTCGATTTCGAAATTGACCACTGACTTGGCCTTAAATCAATTTGTGGGATCATTTTCCCACAAGAGGGAATGAGAAGAATTGTAAAATGGATTGCTAGCTATGCCTAGATCGTGGATAAATGTTACTAAGCTCTTTTGTTCGAAGGTTGCATCATTCAACTAGCTAATGTAATAATAAGGCAATAAATAGGCAGTACGAATATGAACAGAAAGTTGCATTCTATTTATTCAAATTTGAAAGTACATAGTTACCAACTTCGTTTTCAAACAAACAAAGAAAACCGAAGCACTAAAAAGGGAAGAAAGATAATCGAATACATCTAGATGAGCAAAAAACACCATTCACTATGTTTAAGTAAGATTTGATTACAAAGCTGAGGAAAATACAAGAAAGACTAAAGCAAATGCCCCACAGGGCGAACAGACTCAACAAAAAAAAAAAAAGAAAGAAGAATAACCAACCTAATCAGCTACTGCCTCAGCTCGATTTCGTTCCTTCTCCATTCGTTCCTCACGCAGCTGCCTCATCGATTGCTTGGTCTAACTCACGGAGGAAGGCATGAGAATAATTGTAGCGGGACCCTCAACTTCTTGCTCGGGCGTTGGCTGAATTATGAGGGTTGGCCGAGAAGGCCCCGCTTCATCAGCAAGAAATATGCGACCAGCTGAAGGAAAGAAGGTAGCCACATCGATCTTTCCATCCCTAATATCGAACGCAAAGTCATAAGGTAAATTTTATGGTCACGTCGACGAGCCTCATTTGAAGATTAGCAGCAGTCCTGACCGCGGGCACAACGGTAGGCCCCTCCACAAGAGCATTATCTTCGAGAAGAACATTCTCTTCGGCCTGAGGGAGGTCAGGATAATCCACAAGTTGTTTAGTCTGCATTGGGTTCAGTCGTGCTCGATCCTCGGGTCATATTTGGTAGCCGAGGTACTTTAGCTGCTTTATGGCCTCCTCGAAGGCCTCATTCACGTCATCGATGGAAAAGATGACGTTGACGTCTTAAAACATCAAGCACAACATAAATTGCTACACAACTTCTCGTCGGATGAGTAGCAGCGTCCTGAAGAACTCAGTCCGAGCATAATTCATTGCTATATGGTTCCCATGCGACTGACCAAACTCATAGTTGGCCTGTATATCCAACCTCACATGTAGCAGAACTCATCCACTCTACTTCTCTCAACCACCACAGCCATAAGTTGTGCGTCCTTATCTTGGAGCTGCTTGATTCTCGACTGAGCAAAGTCGAGATGAGTGTTTGTCACCTCACTCTCATTATGCTCCTTTTGGAGCTCCTCCCGATCATCCAGGGCCAGCTTAGCTTTGCAATAAAAGTGATAGCCCGGCTGGCTGACCTGCAGCAGAAGCAACCTTAGTCCATAGATGAATGCAAAAACTCGACTAAAACTCAACTAGAAACTTACCCTATTAGAATAGTACACTAAGGCTTTTAGCTCCCCCACCTAGGACATCTCCATCATCTTTATCTGGTCAAACATAAAGAGCCCGGCAATCATCATTTTTAAGGGTGCTAAATCGGTCAACCACGCAGACATCATTGGGTAAGAGTTTTGGATCATCAATTGGGTTTCGAACCGAGGCGAAGGTATGTTCAAAAGTGGGAACAGTTTATTCTCAGGGTCGACGCCCTAAGAGATCAAAACCGATTGGTTTATTCGTGCCTCAGCCTTTCCCTTCCCCTTGTCAGCTGTAGTTTTCTTTTGAGTAGGTTTAGGCTGCTCGACCGCTGCCCTCTTTTGTCGAGCTGAAGGACTACTAGTGCTGACAGGAGTTGGTTGGGACGATTGAGTAGCTGGCGCAGGCAATACTACTTGCGGCAACAGAGCAGCTTCTCATCGAGCGAACCCCTGGCGGTGCTCCGCACCCTTTGCATCCGCGTCATTGCCTATTAGCAAGTTTAACTCATTATCTCTTCTTGATCGGCAAAACAACAAGAAAAAGACGCGTCAACATCGACCAAAAATTTGAGAAAAACTACTAAAAGACAAGTAAAGACATCTATCTAGTATGCTGACGGGTAGGTCTAGCGAGCAGGCGATAAGCCTGCCAGCACTAGGTTCCTCTCCTCGACACACCTCGAGGCCTCCAAATTCCCAAACTCAACTAAATCCCGAATGAAAAAGGTATTATACTATGTTGAGGTTTCGTTCCCAAGTATCTTGACATGGCCCCTCATCCAACCTCTAGTATGTTAAATGTGACCCCACCCGGAGATTGGACAAAAAAGTAACTGCTTTTCCAAGTTTAAGTGAACGAGGGAGAGAGGGTCACTAGAAATTTTCGTTGAGGGCGGGCCATGAAGTAGTAAAAGCCCGACTCCTTAGTACTCCCGACTTCCAGGACATAGGAAGATGAAAAAGATTGCTATAATTTGCGAAGGTCAGGGGTTGGTTATAAATATATAAGAAAACCACAAAACTATATAAAGTCGAGAAGCAGTTTAGTAGTAATTGGGTAATGTAAACTTGGAGGCCTGTAAGGAGGTCGATTATTAGTTGGGCAACCGAAAACCTAAGCCTACATCTAAGGGCATCCTTGAAAACTGTGATACAACTGACAAGAGGTCAATGCATCCTATCGTCAGACCGAGGGACAATTAACTTAAACTCTCGGGAAATATGATATAGCTGCCTAAAGAGCTCAAGATCACCCTCAATGACTTTTGACACAATCTCGCTATAGTGGTTGGGAGTAATTAATCGACCACAGGAAATTGGAGGTCAACTCGGCCCCGCCTCATCCCCCGTAGCAATACGATTATCACTAGAACTACTGGAAGAAGTCGAGTTATCGCTAGATGACTTATTGGACTCGCTAGTCAAGTCATTCTCCCTAGTCGAACCCAGTTCCAACCAAGTTGTCTCACTATCACTCCCTTGACTGCTATTGTCACCAAATACACTCAACATGTTTGAAAAATTATATGATCGAAATGCAACAAAGTAAACTTACTTAGTGATTTTGGAAGACTAACGCAATTTGGGGTGTTTAAAGCAGAATGTAGTTGGCGATAAGCGCAGTAAAACAGTTGACTTGACCTTGCGGAGTGCTGTAAAAGTGAAAATAAAGGTTTTCACTGCACTTATTTATAGGCCTCAATGCGCGGTAATCTAAACGATTGCAACTATTACGCAGCTGTCTCCTGACGCTTCGCGTGGCCTAAAGTAACTACCACATTAAATATACTAAAATCTTAGTTGACTTTTGAAATCAAAACATTACCAGCGTGTTGAACCTCTTATTGAGCTACTCCCCATCCCTTCTCGTGGATAAACTTAATCAAGACTCGGGATTGGGGTGGGACTCATGATATGGGATAACTCAACAGGCCTAACCCAATAACTCTCCACCAGACAAAAGATATGATGTGAGACAACCCAATTATCTGTCACGCCCAACTCATTATTAACCGATCGTGCTAACGGCCAAACCCAACCTCACTGGGCCTTATCTGCTAGCATGAGTATCCAGAGTCGCCCCTATCGACCATAATCAAGGATGTTTTGTTTAGCACTCAGCAGAGGAGCATTTGGATACAAATAAGTGTTGTTTTGTCGATTAGAGTCCACGCAAATAGCTCACAGACAAGCATTTACCTCGACTGGGGAGGTTGAGCATATACGACAGCCTCTCTGCCGCATTCAATGCTCTGGCAGACAGCATGCCTCCGTATTAATGATGCATGCCACCACCAGTACCATATTTTTTGGTGGGCCAGGCTAATGTGTGCCTCTTGTGTACCGTCTTATCCTATGGAGGCAGGAGGAGGCGTCACCTGGAACAATACAGAAATTGTAGAAGAATTAAAGGTCCTCAGGCAAGACAAGGGCCCTTTCTATGTAATAAGGGCATCATGGACATATTAACCTCCCCAAGAAAGCTATAAATACCCCATTGCCAGCCTTCAACAAGGTATGCTCACTATCACTAAATGCCCTCGCTCTGCTGCTCTATCTTCTAGTCGATTATATATTGAATTGAGTGTCAGAGTGCCCTCGGCTGGCCTAATGTGTATTATTAGTTGCAGGACTCGACCCGATTATCTCGATAAGCATCTCTATCGACCTCACACCTGGTTAAACAGATTGGACACCAACCTAACTTACCCAAATACAGTTCACACCCTCATTAATTATTTACTTCAAGATTTCCATCCTAGCCTTTTGTTTTATTATTTAATCAATTTTTGAAATATTTTACTCATTTTTATTGCAAAAAAAGTATTTACCTATAGTTTTTTGGATTAGTGTTGAAGAATGAATATTGAGCCTAACTCACATCGAAAACTAGCTCAAGAGGTGAGAATTGCCCACAATCATATATAGATACCACAACTTATTTATTTCACTGATATGAGATACTAACATACCCCGTGCACGTCTAGGAATGAACATTTAGAGCGTGAAATAACATGAAATGGGTGACCCAACAATACTGGATAACCCAACATCGGAAATAAGTGGCTCTAATACTATGTTGAAAAATGAACCTTGCCCCTAACTCACTTCGAAAGTTAGCTCAAGAGATGAGGATTGTCCAAAATCATATATAGAGATTACAACTTATTTATTTCACTAATGTGGGACACTAACAATTAACATAAAAATAAAAAGACCATGAGATGAGATCCAAATCCATTTTTAGAAACATATCATTTTTTTCTTTCTCCCACTTTTTTTAGAAAAGTTTCCTTCCATTTTCATCTTATTCTTTTTTCATTTTGAATTGTATATAAATTACTAATTAATTTGATAAATTACCAAAATCAAACCATAAATCTTATCTCAATATCAGATATACAATATAATAATACAAAAAAATCAGTTCATAAAAATTTGGTCCTATTTTAAGTTAATTGATCGACTTTATAGTATTATTATTGACATTTTTTTGAAATTTTATCGCTACCAAACAACAAAAGTACTTTTTCACAAGTTTTTCCTTTTCCTCTATTTCTCGTGGACCTGAACGAAGCCTAACAAAAACCAACTACCACATTTTTTATTAAGTCAACATTTCATAAATTATTACCAAACATAATCATTACTTCATTATTCTTTAATAAAGCATACTTCATTTAATATAAACAAATACTATAACAAACTGCAATTAACTATAATCAATATATAATTATCTAAGAAAGAATATTGCACTTCATAGACAATAATTGAATATAAACATATATGATTCTCTGATAAATTAAGCATATTATCTTTAATTTAAGTAAATTACCATAATGATATATTAAAACTCATAAATTAAATTTTATAATGTAGATATCATGTTATCTAAAATTTTATCTCATTAGTGGTTTCATATCGAATTTATATTCTTATATATTGGTATTGAATCTTTAACATAATTATTTGAAGATGTTTAATATCAATATAGTGATTGGAATATGTATCCTATAATTACTGAAAAATATATATACACACACAAGTATAGCTAGTCATGATTAATTAGGGCTTTTTCAAAAGATTTTGGAGAACGAAAAATGCCTTTTGAGATAACAATAAGGGCCAAATAGAGTTTACCTCTTTAAAATTTTGAACTTTAGCGCTATTAGGTTTTAAAATATCAAAAATAAACCTTCCTATTAATAAAATAATAAATTCTATAATATTTTTGATGATGTAAGTATCTGCCGGTAGGGAAAAACACTGGGAGATTGTGTTAATTGATTTGGTGTGCGTAAGACTCAAGATAAAGCAAAGGTGTGGGTCGAGTCCTGCAACCAAGAGAGACATGTAAGCCTTACTGAAGTAGCGCTCAACTAAAATCCTCCGATACTTAATTAAGTTAGTATAAACATGACTAGAGGGCAAAGTAGCAAAACAAGGGCTTATGTATATACGAGACTGTTCCTCAAGTTTTGTTGAATGGGGGCATTTATAATCTTCACTGGCTATGTGGAAAGAGGGGTTGAAAAGACGATCCTCTCCCTATACTTTGTTGAGGCTTTTTACCTGCATATAGGGGCTTTTGAGGTCTTTTCAGAGTTGGTTAATCACTATGCTCCTGGCCGGCCGGAAGTATGTGATAGATCTTTCCTAATTAATGTGGAGGTGACCGGTTGACGGCATAATTAATACGGACATGATGTTGGTTCGGCTGCAAGTAATGCGGAAATGACTAGTGGCGTGGAGCTAAAAAAGCGCATTCAATATTGCCGCATTTGGGGGTATGCGCCACCCGACCTCATACGAGGTCGAGGGGATCAGACGTATTGTTTAGGGTGTCTCATCTATCACTACAAGAAAATTCACATTTAGTGGCATTAACTTAGTGACATTTTTTAATATAATGACACGAAAAGGTATTACGGTGATAATTATAAAAGAATGCCACTATAATTTAATATTTGGTGGCATTTAATTATTAAATGACAAACAAAATAGTGACATTTGATTACATATGCCAAGATAAATGTATTTCAACGGCATTTAGCTATTATCACAATTTTTTTTAGAAAAATACCACTTATATGTAGTTATAGTGTCATTTGAAGAAAATGTCTTAAAGTATTTAGTGGCATTTATAGTGTATGACACACAAAAATAAAATAGTGATAGTCATATAAAATGTCATTATAATAAAATATTTAGTGGTATTTGATTATTAAATGACATATAAAATAGTGGCATTTGATAAAAATGCCAACAAAAATATAATTTGAAGGCATTTAAACAGTGCCACTAATTTTTCTTCAAGACATGTCATTCATATTTATTTATGGCGGCACCTAAAAAAAATGCCACAAAATATTTAGTGGCACTAACTCAGTGACATTCGATAGTGTAATGACACATAAGAGTAATATGGTGATAATTGTTAAAAAATGTCATTGTAATACAATATTTAGTGGCATTTGATTAATTTAAGTAACAAAAAAATAGTGACATCTGATTGAAAATACCAACATAAATATATTTGCAAGGCATTTAAGTAGTGCCACTAATTTTTTTTTTAAAAATGCTACTCATATTTATTTATAGTGTCATTTATAAAAAGTACCATAAATTATGTAGTAGCACTAATTTAATGCGGTTTTATAATATAGTGTTACTTAGTAGTAATTGATTAATAAATATTATAAAAATATAATTTTATTGAAATTACTAACATAGCTATATGTTAAAAGCATTTAACTAGCAATACTACTTTTTTCTTAAAAAAAAAAAAAAGGAGAAAAACATAACTCATAATTTAGTTATGGTGTAACATGAAATAAATATCACACAAAAATAGATTAAGTATATATAGTAATTAATAATTGTAAAATATACAATTTTATATCTTGTCATAATGCATTGATTAAATTAACTACTTAAATATAATTTTAATGTATTGGCTAAATTAATCATATTTTTCAGGAAGTATAAAAAACTAATTTTTTGCCCATTTTTTCTCCTCACCTATAAATTATATTTTTGAATATTTTCTATCTCTAAATTTAACGTCTCAAACTTTTTCAAATGATTATTTAATAAAATAATTTCGAGCATATATTTAAATAATTGAGAAAATATGCTTTTAAAGTATAAGAATATAATAATGTTTTTTATTATTTATAATGAACATTTAGTGGGTAGCTTGACAGTAAACTCATATCTTTTCAAGTAAAATATCACAGGTTCGAGTCTTATACAATGCAATTGGAGCATGTTGGAGTCTTATAATATGGCTGGTGGTAGTTTAAGATGTCATTCAAAGGAATATTTTTTTTTTTTTTGTCATCTAATTTAGCATGTCATTTAAAATTATTTTTTTGACATTTTAACATGTCATTTATTATACTTTTTGTGACGTGTTATCTTGTCATTTAAAGGAATTTCGCTGGCGTTTTAATATGTCACTACATATATTTTTAGTGGCATATTGGCATGCCATTTAAAATTTTATTTAATGGCACTTTGGCATGTTATATAATGTATTTTTTGTGACATTTTAATGTGTCATCTAATACATTTTTTCTTACATTCTATTAATGTCACAATAAAGGCAAACTAATAACATTTATACCTTTAACTACACCGCTACAAGTGATATTTTAAAAAATATCATTAAATATAAAATTACCACTACAATACTATTTAAGTTGCACTTTTTAATGCCACTAAATGCAATTTTCCTTATAGTGTATACGATATCAGAGTAGTCAATATTCGAAAATTGAATTTTGCTACGTAGCAATTAGGGTATTATTGAACCGTCTTCCATTGAAAATGACCAACCTAAATAATTTTATGCAATCGGGTGTACGATATCAATTTTGTTCAGAAAAGATAGCTCTTGTCCTTAATATATGTTAGTGACCAGCGCGTGCTCTTGGCAGATTGCTGCAGTTTTTACAATTTAAAAGGGATGCAAAATAGGACAAATAATGTCCTTTCACTAGAACAAGAATGTAGTAGAATATTAAGTTCATAAGACAACTACATACAAATGTTAAGCTCATAAGACAACTGTGTACAAAAATAACAGAAAATCAAAACTGATAAGGTCCCTACTACTATAGACTAAGGAGATTGGCCAATCTCTCGAAGATAAGAGCATTATATGCATATCGTCTCGTACCTCTCGTAAATTAAAATTATGATTGTTTGAAATATGAAAGTGGTCCAAATAAATAGATAATTTTGTTCGGATTTCTACTGGCCCAACTATTCCCAAAATATATTTTTTATTCCATATTAACATTCTAAAGACACTAAATATTTAACTGTCATTTATATAACGACTTAAGTTTTTAAATAAAATAATGTTTAATATAATATCATAATAATGCAATTTAAAGTGATAAATTTAATTGTCATCCCCACCCATATATGGAAAAAAGTTTAAATATCTAACAACTCAAGTTACATAAAATTAAAGATAAAAATGAACTTCACCTCATAAAATTATGAAATTTATATTACTTTGCTTCTATCCCATTGCGTAGCAAACATGTACTAAGGGCATGAGTTATTTAATATAAATTTTATAATTTTAAAAAGAAAACACTTCCTTTTAGTATTTTGAGAGAGGTGCATTGCATTTCTGCCATCCAATAAAACTTTAAGAAACTATTACAATGTTTTGGTCTCGTTTTCCCCTTTTTTGGGAATGAAATCATTGTCGAAAAGCAACTCCAAATATAGCAAGTCAATTATATTATAAAATAAAATGTCAAATTAATTTACCAATTCAATTAATTAAACTTTGGAAAATATTAATCGACACTCATTCCTATATCCACCAAAAAAAAACAAGAGAGAGAGAGAGAGAGCCTTACAAAAATATATTTATATGAAATTAAACCATATTGAAAAATAAAATCCAAACAAATCAGCAATATTTCTAGATTAAGCTAGCGATTTTGGGCAACTGCGGAAGTAGAAATCGAGATGGTCGACCGACTATACCGACAGGGTTACGAATATTTGAGAAAAGGAAGAACCTGGCAACATATCCTTGACTAAATAAAAAACACAGCAGGGTCAAAGTTTAAGGGAAAATAATAATAATAATAATAATAATGGTAATATCATTGACAATAAATCAAGTTTGTTGCCAAATTAGTTATGATTTTAATTAAACCTGTCTCACGGACAACCAGACAACAATTGACACCTGCATCAATGACCTTAAACACCATCCTTAATTCCTCAATTCATCTGGAAAAATCCCATTCATTTATTTGGTTAATTAATCAACCATTAATTTAATTTCCTACTAAAATGATGAAATTACGATGCTAATGCATGTGGAATCACCATGGCTAATATGTCCCCCTTAATATATGCAAGAAAATGATTGGTTCGAGATTAATTTTTAATGGTTGCATGGAAAGAGTCATTGAAAATTAAGGAGCATAAAAATATAATGTCATCCAATAATACGACACTATATATTCTTTACATATTTTTTAGACTTTTATTATATACACTTAGCGTACGCGTGTTATATAGAATGTAAGATGAAATACGTACAAAATTAGGTAAAAGATCCAAGAAATTTTTGAATGAACCATGCAGAGCATTAATACTACAACAAAATTATATAATTAGAGGCAAAAATATGAAGACACATTTCAAAATAGTCACCAATAATAATTTAAGTAGGCAAGTTAATATTAATTGCCCTTATAAACTATTTTGAGGCCTAGGTACTGATGCACATATTGAAATAACCCATAAATAATGGTAAAATAGCCCCTAAAGAATAAAAAAATGCCTCTATTATTTTATATAAAAACAAACTATAAAATAGTCTCTATATAATTCGCAACTGCAACTATGGAGGCTATTTATCCAAATGCCTTCATATGTATTAAAGACAATTTTTAAGCTTTTAAAGACAAAAGGACTTGTCTCAATAACTCTCTCTTGTAGTAGTGTAATTTTTTATTTTTAGCATTTAAATTAATTACAAATAAATAAAATAATACTCATCCTAATTAATTATACTTCAAAGAGACCAATGAATCGCAATGCAAATACAACTATGCTTAGCATATAATAAAGTTATAATCAGAAAATTTCACAATAGGAAACTACCAGAATATGGGTCGAAATTAAAATCAGGTGAAAACCCAAAAGGGACAATAAAATTGAAAACCTTTTGTTAAGAAAAGCAGTCCTAATTGACTAATATATATATTTGGACAATCTAAATTGATCGTGTCATAAAATTTTGGGAAGATTTGGACAAGACCTTGTCGCAGCGGATCATATGTAGCTGTTAAACTTCCAGGGAAACTGGGCAGTATGCGTAATAAATGACTTGCTATTTTGAACGTGGACTATCAAAACAAATGTTCGACAATATTTTACACTCAAATTTAACTTAATTACGATCTAATAAATCACAAAATAAATACTATTGTATTTATCAATTAATTATTCATTCTATTTGAACTATATATCAATTAAAGTGATAACCAAATTCATCGTGCACACAAAACACCAATTTTGTGAGGTATTATGCTACAAGCATAGTAAATTAAAAGGCGTCCCGAGTAAATTAATGGGGAGTTTATAAACATGACTAACCCTCGTCCCCTGGGAATATGGATGGGGTATTGATAAGATCTTTAACCTCTATGCATGGCATGTCAACCCACATTCCGTACGATGTTGCTAACTATGAACCAAATTCATTAGAAGGAGGTCCAACACTATGAAGTATTGTTTCATTAGTGTTATGGATTTTATTTTTCAATGGAAAGGCACCTCACGAATGACAAGAGAGGTGAGATTTTATAAGTTGTGATTGGTCTCATCTTTTATTGATTTTTTATTGTGGCTTGAATTTGATAGATTCGAATTATGAATAGACTCAAGAAACCAGCATTTTGATCTAAATTGGTAAAAAAATAGAGGTCTTTATTGGTAGCGGAGGACACAGACTGATACTAATCGAATTATTGTATAGTTTTATACTAATCTCGCACACATGAGTATTTAGAAAAATACAAATACAATTCACTCACCACATGTAATTAAATTGGGTCGGTCATACCCGAAGTCATACGTGTAAAGTGGGTAAAACTTCTTGACTCCTCCTAGTCTCTCTCCATCAACACCACCCTTCAGGCCTATATATACCCGTCACCGCTTTCGTATTTTTCTCAGCGATAGCTTACAATTCCCTACTGTAACAGCGAATTATAGGTGCAAAAACAATAGCACCAGAGTGAGTCTAAGCAGAAGAAATGAACAAGGATATATTCTTTGTGTTTATTTTCATCTTTTTCCTCACTGTACTTTCCTATATTATCTCCCTGAGAAAGAAAAGAAAGCATCATGAAAAAAGAACTAAGCTTCCTCCAGGTTCAATGGGGTGGCCTTATATTGGAGAAACTCTCCAACTCTACTCTCAAGACCCAAATGTCTTTTTCTCCACCAGACAAAGAAGGTCTTCTTCTTCTTCTTCGTCATCATCATAATCCTCATCATTTTCTTCTTCTTTTTCGATGTTATACAGCTTCTTTTTCTTTCCAGGTATGGAGAAATTTTCAAGACAAACATACTAGGTTGTCCTTGCGTCGTGCTGGCGAGCCCGGACGCAGCCCGGTTCGTGCTGATAACCAAGGCACATTTGTTCAAGCCCACATATCCAAAGAGCAAGGAAAATTTGATCGGGCCGTGGGCCCTGTTTTTCCACCAGGGCGAGTACCATTTGCGCCTGAGGAAACTTGTCCAGGCCTCGTTGTACCCGGAGGCCATCCGCAGGCTGGTGCCAGATATTGAAGCATTAACGGTTTCTGCATTGAATTCTTGGGCTGATGGCCCAATCATCAACACTTATAATGAGATGAAAAAGGTAGTAATAATTGGATGATTACCTTAAACCATGCATGATTTTAAGGAAACTTTCTTAAACATATGAATTAAGCCTGTTAAAATGTTGCAATTATTTTCCTCTACACAGCTCTCTTTCGAAGTAGGTATACTGGCTATGTTTGGCCATCTGGAGCCCCATTATAAGGAAGAACTAAGGAAGAACTATATTATAATGGATAGAGGTTACAATTCATTTCCAACAAATCTACCTGGAACCCGATACCATAAGGCAAAGCAGGTAAAGGGGAAAAAAGTTCAATTTATCTGTAAAATTATCATCAGTTCATAAATGTGAACTAAATTTTCTCATTTACACTGATGGTTTATTACTTGTTGAAAGGCAAGGAAGAGGCTAAGTGAAACTCTTGGCAAGATTACTAGAGAAAGAAAGGGAAAGAAAGTACTGTTGGGGAAGGACCTCATGAGCTGTCTGCTGGATTCCAAGGATGACATGGGTGAAACTCTAACTGAGGATCAAATTTCTGACAACATCATAGGAGTACTTTTTGCTGCACAGGACACGACAGCAAGTGCCATGACATGGGTTCTCAAGTACTTGCAAGAGAACCAGAAACTTCTGGAGTCTGTCAAGGTTATTATATATATACCCTTTAGAATGTGTCTTTAATATATAGTAATAACTCTTAATTTTAAGTTGCTGTATGATTGATTATATTTGAATTTAACCTCTGGGAATGTGTTTGCAGGCTGAACAGAAGGCAATTTACCAATCAAATGGGAATGGCAGGAATCATCTGGCTTGGAATCAGACAAGAAACATGCCAATTACTCACAAGGTAATGTTTGTTTATGGCTATAAAAAGCAGATCATAATTAAAAATTTAGGTGAGTACGAGAATTTTCTCTTAATTTGAACTAAATTCTTGAATTGTTTCAAAACTCTGTTACAATCGTGAAAACCACGAGCATGTTAGAGTCGTCGGACTCTGCCAAGCGTAAACACGTCCAAGTCAAATACTGTATTGAATGAATAATAAAATGAGGAATAGTAATATAATGAGTCAGTAAATTTTAATAGTTATGTACCTGTCAAATATAATAAGTAATGCTATTTATAGTGTTATCCAAGTGGTCCAAGGTATCACATGGTCGCATCTAAGCCCTAAATAATGGAATCCAATGGCGTGGGAATCTGGATTGTATCTTTAACACGCAGAATTTTTTCATTTTATTTGGATCCGAGCACAGACAAAGTGCATTTTAGTAACACCACATTAACACACGCATGCAATTAATTATGATTATCATAAACTAATTTCTGGTTGCTTCAAGAACAACCACTTGAACATTTTGAATTTTCAGGTGATCTTGGAGAGCTTGAGAATGGCAAGCATTATATCTTACACATTCAGAGAGGCAGCAACAGATGTAGAATATAAAGGTGCAATTTAAATCAATGTTTCTTCTATTTTGACATTAATCATTATCTCAAATTAAATGCACACTATTATATATCTAAGTTTGTACTGCAGTTCTGACAAGATTTTTCAGTAAAAAACCCACTTTCTGTTTCTTCTTCTTCTTCTAAATGATATGGAAAAACTAAATAATTAATGAGTGTGATATTGGTCCAGGGTACCTTATACCAAAAGGGTGGAAAGTCATGCCTTTGTTCAGGAATATTCATCACAATCCAGAATTCTTTGCTGACCCTCAAAAATTTGACCCAACAAGATTTGAGGTAAGATTTGATGCTGGGGAACACAGTTTAAAAATTATTTCTGAATTCTTACAGCCCACTAACAGTGCAATGATTATTTGAACTTGATTTCTTTCTATTCTCTTAATCATCCATCTCACTGGACATTGATCCTTAGGCCTGTATATCTTCTTGCATATTGAGAGAATTATACAAATGTTGATTTATGTTTCATATGTAGGGTCCACTCAAGCCCCACACTTTTATGCCATTTGGAAGTGGAGTACATGCCTGTCCTGGTAATGACCTTGCCAAGTTAGAGATGCTCATTTTGGTGCACCACCTAGCCTCTCAATTCAGGTATACTTTTTCTTAATTTGATTATCAAAATCCAGTTTCCCTAGTATTTGATACCGAGGATCTCGTGCGTATTAAGATAGTGTTTGGGTAAGCTTATAAAATTTTTAACTATTTTTTATGTGACGTTTTGATAATTTATAGGTTGTCATAAAGTATTTGATAAAATTTCTAAAAACTATGCTTATAAGTTCCTAAAATAAGATGTAATGATTGATTTTATAAGAGCCCATTTGGCTTGGTTTTCACCATCCCTTTTTATTTTCTCCGCATAATGAAAATAAAAAGCTATCAACTTATAGTTGTCACTCAAAAAATTCCTCATTTTCATTTTCACTCTCTTTGACCAAACATATTATCCTACTACCACATCAATCAAATTTAAATTTAATTTAATATAAAGTACCTGGTATCATTTTAAAATTAATAAAATAATTATTTTCTAAAAATAAATCTTTTTAAATATTAAAAAAAATTATAAATCAATTAATTTTTCAATCATATACCTACTCTCATGATTACTTTTTAATAAAACATTCAAATATCATTTTATTTTCAATTTTAAACTTATAACTAACTTTTCACTTTTTAAAAATGACAGAAAATAAAAAAATGGGTTTGAAAATATATCCAAACAAGTACTAAGTTCTTTCATAAAAAGAAATGATTTCCTAATTTATATTTAATATTCTAACAAATACCTTTAATTTTAACCAAATGAATTATAAAATTGTTATTGTTAACATTTTATAAGCATCAAAATCTTGTTCTATTCAAATACTTTAAGAATTTATTTTTTAAAATAAAATTCATATCTTATAAGCTCAAAAAAATATCTTATAAAATCTTTTAAATAAGTTTAATCCAACATCATCCAAATGATATTTTACTGTATTTGACAGGCTCATGATTGTGGTTGTAGGTATGAATTGGTGGGATCTGAAAGTGGAATTCAGTATGGTCCATTTCCTGTCCCATTGCATGGCCTCCCAGCCAGATTTTGGAAAGAAGAATGTGCCAACTGAGAAACCAAACTTAACTTTTAATTCTTGCTCTTTGTTTTTCCAATCCCAAGTTCACCATGGGGATAAATGATGACCCCCCTTTTTTCCTTCAACATAGGTTCTTTATATTGAATTCACAAGAAATTCCATTCCTGTTTCCATCGTTTACAGCTAGCAAGATTATTGTCCTTTTTTTAACATTGTGAGGATTGGGATTGAGAATTGTCATTGAAACAAAAAGGGTAGAATTTGGTTGAGTATAAGAATTATTCTAGTTTTTGTACCTTGGATGTGTTGAGGAAAAAACAAGGCACACACAATAACTATTTTCATTCAATCCTTACTTTTAAACTCCATTTTTATTTGTATCACAGTTTAAAAGTTGAAAACTATCAATTTTTATGCATTTTCACTAGTATAATACCACTTATTTACATTTTTAACTTTTTCTATATTTATTCTATCATGTTATTATCACATCAATCAAATTCAACTTGACATAAAATACTCACTATCTTTTCAAAATAATTAAAATATGCATATATTTAAAAGATATGTCTTTTTAGACATAAAAAGATATAAGTTACTTAATTTTTTATCTATATATCTACTCTAATTATTGTTTTCGGGCAAATATTAAATACAATCTCATTTTTATTTTTAAAATTATAAATTATTTTTTAACTTTTAAAAAATGTTGAACTAGGAAAAAAAATGAAAATAAAACCAAACAGGAGGGTTTCTCAATTTTAGTTGGCGTTGATGTTTCCATAAAGTCACGAGAGGTTTAGGGACGACCAGGTGGCCAGTGCGTGATTGGTCAAGTGAAAGAAGGTGCATGGTGCCCTCAGCTGGAGAGCACACTTTCAAAAGGGCATATAATTAACTCTTTTGACTCTAAGAGGATCAGGGTCCCCCTTTTTTCTTTAAAAAAAAAAAAAAAAAAAAATAATAATAATAATAATAATAATAATAATTGAAACATTTTTCAATAATAATTCAAACCTTTTTATAAACGACATTACAGACAAGCTCATCTCATCTTGAGCATAAATTAAAAAGCAAGTACATTTACACAGTAAAGTGTACTTGATTGAATATCTCCCAAGTACGTTTCTATCAAGACTTCAACTACCATTTGTAACATATCATATAGTTTAGGAATTATAATTCAATTCTTTTCTATTAAAGATGTTGGAAAGTTGCTTGTGTATTGAAAAAAATATGTGGACCTTGTCCTACATAGAACAAAGTGAGACAGACTTATTTTATATATATAGTATTTATAAGACAAATTTTGTTTGGAATTAGCTATATACAAAAGCACTTAACACTTGTATGTGATTAAGTTAATCTATAGAGTATCGTCAAACTCAGTTGTGCGGGCCTGTAACTCTAGAGGGAACGATGTTGGGGCCGAACCAACCTTTGTTGCACGAATTCTAGCCCTAGATCGATGGTGGATCTGAAGCCGTGGGGGTGCTAAGAGCAGATTGGGGACAATCCCCCTGTAAATAAAAAAAAAAAAAAAAGAAGTTAATCTATAGAGTGCTCGTCTTCTTTTATCTATATAACTTTTTTAAATATGGAATAAAAGCAAATAATTATATTTTTTTTATTAAAAAGTTTAATTTTGTCATAAAGAATTGGATTAGAAGTTTATGCTAGACACGCACATTGTTGAACTTAAATGGTGTACATCAATAATGGATGTATTGTTTCATTATTTATAAATACCAATGGTTGAGGCACGTTCGATGCATGTGCAACTATTAATAAATAAAAATAATAAAATAATATAAACAAAAGATAACATAGTTGCAGAAAAATTGGGAAGAAAAAAAATATGTATAATATTCATGAATTATTGTGGAATTAAGGGTAGTAATGGGGTAGGAATGAGGTGCTAGTTATTCTATAATTATGGGGATCAAAAAATAAAAATGAGGGCATTTTAGGAAAGTACTTGAAAACACACCAATAAGAGGATGAACACTTTATTAATAGCATAGATACAAAATTCATTACAAATTTGATCACTAAAAACAAGCTAGAAACAATATTTTCTTAATCTTTGTTCTCTATAAATTATTGTCGTAGAGATCGTAAAGATATTCTAGACAAACTCTTCAAAATTGGAATTATAGTGTTTGGTGACTTTCTTGTATCTATAGGTGAATTGAGATTACCAAATTCCATATGCAAACTCTTCAAGAATGGAAATAAAGATCACCTTAAAGATAGTTTTATTACGCCTGAAAATTATAGTTAATTTGTTGTTTCCATCAACAATGAAAAAAGAATTAATTTAACAAATGAATTGATAAAAATTCCTTAGTGATTTCAACTTTTGTAATCATCGCCTAACCAACACCGTTATTAAATTTAGATTAGCGCATAGTGGAGCATCATAATCCAGCTTCTGGTTTATGTAGCAGCAACACTTCGCTTATAAAAAATGACCCAGTTAAAGCTCGATTTAAGTTCTCTATTTCATCTTTATTCAATTTCATCAACATATGATATACGTATTAAATATTTTCTTATAAAAATAATTGATTGAGAATCAGATACACTTAACATAAATACAGCAAATTGAAATAAAAGATAAAATAAGAAATAAAATGGAGGATCCAAAATAATTAAAGCTCTTGAATTACCGGCAAACAAGTGATAAAATTTTGTATGCATGAGTTTCAGTGGATTCCTAGTTCTTCAATATTTTGATCCAACATAGTCCTGATTTTAGACATTTGAAACCCCTATTATGAGAATGACATCTACCAGCTTCAACTGTCATTGGAAGGGAACTGCAAATATTGGAATGAAGACCGTACTAATGACACTTTACATCCTCTATTTCATTTTGTATTTAATCTCCTATATGTTCGCTTACTTGCTTTAGGCTCGTCAACATGATGGACCACAATCAGGCAAGAAAGTCATCATTCTATCTAAAACTCACCACAAAAAACCGGGCGGGGGGGGGGGGGGGGGGGCGGCGGGTTTGTTCTTAAGTCTTTTGGTTCATTATCACGTAACAAATGCAAAACGAAGAGGTTTCGTTGTTGATCCAATAAACCCACCGACCAAAGTAATTGAGGAAATAAAAGTAGTAGTTTCCCAACCAATATCCATGACTTTATATAAGGATAATATATATATATATATATATCAAATCAAAAATCATTTGCATGTCACTTGCAATAAAATTACTGCGGTTGCCGGTGTGTGGAATTTCTGTGATCGGCAAGAATCAAGTAGTTGAGGCAAGAGTGGAGCTCTCTATCTTGAAGACGAATTAGCCTCGTACTAGTGCTAACGGCAACTTGCTATCGTCTCCCAAGATACAACAACTAATTCAGACGGTAGCAGCACTACAAACCATCTGATCTCTTGAACTTCAAGCGTATTGAACTCTCAAGACTATTCTCGTAATGTTGTATGAAAGATGTTGTATATCTTGTATGTTGTATGTCTTATCATGCATATCTATTATCCGGGATTGATATTTATATAGTGCCAAAGTGGCAGCCAAAAAGGTGATCATTAATAGCATTAATGTTGCTGTAAATTTCCAAAGCAGCCACCATTACAGCAGAAAGTTGAAGGACACAGTCTAGATTCATTTGCTGAAAATTCGTGCAGTCCAAGTTCGTCTGCTAGAGGATTTAGATAAGCTAAAATTAATTCCACTTATTTTCTGGATAAGCTTAAATTAATTTTAGAAGTTTGAAGGTTATTTCTTGCTGGACCATATATAGTCCAAAAATTTAACATTAGATTGAAGGCCCAATTTAGCCCAAGCCCACGATCATGCCAAGCCAAGCCACGCCCAAGCCCAAGCCCAGCCCAATCCAGTCGGACGGGTGGGCAGCGATGGCGACGCACGCATGTGTAGGTTAGATTGAACACACTACTATGTAGGTCTTCTCCCCTCCAAACACTTGTGGTACCCCCAAGGGAGCCCATCCCTTACCTCCACACTTGAGACATATATTCAAGTCCACCTTTTACAATGTGGGATGGAGTTTCACTCCTCCAATTCCTTTGGCTCATTTTAGTCTTCTTAGTCAACTTTCAAGTAACTTACTTTAACCATTAATTTCTCATTCACTTAAAATTGATTTTGACCAATTAAATACATTGTTGTTATCTACCCGCGACGTAGTTTACGACGATCACCAATTTCTCAAAAATTAATATATTGAGCACATTTAAAATTTTGGTCAAAGAAGACCAATTTCCAACAGTCCCCTATACGAATGGAAATTAATGCGATTGATGATGCATATGCTTATGCAGACACAAGAGAGTTCAGGCAAACAACTATTGCATTGGGATAGGTAACTTGTGGTTTTGAACCTTCCTTAGTGAAGTATTATCGGGCTTACTTGGATAATCAGCGAATGTGATGTCTTGAACTGTTCAGCCGTTGGTGTAAACCAAGACAACAGTACTCACACAATAGCTGTCCTTATGCTTTTTAGTTCTTTCCAGTTGTGTCCGTCTTGGCCATGGACACCAATCTTGGATTCATAAGCATTAACCATGAAGCGGCCCGTCTTCACACTTACATAGGTAATCTCCCACAAAGAGTATCCTGCCATACTTCGCTGTTCTAGCTTTGGGTATCATTAAGAGTCAAAACTTAACTTGGTACCCACTCAGCAGGACTTCCATGTCATAGGAATGGGTTGAATTGCTCACATGAACCTTCATAACTTGGTTGTCCCATTGAACCAAGTTCTTGGGATCTCTAGTCATCATGGTTAGGTGTCTGCTACGTCAGTTCTTAAACTTATAGGTTTTAGTCCCATACCTCTCCACAGGTGTTTCACTTGATCTGTGGGCAAGCCTTTTGTTAACGGATCCACTAAATTTTCAGAGTCAAGTGAAATTACCCTATTTGAGATCAATTGCCTTATGGTGTTATGTCATTGTCTGATATGACGAGATTTACCATTATTCATGCTGCTTTGACTTAGGTACTTCCACCTTGGCCAAGCACCCCCACAGTTGCACATATTTGTAAGAAGGTTTGTGATTTTTTCATAATTCATAAGCGGTTTCATCTTTCCCTGTGTGGGGTGTTTTGTTCAAAATGTGGTTAGCTAAAAGGATAGCTTCCACCCACATGTTCTCAGCATGAATTTCGTGTAGAATAATCTGTAATTCTTCGACTTGACTCATGACAGATTTGAAATCCACCATCTTGTAGTTTAGAAATTTGGCCACCACAAATTTGTTCAAACCAGCATCTTCTACCTGGTATTTCTTATCAAGTGACTCCCACAACTCTTTAGCTATCTTAATCGGGCTGTAAACATTATACAGCGAGTCATCCAGTCCATTCAAACTGTAATTTCAGCACAGGAAATTGCTTTGATTTTAGGCATCCAAAGCTGCCCATTTTTGGACATCAGTGTCATCTTCAGGTACAATAGCTACATCCTCTTTCAGAAATCTAACAAGGCTCAGCGTCGTTAGGTAAAACAGCATCTTCTGCTGCTACCTCTTAAAATCCAGTCAAGTGAATTTTGCTAGTCTTTCTCCATGAGTAGGAACTGGTGCAGCAGCAGTGGTTGGCAGAACAATAACTTGGTTTGATGCCATAATCATAGAAATTGGATAATTCGTCTTAAAATTGTTGTTGCCGGTATATGGAATTTCTGTAATTGGGAAGAATCAAGTAGTCGAGGCGAGAGCAGAGTTCCCTATCTTTAAGATGAATTAGGCCCGCATTGGTGCTAACAGCAACTGGCTATCGTCTCTCAAGATACAACGACTAATTCAGATGGTAGCAACACTACAAACCATCTGATCTCTTGAACTTCAAGCGTACTGAACTCTCAGGACTATGCTCATAATGTTGTATGAAAGATGTTGTGTATCTTGTATGTTATATGTCTTATCATGCATATCTATTATTCGGGGCTAATATTTATATAGTGCCAAAGTGGCAACCAAAAAGGTGGTCATTAATAGCATTAATGTTTCTGCAAATTTCCAAAGCAGCCACCATTAAAGCAGAAAGTTGAAGGACACAGTCCAAATTCATATGCTGGAAATTCGTGCAGTCTAAGTTTGTCTGCTGGAGGATTTAGATAAGCTAAAATTAATTCCACTCATTTTCTGGATAAGCTGAAATTAATTTTAGAAATTTGAAAGTTATTTCCTGTTGGACCAGATTTAGTCCAAAATTTTAACATTAGACTAAAGGCCCAATTTAGCCCAAGCCCAGCCCAGTCCAGCTAGACGGGAGGGTGGGTGGGCGGGCGGCCAATGGCACGCGCATGTGTGGTTGGATTAAACATACTACCATGTAAGTCTTCTCCCCTTCAAACACTTGTGGTACCCCCAAGGAGGCTCATCCCTTACCTCCACACTTGAAACATATATTCAAGTCCACCTTTTATAATGTGGGATGGAGTTTCACTCCTCCCATTCCTTTGGCTCATTCTAGTCTTCTCAGTCAACTTTCAAATAACTTACTTTGATCATTAATTTCTCATTCACTCGAAATTGGTTTTGGCCAATTAAACACATTGTCGTTATCTACACGCGGCGTAATTTACGACGATCACCAATTTTTCATAAATTAATATCTTGAGCACACTTAAAATTTTGGTCAAAGAAGACCAATTTCCAACAATTACGATGAGTGAAGTTGAGGTTAAGTGTAAAAGTATTTTATACGTTTGTTGTCATTAACAATTGATTGAGAGACATTGTCCTATATTTATATGCATGAGATATGAAGATGGAATTTAATTAAATTTTTTAAATGAGTATTTAATGAATAAATTTGTTTATTTTGTGAAATATGATAATTCTCATCTTTCAAATGTTGAAAATTAAAAGCAAAGGCTCGTTTCATTGTGCTTCCGTTTCAATTTCTAGTTTCTAATATTCTAAAATGTGGAAAAATAATTATTAGTTTTTGTTTAGAAATAAAAATGCATTTGAATAATCTATATATTAGGCGGAATATGTATATAGTTGAAAATTTATAAATTTTATATATTTTTATGCATAAAACGATGTATATTTTTTAAAATATATGTTTATGTAGTTGTTTAAGAATGATGACTTATTGGATATTTTGTGTTAAGTTTAATTTAATTCTAATTGATAAGTAGTAAAACAGTAGATTAGATATAGAAAAAATTAAAAATAAAAATAAATTATATTTTTAATAATATGATCAAATAATGTAAAAGGAAAAATGTCCCTTCAAAGTACCAATCAACCGGCTAAAAGCTTCTCTCATATTGTTTTTGGGAAAAATTACTTGCAAGTGACCTGTCGACTATTCTTGGATTTCAGATTCCTTTGTGCTTGACTCATATTGACTAGAGCTATCAATCAGTGTTTTTAAAATCGGACCAAACAATTAATCGATGAGGATACTGGTTATTGATTCAATCAATTCGACCACTGATGAACCGATATGATACCATAATGACATAATAATTATATTTAATTTTATAAATATATATATAATATTTTAATATTACCAAAAAATAAAACTTTCAATTGATATAGAAAAAATATTATTTGAAAAAAATTTCAACTTACTTATTTTTAAGTACGTTTTTTAGAAAATAATACTACTTCACAATTAGTCAACTATAAATAAATAAAAAATAATTATAAGTAATCATTTATTTCATACTTCAACTCCAAGTAAAAATAAATTATTCTACGCTAAATATTCAACATAATTTAAGAGAAATTAAACAAAATAAAATAACAAATTAAACATAAGCATTAACATATAACTACCACTTCATTAAATTTCAAGAAAATAAATTCATGTTTTAAAAAATTACATGTCCAAAATCTTTAATCATCATCTTCAACTCATAATTTCTCTTTTTTTTTAACTTTTTCATTTTTTTTAAATTAAAAATTAAAAAAAAAAAAGGTGAACCGGTTGAATCGGTTCGATTTTGACCGGTTTTGAGGTTTCCACCGGACCGGATTGGCCTCCAGTCACCGGACCAACCGGTCCGATCTGATTTTCAAAACACTGCTGTCAATAAATCAAACTTTAATTCGCATCAATCTGAATTTTAAGAATGTTTTTATTAAAATATTCAATGGATCATATTCGATTATAAATATTCATAATCCAAAATAAGTTGATCAAATACGAATTTAAGCAATCTAATCCGTCAAAAATCTAAATCCAAATTTTAATATTTTTTATTAAATTAGTACTCTTATATATGATATTAATAAAAATTATAAAATAAAATTTATATATTATATTGACCTAATATTTAAAATATTGGAATCAGTCAATATTATATTAATATTCGAATTCAAATCAAACAATATTATATAATAGTTTATCTATGCGTTAATATAATGTGAAATAAAGGTTTAGTATTCAAATATTTAGGGGTCATTTGGATTTGTTTTTTGGAAGCATTTTTTTTTCTGGTGAAAAGGAATAGTGAAAAATTAGTTATAAATGTGTTTTTAAAAATGAAATGTTATTTGGATATTTTGTTTAAAATGTGATTATGTAGGGTTGAAAATGAGTTCTATTTGGAAAATGTAGCGTTTTGTATTAAAAGTCGTGCAAATATGAGTATGAGAAAATAAAAAGTGAAAATGCAGAGAGAGTGAGTTTATCTAAAAGAATATTTTGATAATGAAAATGTCTGTGAAAATGGGAGAAGAAGTTGATGGCTTTCTGTTTTCATTTTCAGTAGAAAATGAAAATGGGCCCAGAAAACTAAAACAAATGGGATGTTAACTTTTGGACTAATATATAATAAAAAGTTACTAAAAATATAAATATAACGTAAATTTACTTTATAAATACAATATTTTTACACAATCCAAGAGGAAAAAAAGAAAAGAAAAAGAAAAATATTAAATTGGATCGAATTTTTTTTATCAGATTTAAGATATCCATCAAATTTGGATATGGTGCTGACTAATAAAGGTCCTATAGAATATCGATTCGGATTCATATATGAATTTTGAATATAACTAATTCGATACAAATTCAACCTGTTAACAGTCCTAAATTATTGACAAAACTTAAAAATCTAATTTTGGTTGGACTAGAGAATGGAATGGGCTTTGTCCAAGCAACCCAAATGCCTAATCTTTCGGGCCGGCCCAAGTCACAGTCCTCGCCTACTAGAAACTAATAAAGATTTTGTACCTTCAATTGCGTGCAGCCGTGCAGGCGCTGGCAGTTACCATCTGTTAATGGTCTCCCTTCTCACCGAAATCCCAATCCTACGCACCTGTCCCCATCTATTATGGCTTTTATTTAATACCCATAATTATGGATTTAATTCATACTTTCTCCTTCATTAATCGGAGTCATCAGCCCCCGCGCATTCTAGCAAACGTCAGCCATGGGAAGTTCCACTCAGCTGAAGTCCGATGCGCTGATGGAGCAGATGAAGCTCCATATAGCAACTGATGCTGGGAAAGAGCTTACGAAGAAAATTGGACTCGTTTATCAGATAAATATTGCTCCGAAGGTTTGATTTTTATTGGTCATAAGTGATTATTTGTGTGTTCGAGAAAATTGTTGATTTGATATAACAACGGTTTTAATTTTGTAATTTGGGTTGTAGTTTTTCATTTTACTTGTTTTTTTTTTCTTTTACAGAAACTTGGGATCAATGAGAAGTCTTTTGTAGTTGATTTGAAGAAAGGAGAGGTTAAAGAAGGTTAGGGTTTTTACTCTCCCGCTCAAATTTTATTAATTTATTTAGGATTTCTGTCGTTGAAGTGATTGATTTCTTTGTGATCTCAGATCTGGATACCTTATTACACCATATTTGATCGAAACTATGTCAAAAGCACAGTTAGCTATCATATTAAAATTGTGGATGCATGTAAAATTCTGAATAGAAGGTAAAAAGTGCATATAAGGAAATGCATTACAGATTTGTTGGATGAATTAATATAGAAAGTACTGAAAGTAATTCAAAATTAAAGAAAATGTTCTAAGAAAAACCACAAAGACTACTGAAATTTTTATTTTCTTGTTGATTTTCAACCCATTCTGATTGCTGAAAGTATCAAGAGAATCATTTTCATATTTAAGAGTACGATATGAGAAATGAATCCAAGAAAAGGGTGTTAAAAGGAGTTTTTTTGTGACGCTGAAAAGGATAATTTGTGAATTGATGTTATTCATTTATTAGAAAGGGGTTTTAGCAAGGGGGAGATTGTCTAGAAGTTGAGAAAGTTCAAGACATAAGAGCCAAAACAAATTAAATCTTGTTTTTTCTCCTATATAACACCCTACCCCACCCCCAAAGAAGGAACAACAATTAGCATCTCATTTGCTGAGTGGCCTTTAGCCCACTGGCAAAAATCTCACACATAAAGTGAATTTAGAAGTTCAAAACCTATCAAGCTCCTGATGTGTGTATGTATTTAAAAAGAGAAAAAAAAAATGCATCTCATCCTTCTTATTTTTTTATTCCTTGGATTGGAATCCTTTTTAATTTCCTTTGGTTTGTTGGGGGTGAGGGGTTGTGTGCTGCACATAATTTCCCCTTGTTGGTGAGCATGGTATTGAAAGACTAATCCAGAGACCAAAAATCACATTGTTAAACCTGCTAATTACTTGCCATTTGAACCATCTGAAATTCTAGTATTGATTATGAATGATTAAGAATTTACTTGAGATGTGTGTTCGTTTAAACTTTGATTAAAGTTTGAAGATTTGATGCTATAGGGGCATATGAAGATGGGAAGCCAGACGCAACATTCTCATTCACAGATGATGATTTCATTAAGGTCGCCACTGGGAAGATGAACCCTCAGATTGCTTTCATGAGGTGTCCTGTTTTTCTTACTCATATATATATATATATATTTGCTTTTATTTGGCTTATTCGAATAGGATTGAATAATGCTATTCAAATAAATGTAGGGGTGCAATGAAGATAAAGGGTAGTATCAGTGCAGCACAGAAATTTACTCCAGACATTTTCCCCAAGCCATCAAAGATGTGAGCAGTGAGGATACCATATAGTAACAGATCACCTAATGTTGTAGCCAAAATTCATGCAAATTGGATTTGTCATGATCCATACAACCATTGGTGTCTCTAATGTAAAATGAATGTTCAGTTGTCATGTAATAATATAAAGCTCTCATTTGATGGTCATCAGAAGCATAAGTCTCATGCCTGCCTTCTTTTTACTGTGTTTGTTTGTGTGTTCTGTTCACTCTTTGTATTTGCTGGTTTGGTTTGAAAGCAATCAAACCTTCATCATTTCTGTGGAATGCAGCCTCTCACATCTGCAAGGCAAGCTGTAATTTTTTTGCTTAGGCTCTTCCTATGAAATATGATTCAGATTTTCAATTTCAAAAGGTGTTTTATTTTCTGTTGTATGCCATAGATCGATGTTAAGTACATAAAATATATTTTTTTTATTTTCTGTTTTATGCCATAGATAGATGTTAAGTAGATAAAATATTTTCTTAAGTATAACGCTTGAAATGATACAGAATGAATAAGGTGTGCTGTATATGCATCGTGTAGGAGATGGGCAGAAAATACCTCCTGCCATTGCATTAGTGTTTTTTTTTTTATTTTTTAATACGTACATACAGCTTGAACTTCTGACCTTCCATATTATATGGAAGACTTATATCACTGAATTACATGCTACTTGGTTGGCTAGTGCATTAGTTTGTTATACACAATTTACCAGCTCGTGCATGTTCTGAAAGCAAGATTAAAAAATTTGTGCTGCTAAGTCACTATCCCAGAAAAGACATCCTTGTTCGCCTCGTGGGCCTTAGTTCCCACCAGCAGATAATTTAGAAACCTGTGAAGAGGGAAAGAGGAAATAACAGGGCATGAGTAGGGAAAAAAAGTAGAGATGAGGAAAGCTATTTCCCTGCGGATGACTGGTACTATAATGGTAATAATGAGTGAGAATGGTAATAAATTTACGCCTAAACTGGATGAATTTGCTTTAAAGTGAACTTTTAGGCTTCGTTTACTTTTGGTGATGACTATGAATGAAAGGTTTTATCCTACACTCATCTAATATTTGCAATATAAAGCCCGATAATAAAGAGCGGTCCGGTGTGAATTAGGGATGAGGATGAATGTGATGTCCTATATCTTGGCTAAGACGAATTTGTCAAGAATTGTGGATTGTAGGATAATGAATAAAAATACTTATTGTAATGGTTATTTAAAAATAAAAAAGAAAAAAGCCACTTTCAACTTTTGATAGGTAGAAAAATAAATAATAGAAAGATTGATAGATATAAAATTATAATTTAATTTATTTGATATTAGGGATGGGAATATGTCAGGCTACTCGTCAGGGATCTATGACCTAACCTATTTCTGGCCTAGTTTGACTTAACCTATTTAATAAAAAAGTAAGGTCAATGCTTAAAAGTAATGTTTTTAACTAAATATGCTAGACTTGGCCTTTTCTAAAAATTCACAAAGCCTTAAAGGTCTGCCCATTTATCCTTCTTTACATAAAAGTACAAAAATAGTGATATAATATTAAATAGCTAGTTGTATTTGATTTTTTTAATTAGTGCTTTATGAAATCCATTATGTTGTTTAGTATTGTTTTTTGTTAAAATAATAATATTTTATACTTAGATTTAAACTTTTATTAGTATGCATTTATTATTTATCATTTTGATTATTTCTTATCAAGGTCTATTACAAATTTAAGCATATTAAAATTTTAGATTTTTGTAATGTTTAGACTTAATTAAAGCCTTAGTAAAAAAATAGGTTTTTAGATAGACTTTCAGGTTAGACTAAGGCTTTAAAATTTATTAAAAAGACTAGGCTTCACATTAAAAAAAAAACCTATCATAGATAATATGCTAGACTCAAGCTCGTTATTTGCATAATAGGCATGATCTATTTAAGTCAAAGCTTAGTTTAGCCTAACCTATTTCCATACCTATCTGATAATACTAAATTACCAAAAAACTAAAGTGCCTTTGTGATGAATCAAATTTGTAGTGCAACCAAATGATCCAAGAAACGGGTTGATCTACAACCCGACCCAAACCCGAAGGTAGGGAGGATTTTGGATCATCCAAGAGTGCTATGTGTATAAGAGAATCTATTTTTTATCAAACAAATAATACTTGACCAGCTCAATCAACTCTATAAATACCTGTTTATTTAATGCAAAGAGGAACAATCTGGAAGGTAGTTGGCTCATTGCCAACATATTCACAGAAGGACCTAACCTATGTTCACGGGTTCTCAAATCACATCTCTTTCAAATTTACTAAAAGTTGGTCTCAAGTCCAATTATTGGCCAGATAGTCGACCAACAAGAAATATAACCTACATCAATCTTAGAATCAAAAATCAAAACCAATCTAAATACTTACTTTTTGTTAAAATAAAAATCCTATATCAAGTTAATTTTTGTCTAGCACTTTCTTTCTTCAATTAATTTTTGTATTTGCAAAACGTGTTTTTAAAGTTAATTTAACATCTTTTTGGATACATATTTTATTTTTCATTTCATTTTATGCTATAAATGCAATGCGTATTATAATTAATTATTTTTATAATAAAATATTTAATACACGTAATAGAGTCACACGTAGTGAAGCAAAATAAGAAATTAAACATGTACTAGACCAGAATATCCAAATCCAATTAGCCTCAAGCCGCCAACAACTTGCGTATTATTTAGGTGCAATTCGGATATAGGGTCGGGTTTCCCCACACTCAAATATCTGTTTATCCAAAATCCACCCGCCAAAGAAAGCAACGTATGGCTGGCTCAGTCTCTGTTACATCACAGGTTTTATCTTCAACTGTAGTAAAGAAGAAGATTCGACTGTCTCACTGTTCTAAAACCATAACATGATTGCTAATCGTGATTTTGAAGTATAAAAACACCAAAAATTAGACCATATTTTATACCATCACATTAAAAATGGCTTTAATTTCTGCTTCTAATTCACCTAGTGTTCGTTCTTTCCACGGGAAACCCATTTCGAATAACTTAGTTTTGTGCCCATTTTCTTTATATTTTCCACTGTGCAAAGCCCGATTGTCCGCAATAAAGACTGGGTCAGACAGCGGTGGGGCGGTTCAGGACAGTCAGGAGACGACGTCGTATGGGGCGGATTTGTTGAGGAAGCCGGTGGCGTCTTCGACGGCCGCCAACGATGATGAGGATCCGGCGAAGGATTATTCGGAGGATGATGAGAGTGAGAAGAAGGGTGGAGATGGTAACACGTGGGTGGATTGGGAGGACCAGATTTTGGAGGACACTGTGCCCCTTGTTGGCTTTGTTAGAATGATTCTTCACTCTGGAAAGTAAGCTCCCTGATTTCAGTATTTCACCTTTTTGTGTTTAATAGGGTAAACTTGTTTAATTTGTTCATGAGTGACTGAAAACATTTCTTTTCAAGAATGTGAAGGGATATGACAATGAGGTATAGAAGTTATTGGAAGTTTTAAGTCATCATTTCTAGTTCAGTTTCGGAAGCGTGATTGTTTGCTGCAAGTTTATGTTCAAGACAATGCAGTACAAATTTTTATTACAATTAACAGGTGAAATTTAAAGAAGCAAGGGGTGTACTGGTTCAAAATTATTAAATTGTTGCCCATAAGATTTACTGTGATGCCAAACTTTGATGCTTGAACATTTTGTATGCAAGGCTTACTAAGTTGAAATATTGTTGTTGAGTTTGCCTAAGGATTAAAATTAGGATTTGGATTCATTCCCGGAAGAATTGGAGGTTGTATTTGAGAGCAAGAACTTCTGTATGATGTCATTCCTGCTCTGATACTGAATGTGGGTCTGAATCGAGTTCAAGCAACTTTGATGATTCTATAAGAGCACCATTTGTCTTTTCAACCGCTTGAGATTGATTTACAGTTTCAGTTTGTGGATCATGAAGTCTAAATCATGATTTGGCCCAAAAGTTGGATCTTGTTTTCATTCATGAATAGGGAATGCAGTGCTCTGACTTTTGCAAGAATCTTGTTCTTAATGTGCATGTAATGAACGATGTAGATTATTTAAGTTAACCAAACCTATTTTATAAATTTTCTTCTACAGATATGAAAGTGGTGATAGATTGAGTCCTGAACATGAGAGAACTATTCTGGAGAGATTGCTACCATATCATCCAGAGTGTGAAAAGAAGATTGGATGTGGAGTTGATTACATCACGGTATCTCCCCTCGTCCTACTCTCTCATGCGCATGATGGACGTGATAGTTCTATTGGTTTTTATTGGCTTATATTTTGTGATTCAAATGTTTTTGCTCAGTTATATTTGAATTTTCTCTATGGTGACCTAGAAGATAGCTTCACAAAGCATGAGTAGCGCAAGAACTCCACAGCTGAAACTTTTATGAAAGTGTTACACGGCAGTTCTAGATTTCTGCATATGACAATACAAGTAGACAGGAAGACATCCAGAAATTTACTACAGACAATTTATGTGAAAGTATGCATGTCCCTAATATTGGCTTTAGTATTCTAGTATGACATTACTATATTGTTCTGTGATATGCTGAATATGATGTAAGATAGTTAAATGATTAGGTTCACACAGGCTTCTCGGAAGCCATAATCCATACAATGAGCAGCACAATCCTTTAATGCTTGTCAACATGGAAGAACTTGTGAAGCATATGCCAAGACAATTGTAGTACTCTTTCTAGATGAACAATCTCATGTCCTTATGATCAATATGTGAGACTATTTGCCCAATGTTAGCCTTTTCATGCTGGCTTCATCTTTTTGTGAAAGTTACAGCTTTTATACCCTTCCTTTTGAGACACTAAGAAGCCGTTTCTCAAAAAAAGTTCATTGCTTCTTAGTATCGGCATGTAGATGTACAAAAACCAGAATTTTTCATAGGAGGGAAAGATCTGTCAATAGTCAGCATGGCTGCTTCTAATTTTTCAGTCTCGGCACTATTACATCTTTTTGGCTTGTTCATGTGAGGTTTCCTGCCTGCATAAACACATAATGATTACTTACTTCAGAAACTCAGAAAGTTCCTCTCTCTTTTCTTCTTTTCTTGGAACTAAAATTAGTCTATTGGATGACAAAAGCCTTCACAGTGGTCGTAAGTGTCTATTATGTTGTCAAAATGCACTCACTGGAAAGTATTAAAAAAAGACATTGAAATAAAAATGATAATATGGCTTCCTTTGTGTCTTTTGTTTGTAGGCAACTCTACCAGAGAGTTACCGTTTTCCCAAATCTGGAATTTGTTGAAGACAGATATCATTCAAAATTTTCTCGCAGGACATAGTTATGGAATGATTTCAATTTTAGTTGACATCCAAATGCTTTAAGAAACTCCAAGTTCTCCTGTTTGTATTTAGTTAATCCATGGTCTTTTCTTTTGTGAGAGGAGGGAAAAGGATTGTGCAAATTAGTCCTATTGGATTGCTGAAGTTTCACAGTAAGATGCTATAAGGTTCAGGTCATTGTTGAACACTTTCTGGAGAAAGTATCATCTGGCAAAGGAGCATAAAAATGGAAACCTTTTACTTTCATAAATGTACTTATTTTCCTCCCATCCCTATGTTTTCCATCTAAATCAGTGTTATAGATGTGCTACGCCGATGAGTGAGGGTTTTTTGTTTTCCTTGACAGATTGGATATCATCCTAATTTTGAAAGCTCGCGGTGCTTGTTCATAGTTCGTAAAGATGGAGAATTGGTCGATTTCTCTTACTGGAAATGCATAAAGGGTTTGATAAGAAAAAACTACCCTCTGTATGCCGACAGCTTTATTCTCAGGCATTTTAGGAGACGTAGGCGTAGCGACTGAAGGTAAATTTTTTCCACCTTTGTGATAGATTATGCATTTGGCGCCAAGATTTTCTTTTCCTTTTCTTTTTTCCTCTCTATTGCTTAGTGTATCAACTCAGTTCTAAAGGTTATCATTTTAGTTAGAGTTGGTGATTGAAATTAGTGAAATATACCTTTAAGGGAGAGCTTAGTTGGTATATGATTGCTTAAAGTAAAATAGTTGCTTCTTGTACTTAAACATTAAATTAAACTATTTGGCAAAGATATGCAAGTATCTTTTTATGCTGTAATCTAAGGTTGCTCTCTCTTCTATGCCTTTTGTATCATTTGTTTTTCTTGAGAAAACACTGCAAAGACAAACATTATAGTTGTGCCTATATAATAATGGGATTTGGAACTTTAGCTTTGGCACTGTGGAATTGGAGCCTTAAATTAGATCTCACAACATGAACTGATATGTGAGAAATAATTTCTAAGTTAGAATTGTTTGGCATTACAACGTTTTGATTGTTAGTTAAGAAGATTTTGTGGAGATCAAATAGGTCACTAAGAGTGCGATTAGTGAGTAACAAATGACTTTCTTAGATCATTAAGTGGGGTAATTATACTATAATACTAAGGGGCAATGTGGCGAATTCGGTGTAACGGCATTTAAGAAAATCCAAAAAATAGTTATCTTGTATTAATTGTATTTTTTGTAAGTGGGGGTGTAAATGCATCGTTGATTTGTGAATCTAGTGAATCAATTCGAGTAACGTTCGATCTTAAGTTTAAGTTTTTTCTTGAATTCTCAAGTACAAGTGTTTCAAAGATTCTGAGCCAGCTTTTATTCTTTTATTTTAAACATTTAATTTTATTATTAGTAATAATGAAAAAACAGTGGTTTTTTAATAAAACAAAGTTAGATTTATTTATAATTTAATGTACAAATATTAAGTGAAAAAGTAACAATATTATTTTACTAATTCATGCGTAAAAATAAGATAAAAATAATTTGCAATCGTCTGTGATTTTTATTAAAAACATATAGAAGTAGTGGTGATAGAAAATTCATAATAATAAAACAATACTATTATTTAGAATAATAAATTTATAATCTGAATTAATCTAAATACCTTTTCTTTATAAGTGAGGTTTGAGCTCCATATTTTTAAGATCAATTTGTTATGAGCTTAATTTTACAAATTTCTCAAATGCGAGTTCAAAAATTTTCACAAAAAAACTTAATTCGAACTGGATTTTTTTGTCTCCCTAGTTATAACTTATAAGTGGAATATAAGGGCTATTAATGGTATAAAACCCACGGAAAATTTCTTCATTCCTGTGATACTTGATGCATCCATCCACTGAAGGTATTTTGATTCCTTGTGTTATTATGAAGAAAACAAAATTGGCCACATCACTACTCAATTTATTCATTACATATTACATACTACTAAAAAAGTATAGATTTGAGGCCTATTAATTGTGGCGCTTATAAATTAATTCACAAAAAATAAGTTGAAAGAACCCCTTATTTTAAATAGCCTTTCAGAAAAATGGTCTAATCTTTAAAAGCATTCTTAAGTCTCCAAATGTTTATAAACTACCTCTAAAAGGTACATGTGGAGGCAATTTAAAAAGAAAATTCTAATTTTATTACGATTATACTTATAAAGACTTATTCTCGAGTGCATTCATATGCATTAAAGGTTTCTATAACTTTTGCAAATAAATAAACAGTCAAAAGAAATACTTTTTATATCACTACACCTTTAGTATTATTCTTAGTTGGATTGAGTACAATGCGCTTGGTCCAATCAAGATCATTAAATTGAGATGAATGAGTGGTGAAAACTTTCCTTTTTTTTTTTTTTTTTTTTTTAACTTGTACACTCGATCCATTGTAAATCCACCTGCATGCCTTGCCAATAAAGGATCATGGGTTCTCTTACTTTACCCTCAGAATTTGGAAAAATAATGAGTAAGATTGATGTGCTAGTAACTAAACTCATGAATTGACCCACAACTTCAAATTGTAACATATACCATCCAATCTATCTCACTATAACAATACGTCACAAAGAAACTTAGAAAATGAATAAAATGTTTGTCTTTTGCAATGCTGTCAACTGCTCACAGGCAGACTGAGATTTTCTTGGGATTGTGATGTGAAAGTACCCCCGACTTCAGCCCTTCATTGGAGAGCCTGTGGGGAGAACATTTTAACTAGAAATTTCATTAATTCTTGATGTTGATTTCAAAGTTAATCATCTGTTTTTAATCCCAAAAGCCATCCTTTTCTATTTTAGCTGTTTAAACTTCTCATCTTTTCAAGAATTAATGTTGAAAAAGAAGCAAACACCAATCTTTATCCAAGTGTCCTAACTTTGTTTGTCACCAAAGTATGTCAAAATTGAGGATTTTGACTTCAGTTATTACAATCAATTTTAAAGTTTCTTATTAGAGGTAAAAGCCAATCATGGTACTAATGTCCCATTTTGCTGAAACATACGTAGGTAATTTCCATGTCTTTTCTTGTGAATGTTTCTTTTTCCCTTTTTTTTACCTCAATAAATTTTTTTTCCAACGAATTCATGTCTTATCTGCATCATAAATATGTGTTTATCTATATATTTTTTAATTAAATTTAAAAAAATTTATTGCTCCAGCCCAGAATACAATTAATTCAACATGTCGGCTAATTGGATAAATTCAATACCAAAGGTCATAATCCTATCCTGGTAGATCAATTATTGTTGAGTGTTGACAAAGAAACACACCCACACAAAAATGTTTTCTTTTGTCCCTCACCCAAAGGATGCCAAATGTTGGATATTTAGTAAGAGACTCTAAATTCAATGAAACAGTCTTCTCATTGTTGTACATATTGGCCAATCATGGCATCAAGAGCCATTGTTGGCCCTGTATTTCTTTTTCCCTTCTTTGTGGAGACTTCTTGTGATGCTTGAAACAAGTATAAAGAAAACTACACATTTATTCTTAGAAAATAAATAAAAATAATTATGGCTTGGATATTCGTGTATTTTATCATCCGAGTTGAATAGATCTGACTCGAATTAGATCAACGATCAAATTAATTCAATTATAAAAAAATTTAAGAAAAGTGGATGCCGCAAATTTATAATCATATCATCAAATACTTGTCAAATGGCATCAATTCATGGATACTTATTCATCAGTTTATTTCTATATATACGATCTTCAACATCTTTAATTTCTCCATATATTTTTAAATTCAAATAAATTAGGCACTAATTTGATCATTGAAAATTTTTGTAAGTTATATCCAATATTTTTAAAATCGGACCGGATCAGCGGCCAGATCGGTCAGACCAGTGACCCGATATCAGTCCAGTTCGATTGAAGCATAAAAATCAGTGACGGTCAAATTTTGTGAAAATTGAGTACCGATTCAACCAATTTTTGATCGGTTCACTTTTTTTTAATTATTATTATTTTTTTGAAAATTTAAAAATTAATTTAAAAAAAAAAGGAAAGAAAGAAAAAGTAAAAAAAGAAAAGAGAAATTATGAGTTGAAGGTGATGATTAAAGATTTTGGACATGTAATTTTTTGAAATGTGAATTTATTTTCTTGAAATTTAATGATGTGGTAGTTATATGTGAATGCTTATGTTTAATTTGTTATTTTATTTTGTTTAATCTCTCTTCAATTATATTGAATTTTTAGCATAGAATAATTTATTTTTACTTGGAGTTGAAGCATGAAATGAATAATTACTTAAATTAATGTAAAACATTATTTTTTATTTAATTATAGTTGACTAATTGTGAAATAGTATTATTTTCTAAAAAACATACTTAAAAATAAGTTGAAATTTTTTCAAATAATATTTTTTCGATATTAATTGGAAGTTTTATTTTTTGTTAATATTAAAATATTATATATTTTTATAAAAGTAAATATAATTATTATGTCGTTATGACGTCATACCGATTAAATCGGTTGAACCAGTAACCAATGACGTCACTGATTCTTTATCCAGTCCGATTTTAAAAACGTTAGTTAATTCTCATCAAACACGAAAACTAAAGTAGTTTTGAATTAATTTGACCAAACTAAGATCAACCTAATTCTAGTGCATCAAATTTTTCGGAGCTTTTTGTCAAAGGATCATCTTCAAGCTAAAGACAAAAACTATACCTACAATGGATTACTTCCTAATGTAAAATGCCATTGTTACACTCTTAAGTCTTAACAACATTCCCATGAAGGAATTATTTCCTAATAGCACTTCGACTTGGAAAACCTGAAAGCTTTTTCTTTTTTCTTTTTTCATTTTTACATTCTTGATTATTGATAATTTCGAGTATTTCTTTCTCTTTCTTTTTTCTTTTTAAGGCGGGGGATCATTCCTCAATCTGATTTGAGTATCTCCGCGGCTTCGAACCCATCCCCAATTTAAGGCTAAAATTGGTGCAATCATAGTTGTTTCGGCCCCCAAATCGCCCATATTAGGATCACAGACCCGTGCAATTAGGTTCGACGAAGATATTATTACTTTCTTGTTCATTCATTCCTTATTTAACACAAAATTGGGACACAATCACTCTCCGAACATGGGGGATATATTGTGGAATATATTACTTAGGTAGATCTGAGTTGATTTTTTGTCTTTCAAGATATTCTATGTACTATTTGTGCCCAGTTGCCATGTGCTAATCTCGTATAATAATGCCCCCCAACCTTAAGTGCTGGTCACGTTCGTACCTTGGCCCCAAAATTTCTCTCTAAATGGTTAGCTCTTCGATGGGTTTTACCCGCCAACAAAGAATGCACGCTATGAGATGTTAATAATGAATGTTGTCCTCTAGATTTATGATGTCACTTTTTGTTTAATTTCTTTAACATTTTTTCTTTATTCATTAAAAAAATATTGAGGTATTAGCTATGCTCAATTCGTTGCTAATGTTAAATATGTGCAGTTTTAGTTATAAAATTTACTTAATCAAATTTGAAATAATTGCTCCCCTGACTACGATAAATTCATAGGTGATGATTATTCTTTATTTATATATTATTAATTTTTCTCCACATAATGCATAATTAATCTGTTGCATTTCTAAAGAATGAGGCTACGAATTGATAATTAATAATTTTTATTGTCTGTTATTTAAAAAAAATAATGCATTTGCTATGACAATCGTAGTTATAATTTGTAGGTATAGTTATGCAATTAATTTCATAGCAATTTTTCTATAGTAGATATTTAATTTTTTGATAGTGATTTTAATTTATAGTATTTTCTTTAAGGTTTTGTAAGAGTAAAAAAGTTGTAGAGAAATTATAATAAAATTTAATATTATTGAAAATAATAATGAAAAATATTAAGAAGTCTCAAAGTTAAACGATGGTTACTTTTAATTTTTAACTTTTATTTATTTGCTTTTATAGAATTAAGAATAGAAGCAATACTTTCAAATACCAACAACTAAAAATCAATTGAAAATTAAATGTATTTTTTAAAAATTATTGCAAATACTCTCTTTATTTTAAAAATAAAGAACTAAAATATAGTAAATGTGTCAAGCTGATAAAATTAAAAAGCTGGCGGACTATGACTTTGTTTGGTTATGTTTCCCCAAACAATATTCTCCAAAATAATATTGTTTTGAGGAAATATAATCAGACATATCCCCATTTTTTCTTCAAAACGCACATTCTTTATATATACATATATATACTATATCATATATTTTTATTATTATTCTAACACTAAAATAATCACTTAATTTCATTTTCACCCCAAAAACCCAACAAAAAAATATTAATTTGACTGTTACATCAAAAAATATATCACCCAAAAGATAAATAAACATACCAAAAATAACTTTCACATTTTTCAATAATTCATTCTCCCAAAATACATAATAAAATCAAACAAAAAACATAACCTATGTATCTTCGAAAATGGCGTAAACCATGCACATGATCCGGTAATTAATATATATATATATATATCTCTCAAGAGCTTTGGGTTTCCTATATGTAACGATGGACTTGACATCATTAGTTCTATTTCAACTTTGATAAATATTTTCGTAAGTGAGAAAAATAACGTCTTGTTTGTTTATGTTTTGTACAGACAAAATTATTTGGGCAAAACATAAATAAATATACACTCATTTTTTTCTCCAAAATACTAAAATAATTTTTTTCAAAATATCATCTTCTATTCTTCATTATCCTCAAAACTTTTCTATTTCTCAATATATATATATATACATATATCATATATATTTTTTTATTATTCTTATAATAAAAAGTTACTCAATTTCATTTTCACCATAAAAACCAAACAAAAAGGCATTGATGTGATTGCTACACTAAAAAAATGTCTCCTCCAAAATATAAACAAACATACCAACACTCTTTAAAACAAATTTCTAACTATTCTCTAAAATATAAAGTAATTTTTGGTTATAAATTGTATGTTTTGTATTATGTATTTTGAGAGTGGAGTTGGGGAATGTGATGAATGTTTGTTTATGTTTTAAGGAATAGTTAGTAAATTATTTTGGAGAGTTTTGATATATTTGTTTATGTTTTGGGAAGAGAAAATTTTTACTGTAGCAATTAAATCAATATTTTTTTTTAGCAAAGCAAATATATTATTGATGTGCTTATAACTGGATCAGATGATAGATTTGAAAGGTCCGACCTCTTTGGTTGAGCTATGGATGTAGTTGGGCGGAGTCCTCCAATCACGAGCAAACGTCAAGCTAGCCGATGTGCCCTCGGCTAAGGCACTCTAACGCTCAAGTCAGCACGGGGTCGACTAGATATAATGAGCAGCAGAGTGTGGGCTTTGTATAGAGAATGGCATACCTTTAGTAAAGCTGGAGATGGGGTATTTATAGCCTTCTCCTGGTAAGGGATTTGTATGTGATGCCCCTAATATGTTGGGAGGGTCCTTGTCCTTACATGAGGGGCTTTTGGTCATCTCCCATTTCTGTACTATTCCAGGTGGCAATATCTCCAGGTTTCATGGGCAGAGTAGTACACTGTAGGAGCGCCTCCTGCCCAGGGTGGTAGCATGGGCGGTACTAGGGTGGCACGCGCCTTTAATGCAAAGGTATGCTGCATGTCAGGGTGGTTAATGCGACAGAGAGTTGATTCTACAATTAGTCGACCTCCCTGGTCAGTGATATGGTTGATCTTACGATGGGTTGGCACGCGGCGTAAGAAGTGGTCGAAAGGTCCAACAATGGCCCCGGTCTGTAGGCTGGTCGAATAACTGCCCCATCCAAGAGAGGTACGAGAGGTCGACTTGTCTGGTCGATTTGGGTCATCGGATGTCGGCAGCACAATTGGCCCCTAACGACGAGATAGGTCTGATGCTACACCCTCGAGTCTGTGGTTTTTGGGCCGAGTCTATTGGGCTATCCCATATCATGAGTCCCACCCACTTCCAAATGCTGAACGAGAAGGATTAGGGAGTAGACTGTTGTGCAGTTATGAGGGTCCGTCGACGAGGGTTTTTGAAAGTCAACCTGGGTTTAGCGCATTTATGCACCGGTTACATCGTGCCAGACGCACGTCTAGCGGCGGTTACATCATCATTGCAGACGCTTAGGTTTCCCGCGCTTGCCTACCTATAAATAGGCGCAACGAGTAAGTCCCTTCCCTAGTTTTCATTCGCGTTCCTCTTTTATTCTAGAAATGCTGCGCTTATCTAATTCTGAGGGTAGTCAAGGAGGGGATAGTGAGGCTACTCATTCTGATCGGCCTGGGGGTTCATCAGAGGAGTCAAGTAGCTTGAGCTCCAGTAGCTCGAGCAGTGATTGTGCACAACCTAAGGGTGATGTTGGGCCAAGTCAGGCCCTTTAATCGCATGGTCGATTATTCACCCCCAACCACTATAGTGAAATAGTGTCTACAATCACCCCTGTCAACCTGGCACGCATTAGGCTGTTGTATCATGTCCCCGAAGAGTATGAACTTTTAGCACCTAGACCCTCTGGTCGGATGCATCTACCTCCGGTTGGGTGTATAACTGTATTCAAGGATACCTTTAGATGTGGCCTTAGGTTCCCCTTAGGTGGTCCTATAGTCGACCTCCTTAGGGGTTTTGAAGTGTGTATAACCCAACTGCTGCCGAATTATTTCTCGACAATATACAGCTTTGCCGTTCTAATGCACATATTCGACCAGCCTGCTACCTTCGCAAACTTCTCTAACCTTTTCCACCTTCCTATGTCCCGAAAGTCGGGTAGTACCGAAAAATTAGGTTTTTATTACGTCACTGCTCGACCCCATCGGAAGTTTCTTGTTACCCTGACCTCTTCCTACAAGTAAGAATGGAAAAAACGTTATTTGTATATTCGAGTGGCTGGGGCCTTCAATAGACCGAGGGGGTAATGGATGGGGTATGTCGAGATGCTAGGTAACTTAACTCCAACTTGGCCCAACACATTCATCCAGGATTTGGTCAAGTTCGGTCAGGTGGAGGCCTCGATATTTATCGAGGAAAGGAGTTTGGTGTTAGCACTCCGCTGGACTTGCCAGCGAATGATCGACTAGGTAGATTGTGTTGTCGATAATAGTTATTTTGTTTGTTTTTCCTATTTGATTTTAACCCTTTGTTTTTATGCTACTTAGCAGATCGAGACGAGATCATGAACCCTTCAAGAGCAGAAGCTTTGGCGAGAGCTGAGAGAAACGAGTAGCGCCATTTGGCTCCTACAGCCCGTTGAAGGGCTGCTCCAGTTGCGGCAGCGAAGCCCAAGATGATGATGCCTTCACCGTTGCCCGCTCGACCCGTAGCGACCACAGGAAGCAGCCCAGCAGGTCGAGGAAAAGGCCCGTGGTCAAGCAGGCCGGACTTGCTCCTAAAAGGACAGCAGTCGAGAAGGGCGAAGGGAAAGCCACGGGGTCAGGCCAACCCTCCGGATATGACTTCTTTGGCCAGCGTGGGGATTACATGTTATTTCAACTGCCAAAACTGTTGTTGCCAAGGTTCGGAATGAAGCCGAGCATGGCTATTCACAACTTTTATTCGATAGAGACGGTGGGGTCAACCGAGGCCGTTCCGCTAAAGGTGATGATGGCCAGACTGTTTGCGTCCGACCAGAATAAATTGATGGGGCTAAGCCAGGATGCCGTGCTCAGAGCTCTGGCTTATCACTCAAACAAGCTAAGCCTCTGATCGATAAGCTTGTATCATCGAGTTTTATTTGTAGGTCGAATATTACTTTCTTATCAGGAATTCTATTTTTTAGGTGGGCCAACTAGGCTACCATTTTTATAGGAGGTCGGAGCTAGCCCTTGCCGACTGTGAGCATCTGTAAAATGGTGAAGACCTAGAGACTTTGAAGGCTCAACTCAAGTCTTCACAAACCAGGGTCGAGGAGTTGACCAAGGAGGTCGAAGAGCTCAATAATCAACTCCAATTGAAAGATAGTCAGTTGGTCACCTTTATTGAAGAAAAGACCAGAATGGACGAGCTGCTCAACCAGGCCTGAATGGATGCGCAGTATGGTTATGAGTCTGGTCGGATAGCTGGTCGGAACGCAGCGCTACAAGAGGCTCGGGTCGAATTATTTAGAAAGTTGTCGCTAACGAAGCGAGATGCCGTGCAATAATTTATGCTATGCTCGGCATTTTAAGATGCGAGCATTGTGTTTTCTTTAGATGACGCCAGGAATGCGTTCGATAAGGCGATCAAGCAACTACAGTTCCTGAGCTATTCTTTTCGACTTGAGGATAGGGATCGCATTAGCCCCATCCTGGATGAGCAGCTGCAGCCGTACCCTGAGGATGAGGAGGTCGATGCTGAAGAGGGAGCAGCGGAGGCTCCTACAGTCGAGGGGGTTGCAGAGGCTCCACCTGTCACACCCCTAACCGAGGCGCAAAAGAAGGTGGCTGAGGTGGCGAAAAAATTGGATGAGCTGGCGAAGGAGTTTGCCTTTGCGAGCGAGTTTGCGTTCGAGCTTTGTGACAGCATGGTCGATGCTGCCGAATACCTTCTTCCGCTTGAGGGAGGTTTTTTGGCCGACTAGGCGGGGCTTTCCCAACAGACGACTACCGCTTTTCCCGTTGTTGTTGTAATGCCCGAGCCGAGAGCGAACAGCCCCGCGGTGGTTCCTATTCCAATTCCCTCGATTGATGAGCTCGATCAAGCAATTGAAGAGGGTGCTCGAGGTGAACATGACATGGCACTGGATCGAGCTGATGCTCTTTTCTTGATGTATTTTTTACTTTCGTTCATTTGATGAATGTAATTGGGAAGGTTAAACTTGAATGACATATTATTTTCTTTGCCTTTAAAATATTTATTTTTGTCGAAAGACAATTGATCTTAAGTAAACAATTCGATTTAATGAAGGTTGTCCTCGAGCGTTTATGTTGCTTTTGTGGTTATGCGCCTTTATTTATTGGCTCGAGGCCCTTTTGGTCGACTACGGGGTCAATTGTAATCGATCTAATCGTTTGCTTGAGTCGGGTGTAGGGACTCAACTTGGTGGCTGGAAGCCTGTTTAGTCGACTTCAGGGTCGACTTTAAACGATCAACTCGTTTATTTTGTCTTGGCTGTGAAGCCTCGACTGGGCGGCTGGAAGCCTTCTTGGTCGACTTCGGGGTTGACTTTAAACGATCAACTCGTTTATTTGGTCTTGGTTGTGAAGCTTCGACTTGGCGGCTAGAAGCTTGCTTGATCGACTTTAGGGTTAACTTTAAATAATCAACTCGTTTATTTGGTCTTGGCTATGAAGCCTCGACTTGGCGGCTGGAAGCTTGCTTGGTCGACTTCAGGGTCAACTTTAAATAATCAACTCGTTTATGTGGTCTTGGCTGTGAAGCCTCGACTTGGCGGCTGAAAGCTTGCTTGGTCAACTTCGGGGTCAACTTTAAACGATCAACTCGGTTATTTAGGTATTTGCAAAGTGTATCACAAAGCTTCATTCTTGCGAAGAAATACAAAGGAGACCTGTAGCCTCGTACATAAAACTTCTTTAGATTTATAGCATTCCAAGGCCGCGGTAGTTCTTTGCCTTGTGCGTCTGATAGTCGGTATGCGTTGTGTTTCGACACTTTAACTATGGAGTACAACCCCTTCCATTTTGGCTCGAGTTTTCCTATGTTCCTCGACACTTCTACCTTCTTGAGGATGAGGTCTCCGACTTTGAAGCTGCACAGTCGAATTATTTTGTTGTAATGTCCGTCATTTTTTATTGGTACTGTTGCATTGTGTTGTAGACAGCGTGTTACAGCTCGTCGATGGTGATGAGGTCGAGGGCCCTTTCTGTTATGTTTCTGAGGGGGTGATAATGGATCACCCGGGCCATGTATTGCACCAACTCAGATGGAATTACTGCTTCAGAGCCATAGACCAAGCTGTAAGGGCTACGGCCTGTGGTTGTTCGAAGAGTGGTTCTATTTGCCCACAGAACTAGAGGAGGTCATCCGCCCAGCTTGTTCCCGTTCCCTCTATTCGAGCTTTGACATGGTCGAGGACTGTTCTGTTCGTGACCTTTGTCTGACCGTTAGCCTAGGGGTTTCCTACCAAAGTAAAGTGTTGGCAAATTCCTAGGGCCTCACACCAATTTCTCGTATTCTTACTTTGAAATTGAGTCCCATTGTCTGAGATCAGGACATTGGGCAAGTTGAAGCGACAGATTATGTTCTTCCAAATAAAGCTCTTGATGGCCGTGTCAGTTATCTTCGAAATTGCTTTCGCCTCGACCTACTTAGTAAAGTATTCGATCGCAACAGTGATAAATTTTCATTGGCCAAATGTTTTTGGTAGAGATCCGACTATGTCTATCACCCACTGGTCGAATGGCCACGTGATTCGGACGTTTACCATCGACGTTGCGGGCTGGTGCGACGTGTTCAAGTGAAATTGGCAGGATGGGCACTTTCTAGCAAAATCGATGGAATCTTTTAATAAAGTGGGCCAGAAATACTTGTATCGAATAACTTTATGGGCCAGGGACCGACCTCAGGAATGATTTCCACAAATGTCAGCATGAATCTCGTGAAGGACTTCATTTGCTTCGTCGGGTGTTAGGCATCTAAGGGGTGGTCCTGATATCAATCTCCTGTAAGGTTGTTCGTGCTTGTTGAGGGCAAATTTGGTTGCTTACCCTCTAAGCTTGCGGCTCTCATTCCTATCCTCGAGGATCATCCCTTGGCTCAAGTAGAGCTTAATTGGGTCTTACCAGGAAGGGGCTGCTTCTCAATACTTCCAATGAAATTCTAGTCGCGAGTATCGATAGATGGCTTGTTGGCGACTAGGAACGTTATGGTTCTTTCTCTGGTTCCCCTCTTCGAGCTAGCAAATTTAGAGAGGGCGTTTTCCAGTCATTCTCTGCTCGGGGTACCTGGCTTAGGGTGAAGTTCTTGAACGACCACTGTAATCGTTTCACCTTAGTTAAGTACTAACTCATCTTGGCCTCTTTGGCTTTGAAGTTTCCTTCGACCTGCTCTGCCACCAGTTGGGAATCAGTAATCACCACTAGCTGCTCGACGCCTCGAGCTGCTGCCATGTTTATCCTAGCGATGAGGGTTTCGTATTCTGCCTCGTTGTTGGTGAAGTCGAGTTTTATTGCGAAATCGTATTCCTCAACAAGTGGGGAGCGGAGTGAAACACCAATTCCACCTCCTGAGGTGGTTGCTTAACCATTAACGTACAATGTCCATACGGAGGAGTTCTGGTCGAGTTGGTCAGGGAGGTCGAGTCTTTCGGCGACAAAATCAGCCAGAACCTGTGCTTTGATGGCCGTTCGCGGTTGAAATGTGATGTCAAACTCTCCAAGCTCAATGGCCCATTTAGTGAGTCTTCATGACGTGTCTGGCTTCGACAACACTTGCTTTAATGGTTGATTCGTCAGTAGTATGATCGCATGAGACTGGAAGTAAGGTCGCAACTTTCATGCTGCTGTAACTAGGGCGAGGGCAAACTTTTCAATCTCTAGGTAATTGTGCTCGGGCCCTTGCAGGGCTTTGTTGTAGTAATAAATAGGTCGGTGAGTTCTATCTCTCATCGAGGCCAGCACTGAACTGATTGAGGCGGTCGATACGACTAAGTAAAGTTGCAAAATTTCTCCCAACTCGGGCTTGGCGAGCATGGGTGGCGAGGAGAGGTATCACTTGAGTTCGATTAGAGCTTGGTCGGACTATTCGGACCACTGGAATCTCGATTTCTTTGCATTTCTAAGTATTTTGAAGAAAATGAGACTCTTGTCGGTCAGTCGTGCAATGAATTTGAGGGCTATTATCCTGCCGACTAGGCATTGTACGTCTTGAACCGTTTGAGGTGGGGCGTTGTTCAAAACTGCCTGGATCTTCTGTGGGTTCACTTCGATCCCCTTTTTGACTGACCATATAGCCCAGGAACTTGCTTCATCGAACCCTGAAGGTGCACTATTGGGGTTGAGTTTCATGCCGAACGCCCTCAGTAAAGAAAAGGTGTGGTCGAGGTTGATTAGTTGATCCTCGACTTACTCTATTTGACAATTATGTCATTGACGTAGACCTCCATTGATTTTCCAATCTCGCTTTTGAACATGAAGTTGACTAATCTCTGATACGTTGCCCCTGCGTTCTTGAGTTCGAAGGGCACGACTAAGAAACAGTATACTCTATTGGGGACGACGAAAGAGGTCTTGTCCCTGTCCTCTGGTGCCATGAATATTTGATAGTAGCCTTGGAAGGCATCCATCATGCTCAATAATTCACAACCGGCCGTGGAATCCACTAATAAATCTATGCGAGGTAGGGGGTAAGGATCATTAGGGCAAGCTTTATTCAAATCAGTGAAATCATTACACATACGTTATTTGCCATCATTCTTAGAGGCGAGTACAACATTACAAAGCCAAGAGAGGTATTGAATTTCTACAATATATCTTGCCTCTAATAGTTTGTTGACCTGTTCTCCGATAATTTGGGATCTCTCAATATTGAAGGTTCTTATCTTCTGCCTCACCGGTTTGTAGAAGGGGTCCACGTTGAGATGATGGACAATAACACTTAGGTCGATTCCTTAGAGGTTGGAAGCATTTCATGCGAACACATCGATGTGTCTTCGAAGGAAATCCACCATGAGGCATTCCAGACTGTGGCCCATATCATTCCTGATTCGAGTGGTCTTGTTAGGGTTTCCAGGTTCTAGCTCAATCATTTTGAACTTCCCAACGGGCTCGACCCGGGTGTCTTCTAGTTTCCTTTTCTTAGAAATAATTCCTTCCTCGGGTTTCGATACAGGGTTGTCCCCGGAGGGATTCAGCTGAGGCGGGTCTTCTGCTCGGTAGACTCGACTGAAATGTTGTAGCCGCGCCATGCTTCCTTAACATTGCACAGAAGCTCTCATACTCCTGCTGGGGTTGGGAATTTGATCTATATATGGTAGGTCAAGATAATGGCCCTGAAGCCGTTCAGGGCAGGTCAACTTATGATAACGTTGTAGGTGAAGAAAGCGTTGACTACAAGGTAGTTTATCATCAAAGTTCTGCAGCGAGGGGCTTTTCCAAATGACATGGACAAGTTAATGGATCCTTTCGGGATGATCTCCGACCCCCCAAATCCAACCAGCGGCGTATGGACTGGCTCAACTTTAATTGCCCCAAATTCATTCTTTTCAAGGTGGATAAGAATATGATGCTCACAGAGCTGCAATTGTCGACCAAGATCTTCCTTACTTCAAAATTAGTTATTTCGAGCGTTCCTACGATAGGGCAGTCTATCTTGCGGTCGACGCCTCTGTTCTCTAGATGATCGAGGTCGGACTCGGTGAAGGAAATTGGTTCTGCGCTGGTTGAGAGCTAGAAAATCATTTCGACTTGGGCTGGTTTGGTCGATTCTAGTCGCCTTTCGGTTTGCTTTCTAGCGAAACTTGAGTCCTCCCCAGTGGGACCTCCCGCAATCATGTCGATGATTCCTCTAATGGGTAGGTGGGGCTCTTGGGCAGGTTTCTTTCCTTTATTTTCTCTTCTTGGGCTAGCCGACCTTTCTCTATAGGGAGTCCGGTCGGTTTTGCCCTCTTCGTGTCTAGCATGCTCATCGACGTATTTTTTGATATGGCCCTGCCTGATCAGTCTCTTAATCTCATCGTGCAGATTGAAACAGTATTCCGTGTCGTGCCCTTTTTGCTTATGAAAATGGCAGTACTTCTTTGACTTTTTCATAGCTTCAGTTTCGGTCAGTTTCCTGGACCTCTTGAAGAGATTGTCGTGCTAGATAGCAAACAATACCTCCTTCCTCGAGAGGTTAAGTGGAGTATAATCATGGAAGCATTTGATGAGGGATCGACGATCTTCCCTGAACTGGCGGTCGTTTTTCTCCTTGCTCTTCTTCTTATCGACCTTCGGATTCCCATACTTCAGTCTATTAATGTCCTCCTAGATCATGTATCTTTCTGAGAGGTCGATGATCTCTTCCATCGACCTGGGCTACTCGCGTACCAACACATTGGCACACTTCCTATGTCGAAGGCCCAAGAACAACACGTCGATCAGGAACTCAACTCGTGGGCTATCAAACTTCAGCACTTCCATGTTAAACCTAGTAAAAAAGTCTCAAAGGGATTCTCCTTCATTTTGTTTCACTGTGTGTAAGTGGGTATGTGGGAGCTTTGCCTTTCTCTTGCTTGCAAATTGGTGCAGAAATTTGTCACCAGCATCTTAGCGTAGATGTAATCGCTATGCCTATGTAACTACATCATGTGTTCGAATTGCATCAAATGCTCATTTGGGACCAACGAGCCATCATATCTGGGCAGGCTTGTCTAGACTTTAGCGTCGACGGCAATGCGCTCGTCAATAATCTCCTGGACGAATGGTGAATCTCTCTCTCTTCGGAACCTCAGCGGCCTCTCCTGATAGTGATTTCTCTCTGTGTTTCTCTTCGAGATCTTTTCTAATCACCTGTTTAGCTGTTGGACTTGGTCAGCTTAGGATGCATTTCTATTCGGGTGAGGTCTCGAGCACTCGACCCTATCGCGTTGCAGGGCTCGAATAGGCCAAACGCCATGGTCAATTGAATCCGCAAACTCTTCGCAGAGGATGGGACGGACCATTTCCCTCAGAAAATGGCCCAGGTTAACTTCACGTCTCGAGGGAGGTCTTCTGGACTCTGGTCGGTCTTGATTTTCTCTAGGTGGTCTCTTTTCTAGGGGCATGGGCTGTGGAGTTACATTGGCCATGCAACTCTGGATGCGCGGCATGTCGGTTCAAAGCCGCAGAAATCTGGGCCGATATCTGCTCGCTGATGAGCTGCATCAATTGGGGCATGGTCAGGGTGACCACCTGTTCTGGCTGTGCGCTCGACCCCAACGCGCCAAGTTCTTGCTGAGGTCAAGGTAGGGGAAAGCCAGACCTCTAATTTTCTTTTCTTCCCGAGGGGGCTCGCCTGGTGTTAACCATCTTTGATTGCGGACTCAAAGTTTCCCACAGACAACGCCAAATGATGAGGGTAAAAACCGCTTATAACTGGATTAGATGATAGATTTGAAAGGTCCGACCTCTCTGGTCAAGCTATAGATGTAGTTGGGCTGAGTCCTGCAATCACAAGCAGACGTCAAGCTAGCCGAGGTGCCCTCGGCTAAGGCACTCTGACGCTCAAGTCAGTACGGGGTCGACTAGATATAATGAGCAGTAGAGTGTGGGCTTTGTATAGAGAATAACATATCTTTAGTGAGGCTGGAGATGGTGGTATTTATAGCCTTCTCCTGGTAAGGGATTTGTCTGTGATGCCCCTAACATGTAGGGAGGGTCATTGTCCTTGCATGAGGGGCTTTTGGTTATCTCCCATTCCTGTACTATTCCAGGTGGCAATATCTCCAGGTTTCATAGGTAGAGTAGTACACTATAGGAGCGTCTCCTGCCCAAAGTGGCAGCATGGGCACTACTGGGGCGGCACGTGCCTTTAATGTGAAGGCATGCTGCCTATCAATGTAGTTAATGCGGCAGAAAGTTGATTCTGCAATGAGTCGACCTCTCTGGTCGGTGATATGGTTGATCTTACAATGGGTTGGCGTGCGGCGTAAGAAGTGGCTGAGCGTCAAGGTCGAAAGGTCGAGCAGGGGGCCCCAATATGCTGGCTGATCGAATAACTGCCCAATCCAGGAGAGGTACGAGAGGTCGACCTGTTTGATCGATTTAGGTCATCTAAAGTCGGCAGCACAATTGGGCCCTAACGATGAGATGGGCTTGATGCTACACCCTCGAGTCTATGGTCTTTGGGCCGAGTCTATTGGGCTATTCCATATTAATTATAGATCAAAGAAAATAGAGTTAAGTAACATCAAGAGCAAAAACAGGAAGAAAACGACCAAACTGACATAAAACACTAGTGTTTTTGGCAAGAACATGAGCCAAACAATTAGCTAAATGGCGCACAAAGGAGAAGTGGATGTAACGTAAAGAGTCGACCAAAACACGACATTCCTCAATTATAGAACCAGTTGCCGAAAGATCTTCCCGCATGCTCATATACATTGGAAAATGGAAAAATTTTGGGGATAATGAAATATAGAAGAAGATATTCTAGGAAAACTTAGGCTATGTTTGGTTGCAAATTGGTAATTTATTTTTTAACTCTCAAAATATAAACAAACAAACCACACACATTCCCCAACCTTACTCTCAGAACACACCCAAAAAGGCCCAAAATACCTTCCCAATTCATTTTTTACACATTTCCAAATGTCTAGTCATCTCATTTTTTGTCCTCCCTGCCCAATCTATACATATACATAAATAATTAAAATATTAATTTCACCCTACCAATTCAAAAAAAAGTTATTTATGTGACATCTTGTCCCCTCCCAAAATACAACCAAACAAACAATTTTCTCTCAAAGTATTCCCCACCTACCATCCAAAATATAAGTAAACAATTATTACAATTCCCAACGTCACTTCTCAAAAATCAGTTTGCCAAAATATTTTGGCAAAATGCTCCAATTTACAATAAAACATAGCCTTAATTTGGCATTTTGGAGGGAAAAATTATGTATGTTTGGTTATATTTTGGCAAAACAAAATATAACCAAACATGGCCTAAGCAAACATCAATCACATCCCCCAACACAAATTTTACATTCTCCAATCCCACTTTCAAAATATATAATACAAAACATATAAAACATAACTAAACATTACCTAATAAAAAATGTGATTAATCGAAATTCATTTATCCTTGCAAATTGTGAGCATCACTAATTTGAGGAATAGTTTCTCGTTTACATGCAGACAACCTCATCATGACATGATATACCATATGCACTGGGCTCACACGGAGTTTCTTTAGATTCACACACATTAAAATGTGAATGTATTAGCATTTAGTAGGTGATTTTGACTTTCGCGACATAAAATAAATTATCAAGATGGCTTTTGAGCTTTTCACCGAACTTTAGTCAATCTTTTTATTGAAAAATGATGCAAGTAATAAAGAAATAAAATAACTATCATGAAAAAAAAAAGAGGACTTTGATTTAATGCAACTTATAAAGGACTAAAACGATTCTTATGATAATGTTTTTAAAAAAAAGATTAAAACTGATTTTTCAATTACTTTTTATGGAACTTGAACTCATGGTCTATCTGTTCATCTATGCATTATAAAAAAATATATTTTTTTTTGTATTTAAAATGAAAGTTATGACACCAAATTTCAAATATATCAAAATTGCCTTTTTACTTATTCTTTATATTTAATAAAATTTACATTTCTAGATAACCACTATTAATTCAAAATTTTGTCTTATCATAAGATAAGCTTAATATCTTAATGATTTTTCAATTTTTTCTCTAATCTGATAATGAACTATGAAAATTTTATTTTATGTGACGACTATTTTTATAATTATACAAATTATATATATTTTACGTACATATTAATTTTTAATAGAATAAATATAAAAATACGTACAAATAATATAATTACTCAAAAATATTTTGTATAAACGTAACCTATCTCCAAACGACTTCCAGTAACAATTAGAATCTACCATCAAATTGTTCTTTTGTCCTCGATAACGTTGCTTCAAAATTCACTAGTGACCAAAAGGAACTGGCCAAGTACCCAAGTGCCCAAACGGCCAAACCAACCTCAACGAGAAGAACAAATCTTCCCACATACGCAGAAAACGCACCCAACGACCCACCCCCGCGGGGTGTTGGGTGGGGGGTTGGGGTTAACTCTATCCATGCTGCCACGTCACTAGTCCCATTTCAGGCCATAAACGACAAAAGCAACCCCTGACCCACATCTGACCGTTGCTAGACCATACGTGGGCGGTCCAGATCAACCCACTTATCTTCTCGCCATTGGCCCAATGTCACACCAACCCCTCCTACTTCACAACTATTGGTCCACGCTTCACCTACCGGGCCCACCTCTCATTATTTTACTAGAATATATATAATGATCCCGGTTCCGTTTGAAAAGTCCATAACGAGACACATGGCAAAATCTGAATAGAATTCTAGCAGGCCAAAGAGAAACGGGGAACAGCAAAATAAAAAATATCAGGTAAAATAATTTTCTTTTTATAAATTATCTCCTTCTTCTTGTTGATTCTATTTTTGGGTAAAAAGAAGTTGGTTTTTATTTCTCATTTTTTCTTTGTACTTATCTGCTAATTTAAGACTTCTTAATTTGTTTACGATGAGTCAATGATGAGAGCTTGCGCTTAGTCTTTAGCTATTTTTTTGAGCTATTTGTTGCTTTCACTTGGTGCTGAATCATGCTTTTGCTTTGATCAGTTCTTAAGATATTTCATGTGGGCTCATTTGTTTTTGCTTTCTAATTCTGGTTCGGTCTTCTTTTTCCTCCTCTGGGTTGAATTCTTGGTGGGGTTACTGAAAAATAAGTTGTTTATGTTAGCTTGGTTTTGCGTATAAATTCATGGTATATATTTGTGAGAGTACTTAAAATCTGGGTAGATTCTTGTGCGGATTGTGCTCTAACTTTATGATGTGAAAAGGGAATGTGCTAAAATTGAAAATCTTGATGCTGAACTGAAATGTGAGCATAAATATTGGAATTTTGGGCTTTATGTTTTGGAACTAGATGCAGGTTTTATGTATATTATTACGTTCCGGAATTTTCAATTTCTAATGTGTTTGTGTATCTAATCTGCACATATATTAACACTTTATATTTGAAGGTTTACATGTAGAGAGAGTGATTACTAAAACAAAGTCTTATTCACTGTTGATTCAACTTGTGCTGGTGATTGTATAACACAAAGGAGTCTGGATTTGCGTTGCACTTACCTAGCAGAGTTTGATTGAAATGGGGAGCAATTTGAACTTCAAGAATTTTGCAACCGACCTATCTGCGGAGGTGGGCGGTGGTGGAAGGACGTCGGGTAATTTTCCTTTGACACGGCAGTCCTCAGTCTATTCTTTGACTTTTGACGAGTTCCAAAGCACAGTGGGGGGAAGTGGGAAAGATTTTGGGTCAATGAACATGGATGAGTTGCTAAAAAACATATGGAGTGCTGAGGAAAATCAGAACATCGGATCAACTAGTGGTGGTGGCCAAGAGGGCAGTGGCTATTTGCAGAGGCAGGGATCATTGACTCTTCCTCGGACGCTTAGCCAGAAGACGGTCGATGAGGTTTGGCGGGATGTGTCAAAGGAGTATGGTGGGGGGAAGGATGCCACTGGTGGCATGAGTGGGTTTGGTGTGCCACAGAGGCAAACGACTTTAGGGGAGATTACACTTGAGGAGTTCTTGGTAAGAGCTGGGGTTGTGAGAGAAGAGACTCAATTGGCTGCTAAGCCTAATAATGTTGGTTTTTTCGGTGATTTGTTGCGCCCTGTGAATGGTTCAGGATTGGGATTTGGATACCAGCATCAGCAGGCCAGAGGGACGGCAGGGTTGATGGGTGGTAGAGTTGCTGAAAGTAGCAATCAGATTGCTACACAATCTGCAAATTTGCCATTGAATGTAAATGCCGCCAGATCTGCCACACAGCAGCTAGGCAGTCAGCAGCCGTTGGTGCAGCAGGCGCATCCACAACAGCAGCAGCAGCTCCTTCCTAAACAGCCTACCTCGGCATATGGAGCTCCCATGGGAATTCCAAGTAATGGTCAGTTGAGTAGTCCAGGGATTAGAGGTGGGATTGTTGGGATGTCTGATCCAGCAGTGAATAATACTATGGTCCAAAATGTAACACTGCAGGGTGGAGGACTAGGGATGGTTGGTTTAGGACCGAATGGTGTTACTGTTCCGACAGGATCTCCAGCAGTTTCATCAGATGGGCTCACAAAGAGTAATGGAGATACATCATCCGTGTCACCAGTCCCATATGTGTTTAATGGTAGTTTACGAGGTAGGAAAAGTGCTGCGTTGGAGAAGGTTGTTGAAAGAAGGCAAAGGAGGATGATTAAAAACAGAGAGTCAGCTGCAAGATCACGGGCTCGTAAGCAGGTAAAATTGTTAAACATATTGTTGTATTATTAGCTTGGCGCTTTTGAATGACTACATGTGCTATCTTAAATTCTATATAATTGCCTGTTTACTTTATTACTTCTGGATTATCAACATTAATTTCAAGATTGGACGCCTCTGTAAATGGATTAAAAATGTGTTTTCTTGTTAATGTACTTGCTATATAACTTTGTTCCATTTTGCTGTTTGGATTTATAGAGAATAGAGCCATAGAGGTATCCATTCTGCCACTTCTATCTTCCATTTAGGATGCTCTTAATTAGTTTTAGGAAACCTCCTGTTTAGCTTTCAACCTACCTTCCCACATCTGGAATCCTATTCTGTTCATAATAGTGTCTTTTGGAATTTAAATATGTTTATCTTTGCCAATATGCTAGCTTATCCTTATTAGTTTTAATCCACCTTATAAGTTGACTGAAATTGTACTGTAATTTCTTCCCGAAGCTTCAAAAGGCAGGTAATAGAACTAGTAATCTGTTTAATTTGTTTGCTCATGTCTCATTGATATGGAATTTCCCTAGGAGCTAGAAAATGATGCGTGTAATAAATGTTTAAACCATGTGTTCTGTGTTTGTCCATCCACATTGAATGCAATAAGAACCTATTTATTGTTGATTCATGTCGAAACTTTATTCTCTAGGAATTCCAGAATTGACTTGTACTTACAACATGTCTGAGCTATTGATGTGTTTTTACTTGCTGGCTAACTTTGACTTTATTTATACTTATAATACTTGATAGAGCATGTCTTTTTGTACCTTATGTAGAAAGAATCAAATTAGGTACGAGATTTAATTTATCATAAATTTACAAATCACACTCACGAATTTAATAGCAAAATTAATACTCAACAGATAGAAAAATAAAACAGACACAAATTTACTTAGTTCGGCAAATTCTGCGTATCTCTAGGAGAGTTTTCTTTCTTCTACTATGAAAGAATTTCACCGGTACAAGAGAACCCCTTGAACTTGATATGCTCAAACTCAAGAAAAAAAAAATCATCTACAATAACTCTCATACTACTAAAGAAATACTCACTCCACTCTTTTGTATAACACCACTCGTAACTGACAATAACTACCCCATAAGTGTTATGAGTACCATGAATAACCTTTCTAGTAATTAAATAAATACTTTTATTTATAATAGAAAATTACTTGACTACTTTACCTAGAATTAAGAAACCTAATACAAGAAGGAATTCTAATTCTAATTACATTTGGTCTCTTGATAACTGAGTCAAATCCCAACAATCTTCATTTTAACGAGGTTTCTTATCTTAGCAATTGTTCATGACTCTATCCCAAACCAAATTTCATTGGCCTTCAAAGATACCACTGCATATGTCGAATTAGTAGGCTCCTGATACCAACTTATCCCGGCCAATGCACGTGTAAAGCTTAATGTATGATTTTCAGGACTCCACCTCTAGTGAATATTCATAGCTCTTGGAATCCAACTGGCTCAAAGAAATTAGATTCTTTCGTGTCTTTAGGACATATGTCACATCACCTAAAGTACGAACCGTTCCAACAACTATTTTGATTTTCACTACTCCAATACCCATGACTCTCCAAATAAAATCATCGCACAAAGACAAATTACTTGTCTTCCATGATTGAAGTGAATCAAAAACAATCTTCCAAGGAACAAACATGTATTATGCATTCGAAATCCAAAATCCAATTATCTCTACAACATTATTGATAATGTAATTCGCAATACAAAGTCAAATCTTCCTACTGTAAATCATTTATATCTGTCGGTTTCTGCTACCTTCCTTTCAATGCTACTGTTAGGCCTTGTTGAATTAAGAGATCCTTCACTCTTCATTGCCAAGCAATGAAATTCCCTTTGCCATCAAGTTTTTTGAATTGTGAAGTAGTTTGTCAATGACATTGTTCATCCTTGAAAAATTAAATCTCAACTTGCAACCCCAACTAAAGCTCTAATACCAATTTGTTGGAGTACAGCGAAAGCAATTTAGGCATGAGATTTAATTTATCAGGAATTCACAAATCACACCCAATGATTTGATGACAAAATTGATATCCAACAGATAAAAAAATAAAATAGATGCAGCTTTACGTGGTTTGGCAAATTTCGCCTACTTCCACAGGAAGTTTTCTTTATTCAATTATAATAGAATTTTATCAATACAAGCCCACTCTTTGAACTTGACATACTCAAACTCAAGACAAAAAAAACTCTTATACAACCACTCTCATACTACCAAAGAAATACTCGCTTTATGCCTTTGTATTGCCCCCCTCGTAACTCACAATAACTACTCGATGAGGATTATGAGTACCATGAATGACTTCTCTAGTAATCAAATAAACAACTCTATTTATAATAGAAAATTACTTGACTACTTTACCTAGAAATAGAAAACCTAATACAAGAAGTAATTTTAATTCTAGGCAAACTTGGTCTCTCGATAAGCGAGTCAAATCCCAACAGCATGATTAATTTTGTAGGGCGTGATTCTATTGCCAAAGTTATTCTGAAGGTACTTTGCCTTTTTGTCACCTGTCTTGTATTTATCAAGTTAAGCTTACCCATACAACCAAAATCAGCAGCCTGATGGCTGTAAAATTAATCAATACTTTGCAACTTGTATTGAGAATGTATGGATGTCCGCAAAACAGTCTGCCAGACCATATGTAAATCGACTTAAACTTACCAATTTCTACTTGGCAACTGTCAGATATCACAGTGGTACATCATTTAATATGGCCCAAAGAGCACAAAGAAAATGATGAATGGTGTAAACATTTAATTGCTTTTTTGTTTCATCCAAAATAAAGGTGATATAACAATCGGTGTCGTACATGTCGAAGTGCTTGTTTGTTGCATAATTCCAAGGAAATCTGATTCAGCCACTGCTACCTTAATTAGCTGCATATATATCAAGAGAAGTGCTAGACTGTTCTTCAATTAACCTATACAATTCGAAGCGAAAAGACATCTCTTATTTGCTTGGCAGCCACTGTCATGTGTAATTAAACCACATGCACGAAGTTGTTAAAAGAGATTAAACGAGAAAAAGGTGGGGGATAGAGTTTAAGTATAGTTTTTCCAATAGAAAAATAAAGGCAGATAATAGCAACTAAAACGATAAAGAGATGGATAAAACAAAACAACCTCCTCTATCTTCTTGTCGCTTTGCAAATTATGACCATTCACATTGCACTTTTATCGTCCATGGACGTGTTTGATCCCACAAAACATTGCAATAAAACAATTGGATATCTTATGCAGCCGAATGGTAATGTGATAGCGGTCTAGTAGGACGAGAGATGAAAGATTATGTCCAGTTACACTTCATGAGAAGCTTGAAAGTCTCATCTGTGACAAGGTAAGGTAGGGTGTGCTTTACGAAACACTAGAGTAAATTGTATTATGCTCGCAACTACTAAACAAAATGATTTCTAGCTCCACTGGTGAAGTTCCTAAAATTGTGTTATGAAAATTTTACTTTGCATGAATAGGACATTAACTTTCACTTACTAGCTTCATTTTTTGGATCTTTCCAGGCATACACCATGGAGTTGGAAGCAGAAGTTGCAAAACTGAAGGAGGAAAATGAGGAATTGCAGAAGAAACAGGTAGATTATTTTAGCACTCTCCATCTTTGCTCTCTCCTTATGGCATATTTTTCAAATTTTGACACATTTTTGCTGTTCTTGGACTCTGTAGGCTGAAATGATGGAAATGCAGAAGAATCAGGTGTCTAATTTGTTTGTACTTTGAAAAAAACTGTTATGCCATAAAAAAAAATATTCGAACAATGGTATCCTCATAGTCGACTTTGGATGTTGGCAGGTGCTGGAGATGATGAACCAACAAAACGGGAATAAGAGACGATGTCTGAGAAGGACACAGACTGGTCCATGGTAAACTGTGTTGCAGCATTTGGCAGACTGAAATATATTCTTAAGCCTGTAAATATTATATAAGGACACGTTTTTCTGTTGTAGATCAATAGAAATTAGATGAGTAGTGCTTCCCTTAGAATGTTTCTTCTTCTTGAATCTGCTTTTTGACTGTAGTAATATTAATATAGCTGCCCTTTAGAGTCACCTTGCACTCCCATCTTCTGAGCGCAGTAGATAGACAACCTCTGAAGCATAAAATACAGTCAATTAGGTATTGGTTCAGTAGAGATACTTGTAGAAGGTATATTTGTTGAGTTGAAACTTGAAACGATCATGCTTTTCCAGTCGAGGAATATCTTTGTTCTTGTTTATGTACAATGATTATCTATATATGTGTAGAATGTTATGGATTGTTGTTTTTGGTTTGTCTGTTGTCTGTTTAAGCTTGGAAAGAAAGAATGTACTAATTTGGATGGATTAGGACATGTCAGTCCATTCCTAATGCTTTATCTTAAATTTTACTTTATGAATATATGTTAAGTATATTAAATAATTTTTTGGTCGTCAATAGAAAATACAAAATGAGATTAGAAATATTAATCTGAGAGCCGCTCTCATAGATTTAAAAAAGGTGAACTTATTCTATCTCTTATTCTTTATATACGTAATTTTGATACACGTGCACATATAATCATGAGTCAATTGATTGAATGATACTATTGTTGCGCATAATATGTGTGGATTCAACATTCAAATTAGACAAAAAATTAAAATACATGTATATAAATAAATAAATCAAAATGCATGTGCACTTAGATACCACATAGTGCGAATGTTAGCAGATGCTAATTTATTACTTTGTTCAAGAAATTAAAGATATATAATTTTTATCTTTGTTCTTTACTTCTTGACATAATAATATCCTTTTCCTTTTTAGGAATGAAAATATGAAGGAAATAACTGCAACAATCTTCCTAAGTTACAACTATTGGGAAAAGGAATAAAGCTGTCTAAGACAATACCCGAAAGCTAGGGCCTTGTTTCCCTATGTTTTGGCCATTTTTTTAGAAAAAAATTTGGGGAAATAGGTTTTTGGAAGAAAATTTGGAGAATGTGTTAAAGTCTCTTTTTATTTTGGAAAAATATGAAAATTAATATGAAAATGAGTTGTTTGTTTTTTTATGTTTTAGAGGGAGACAAATTTTACTATTAATGTCAAATCATTTGCTTTTTTGTTAGGTTTGTAAGGTGAAAGTTATTTTTTTATGTAATATATTATATATGTATGTGTATTTATAGTTGGATGATGTGTTTGTATATATATGTAATGATTGATATATTATTATAATAAAATAATGTGTAATTAATTCAATTGGTGCTTTATTTTAAAATTTATATTTTTATGAATTTAACATTAGCCAATAATGTATTATTTGGAAGAAAATATTTATTAATAAATATTAATTATTTATAAAATTATAATTATATCATAATTGTTGATATCGGCTTATATAAAAAATTTAATTATTGTACATTAATTATTAACTAATTATTATTTATTCTTAAAATATAATTATTTAACTATATATTATTTACAATTTATGTATAAATAAAACTTAGTTATTTATTAAAATAAAATAAAATATACATATATATAAGACTTATAATGATTCATCAAATTAAAACAATAAATAATTTTATATTATATGAAACTAAATCATCCTAAATTATTTATTAAACAAATAAGGTAATATTTAATTGTACGTGAAATATGAAACATAATTAATATATACATAAAAAGTTATTTAAATAATTAAATAAATTAATTTAATTAATTTAATAAGTTATTTATTTACTTTAACTCATTATTTAATTAATATATTATTTAATAAATAAATTACTTAGTAACAATAAAAAAAATTACTTAATTTTAATTAATTTTGTTGATAATTATTTTAATTGTATTAATATTAATATATTAAACTTAATAGATTATTAAATAAATATAACACTATAATTAATTTTTTATGATAATTTTAAATAAATGTGAATATTAATATTTAATTAAGATTAATTTTTTTGAAGAAGATTAAGTTATTTGTTATATCAAATTAAAACATCTTAAATTATTTATTAAATGAGTATATATAATATTTAATTAATACATTAAATATTAAATATAAGTAATACATTATTTAATTAATAAGCAATTAATTAACTTAATACATTATTTAGTAAATAAATTATTTATTAAATTTAATTAATTTTCTTGACGATTAGTTTAATTAAATTTGTAAACATAAATTTTATATAAAAAAATAGTAAAATTTTAATATTTTCATATATGTAAATATGTGTGTGTGTGTGTGTGTGTGTGTGTGTGAGTGAAGTGAGAGGGTGATAAATGAATGAGTGATGTGATTTGATTTGATATAGGTTTGATTTTTAGGGTGTAGGGTTTTTTTGGGTCAATTGTGAATTAGACTTGAGAGATTTTAATGCAGCAGAATATTATCACTCAATGAACTTTTTGGCCTTTCAAAAATTATTTAAGTCTTTTGCAAAAAAACAGTTTTAGTTACTAATTGGAATTTTGCAAATACCGATTAAGATACCAGTCAGACCAATGATAAGAAGAGCAGTAAAAAACATAAGTAAAAGACACTGGTATTTATAGAGGTTCGGCAAGCCTACGTCCTCTATCTAAACTTTCACTTAGGATTTTAAATCTATCAAATTAATAAATGTATAAGAATGTTTTACAGATAGAAACAATAATTTAACAGTAACAAAAGTGTAAGGAACATAAACACCTTAGCAAGGTGAAAAACCAGCTCTTTGCAAAAAGCTACACCGAAATCCCAGATGAGATGAGGCAAGTTTCAAAGCACTGTTGAAACCAGCTGCTTGTGAACAGGTCCAGGGGAACTTCTGCTAGATTCATTTGCACAACCTCTATGAACTGATGCACGAGTTGCTGTCACTCCGTACGGTAAACTCTAGTCTCTTCTTCCAAATCAGAACCAAGGACACTGCAGAAAGTTCTAGGCAGCACCACTCTACTAGTTTCTTCACCTAAAGGTCCTTAGAGCAACCAAGCGCTAATTTGTTCTCTTCACGGGGTCCCTCAAGAGCAAGTACGACTCCCGTCCCTCTTCACCATCAGGTCCTTCGAGACAGAAACTGTTTTGTTCTCGTCTCCCCAAGGTCTGTCGAAGGCAAGTCCCACTTGACCTTTTTCACCACAAGGTCCCTCGAAAACACAAGTAGAGCAAGGATTAAGCAACAATCAAGCGCAAGAATGTGTTAAAGAGTATCACACAACTTCTCAAAATACTTAACAAAAGTCTCTCCCAACTTAGTGATTCACTTTAATCAATGCTGCATATTTTCTTTTTTATGTGTTCATGTCCAACGGCTATAAATCCTTAGTTAGGTAAGTGTCCGTTGGAATCAAATAAGGAAACAAGATATTATAGTAAAAATCCATTAGCACCATAAATTGCGAATTTATCAATAAATACAACAAGATCGATTTCTTTCCTAAATCATAAAAGATATGAATCAAGCTAGATTCTTTAAGAGATCTTTTAAATATGTAAAGTATGTTCCAGCGCATAGACAAATTCCAGCAGATAATTAAGGAAAGAATAATTATGGCATCTAAATCAGATAAATTTATTCAGCAATCTAGCGATGCAAGATTTAGAGCCAAAAGGATATACTTTTCTAATATGAAAGATATGAATCAATCTAGATGATCTTCATGAAAAAGGTAAGTCGGATTTCAGTTATTTATGGAAGACAAATTCCAAACGAGACTTTTGAATTCTTTGCAAATTATTTAAAGATAATTTAATATGTCCACGCAGAAAATGCTCTTTCCTTAAATTATTAAAAGGTTATCAAATGGGAAGAGATAACAAAAAAAGGAAAGAAGCCGTTAGTCAATCATTCCATATATTACATTCATTGAATCTAGCCATGATGAGCACATGTTCAAGTTCAGCAACATGATATTCCTTCCATAAATAAGAGATATGATGTGGTTAATCAAATATAAAGATATGCTGCCAAAATATAATGGAACATAAGTTCCAAACAACTCAAGATAAGTTCCAGCATATTTCTGGGAATAATTCACATTAATCCTGCAGCAAATATTGTCATAATCAAAACTCTTAAACTCATGCAAAAAAACATCAAAAGGTTGACAATCTCCCCCTCTTTGATGATGGCAATAAAATTTGATGCATGAAAGTAGAAAGATATCACATGATCTCCCCCTATTTGTATGCCTCTGTATATCCTCATGCTTCCCATGTCTCGATGTAGGATTTTCATCCAAAAAGCATAATAGAGAAGCAGAAACTACGGATCAAAAATACCAGTCGAGAGGAATCATCCTTATAGACACAAGCTAACCTCATGTAGTCAACTACTTAAACATGTGGATCAAGTTAAATTTACAATGTTCAAAATGCACATTGCATTTCAAACGTACATGCAACAAATGATACCTTTTCTCCCTCTTCATCAACAAAAAGGGTTAAAACTTATGCAACATTCTAGAGAGGAACGGAAATTCCAGAGATGTAAGAGTAACATCCACTTTTGAAGGCTAATTTCCTCCTTAAACTGAATCTCTAGATACAATCCCCAACGTATCCCTAATTCCAATGAACTTGTTTTCTTCCAATGCTTTTGTGAAAATATCCGTAAGTTGGTCCTCAGTTGGAACAAATTCAATAGATATATCACCCTTATGAACATGATCACGCAAGAAATGATGTTTAATTTCAATGTGCTTTGTGCGTGAGTGTAATACTAGATTTTTGGAAATACTTATAGCACTGGCACTATCACAGAAAATAGGCACACAAGACATATTCATACCAGAGTCATGCAAGATACGCTTAATCCATAATACCTGGGTGCAGCAATTGCCCAAGGCCATGTACTCTGCCTTGGTTGTGAATAATGCAACTATGCTTTATTTTTTACTGCACCATGAAACCAGGCAATTTTCCAGCAGTTGACAACCACTACTTGTACTTTTCCTGTCTATCTTACAACCAGCATAACCTGCATTAAAATAGCTTATGAAATTAAAAGATTTAGAATGTGGATACCATAAGCCATAATTGGATGTTCCCTTAAGATATCTCAATATTCTTTTCACAGCATTTAAATGGGATTCCTTTGGATCGGACTGGAATCTAGCATATAAGCATGTTGAAAACATGATATCTAGACGGCTAGCAGTTAAATAGAATAAGCTACCAATCATACCTCTGTATACCTTCTCATTTACATTCTTACCATCCTCATCAAGTTTTAGTTTGGTATTTGTACTCATGAGAGCGGTTGCAGGGTTGCATGCACTAATTCCAAACTTCTTATGATGTTCTTTTGTTTACTTTTCTTGTAAGATGAATGTCCCTTTCTGAGTTTGCTTCACTTGAAGTCCCAAAAAGAAATTAAGCTTTCCCATTAAGCTCATTTCAAATTACTGTTTCATTTTCTCGGCCCAAAGATAATGTTATCGACATAAATTTGAACAATGAAAGAACAATTTTCTTGGTGCTTAGTGAATAATGTGGCATCTAAGATTCCAATAGAAAAATCATTGTTTATGAGAAAGTTGCTCAAATGATCATACCAAGCCCTAGGGGCTTGTTTTAATCTGTATAAAGCCTTTGTTAGTTTAAAAACATGATGAGGAAAACTTTGATTTTCGAAATCGGGCGGTTGCTCTACATAAACTTCTTCTTTTATGAATCTATTTAGAAAAACACTTTTTACGTCCATTTGATAGAGCAAAATTTTTTTATGAGATTCAAAGGCAAGAAACATTCTAATTGATTCTAACCTTGCAACTGGAGCAAACGTTTCATCGTAGCTAATGCCCTCTTGCTGACTGTAACATTTTGCTACCAGTTTGGCTTTGTTCCTAGTAACTTTACCGGTTTCATCTAGCTTGTTTATAAATACCCACTTGGTACCAACAATTGGATGGACTGATGGTTGTTCTACTAGGTTCCAGACTTCATTCTTTTCAATTTGAGCCAATTTTTCCTTCATTGCTTCAATCTAAAATGGATCTTTTAGTGCCTCTTTGATATCCTTAGGTTTAATCATTGAAATAAAGGCACAACTGGATTATCTGGTGGAATTTGTCTAGTATTGGATCTGATAGTTATTCCAACTTGTGGATCTCCAATGATTTTGTCAGTGGGGTGATTGGAAGCATGTTTGAACTTTCTGGTTCTTTGTTCAGCCATTTCTACTGATTTGCTAGAGTCATGTTCATAAGTGAGATATGTTTCTTCAAATGATTCCGATTCCTCTAGATTTGGTGTTGATGGATCAGGGTCCAAAATCTTGATTGGTTCTTTGAATCCTGCAACTTCTTTGCTCAAGGTTTCCTTGGCACAAGCGGGATTAGTTTCATCAAACATAACATGCGTGGATTTTTGAACCATTATTTTTCTCTTATTAAAAACACAATAGGCTTTACTATGCATTGAGTAACCAACAAAGATAGCATCATCAACTTTGGAATCAAATTTTGTCAAATAATCTCTATCGTTAAGAATAAAATATTTGCAACCAAAGACACGAAAGTAAGAAACATTTAAAATTTTATCGTGTCACAATTCATATGGGGGTTTTATCAAAAGTGGTCTTAAGAAGACACGATTTGACACATAGCAAGTCGTATTCACAAGTTCACCCCAAAAGAATTTTGGAAGATCATATTCATTTAGCATGGTTTTAGCAGCTTATTGCAAAATCTGATTTCACAAAACAAAGTAAAGTTTATTTCATCAAACTCAGTTCCATGGTCACTTCGAATTTTCTTAATGAAATAACCATTTTCATTTTTAAACCTTTTAGTAAGTGGAATGAAAGCATTTAGAGCATCATTTTTATGGGCAAGGAATAGAACTTACGTTAAACGAGTATAATAATCTAGTATGATAAACACACATCTTTTACCTCCAAGGGAAGCTTTTTTCTTAAGTCCAGATAGGTCAATGTGCAGAAGTTTCAGTGGCCTGGAAGTTGTGACCTCATTCTTTGGTTTGAAAGATGTTCGGATTTGCTTCTCCTTTTGACATGCATCACACGTCCTGTCCTTGGAGAAGTTTAACTTGGGTACCCCTTTGACAAGATCTTTCTTTGTGAGATGAGATATAAGTTCCATGTTTACGTGGCCCATACTCCTGTGCCATTTCCAGCATTCTTCATCTGAAATAGCTAAACACTCCATATTTTGACAGATTAAATCATCAAGGGCTATACAATAAATATTTCCATCCCTGGTAGCAGTAAAAACCAATTTCTCATTTTACTTGATAGCATAGTGGGAATGATAGAATTTAACCTCATAACCTCCATCGCATAGTTGACTGATACTAAGCAAGTTGTGCTTAAGGCCTTCAACAAGCCATACGTTATCAATGGAAGTACCAATCTGCTTACCAATAGTACATTTACCTATTATGCATCCTTTTGTGTTGTCTGTATAGAGAACATTTCCTACAGAACAATCGTTAAATGAGCCCTATCCAATTCTTCTTGCAAATAGTCTATTTTTTCTTGCAAAGCTTTATTTTTATCAACAAGCATTTTCACACGAATTTCATAAAGCCTAAGCAATTTTTGCACATCCTCATCAATGTCAATTTCATCATTGGAATCATAATCAGAACATGAAGAGGTACTTACTTGATTTACCATGAAGCAATTATCTTCATTATCAAATTGTTCACCATCATATTCGTCCCATATGGTTGCCATCACCTTAGCTTTGGTTTGTTTTGCATATTTCTTCAATCGAGGACCATAGTTGGAACCATCAAACAGTAGAGGTCGGTTGTGCGAATTGCCCTTCTGCAAAAACATAAAAAATGTTAGTGGCCATATGATCTTTTACTCTGGTAGTTACACCACAATATAGAGAATCAATGCTCTGATATCAGTTGTGAGTGATTATATGTCTAAAGGGGGGGTGAATTAAGCTTAAGAGATTTTAATGCAGTGGAATATTATCACTCAATAAACTTTTTGGCCTTTCAAAATCTATTTAAGTCTTTTGTAGAAAAACAGTTTTAGTTACTGACTGGAATTTGCAAATACCAGTTAAGATACAAGTCAGACTAGTGATAAGAAAAGCAGTAAAAAATAGAAGTAAAAGATATTGGTATTTATAGAGGTTCGGCAAGCCTGCATCCTCTATCTAAGCTTTCACTTAGGATTTTAAACCTGTCAAATTAATAAGTGTATAAGAATGTTTTACAGATAGAAATAGTAATTTGGCAGTAATAAAAGTGTAAGGAACATAAACACCCTAGCAAGGTGAAAAACCAACTCTTCGCAAAGAGCTACACCAGAATCCTAGATGGGATGAGGTAAGTTTTAGAGTATTGTTGAAACCAGCTACTTGTGAATAGGTCCGGGAGAACTTCTACTAGATTCACTTGCACAACTTCTATAGATTGATGCACGAGTTGCTGCCACTCTATACGGCAAGCTCTAGTCTCTTCTTCCAGACCGGAACCAAGGGCATTGTAGAAAGTTCCAAGCAGTACCACTCTACTGGTTTCTTCACCTAGAGATCTTTAGAACAATCAAGCGTCGATTTGTTCTCTTCATGGGATCCCTCGAGAGTAGGTACGACTCTCGTCCCTCTTCATCACTAGGTCCTTCGAGACACAAACTGCCTGTCTCGTCTCCCCAAGGTCCGTCGAAGGCAAGTCCCACTTGACCTTCTTCACCACAAGATCCCTCGAAAACACAAGTAGAGCAAGGATTAAGCTACAACCAAGCACAAGAACTTGTTAGAGAGTATCACACAACTTCTCAAAACACTTAACAAAAGTCTCTCCCAACTTAGTGATTCACTTTAATCAATGCTGCATATTTTCTTATTTATATGTTCATGTCCAACAGCTATAAATCCTTAATTAGGTAAGTGTCAGCTGGAATCAAATAAGGAAACAAGATATTATGGTAAAAATCCATTAGCACCATGAATTGCGGATTTATCAATAAATACAGCAAAATTGATTTCTTTCCTAAATCATAAAAGATATGAATCAAGCTAGATTCTTTAAGAGATCTTTTAAATATGAAAAGTATGTTCCAGCACATAGATAGATTCTAGCAGATAATTAAGGAAAGAATAATTATGGCATCTAAATCAGATAAACTTATTCAACAATCTAGCGATGCAAGATTTAGAGCCAACAAGGACATACTTTTGTAATATGAAAGATATGAATCAATCTAGATGATCTTCATGAAAAAGTTAAATTCCAGTTATTTATGGAAGGCAAATTCCATACGGGACTTTTGAATTCCCTACAAATTATTTAAAGATAATTTAATATATCCATGCAGAAAATGCTCTTTCCTTAAATTATTAAATGGTTATCAAATGGGAAGAGATAACATAAAAAGGAAAGAAGCCGTTAGTCAATCATTCCATATATTACGTTTATTGAATCTGGCCATGATGAACACATGTTCAAGTTCAGCAACATGATATTTCTTCCATAAATAAGAGATATGATGTGGTTAATCAAATATAAAGATATGCTGCCAAAATATAATGGAAGATAAGTTCCAGACAATACAAGATAAGTTCCAGCAGATTTCTGAGAATAATTCACAGTAATCCTGCAGTAAATATTGTCATAATCAAAACTCTTAAACTCATGCAAAAAAAATCAAAGGGTTAACAAAGAAGAATAATGTATTCAACTTTAAATTATTTGAGATATAATTTTTCATTTCTATCAAGCCAAAACTTCATTTAAGATTAAATAGGTAACAAATATTTTTAAGTTTAGATGATAAAAATAATTCTCTAATACATATTTTTTGTGTATGTCGGTGGCCTTTTGACCCACTGGCATAAGTTTTTTGTATCGGCCCCCTGGCATACATGTATATAAATAAGAAAAAATATTTTTTGTATATATTATTCTTCATTACCCTAAATCATCACAAAAACTATTTTTTTTTCTTTGACGTTAATAGTTAAAGATATCATTGCAAATCGCCAAGTACATCAGATAGGAATGCTGGAGCTTGACCCTCCCACAAAACAAGTTCAAACAAGAAAATAAATGCTCTTTCTATACAATGAACAACTTAATTTGCTGAACACAACATAATTGATAAAAAAAAATAGTTGGAATCTAAAAAATCAATTAAGTGTAGATCTTTTCAATTATGTTTTGTTTTTATTTTCAACTGTTTTTGCTATTTAAAAATAAATTATCAACAATTTATTATCATTTTTACTAATATTCCAACTTATTTTCATCTCAAAATACATTTTCCAATACCCTATATGTCTTCTTCTAATAACATATATATTTTCTCTATTTTCTTCATTATTACTATATTTCTCCACCTACAACCTATTAAACCCTATATAATCATTACTTTCCCAACATACTATCCAAATACAAATCTATTTTCAACTCATTTACTTTAACTAACTTTTCAAATTTTAAAAATATTAAAAATGAAAATTGAAAATAAAAACACAACCAAACTGACTGTAAAATTAAAACACGTACAGGCCCAATTAATGAGCCTTAATGGACTACTGATCCTATGGGCCTGGTCTTTATGTTCTCCCTCAATTATGGGGTTGGGCTATTGAGATTCATCCGACTTTCAGTGCAAAATAGTATTACCCGGGTCCGCCCCACATTGAAAATATGCGCAGTGTAAATCTAAAACCCGCCCATTTTAACAAAATGAAAATATGCGCAGTGTAAATCTAATACCCGCCCATTTTTGTCCTTTGTAGTTCTGGCAATTCAAAACCATCTCTAATTAAACCCTAAAACCGATCAGCGCTTTGTCGGAAGGAGACCTGACGGCGACGAAAACCTTTTATCGGTAACTCTTTTGCTTCTTTTCATTTCCGTTATGGAATTTTTATGCGAGTCAGCGTTGATCTTTTCTTGTTTTGTTGAGCCTCGTAAGTATAATCAGAAAGAGGGAAATGTTTACAAAAATGATAAATCACATTCATAATTGTGAAAAGTGTTGGATGTATATTCCTATATAACTTCCCTAGGTATGAGGATTTGCATGAATTTATCTAAAGTGTAAGCTTCTTCTATACCTGGCTCCACTTGCTATAGAGTGAAAACCCACTTCTTCAACACTATCACCCACTCAGATCAATATTGCTCACTCGCCCTCTCTCTGCATGTGTGTATGTGCGCAAACACGCGCACATGCACACACATCTTTTTCCGAGAATTACAAGGTCGGATTTACTGCCATTTTGAATGTTTTGTGCAATGGCAAAGGATTAGATATACTGGTTCTGTTTCCTTAAGTCATTGTATTAATTATTTATGTGACCACAGACCATTGAAGGCCAGATGAGACTCATTCGCGGTGTTCTTCGGCCTGCTAATAGTAGCTTGTGTCATCAAGTAATCAAGAATTCAAGTGCTTGTCTACATCCTGGTAAAATTACTATGACATTTTTCCCATACGATCTTTCTTTCAACACAGTGCATATAGTTTTAAGTAAATTAACAACATTTGAAATATGCAGAACTCTGTGTTTTCTTGATCAGTAGATAATTTATTCAATTTGTATACATCACAGTGTTAGTTGAGACATCCAATCTTGTGGATGAGTCAAATATACAGTGGCGTGGAAGGTCATATGCTGCCTCTGTTTCATCTGATACGCTTGAAGCCGGAAAGGCACGCAGAAGGGTCCCGAAGGTTGAACGCAAATCTATGGTGGAAGACTATGTTAAAAAGTATATATTCTTTGTTTTTGCTTTTGTTTCAGTTTACTTCTCGCATTTAACATCATTTCCCATAGTGATTGATTAACTATTCAGAAATATATGTTTATAAATAATTATTATAAAACATTTCCTTTCGTTACTTGATATCATTATAATTCTGATCTAGAGAGAGGTGAAAGCTGAAGCTCACTGCCACTATTAAGGACCTCATTATAGTTAGACAATTTGTAATATTGTACAGAATATTAAAAGTAAATTTACAAGTTCATATACATACTAAGTAAATGGATAAGTTTGTGCACAGTGATTAACTGTATGCAATTTGAGAAGATTGTGGCACTGGTTAACAGGTACAGGAAACTCAATGCAGGGAAGTTCCCAACTGTTTCTGATGCTAGGAAAGATGTGGGTGGCTCTTACTATGTTGTTAGACAGATCCTACAGGAGCTGAAACACAATTCTGAAATGTTGTCTATGGATACTAAGGATGCGAATTCCTTGGAGAGAAGTGCAGTGAAGAAGAATTCCAGTTCAAAGAGCTTTGGACCAAAGGAAGGGCCACGATCTTCTTTTTCAGTTGAGGTGAGTTTAAATGATGAAACCTATCTTTCTTCAGCAGCTGTGAGCATTACAGTGCAGGCCATTCTTATCAATGAGAATTCTGGTTGTTTTTTATGGCATGTGATGCTCTAACTCTAAGATTGATCCGCTGCAGTTTACTGCTCAAACATTGTGTACTTTGAGTAGATTACGACCTTGTGAATTGCTTTCTGTGCTCTATACATTTATACACGCACATATCTTTTATGGTATTGAAATTGTAATATTCTGAATCTGTTCCTGTTTTGCAAGAGTCATAAATCAAAAGATGTTAGAACTCAATCTCACCGCGTAAGTGGTGAATTTGAAAGCAGCCAGCACTCTGGTCCTGAAAATAATGTAAAATTGGAGAGTATACATGAAGATAAGCTGAAATTTGATGGATTGCAGCCCAAGGCTGAGCCACAAGAGCCAACTGAATCAGAAATATCCAAGAGGTGATTTTTCTTCTTTTCTTAACTTTATCTTATAAGGGCATGCAAGGTTGCATTTGGATTTGATGGAAGCATTTAAAGCTAAGAATTTCAAATGACCCCAATATTGAGTGGGTCTCACATCCGTCGTAATGGTAGGCAAAACAATTCAAAATGCTTACTATAGGACTTAAAAGTCATATTAGCTAGAAATCTGTTATGCATTTGAAATTTTAGTTCCCAAATCCTGCAATTTAAACGCAACCATTGCATTACATCATTACGTTTCATTTGAAAATTATCAGCATCATACTTCTTCATATTCTATGTTTGTTGCACTTGTACCTTTTTTTTTTTGGCTGGCTGGGGGGTGTGTGTGTGTGTGCATCTGCCCAATTCTTTTATCATACACGTAATTGAGTAACGTGATTATTAAGTTAGGAGCTCAAGTTTAATCTCCAAATATTCAATGGGACTACCCTTTTTTTTTTTTTTTATCTTCTCTTTTTGGTGATTGATAACCATAAGAGTTTACAAAATAAGATTGGAAAAACAAGAGATTTTGCCTAGCCAGGACTTATGATGTAGGATAAGTAATCAAAGAAAAGAAAATTAAGAAAATCATATGAAAATAAGATCAAAGAAAAATGAAAAGAAAAACTAGATTTCAACTCTATTAAATTCAGTTCATCAAGATTGTGGAATAAAAGTTATCTGATTCCATCTCGTTTCCTATCATTTCTCCCCTGCTGCCCCCTGCTGGGAAAAAGGAGAGTGATGATGAACCTGGTATTGGAATATGTCAATGGTGATGAAAACCATAGCTCATAGGTCTCAAATGAAGTAGCATCAACTAACAAGGAATTGCAAGGAGTAACATTAGTAACATGTTAAGGACGATCTTGAAACACCCCAACCTGTTGAGGCTCCATTAGTGTAACTCATTCTCCTATGTTGTCAGATGCAGCAACCACAAGAGATTTCCTAGATTGATACTTGCATGATGCATGTCCATATATGTGATCTAAATCACAAAATGACATGAGTTCGCTGATGAGATAAATACTTGGCACTTCCCAGCACATTGAATTTGCTTTTGTAGCACAACATTAATATACTGCTCCAAGATGGGTTACGGAGTGTTACAGAAAGATCATACACCACAGAACACAACACAAGGACATCAATATACTGCCCAAGATGAGACCTGTTTTTTTCAGAAGAAAACTAAAGAATATAAAATTATGCTGTCCCAAGTCCTTACTGCTAATTTTTGCTGGAACCTCCAACTTGAGTTTATCTTCAGTCTCCAAAATCCAAACCAATCCAACTGCAGCCCCTCCTTTGGTTCAGCTTTCAACAAATCACACTTCATACCTTCCCCTCCCTCTGTCATTTCCCTTTTTCTCTCCATGTTGAAGCACCTGTCGGTCACCCAGAAGAGCCAAAGCTGGAATTGGATTAGGAATTACAGTGCTTTCTGGTGCAAAAATGCATTCTGGAATTTATCTTTCTCGCTCTGTCACTACCATGTGCAAGAAAGGAACCAAATGATATTCAGTCACTCTGAGTAAAACCAGTAGCTGTTGGTCTGGTTGCTAACTTTTTCTTGCCAGAGGCATTTCTTCCTATTTTAAAAGTAAAGGAACTTTTTTTCTTTTTGGCTTTGTTTCAGTGCAATTTGGAAGATGCTCAGAATGCTGAAGCATGATTCTAAAGATAAGAATAAAATTCCGAAGTCAACCAAAACTATTCATTACTTAATCAAATGCCAATATTAAGTTGTGTGGGTGGTTTCAGATATCATGTCTTACTACCTAGTGAGTTGGGCGCCCCATCTAAACCTTCTGAACTTGCAGAAAGCCAACCTGTGGCCACTCTTGTAAGTGTATCGTATAATCTATAAGACGCGAGGGAACAACAGAAAACATTTCTATCTGAGCTCTCTTATTGAATTGCTCGAACATGTATGGCCGCTGGACTGGATGATCTCTCTCTAATATATGCATCAGCACATTTGTATACATGTATATACATGCATGTATATGTGTGCCTATAACTGTATGTATAAGCTACTAGATTGTTTCTTTGCTAGGAATCTCCAGTCAGTGTTATTAAGTTATGCAGTACAAACTTGTACCCTCTAATTTATCATCACATGCTCTGTATCTTGCTGAAAAGTGCTTATATTATCCTTTATGTAGGGAGTCTCACAAAGTGCCTACTGAAGAAGCAGAACCTCAAAGGAAATCCTCTGTGTGGCAAAATCTTAAGTCTTTTGCAAATGGAATTTTAGGTGTATGGAAGCGATCTTAGTTTAGTTTTGGGCGTAAGCAGGAAGTAATTACTTTTCTGTTGATGGGATTGTCAGAAATTGAAGCTTATTTTTTCTTCACCAAACAAACTGGTTCACCATCCTACTATTGTGGACTTGGAGGATTGGGATCATTGGCACCTGATGTGGTAAGTGCATGGCTGAGACTTCTTAGATGAATATGATATCTTCTATAGCAGTAAGATGGTCATGGCAGCAATAGAAAGTGGTAGCAATAGTGACCATGGGATTGTTAAAAAGATCACCTGTCTACTGTTGGCTCCAAAATTTAAAAAGATGAAGTCAGCACTCAGGCCAAGGTATTAGATGCGACACGCCTGCAGCATACAGTTTCAACAGAAGCTTTTTGAAGTCCAGCTTTTGTAAATTTCCTAGAATCCCTTTGCGGCTTTGCCTTTAGTTTGTGCAACTCCTTTCCTCTTTGCTGCACTAACATTTAAGTGTGCATCGTAGACTGATGATTCCCGTGAATCTAATTTTTTATGGTTTTCCTGAGGGGACATAGTGACAATCTCTCATGACTTGCCCTCCCACCTTCTGATCGCAATGACTAGGGCTGCTGAGCCATTAGTTATCAGTTCACACTAGATTGGACATGTAGAAGATTTTTGATCTGTTCTAAACATTTGAGCCGTATATATTATTTGTCATCTTAACGTTTGAGAGAAAACTGCGCATTAATTTGTCAAGTCTCTTTTGAATTTCTCCTCTCTGCTCTTTTTAGAAATTTCTTCTTATATTCTCTCATTGACAAAGAAAGGCGGGTGATGTAAGGGGAGCAGGCGTGCATTACTGGAGCCCTCGTGAGGTTTTGTAGAGAATCACCACATATTTTGCTTCCATTTTTTTTTAATTTTTGCCTTTCTATTATTTAAATAAAGAAGATGTATTTATTTATGTATTTTTTCAACAAAAATAAATTTTCGTTTGCCTATGTCATTTCCAGATATATTATACATATTTTATCAGAAAATGAATCATCATGAATGTTTGAAATGATATTAGATAGGGATGAGCATCGATCAGTTTGGTAAATTTACTGAACCGAATCGATTGGTTTAATTCACCAAAAATGTATAAAAATTATTAACCGTTTATCATATCGAAATTTTTGGTTAACCGGTAAAATTAATCGAAAATTTTTGGTTTGGTTTGGTTTGGATAATTTACCAATTAACTAATCTTTATTTGATTTTTTTTTCAATATAATATTATAATTGAAACAAAAATTTAATTATTTCGGTTCAAGCAAAAACAAGCAATCTAATTATTTTTAAAATTATAGTAAAGAACTTTCAATACTATAAAATAAGTAACATGTATTAGTAAGTAGAACACTTAAAAATTATCATATCTTTACCCCTGTTTAACAAACTTTTGGGGAACTTTTGAATATCTTTTAATTAGGTTACAATAAGAAAATTTTAGAATTAAATGGACTCAATCCAAAAATTAAAATTTTATTCAACTAAAAATGTATCTGTATAAGTAGTTTTTTAGTAAACAATTCAACAAGATACAACTTGAACTTTATAAATCTAAAGCTACTCATTATTTTTAGTTCACATATGCTTCTTCCCAAGTTATATAATTTATAAAGAAAAAATCGAACAACCTACACAATGGTTGAGAATTTATAAAAATTAGATTAAATTGATTTTAATCGATTTTTTATGAAAAATTAACCGAACTACACCGTTAACCGAACATTTTTAAAAAATTAACCGTTAACCGAACCAAAAATTAACTAGACAAAACGGTTTGGTAAATTCAGTTTCAATTCGATCGGTTAATTGATTTTTTCAATTAATGGATAATTTTGCTCACCCCTAATATTAAAAGTCGTAACTCAAACAATAAGTTCTCTTTCTACTATCATAAAATAATTGGCTCTCACAATAAATAAAATAACAAATTTTTAATCTAACATATTTCAATTGAAAAAAAAAAAAAAGACAAATGCCGAGGTCAATGATAAATTTAATAATAATCTATTACCTTTGATTGATACAATTCTACAGTGTAAGAAACAAACGGGGCTCCGAATATTATCACAATTGTCCTGCATAAATAATTGCATTCGATCATTCCAAAAAAATGTTTTCAAATTTCTCGCAAAAAACTCGAACAAAGTATTTTCAAGCATAAAAAGTTTGAGAATAAGAGCGGTGTCAGCCCAATTTACACCTTTCATTTTTATCAAGTAGAGAATAGATGTATTCCTTTTGCCATACATGCATTTTCTTGAAAAAGAACCAAAAAAAAAAAAGGCATGGTTCAAAGAACCATCATTTCTCGTCCCATGAGCCCTTTGAGATTAGTAGCTAGTTTCTGCAGTGAGAGAATAATATGCCACAGAATACTGTCGGCATGTCACCTTAAAATCCATGCATAACTGCTGATCAGAGAGACTGGGCATATTGTTCTCTCAGTTAACTTTCAATGGATAGATTATCTAAGCTGATTACTGGCAATTGCTAGTAGCATAAACTTGTCCTAAACCAAAACAAGCCTTCCCAAGGACAAGTTCCAGTTCTGACTTGTGAGAAGCAATTGACAAAGACAACCGAATGGACTCTTAAACAATCCGACTTCAAATCTAGACATCATGCTCGATCTACCTCATGAAGGCACAGGGCAACTAAGTAAAGGACATATATGGCACAAATTTGATCGGTCCAAGCCTAATTGTACACGGCAGACCATGCCTCGTGGAGCAAAACAAGCAGGAGACAGCAAGGCAGTAAAAGTGCATTTCCAACCCAGGATTCATGTTCTAGTAGGGATAGCCAGAAGTGCAAACATTGTCTTTCCACGAAATCATTTTCCTACGATCCCTACCTCTAAAGGATCGAGCGACAAGCCCACCACTCACAGGCTTGCACAAACCAACATCAATCACTGAAGTACACCTCATCTCACAAGACAGGCTCCCATCATCTAACAAGAAATCAAACAACATCGCAAGGCAAAGCACTTGGTGACCTAGAAGCAAATTTTCTTGATCGAAGGGTATCATCCTTATAAGGTGAACATTTACCTGCAAATAACATATGAACCGTGTATTATACCAACTATGCAAAACAGAACGCATGCTATCATATTTGCCATCGGTAAACAATCACACATAGAACAAGGACATGCTAAATGCCTTACAATGCAATTGATTGTACATTTCAACCTAACTATTGACAGCTGTTTTAGGTATCATTCAGTTGCTAGATGCTCACCTCTGCTTCCATTGCACGAAGTTCATTGAAAAACTCAGAACCAATTAACTCAGAGTAGTTTTCCCCTAGTAAAGATCTGTATAGACTCAGTTCGAATTGAGGAGGCCTAAGAGGATATTCCATACTTATCTTTATCTGACAGAAGAAAATTTTGAAGTCAGTCGGTAACAATGTAGGGAAGAATAGAGAGTAAAAACAACAATGGATTCAACCTTAGCTTCTAGTTTCATGTTCCTTTCATCATTTTCCAACTTTTGGATTAGGACAAGAATATATTCTTGGATCCCACAGTCAGCCCATGAATTCTCAACCATTGCTGGTCCTCCCAATGGTGATGCATTATCAGATGTCTCCTCCACTTGGACTGGCTCATCCAGTTCATTTTCAGATTCCAACATGAGATCAACATCATCCTCCTGTTTCTTAAAACTTGGTGACTTCCTCTTGGTGATTGGAGATATGATACTCTTTGAAATCAAACTCAGCCTTCCAGAATGCTCAAGTTCAGATCGTTTTGAAGGGGTGAGTTTAACATCATTAATACTAGTGGCAGGTGGAACTAAAGATGGGAGCTCCCCATCCTCTGTTGCTGTCTCCTTCTCTTCTTTGGACATACCAATTTTTCTATCTGCATCAACACTTGCAGGACCCTGACCTTGTTCTACATCAGTGGAAGGCAAAGATGTAGAACTTTTACCGGCAGAAGTCATGGATGACCAGCCATGCAAGTTGCATCGTGGTGCATGTGAAGCCCACGGAACAATCTCACAGGTCAAAGTTGGCCATTTAAGCTCTTTTAGTGAGTCAATTAACTCCCTGTAAATCAGAGCAGAATCATTTACAAATATCAGGCATAAGTCAAAAGACTCCAAAACAAAGTTTTCGAAGTAGATTTAAATAAAAGAAACTTCATGATTGCAAATACCGGATTGCTCAAAATAAAAGAAAAGGAGAATCTAAATTCTAGGTTTCAGATAGACCACCAAATATTTATAAATTTCGAAACATTGAACATGGAATAGAAGGTACAGTCTAATTCAACTCCATCTTTAATATGTCCACAGCATCCATGAATACAATAAATTCAGGGCAGTGAGCCAGTGACTCACACAAGAGCCAGCTGAGCCTTTTTTCGAGTACGAATCCTTTGCACAACTGTCTGAACCCTGTTTTGCTGACGATATAATGATAGACCTGATAAGATAGAAGCATGTCTAGTAGTTTCACTATTTGATTCTTCAGAGACTGAAACCAGTGGAGCCACCTCTGGCAAAAAATCAATGCCTGCCAAATGCTGGGCCCATTTGTATGGTCGTAAAGTTCTCCTTTCATCAAATGAAAGAGAATTTCCAACGCAGAGCTTCGCTGACTGCAAAAAGTTGCGAAACCAGTTATTATAATTGGAATAGAACATGCATCAAGTTCATCATTAGCACATAATCTGATAATCAAACCTGCTGAGGGAGCTCAAGGCCAGTGTCATCAGGAAATAAGTTGCACAATATATTATTTTGAGGAACTTCGTCAGAATCCTCCACTCCTACACACACAACATTCAACCTTATTAAGAACTCAAACTTCAGGGTGATGAGTTTCGCTGAGTTCAAGCCTGAAGCCTCATCATCATTTATATGGAGGGAAACTTTAAGTGGATGACTTTGATATATTCCAGACTGGTCAAGATTCTCCTTGCTTGGAACCTTCTTTGGCCGCTTTCTCCTTCTTTGACCATCATCTTCCTCATCTGGCACATCATCCTCTACCTTGGAGTTCTCCAAGTTTGTTGATATAGCTGAAAATTAATGGATCGGATGAAAGTAAGATAGGATGATCATCTAACATCTAGTACAATATATATATATATATATATAGAGAGAGAGAGAGAGAGAGAGAAATAGATAGATAGATAGGGGGTGGGGGGAACAAACAAGTAAAGACCTAGTTAGTGGATACAACTATCCCATTTGACCAAACTAATGGTGTCTTATATTCTGGATTCTGCAGGAGCAAATTGTGTGTCTTTGGCAGGTAAATAGGCCCACATAGGAAAGTAATCTATTCATAATAAGATACCAGTTCTCCTGTGAATAACAAAAGCTTCCAAAACATCAAAACAAGCATAAAATCATGAATTTTCAGTTTAACTCCCATGTAAAGGAAAAAGTTGCTTCCATAGGTCATTTTGTCATCCTCATACAAAACCAACACCATTCCTGTTGTTTTAAATTTTCTTTCTAATTTAATGAAGAAAATAGTATTGAATCTCTCTGGTTACATACAAATACATGCAGTCATATTCCCTTATCAATAGCATGTCTTAGAACTGATGGCCATCAAATGTGCCAGGTGCTTTGCAGCAGGAAAAAGAGCATCTTTTCCAACATTAAATAATGTGACAAATGGCAAGAAATCATAGATCTAGGACGTGCAATTGGAGTAAGAAAAGTTCATTAAACAAAAACATGTAATCTAGCCCATTAAATCATTATTGGGTATGCTTAGTTACCTGAGTCCTTATTAGCTAGTTGGCGGGCAAAAGCCTGTGCATCCTTTACACTTCCTGCGATCTCCAGTTCAATATTCTCTCCAAAGGCTTCCTTTTGAGCAAGTAACTGAGAGTAAATTACATAGAGAGGTGGAGGAAGCAACTCTGCTAATTGGTGCTGCTTTAGTTTCTTGCTGTGCAGAACCCCCAACTGATGCTGCACAGGCAAGGATGCTTTTTTGAGAGCTTTGAGATGTGAAGGGAGACTTGACAAAAACTTTTTCCTGTTAGCAATTGTCTCTTGGAGAGCTTTCTTTTGTAGTTCCAATTTCTCACGAAGCTTGCATAGTTCTTTGCGCTGAAACAGAAAATATGAGTGCTTCAATGTGGTGCTTCCACAGCTATCAAACACAAACACTTGCAGAAGAAGAGATGGACACAGAAAAAGAGATGGAGAGAGGAGAGGGACTGATGTAGAGAAAACAAGAATGGAGTTTCAACAAAGTATGGAAATTCAAAGTCATGTCCTGAAGTTTGTATAAAATGCAGGATGAGTTGTGCATTACGCCTGCCACCAAAATAAAATATGAGATTTATTATGAGTATTTTGATTTCAGGGCACTAATACCACCAAATAACATTCAGTCAATCCAGAAAACGGCACAGGTGAATCATCATTATTCTTTTTGTTACTGCATCTGAGCAAATGTCCACAGGTTATACAAGCAAAGACATCAGAGTTAGAAGCCATTTCAAACAGTTCTCAGGACCAACATCTCATAACAGCAGAAAATCAGAAAAAGGATTTGTAGATTACCACTTAAATGATATATCAAAAGGCTTAAGTAAAAGCTAAGATTTACAGGTAAAGAAGGCTTATTTGTTCAATCTTAATGTAAATCCACCTAGTGATTCTTTTTGCAGTCATGACGAGTGATTACAACATATATCTAGGTATAGCATAAGAATCAGGAGGAAGAATTTGAGATGCATTAACAGTAGAAACTGTTAGTTAATGTCAAGAACTTCAACTTAAAAAAGAGGTACAGATATCTATGTAATTCATGAGACAACAATATTGACTTTAGGCCAATCTTTTCATGTCATGTTTATCACTCAGCGGCCAGAAAAGATCAGCAAATGGAAACATGCCACTGAGAAACATTCATATTGCAATTCGGCAATTAGAAAACGAAAAACTATATAGAAAAAAACTGAAAAGATCTGGAAAAGAAATCAGAGAAGGAAGTAAGCTTAAGCTTTCTTCTCCTGAAGTGTTGATTGTAATTGACCTAGTCCAAACCCTAAATAAGGTGATCGGTACATGAGGCACCTTTTCAATTAATTAACCATTCAAATCTGAACAAGCACTGGTTTATTACAATATAAGAAACTATTGTTTCACATTTCTTTGCTTTCTCTCCTTGGAAATTTAACTAGAGGTTTATTATTTTCTGACTCAACTTAGAACCAGCATTTTGATGTGTAGCAAAAAGGTCACTTCAACTGCAACAAACTTTACCATTCCAGTGCAAGCTACTAACACCAGAAACCAAAATCTTCAATAAATATGGATTTGGAAAAGATCATGCAGATAAAGAAAATTAGCACTATTACAAAAGATTTAATTGCTCAAAATGATAGAGGCTTGCCTGGAAGAGCTCATAGTTCAGCCTTTTAAGCATCAAATCATGTGTGCTATCAGTTGATGCAATGGAGCTTTTAATCTCGTCTGGTGCATCTTTAAAGAATTCTTCCTCAGGTACGAGTTCAATGTCAGGATATTTAGTCTTAAAGTCTTTGCAAGCTTTTATTGCTTTGACATAGTGATTTTTCTCATACATCAAGTTGTGGAGCTGCAAGGTTGTCAAGTCTACGGGCGCTTTAGCACGTTCCGTTTCAGCCTTAACACGATCTTCTTCAAGCAATATAGACCTATTTGCCTGTTCCAAGAGCATTCAGAACCGAATAGGCTTACATGTTGACCACATTATTCACAGACATGGATTATCCACAATAAGCTATTTTGAACATTGAGATGTAATTAGAACATGTGCACATCAGCACATTAATAACTAGAAATTTAAACAGTTTGTTAAACCTGGCGAACCAATATGCTCGCGTTTTTACTTTCAATTTGATATCTTTAAAATTAAAATGTTCAATTGGAAAGTCCCATCAGTCCAATCCTTAACCAGAACACTCCTCAATCAGTACTCATTTTAATTAGATTGACGAATACAAAATCCCACAGCCCCTAATTCATAATAAACCCTAAACCCAATAATTTCGAGACTCCAACAGCTAAGAGACAAAACCAAGTACAAAGAGAAATTGCCGAGAACAAGCATAGCTGCACATAATAAACCAGACCTGACGGAGGGTGACAAAATTGAGGAGATTTTGGGTGACAAGTTCTCGGAGTTGGGATTTGGGCTTAGCTTCTTTCTTGATAGCCAACATTTTGGCGACGATTTCCTCCGTCGAAGCCTTGCTCTGTCGCAGCATGTCGTAAAGCGCCGCCATGTCCACGTTGCGCTCCGGCAGTATTTCGCCGGGCTCCGCCATAGTCAGCTCCATCTTTTACTCACTTTGTAGCCCCAGTAATATTATGCCCCGGCACTCTTAAATCTTATAGTTAATATCAGGAAACAGATAAAAACACTCGCTTGTCGAGTAGTATATTTAAATATTCTTCTTTTTTTTTTTTAAATTCTCATAATTATAATTTTTGAAATAACTATCTTTTTCAATTTATCCATTTTATAATTCGTTATAATTATATTTGTTATAATTTTTACTTTTATTTATACCAAATTTTTTATAAATATATATAAATTATTTAAAGAATTTGTGCTATATAAAATAATAAATAAATATTTTTATTTATCATATACATATTTTTTAGTATTTCTTTATCTAAAATTGAATCCCTAGATTTTAAAGAAAGAAGCACTTTGCAAAACTAACTACGCCATTTCCCCTTCTTTTTAAATATTTAAGGCGGCTTGATTAAAAAAAATTTAAAAAAAAAAAAAGGTCATCTTTTCCCTCTCGCATTTTCAAGCTACGCATTGTGGTTTATTTTCATTTTTATTGCTTTACTGTATACAAATAAAAATATATTTAGTTTACCTATTTTAATATAAAATTATTATTATTGTTTTTTAATGTATATAATAATTGTTAGATCTATACGCTTAATTTTCTAACCAAGACGTGCCCTACTATTGATATGAAAATAATCAAAATTCACTGATAAAATATTTATTTAATCTTATGCAATAATAAAACTCATAATAAAATTTAATAACAAATTTATCTAAACGAGACTTAATTCAGGTGACATATGTTAAATAATAAAACTCACTATAACTAAAAAATAAATTATTATGGTTGTGATTGTTCATACTCTCACTTCTCCTTTTTTAGAAGAAATAGTGAGGTTTTTTTGTTTATGAGATTAAAAAAAAAATTATGAGGGAGTGATTATTTGTTAGGTAAAAGTGTAATGATTACAATTGATGTGATAGACCGAGCCCGACCATTTCAGCATGAAATGGAATAAGGGCTCTACCGATCTAATTCCTATAGTAGCTACTGATGAGCTACCTGATGAGGAGCTAGGAAGCTATGAGTTAAGAGCTCCCTTGGGCTCTAATGACTCTATATCTTCTTTATAGGACCTTTTGGGGCTTCTTAAAGAGCTTCTAGAGTGAGGTAAGTGGTCCCAGGCTATATTCTTTTAAAACAGAATATAGCTCCCGGACCACTAACCGAAACAGCCCTCCCGTCCGATCAGACGAGGGTAGCTCTTGTTTCAATCCACCACCGGTATAGGTGAAAGTGTAATTATTATAGTTGATGTGGTAGGTGAAAATTATAAGACGGTGATTGGTTGTAAAAAAATTTATGAGAAAAAGTTGTGAGGTAGCGTTTGATTGTGAGGTTTTTTTTTTTAAGAAAATCTTGTGAGATGGTGATTGATTGTGAATTATGAGTTAAAATGTTGTATATGTAATAATTTTTATATAATATTTATATATAGGTTTTTATTAGAATAAAATAAAATAAATAAATTATCCTTTAGAATGTCTTATAATACACATACTAAAATATAATAATGAATATGCAATGATTTAATTAATTGAAATTTTAAAAATTTTAATTTTATACTTAAATAAATGTGTATATGCTTATATATGCAGAAAATAAATTATGAAATATTAAAATATACGTGCGAATAATTATATTACTAAAAAATAATTTTATTTAAATAAAAAAATTTGACATGTAAATATAAATACATATTATGAAGTAATTTTGTTTAAATAATATAGTATAATGTGTACATATAATTATATATTACGAAAATAATTATATTATAAATAATTTTGTTTAAATAATAAAACATTATGTACAAATATAATTATGTATTAGAAAAATAATTTTATGTAAATATTAAAATATACATGTAAATAATTATAAATATGATGTGTAAATATAATTATATATTACGAAAATAATATTATAAAATATTAAAATATTACGTATGGATATATACATACTATGAAAATAATTTTATTTAAAATGTTTAAATATGCATCAAAATAACTTTATTAAGAAAATAATAATATTTTAATATAAAAATATTGTGTGTAATCATAACTACATATTATGATATGATTAATTTAAATGTTAATATATACATGTAAATAATTATATTATGAAAAAAATTATTTAAATATAAAAATATTATGGGTAAATAGAATTAAACCTTATGTATATAGGAAGAATAAAAAGCAAGAGAAAATTTTCAAAAGTTTGCTTGGGAAGGATAATCCATTTTTTGAGAAAAAGCAAAGAAATTTGAAATAGAGGAGATGAATCCATTTTGGGGGGAAATTTCAAATATGGAATAAGGAGGAGACGAATACTTTTTGAAGAGTGCAAATTTATCCACAAACAATCACCACTCCATTTTTCCAACTCAAAGAAACAAAATTTGGGAAAAATTTCCACAACCAAGCACAACACACAACTTTCATATCAAAATATTACTTTGAATTTGTTGTAACCCATGAGGATCTATTGCAGAAACAACGAAATAACAGTAAAGTAATTCGATGGAATTAAGACAACAAGATTTAACGTGGTTCAGCGATGTGCCTAATCCACCGAACAAAGAAAAGGAATTTTATTGATCTCAAATCAATATGCAAGTACAAACTTGAATCCCATAAATCTCATGAAAGCACCTAACACCCTCGTTCTAAACTCCGCCTTGAGAGAATTACTCAAAAGCAGTAAAGAAGCCCTTGTGTTGTGTTCGTGATACTTTTTTCGGAAGAAAAACTGATATTTATAGTTGAAAATCGAAGCCCAAGGCCCATGGGCTTGCGTCGCGCGCCGAGGCGCAAAGTTGCTGTTCACTGCGCGTCGGGGCGCACGATGAGTGTTTTTATGCCTTTTTCGCCCATGTACACGCCTTGGCGCACCTTGCCTTGCGCCCTGGAGCGCGGTGTCCTTTCAACAAGCGTCAGGGTGTGTTATCGAGCCCATTTCAACCACTTTGCTCCGTTTTGCTCTTTTTTTTTTGTTCCTTGTCAATTTTACCTCAAATTTCAAGGCAAAATCAACATAATTATTAAAATGAAAGATAAATTAAAAAAAGAATTCCAGATAACTAAAAGATATTTTTATTTCATTTTTAATCAACTTATGGAATTTTACAAATGGGTCAATTGTTGTAGTATGGATATCGACGGGTCAAAAATGTTCAACCAAACAATAAATTAAATGGTAATTACTATGAATTTCCTACTAATAACTAGGCTAATTATCACTATTTTGTAAATTGAGTAATCCTAACGGCCAAGGGAATGAGCCTTTATGAGAAGTATTATATCTTACTTTATCGTTTATAGCATTAACGGTACTCGAAAAGTATTTACTGTTAATACAATTTTGTACCAAGCATAAAATTTAAAGGAATTTAACTATAGGGGATTTATATATAATATAATTAAATTTATTATTTAAATAAATGCATAGATTTCTTACATTCTTTAAATTATGTTTGTGTCTCATTCTTAAATTTTTAAATTTATATATGTACCCTGCCGTTACAAAACTCTATTGTTCTAAAATGGCTTTTTTGACTTCTATTAAAAATTATAATGACAGTGTTTAATGTTTTTGAGTTTGTCCAAATTATAAAGACCACTGCAAATGTTTATCACACTGCAATTATATTATCTGAAATATTTTATCTTACAATTACTGTGATTTATTCTATTAAAGTTATAGAAAATTTTAATTTTTTATAAACTTAATATTTTAAAAAACCAATGATGTTGAGAATAAAATTTTGTTTTCATTAAAAGAATTTTAATGATGTGTTTTTTTTTATATATATTACAAACACTATTGGCAGGATAAAATGTAAGATGACAATAAATATCAATAAAGTTTTTTAAAAAGGAGAAATTTATCCATGTTTGGACCAAACTCAGATTTTTATTGCAACTCAAACATTGTTCCCGTTACATGGTTAAGTATTTGAATATTAACTAAAGTATTCTTAATTAAATTATAAGCGCTATCAAACTCTCTTTTTCATTTAAGAGTAAATGAACATAACTTCATCTTCTAAATTTAATTGGTCTAAAACTGATGTATCTTAATCATCAACGATAAAAATCTCATCTTGATTCTTGCAAATGTATTTATTAATATCTAAAATCATCAAAAATAAAAATCTCACTCTTCATTTTTATTATAAAAAAAAAAAAACCCAATCCATCTATGTTTCTCCAAATCTTCCATTTATCGTTCTCCAACTCTTCGCATATTTTGCAATCAATCATATAAGGGTGCGGCATCTTCTTGATTGAGATAGCAATTGACTCATAGAAGAGTGATACAAGATATTAGATGTTCAATTCAATTATGTATGAATATACTGAGCTTATCGAAATATTTATGTATTAAATGTTAATAAGATAATTTTGCACTAAGATTGAGGTTGATTGTTGAGTTTTAGATGGTATAAACTTATAGTCGTCATCAATATTGGGGATTTTAATATTGTTTCTAATTATTAATTCTATCAATATTAGACTTGTATTTTAGTGATTAATTAATATATAATTTGCTATAATTAAATAATTGAACTTAATTATAATATTAAAATTTGATATATTATAACATAGCATCGTGAAGTCTACATTTCTTTAAGAATTATTTGACATTTAACTCCTTAAAATTGACCATTATTACTTAATCAGCCAAGTGATTGTTAATGGAAACACAGTGTATAGACTTAATTGAGAAAAATTAGAACTTAAAATTGCACTTTGAGGACTTAATGCTTAGATGGCTAAAAATGAGTCTCTATACATTTTTATAGTTGCATTTTTCAGATATATGGGCAGAATCTATTTTATAAATCGATAAAGACATTACCTGATCAAAGCTTTATACAAATGGAGTTCCAAGAACTCTTCTATGTAAGTTTCTACACATGCATGTACGTACAATGTATTTTAACTTTCTATAAAATTGAGGAAGAGTCTCATATTAAAATGTATGTAGTTTTTTCGAGATCAGAAAAAATGCACATAAGTTATCGTTACATGGCAGTTGAACTACTTCAGAATTAAATCAACACCTCTGCCTCATTTAAAAAAAAAGAAAAGAAAAGGAATAATCTTGAGAGCTAATTGATGTAATAAAGCAGATCAGTATTCAACACAACCGGTTTGAAATTTGTTTTCATGAAGACTTTTCTGGCTGCATAAATAGTAGGGCATGTGGTAGAAAGGCTGCCTTTTTTCTTGGTCATCATCCATCAACGACTTCATTGCATCGAGAACTAAATGAAAAATGTACATATCAAATGCCATTCCATTTCCTACTTTAACTTATTCTAAAAGTTACTATATCTTATAAAATGTTAAATTTTATTTTAAAATTAAATTCTTGAAATATTTGGATAAAATAAAATTTTAAAATTTATAACATTTTAGTGATGGCAATTTTGTAACAAATATAGTCAAAATCAAAAGAATTTTTAAGACTTTTTTTTTTTTGGCTTTTTCAAATAGAACTTATGAATTTTTTGAAAATCTTAATTAAAACTTATAAATTCTTTTTTTTTTTTTGAAAATTTTACTATATATATATATATATATATCTCAAACATCTTATATTATAAGATGTTTTGAGTAGATTATAGAATGTCATAAAATGTTAGGTAATTTTTTTTTAAAATGTTAAACTTTATGGATTAAGAAGGTGTTATGAATTTATTTGCAAGATCTTGTAAGTGGTGCTTTATTCTTTAAGGTGTTGCATCTTATTATAAATAAACTCTTAAATAATTGTTTGAATAAAATAAAATTTTCGAGCTTATAAGATATTAATGATGATAATATTGTAATTAGCATGGTTAAGATTATAAGAGTTTTGTAAGATTCAAAAATAAGTTAAAATATCTTTATTTTTTTAAAAAGAGCTTATAAGGTCATACGATTTTATTTTGGAAACTAATGGTCATATCTCATTTTTAAAATAAGGTCTAATATCTTATAAGATATTTTTATAAGTTGTAAAAACCTCTTATAAAATATAGAAATACTAATAAAATCTTTTAAATAAATATAAACAAACACCCTCTTATTCGACAAAGTTTTAGTCTTTTTCAACTATCATTCTCGTTTTCTATTATAACTTTTTAATATTTCTAAATAAAAATAGAAAATTGGTATTGGTCCAAAACCCAAAGCCAGCATTGTTCTCTTTTCTAGAATTGCAACTGATTTCAGGTACAACTAACACTGTAGATAGTTTGTGAAGCAGACAAAGATTTTGCTCTTACCAAAAAACAGCAAAAAATTTGATTGGACAGAGTTTCCATTCAAACTCTAACATAAATTGTGAGTTCCCCTGCAAATGCAGATGCTGTTCTCACACTACACAACAGTACTTACTGGTTTATTAGCATCTTCTAACACATGTATCCTCTCAGCTTTTGTTATTCTTTTTTTTTTTTTTTTAAATGTTTCTCTATTGGTTGACATGGATTTTAGAAAATATATGTTATTTGCAGCAAGGATGCAAGTACTAGAAAATTTCACGACGTCCATTTATAAAAATATTCAAGGGAATTATAAATAATTATATATAAACATGATGATATTATAAAATAGGATTTCATTAGGTAGTTACTTAATTGACTGGTAGAAATCGTTTTTTCTTTTCATTTATACAAATGTATTCTAGAGATTCGATAGGTTTAAATCCTTGACTTCACACTTTACGTGTGAAACGTATAACAATAGGTCAAATAGCCACCAACTTATTGAAATAGTAATTGATGAGGGTCCGAATCGTGATACAGGTACTCCGATTTCGATCTATATTGGGTTTAACCCCAAAGGTGGATATCTTCCGTTGATGATGTTTGAGAATCTTGCAATCAAGGCAAACGTTAGGCTAGCCGAGTGGCCCTCGACTTAGGCCCTCCGACGCTCAAGTCAGTATTAGAAGTATTGAGCAACGGAGTAAGGTAGTTTCAGAGTGTATGAGTGCATACCTTGTGAGGCAAGACAGATGAGTTTTTATATTCTTCCCCTTGTAGGAAATGATAGGTAAGCCCTTGGCTTACCCTTGGGGTGTTCAGCCTCCTCCAAGGGGCAATTAGTCTATTCCCCCATTTGAATTTTGCCAGCTAGATGTCCTTTCATGCTACAGGACGGGACGGTATACGGTGTGGCGCCTGCCGTGTCAGACAGTGAGGGGATGGCATGCGCCATTAATGCGGTGGCGTGGTGCCAGTCAACGCATTTAATGCGGTGGCAGAGTACTGTGCAGAATTCGACCTCCTATCGGCCTGATGGGGGTCGAATATGGTCGATATTATCCGAGGGCTCTGAGGCGCTCGCCTGGGCCTGGGGGAGACTGCTCGAACATAGTCGACGTGTCCCATGGGCCCTTGGCTATTGTCTGAACGTTGGGGCTTTTGGGGCCACTGCCTGGTCGAACAGGGTCGACGTGGCTCATGGGCCCTGGGCCATTGTCTGAACGTTGGGCCTTTTGGGCCTGGGCCATTGTCTGAAACGTTGGGCCTTTTGGGCCACCCTATATCATGAGTCCCCCCACTTCGCAATGCGGATCGAGGGAATCGACGAGCGACATTGGGAAGTAGCGAATATTAATGTGTCTCGACCAGGGATTTTAGAAATTGACCAGGGTTTTGTGTGTTTACCGAGCGGTTACATCGTGGCGCGCGTGGGGCAGTCGTGGCGCACGTGGGGCGGCCTTATAGTTTCCCCCATTAATGCGGACGCTTGGGTAACCCCGCCTCTTTCTTTATAAATACTGATTGGCATTCAGCCCGCTTTCACCTTTACCGCTTCAGATATTCCTTGCTGCGAGAATCACTAACCTTTGCGCTTTCTTTAGAGATTTTTTGGGTTTAGCTTTCTAATCTAGTAAGTACTCTTCCCCCTCTATTTCTTTCCACCTTTCTTTGAAGAAAATGTTTGGGCTATTCAGTTCTGGTGGTACTTCTGGTGGGGGTAGTGAAGCCACTGTGTCTGAGGGCCGTAGGGAGTTTTCTGACTCAAGCAGCTCGAGCTCCGGCGGCTCGAGCAGCGCCCGTGGGGGTGAAGCTGGGCCCAGCCGGGTATCCTCTTCTCGCGGGCGATTATTTACCCCAAACCACTATAGCGAGATAATCTCTACCGTCACCCCCTTGGAACTGGCCCGCATTCAAGAGCTTTACCACATTCCTCGTGAATTCCAGTTGCTAGCCCCTGGGCCTCCTGGTCGAATGCACCGTGCCCCTGCCGGTTGCATAACTGTTTTCGAGGATGCACTTAGGTGTGGTCTTAGGATTCCCTTGAGCGAGAGCATGATAGGTCTGCTTAGGGGTCTTCGAGTGTGCATCACGCAACTGCTGCCCAACTGTTTCTCGACGTTGTGTAGCTTTATAGTTCTAATGTGCCTGTACAACCAACCCCCGACCTTTGAAAATTTTTCAAACCTGTTTTATCTTTGCGTGATGCGTAAATGCAGCAGCACCGAGGAAATAGGCTTTTATTATCTGAGCGCTTGGCCTCGTCGGAGGTTTCTGGTGGCGCCTTCCTCGTCCTATGGTCAGGCGTGGAAGAAACGCTACTTCTTTGTGCGGGTAAAGGGTGGGTTCGATATTCCTTGAGAGTGGGCGAGGGGTCCGGTCGAGGTACCAGGGAATCATGCTCCAACTTGGTCGAGCACATTCGTGAGGGACCTGCTCGAGTTTGGTCCCATCAAAGCCACTGTTTTCCTCGAGGAGAGGCAATTGGTGTTGGCTGGGTTGTCGCCAGTCCCATTAAATTCTCCCGCTGATTATGAGATAGGTAGACTAACTGCGTACGCCATACCCTGTTGTTTACTTACGCACATTCCTGTAGTTGACATTTTCTGTTGCTTGTTCTTTGCAGACCGCGACGAAATCATGAACAGGTCTAGGGCTAATGCGCTGGCTCGCGCTGAAAGGAATCAGTAGCGCCGACAAGGCGGCGCGATTCGAGAAGAGTCATCGGGGGCCGACGAGCCACGCCGATTAATTGCTGCCCCAGCGCCCTCCAGAACACCTTCGCTTGCTAGACAAGAAGAGGTCGAGAGAACCGCGGGTCGGGGAAAGAGACCCATGGGCGAGCCGGCTGCTCCCCTCCCGAAGAAGGCAGCTGTCAGGAGGGGGAAAGGGAAGTCGAAGGGCACGGGGCTGAACGTGCCGACGGGAAAAGACCTCTTCTCGGACCGAAGCCCCGAGGCCCTCTTTAATTTGCGGAAGTTCCCGTCTCCTCAATTTGGGTCGGATCCAGGTGTAGCTGTGGGCGACTCATCGAGCATGGTAGCATCAGGGCCAGCTGGGTTGGACCCCTTAAAATGTTGATGGCTGGGCAGTTCCTGGTTGACCAGAATAAATTCCTGGGCTTAACCCAGCCTGGGCTGCTGTGTAAGTTCGCCTATCATGCGAACATGGTAAGATCTAGAAGCCTAGATGTCTACCCGTTTAATTCTTCTTTTCTTTCGTTTAGCTGCCCTGTGACATAGTTTCGTGTTTTAGGTCGAGCAGCTGGGCTATCACATGTTTCGCCGCTCCGAGGTGGCGCTGGCCAATCGAGAGCGATTGGAGGGGAGCGAGGACGCTGAGACCTTGAAGGCTTAGCTCGAGTCCTCCCAGATGCGGGTCGAGGAGCTTGAGAGAGCAAACACCCAATATGCCAAAGATATGGAGGCAAAAGACCGTCAGGTTATGCTGGCGGTAACGGAGCAGACCCAGATGGAGGCGAAGTTGAAAAAACTGGAGCTGGATATTCAAGTCGCTTACGAGTCTGGTCATGCGGCCGGCCGAAGTGAGCGCCTGGTCGAAGCAAGGGATGAGTTTGCTCGAGTGATGCCGGAGGTGCGGAAGGAGGCCGTCCAGCAGTTTATGGTGAGCCCCGCCTTCCAAGACGCAAGTGTTGTGCTTGCTTTAGATGATGCGCGGAATGCGTTTAAGAAGGCCATCGCCCAATTGCAACACTTGGGTTACGGCATCAGCGATGAGGATCGCGCGAAGATGGGCCTTCGCTTCGATGAGCAACTGCGGCTACTGGTCGAGGACGATGTCGACGAGGCCGATACTGCTGAGGTCGAAGCTGCCGATGTTGTCGACATGAGCCTCGAAGAGAGGCAGAAGGCAGAACTCGAGAAGAAACTGAATGCGGTGGGCCGAGAGTTCGAGTTTGCCGGCGACCTTGCCTATGAAGTTTCTGAGAACAGGGCAAATGCCACCGCATTCTTCCCGGCTACTCTGCGGCTATTTATGCCCTCTGCTGCCAGTCCCTCCTACCCGATTACCGCAGCCGTTCCTGTTGCAGTGGCGCCACCGGAACCTCCATCTGCTTCGGCTCCAGCGCTTGTTGCCGAAGGGTCTGGCAGTTCTAGCTAGGCTCTTGCCTTATATTTTTGACTTTTTATTCTTGATATATATGTCTCACTGAGGCTTTATGAAATGAAATTTCTTTGCCCTTTTATTGCTGTGCTTCGTTGTACATTGTCGTTTGTCTACTGCTTTGTCGAGTAGAATTAAGTGCGTTTAGTATTTGTGCTTGTACCCTTCATCGAATGGTTGGTTATTTGCTCTTCGTTGGTTTAAACTTTTGTATGGCCAACTTGTGTAAGTCGATAGGATACGATCAGTGCTTGCTGCGGAACACTTATTGCTATTGTATGAATATGCACCGAAGGCGTTGGCTTATTGTATTGACAACTTTTAGCTACTGCGGGGTCGCTTGGGGTGGTCTCGACAGGTGGCTTCGACTTAGATGTCAAATCATTTCGTCAACTTCGGGGTCGACTAAGGTGGTCTCGGCCGGTGGCCTCGTCTTGGATGTCAAATCCTTTCATCGACTTTGGGGGTCGACTAAGATGGTCTCGGCAGGTAGCCTCGACTTATATGTCCAATCCTTTCGTCGACTTCGGGGTCGACTAAGGTGGTCTCAGCCGGTGGCCTCGACTTATATGTCCAATCCTTTCGTCGACTTCGGGGGTCGACTAAGGTGGTCTCGGCCGGTGGCCTCGACTTATATGTTCAATCCTTTCATCGACTTCGGGGTCGACTAAGGTGGTCTCGGCCGGTGGCCTCGACTTATATGTCCAATCCTTTCGTCAACTTCGGGGTCGACTAAGGTGGTCTCGGCCGGTGGCCTCGACTTATATGTCCAATCTTTTCGTCGACTAAGGTGGTCTCAGCCGGTGGCCTCGACTTAGATGTCCAATCATTTCGTCTTTTCAATCATGTTGTGCCTTGTTTTTTATAATCAATACAACAGATGTCAATTAAATAGTTTACGCAAAGAATTTTTTCAGGTTTACCGCATTCCATGGTCGAGGTAGCTCGCGACCTGCAGTGTCCTCTAATCGGTAGGCGTTGTTCTTGCACACTTTGATGACTGCATAGGGTCCCTCCCACTTCGGGTCAAGCTTCCCGACTGGCTTTGAAACCTTCACTTTCTTCAGGGCAAGATCGCCCACTTTAAAATTCCTCGGACGGACTGACTTATTGTAGCGATCCTCCATTTTTGAGCGGTACCTTTGCATCTTGCTGTAGGCTAGTTGGCGCTTTTCGTCTATGGTAATTAAATCCAGCGTCCTCTCCGATGTATTCGCTATTGGATTGTAATGAATCACTCTAGTCGTGTGCTGAATCAATTCGGATGGTATCACTGCTTCAGAGCCATAGACTAGACTGTAGGGGCTGTGGCCTGAGGCCGTTCGGGGGGTCGTTCGATAAGCCCAAAGAACGCCTGGGAGATCGTCTGCCCAACTGGCTCCTGTCCCTGCTATCCGGCTCTTAATGTGGTCCAGGACTGTTCTGTTAGTGACCTCAGTCTGGCCATTGGCTTGCGGATTCCCTACTGAAGTGAAGTGCTGCGTGATGCCTAAAGTTTCGCACCATCTTCTGGTGTTTTTGCTCTGGAATTGAGTGCCGTTATCGGAAATGAGGATCTTAGGTAGCCCGAACCGACACACGATGTTCTTCCATATAAAACTCTTGATAGCCGCGTCGGTGATCTTAGGGACTGCTTCGGCTTCCACCCATTTCGTAAAATATTCGACAGCCACTATGATAAACTTCCGCTGGCCAGAGGTTTTGGGGAGCGACCCTAATATATCGATGCCCCACTGGTCGAACGGCCATGTGATACTAACATTGGTCATTGGCGTGGCTGGTTGATGCTGAATGTTCGCATGTACCTGGCAGGATGGGCATTTCTTAGCGAAATCCACGGAGTCGTTGAGCAGAGTGGGCCAGAAATATCCATAACGGGTAATCTTGTGAGCCAGAGACCTTCCACCCAAGTGGTTGCCACAAATACCCGCATGCACCTCCTGCAATACTTCGTTTGCCTGGCCGGGATCTAAGCACCTGAGTGGCGGCCCGACAATCGACCTCCTGTACAGCTGCCCATGCTCATCTAGTACATATTTAGGCGCCAAGCCCTTCAACTTTCGAGCCTACTTAATGTCATCTGGTAAGGAGCCTCTACTCAGATAGAGTTTGATTGGATGTTGCCAGGATAGGGTTGACTCGTCGAGGCATCTGACCTGGATCCGGTCGGGAGACTGTACGCAGGGCTTATCAGCCATAAGAAATGTTATAGTTCTTTCCCGCATGCCTTTCGCCGAACTGGCTAGCTTGGAGAGTGCGTCTGCCCGCTCGTTCTCTGATCGAGGGATCTGGCTTAGCGAGAAGTGGCTAAACATCTGTTTCAAGTGTTGTACCTTTGCCAAGTACTGCGCCATCTTGTGCTCTTTTGCCTCAAAGTTCCCTTCGAATTGCTCAGCCACGAGCTTAGAGTCTGTGAAAGCCGCTAGCCTATCGACCCCACGGTCGGCAGCCATGCGCATTCCTGCAATGAAGGCTTCATACTCAGCTTCATTGTTCGTAACCGGGAAATTGAGTTTCACCACGAAGTCATAACCTTCTGCTAACGGGGATCGAAGAGAAACTCCTATCCCTTCCCCCGACGACGTCGCAGACCCATCGACGTGCAGAGTCCACAAGGGTGTGCTATCGACACCCGGACACGGTAGGTTGATCCTTTTGAGGATGAAATCTGCCAGGACCTGTGCCTTGATAGCTGCTCGCGGTTGAAATTAGATGTCGAATTCTCCAAGCTCGATGGCCCATTTAGTGAGTCGACCTGAAGTGTCCGGCTTCGACAATACCTGTTTCAGCGGCTAATTTGTTTACACTGAGATTGTGTGTGATTGGAAGTAAGGTCGCAGCTTCCTTGCTGATGAGACGAGGGCTAGAGCGAATTTTTCAATCTCCAAATAGTTATATTCTGGCCCCTTGAGAGCCTTGCTACAATAGTAAATGGGGCAAGGGTTTCCATTTCTTATTGCAGTCAACACCGAACTAACGGAGGCTGAAGAGACAGCCAGATATATCTGTAAGACTTCCCCGAGCTCAGGTTTGGCGAGCAGAGGTGGTGAAGAGAGATATTGCTTGAGGTCGATGAGGGCTTTATCGCACTGTTCATCCCATATGAATCCCAACTTCTTTGTGTTTCTTAGGATTTTGAAGAAAGGTAAGCTCTTATCTGCCAGCCTGGCCACAAATCTGCCCAAAGCAATCACTCTGCCAATGAGGCGTTGAACTTCCCGCATTGTGCGCGGCGGGGCTATGTCGAGAACTGCTTGAATTTTCTGAGGGTTGGCCTCGATACCTCTCTGGCTGACCATGAAACCGAGTAATTTACCACCCCGCACGCTGAACGTGCATTTGTCGGGGTTTAGTTTCATACCAAAGGCTCTTAGAATAGAGAATTTGTGATTCAGGTCAGCCAAGTGATTTTCTGCTCTGCTTGTTTTTACAATCATGTCGTCCACATAAACCTCCATTGAGTTCCCAATCTCATTTTTAAACATGAAGTTAACAAGCCTTTGATAAGTTGCTCCGGCATTTTTAAGTCCAAATGGCATGACCAAAAAGCAATATACCCCATTGGAAACAACAAAAGAGGTTTTTTCCCTATCCTCAGGTGCCATAAATATTTGATAATATCCTTGAAATGCGTCCATCATGCTAAGTAATTCACACCCAGCGGTGGAGTCGACAAGTAAATCAATACGAGGCAAGGGGTAAGGATCTTTAGGGCAAGCTTTATTCAAGTTTGTGAAATCATCACACATCCTCCACTTTCCCTCACTCTTGGGGACTAAGACAACATTACATAGCCAAGAAGGATACTGAATTTCAACAACATAGTCAACTTCTAGGAGTTTGCTTACCTCTTCTTGGATAATTTGTGTCCGCTCGGCGTTAAAAACTCTCTTCTTCTAGTGGACTGGCTTATGGGCAGGGTCCACATTGAGCCTGTGGACAATGATGTCCGGGTCGATGCCCTGCAGGTCGGCCGCTTTCCAAGCGAAGACATCAAGGTTCCTCCGGAGGAAGTCGACCATGAGGCACTCTAGTCCCAAATCAGTCCCGATCTTGGTTGTCTTGTCAGGATTCCCGGGCTCTAGCTTAATTGTCTTGAAGTCTCCCGTCAGCTCGACCCTGGTATCTTCGATCTTTCTCTTCTTCGATGAAGTTCCCTCCTCGGGTTTCGCTACAGGGGCGTCCCCCGAGGGCTTCAACTGTGGCCTCCTTCTCTGCTAACCGGAGTCCACGGAGATTGTGTAATAGCGCCAAGCGTCCTTAATATTGCATAAAATATGACCAACTCCTCCAGGGGTCGGGAACTTTATCTTCATGTGATATGTAGACGCGATGGCTCTGAAGTCATTTAAGGCCGGTCTACCCAAAATAACATTGTAAGCGAATGGGGCGTCGACCACTAAATAGCTAATCATCAAGGTTCGGCTGCGATGGCCCTGCCCGAAAGTCGTGGAGAGGGAGATGGACCCTAGCGGCATTATCTTCGATCCCCCGAATCCGACTAGGGGCGTTCTGACTGGATCAAAGTTCAACTTGCCCAAGTCCATCCTTTTTAGTGTTGACGAGAATATGATATTGGCTGAGCTACTGTTGTCGACCAGGACCTTTCTAACTTCGAAGTTGGCGATCTCGAGAGCGACCACCATAGGGCAGTCGATCTTTCCGTCCATGCCTTGGTTTTCGAGGTGGCTGAGGTCTGTGTCTGAAAAGGATATTGGCTCTGTGCTGTTTGTAAGTTGAAAAACCGTCTCGACCTTAGATGGCTTGGTCGAGTCGAGCTGCCGTTGGGTTTGCTTCCTTGCGTTTCGGGATTCTCCTCCCGTGGGCCCCCCAGCGATCATGTCGATGACCCATTTGATGGGTGGGTGGGCTTCATGGGCAGGTTTCTTCCCTTTGTCATCTCTTCGCGGGCTGGCCGACCTTTCTCTACGGGGAGTCCGGTTGACCGCGCCCTCCTCTCTTCGATTCCTGTCCTCAACAAATTTCTTTAGGTGCCCCTGTCTGATCAACCTCTCAATTTCGTCCTTCAAGTTGAAGCAGTCTTCGGTGTCATGCCCCTTTTGTCTGTGGAAGTGGCAGAATTTCCCGAACTTCTTCATGGCCTCCGTTTCTGTAATTTTGCGGGGCTTTTTCAGTAGGTTGTCATGTTGAATGGCAAAGAGCACTTCTCTCCTCGCCATGGAGAGCGGGGTATAGTCGTGGAAGCGTCTAATCGGGGACCGACGTCCTTCCCTGTTTTGCTTGTCGTCCTTCTCTTTGCCCTTTCTTCCTGTCAGTTTCGATGCTGCCGTATTTCATCTTGTTCATCTCTTCTTGGGTCATGTACCTTTCAGCGAGGTCGAGGAGTTCTTCCATCGTGCTGGGCTGAGCGCGCACCAAAGCGTTAGCGCACTCTTTGTGCCTCAATCCCAAAAACAGCACATCAATCAAGAACTCAATCCTCGGACTGTCAATTTTCAACACCTCTGTGTTGAATCTGGTGAAAAAATCTCTCAAAGACTCCCCCTCGGCTTGCTTCACCGTGTGCAAGTGGGTATGTGGCAGCTTCGCCTTCCTTCTGCTGGCAAACTGGTGCAGAAATTTGTCACAAAACTGGTCATACAAAAAGATGGACGCTGGCTCTAACTTCACGAACTAATCCAAGGCTACCCCCTGAAATGTGGTTACCAGCATTTTTGCATGAATATACTCGTTGTGTCCATGCAGCTGCATCATGTGTTCAAACTGCAGCAAATGTTCACTCGGGTCCGTGGACCCGTCGTACCGCGGGAGACCAATGGAGATCTTGGCGTCCACCGCGATGCGTTCATTAATGATTTCTTGTATGAAGGGTGAGTCCCGTTCCCTTCTAAATCTCGGGGGCACCTCCGGCTGAAGGGGCCTATCCGCGTTCCCCCTCGACAGCTCCTCCAGACGTTTATTTAGTTGCTGCACCTGGTGGGATACCTCCTCCCACTCCTGCTGATCCTGCTTTCTTCTACCTCGGGAACGTTCGGTCCTATCGCGCTGCGGGGCTCAAAGGGGCCGAACGTCATGGTCCACGGAGTCTGCTGCCTCTTCCCTCGGTGGGGGGCGGGGTGCCTCCCGGTGAAAACGACTCTGGCTTGGTTCTCGCCTAACTGGGTGCCTGGGGGACCCCGGACGCCGTGAGTATTCTACAGGTAGTGCTTGCTCATGCCCCGCTGGAGCGGGCGTGGCGCTGCTTGCCAGTTCAAGGCGGCAGAAAGTTGGGCTGATATCTGTGCGGAGATCTGCTCACTGATGAGCTGCATCAACTGGGGCATAGTGAGGGTGACTACGGGCTCAGGCTGTATACTGGGACCCGGAGCAGTCCTTTCTTCGTTCTGGCGGGGCGGGGGGGAGCTGGATCTTCTGTTCTCTTCCCTTCCGGAAGGGGCTCGCCCAGTGTTCACCATTCTCGATAGAGGATTCCGTGTTTCCCACAGACGGCGCCAAATGATGAGGGTCCGAATCGTGATACAGGTACTCTGATTCCGATCTATATTGGGTTTAACCCCAAAGGTGGATATCTTCCGTTGATGATGTTTGAGAATCCTGCAATCAAGGCAAACGTTAGGCTAGCCGAGTGGCCCTCGGCTTAGGCCCTCCGACGCTCAAGTCAGTATTAGAAGTATTGAGCAACGGAGTAAGGTAGTTTCAGAGTGTATGAGTGCATACCTTGTGAGGCAAGACAGAGGAGTTTTTATATTCTTCCCCTTGTAGGAAATGACAGGTAAGCCTTTGGCTTACCCTTGGGGTCTTCAGCCTCCTCCAAGGGGCAATTAGTCTATTCCCCCATTTGAATTTTGCCAGCTAGATGTCCTTTCATGCTACAGGACGAAATGGTATACGGTGTGGCGCCTGCCGTGTTAGACAGTGAGGGGATGGCATGCGCCATTAATGCGGTGGCGTGGTGCCAGTCAACGCATTTAATGCGGTGGCAGAGTACTGTGCATAATTCGACATCCTATGGTTGATATTATTCGAGGGCTCTGAGGCGCCCGCCTGGGCCTGGGGGAGACTGGTCGAACATAGTCGACGTGTCCCATAGGCCCTGGGCTGTTGTCTGAACGTTGGGCCTTTTCGGGCTACTGCTTGGTCGAACAGGGTCGACGTGGCCCATGGGCCCTGGGCCGTTGTCTGAACGTTGGGCCTTTTGAGCCTGGGCCGTTGTCTGAAACGTTGGGCCTTTTGGGCCACCCTATATCAGTAATATATATATATATATATATATATATTTATAAGATAAGTGGCTGAATTCCATATTTAATTGTTCATCAATATTCTCCTATAAGCACTTACATTAAAGCTAAACTCGTAAATAGTGGTCATACCAATTTTAAAATTATAATTTAGGACTCGCCTCAAGTTTATTTATATTTTCAAAACTCATCTCAAGCAAGATGGGTTTGGGGCAAATCTGGGTTCTATCTAATCCATTGCCATCCCAAGATTGTTTGTCTCAACTAAGGGCTTGGTTGGTTCACATGATAAGGTATAATAGATACATTTTCAAATCTTATCTTTTGTTTGCTTCACACTTTTATGGCCCATGATACATATGCGGCCCGACATGGTATCATGGGCCAAGCTAGTTTATGGATCAGATGGCCTGATCCATTTTCCATCCTTTTAAATATGATATGATAATGAATGAAAAAGTCATTTTTACCCCTCATATGAAAACCCTAACCATCATTTTGGAAATTTACCTTCTTAGAAGTTAGGACATTTTGGACATGACAAAGTGTAATCATATTAATTAATTTTACCAACCAAACATTATATAATGTCAAGAGTGAGATATCACCAATTTATAAAATCAAAGCAAATAATAGATTACATGGTATTGAATACCATTTCTAACTTATGTATCATTAGTATATGAATCTTGCCTACCTAATCATATATGTCCAAGCAAACAAGCCCTAATAAGAGAATTATGATTCAAGGTCTGCTGACTATTATCATTTTAATTTAAAAAGGCCCGTGACTGCATATATATATACATATATATATATGTTGACATTATAAATGCATTCCTGATGTTTATGGCTACTATTATTTTCACCTGACCACACGGTTTGACCGGAAAGGAGAGAGTCCAGGCTGTCTATTCTGCTGCTTGGCTTCAATCAACTTAAATAAAACCATAATAACGTGGCCCTTCTGTCACTCCTCACGAGGGGACGGCCCTTATTTATTTTCCCTTCCTCGACATGTCAATTGCTATTAAATGCTAAATACTAGAGAAGACAATTAATATCCATCAAAATCTCATGGAACAATATCTACATAAGGATTCCTATCCTCGTGGCAAAATAAACTACTTTCAATGTTATAAGTAATATCTAAATATAGAACATTTAATTTGCCTAGCAAGTTTAGGGTAAAATTAATGTATTTTTTCAAGATTGGTTTAATTTCTTTTATTGAAATAATTTTTGTCAAGACAAATTTCAATATTTGACTGATGCATAACATACATTCACACTTATCAATTTCACATAAAATAAATTTTAAGAAATTTTGTTGGATTATTGGATGAAGAGATTCTAGTTATTCCAATATTGAACTGAAGTCGTCGTGAACAGCTTGATTTCATGAGACGTGTTTATATAATTGATGATATATATTATACATTGTCTTATATTGATGAAATCTAAAATTTTAAAATAACTTATAAAATACTTTTCATGATCTCTTAATTGTTTCATTAATTGTTAAGTGGAAGTTGAAGCAATTATTTTTAGAATAACAGAAAGAAAGACAACAATTGGAGTGTGAGAGAAATCTTTAGTTCTTTCTCTCAGTAAAAACAATGCTTGAGACCAATTTCATAGTATGCCTAAATTGATAAAAAAAAAAAGAGAACTTGTCTTCTTTTTCTTCTTCTTCTTCTTTTGTTACCTTCCATTCAAGTTTTAAAAACGATCACTAATTTTTAACTTTTCAATGCATTCTTCAAAATTGGTTGAGAATAATTAATTTAGACAGCTTTCCCTAAAAGTAAAATTTTCACCATGAGTGCTCAGGACTTGATAATACCTCACATAATCTTAGAGGCCGTTTGGTTTTGTTTTTTAGAGGCATTTTTATTTTTTGGTAAAAAGAAATAGTAAAAAATTGGTTATAAGTGTGATTTTGAAAATCAAATATTATTTGGATGTTTTATTTAAAATGAAATGATTATGTAGGGTTGAAAATAATATGTATTTGGATATTGTTGTGTTTTTGTGTTAAAAATCGTGCAAATAAAAGTGGGTGAAAATAAAAAGAAAGTGTAAGAGTGTGTTTGAAAAAATATGCTAAGAATAAAAATATCTGTAAAAATAAAGGGGAAGTTGATAGTTTTTATTTTTATTTTTAGGAGAAAATAAAAATTATGTTTGAAAACAAAACCAAACGAGCACTTAGTCCTCTTAAGTCTTGTGAATGACTTTTTAGAATTAGTGTTACATATCTTAAGAATTCATGTAGATTAAAAAAAAATACAAGTTGCGTTTTATATGCCGGATAAACTTCTAATTTATTTTGATAGAATTAAACAAAACTCAATTAATAAGAGTTTAAATGAGAACTGGTAGGTCCGGCATAAATATAAGAAACTTTTATACAAATCGAATTTGCCTTAACACAATTTAATTACAGTCTAAATAAATTTATATTTATCATATAATTAATATACGTTGGTTCAGTTCGGTTAAATTTGGTGAGGACAACATTAAAATGGAGGAAATAGTAGGTCATAATTTAATTTAGCATTAAGTTTGTAATGGTGTGCCACTTAGAGCACGAAACCTTGCATGCGTATTTACACTGATGATGGACACTTATGTCTAGTTAGCAAAATGTGACAATTCATGGGCACGTCAACAAACCATTAAGCATAAGCCATCATTGCTTTGTCTGGCTTTATTGCATTTTTGTTATAGTCAAGGGCATTATTTTCTGTATTATAATAATAACAATGATAATCGAAATAATATTGAAATAAATACGAGAAGTCTACTCCTAATTTGAATTTAACTACTCGATTAATGGCCCAACTTATATGCCCAAAAATTTTAAAGTATATAATTTGTGAGGATTGTCTGCGAAAAGACTTTGATAATCAAGTCAGCCAATATGTTGAACTCGTGTTAACACAAAATACAAATAAATATAATATGTAATATAATATACCTCCATCAGTAATCAATGTTTTTAAAATCGAATCGAACAAAGAACTCACCACATTACTAATTATTGGTTCAACCAACAGGTTCGATCGGTATAATGTCATAATGACTTAATAATTATATTTAATTATATATATAATAATTTAATTTTAACAAAAAATAAAACTTCCAATGATATAGAAAAAATATTATTTAAATTTTTTTAATTTACTTATTTTTAAGTATGTTTTCTAGAAAAAAATATTATTCCACAATTAGTCAACTATAAATAAATAAAAAATAATGTTTCACATTAATTTAAATAATTATTCATTTTATTTTTCAACTCCAAGTAAAAATAAATTCTTCTACACTAAATATTCAACATAATTTAAAAGAGATAAAATAAAATAAAACAACAAATTAAACAAAAGTATTCACATATAGCTAACACTTCATTAAATTTCAAGAAAATAAATTTATGTTTCAAAAAATTACATATCCAAAATATTCAATCATCATTTTTCAACTCATAATTTCTCTTATTCTTCTTCTTCTTTTTTTAATTAAAAAAAAAAGAAAAAAAAGTGAACCGGTCAAAAATCGGTCTGATCGGTTTCACCGTCACTGGTTTTTATGCTTCAATCGGATCGGATTGACCACCAGTCACTGGTAAGATCGGTCGATTTGGTCTGATTTTTAAAACATGGACAGTAACTAATGTGTCTACTTATAATGTAAAAGTGATTGTCGGTCAAGCCTACGTGATATCATCTGAATGATTTAATTCTCCTCCACTTCACTATTATTCAGGTCACTTATTTAAAAATATACAGATATTGATCCTACCTGAATGAATGTTCAAGTGTTACATAAGTGACCTGTTTATCAATTCCACATCAAATAATAACATAAATTATCTTTCAATAAAATATAGTCAATTGTTTTTTGTTTTACAAAAATGGAAAAAAATGAAAATAGTCATTTATCTTCCTTACTTTATACAATTTGAAAGGGTGGTGGCAGTTATGGTGTAAGTTTTGTTGAATGTAAAGTCAATGAATTAATTTGATATGTATTTCCTATCAGTGTTTGAAAAATTGGACCATTCATTGAACTAAAAAATTTATTGATTCACGGTTCACTAGTTCCACCGTTGGTCGAATCGTAATTGAACTGTGGCTTTATAATTACGAAATATATATATTTATATTATATATTACTTAAAAATTAATAAAATGCCAAAATATAAAACACAAAGAGTTTAAATGACATTGTCTAACATCACAATCCAAATTTCACAATTCATATTATAAATTATTACAACAATTTAAATATTTCAAGTTTAAAGTTTAAAGTTTAACGTTGAGAGTGTGTGAGTTAATTATAAAGTCTAAACTCTAAACCAAGTTCTTCTTCTTCTTCTTCTTCTTCTTTTTTAACTTTTAGATAACTTGTGAAGTGTATCTTAGCCTTCAAAATTTGTACTTAGACAAAAAGATTAAAAAAAAAAATTATTAAAAATTAAATGAAAAAACCTATCTGGTTCAATTGAATAGTGAACAGTTCACCGATCCGACCGACCAGTCTGGAAGATTTTAACAAAATATGACCTTTTTTTTGAAGTTTTTCGATTTTTTGAGAAAATTGGACCGATTCACCGATCGACCGACGGTTCGACCAATCGATTCGGTCCCATTTTTTAAACCATGCTTCCTACTTGATTTATATAGACAATAATGCGGACATAAAGAAAAATAAATTTGCATTAGTGAGTATTGGTAGTCTGTTAAAATTATTTTTAAACTATGGTGCTGCAAAAAGATCACTTCAATAAATAAACATAAACTAAAAAAAAAAAATTTTAAATAAAGTGACACTATTTCTCACTTTTAATTTTAATAAATTTTAAATTTTGTGTTAAGATCTAGCAACTCATTATATTACCAAATATCTTTGAAACATATTGAGTCCACACAATTAATTGTGTCTGATTATTATTTTATTTAATTTATGAACATGTCAAACATCATATCAAACATAAATTAGAGGAAAGCCTGTTATCGTACCAATTATATATTTGATGCCACCACACAATGTGATATTATGAAAATTCAATACATATGTGAGCTAAGACAATGTTTATTTTTATTTTCCCCAAATATTTCTCTTTGAGAGAAAATAAAAATAAATATAACTTTTTTATTTTATTCAAAACACTCAAAATAATATGAAAAATTCCAAAATACCCTTTTTTAACATTTTCCAAAAGAGACATATTAATATATATATATATATATTGTCTCACACTACAATTATACGTACATAAAGTATAATATAAAAATATATTTTCACCTTATAAATAAGATAAAAAGTACTGATTTAACATTTACAATACAATTTATTCTCTCCTAAAATAAAACCAACCATACCCTTTAAATTCACAGCAATTTCTAACAAATTTCTAAAATAAAACAAACCATATATCGCATTTCTCATCTTAATCATCATAACATTTTTCTCGAATTTTTTTTCCAAAATATCCAAAATAAAACCAAATTAAATTTCCCGAACTCCATTTCCTACGAGTCCTGTTTACTCTATTTTTCGACTTCACATTTTCGCTGTTACTTCTTGGACATCTTCACCGCAATCTATGCCAAATTACCCTCCACCATCCAGTCAAAATTTTCAGTCCAGACAAGAAAGAAAGGACCCCAAGGGGCGAAACATAGAAAGTAGAGAATCCCACTTAAAACTTTTGTTAACAGAACACCATGATTAAGACACCTTCCCTTGATCCCCTCAAAGTCCAAAAAGCACCGTTTTTTACGTAAATCCATAGGCCAACAATCTTTCACACTCACTCACCACTTCCCCCGGCCCCCATCAACAAGCACACGATAAAGACACCATTTTTTTATAATACTGCCCAAGTAATAACAAAGATTGTATTCAGATTTCTCATGTGGGCAAGCCTACCCCTATTTTCGTTGTTCTTCTCTTTCCCCTGAGAATGCCAGAGCCGGGTTTTCAAGATTTGAGATCGGGCTTCCGGGTCCGAGATATAAGCCCGGATTCTGTGATTTTCACCGCTGAATCCAATTTCAGTCTCTTCTCTTCTGCTTCTGCTAGTGTGGAGCGCTGCTCTTTTGCCTCTGATGTACCTGATCAAGATTCTGTTGCCTCTGCATTTTCTCAAGTAATGCTGCTAGATTCCTTCCGTTTTCCACCACATATTTCTTTTTTACTTTTCATTTTATTTTTCTTGACCTGCATTTCTGAAATAATCTGTATATGTGGATTTATATACATATTTGTTTCTCAAATCTGCTTCAAGTTGGGATTTTTTTTCGACTTTTGTATATCAAGGTCTCCTAAATGTACTCTTTGTGTTCCTTTAACGTAGACATGTGAATCTGCTTTTGCTTGCTGGTCTACATAAGATGAATGAATGTGGTATCAACCCAGAAAGAGAGAATTATGCAATTTGTTTATTGTCCCTTTTTTTATGGGGAAATGGGGGAAGAATCTATCAACTAGATTTTCACAAATGGGTTTCGGTTTTTTCTTTAGCATTTGATGGATTTAGTAAAATGTAGTTCTTTTTAATTCGAAAAATATGTCTAGTTCAAAGGAGCTGGAAAGTTGAAATCTTTGATTTGAAACAGCATTTGGCAGGGCATGAATTGTCTGAGGTATTGAGTGGTCCAGATCCAGATCCAAACAAACCCACAGTAGTACACAAGAATAGTATTAGCCTCAGCAGAAAAGAAAAAGCTAAAGGTACGTTTTAACCCTTTTTTGAGTTTGGTTGATTCAATGCTGAATTGGAAAACATGATAAAAAAATTTAAAAGTTTTTGGATTGAAATGGTGACTGTTTTCCCTCAATTATGACTAGTTCAAAAATTAGATAGCAGTGAGGCTGAGACCACAGAAGATGAAAATATAGCCATAGATTCTGCAAGAAATTCATTCTCTCAAGCCCTTAAAGGTATTTTCACTACCAAATTCAAGAACGTCACGTTTCAGTTGTGTTCATTTATTCACCTCTGTCCTTTCTTGGTGGGCTTATTTGATTAGAATGTCAAGACAGAAGGTTGAGATCTGAAGTTCTGTTGAAAAAATCAGACCGTCGAAGACCTGCTTCTCTAGATCTCAACAATTCTGTGACTAATGCCCCAAACTCCTCCTCACCAAGATTTGGAGCCATGAAGAAACCATCAGCTGCAGCTCGAAAGACCAATGCGTTTCCGAGCCCTGGAACACCTAATTATCGTCATGCGAGTGTTGGGATTCAGAAAGGTTGGAGTTCTGAACGTGTTCCTCTCCATACGAATGCAAACAGGAGGAATGTGAACACTGTGTTGTTGCCTTACAATAATGGAAGGACTTTGCCTTCGAAATGGGAAGATGCAGAGAGGTGGATTTTTAGTCCGGTTTTGGGAGATGGTGCTGTGAGAACTTCATTTCAGCAGCCACAGAGGCGGCCCAAATCAAAGAGTGGCCCCCTTGGAGCTCCCGGGGTTGCTTACTATCAAATGTTTTCTCCTGCTCCTCCCATGTTTGAAGGAGGGAATAATGGGAAACTTATAGCAAATTCTCCATTTACTGCCGGAGTAATGGCTGCGGATGGCTTGTCAATTCGATATGGAGGCTGTGAAGGCAGTGGAAACATACTTGTGGGCACAGAGCCTTGCATGGCCAGATCAATTAGTATACATGGATGTTCTGAATTGCTAAGCCAATCATCATTGCTGGGACAGCAGGGTATGAGACTGTATCTTCTTTTGTTTTGCCTTCCAAAAGTTTATCTTTTATGTCAATAAGTTATTGTATGATATTTTTCTGTTTATTTGCATTCAAGTGTAATTTTTTTTTTCATAACTTCAAATAAGAATGACAATAGGATATCACTTCATAATTGTTAGTTGCTTGTTACTATTGGTCAAGGCTATGCTGTTACTTAGATTTGTTGGTATTTCTTGCATTTCCTTGAGCACTCATAGCTTGTCTTTATCCCAACATATTCACAGAATATCTATTCTAGTTGTCCTGTTCAGTGTCTGATTGTTGGTTGTTTCTATGTCTATATATAGATGAGAAAAATGACGGCAATGCTGCTGCTGATGCAAACAACATATCTCGTGCTGTTTCAAGGAGGGATATGGCCACTCAGATGAGTCCGGAGAGTAGCATCCAGTCCTCCCCCAGGAGACTGTCGTCGTTCTCTCTAGCAACTCCGTCTATTCTACCCATTGTAGAATTGCAGAGTATGCATTCCTCCAAACCAGAAATCAGGGATGTACCAGTTGATGAACGGGTCACAGTGACAAGGTGGTCTAAAAAGAATAGAGGTAAAACTTCAGGACGAGGCAGTCAAAATGCTGATGCCTGGAAAAGAAAAGCTGTAAACATTCACTCTGCTAGTTGGGAAGTTTCGACAGAGGCATCTAAGAGTATTTCAAAGTAATTTTTATTTAACTAATCCCTTTCATTTGGTTTGTCAACATATGCATTTTATAGAAACAAGTACAAAAAGCAAAGCAAGTCCTATTATAAATTGTGTGTGTTTATTCCCTTAAGTTGCTACAAATTTTTGAGTTTGATCTAATTATCTTTAGTTACTATTGGACAATCAACATGAGTATTCTCCTGATAAAGGTACCACGTATACCAAGATAGACAAAATGCATGTCTTATAGCCAATTCTCTTGGTTTCTGTCCCATTTCAGGATTCAGAGGGAGGAAGCCAAAATTACTGCTTGGGAGAACCTTCAGAAAGCAAAAGCTGAGGCTGCAATAAGAAAACTAGAGGTACTTTCCAGCTGCCCTTTCTCTTTTGCTGCTATAAAACTTGGCAAAATTTCCAGCTTTATATAATGATTGCATTGCACTTGTAATTGGGCTCAAGTCAATCAAATTTCAGCACTCAGCAGCATTTTTCTGAACATCTTAGTACTACAAATTCAGTTTCTTCAGCTGGGGAAAAAAAATAAAAAAATCTAAACTACTAGTCAGAAGTTATAGTTAAAAGTCATGAGGACTTTCCCAATACATAGATTATGCATTGTTTTTTTTTGTTTATTAACTAAGGTCTTTCTACTTCATACACGTGAAGAGTTTGAGGGGTTATGGTTACTTTCAACAATGTTGATATAGATACAATATTGGCATAAGTTGATTGATTTGTGCGGTTTAGATGAAATTGGAGAAGAAGAGGTCATCATCCATGGACAGAATAATGAATAAACTGAGATCTGCACAAAAGAAGGCCCAAGAAATGAGAAGCTCTGTGCTGAACAACCAGGCCAACCACCAAATTGCTAGACCCTCCGAGAAAGCATTGTCCTTTCGAAGGACTCGACAAATTGGTTCATTGAGTGGATGCTTTACCTGTCATGCTTTTTAGCCTTTCATGATGTTATCTTGGCCTACACTGGGCTTCAGGATTCAGGTATATGTTCTCAAGGCTTATAAGCTTGTTTTTAAAAAATTTTACCAAAAAATTTATGACATCTTATAATTAGCTCGCCATAACATCCTCTTAATTATAGCAATCTTGTAAGGGAAGTACATTTATGCCTTTTGCAAATCTTGTACTTAACAGTTTGGCTCCATTATTTTTGTCTAGATATAGAGGAAAGTGTGAAAAGTCGCATGCGACAACTACATATGGACACTCTAAATGGAGTATATTTCAACACCAACAATCTTGGGAAAAATCTTTAGTGGCTTTTGGAATTCAGGCAGCGAAAATCTTCTGATGCTTTTGAATAGTGATCATGTTTGTATTGTTGTAAGTATGTATATCATTTCGATATCTATCCAGATATGAAAAAGAGATTGATTTTATCCATATAATTTTGTGGATTAATCCATCTCCAGGCGTTTCCTTTTCAAAGCAAACTGTATTAACAGAGTTGGGCTGTTGTTGTTACCTTGTATGTAATTAAATCCACTTGCTTTCCAGCTTATGCTGAGCTCAGAATCATTCCGATTTTACTGTGTATAGGCAATTTGCTAGAGATAATTGGCCCGGGTTTTGCCTTTTTAAAAGGGTTAAATTTTAAAAATTGTGGGAAAAATTAGCTAGTAGTAATAGTTGCGAATCTTTGAAAATTGATTAGAAATATAGTAAAAAAGTGAAACGAGAATACTGAGTGAAAAATAATTCGTATTTAAACTTACCAGAAAAAGAAAACCAAATTAAAGTTTAATTTGGAAGTTTTTTAAAAAAATTAGTAAGGGAAAAATTACTGTATAAATTTTAAAAATATTTACTAAGAAATTAGAAGTTTCGTAAAACACCACGAGGCCCCAAATCCAATGGTATTTCCAGCTTCTGCTTTATTTTAGTATTTCTCAACCGGCTGCATCTGCAGAACTCATCACTGTTTACTTTAGGCAAAATATCGACGTACACCTTGATTGGGGAGGCCTAATTGGAAGGATAAGGCCCAATTCTGGAAAGCAGGCCCAGAGTGAGCGAAGCGGCCCATGGATAACAAAGTCTGCATCCATCTGATTCGGGCCCCACCTGACCCAGATGCTCCCTGGCATTCGGATGAACCACCACATGGACGACCAAGATAGAGCCACTTCATCTAAGTGAGGCAGTCCAGATATTATTATAAATAGCATCATAGCTCATTTCAGCGTATATTAGCTTTCTTAAAAACTTCACTCTATTATTCCTAGTATTCTCATTAGCTCTCCTTTTGATTTTATGATCTAATGTGAGTGTTGGAAAGTTTTTGTTGAATCCCTTCCAACGATTCTAACTGTCTTGTTGTAATTTCAGATTATAGCAAATTTCTTGATCTAAAAACCTGATCCGAATCAAGTTGGCTTGACAGTGAAGGATTACTCCCAACTTGAACACAACTCTTTCAAAACTCCCAAGAAATACAAATCTTGATGACTTCAAGATAAAAAAAAAATTCTGTGTCTTTAACTACAATTATATGTTTGCTAGTGTAAATAAATTATGCAGGCCTTGGAATCAATTTATCTATTCTTGTTTAAGATTTTGACTTGGCTCATGGGGATAAATAGAAGAGGGTAATTCCCCTAATCTAGTGATATTAACATAATTTATTGGAAAATGATTGGTTAACCCCGGGATTAATAGAGCTGTTACCCTAAACAGTCGCATAAACCATCCTTCTTTGTATTGGTGGCCCTTTGTCAGGGGTAACATGAAACTTCTGATTAGTTCATAAATCGCATTTAGAATCTTGGGCACGACATGAAGCAATGAGAAGTAGTTCTTGTTCGGCTCCTCTCCTAGAACCTGCGTCAGTTCAATTGAAACCATGCAGCATTAATGAGTTAGGATTATTTCACAAAATTTCATTTTTATATGGAGTAATAAGATTATTTCAATTACGATACTTGTTGAGAAAAAAATCATATAATTAAATTACACAATAGTGAAGAGTTTGAATTAAAATTTCCACATGGTCCGATCAAGGTATATTATTTTTATTTCAAAATTTAAATATAAAAAATTATCTTCTAAAAGAGGAAGTATTGTATGAGTTCAATTCGACATCGCAAATTTTCAACCTATATTGCATAGTAGCCGTTTCAGATGCACCTGTTGAATTTTATAACATTTCGATATATATATATATACATGTGTACTAATTCTACATCAATAGTCATTTCAGATGCATCGGACAAATTTCATAACATTTTGACACCATAAATTTAATCATAATTCTACATAAAAAATCGTATTGACACTATTTTTTTTTCTCTTAGACAAGATATTAATCATAAAGAAATTAAAGTTGAAATTTCAACATTCAAAATAGACCTCTTTAATACTTGAACATGGTACATAAATATTTAAATTTGATATTTTTAAATACCTTTTCAGAACTATTACCAACATTAAGTAGCATATTCAAAAATTTGTATCCATTTTTCACCTAAGGATAGGCCAAAATAAGAATATTAAAAATAGAAAAAGAAAGTGCTCACCTGGCCTTTATAGCAGCTGTTGAAGTATAGACATGTCCCAAAATGCTTGAACAAGAAAGTCTTATCATCATACGGCAACCTCGGAACCATATCATTCGAATAAACATACCTAAAATACTTCACATCATAGGAAAACATTTTTCCCTTCATGTACTCCCCAAATTGCCCATTCCCTACTCTTGGCTGCCCAAAAGTGTACACTCCCTCCAGTTTTTCCAGCAGCATTTCCTCTTCATGTATAGCCAGAATGCTGGCAAACAAAATTGCTAGTGCCCCTCCCAGGCTGTGCCCTGTCAATATGAACTTGGCATCTCCATTTTCATGGATTAGGCCTTTCAGTTTGTCCCGTATTGTGTAATAGGCAAAGGATTTTTGGTCGGAGTAGCCCGGAGAGATTTCTTTGGGCCAGCCTGTGGATTTCTGTAGACCTAAGGCTTTCATGAACCCACCGTGGATTTTTCCGACACCCTTAAACTCGTACCATGAAATGTCAATGTCTGTACGCTAGGCATCAGTGTCGAATGGCTCTGTGCCTCTGAAGGCTACGATGATTAGATTAGGGTTTGTGGTTTTATCTCGGAACATAATTGTGTATGTCGTTCTTAGTTCTTGGTAATCTGCAAAGCATTTATTTATTTATTAATTTTTTTAGAAAAAAAAAAAAAGAAATAAGATATCAAAAACTAATAAAATATAATCAATAACTTTAAAGAATGGATCTGGGTCTAATTAATTTATTTAAATCGATGTGAGAATTTAACACATTTCGTGCATGTTCAGAAAAAATAAACATTTGAAGCCAAGAATAATATAAAAATGGGTGACCCAATAATACTGGATAGGTCAACATCAGGAATGACTGGCTTTGATATCATATTAAAGAATGAATTTTGTGTCTAACTTACCTTAAAAGTAAGGTCAAGAAGAGAGAATTATCGAAAAATTATATATAAAGAGTAAAGACCACTACTTATCTATTTAACCGATGTGAGAATTTAACAAAGATATCAAAAACTAATCAAATATAATATGACTTTAAATAAAAAGATAGGGATAATGAGAGGACCACTGCTAAGAAAATAGATCAATATTATTTATGTTTTTCGTTGTTGACAGCATTGGAATCATTGTCAGCACAACTTCTTTCGCGAAGCGTACAAGCTACACGTACTCAAAATAATGCGACGCTGGGACATATGCCTTCTAGACCCATCTGATCAGGTGTGACGTCCGTTAATCTAATACCATGTTATAAGCAACAACGTAATAATTTGATCTTTTATTTTGCATCAGAAATAAATATCAAGAGTATTTTAAAAGCTTTCATTTGTATTTGTAATAAAAAATATATTTGATATCTATACGTGTAGTAATTAAAATATATTGTGGATTATTATTTTGGAACAAATGATTCAAAATGCAGTTAGTGGGTCGAATCGACAAAGTTAATACCATTGCTTAGCATTTGCTGAGAAATTAACCAGATTTAGAGTAAAATAATTATGGGTTAATTTGGCTCTTGCATCATAAAGTTGTCCTTTTCTAACTAAAGTGGCTATCTGGGTACTAAACTCATCCATCTACTCATTATTAGTTGACCTTTAACCTAAGAAGTCATCATTTACATCTTAAGAAAAAAAAATTGGTATTTATTCTGTTTCGAAATAAATACCGATAAATGACATCAAGAATCTCACATATAAATCTTATATAACTCCAGAAAATTAAGAATTGTAATTTTTTTTTAAAATTATTATCTTAAAAATCGTGTTTGATCTAACACCTAATATTAATATATCAATATTAAATTAAATGAAACTATAAATAATTAATTATGAGTTACTCTATAATAAAAAAGTAACATTAAAATATCATTTTCTCACCGTTCCAAAAGTTGTAGAACTCTAAGAACTCCATCTGTGTAAAAAAAAGAAGTTTAATTAATTTAAACTAATTACACAATTAATGCAAATGTGAAAATATAAATGGACTCAACCAGAAAAAACTTAAAAATAAAAATAAAAATAAAAATATACTAATTAGTTAGAGTAAAGTACCTGCCAGTGATTTATGACTACATTTCGGACAAAGGACTGATTCTCATAGGATAATTTGGATGCCATCATAGCCAATGATGCATTATAATTGCTGCTTTTATTTCTCATGTTTTTGTCTAAGTCCAATCTTTTGTCAAGATTTCCAACCATTGATGTGAATTTTGCGCTCTTACGCCAGAAATCAAAGGTTCCACACGACAAAGGGGGTGGCTCCAAGCGAGTGGGCAAGGTATAGAAAGTAACCAGCTAATCGATTCATGAGGCAGGCCTTGGAAAGTTTTAGAATAAGCGGAGGGGGGATTCGAAAATCCTCCAGACGTAGAGCGCGGTTTCAATCCACCACCGGTATTCCCTTTGGAGCGGCGTTTCCGGAATTTCAAAGACGAAGCCGGAATTGCATTTTGCCAGAGAGATTTTTTTAGTTAGAAAGATCCACCCAGCTAAAAGTTGAGAAGAAACAGGGTTTCCCTAGCCCGTAGTAAGATGACTTCACCAAAAGGCGTTTATGAAGGGGCCTGGGCATGTCCCAGAGACTGAGATGAGTGCCAGACTTCCTTCCTGAACTAGATGAAGTGGCCTAGTAAAAATGAGCCACCAAAGCAACTATTATCCTGAGGCCCTCGCGCATCACGGTTAGATTTGAGTCACTGACCGGATAAGCTCCAACTGGAGAAATTGGAACTGGAAGAAGCTATGCTACCTTTGGCTCTCCTTCCAGAGTCCTCTCACTACCAACTAGCAGACATCATCTGGCTGGGTCGCTTCGGGAGGACTAGTTCGATTCGGAGTGCTTCGTTGATTCTGTGGCCGAAGTTTACTCGCTTCGCCCTTACCTCTTCATATCGTACGTACGCAAACCGAATCGTACGTGGTGCCTTGACGAATCTCTTCTTGACTTGAAAGCCTTCTTCCCGGATCTTTTGCTTCTTGCTTGCTTTCAGCAACTTCCACTCAAACTTCACCTGGCAAGGCAGCAGATCAGAATCTTAAAGCTCCCGGACCACTTTATCTAACTGGGTTTAACGTCCGTTAGATAGCAAATCAGTGCAGTAGCAATTCGCTTTCAAGTAGGCGAGTATAGGATACGGAATAAGACGTACGCAAACCGTCCTAGTCTGTCATGAGGAAATACATCTGTTGTGTCTGAGAGTCATCTCCCTAAAATATTACTTAAAAGTTAATGAGTTTATTTTCTAAATTTTTATCCAATTTTTTTTTTTTTTTAAGTATTTCATAAAATAAAATTCAAGAAAGACCTTGTCAAAGAAAGCAATTGGTTTCAAATCTAGTATGCCGTAGCCAAAGGTATGGGTCATATTCAAATCTATGGGCAATGGGGTCTCCTTACAAGCTTTCACACTAATCTAAATATACATATACACAATACGTATATGTATATTTTGTGCACGTATGTGTATGTGTATATATAAATACATATATATATATATATATAGAGAGAGAGAGAGAGAGAGAGAGAGAATTTGTGTATTGCTAATTGCTTGAAACTTGTTTGTTTGTAAATTGTCAAAATATTTTTTAACTCCCAAAATACAAATAAACAACTCATTATATTTCTCAATTTTATTATTCAAAATACCCTCACAATTTATTCCCTACTCATTCCCAATGTCTAACTCCCTTATCTTTTGTCCCCCACCCAACTATGTATACACGTATATAAATAATTTTAAAAAATCAATTTCATCCTACCAACCTAACAAAAAAGTTATTGATATGATATTTTATCACATCCCAAAACATAAATAAATAAATAATTTTTTCTCAATTCATTCTCCATTTACCACATAAAGCAGAAGGAATCCAGACGCCGACCGGAAAGATTACCTTTTTTTTTTCCAAGGGATGGGGTTGGGGTGTATAATAACCTTTTTTTTCAGAATGCCTGGGGCGAGGAAATATTTATCTGATTAGAAAGCGCCCATTGAATCGATCTTAAAAAGAAGCAGCTAATGCCTGACGATTGTCTGAGGAGGCTTGGCTCTGAAATGGTGATAAGGCAAGCTCTATGTATCTTAGGTACCATCTTGGCTTAGCAGCCTGGTCTGGTGCCGCTACCAGGCTTGATCGAGCACTTGCTCCCCTCCTTCCGCCCTACGGATGGACTTATTGCTCAGTTTCGTGGTCAGAAGATCTTCCTTGCTTGCGTGAGGAAATAGAGTAGCTACTCTTGCTTTCGAATAATAATAACAACTATCCGCGCAAAAACGAAATCTGCAGGACCTGGCCTCAGCAATTCGAGTAGCAAGACTATGAGTTTAGGGCGTTAAGCATGATTTATCCGGCCTCACCAACTTCCCTATATATACATGAAATTATATTAATTAATCACATTTTGAATAAATTTTTTATTAAAACATGATGCATTGCTATATATTTATATATTATTTCCTGAAAGATTAATATTTTTTCTAAATAGATTCAAATAGAAATTTTAATTGAAAAGTTAATGTGTTTTTCTTAGAAAATTAGCTTACCAATTTCAATATATTAATTTATTTAAAATGTAGATCAAAACGGTGGATATAATAAAAGATTAAGTAACAAAATTAATTCATTGCTCTAAACTTAAAAATTATCGGAACAAGTAAATAATATTAATGTTTTTTATGATAATTTTCTAAATTCTTCAATATCTAAACTAATTAAAATTAGGAAACATATACTAAATAGTATGATATATCTATGAAAAATCAACCCCTTCATATTTTTTCTTCTACCATAAAACAAAAGAACAATTTTTTTCTCAACACTCCAGACATACGTATTACATGCATGCATATACAATAAATCCTAGAGTATATCAGCAAAAAGATTATTTCAAAGGATCAAGAAAGATGGGGAAAAAAAAGAAAAAGAAGAGAAATCCAAACCTGTCAAAAGATTGAAGAACAGGCGGCGGTAGCCACCATTTACCGGCGGATAATTCAGCCACAGCTCCACCGCAGACCCCACCACCGCCGCCGGCTTCTTCAGGTAAAGAAAGACTTTCTGGAAGAACACAGAGATAAAAATAACCCATCTACGGCGAAAACCAATTCCAATGAACCCGCCGGCCACCGGAGTGTTGAAAAAATCCCTTTTCTCTAAATTATTGGAGCATAAAATTCTGAACAAATCTAAGCAGCTGGCTTCTTTTGGTTTAAGCTGCAGGTAGTTTTCGCAGAATTCATCTTCACCAGCAATGACTGTAGCTTGAAAGCGAGCAAAAAAAGAATAATAAGTTGATGATAGGATTCTTTTGTGGGAAAAGTTTGTATCTACCTGAAATTGTTGGATTAGAAAATTAATTTAAGCCATTATCATAATAATTATGGATCAAGATCATGATTAAGATATTAAGTTGTGGTTGTCAATTCTGAAAACTTCAGTGTTAGAAAATTAAAGTCTAAAGTGGACTGTGGTACTTAATTCTTTTTAAACAGTGTTGTGTTATGTTGCACATGGAATTAGTTATAATAATAATTGTATATTTAGGATTAATTGAAATATTTCTGCCCTGCTTTATGTTCGACTTTTATCGTAATCATATTAGTGATTTATTTTCTATTTTATTTTAAAAATATATGTCAAGTTTATGTTATTTAATAAATTAAAATTGGTATTTATTTATAAACTGAAATATTAAAAGATGCAACATTTATTAGAATAGAAAATTCAAACAGCTACCTTTTAGCAAACTTTATCGACAGTTAATATGAACTTTTAGTAGCTAAAATAAAGCAAATATTTGTAGGCAATATTTCATTAATAATAAGTTCCTTTTTATTTTTATTTTTATTTTTATTTTTTTTTCTTTTTCAAATTTGGGTTTTTCTTTAGGTCTTTTCTTAAAAAGTACTGAATCCTATGGAATTTAATTTTCGGTGAACAAAAAGAAAATAATAATCGTAAATTAAGATGCTATCATTTGTAACAAAGAAATATGTTACTTACTTCATTCTTGATCAATAAAATAAAGGACCAAACACACCCCAATTGGGAGCCAATGTTAGTAGGTAAATTATATTTTATAATAATAATGTTAGATCAAACAGCTAGGCATTCCGCAATTTTGGTCATTCTTACAAAAGAAGAGAACGTGTGACCGTTTCAAAGTAATTAAGAATAAAACTTTATGAAAAGGTCCATTAGTAAATAATTGAGCAATAATATTCCAAGAAGGCAATAAATAATTTTGTGCTAATCCAAAGAATATATGGTTCAATCACCAATTTCCACTATCACTAGCTAGGAACTACTTGGATTCAATCATATGATTCGATGTTCTACGATCTTGCTAATTACTCTGTTTCTTGCCATCTTAGCATTTCTTTCTTTTTTCTTTTTCTTTTTTTAAATGTGTTTCTAACATGAAAAGGAATCAAGGATCTGGGGCCCACTTGAAAATTTGTGCTATGCAACTACTGTTTTTAATTTGCTAGCCAGGTATAAGACCAGCCCACTTTAGCCCAATGGACAAACTATGCATGAATCAACTACGCGTCCAATTTTAATGCAGAAGGAACTTCATCTCCAAGAATTGCTTCCGTCTCCAGGCTTTCTACGATTCGGTAGGAGTCGTACCTATCGAAACAATCCAAATCATTAATTATGCAAAAAAAAATTACAATAGTAAAATAGATACGAATATGATCAAATTTAAAAGATGAATTAACCTTAATACTTTATTAGATTATAATATGTCAGACTATTTTTTTTTCATATAAAAGTACAAAAATACAACTATCTCAAGTAGCTATATTTTTTATTATTACAAATTTATTATTTAAATATATATTATATATATACACACACAGTACGGAGGGTAATCAGAGCTCGGAGTGTTGGTGGGTTCATTTTTGAGGGTGTCGTTGATTTGACAAGCGACTCAACTCCCCCCGGGGGGGGGGCCCTTTTCTTTTTTAATTTTTTTTAACTTTATTTTATTTTGTTTATATTTTAATTAATTTTTGTAAAAATTGGAAACTAACTATATTTTTAATTTTATAATTTAGATTTCTACAATTAATTTATTAAAATAAAAAAATACATGTTAATTATAAAATGAAATTTTAAAAATTCATAATTCGTGTAACTTTCTAGTGATAAACTTTACAAATGAAGACATAATTTAAATAGTTTTTTTAAATAAAATATCTACACAAGAAATTGCAACTATTGTTTTTTAACTTGAACAAAATTTTAAATTTTACATAGAACATATTGCAAGTAATCAAGTAGGTGCAATTTAGTTATTTCATTTCATTTAAAATGATTCTTAAATTTATTATAAATTAAGTTCCAAATTTTATTGTGATATATTTTATTACAATTCAAATAAATTATAATTACTAAATATTAAAATAATCATATTCATCAAATTTTTGATGAAGTTGTTATAATATGACTGTGTATATATCTAACACTCTTGATAAGGGTCTCGGCCACTTGCTTTACAAAATCGTCCGATATCTTATTCTTAGGAGAATATTATAAATATTGTGTTTCATATATATATATATATAGTTCAAAAAATTACTCTCACATATTTTTTAACAATACTATTTAACCAACATATTAATTTAATAACATACTGCAATTTCTCGCTCTATGAGATACCGATTAGTTTTATTGTCTAAATATTTAAATCAACTATTTCATTACTTCGAATGTTGATTTACCTTTTTCAAACTTGCTTTTATGACTAAATATACATCAATAGTTTCGCCTCTTCAACTGGTGATTTTATTGAAACATATTATCCAACCCTTATTCACAAACAACTAGATACTTGACATATTTCACATTTTTTCATAAAATGCTATCCAGTCTATCATCTTTTTGTGTGTGCATATATATATATATATATATTAGAGTTATTTTTTTGTGTACCGATACTGTATACATATTGATGAGGGTTCGATTTCGATAATGAATAGGGATCCGGTTTGAATCACGATCCGCGGTATTGATATTCTGGATTGGTTTGGGATTGGAATCCTGCGATCACAGCAAACGTTAGGCTAGCCGAGGTTAGGCCCTCCGACGCTCAAGCCAGTATGTAATTGGACCTCTGAAATCGAGCAGCGGAACATAAGGGCTTTAAAGTGTATGAGTGCATACCTATGAGAGACAAGGTTGAGGGTTTTTATATTCCTCTCCCTGGTAGGAAATGTCAGGGAAGCCCCTGGCTCACCCAAGGGGCCTCCAGCCTTCTACCGGGGGTAATTGGTCAATTCCCCCCGTTTGAATATTGCCAGCTGAGTGTCCTTTCACGCTGCAGGACAAGATGGCACACTGTAGCGGCGCCTGCTGTGTCAGACGGTCAGGGGAGGGTACGTGCCATTAATGCGGAGGCGTGCTGCTAGTCAACGCATTTAATGCGGTGGCAGAGTGCTGTGCGGGGCTCGACTTCCGGATCGACCTGGACATGTCGACACAGGTCGAGAAGCTCCGAGGGTCATGGAGCGCCTGTCTAGGCTAGGGGTCGATTGATCGAACAGAGTCGACGAGTCACTTGGGTCCTGGGCCGTCGATTGAGTGTTGGGCCTCGCTGATTTGGGCTATTTTGGGCCATCCTATATCATGAGTCCCTCCACTTCGCAAGGCCGAACAAAGATTTGACGAGCGGCGTTGGGAAGTAACGAATATTAGTGACCATCGACCAGGGTTTTGCGCATTTGTCGAGCGGTTACATCGTGGCGCGCGTGGGGCGGCGTGACGGCTTCACCCATTATTGCAGATGCTTGGGTAACCGCGCCCCCTTCCTATAAATGCTTAATGTAATTTTGCCCATTTCTACTTTTACCGCTTCAGAATTTTCGATAGTGTTTAGGAGATATCTTTCGCTGCAAGACTCCCTAAACTTTGCGTTCGCTTCGTAGATTTTGTGGGCTTAACCTTCATATCCAGTAAGTGCTCATCCGCTTCTTCGTTTCTCCGAATCCTTTCTCTTTGTTTTTCTTTTGAAGAAGATGCTTGGGTTGTTCAGTTCTGAGGGTAGCTATGGGGGGAACAGTGAGGCCACCTTGTCTGAGGGGTGTAGGGAGTTTCCTGCTCCTTCTGGTGGGTTGTCTGGCGGTGGCACTGATTCGAGCGGTTCGAGCTCCGAGAGCTCGAGCGGCCCACACGGTGGAGAAGCTGGGCCCAGCCAGGTACCCCCTTCTCACGGGCGATTATTCACGCCAGACCACTATAGTGAGATAATTTCCACAATGACCCCTATGGATTTGGTGCGCTTGAAGGAGCTTTACCATATTCCTCCCGAATACCAATTATTAACCCCTGGGCCTCCTGGTCGAATGCACCGTGCTCCCGCTGGTTGCATAACAGTGTTCGAGGACGCCCTCAAATGTGGGTTGAGGTTCCCTTTAAGTGATAGTATGATAGGCTTGCTTAGGGGTCTTCGAGTGTGCATAACTCAACTATTATCCAACTGCTTTGCCATCCTCTGTAGTTTCCTAGTTTTGATGCGTCTGTTCGACCAGCCCCCCAGCTTCAAAAATTTCTCGAACCTGTTCTATCTCTGCATGTCACGAAAATCTGGTAGTTCCGACGAGTCGGGCTTTTATTATCTGACTGCTCGACCTCGTCGCAAGTTTCTCATGGCTCCCTCATCTTCATATGGGTAGAAGTGGAAGAAACGTTATTTCTTCGTTCGAATGAAGGGGGGGTTTGACATTCCTCGATAGTGGTTGGGGGGTCAGGTTGAGATACTAGGGAATTGCACCCCCACTTGGCCAAACACCTTCGTGAGGGATCTGGTCGAGTTTGGTCCCGTGGAGGCCACTGTATTCCTCGAGGAGAAGCAGTTAGTGCTGGCTGGGTTGTCACCAACCCCTCTAAACTTTCCAGATGATTCTGAGATAGGTAGATGAAATGTGTGCCATGCTTTGTTGTTTAGCTGCGTTCATTTCTGTATTTGACATCTGTTGTGTTTGTTCTTTGCAGATCGGGATGAAATCATGAACCGATCAAGGGTTAATGCACTGGCTCGCGCTGAAAGGAACCAGCAATGCAGACAAGGCATTGCGTCTTGACAAGAGTCGACTGGAGCCGACGAGCCACGTCGAAAAATTGCGGCCCCAACGCCATCCCCGACCCCCTCGCCTGGTCGAGCAGTAGCGATCGAGAAGGCCGTGGGTCGGGGAAAAAGACCCATGGGCGAGCAGAGTGGGCCCCCGCCTAAAAAGATTGCCGCTAGAAAGGAAAAAGGAAAATCGAAGAGCACGGGGTCGGGGATGTCGACGGGAAACGATCTCTTCAGGGATCGAGGTGCGGAGACCTTATTCAGCCTGAGGAAGTTCCCATCTCCTCGATTCGGGATGGATGCCAGCCTACTCCTGGACGACTCGTCCTATATGCATGGATATGGGCCAACTGGGGTCGACCCCTTGAAATGGTTGTTGGCTGGTCAGTTCCTGGTTGACCAGAAGAGGATAATGGGCCTGAGTCAGCCCGGGGCGCTTTGCGAGCTCGCGTATCACGCGAACATGGTAAGATCTCATAAGCTGTAAGCTTGTGCAATCGGTTTTCATTGCATGGATTGTAATGACCTTTATGTCTCAGGTCGGGCAAATCGCTTACAATTTTTACCACCGCTCCGAGCTGGTGCTCGCTGATTGTGAGTAGTTGGATGCTGGTGGCGATGCCGATACGTTGAAGGCCCAGCTTGAGTCATCCCAACTGCGGCTCGAGAAGGTGCAGAAGGAGAATGCCAAATACGCCGAAATAATGGAGGCGAAAGACCGGCAAGTCTTGCTGGCGGTGACTGAGCAGACAAAGATGGAGGCGAAGCTCAAAATACTTGAACTGGATATCCATGTCGCCTATGAATCTAGTCGGGCGGTTCGTCGGGGCGAGCGCTTGGTCGAGGCCAGGACAGAGTTTGAGCGGGTAGTTCCGGAGGTCCGCAAGGAGGCGGTACAACAGTTCATGGTGAGCCCCACCTTTCAGGATGCGAGTGTGGTGCTGGCCTTGGATGATGCCCGGAGTGCCTTTAATAAGGCTATTGCGCAGATGCGGCACCTGGGCTATGCGGTTAGCGAGGAAGATCGCTCGAAGATGGGCCTTGCTCTCGATGATCAGCTACGCCCGATTGGTGATTAAGAGGTCGACGAGGCTGAAGCCGCGGTAGAGGCAGCGGAGGAGGTTGACATGACTCTTGAAGAGAGGCAAAATGCAGACCTCCAAAAGAAACTGAAGGCGATAGGTCGAGAGTTTGAGTTCGGCGGTGACCTCGCCTATGAAGTCTCCGAGGGCCGGGCCAACGCTGCCTCTTTCTTCCCAACCGTCGAGCGCTGTTTATGTCCTCTGCCGCCTGCCCCTCTCGCCCAGTCACCGCGGCCATGCCCGTTGCAATGGCACCGCCTGAGCCTTCATCTACTCCTGCTCCCGCCTTACCAATCGAAGGGTCTGGCAGTTCTAGTTAGGGCTTGTAATACTTGTTTGTATTTTGATGTACATGCCTCATTGAGGCTTTTTGAGAATGAAATAAAGTTTGTTGCCCTTCATCGGCCGACCATTCATTTTCGAACGTTGTTCTAAGCCCTTGTAGAGCTAGTTTAAGCAAGTCGTTAGGATATAGTTGGTGCTTGGTTTTGGAGCACTTTTTGCCGTTGCAAGATAGGTTGAACTTTGTTGCCATTTATAATTAGCAAAGTGTAAATTGAATTTGTCGATAGAGCTCGACTTCGAGCCTTAGCAGCTTTTCTGCGATTTTGAGCTTTTCGTTGACTATGGGGTCGACTAAGGTGGTCTCGGCCCGTGGCCTTGACTCGATGAGTTTTAGCCTTTCGTCGACTAAGGTGGTCTCGGCTCGTCGCCTTGACTTGATGAGTTTAAGCCTTTCGTCGACTACGGGGTTGACTAAGGTGGTCTCGGCTCGTCGCCTTGACTTGATGAGTTAAAGCCTTTCGTCGACTACGGGGTTGACTAAGGTGGTCTCGGCTCGTCGCCTTGACTTGATGAGTTAAAGCCTTTCGCCGACTACGGGGTCGACTAAGGTTTCACTGCGGTCGTCTCGTGCTTTTTAATCATGATGGAACTTGATTGTTCTTTAATCTGTACAAAGGATGCCAATGAACAGTTTATACAAAAAACTTTTTTAGATTTACCGCATTCCATGGTCGAGGCAGCTCGCGACCTACAGCATCCGCTAATCGATAGGCATTATTTTTAGACACTTTAATGACTGAGTACGGTCCTTCCTACTTCGGGTCAAGCTTGCCGACGGGTCTTGACGCTTCCACTTTCTTTAAGACGAGATCACCCACTTTGAAATTCCACGGGCGTACCGACTTGTTATAGCGGTCCGCCATCTTTGAGCGGTACCTCTGCATTCTGTTGTAAGCTGCTTGGCGCCTCTCGTCTATAGTTATTAGGTCCAGTGCCCTCTCCGATGTATTTGCTATTGGATTGTAATGGATCACTCTAGCGGTGTGCTGGATTAGTTCTGACGGGACCACTGCTTTAGACCCATAAACTAGGCTGTAAGGGCTATGACCTGTGGTTGTTTGAGGGGTGGTTCTGTAGGCCCCAAAGGACTCCCGGGAGGTCATCCGCCTAGCTGGTTCCCGTCCCTGCTATTCGGCTCTTAATGTGATCGAGGACAGTCCTGTTGGTCACTTCGGTCTGCCCATTGGCTTGCGGATTTCCCACTGAAGTGAAGTGCTGCGTAATGCCCAAGGTCTCGCACCATCTTCTTGTGTTTTTACTTTGAAATTGGGTGCCATTATCTGAGATGAGGACTTTAGGCAACCCGAAATGGCAAACAATATTCTTCCATATGAAACTCTTGATGGCCGCATCAGTGATCTTCGGGACTGCTTCAGCTTCCACCCATTTTGTGAAGTACTCAATGGCCACTATGATAAACTTTCGCTGGCCGGTGGTCTTTGGGATCAAGTTGACTATATCGATGCCCCACTGGTCGAATGGCCAAGCAATATCAACATTTGTCATTGGTGCGGCTGGTTGGTGCTGGATGTTCGAATGTACTTGACAAGATGGGCATTTCCTAGCAAAGTCAACAGAATCCTTCAACAAAGTCGGCCAGAGATAGCCATATCGCGTGATCTTATGTGCTAGGGACCGGCCTCCCAAGTGATTTTCGCAAATGACTGCGTGTATCTCTTGCAACACTTCATTCGCCTGGTCGGGATCTAAACATCTGAGCGGTGGTCCTGCAATCGATCTCCTGTACAACTGTCCGTGATCATCCAGCGCATATTTGGGCACTAAGCCCTTCAGTTTACGAGCCTGCTTATGATCATCGGGTAAGGTACCCTGGCTCAAATAAAGCTTGATCGGGTGCTGCCAAGAACGGGTTGCTTCTTCGAGGCACTCGACCAAACCGGGGTCGGGGGCCGAGATGCAGGGCTGGTTGGCGACAAGGAATGTTATGGTTCTTTCTCTTGTGCCTTTCGTCGAGCTTGCCAGTTTGGAGAGTGCGTCTGCTCGCGCGTTTTCTGAACGGGGGACTTGTCTTAGTGAGAAATCTCAAAACCTCTGCCTTAGTTGTCGGACTTCCGCAAGATACTGTGTCATTTTATGTTCTATCGAGTCGAAGTTTCCCTCGACTTGCTCCGCGACCAACTGTGAATCAGTAAAGGCCGCTATCTTATCGACCTCGCGGTCTATGGCCATGCGCATTCCTGCAATAAGTGCATCATATTCAGCTTCATTATTAGTGACTGGGAAGTCGAGTTTTACTGCAAAATCATAGTCTTCAGGCAGTGGGGATCGGAGGGATACGCCTATTCCTCCTCCAGTAGATGTCGCGGACCCATCAACGTGTAGGGTTCACCAAGGTGCGTCTTCCCTCTCGTGAACTGGGAGATCGACTCTCTCGAGGATGAAGTCCGCTAGCACCTGCGCTTTTATTGCTGCTCGGGGTTGGAACTGGATGTCAAATTCTCCTAGTTCGATAGCCCATTTCATGAGTCGACCTGAAGTGTCTGGCTTCGACAACACCTGTTTTAGCGGCTGGTTCGTTAGTACCACAACTGTATGGGATTGGAAATAGGGCCGCAGTTTTCTTGCTGATGTAACTAGGGCCAGGGCGAACTTCTCGATCTCCAAATAGTTATGTTCGGGCCCCTGAAGAGCCTTGCTGCAATAGTAAACTGGACGAGGGTTTCCAGCTCTCATCGTTGTTAACACTGAACTGATGGAAGCCGAAGAGATCGCCGGATATACTTACAAAGTTTCTCCGAGCTCGGGCTTGGCGAGGAGAGGTGGCGAAGAGAGGTGTTGCTTGAGATCGACCAGAGCCTGATTGCACTGTTCGTCCCATTTGAATCCCAATTTCTTTGTGTTTCTCAGGATTTTGAAGAAAGGTAGGCTCTTGTCTGCCAGCTTAGCTATGAACCTGCCCAAAGCAATAACTCTGCCAACGAGGCGTTGGACTTCTTGAACAGTGTGCGGTAGAACGATGTCCAGAACTGCTTGAATTTTTTGCGGGTTAGCCTCAATACCTCTCTGACTGACCATATATCCAAGGAATCTTCCTCCTTGTACCCCGAATGTGCATTTGTTAGGATTGAGCTTCATACTGAAAGCTCTCAGAATGGAGAATGCGTGGCTCAGGTCGACCAAGTGGTTTTCTGCTTTCCTTGTCTTCACAATCATGTCATCGACATAAACCTCCATTGATTTTCTAATTTCATTCTTGAACATGAAGTTAACTAACCTTTGGTAAGTTGCCCCGGCATTTTTAAGTCCAAACGGCATAACTAAAAAGCATATACCCCGTTGGGAACAACAAAAGCGGTTTTATCCCTATCCTCAGGTGCCATGAATATTTGGTAGTAACCTTGAAATGCATCCATCATGCTAAGCAATTCGCAACCAGCGGTGGAATCAACAAGTAAATCAATACGAGGCAAGGGGTAAGGATCTTTAGGGCATGCTTTATTCAAATATGCGAAATCGTTACACATCCTCCATTTTCCCTCGTTCTTGGGAACAAGTACTACATTACAAAGCCAAGAAGGATATTGGATTTCTACAATATAACCAGCTTCTAAAAGTTTGCTAACCTCCTTCTCGATGATCTGCGCCAGCTCAGCATTGAAAGTTCTCTTATTCTGTCGGATCGGCTTGTGGGCAGGGTCCACGTTGAGCCTGTGGACAATGATGTCAGGGTCGATGCCCTACAGATCGGCAGCTTTCCATGCGAAGACATCGATATTGCATCGGAGGAAATCGACCATGAGGCACTCCAGTCGATCCCCCACATTAGCTCCGATCCTCGTTGTCTTGTCGGGGTTCCCTGGTTCGAGCTCAATTATTTTGAACTCTCCTGTCGGCTCGACCTTGGTGTCCTCCAACTTTCTCTTTTTCGATGAAGGTCCCTCCTCGGGTTTCGTTACAGGGGCGTCCCCCGAGGCCTTCAATTCTGGTTTCTTTTTTTGCTCGCTGGAGTCCACCGAGATTGTGTAGCAACGCCAGGCATCTTTGATGTTGCATAAAAGCTCACCAACTCCCGCGGGGGTCGGGAACTTTATTTTCATGTGGTATGTGGACGCGATGGCTCTGAAGTCATTCAGGGCTGGTCGACCTACAATGGCATTGTAAGCAAAAGGGGCATCGACCACCAAGTAGTTGATCATCAAAGTTCGGTTGCGATGTCCCTGCCTAAATGTAGTGGAGAGGCTAATCGACCCTTCTGGTATAATTTCTGATCCCCCAAATCCAACTAGGGGAGTTCTGACCGGATCAAATTTCAGTTTGCCCAAATTCAACTTGTTCAAGGTCGACAAAAATATGATGTTTGCCGAGCTGCCATTGTTGACCAGCACCTTTCTCACCTCGAAGTTGGCGATCTTAATGGCGACCACCATTGGGCAATCGAGCTTCCGATCCACGGCCAGACCCTCGAGGTGGTCTAAATCTGTATTAGTAAAAGAGATCGGCTTGGTACTGGTTGTCAACTGGAACACAGTTTCGACCTTAGATGGTTTGGTCGAGTCAAGTTGCCTCTTGGTTTGCTTCTTGGCGTTCCGGGAGTCTCCTCCTGCAGGCCCCCCAGCAATCGTGTCGATGACACCTCTGATGGGTGGGTGGGTTTCATGGGCTGGTCTCTTTCCCTTGTCCTCCCGTCGCGGGCTGACCGACCTTTCTCTACGGGGAGTCCGGTCGGTCGCCCCCTCCTCTCGTTGAGCTATCTCCTCGACAAACTTTTTCAAATGTCCCTGCCTGATTAGCCTCTCGATCTCATCTTTTAGATTGAAGCAGTCCTCGGTGTCGTGCCCTTTTTGTTTGTGAAAATGGCAATACTTTCTGGATTTCTTCATAGCCTCAGTTTCTGTAATTTTTTGAGGCTTTTTAAGCAGGTTATCATGCTGTATGGCGAAGAGTACTTCCTTCCTCAGCATGGAGAGTGGGGTGGTGTAGTCATGGAAACGTTTGATCGGGGAGCGGCGCCCCTCCCTGTTCTGCCTCTCCTCTTTCTCCTTGCCCTTTTTCTTGTCAGCCTCTATGCTGCCATATTTCATTTTGTTCATCTCCTCCTGGGTCATGTACCTCTCTGCGAGGTCGAGGAGCTCCTCTATTGTTCTTGGCTGCGCACGCACCAAAGCATTAGCGCACTCATTGTGCCTTAAGCCCAGAAATAGCACATCAATAAAAAATTCAATCCTCGGGCTGTCTATCTTCAACACCTCGGTGTTGAATCTGATGAAGAAGTCCCGTAGAGACTCACCCTCAGCCTGTTTTACTGTGTGCAGGTGGGTGTGCGGTAGCTTCGCCCTCATCCTGCTGGCGAACTGGTGCAAGAATTTATCACATAACTGGTCGTATGAGAAAATGGACGCCGATTCCAACTTCACAAACCAGTCTAGGGCCACGCCCTGTAAAGTGGTCATGAGCATCTTTGCATGTATATACTCGTTATGCCCATGCAGCTGCATCATATGCTCAAATTGCAGCAAATGCTCATTCAGGTCCACAGAATCGTCATACCTCGGGAGCCCGATGGGGATCTTCGCATCGACGGCAATGCACTCCTCGATGATTTCCTGGACAAAGGGGGAGTCCCGTTCCCTCTGAAATCTTGAAGGCATCTCCGGTTGCATGTCCTGTCTGCATTCCTCTTCGAGAGTTCCTCCAGGCTCTTATTCAGCTGCTGCACCTGGTGAGAGACTTCTTCCCACTCCTGCTGGTCCTGGTTGTGCCTGCCTTTGGAACGCCTGGCCCTATCGCGCTGCGGGGCTCGAAGGGGCCGAACGTCATGGTCTACGGAGTTCGCTGCTTCCTCCCTCGGCGGTGGACGGGCTGCCTCTCTTGAAAAATGACCCAGGCTCACTTTTTTCCGAGATGGATGTCTAGGGGACTCCGGTTTCTGTGCGTACTCTTCTGGCTGTGCCCTTTCTGGGCTTGCGGGCTGGCGTGTGGCGCTGGCCGCCGGCTCCAGCTCCACAGCATGTCTATTCAGTGCTGTAGAAAGTTGGGCAGAAATCTGTGCTGAGATTTGCTCACTGATGAGCTGCATCAGTTGGGGCATTGTGAGAGTGACTACGGGTTTCGGCTGTGTGCTGGGTGCTTGCGTGTTTTGTTCTTGGTTCTGGCGGGCGGCAGAAGAGCTAGATCTCCGGTTCTCCTCCCTCCCGGATGGGGCTCGCCTAGTGTTCACCATTTCGATAGAGGATTCTAGTTTCCCACAGACGACGCCAAATGACGAGGGTTTGATTTCGATAATGAATAGGGATCTGGTTTGAATCACGATCCGCGGTATTGATATTCTGGATTGATTTGGGATTGGAATCCTGCGATCACAGCAAACGTTAGGCTAGCCGAGGTTAGGCCTTCCGACGCTCAAGTCAGTATGTAATTGGACCTCTGAAATCGAGCAGCGGAACATAAGGGCTTTAGAGTGTATGAGTGCATACCTATAAGAGACAAGGTTGAGGGTTTTTATATTCCTCTCCCTGGTAGGAAATGTCAGGGAAGCCCATGGCTCACCTAAGGGATCTCCAGCCTCCTGCCGGGGGTAATTGGTCAATTCCCCCCGTTTGAATATTGCCAGCTGGGTGTCCTTTCACGCTGCAGGACAAGATGACACAGTGTAGCGGCGCCTGCTGTGTCAGACGGTGAGGGGAGGGCACGCGCCATTAATGCGGAGGCATGCTGCCATTAATACGGAGGCGTGCTGCCAATCAACACATTTAATGCGGTGGCAGAGTGCTGTGCGGGGCTCGACTTCCGGATCGACCTGGACATATTGACACAGGTCGAGAAGCTCCGAGGGTCATGGAGCGCCTGTCCAGGCTAGGGGTCGATTGATCGAACAGAGTCGATGAGTCACTTGGGTCCTGGGCCGTCAATTGAGTGTTAGGCCTCGCCGATTTAGGCTATTTTGGGCCATCCTATATCACATATATATTTCTCAAACACATAAATATTTGACACATTTCATCATTTTTAACAAAAAACGCTATCTAATCTAAGGACATATATTTTTTAAAACAAATAATCTACATTTTGCTTTAATTGAAGATATCTCTTTAAATTAAATCGCTACTCATTAAAGTGGTATTATGTTGACTAATACAATTTTTTTATTTTCTTAAGTAATCATATATGCTGCACGCATGTTTTTATATAAAAAAACCCAAACTACGCATTGTTTAGTGAAAAAAGGTTAAATTTGTCAATATACTTTCCATGTGTTATCACATCCTTATGTCAATTGTACCAAATCAGTTGTTGGCATAATGTGATTGGTTGACTTCCGTCCAGTAGGTACAACTCTATCGGATGGTAGAAAGCCTTCTCTCTCTCTCTCTTCCTTTTTTTAAATGACTTAGGTTTACTCGATCAATTGAACTAGTTCAAGTGAAAAAAGATGACCTCTCCAAAATAAATAATTTTGAAAATTTTAATTCGAATCACACAAAAAATCATGCTAGTATTCTAATTGATATATAATGATTTCTTTTCACTTTGATATGAGTACATAATTCATTATTTGATTATGATTCCAATGTTATCACACTACCGGAAAAAAAGAGTTTTAGTGACGGACTTTTCGGTCTCTAAATAAGAAAAATCGATCACTAAATGAAAGTTGTGATTGATTTTTGACCGAACAATGCGGTTGAAAAAACCCTCGTCACTAATTTCAATAGTGATCGGTCATAAGTTAGTGACTGAAAATTCAGTTATAACTATATAATTTTCAGTTATAAATTTATTCTTATTAATTCATCAATTTATTATATATTGTCACAAATAATAATTGAATTTGCAGTCACCATTATTAGTGACTACACATTTCATCAATATTTGTGATTGATTTATGACCAATTAAAACACCTAAATGACCGACGATCATATTCAATTTTAATTACAATTTAGTCACTATGTTGCGATCATAGTGACTGAAAATTAGTCACCATGCAGTGATCCATATTTAGTGACCTACGTATGCAGTCACAAGGTAGTGACAAAAAAATTGACCAATTTTTTACTGAATATTCCATCACTATTTTGTGACTGATGTATTGCTTGGATAACTATTGATATTTATGTTAATTTAGTCATAAATTGATCAAGATTAGTGACCTTTTTTATGTCACCATACCGTGATTATTTCTAAAATAAAAATATGTTTTAAATCAATCATTAAATTTGTAACTTGGTTCAAGCACTAATCAATTGCAAATCAATATAAATAAAAAAACAAATTCCACCTAATATGTAATATAGTAAGTTCATTACTCAAATTCAGAATTAATAAACAAAATAGTATGATGAATCAAATAAAAAATGAGTGTGGTATCAAATAGTACTATTTGATAGATTAACCTAATGATTGCAACATTGAGTACCACAATATATATATATATATATATCAATCAAATCCCATAAATATGCAAGTCCTAAAAGATTTACATAAAACATAGATCGAGTTCATAAATTTCCCATAGAGGCATTCTTCACTTTCCCGAGAAAGCTTCTTGCAAGTAGAGCACCCACCAAAATGACACCTCAATATCTTTATTACACTGGATAAACTAATATATAAAATAGATTTATAAGATAAACAAACAAATTAATAAGCATCTATAAGTCTTGTTGCTAATAGCAACAAAAATAGTTAACTAAACTCTTTAAACAACAGTTCTCGTTCTTAGTTGTTCACATCATTGAACATACTAGATTGAATACCTATCAGCACAGCAACCCAAACTACGTCCAGGTGGGCAAATACAATAACAAAAATTTAAACTGAAAAGAACAAAAATATCAGATAAATTTCTCTACATGGATAGTCAAGCCAAAGCAAATTCTAGCCACATCTAGATTATCTAATACACACTTGAAAAATTCTCTTGGTACCAATAACAACTTTGAATAGCCAAGTCAGAAACCACATTTGAATCACATAATAGATTTACCATGTATCATCCAAGAAGTTAAACAATATTTTAAAATTTCAACCTAAGAAAAAATTATCACAAGACCTTGCAAGACCATAGGCATTAGTATATCATACCGTAAGCCAAATCATAGATTCAAGCATGTTAGACATAGTAAGGTCAATAAGTTTTTGGAAGTAAATATCCAGCATACCCATACCTATTAGTAGAAATCCGCACCGCTAAATATATACATACAAATATATTGATAATGATAAATTCTTGTTAAACATGAAAACAAACTACATGAGATCATTTGCCTTTATTTTAAGCAACATCATCCAAAAAACGACAATACACAATTCGAAATCTAATTCACTTTTGCATAAAAAGGTGATAAGCAAGAAAGAGAAAAATTCTTATATCAATCCCATGTATCACATTCAAAAATCATTTCATCACAAAATCACAAAGAAAGTAAAGAACTAAAATGAGTAGAGTTAATTATAAAGAAAAAAAAAATTCATCCAAACCAATTTCATCAAACAACCAAGATAATCCTTTAAAAAATATGAAGACTAAAGAAGGATAAATACCTGAAGGCATAGGCAAAACAGGGAGAAATACCGATGTTCTTGATTTGCACTTCCAATTCCAAAGACTTCTTATTTGTCAGTCTACATAAAAAAAAAATCCATGTAACATACTTTTTTTTTAAATGATCGTTTCTCTAGCAAGGTTTCATCAAAACATAAACAACACAAATTTAATACCTAAGGGAAATGTGTTGGAAAATCGGCAATGTATTTTATTGGTCTTGTGCACTGTCTTCAAAATCTTCCTCTTCCATTTTCGCTTCCTCCTCATTTTCCTCATCATCATTATATTCATCCCATTTTTCTGTGCTTCTTGAGGACATAATTTCACTTTGAATTTCATGAAGAGCACTTCTATAGCATTTGCATTATCATCCACTAAAATGTTTGATTGATCAAGATCAGTAGCGACTAGAATTTCATGAGGAACTGGCATTGTCTCTTCCTAAAAAGGATCTTGATGAATGGGATGACTATCTTTATCTTGCATCTCTAGTATAGTCATCATCTTGCATCTCTAGTGATGGGATATCAATTCTGCTTCTAGCTTTTTATTTGGCACACCGCTAGCCAATCACATCTATCTCGGCACATGGATGGAAAATTTGGATAGTATACTTGTTGTGCTTATTGGGCCAAAATAAAAGGATAATTGGTATTGAGTTTCCTTTTGTGATTCACCTCTACAAGTCCAAACCCTAGATAAGATCTAAGCCCTCCATCAGAAATGTCATACCAATGACATTTAAATAGAACCCTATTCCAACTCCGACACTTTTTTCAACAACCCATAATAATCAAGCTCGTTCTCATTCCATAAGTTACCCAACAAGCATACACCACTGTTTATTGTTGATTTATACATCCCATATTCAATAGTATGGAACTTGAACCCATTTACAAAATAACCTTCATAGGTTTTAACCCATTGACTGGGGCCTTGGGCAATGTATCTAATGTTGTCTTCAATTTTATTTCTGGCATCCATCACCTGTGATGACTTTTATAAATTAACACAATGATCGAATATTTGAGCCAAGTATATAAATGTGTAAATTAAAACTTACATGATTTTTCAACCATTTTGGAAACTTTATATCACGAAATCTTCCCAAATCATCACCAGTCCAAGAGTGATTTTGTTGCTGCATCTCTTCATCGAATTCCAAAATAAGACTAATAATCAATAACTATTTAGTGTCATATATCCATACGGAATATTTGGCAAAAAAAAAAAACCTTACGCCACATAAGGGATTATCTCATCACAATTTAATAATATGTATCTATGGGTAGTTATTAGCTCATCATCATCTCTAAATAATCAACTATCCTTTTGACTTCCAAGTGGTTTTCTAGGGTGAGTAAAAACTGAAAGACATCCATTTGGTTCTACCTCTCCCCTTTCATCATTTCTTGGAACTCGAGTTAATCTACTTTGCACATTGGGCTCAAAATATAATGGAGTAAATTGCAAACGCCCCCCAGTGATATTCGCAATTGGTTCATAACTCCATGTGAAATAGAAATTGGCAAATAAACCCCTGTGTTTTTGAAGATCATGCAATGAGCATCCTTGGGGAGGAAGGTGTCATTCACGCGCGGATGTGCGTGATTTGGCATGTAATTTTATGTGTAAAAAGACGATCAAGCCCCTCACTTATCAGCCGTTAGATTTTTTTAAAGAAATCAACGGTCCAAATTAAATCATATAATATCTTTAAAAAAAAAGAAAGTAATATATTATTATATATATAAAATATAATAGATATATTTATAATACATATATATAATAGATGTAAATCCCACCCCACCCTACCCCAACCCACCGGCTGCCATGGCAGTCAATTTTTCATGGTTGTCGGCAGCTGGCAGCCGATGGCCATGGCTACCAGCAGATTCCGGCAGCCAACCCCATGAGTTCGCCAGTCGGCTGTTGGCGACCCAAAAAAAAAAAAGGAAGAAGAAGAAGAAAGATGGCGATCGACGACCGCCATCGGCCTCGGCGGCCAGTGGTCAGACCTGGCCATTATGCATGGCAGTCATGGCTGCTCATCGGGTTGGAGAATAGGAAACCATGGCTGCCTGTCGGCTTTGGGGAAGATGCGGGGGGGGGGGGGGGTGGGGGCATGGCAGCCAGCCTCAGCAGCTCGCCAGTCGGTTGCCGGCGGCTCAAGGAAAAAAAAAAAAAAGGAAGAAGAAGAAGAAGAAAGATGGCAACCGACGGCAGCCATGGCTGCCTATCGGCTTTTGGGAAGATGGGACAGGGGGGTGATTGTGATATATATAGATATATATGTTATATATAATATATTATATATGACATATATTAATATATAGTCATATACAATATATATGTTATATATAATTTTATATATGTGCATATATATACATGTTATGATAAATTTATATATATGTATATTATATGTATATAAGTATAAATAAAAAATATATTTTATATTTTTACATATAATAAATATTACTTAATTTGAAATGAAGAAAAAAATTATATAGTATAAATAAAAAATACATATGTTTATATTTATAGATGTACATATATTTTATATGTAACTATAAATAAAAAATATATTATTTAATTTTTATAAATATTATATATTTTATATTTTTACCAATAATAAATATTACTTCATTTGAAATGAAGAAAAAAATTATATATATTATATGTATAAATAAAAAAAATATATCTTTATATTTATAGATGTACATATATTTTATATGTAACTATAAATAAAAAAATATATTATTTAATTTTTATAAATATCATGTATTATTTAATTTTAAAAGAATTAAAGAAAGTTTATATATGGATATATGTGACATGTATAAATAAATAATATATAATATCTTTATAGATAAATTTATACATGTACATATATTTTATAAGTGTAAAAACTATATTATATACTTTTTCAAAATTATTAATAGACTTATATATGTATACATATTATATATAAGTATAAATACAAACATATACCTTTTTTAAATTAATTTGAAATGTATAAAAAAATAATTTTATTTAAGGGTAATTTTATCTTTTTACTATTCAATGAGCATCAAACAACAATGAGAATGCTGCTGGGTCAGGTGAGCAACTTTCAATTAAACATAGGGGTTTATTTGCCAATTTCTATTTCACGGGGGGTTATGAACCAATTGCGAATATCACAGGGGGGCGCTATGCAATTAACCCAAATATAATGTGCAGAATATTAAGACTTCCTTAATCATGTAAACCTCAGCAATAGAATCTTCAACTTGAGCTTGATTTTTTACCTTTTGCTTCGGATGATGTAGAAATCTAAATGATAAAGTTCATCAAAAAAATAAAAATCAAAATCAAAATTTCAAAAATACTTTGTCAATTTAAATAAGTCTTAAAAGTAAAATACTAATGTCTCTCAAATGGATACATCCATCGTTATTGCACATGCCCACCAACCTTAGCTTCATAAGCTAAATGGACTGGAAGGTGTTCATTACATCAAAGAAGGATGGTGGAAAAATCTTCTCAAGCTTGCAAATAATCTCCACAATATTTTTCTCTAATTGTTCTATACGGTGTACACGTAATACAGTTGAACATAAGTCTCTAAAAAAGATACTAAGCTCTGATATTGCCTTCCATACAGGTTTAGGCAGCAAATCGCGAAAAGAAATTGGGAGCAATTTTTGCATAAACACATGACAATCATGACTTTTCATTCCATAAAACTTATAGTCATTGACATTAACGGATCGAGCTATTTTAGAAGCATAGCCATTTGAGAGTTTTAAATGCTTAGCCCATTTACATACTTCCTTCACTTGCTCTTGACTCAATGTATAAGATGTTCTAGGTTTCCAAGGATTTCCATTGCGATCATAAAATAGATATAGCTCGGGCCGATTACAATATTTTTCCAATTCCTTTTGTGCATTTCCATTGTCCATTGATTTTCCCTTGACACCTTACACTGTATTAAAAATATTGTCAAACACATTTTTCTCTATGTGCATCACATCCAAATTATGACGAATAAGATTTGTACTCCAATAAGGTAACTCCCAAAATATACTTCTTCACACCCAATTATTCTCTTTTCCAAATCTAGGTAAATATTTAAGATTAACATATTTATCAAATGTATTGGGAGGAAGTTGAGAAACTCGTCTCCTAATATCCTCACCTGATAAATGTGGAGGGGGAGGGTCTTTTTCAATTGTATCATTCAAGAATTAATCCTTTTCTCTTCTGTATGCATGATAATGAGGTAAAAATTGGCGATGACAATCAAACCAAGATTGCTTGCGTCCATTCTGTAAGCGAAATGATTTTGTATGCTCTATACAGTAAGGACATGGCAATATACCGTGAGTACTCCAATTAGAAACTATGCCATATGTAGGAAATCCATGAATAGCCCACAAAAGCTCTGCTCTCATTTGAAAGTTTTGTCGTCTATATGCATCATAAGTTGGAACCACTTCATTCCCTAACTCCTTAAGTTCATCAATTAGAAGACGCAAGAATACATCTCCAACATTAATATGGAGTACTAGTATTGCTAAAAGGAGTGAGTCTATGTGTACATACCTGAAGAAAGATTATACACGATTATCATTACTGGCCAATATGAATAAGGAGTACTAGTGTTGCCAAAAGGAGTGAATCCATTTGTGCACTCTCCTAGATGAATGTTCCGTGGTTTTGATGAAAATGTGATATGAGTAAAGTCAAAATGTTTCCATGCTTCACTATTGATTTGTCAACTGCCATGCCATTTGCTTGGTTGTAGTGCTTGGCATATAAAACCATTGAAGCCTAGGAGTTAATGGAAAGTAGCGCAATACATTATAAGATACAAGTTTTCGAGCAGCTATAGAGCTAGGCATGTATTTATCATGACCACATATAACACATTTGGTCTTATCCTTACCTTTTTTGTAATATAACATACAATTGTTGACACGAACATCAATCTTCTCATAACCTAGCCCAAGTTTTTCCACCATCTTCTTTGAATTATATAAGTTGCTGGGCAATTTCTCAACTTCAAGCATCATGTTTTTGATTGTTGATATGATTCGATCACAATAAGTTTGTGACAAGTTGAACTCAAACTTAATATTCAACAATTGAGTGACTGCTGAAAGCCTTGTATGTCTCGTGCAACCTTCCCATAATGGTTCTTCTGCATTTTTTAATAAGTTAAAGACCTTTTGGGCATCCGGGTTGGGCATGTCTTCTCTGTCTCTGTCATTTTCATGTTCATCTTTATCAAAATCCCAATCAAAGTTAGGACCGACAACATCAAGAATCCTTGTCCTCATCCCAACATTTTCATCATTTCTATCATGTGAAGATTCCTCAAAACGACTATGTCTCCAACTTTCATCATGTGTATCCCATGTGGTGTAACCTTGTTGAAATCCATATCTTTTTAGATGAAAATGCATAGTTTCCCAATCCTGAAATCTCATGTTGTGACACTTAGAACAAGGACATCTTATACTACCATAATCCACAACCTCCTCATGAGAGTAAGCAAAACCAAGAAACTCCTTAATCCCTTCCTCAAATTTAATTGTCATGTATCATTTGTCATCAAACTGATGCCACATCCAACTACAATTAGTAGACATGATTTTTGCATTTTGATATATACATATCTATATATGTATAAGATTTATGGCATACAAATTTGATTTAGAGCTTTCAAGATGCATTGAATTAAAAAGATAGCAATTACTGAACAAAAATGCTAAACCAAGCAGTAAAAAACAAATACTTACAATTTGCTCAAAATCAGATCTGGACAAGTTGATGATATTGCTTCTCATCAAATATTCATACCATCCTATGTCTGTGCTCCTCAAATGAAATGGAACCACCAGCATATTTACTAATAGACCCATCTTTCTCTATTAAACAATTTTGACTGGCTTTGATGCATTTTTCTTGATAATTAGGTCCACTAAATCGGCTATCACACAAGGAATTCCAGTCTTCAGTAGACATACAAGCGGCTTATATTTTTTTCATTCTTTAGGATCATTGCTGCCAGCTTTATCCATTGCAGCCTTTTTAAAATGGTAAATAGTATTTTTAAAATTATTCTTATGGCAATGCTCCCACAAATTTCTAATGCCCGCTTCATGATCAGGCAACCATCTATAACGCTCTTGTCTCGTTTGCAAAAAATAGTTAAGCAATATTTATAATTTTAGCTACCATGCATAAGAAATTATCTAAAAAATACTTACTCTAAATTTCCTATATAGAAGCTCCTTATCTTCTTGAGAAACCTTGCTCCTATTAGACCATCCCTTAAAAGGTTGTCTTAATATCTCCATTATTTTATGAAAATAATATCTGGAATGAATCTACAAGATAAACACAATAATAGTTCTCTCAATAGCATATATGATTCGTAAAATGAGTGCATAATAAATATAACAAATATCTATAAATAAAGGTCCTCACAAAAGAACAAAATAAGATAGTCATAAATTTTTATTTTAACATTGATAAAGCACAATCAACAATGATCCTTTAACATGCATCATTAGAAGAATTATAAGCATCTTGAATATGAGTTATATTAAATAATTATAACATAATATAAAAAATAAATATATATACTATTATTTTATATTATGAAAATTTATGTACATCCATGCAATGTCAAATTTAATGTAAATTAAATATACACATTCATATATTGCAAATTGTAGTATGGCCCGAGTTCAACCATACACTAAAAACTTAACAAAAACATAGATACTTTTGGCAGAGTGCAACTACTAAATATAAGGGGCAGCCATCATTACTCATTAATCAAAACTTGGGCCCTTCACTAAATTAATCAAACTCCATTTAACTACTTAAATTTGATTTGCTATGATTTTCAGCGCACCATGACAGGATCCAGCTAAATCTAGTTTTGTCTTTTTGTAGTACCACAAACATCACTCCCATGATAATATTGTTGCCATGCAGTTAAGGTATGCCAAATGTCCAACTACTGGCTAACAAATTATTTCGTTATATTAAAATTTAAAATTTAATAAATTGAAAATCCATTCAATCATTTTGTTTTATACGAAACAACAAATGTATTTATACAAATCCCATAAACACTCTAAACATAATTGATTTATAAATCATCAAAACAAGGATCTAAAAAAAAGGAAGTTATATTTAATGTTTTTTCTTTTTTTTTTCTTTTTTATATCTATCTTCGAAGATATATTAATAACATGTTGCCATTAATAAAAATAAATCGTACTTGTTTTCATAAGGCTAGATCCATAGTCAAGTGTCAGGATCATTTGCTGCATGATCCCCATAGCTAGCTCCTCTCACCCTCAACATAGAGATGCTTGAACCTTGACTTGATTCTCTTTTTCAGATTGAGTAAGAGGGACTCCAAGCCTTCATGACCATGTTGTGTAGAAATATTCTCCAACTCCGTCTCCAGCTCTAGAGGAGGAACATCTGAAGGAGCCAATCTCTGTTATTCAAGTGCACCTAGTTCTTGTCATCTACCTCTAGATCTTCCACTGGATCCCCTTCCTCTAGTAGTCATCCTATAAAAAAATAAAAAACAAATAATCATTATATTGTATTGAAAATATATGGACAAAATATGTACTACACACATTAAAATGAGATCAATATATATATATATATATAGAGAGAGAGGTTAGATTTTAAAATATTACTTACATAAATTCTACGATGAAAAATACGGAGATTGACTTGAGTTTTTCCACAAGGAATATGGCTTCAAGAGTTAAAAAAAGAATAGATAGTAAGATAAAATTTGACTCTATAGTGATTAGTCAGAAAGAAAAGAGAGTTTGAAGGAATATGGATTTTAGGGTGAGAAAGAGAATAGAAAATTATTGTAATTGGATAGCATCTTATTTTCAAAAAACCCATTTCCGGGAAAATATTTTTATAAGATTGCGTTTCATCAATTTTTTTAACAAAATTTAGAAAAGTTGTATTTTTCTCTTAGAGAATGTGTGTTAAACTTTTTAATTGTTTGCATTTTAATGATTGAGACCTCCCTTTTAAGTATTTATAGAAAAATATGACATTACATAAAAAATAATATAATTATATTGATATAGCGACAAGTTAAATCTTTTTAACCGTAATCATAGTTCTGTTGTTTGTGGTTGTTTTTCAAAGTAGGAAAATGGATTTGTGATAGCAATTTCACATTCAAACAAGTATTGATAAGACATTCAAACAAGTATTGATAAAAATTGAAATAGAGTCAAACTACCTAATGTCGCTACCACTCAAACCAAATTATTCCATAACATATCACTCTTTGATTTCATTATTTCTTTTTAGAATTATGTTTATGGGGTTGCTGTTGAGAATTGTATATTTTAATAATTTATACGTATTTATTATATATATTTATCGAAAAAAATACAAAATTGATTCTGTAACTTGACCTACTGGCAAAATAGAACTTTAACTTTTTGCGCCGCAAAATTAATACACTACCTTTAAAAATTTAGCAATTTGAGGACAAATCGAGCTCGAATTACATTTGCGAGTGGCCCGCATCTGCGAGATAGCTAATTTGGCGCCACATGTCACCTAGTCATTAAATTTTTTCTATGTGGCTTGTGCTGTGGCAATTCAACTTGCCACTTCAAAAGACTAAAAAAAAAAAAAAAAAAAAAAAAAAAATTTAAAATGCAAAAAAAGCTATATAGAAACCAAAAAACCAAGATATTAAAAACTAACACAAATAAAAATGCAAAAAAAAAAAAAAAAACAAATAAATATACCTCCACTCCTTATATTTTAAGTACATATCTATACTATTATATATACCACAGTTTTGTACTTATCTAATTGTACAATACTTTTGATTCTAATTGTGCAATTTTCTCCACATGTCAAATTCTTAGAGTTTTGAGTTTATTAATTCAATTCAAAAAATTTTATTGGTTGTTTATTTACTTTTGTATCTTATTTTAATATAATCAACTTATCTATTATAACTAAAATATCTTATTGTGTTTATCCAAAATTGTAATATAGATTTCTTATCATAAGATAATTCAAAAAATATCTATAATCATATTTTTATCTCTCTAAATAAGTTTATAATTTTGAAAATATTTTATAAACACCATATTAAGTACTCTTCTCACAAAATTCTATCTTACAAACTTAATTTATCAAAAGATATATATATATATATATAAATATTTTATTTATTTTATATGTAAATTTTGTTATTCTATAATTATTATTTTTACATTTTATTTTCACATTATTCGTAGTAAAATTCTATATTTTTAGTTGTAAAACCTCTCTCCCCAATTAGCATAATATAATAATATTTTTTAATTAATTTAACGTTCATTTTGTAGAATTTTTTAAATATTTTTTGGATAATATATTTTTATATCATTTTTATTTTAAATTAATTACATACTTTTCTAATATATTTAAATATTTTATCAATGTTATTACTTTATTATTTCCTTTGTATTTATTTAAAATTAAAGTTCTTATAGCCAACTTAAGATTGTAATTTTTATATTATTTAAAACATCAACGTGCAATATTTTTTTATTTTAATTAATTATATTTTATATGTTTATTTTTAATACTATTTTTAAATATTTTTGTATGTTCTTATTATAATGTATATATATTTGATATTGAATTTTTATTTTACCCTTATTTTAGTTGTAGCTCTCTCAATTTATTTAGATAGAAAAATAATATATGATTCATATTTGAGGAATGTACCTTGAATAATGTGATGTTATAAATATTTAAAAATATTATAAATTTATGAAGTTGTTAGAATTATTTCAATTTTCTTATTAAGGGAATATGTTCCGTTAATATTGGGAATACCAAAGCTGCTACCCTTAACAATCTCATAAACCATGATTCTTTATAATTGCGACCCTTTGTCAAGGGTAGGATGAAACTTCTGATCAGTTCAAAAACCGCATTTAAAAACTTGGGTACAACATAAAGTGGTGAGATGTAGTTCCTGTTTCATTCCTCCCCTAAAACTTGCATTTCAATTGAAATGGAGCAATGGAGTATTTAGGAGTACATTTTTGTCACAAATTTCAATTTTGTGTGGAAATAAAGGAGCCTCTTCGGAGTTCTTCCCAAAATGTCATTTAGATTCATGCACTATCGAAAAACTAGGCATTTACTAGAAAAAGAATATTATGAAATTAATAGCAAGTATAACTTTTTTTAAATAATAAATAATAAAAATTGTTAACATCAATTTGTAGCCTCATTCATTGGAAGCGCATGTAATAGATTATATGCTTTACCTGTCATGCTCTTCAGCCTTTCATGATGTTATCTTGGCCTACACTGGGCTTTAAGATTCAAGTATATATTCTCATGTATAAACTGCAATCTTATTTTGAGAGTTTATAAGCTCGTTTTTAAAAGAAATTACCAAAATTTTATATCTTATAATTAGCTCGCCCAAACATCCTCTTAATTATAGCAATCTTGTTAGGGAAGCCTTTTGCAAATCTTGTACTTAACTGTTTGTCTCCATTATTTTTGCCTAGATATAGAGGAAAGTGTGAAAAGTTGTATGCGACAACTACATACGGACACTCTAAATGGAGTGTATTACAGCACCAACAATCTTCAGAAAAATCTTTAGTGGTTTTTGGAATTCTGATGCGGCTCGAGTTCTGCGGTTATGACCTCGATCCAAAATATCCAATGTGTCCCTGACCGCAGCCAAGATCTCGACCTGGAACCACACAAGTAAATTTTGGGCCTCTGATCTGATCACAAGAGAACACGTTAGGCTAGCTGAGTTCGCTCTCAACTAAGGCCCTCCGATGCCTAAGTTAATGAGGTGAACAAATGGGTTCGGGATCTAGAGAATAGATGAAGTTAATGACAGTAAAATAATGATTGCTTGACCTGGAACTAGGCGTGCATTGCCTTTTATTTGGGTGTAGACGTCCTTGTCCGTACTGATCGTGCTGGCAGCTTATCGTGCGCTGGATCCTTAATCAATCAACGGCACCTAACTCGGGTCATGAGCGGATCTGGGTCGGGCTCATTCGGGTCATGACACGACCTGAATAAGGAGATGCGGATTCTGTCTTGGTTCGTCATTTTGCTAAAGTACAGGGGTAAAAAGGTCTTTTCGAGCCATCTTCAGAATAATTACAATCAAATTCAGGCAGCGAAAATCTTCTGATGCTTTTGAATAGTGGTCATGTTTGTATTGTACTATTGTTGTAAGTATGTATATCATTTCGATATCTATCCATATATGAAAAAGAGATCGGTTTTATCCATATAATTTTGTGGATTAATCTATCTCCAGGCCTTTCCTTTTCAAAGCAAACTGTATTAACAGAGTTGGGCTGCTGTTGTTACCTTGTATGTAATCAATTCCACTTGCTTTCCAGCTTATGCTGAGCTCATAATCATTCCAATTTTACTGTATATAGGCAATTTGCTAGAGACCATTTGCCCGGCTTGTGCCTTTTCGAAAGGGATAAATTTTAAAAATTGTGGGAAAAATTAGCTAGTAGTAATAGTTGCAAATCTTTGAAAATTGATTAGAAATATAGTAAAAAAGTGAAACGAGAATACTGAGTGAAAAATAATTTGTATTTAAGCTTACCAGAAAAAGAAAACCAAATTAAAGTTTACTTTGAAAGTTTTTTAAAAAAATTAGTTAAGGGAAAAATTACTGCGTAAATTTTAAAAATGTTTACTAAGAAATTAGAAGTTTGGTAAAACACCCCGAGGCCCCAATGGTATTTCCAGCTTCTACTTTATTCTAGTATTTCTCAACCGGCTGCATTTGCAGAACTCATCACTGTTTACTTTAAGCAAAATATCGAAAGTTGGAAGTTACGTACAACTTGATTGGGGAGGCCTAATTGGAAGGATAAGGCCCAATTCGGGAAAAGCAGGCCCAGAGTGAGCGAAACGGCCCATGGATAACAAACTCCGCATCCATCTGATTTGGGCCATGCCTGACCCAGATACATAAACCCGACCCAGATGCTCCCTGGCATTTGGATGAACCTCCACGTGGACGACCAAGAGAGAGCCACTTCATCTAAGAGAGGCAGTCCAGATATTATTATAAATAGCATCATAGCTCATTTTAGCATATATTAGCTTTCCTAAAAACTCACTCTATTATTCCTAGTATTCTCATTAGCACTCTTTTTGATTTCATGATTTGACGTGAGTGTTGGAAGGCTTTTGTTGGATCCTCCCAGCGATCCTAATTGTCTTGTTGTAATTTCAGGTTATAGCGAGTTTCTTGATCTAAAAACCTAACCTGAATCAAATTAGCTTGACAGCGAAGGATTACTCCTGACTCGAATCACAACTCTTTCAAAATTCCCAAGAAATACAAATCTCGATGACTTCAAGAGCAAGAAAAATCCTCTGTCTTTAACTACAATTATATGTTTGCTAGTGTAAATAAATTATGGAGGCCTTGGAATCAATTTGTCTATTCTTGTTTAAGATTTTGACTTGGCGCCTGGGTATAAATAGAAGAGGGTAATTCCCCTATTCTAGTGACATTAACATAATCTACTGGAAAATGATCGGTTAACCCCGGGATTACCAGAGCTGTTACCCTAAATAATGCATAAACCATCCTTCTTTATATTCGTGGCCCTTTGTTAAGGGTAACATGAAACTTCTTATCAGCTCATAAATCGCATTGAGAGTCTTGGGCACAACATGAAGCAGTGAGAAGTAGTTCTTGTTCGGCTCCTCCCATAGAACCTGCATTAGTTCAATTGAAATCATGTAGCATTAATGAGTTAGGATTATTTCACAAATTTTCATTTTTATATGGAGTAATAAGATTATTTCAAACTTGTTAAGAAAAGAATCATGTAATTAAATTACGCAATATTGAAGAGTTTGAACTGAAATTTCTATATGATCCAATCAAGGTATTAATATATTTAATACAGAATTTTAAATATAAAAATTTATCTTCTAAAAGAGGAAGTATTAAATGAAGGATCATAGGTTCATTTCGACATTGCAAATTTTCAACCTATACTGCATGGTAGCCATTCGGGATGCGCCTGCCGAATTTTATAACATTCCAACAATACATATATATATATATATATTAATCTGACATTAATAGTTATTTTAGACAAACCAGACAAATTTCATAGCATTTTGATACTATAAGTTTAATCATAATTCTACATCAAAAATCATTTCGAAACTATCTTTTTCCTTTTAGACAAGATATTACTCATAAAGAAATTGAAATGGAATTTCCACATTAAAATAAAAACTTCTTACTACTTTAATTAACATGATACATATAAATATCTAAATTTGATATTTTTAAATATTTCTTCACTATTAACTACACTAATTAAGCAGCAATATTAAAAAATTTATATCACATTTCACCATACGGATAGGTCAGAATAAGAAATCTTAAAAACGGAACAAGAAAGTGCTCACCTGGCCTTTGTAGGAGCTGTTGAAATATAGACATGGCCCAAAATGCTTGAACAAGAAAGTCTTATCATCATACGGCAATCTCGGAACCATATCATTGGAATAAACATACCTAAAATACTTCACATCATAGGACATCATTTTTCCCTTCATGTACTCCCCAAATTGCTCATTCCCTACTCTTGGCTGCCCAAAAGTGTACACTCCTTCCAGCTTTTCCAGCAGCATTTCCTCTTCATGTATAGCCAGAACGCCGGCAAACAAAATTGCTAGTGCCCCTCCCAGGCTGTGCCCTGTCAATATGAATTTGGCATCTCCATTTTCATGGATTAGGGCTTTCAGTTTGTCCCGGATTGTGTAATAGGCGGCAAAGGATTTTTGGTCGGAGGAGCCCGAAGAGATTTCTTTGGGCCAGCCTTTGGATTTCTGTAGACCTAAGGCTTTCATGAACCCGCCGTGGATTTTTCCGACCCCTTTAAACTCGTACCACGAGATGTCGATGTCCGTACGCCAGGCGTCGGCGTCGAATGGCTCTGTGCCTCTGAATGCTACGATGATTAGATTAGGGTTTGTGGTTATATCTCGAAACATAATTGCATATGTCGTGCTTAGTTCCTGATAATCTGCAAAATTATTTATTTATTTATTAGTTTTTTTTAGGAAAAAAAAAGAAATAAGATATCAAAAACTAATCAAATATAATCAATAACTTTAAAGCATAGAATCTGGGTCTAATTGATTTATTTATATCGATGTGAGAATTTAAATATTTTATGCATGTTCAGAGATGAACATTTGGAGCCAAGAACGACAAAAAATGGGTGGTCCAATAATACTGGATAAGTCAACATCACGAATGACGGGCTTTGACACTATGTTAAAGAGCGAATTTTGAGTTTAATTTACCTCAAAAATAAGGTCAAGAAGAGAGAATTATCAAAAATCATATATAAAAACCACTAATTATTTATTTAATAGATGTGAGAATTCAACAAAATATCAATTAACTAATCAAACATAATTGATGACTTCAAATAAAAGGATAGGGCATGAAAGGACCGCTGCTATATAAGAAAACAGATTAATATTTATGGTTTTGGTTGTTGTAGAAAGCATTGTAATTATTGTCGGTACAACTTCTTTTGCGAAACGTACAAGCTACACTTCGTCAAAATAATGCGTTGCGAAACGTACAAGCTACACTTCGTCAAAATAATGCGACGCTGGGACATATGCCTCTAGACCCACCTGATCAGGTGTGACGTCCGTTAATCTAATACCACGTTATAAGCAACAACGTAATAATTTGATCTTTTATTTTGCATCAAAAATAAATATCAACAGTATTTTAAAAGTTTTCATTTGTTATAAAAAATATATTTGATATCTATACGTATAGTAATTAAAATATATTGTGGATTATTATTTTGGAACAAATGATTAAAAATGGAGTTAGTGGGTCGAATCGACAAAGGTAATAACATTGCTTAGCATTTGCTGAGAAATTAAACAGATTTAGAGTAGAATAATTATGGGTTAATTTGACTCTTGCATCATAAAGTTCAGTCCTTTTCTAACTAAAGTGGCTATCTGGGTACTAAACTTACCCATCTACTCATTATTAGTTGACCTTTAACCTAAGAAGTCATCATTTACATCTTAAAAAAGGAAATTTGTTATTTATTCTATTTCGAAATAAATACCGATAAGTGACTCATGAATTTCACATATAAATCTTATATAACCCCACAAAATTAATAATTATAATTTTTTTAAGATTACTATCTTAAAAATTGTGTTTGATCTAAACACCTAATATTAATATATCAATATTAAATTAAACGAAACTATAAATAATTAATTATGAGTTACTCTATAATAAAAAGTAATGTTAAAATATCATTTTCTCACCGTTCCAAAAGTTGTAGAACTCTAAGAACTCCATCTGTTTAAAAAAAAAAAAAGGTTTAATTAATTTAAACTAATAACACAATTAATACAGATGTGAAAATATATATGGACTCAACCAGAAAAAAAAAAAAAAACTAATTAGTTAGAGTAAAGTACCTGCCAGTGATTTATGACTACATTTCGGACAAAGGACTGATTCTCATAGGATAATTTGGATGCCATCATAGCCAATGATGCATTATAATTGCTGCTTTTATTTCTCATGTTTTTGTCTAAGTTCAATCTTTTGTCAAGATTTCCAACCATTGATGTGAATTTTGCTGATGATTTATCCGGCCTCACCAACCTCCCTATATGTACATGAAATTATATTAATTAATCACATTTTGAATAAATTTTTTATTAAAACATGATGCATTACTAATATTTATATATTATTTCCTAAAAGATTAATATTTTTTCTAACTAGCTTCAAATAGAAATTTTAATTGAAAAGTTAGTGTGTTTTTCTTAAAAAATTAGCTTACCAAAAAGAAATTACATGCATGCGTATACAATATATCCTAAAGTATATCAGCCAAAAGATTGTTTCAAAGGATCAAGAAAGATGGAAAAAAAGAAGAAGAGAGAAATCCAAACCTGTCAAAAGATTGAAGAACAGGCGGCGGTAGCCACCATTTACTGGCGGATAATTCAGCCACAGCTCCACCGCAGACCCCACCATCGCCGCCGGCTTCTTCATGTAAATAAAGACTTTCTGGAAGAACACAGAGATAAAAATAACCCATCTACGGCGAAAACCAATTCCAATCACCCCGCCGGCCACCGGAGTGTTGAAAAAATCCCTTTTCTCTAAATTATTCGAGCATAAAATTCTGAACAAATCTAAGCAGCTGGCTTCTTTTGGTTTAAGCTGCAGGTAGTTTTCGCAGAATTCATCTTCACCAGCCATGACTGTAGCTTGAAAGCAAGCAAAAAAAGAATAATAAGTTGATGAGTTGTTACATCAGAGCTCATAAGCTAGCTAAGCTTGAAATTTTTTTATAGGATTCTTTTGTGGTAAAAGTTTGTATCTACCTGAAAATGTTGGATTAGAAAATTAAGTTAAGCCATTATCATAATAATTATGGATCAGGACCAGAATTAAGATATTAAGTTGTGGTTGTCAATTCTGTAAACTTCAGTATTAGAAAGTTAAAGTCTAAAGTGGACTGTGGTACTAAATTCTTTTTAAACAGTGTTATGTAAGTGGCATATGGAATTAATTATAATAATAATAACAGGATTAATTGAAATATTTCTCCTCTGCTTTATGGTCGACTTTTATCATAATCATATTAGTGATTTATTTTCTATTTCATTTTAAAAATATATGTCAAGTTTATGTTATTTAATAAATCAAAATTGACATTTATTTATAATAAAATAGAAGATGAAACATTTATTGAAATAAAAGCAACTACTTTTTAGCAAACTTTGTAGACAATTAATATGAACGTTTAGTAGCTAAAATAAAGCAAATATTTGTAGGCAATATTTCATTAATAGTAAGTTCCTTTTTCTTTTTTTCTTTTTCAATTTTGGGTTTTTCTTTAGGTCTTTTCTTAAAAGGTACTGAATCCTATAGAATTTAATTTTAGGTGAACAAAAAGAAAATAATAAGAGTAAATTAAAATGCTATCATTTGTAACAAAGAAATACTTCATTCTTGATCAATAAAATCAAGGACTAAACATACCCCAATTGGGAGCCAATATTAATAGGTAAATTAGATTTTATAATAATCATGTTTGATCAAATAGCTAGGCATTCCAAAAATTTGGTCATTTCTACAAAAGAAGAGAACATCTCACCCTTTCAAAGTAATTAAGGATAAAACTTTATAAAAGGCCCATTAGTAAATAATTGAGCAATAATATTCCAAGAAGCCAATAAATAATTTTGTGCTAATCCAAAGAATATATGGTTTAATCACCAATTTCCACTATCACTAGCTAGGAACTACTTGGATTCAATCATATGATTAGATGTTTTACGATCTTTCTAATTACTCGGTTTCTTGCCATCTTAGCCCCCCGTTTATATTTTATATTTTATTATTATTATTATATATATATTTTTTATTTTTTAAATGTGTTTCTAACATGAAAAGGCATCTTGGATATGGTGCCCACGTGAAAATTTGTGCTATGTGGCTCCTATTTCTAATTTGCTAGCTAGGCTTAAGATTGGCCCACTTTAGCCCAGTGGACAAACTATGCATGAATCAACTATGTATCCAGTTTTAAAGCAAAAGGAATTTCATCTCCAAGAGTTACTTGGGGCTGCCTCTGGTTCAATCTTTTGATACCTATTGGATAATAACTCTCAATAGAAAACTTCCACATTGCCGAGGTATGAGGGGCTATTAAAAAATTATTTTGTGCAAAGTCAAAATTAACTCTTCTTTAAAATTGTTAAAAGAAAAAATCAAAATCAAAATCCAAATTTGTAATATCTCAACCTATATATCCCAACCCCTCTTTTGCTTTTAGAATTGAGGTGAGAAGTTGGTGCCTCTCGTTTCGGCATCACATGTTATCTCATCAATGAAGCACGAGCATGAGATGGTGAAGAGCCCTCGAGCAAGGAAGAATATTTTTTGGATGGGCGTCTAAATTCCTGAATTTGTTTGGTAGAAGGGATACAAACTTTCAATTTTATTATACTAAGTCTGGATAAAGATTAGAGTTTTTGTGTGATTAATGTGGTATTCATGACCCATAAAAGGAGGCGTTTGGAATATGATGTTTTTCCTCAAGTGCATAAGGTATTTTTATTTGGGTGTTAAAATTTTTTGATTTGTTTATTATTATTATTATTATTATTATTATTTTAAGATGTAATGTAAATTTACAATTTTATTAGATTAGGTGTGGATAAAGTTTTAGCCTCAGATGTTATCTACTCAACCAAACTCAAGCATGAGATGGAGAGGAATCATCGAGCAACAAAGATATTTTTGGGTGGGTGTTTAAATTCTTGGATTTGTTTGGTAGAACAGACAAAAACTTTCAATTTTATTATATTAAGTATGGATACAGATTAGGGTTTTGTGTGATTAAAATATGATGTTTTCCTCTAGTGCATAAGGTATTTTTATTTGGGAGTTAAATTTTTTGATTTGTTCATTAATTTTCATTTTTTTGTAGATGTAATATAAGTTTACAATTTTATTAGATTAGTCGATTATATTGGTCAGTAGTGTCTGTTAACCATGAGAACAATTTACCATTGATAATTTGATTTTCAGACCGTTTTCAACTATTTACTGTTAACCATGCAAATGATGTTGCTGTTTATGGCTTGTTTAAGCATCCAATTGCTTAGCTGTTGGATTGTTTGCAAATTTGCTAGTGCTCTGATTTAAACAGGTGATGTGCATGCTTTTAGTGTAGGACTGCTTGTGGTTCTCAAATTTTTGTATGAGGTTTCCTGCTTAATTGTTAGTGTCAAGTTCCTATTGCTCCAATTTGCCCAAGAAACCTACCTTTTTGCATTTGGAATAATGTATGGAAAATGTCTATGTTTGCTTAAAGATTATGCTACTATTCAATTTTACTGTGAAGTTGCTGTGTAGCAGCTTTTGATCAGAATGTGAATTTTGAAGGGAGTTAATTTGTTGTTTGATCAAAAGGTTGAGAAGTTACTGAATAAGGATACTTTTGAAAACTGTTTTCCCTGTGCTTTTAAGTTAGCTTTGCAGAATTTATGGTCTTAATTTCAGTTGCTGCTCATTTGTTGAAATTTGATGTGTCATTTGGAACCTGCACTTGAAATCTAATGGAGTGAGAATTTTATACCTAGATTTGGAATAGATGTAATCATCTAGTTTATGCGAAGATGCCGGTGCTTCTTAGTTAAAAATGATGCAAGCTGAAGTTGATAGTTGGCTTCGAGACTGGTTTGCAATTCTCTTGATAATTTTGTTGTTAGAAGGATTAGAGCAGTGACCATTAGGAAGGATTTTGCTTTTCATTTTATTTGTTGAAATCTATTGTTGTACCCTGGAATTGTTTGCTGGAACATTGCAAATTAAGGGAAAAAAAGTTGCTGCAAGGAAAGGTCAACCTCTGATCGTTTTGGAGTCAATTGGTTGGTTGAATGTTTGTTTAAATGGAGATTTGAACCCTACCTCTAGGTTTCAATTACATATAGTTTTGAAATTTAATTTACCTCTCTTTAACACTTGTGATTAATTATCTGTTTGCATTTTGAAAGGTTGTAAGTAAAGTAAGTACTTCCTCATTTAATTTAGCACAATTTATGAGCTTGTAATTTTCTCTTCATATGTAATATAACTTGAACCTTTAAAAAAAAATAATTGCAGTGGTGTAGCACAAGTTTATACATTGCATTTTTGTTCAAACAGAGATTTGATTTAACAATCCTATCTATATTTGTATTGTAAGCATATTAATAATTGATTTGGTGGGTTAACTTTCCCAACATATATAAATAATTTTATTTAGTCTTTTGTTGGTTGTGTTTGCATGACTTGATTTATGCATGTTTTGTGTCTGGCATGTATAGAAGGCAAACTAATGCACCAAGGCATAGCAAGGTTTTATCAAGCGGGTAAATAGTTGCCCTCCTCCATGAACTGGTGTAGATGGAGTCATTTGGTAGTGTTCCATGATTCGATTTTTTATTATCTATCATATTGGCTTGTATCTTTACTAATTTTATTGTGTTATGCCTTTTGAATTTTGTAAATCCATTGTAGTTTATTTTTTGTAACATAGTCTTGCTTTTCAACAATTATGTTTTTGTTTTTTATGGTGTTTCTCATTTCTTTGATAAGTAAACGCATGTTGCATGAGTATAACATAAACAAACAAGATTTAGTCTTATGTAATAATATATAGAAAACAACAAGGATCTTGGACCAATCTTGAAATACATATCCAAATCTATCTTTCTGAGTACATCTTAAAACATGCTATATCTCTATAGCCAAAACATTACAAGAACTTGGTGCATTAAAACAAGATCATTATTCTATTTGTGGCAAAAAGTTTGTATTGAATATGCTTGATTGCATGAATCATAGGCAAAATAAGTGTCATGCAATACCAATAAGTGGACAAAATGTAGCATTGCCATACGTGGTGGCTTGTTTGGGATGAAGTGAACGTCAATTTCTATACCACAAAATTCCATTTTTCTTGCATCTATACATTCTTATAGCCAATTTCTTTCGAGTAACAGCTAATGATTCCTACAACCTTGAGAATAATATTGACATCAGTGTTTCAATTTAAGATCTTGCCAAAAAAAATAAAAATTATTGTTTGAATACCTCTCTAAACTTCATGCTAGCAGCATGGTCATACATCATCATCATACAAACATATAAGCCACAATCCCACCTGCAAAAGTAGATGTGTTAATCTATTTTGCTATCCCCATTAGCTTTGATTATGCCAAATGCCCTAATTACATATATATATATATATATTATATTCATCCACTTACAAATTGGTTTGTTCAGGAACTCAATTAGGATAGTCATACTTGAAGTTAGATGATATTGCATGGTTATAGTGTTCAGGTTTCCACTTTAGGATAATCGCTCCAAATGTTGAACCTACAATTTCAGAGTATCATTTCCATTAGCCTATCTCATAGAAAAAAATAATTTAAGTTATTTAATCCAAATAGATCATTATTCATTTATTGATTCAATCGATGAATGCCTATATAATAGATAAAAAATGTATATATCAGAAAAAAATAATTCCAAATACATTAATTTAAACAAAAAAAAACACCATTTATAGGATTATAACAAACATTTTCGATTAGCCATTCATACAAAGCCATTTGCACTGCAACAAGCTAAAATAGAACTAAATATCACATATTTTCATATTACAGTGACCCCAAAAAGCAAAAGAACAATTTCCTAAAGCAAAATATTTAACCAACTTAACATCTTCATCTTCACTTGTGGCTGACATCAGAAGCATATCCTTCAAACATTCTTCCTTGGCTTCAAGTACTTCCTAATCATGTTATTTCGTGAAGTGGCAGTACTGATGAGCTCCTTGTAGTTCTTGACATCATTGGGGGGTGACTAATGAGTTTTGTGAATCCATCTCGTGGTGCCTTGGTTCGCATTCCACATCTATCATCTCATTTATTCTTTTGCATCGATTGCAGCTTTCCTGCATCCTAATCACTTCTTCTGTGTTTGACTCAAAAGAAACATGAATGATTGTACTCTTCTTCGAATGCCTCTTTCTTTTTGCCATAACAAATGTAGTTAGTTAACCTGTCAAAAATAATAATATTGGTATTAGATAATAGAAATGCAACGTTTAGAAAAACTCTAAAGTAGGCCAAATGACTGAGAATGAGAAGGGTTGAGGGCTATGGGCATATTTTTATACCTTTGTGTTCTAATTGTGTTAACAGAGAGAGAGAGAGAGAAATATGTGTGCTGGGAGCTAGGTCCCCAAATGTGGAGTATATAAATGGTTGGGATGTCTTTTGGGAGTTGTCAAGCGCAGTGTTCGAAAAATCGGACCGGTCATTGAACCAAAAAACTTATTGGTTCACGGTTCACTATTCAACTATTGGTTCGACCGTAATTGAATCATGATGTTATAATTATGCAATATATATTTATTTTATATATTACTTAAAAATTAATAAAATGCCAAAATATAAAATATAAAGAGTTTAAATGATATCTCTAACATCACAATCCAAAATTTTGAATATATCAAGTTTAAAGTTTAAACACATAAATAATTTAACGATATCGGAGCCACTTCTCATTGTCTTCTCCATCATATCATGGACTTGGTTGCTATTTGTAGCAGTAGTACCAAGACCAACATCAACATCATGTAAGTTTGCCTCACCAACAATCATGCTCTAAAAAAAAGTTAAATCCAAATCTTCTTCATAAACACTACATGGTAGTTGCTTTTCTTCATCAACTATGTCGTCGTTGCCGATTGAGTCTTTGAGTTCTAAATCCTCATAAAGTTCTTTTTCCAACTCTTCACAACCAAGAAAAGTTTCTTCTTCTTCCTCCACAACCCAAAAATCAGTTTTGTCTATGTCAATTAGGTCATAATCATTTTCCTTTGATGCAATTCTAAAGATGTACACATAAAAAATAGATTTAATTGCATTCTAAAATGATAAATGCTTATGTATATATTCAAATAAGTAGCTTGCTTTTGCTTGAGCCTCATGTTGTAGTGAACATCAGTGACCCCACTTGCTATTTTTTTTTTTATATTTTATATTAAAATGATGGATATATAGTATTTTGACCCCACTTATTAGTAAAATGACCTCAGCACAATAAAATGATGGATATAGTATTTTGCACCCGCCCCTTTATTTTATCAATTGTAGAGTTAACTAAAAACTGAGGCCAAAACAACTTATTAATAAAATGACCTTAGCACAGTTGGGTCGTTGGATGGGGTGTAAGATCAAGGGGCGTTGGATGGTCACATGTTCAAGTCTCCAGTGTTGCACCCGCCCCTTTATTTTATCAATTGTGGAGTTAACTAAAAATTAGGGCCAAAATGACGTTTTGGCCCCTTGAAATTGAAAAAAAAAAATGATAAAAATGGTCAAAAAACAACAAAACAAAGCGGTCCCCCACTCAGCCCCACTTCAACTCATTCTCTCCATTATCTCTCTCCCTGCCAGAAAGTAGCAAAACAGAGCCCCAAAATTCTTTTTTTTTTTTTAATATTATCCACCACTTGGGATTTAAAAAGAATATTAAAGGCCAAAACAATGTAAGTTATGTGTTTTTCTTGATTTTTGTATTAGAAAAGTTAAGGTTTTTTTTTTCTTTTTTTTTCAAAATTTTAACTTGTTTAGCTTTTTGTATGTGAATATTTTAACTGCTAATTTGTTATTAATCGTAATGTAAAAGATGATTATTGCATTAAATAATAAAAGTTAGGATTTGTTTTTTAATGGGTAAAAAAAGTTAGAGTTTAATCAATTAAAATTTAGGATAAATTGGTAATGTTAATTAATTAACTTTTTGCATATGCATATTTTAATTGTTAACTTGTTATTAATTGTTATGTAATTGATGATTATTGCATTATATGAAAAAGTTAGGATAAATTGGTAATGTTAATTTATTAACTTTCTCTCCCTGCCAGAAAGTAGCAAAACAGAGCCCCCAAGATTCCTTTTTTTTTTTTTTTTTAATATTATCCACCACTTGGGATTTAAAAAGAATATTAAAGACCAAAACAATGTAAGTTATGTACTTTTCTTTTGTTTATTTCTTGATTTTTGTATTAGAAAAGTTAAGGTTTTTTTTTTCTTTTTTTTTTCAAAATTTTAACTTGTTTAGCTTTTTGTATGTGAATATTTTAACTGCTAATTTGTTATTAATCATTATGTAAAAGATGATTATTGCATTAAATAATAAAATTTAGGATTTTTTTTAATGGGTAAAAAAAGTTAGAGTTTAATCAATTAAAATTTAGGATAAATTGGTAATGTTAATTTATTAACTTTTTTCATATGCATATTTTAATTGTTAACTTGTTATTAATTGTTATGTAATTGATGATTATTGCATTATATGAAAAAGTTAGGATTTTTTTTAATGGGTAAAAAAAAAGGTTAGAGTTTAATCAATTAAAATTTAGGATAAATTGGTAATGTTAATTTATTAACTTTTTGCATATGCATATTTTAATTGTTAACTTGTTATTAATTATTATGTAATTGATGATTATTGCATTAGATAAAAAAGTTAGGGTTTATGGTTAGAATTTAGAAATTGTGAATATTTATGAATTATGCATTATGAAAGAAATACTAAATTAATTGTACTTAAATTTATTTTACAGTGTTCACATGTCGATAGATAAGTTTTTCACCTGAATTTCGAAGTTTGGAGGCTCTACTTCGTCTTTACATAATTTGCCTCTCTTTCAAGAAAGTGTCAATCAACCGAAAGATCTGCCTTGCAACGATAATTTGAGATCAAAATTACTTGAAAAACAAAGTCAAGGAGTTGATTTAGACTCTTTAAAGGCCGATCCCGCAGAAAGATTACCAATTTTGAAATATCACCCGAATGATCATGATACAGTAAGAAGATCATATATTCAAAAAGGTCTTTTGTCAATCGCGAAATCACAATTTTCCACAAACTGAAATATTTGGTGTGATGCTTCGATTTAATTGTAAGTGGTTCGATATTTATCCTGATTGGTTGGAATATAGTGTATCATCAGATGCAGCCTTTTGCCTTCCTTGTTTTCTATTTAAGGATGAAGATGTACATCAACGTGGGGGAGATGCATTTTCAACTGAAGGATTTTGGGTTTGGAATAAAAATGAAAGATTTGCTACTCATATCGGTGGGCCTAATAGTGATCATCACAAATCAAAGAAGAAGTGTGAAGATTTGATGCAACAGAGTCAATCCATTCAAGTAGCTTTGGATAAGCAATCAAGCCAAGATAAGTTGGAGTATCGGATATGTTTAATATCATCAATTAAAGCTGTGAGATTTCTTTTGGGTCAAGGAATGGCATTTCGAGGTCATGATGAAAGTGCATCATCGTCAAATAAAGGTAACTTTCTTGAACTTTTGAGATACTACACAGAAAATTATGAAAAAGATGTTGCTGCAATATTGAGAAAGGCACCAAAAAATAATCAGCTCACTTGTCCAACAATACAAAAAGAAATTATACGTGCATGTGCTATGGAAACAGCTAAGGTCATCATAGAGGATTTAAATGGTGATTACTTTAGTATACTTGTTGATGAGTCCCGTGATATATCGTGTAAGGAGCAAATGGCTCTTGTTTTGTGATATGTTGATTGGAGAGGATTTGTAATGGAGCGATTTATTGGGATTCTTCACGTTTGTAATACTAGTGCTTCATCTCTAAAAGAAGGAGTTGCTTCATTGCTTGCTCAACATTCATTAAATATATCATATATACGTGGTCAATGTTATGACGGAGCAAGTAACATGCAAGGTGAATTTAATGGACTTAAAGCTTTAATTCAACGAGAAAATAGGTCGGCTCATTTAGTTCATTATTTTTCTCATCAACTTCAATTGACTCTTGTTGGGATTAGTAAGAAATGTGATGAAGTTGCTGGAGTTGTTAACTTAGTTTTAGCTGTGATAAATGTGGTGGGAGCTTCTTTTAAACATAGAGATGAGTTTCGAGATGTACAATTTCTCAAAATCCAAAAGGCATTTGAAATGGGTGAGCTCCAGACTGGTAGGGATCGATATAAAAAATTAGGTCTTGCGAGACCAAGTGATATTCGTTGGGGATCTCACTTTAAATCTTTTGTTAACTTTATTCTATTGTTTGATTCAATAATTGATGTGCTTGACACTGTTGGTACGAATGCAGACTCATCAGATGAAAAATGGAAAGCACGTGGGCTTGTTGATGCTTGTCTGAAATTTGAATTTGTTTTCATGTTGCATTTTATGAAGAATATTCTCAGTATCACAAATGAGCTTAGTTTAGCTTTACAAAGAAGGGAACAAGATATTGTAAATGCCATTTGCTTGTTCGAGTAGCAAAGAAACGATTGCAAAAGACAAGAGATAGTGAATGGGATTCACTTATTGGTGAGGTGTCTGAATTTTGCATCAAACATGATATTGAGATACCTATATTTGATGATCTTTATGTCTTTTCAGGAAGATCAAAGCGAAGAGTTGCCGAGTATACGATTTTACATCATTACCGTATTAAAGTATTTTATAAAGTTATCGATTGGCAACTTCAGGAATTAAATAATCGATTTAATAAGGTAACATCTGACTTACTTCATGGTATGGCTTGTTTGTCTCCGTCTCAGTCATTTGCAAGTTTTGATATAGAAAAGATTATGAGATTGGCTGCGTTATATCCTGATGATTTTAGAGAATATGATTTAGTTGAGCTTTGTTGTCATCTTGAGAATTATATAATTGATGTGAGTTCTGAGGATATAAGATTTTCTAGTGTGAACGGAATTAGTGATCTATCCAAAAAGTTAGTTGAGACAAAAAAGCATTTGGTGTATCCTCATGTGTACCGACTTGTGAAATTTTCGTTGCTTTTGTCAGTCACCACTGCAAGTATAGAGAGAGCTTTCTTAGCGATAAAATTTATCAAGACTGATTTGCGGAACTGAATGGATGATGACTTCCTTAATGATTGTTTAATAACTTATAAAGAAAGAGATATATTTATGAGTAATTCAGATGATGATATCATGATGATGTTTCATAATATGAAAACTCATCGAGGACAATTGGATTAATGTATTTAAATTTTATTTTTATTAAATATTAATTATTTTGAATTTATTTTTTATTAATATTTTGACCCTACTTACCTAAATTTCTAGATACGCCACTGGTGAACATATACAAGATCATTCAATCTTTGATGTTCAACTTTATTCCTTTTCTTGGAATGTATCCATTCAAAAACACTTCAATTCTGTTCACATCCAGAAGAACTACTTATTTGTCCAAGAATTCTAATTGCCAACATTTGCAAGTTTGGTTCACTATGGCCACCCAATCTCCACCATTCATCTTGACAATCAAAGAAAGGAGAAAAATATGTTCATAAGATTTTTAGTAAAAAAAAAAAATTAAAATTATATAACTAGATATGAATTGGAAAACAAAAACATACCAGGTTGAGTGGTCTTGCATGAGTTAATGGCAAGGTCTCGTCCAAAGCTCTCTAAACGATCTCGAGCCAACCTTATTTCCTCAATGTATTTTGTTTTTTTTTTCCCCCGTGCCTTTTGTTTCAATCATATCATACAGTTCATTCATGATTTCAGGCTTTTAGCAAAAGGATGATTGATCATACTGAAAAGTAGGAGCAGCGTGGATACTCTTCTTCAAATGCTTATCCCATATTAGATTCACAAGCTTTGTGTATTCACCATACAACTCTTTTCTATTCCTAAAAACACATTTGATTCCTTTTCTAACATGAAGCATGCCCTCATAAACATATCCCACAGAGGGTTTTTCTATCCCATCAACAATATGCAAAAGACGCATTATAGGCTCTACAATCTTCACAATAACATTACAATCATTCCAAAATTGCCTATCTAAAATTATAGCAACTACTTTGTTTTCTTTTCCCTAAAAAGTCTTGAATCATTGAATTGTTTGCAAGTTACCAAAGCTTTTAAATTATGCATGTGTTGACTTATATTTTGCAAAGTAAGGAAAGTAGTTGCAAACCTTGTTTGTCTTGGATGCACAATCTTTATCCAATCAAGCCTTTTTCTCAACCAACTCAACCAAAAAGTGTGATTGTACACAAACTTTGATATCTTTGAGGCTTTTTTAGAAAGCTCAGACACATATTCTCTTTCAGCTACATCTCTCATCAACAAGTTCAAACAATGAGCTGCATAAGGAAACCAATTTGTACTAGGGTACTCATCACTAATCAATCTTGATGCAGCCACATAGTTAGATCTATTGTCAGTCACCATGTGAACAATATTTTTCGCACCAATCCATTCAATAACTTCTTGAAATAAGCTAAATAACATTTGTGCATCCTTGACCGCATCAGATGCATCAAAAGATTTCAAAAACACAGTTTCACATGGGCAGTAAACAAGAAAATTGGTTATTGGTCTATGTCTACCATCAGACTAACCATCACCTATGATTGTGCAACCAGTTTCTTCCCAAACATTTCTAAGACTATCAACAACAACTGAACCTCTTTATTTCCATCTTGTAATAGTGAATGTGAAGATCATAGTAAGATGGAACCTTGAATCCTGGTCCAATTCCAATTGCTGCATCAAACAAAGCTTGAAAATAGATGGAATTTGTAGCATTTATTGAAATGCAAACGTCATAAAAGAACTTAGCTATAGTCATGTGAGCTCTATGTATAGCCTCATTCGATGCCAATACACTTTTCAAGGTTGGTTGGGAGTCTGGAGTTGTCCTTGGAGCAAAAGCATTAGAAATTGTTGCAACTCCTTTACCCTTTGATTTTTACATAAATGTAGCTCCACCTCGAAGTGCTTTTCCTCTGCCATCCTCTGTTTGATCAAGGTCAACACATTCAGGGAGCACGACTCCTTCATTTTGTGAAACATAAGAACTACATAGATTTTCAATCTCAAAATTTTCTTGTGTTTGTTTTTTCTTTTCAAAAACACCTTTAAGAGATTATTCCATTGATATCTAACATTTGGTGGAACAGATTTATGATGTCTGATGTCACCCTTCTTTCCAGCAAGATGTTTCATTCTAATGCCACCTCCTTTAGTTACCAATTCACAATAAGAGCAACTAAGATTTTTGAACCATCATTAGCAACTCGTAGTGAAACATGGCTCCAAGCAATGTCATTTTTTTCATAGACTGAAGAAACTGAATTATTGGAAGTAGCAGTAGAATCTCGCCCAGAACTAGAATCCATAATCCTATTAAAAATATATAAAAGTATACAATCATATTCAAATTCAAGCATTTATAAAAAAAATAAAAATCAATTCATATGAAGTCTAATAAGAAGATTAGTAAGAAAACTGAATTCAAACTTAACTAAGTTCAAATGTTCAATTAATCAGCAAGCATACAATTTTCCTATAGCACCAATCCTTTTTGACATATTATCAAACACATGGCATGCATATACTAGAGCTCTTCTCAAATATGCTTATCTTTTGAATCAAGAACCCCATATTAATAGCTACCCATCTCAAAATCTATAGTAATAAATATTTATTCAAGAAGAAATTGCAAAAAGCTTAAAATTTGAACAATAATTTTCTTATAGATTTGAATAGAAGTAGTGAAGAAATAATAACTTTCACCGGCTGGGAGAGATGGCCGATGTGTATATCGGTTGCTTTCATTGAACCATGGCATTGGATTTCACTTGCAGGGGTGAAGCCGTGGTGAGTTTATTTTGGTTTCCCGTTTCTAGTAGGGTAGTAGACTAGTAGAGAAGAACGGAAATTGGGAATGAGAGACTTGAGTTAATTGACTAATAAGGCTTTTTTGACTTTTAGTTTTACATAACTTGCGACTTAGCCTTTAAATTTAGTATTTAGGCATTTTTTTTTCTTAAAAATTAATTTCATTAAAAAAATTTTAAAAAATAAAAAATTGCTTCGGTTCCAGTGAACCGTGAGCGGTTCACTGGTTCATCAGACACGGTTCACTAGTTCAGCGGTCCGATCGTCTGATCTGGATGGTTTTCATGAAAATGAATGTATTCTGTTTTCATTTTTCCAAGTTTTTCAAAAACCCGGACCGGTTAACTAGCTGGTCGACGGTTTGACTTGTCCGGTCCCTTTTTTAATCCATGGTCAAGCGTAGTTGGTCAAAATGCACTCTCATAAACCAATTATATTATTAATAGAAAATCTTTTAGATTTTCAAAACATATAATTCTCTGTGAATGTACGGTTGCTAATTGGAAGTTAATTATAGTGACCATTACCTATATTGGTTGACATTGACTATTAGTAAAGTGAAAAATAAAGTGTGTTACTAGTATACATAAATTATTTTCCATAAATTAATAATTTTACTTTACTTTAGTAATTAAGAATTACATCTTTATTATATTTGTGGTTGGAACATATAAGTGCGCATAGACTTTTGTTTGATATAATTACTGAAATAATCAAAATAAATTATTATCATTTGAATTTGAATAGTAAAAGACTTTCCAGAATAAATCAAACTTTAACTCCTAATTTTTATTCTAATTTTGTTGAATTCATAATCCACTTTTAGTACATTGAACATATTAATGGATCGGATGGACTCATTTCAATTGCTTTTATTACTAACATTAATCCCATGTTATTCATGGCATATTCTCTCAATTAAATTAAGTAAAGTAAATTAATAAATATAAAAATAATCCATTATGCTTTTACAATTTTAATATTATTTCTCATGTTCAATTAATAAAATACTATTAGTTTTTAAAAGATATTATTTCGAAATCACTTGAAAAAGTCGATACCACAATGAATACTACTTTAAATCTTTTAAATTATCCCATCAATATACGTAATATGAAAATATAGTATCAGATCTTTTATTAGTGGTGGGTTTTAGGCCACGTGCTACACCTCTGATTGTTCGCTATCTTATTCGACTACAAGATGCAAGTTTATTAGTTGAAATACCTAAATAGAAATTAAAATATGGTATCGGTTAATAATTACTAGCATATGTAAAGGAAAATTGTATTATATTATCTTAAAAATTAAACCTTATATAAAATAAAAATTAATTTATATATAAAGGAAAAAAGTTATCATACAATATCAAGAGTTGGTACCTTTAAATTTATAAATTATACATGAATTCTTAACGTCAAAATTGAAAAAAAGAATATTAATAAGAAAAAGGTAATAAACAATTAATTTTATATTATATTTAAGCAAACAAAAAAATTTCAACTACTTAGTAAATTTATTAGTTTATAAATTAGACAAATTTTTTATTTCTTAGAATTAAATTTAATAACCTCTAAAATGCAAATAGAATAATTAAATCACTAACAGGTAGATTATTCTACATATATTAGTTTTTATTGAATGCAAATATTAGTTCATTTTCAATGTATTCGGCCATCACTAATTTCAAATTAACTAAATAGAAAAGAAAAGAAAAAAATGTAAATCAACAGAAGAAAAAAAAAGAGAAATTGGACAAGTGTCCATTTCTGGGCATTGAGAATGCCAAAAGTTAGGCTGGCATGATGTAGCAAGCAGTTATCTTCAATGCCAGCCATATTTTATACCCTTATTAAATGTAAATTTAATTTCACACCACCTCATGAAGGTAGATGTTGACAAGTCCCTACACTATATCCCAACCGATGAAACAGGCAAAAGGGTGGAAATAGCTTCATCCTTTTTGTCCTCTAAGCATAAATACACATAGTTGAAGTGATGTTTTATTGAGCAAAAAATATATTAGCTCTTTTGAATAATCACGCTGTTGGGTGGGGGGCATTCAAAATTTTGAACATTTCATTCAACAATTTTAATGTATGTTAAATTTTTTTAATCATTACAAATATTAATCTGTCACATATTAGATGGAAACAATTACTTTGAAAATTATGATGCCATAATTTAAAATATGACAACATCCATTAATTTTGTAGTAAAGATTAACTTAATGAAGAAAATCTTAATCTCGTAGACAGACAATGATATCCAATATTTTATTAGTGTACATAAAAAATAAAATCATTACAAGAATTTGTATATGATTGTGCCTTTGATAGGGTTTAGGGATTTTCACGGTGGGGTGGGCTGAGAGGGTTTAGGGATTGAGAGAGTTATGAGAGTGTTTTGCTAGAAGAATTTTAAGATTTATCAAAATAAAGTAGTATTTAGGTATGTTATTTGAAAATAGTAATCAAATTTTAATCTGGCACCATTAATCCAAGTTAGATTTACTATTACTAAGTAAAAATATAAAACTTACATGATATCAATATAAAAGTGAGTAACAAATGTCCTGAGAAATTCTAAGGATTTTACCTTTAGCCAAAAGTTTACAATTCTTGTCAAATTATACAATTAGAAAAGCATAAAATTGTGCTATACATAATAGTATATATATATATATATATTTATTTATTTATTTATTCATTTAAATGTAATCAATTTGATTGAATATTATATGTTCAATCATTTGGTCAACGATTGATGTTTATACCTTAATTAGATAATTATTTTAATGTCACCTTAAAATTTTAAATAATTATATTTTTTATATAACCTATATTAAATATACTTCAAAAGTACAAGACTTCATAAAAACCATTGTAATATCTTAATATTGACACTTGCTCATCCCATTTCACATTTTATTTGTTGCTTACGAAAAAAGATAAACACATATTTATATATTTATGTAAGACTTAACATAGTAAACATTGTCAATGTCTTTAATAAAGAAGCTTATGAAAGGTTGATACTTTATTTTATTTTTAATTGATTACTGAAAAATACTTAATATTTTATGATCATTGTAAAAATCTCAAAGAATTTGAAAATCTCAAAGGATCTGAAAAATCTCATAGAGAAGATCTTTGTAATTTCAAACATTCATTTGCTTATTTATTTCATCAAAATATGTATATGTAAACATATATTTAACTAGTTATTAGCCCTGTGCGTTGCACCAGGGGGTAAGCATAAAATTATATGTTATTTAATTTTACTTATAGTTTAGATGTTAGTATTTGGTTTTTAAATATTACAAATGCAATACTTAAAAGATTAAATCTTTTATATGCATATGAATTGTGTATCATCAAATCAAATCATGTGCATTATTCTATTAGATAATTAGATAATTATTTTCATGTCACCTTAAAATTTTAAATAATTATTATTTTTATATAACCTATATTAATTATACTTCAAGTACAAGACTTCATAACAACCATTGGATTTTGGAACATCTTAATATTGCCACTTACTCATCCCATTTTATAGTTTATCTGTTGCTTACGAATGTCCTTAATAAAAAAACTTATGAAAGGTTTATATTTTATTTTAATTTTAATTGATTACTGAAAAATACTTAATATTTTATGGTCATTTTAAAAATCTCAAACATTCATTTGCTAATTTATTTCATCAAAATATGTATATGTAAACATACATGTAACTAGTTATTAACATAAAAAAAATTTAGATGATAAAATAAAGAAAGTCACTTTAATATGGACAAAGTTTGAATAAATTAATGAATTTAACATCGAAAATGAGCTTAGGTAATAGAAGATAAAATGTTTTAAATTACTATAAAATTGAAATTTCAAGTATGTTTTTTTATATATATTATCTTTATTCACTAGCATAAAAATTCAAGTTAAAATCGATAAAAGTGGACAAGATGTTTGTTCACATAATATATCTTGTCATAATTAAACAGAGTAAACATAATAAATGAGCCAAGAAAAAATACAATATTAAAATACATTTATTCTTAAAAAGTTTGAGTAAATATATTAAATAATTATAAAGTTAAAATCGAAATTAGTGGACATTTGTTTGTTCACATAATTTCTCCGTGATGGACATTAACAATATAATTTATGTGTTCCCACCAAATAATCTTGAGTTTCATATTTAATGCAAATAAGTGGTATCACATATTGAAGGTAAGACTAAATCACCTAAACTGACACAACTCGTATTTTTTATTTGGAGAAGATACATATGTTCTTCTTAGATTTGGTTATATTTTTAAGTTTTATGTTGCCAATATACAATCATGACATGATTATGATGTATATTTTATGCTTCCGATGATGTTTAATAGTTTTTATAAGAAATTTCATAAATATATACATATCATTATATTTTCAATAACAAGTTTGGATAATGAAAATATAAGGCAAAATATAAATAAACTAGGAACTTTAGAAGACCAAATCCTTTGTAGACAATTGTTGTTATAGAATATCAATTTTGATTATTATAATTAATGTATCCAAATGGGTGCTGAATGTGCAATGATTGATGACACTTACTCATAGAATTTTTGTTAATTATTATTCTATGGTCTTTAATATAATCTGCTTTCTATTCATTGGTGGTTTTTAACAGATCCATATAATCTTATTTTTTAAGTATTTTAAGTTACCTACCAACATTCACATATTTATATTAATAATGTTTTCCTGAAATTATTTAAATAGCATTACATTTCATTAGTTTACTATTCTAATGTGATTAAGTCCCTATGTAGGTTTTGTTATTTCAATGATTTGGATTCTTCTTTTTGAATAGAGATATAGCTTTTCTAAGTGTTTGTTAAGTACTTGTGAGGAATGATACATTTGATATAAGTTTGGTGGGTTAGTGGATTTCATAAAAAATATCATTTCAGCCTTACTAATAAAATATTTTTGCAAAAAGAATTCAAAGGATAAATTTGGAATATTAATAACATTGGTATCCAAACTATTTTCATGGATTAAATTTTTCATTTCACTCTTCGGATTGAATTGTCTATTTTAGTTGAAAATTTAAAAATAACTTTCAATTTAGACACAAAACCCTTTCTTTTGATAACAGTTTAGATAATCATCCCAAATTAACTAATATCTATTACATTGGGTTAGGCTCGAATTATCCAATCCAAGTATCCTTCACTAATTTTAATCAAATAGTAATGCTTTTTTACAATGATGAACTTTTTTGTTACAAGTTTTATATTTGTCACTAAAGGAAAAAAATTTCGTGACGATACAACATTATTTGTAACGAATATTTTGTTTTGTCACGTAAAAATAACTTTTTCATAACAAAACTTTACTTTTTGTAAGGATAATTTCTAATTGTCACTAGAAAGTTACCTTTTGTAACAAAATACTACTTATTGTAACGACCATTTCATTATCGTCACAAAAAAGTAAATGTTTGGTAACGACATTTGTAGTTTGTTACAATAAACATGTTCTTGTGACAAATTAAACTTTTGTTACAAACTTTTTTGTTATCTAAAATGCAATTTTTTGTAGTGGATCACCTCGGGACGGCCTATGGCTTCCATCTTTCATTACTGCTCTTTGTGATAGAGCTAGAGTTAAAATGGGCTTGGACGAGGAGCTATTGCAACTAAGGAGTGTCATATGTGAGAACATTATAGCTAAAACCTTCAGTCCGACTAATGATAACCCCAACATAGGCAATTTCTGCCCATTCTGATATTCGCTCATTGCTAGATGTACATATCCATCCAAAGCTGAAGCTAAGGGAGTGTATCACACGCCTGGAGATTATATGTGCTGAGTAGTTTGCAAATCAAAATGCTTGTATTGAAGCAATTGAACAGATGTTTCACACTTGTGCACAACAAATTGGTGTCGACATGTCTATTTTCCCCATTCTCCCAATAGCTCCAAACCCTGAATCTGCCCCAACTGATGACTACAGTGAGGATGAAGAAGAAGATGATGATTGAGATTTCCTTAAGTAAGATCTGTCATATCTTTTGATGTTTTGCCGTGGAGGACTGATGGATGAACAATTCGTTTGTTTCTTATGTTATTGAAGGATATGTATCAGATAATTTGGATGTTTTAGGATGCTTGTGCTATTCTAGTTTGACTTGTTTTAATTTGTATCAGATAATTTGGAGGACTTGTTTTAAGATGCTTTTGTTATTGTAGTCTAATTTGTTTGACTTGTTTGATCCTCAATTTGGATGTTTTAAGATGCTTTTTTATCCAACGAGTGATTTGATTAGTTTAGTTTAATAATCTATTGGATTGGAAAAGTATGGGGCTAAGCTCATATTTAGTTTAGTTTAATAATCTGCTAGATTGTGAGGATTATTCAGAATATAGGATTTGTTTGTGGTCTATTAGAATTTGTGTTTTTGGGATGATTTTTGAATTAATTTTGCTGTGGATGTAGTTTCTATTTTAATGGTTACTGTAGCAGGGAACCTGAGTTTTTTACTTTGGTTGTCTGTTGGATTTTGTGGGGAATTTTAGCTGTGCTTGGCTTGCTGCAGTTTTGGTGCTTAATGGTGGATTTTGTCAAATTTACCTCTAATTCTGTTTTATTTAGCTAAATTTTGCATCTAGGTTAATTAACAAATTTATATTGAATGGGGGAGTTGAACTTGGGTCTGGGTATGTACGCCTAGTTAAAGGAAGAAATTTGTTGAAGGGTGGTTTTGATCCTTGGTCTAGTAGCAATTAGAGTTGGTTGTCTGGGATTATATCATGAGTTAGGTGCACAAAAGCGGTTTTTGTTTATTATTAAGAGTAAGGGTGGGCGGGAGTCAAGTACCCCCCCTCGGAGGTACCCGTAGTGCGGGTACTCAAGGGCACGTGCATCATTTTTTAATACCCGAATCCCGACTCCCATTTGATGGGGATACCCCCTAGGGTACCCCAAAACTTCCCCACTAAATTTTTTATATATTTTTAATAGATAAAAATTAAAATTTTATTAATTTATTATTTATTTTCATCGTGAACTAATTGACAACACTATGTTTCATTATTCACAGGTTCTAAATCCCACATAATATGTAATTTTAAAACTTAAATATAAACATTAATGTCTAATATATGATATATATCATATATTGACAATAATATATTGTCAATATCATTATCATTCTCTATTCATCACAAATTTACAATTCAACTTCACACTTCACATTCTTACAATGTCACAATAATATTTCATCACAAGTCAAAACTCACAAAGCATTAAATCCAAATATTTGAACAAATTCCAAAATAAAACCAACAAAGTTTTCAAAGAAAATAATCATTATCCAAACATATTACAAAATAAATCAAATATTCAACATCTAAAGTCTTACAAGTTAGAACAAATACAAAACAATAATATAGGCATTAGACCGTAGCATTTCAAGGCTTTAATTCCTTCAAATACGCAAATGAAAGTACGCAATGCATTCTTCCAAGTTTCAATCTTTTCACAGTTTTCACCTCACAAAAGTCAAAGAGACCCTAAAAAAGGAACTAAAGAAAGAATTAGAATATTAGACAATATAAGAATTCAATATAAAAAAATAAAATGTAAAAATCAAAGTAAAGTAATTAAAAAGCAATTACCTCTAATAAAATTCCATCAATTCATCCTCAATTCTTTGTACTTGCACTCATACTACCAAGAATCAAGTTGGATAACTCTATAAAGGAAAATGAAAAATCATGTACATAGTAAAGAAATAGTAAAATAGTAAATAATACAATTAAATTACTTGCCTCTTCATAGGTTATGTAAAATAATAATAGAGAAATACATTTCTTAATTTGTTCAATATCTTGTGTGTTTTCCTCAACAGATATTGGCTTAGTACCTCGACGAATCTAATCTTGAGTGCATATAAGGGCCTGAATGGTCGTAGACAATAATGAACTCCTAAAAGCATCAAGAATGCGTCCTCCTGTACTAAATGCAGACTCAGATGCACCAGTGGAAACAGGAACTGCCAATACATCTCGAGCTAACTTGGATAAGATAGAAAATTTAGGAGCATTTATCTTCCACCACTGCAATATGTCAAAACATTTTGTTGGCACAACTCCATCATCTTTCTCATCATCATCCTCAACTGCTTCACCTAAGTATCTATCCAACTCTAATTTCACTTGCTCACCATCAACACCCTTTTTTTTTAAACCCATCAATCAACTTATTTTTCATCAACACCTCTTTTTAGGATTGATCTTAGAAGTACATATACTTGACCCCAACATGGAAGAATTAGAAGAAACACAAGTAGAGGTAGTAGTAGGACCCGAAATAATATTTGTATCAATATATTCTTTTATACTACTCAAACAGTTGTTTCATGCCCTTCATAACCTTATCTTTCAACTCATCTCTAACAAACTTGTCATCACAAACTTGATCAAATTTATAGCTAACAAACTCCATTTTTCTAATCACAACATAAAGTAAAATCTTGTCAATTTTTTTAACCGATCCCCAATATTTGTCAAATTTTTTCTTTATTCTTTTTGCCATTGATTTTAATTCCTTGTCTTCATTTTGTTCATACCACTCATTTAGAGTCATAAAGACAAGAGAAATCTTTGTAAAAACCACATTCAATGTCACATACAAAGAACCAGAAACTTTCAAAGTAAGCTCAAAAAAATGATGAAGAAATTTCAACAACACATCAATTTTTCTCCAATCATTCAAGGTAGGAATACCAACAGAAACATTTCCATCATCATTAACTCGGGAAAGATCACGCACATAATTCCTATTGACATTCTCAAATGCATTAAAGGCTTTTTTTCAAATCAATTGCTCCCTGTAACATCAAGTAGATGGAATTCCACCTAGTAGGTATATCAAGACACAATAACTTATTTGTTTGCAATTTTTCTTGCTCAACACATTCAACAAATCTGGTACCTTGCAAGAGAGCCTCTAAGTTACCTCATGGCCCCTTTAATGCGTTCTATGGCAACATGCTCGTCTTGCCCCTTCAACCATTCTTGTACTATTAAGTTAAGTATATGTGTCATACATCTCATGTGTACATACTTGCTACATAGTATACTATTATCCCATGAATTCAACCTCTTCATAATTATACCCACTGCAACATCATTTGAGGAAGCATTATCCATAGTGATGATAAAGACTTTCTCATCAATCCCCTACTCACGCAAATATTTTTCAATAGTTTTTGCAATCTCATTCCCTTTGTGACCACTAATTGGACAAAAATCCAAAACTTTTTTATGCAATGTCCAAGAAGAATCAATGAAATGAGCAGTCATACACATATAATTACTCTCTTAATTGATGTCCAAGTGTCGATGGTGATGGAAATTCTTTGGCAAGACTCCTTTAAAAAAAACTTAAGCTTCAACTTTTCATCTAAATATATGCCACCAATATTTTTAGCAACTATCTTTCGAGATGGAATATTAAACATAGAACAAGCAACAGACATAAAATATTTAAAACCCAGGTTCTCAACATGTTTGAAAGGGAGCTTATCAACTATCAACATAACAGACAATGCATCCTCAACTTTTTCTTGATCAAACTGCCAAGTGCCAAGTTGCTTTTCTGTTTTACTATCACCAACGCAAAGAAACTTGTTTGCTCTTGAAGCCGTCTTTGTTCAATTTTTACTTCATGAGGCTTCTTTTTGCAACTCAAGCAGTGATTTCTATGGCCATTAGTTCTATGTTTTCTTGAAGTTGCCATAATTTCCGCCCCACAACAATTACAAATACCCTTCACTTATTGGACCCCATGTTTGTCTTTAAAATTTACTTTTTTAAAATGTAACCAATGCGGTGACCTACTATCATATTTTCTTTTTTGAGGGTTAGGATCACTTTCAATCTCATTCTCATTCATCTCATCAATATGTTCATCTTCATTCTTCTCTAAATCAACATTATTCGTCTCAAAATCCACATCTATGTTGTTTAATTTGTCAATCGGAATACTATGGTCACTTACCTCTTTGCAGGTTGAAGCGGAAAATGACTTCTCATTTGCTCCAGTAGCAACATAATGTGAATCATCTCTAGAGCCAAAAGTGTCCATCTCATTATCTACAATTAGAAACAAAATTGAATTAAATTAATTAATCATTCTCATAATTTTAAAATGAAGATGAATATAATGTATTTAAAATCAATAATCTATTGAACTTGTGGAACTTTTTCTTAACTTTCAAAAAGAAAAACTCTCATAATTATTTTGTCAAAGACATTGTGGGTATATAAAATTTATTAGCAACCTACCACAAAATACTTATCTACTCCCTCAATAAATTACTATTTCCTTCTATTTATGATTCCAAATCATCAAGAAAAAATAAAAAAAGGGAATTTTTGCAACAAATAAAGAACCCATCTAAAATTTAAACTTACAATTTAAGTACTTTTAAATATGAGAAAGATATACAAGTTAAATTTACAAATCTTGCCATCGTGCCAAATTGCCCATCCGCCGGAGATTGAACTGAAGCTTGTAGTTGGGAAAGTTGAGATGAAATTTGGAGTTGGGATGTGAAGAGTGAAGACCCAAGATAGTGAGACTGTGAGAGTAAGTTCACGAGCAGTGGTTCACTGGTTTTCTTGGCTTATTTTTTGCAATTTGTTATTTTATTACTTGAGTATTGGGTTCAATAGGTTGGGCTACTAAAGGAAAAAAGCTTGGGCTTTAATTTATATTTTGAAAACTAATGGGCTAAAGCTAAAACTAATAAGAGCTTAATAGAATGGGCTACAATAAGCAAAGGCCCAAAAAAATTATGTTTATATAATTATATGTACAATTAGTATTTTTTTAATAAAATGAGGGTATTGGATCGAGTATCAGGTACCCTAAGTCAATACCCGATACCCCATCTGAATTTTTTTGGGTATGCTCATAAATATCCGATGGGTTGGGGGGACTAAAAATACCCGACCCGAACGGTAAATACCTAATAGGGTCGGATCGAGTACCCCCAAACCCGAATTTGAATCCCAAGCCTAGTTGAGAGGATTTGATACTGGGTCTTTTGCCCTACTGATTTTGCTGTTATTTGCTAGAATTAGTAGTTGATCTCTCACTTTTTGGCCCTTAAATATGCGGGAAAAAATTTGTCCCAGAGACTCGAAATTGAAGCAGAATTAATGAAAGCAAGGCATTTGACGAGATTTTACTAGAATGACTTAGGCACTTAGCTAATGTTGAAACTCACAAAAAAAAATTTCTCTCTTATTGATGTAATTTGATTTAATATTTTTCTCCTTTCTTTGAAATGAGATAATTAGTAATCAAACATTGTACTTAATTGATGCATTGATACGGATTGTCTGTACATGACAGGCCACAACTATAATTTCTTTTAACCAATATATCAAAATTAACAAATTTTCCAACATGCACATCTTTTGAAAGTCATTCTAATGCTATAACCATTATATAAATTTCTAGATGACTCCATTGATTTCAACCTACTCCTTTACTCTAATTTTAACAAAATTAATAATACAATTTTTTCTTCATTTACTTTTTTTTATTCAAAACTTCACCTCATACTTTACAAAACATTTGTCCATTCTTCAATACACATACATGGATAATCTAAAATATAAACTATTGTTTACCATTTCATGATAACCATCCAGAGGCATCACAGGATAATAGACATGCATTCTTGGGGGACCTCCCACTCCAACACCAATTCCAAACATTGGATGCATATAATCCATGGTACTTCCAGCTTGTAATTATATAATATATTAATCTTAATAAGAAATTTTAATTACCAAGTACGCGTATGTTGATATGAAGAGTATACCAATTACAAATGCAAATTAAAATTGCAAACTCTCAAGACTCAAATATTGATAAGGATTAACAATATGATGGGCCTCATTCATTGAGGGACCACTACTCGAACGTTGTGTAGGACATGAAACAAAAGGCTGAAACAAATGACCAAATCAATAATAGCTATCACATTTTCTACATTGAAAATACTAATCAATAACTAAACTTTGATTGCAATATCTCAACTTACCCACATTTGAGGAAATATATTTTGTGTATTGCCATGCTAAGGGTGCATTGGGTATGCCACAGATGAATAAGGTTGTTGCATCTATTGTAACTGTTGCATGAACGTACCACCACCATAGGTTCTTGGAGCAAAGAATGTCTGTGGTGTTGAGGACAGTAGACAACCACTCCTATTAAAGTGGTACTTTCATTTTCATCACATGTACCCATATTTGAATTAGGTTGGAAAGTCTCCCATTTATGCTTAGTCTTATTACCTTTATTACGCTTCGATTTAACATTCTTTGTCAGTCAATCTAATTTATCTTCCTCCGTATTCATATTAGTTTGCAAGTACTAACCTCGTGCCCATGCTGACTATAAAAATATAAATTCAAAATTAGCATCATACCATTTCAATACATAAATCACCATTAACGACTAATCAATAACAACCAATATTAACACGTAAACCAACAAACATTGATAAATTTAATAAAATACTATCACTTACAACACAATATCTATTTCACTTACGCACATACACTGTATCTTTGTTTCTTGGCCCGAGAACAAACTTTTATCCTGATTCTATTAGGGCCCCTCATAACTGCATCATGGCTATACTTAGGAAGGTCACCAATCTCTTCTTCATGCTCATCATTATAGGAGTTGTTTTCAGTCCTACATTCACAATGTACATTTTTCTGACTTAACAACTCATCCTTGGCTTCACTAGTCGCAACTTTGGATTGAGAAGAAATGTAAGACATATTCAACAATTCTTTCGTCAAGTTTGTAAACCTAAGATGTTGCATGTTAAAGCTGTTATAGATGATGAAAATCTACTTTTCAATTGCATCCCCATCTCAAAAAGCTAATGGGAGTGTGTACTCCTACTTGGTAGCGAGGAAAGCCTCAAACACTGAAAGCCCGATATAATATGTCGGCATGGTACTACCCCAGATTCCAACATCATACAATCACACGTAAACTTTTCCTCTTCCAAATCAATAATCATAACATGTTGCTTAGCCTCTGGATTATCGTATTAGCCAAAGATAAACTCGTGCTTTTTCTCACCGATATCATGTTGCCTCTCCAACAAAAGGGCTTGCTTGGCCTCAATCTCATCATGTATAATATAATAAATTTGTCTATAGCAAATTCTGGTTGTATGCTTCTCTAAGTTTGCAAAGAGGCTAGGCCTGACATCAGGTTTCCTCTTTTCAGACTCATTGTGGTTGTGAATGAAATCACTTATAATCTTTTATAACATTTAATTGTAATGTTTCAAAAAATCAGTCAATGTTAGTACTTGATTGATTGATAATTTGATTAGCGAATTTGGAGACTCTAGCCGTTGTGTGGTTCTCATTCTTGCCTAGAATATACCTTGAAAATATACTTCACACCACATTTTCCTTTTCTCATAAATGTCAGTAATCCATAGATGTTCTGTTACTCCATGATCTTCAATCAATTTTGCCCAATATTGTTCAAATTCCTCCACAGTATAGCGCTTTCTCAACAACCCCACAAACTCCAAACAAAATTGAGGACTTCTCACTCTTTGTCTAACATTTCTTCCTAAGTGCCAGCTAAAAATTCTATGGGTAGCTTGTGGAAATTCACTAAGAATTGCTGCTCGCGTGGAGGAGTCTTAGTCAATTAGAATCGAGATTGGTTGTTTCCCATCCATTGCCTTAACAAACATTCTCAACAACCAACAATATGACTCTGTAGTCTCATTATATATAATTGCATCCCCAAACACACAAGTTGAGCAATGATTATTCACACCAGAGAATAAGACAAGTGGAAAGATATCTATTTGTTTTGTAAGTACTGTCAAATATGAGCACATCTCCAAACAGCTCGTATTCAGCTCTAGATATTCCATCACACTAAAAAAGTTTAGTAAGGGACCCATCCTCATCAACTGTGTATTTGAATATTAGACCCTCATCCAATTTTTTCATGTTCTCCGACATTGATAACAAAGTTTTCACATCTCCACATTCAATTCTTTTTTGTCTCTACTATTATAATCAATTATACGCATATTTTCTCTTGAATGTCATTTTCCAGGGCCACCAACCAACAATTCCATAAAATCCAAAATAAATGATGATTTAATACCACAATATGTCATTATTAACAATATCGACTTATCTGTATCTGATAAATACCTACAATAACTATAAATCAAAACCATGATATTTACAATATAAATAATTTACATCAATATATATAATCTAAATTAAACAATGCTGAATCATAGCTCCTGCCACATCCTTCCAAGGAGTGATTGTATTGTGGTTTGAATCTTGTTACAAGATATTGGTTAGAAAGCCGATCATGTGATACTCAAAATTAGCTTAGCAGCCGTACCTAAATTAGGTTTTGGTTCTCAAAATCGAGCAAAAACCTCACCACGTTACCTACAATACCCTTCGCAATTACAAATTCATTCCCTATTTTTTATGTGACCATTATAACTTTTCACAAACTATTTTTGAATACGAAAACCAACAATGCTGACATATGCGACATAAAATTTTTCGGCATCATCCACTGTGAAAATTTTCAATGGTTGGACAACCTCCTCATACACATCTTTTGAGCCCCCATCATCAATGTCTTCCCAAGATTAATTCCATCTCTATTGCTAGAATAAGCATCACTACAAGGATTTGAGCTACAGTCACCCTCCAAATCAAAATTTTCTTTCATCCATATTTTCTTATGCAACCCTGCATCTCAAAGAACATTAAACACTTAGAAGATAATATGAAATACTAGCCCATATGACTTTGTATGTTGCCTACAACATTATAATACATATTTTTTAAAATTCATAGGGCAAGTATGTTTCACAAAAACCTTCATCAAGGAGTATTCAACACAATAACCATCAATTTCAAATACTCTAAACCAATAAATCGAACAACTATCATTTATCGAACTAAGCCACATACACAACATATTAAACTCATTTCAATTCATAACAATGTCTACAATTCCCTACACTTAATTTTTCAATACAAAAAATTATTCTACCTAAAATCTCAATACCGGTGTGTCCTTTGCATAATGTTCTATCTCAAATTGAATATTTATTTGTCAAATCTTAGAAATAATTAACAATTATCCTCTCTTTCCATGATAATATGTGAACAAGCAAGCAATTTATATTTATCATTTCATACAAATATCAATAATTCATTCCACTTAAATCTTCATTACTCCCGAAAAAATAGGAAGAAAAATAAAAAATATGCTTAATTGGAAAAATTCTTCTTTCCCATAAAATTAGTTGATTTTAGTGGGTATTATACATATTTACCTAAAACACTTTCAAGAAAAATACACTAAAATGCATACACACCCACATTATCTTCACCACAATTATTCAACTATTTTTCATGAAAATGGTTTCAAAATTTATCACCTTTTCTTGCTTTGGGAATTGTTGGCAGGGATTTTGATTCGGTTTTCTTTCAATCTTCTTTCTCAATTCTCATGGTGGAAGACACTTTTTTCTTCAAGAAAAATACACTACAATGTATACACACCCACATTATCTTCACCATAATTATTCATCTATTTTTCAGGAAAAGGGTTTAAAAAATCATCACATTTTCTTGGTTCGGGAAGTGTTGGGAGAGTCTTTGAATCCATCTTCTTTCAATCTTCTTTCTCGTTTAAAAGTGGTGGAAGAGTGAAGACTCATTTTATTTCACAAAATATTTTCCCAGGCTTTATGGGTTTTCTTTCATCTTAAATTTACATATATATCCTTTACATTTTTTGTTTTTTAAATCTTTTCTAACAGAGGGAGTTTTTAGTCTTTCGCTAAACAGAAATTTCTCCATTATTTAAAAAAGGGGTACAATCATAAGGTGGCAACTTGTTATTGGAAGTTATGGTCCAACGGGTACCATGCCTATTGGACCATAGACTACCTAGGAGTTAGGACTTCTCTCTCTTCCTTTTTCTAAATGACATGGGTTTACTCGATTAATTGAGTTAGTTCAACTGAAAAAGATGAACTCTCCAAAATAAATAACTTCTAAAATTTTAATTCGAATCACAAAAAGAATTGTGCTAGTAGGCTAATTGATATATAATGATTTATTTTCACTTTGATATGAGTACATAATTCATTATTTAATTATGTTTCCAATGTTATCATAAATTCTATTCAATTGATCTGTTAGAAAAATATTCTTCAATACAATATAAATAATTCCAAAAGAATTTTTGACCCATTAAAATACAAAAGTTAAATCTTTCTGAAAACAAATTTCTTCTTCAATAAATATAGACATAGTCTTTTTTTTTTTGTGAAATTTTTATGATGATTGAAATTCTAAGTAATGAAAGCAATGTGAAAAATATATGAAAAAGAACAACACGCAAAAAATTAGAGTAAAAAATGTGGGGTTAAGAAAAACAAATAAATTGGTTATTAAAGGTATAATTGAAAACATACTCTTTTCTTTTGAAATTTAAATTAACTATCAACATCTTATTACCTGTTGGTAGCATCGAACTTGGCCATCAATTCAAAACTATGAAATAAGGATACAGAATTTAAAACAAAATCGACACAATATCAAAATAATAAAATTAGCACAATATCGACGAGTTGTTAATGCTAAAATATGTCGAAGTCGTTGTCCAATGAAGACTAGATAATGATAATTTCCCTAATTAGCCTACTTCCTTATAAAACCTTAAAACTAACAAAAATAAATTGTGTTTCAGTTTAAGTGAGAAAATATCAAATTATTATTTAATATAGGAGTTTAAAAAAATTAATAAAGACAAAATTATCAAATATAGTATATAAATATATTTTCAAATTTTCAAATTTTCAAAAAAGCGCAAAGGCCGCTTTCAACTTCTATTTTATTTTATTCTTTTATGTGTATGTAGAAACATATGGATAAAACATTCTCTACTTATTATTATTATCTTTTTTTTTAAAAAAAAAAAAAGCACGCAAGTTGGAATTAGAAAAATCAAGAAGACTTCTTTATATTGGTTCTAAAGAAAACACAAACAATAATACTCATTAATTACATTGATTCTATAGAAAATACAGATCTTAAAGAGTCCTATATATATGCACATTAGAACTCAATATGCAAAAACTTCTTAACAATTAATTCTACAGCAAATACAATCTTAAAGACTTAATGCGGTGGAACAATCCTATTTTCTTAAGTTTAATCACACATTTGCTAGTGTAAATTATGCAAACAACCTTAAGCATAAACTGAATCAATTTGTCTATTCTTGTTTAAGAATTTGATTTGGTCCCTGATCAGGATAAATAGATGACGATAATTTCCCCAACCTAGTGGTATTAACATAATCTCGGGGAATATGTTCGGTTAATCCTGGGAATACCAAAGCTATTACCCTAAACAATCTCATAAATCATCCTTCTTTGTATTCGCAGCCTTTTGTCAAGGGTAAGATGAAACTTCTAATTAGCTCATAAACCGCGTTTAAAAACTTGGGTACGACATAAAGTGGTGAGAAGTAGTTCCTGTTTGGTTCCTCCCCTAAAACCTGCATTTCAATTGAAATGGAGCTATGAGTAATTAGGAAAATGTCACAAATTTCAATTTTGTGTGGAAATAAAGGATTCTCTTGGGAGTTCTTCCCAAAATGTCATTTTGATTCGTGCACTATTGAAAAACTAGGCATTTACTAGAAAAAATTGTTATGAAATTAATAGCAAAATGTAAATTTTTTTTAAGTAATAAATAATTGTTAGCATCAATCTATAGCCTTATTAATTAGAAGCGCAATAAATTATCTATACATTATGTATAGAAAAACTAATATATATAACAAGAAAAATAATCATCAACTACGTATTAGTCATAGCGAGAGTTAACTACAAGGGCATCTGCTTTGAATTTGACTAGGTCAATTTTGTAGCTAAAAACTACAAATTTGTAACATTAGCTACATAATTGATTGTACTTGATGCTCTAGTTTTTTATAATACGTATTGATCAACAACCTTAGTTGAATAGAAGGGTGATTGGAGTTTGGTAATAAAAGTATTGGCCAAATGAACAACTTACATATACAGTTGAGTTGATGATCAGATATACGACATACATTAGGACTCAACATACCAAAATATTCAAGTGATGTCCTCCATCAGAATGAATTGTATGTAATAGAAGAATATTTGATGGTGAATTCGTGAATAGCAGATCGCTTCAAATACCAAATTAAAGTGTAAGGTGCGCTATAAATATAATAAAAAAAAAACATTTACTATCATTATATAAATAAGGATGCATGATAAATATGGCAATATTGACAATTTGAAAGTTATATACATATAATATTAACCTAAAAAATACAATTTCACTCTACAAACCCAATAAAAAAATAACTAATTTGATATTTACACTTTTGTCTCCTACAAAATAATTCCAAATATACAATTTTATTTTCATATTTTCCCCAAAGAAAAGACCAAACATTAGCACATTCCCAAAATTTAACTTCATGAAAACACCTTTTCTCATAATATTTTTGAGAAAATGCCCAAAACGCAACTAAATATAGTGAAGGATGCATGATAAATATGGCAATAGTGACAATTTGAAAGTTATTGCGATAAATATGGAGAATGGATGGAGATATTCAAATAGTCTCTATCATCGGGTATAAGGTCAAGATATATAAGACACATCTTAAATCAGAGTAAGAGGAAAGAAGAACTCACCTAGCCTTTGTAGCAGCTGTTGAAGTACAAACATGGCCCAAAATGCTTGAACAAGAAAGCCCTGTCATCAAATGGCACCCTGGGGACAATATCATTAGTATAAACATACCTAAAATACTTCACATCATACAACATTATTTTTCTCATCATGTACTCCCCAAATTCCTTATCCCCAACTCTTGGCTGCCCAAAAGTATAAACTCCCTCCACCTTTTCTAGCAGCAATTCCTCCTCATGTATAGTTAGAATAGCAACAAACAGAATAGCTAGTGCCCCTCCCAGGCTGTGCCCCGTCACTATGAACTTTGCATCTCCATTTTCATGGATTAAGCTTTTCCCGAATTGTGTAATAGGCAAAGGGTTTCTGGTTCGAGCCCTGTGGGATTTCTTTGGGGCAGCCTATGTATTTCTGTAGACTTAGGGCTTTCATGAATCCAGCGTGGATTTTTCCGACATCCTTAAACTTGTACCATGAGATGTCGACGTCTGTTCGCCAATTATTTGCATCGAATGGCTCTGTGCCTCTGAATGCTACCACGATTAGGTTAGGGTTTGTGGTTTTGTCGTGGAAGATGGTTGCATTTGTTGTGTATAGTTTCTGGTAATCTGCAAATTAAAGCATTTTTGTTTTTAACGGAGAGCAAGCGGTATATTAAGATATCAAGAATTAGTTAAATACTAACAATTTTGGCATGTTCGATATGTGTGTTGAAATTTTTATGGTGTGAAATAAATAAAATATATTTACTTGCATGTTATATAATATTATAGTTTGTAATAATTGTAATGTATTTATTTGATTTTTTTAGATGAGAAGATGTAAAAAAATTAAAAAATGAATAAATAATTGAATAGGACAGAGTTAGAGAGGAAGAGAGCTGGGGGAAAAAAAACTACTTTGTCATTATTCTTTGAAGGGAATTAATTTTATCTACTTATTTGAAAATATACCAAATTAGTTATTTCTAAGTTCTTGGATTTTTTTTTTCATTTATATACGTCTAAAATTCATTTTAATTTGAACCTCAAACTTCAGACGTATAAGTGTGAGAATTTAAGGCTAATAATCAATAAATTTAAATTAAGGATACATCTAGTGATGAGAAGACCACTAATATGAAAATTAGATTAATATTTATTTATTTTTATTTTTTTTGTGAGAATTATAATTATTGTTGGTTTAACTTCTTTTGCGAAATGTACAAGCTACATTTTTTTGTTTTTTTTGAAGGTACAACTCTTTAAAGGTACTGGGATGCATGCCTTCTAGAAATGAAACTATACGTATTATTATTGAGTATCTAGACCATGTTGTCAGAAGCTGATCTTATAATATATCACTTTCTTACCGTTCCAATAGTAGCCGAACTCCAAGAGCTCCATCTGTGTCAAAAAGAGAAAAAAAAAAAGGAAATATAGATTAATTAATTTAAACTAATTAGACAATTAATACAGAAGGGAAAAAATATGAACTCAACAAATATATATATATATATATATATTAGACTCCATTTATACATATATATATATATATAAATTAATTAATTTCACACAAGGTGTTGATCAGACTCTATTTTTTTCACAGAAAATTATCAGACAAGTATATATGAACTTTACAGGGATTAATGTGCATTTAGCCCATTATACTTAGTGAGAGCTAGTAAGTACCTGCCAATAATTTGTAACCACATTTCGGACATAGGCTTGATTCTCGTAGGATATTTTGGATGCCATTATGGCCAAGAATGCATCGTATCTGCTGCTATCTTTTCGAATGTTTCCGTCTAAATTCACTCTCTTGTCGAGGATTCCAATCACTGATCTGAATTTTGCTGATAATTTATCTGGCCTCACCAACCTCCCTAAATATTCATGAAATTACATTAATAAATCATATTTATACATATACAGTTTGATTAAATTAACATTACATTAATTATATATATAATGCTCCATTTGGATGTTTTAACTTTTAATTGAGAAAAGTAGGAATTGAAAGAATATTTTTGTAATTGCATGCAAAGGAGAAAAGTGCTTAATTTTACTAGTAGTTTTGAGGATTATTTCGCCAAAGGAAGTTTCAAAAAGTTGAAAAAGATGTCTTTAACTAGCTTCAAGATAGGAAATTTCAACGCTACAAAAAAATAATTGACAATTTTAGAAATATATATTAAGTGACAATAATTTGTATAATGTAACTAATTACAGTTTTTAAGTGACAATAATTTTTATTTTCTTATATTATAAATTAAGAGTACAAGAACTAATTTTTAAGTTGTCACTATTTACAATTATAAATGGCACTATAGCATAATGATATAAAAAAATTCTCTATAATTTGTTATAAAATTGTCATTGTCAATATAGATTAATTTGTCATTTTAGTTGTCAATAATGATTATTTAAGCATAATTTTTGTCACTATTAGGTTTATTAAAATTATTATAGATCATGACAAAATAATATTTTTGTCTTAATATATCTATTATTTTGTCATTGATTTTCCTTTTTTTCTTATAGCGAAAGTAGCTAGAAACATTAATGTGTTCTCTAAAATAATTTGGGCTACATACCAAATTCATTTTTACCATGATCTAAATTCACTTGGAATAGTGAACATTTTGAGTATGAGGCTAAGAATATATAAAGGTTTAGATAATAAGGCTTTAAAATGAATATTCCCGTATTGAATGGATTTCCAATTTATTAAAGTAATTTAAAAATATTAATAGCTCTAAATGATAACTTAAAAAATCAATTGAATCACAATCTATGAGAGGTTCATCTAGTTATATACAAAATTGGGATTATCTATTTATTTGTTCTCGTCGTTTACCTCCCAAGGTGAAGATTTTTGTTTGGAGATTGTGACTTAATGCTCTTCCTACTTGTGCTAATCTGGTAAAGCGTGGTCTTCGAGTGGATGGTTTATGTATTCTTTGAGGTCAAGAAGAGGAAACTGCTTTACATCTTTTTCTTTCTTGTTACTACTCTGGACAGATTTAGGTGATAACAAATATACCTTATGCATCATTACATTTCTCAATGGAGGATATTGAGAGTTGGCTTCGATCTGTTTATGATAAGTTAGAGTTTCCTCTATTTGATCTTCTATTTATCCGTTGTTAGTGTATTTGGTATCAACGAAATTAGATTTTATTTGGAATGGGATCCAAGACTACATTGGAAACTTTTTAATTTGCTTCTCAATATCTCATTGGCTACTTAAGTGCACAATCTAGATCTTGACTTCTTATTGTTTAGTTCATCCATTATCATTGCTCTTGATGTACAATGAATTTTGTATCTCTTCGGACATATTGGTTTTTAATAAAATCATATCGCTTTTCCTCGAAAGAAAAAAAAATCAATTGAATCAAAAATTACCTGAAAAGGTATAAATTCTCCCACTTAAAATCAGTAGATCCATGCATACTAATTAGTATGATATTTATTAGAAATTCCTTCAATATGTGTGTTTTCTTCTACTAAAAGAACAAACTTTTATCAGCAGTATTCTTTTTGAGTCCTGATGTCCAAGTGAAGTACGAATTCTAACATTCATGCATGCATATATCAAAGAAGAAATAAACGGAAGGAAAAAAAAAATCTAATTACCTGTCAAAAGATTGAAGAGCAGGCTGCAGCAGCCACCATTGGCCGCCGGATAATTCAGCAACCGCTCCAGCGCAGACCCCACCGCCGCCAGCGGCTTCCTCAAGTAAAGAAGGATTTTCTGGAGCAACAAAGAGATGAAAATAATCCATCTATGGAGAAAACCAGTCACCCCGCCTTCTACCCGAGTGTAGAAAAAATCCCTTCTCTCTAAGTTATTCGAATATAAGATTCTTAGGAGATCAAAGAAAGTTGCTTTTTCTGCTTTAAGCAGTAGATAGTTTTCACAGAATTCGACTTCACCAGCCATGGCTGTAGCTGATGGGTTGTTATGTCAGAAAAGCTAGCTACCCTTGGAATTTATATAGGATTTTTCTGAGCAAAAGTTTAAGTTAGCACGCATTATAAGTAAAAAGAAAAATCATTGCTAAATTAATATACAGGTGATAATGCAAAAATTGGCATTAATAATATTATATAAAATATTATTTTGTTGTAATAATAATTTTAACAAATTTAATAATGGTGAAATTTTTATTTAAGTTGTGACTATTAATAATTAGTAACACATTAATTTACAGCGACAATAAAAATTTTACATGAATTATATATTGACAGTTTTATTGTCACTAGATTGTCATGAATATATACATGTATCACTAATTGTCAGTAATGACAATTTAAGACACTAATTCTTATTACTTTCAAGTTGTATTATGACGAAATAAAAATTATTATTACTTAAAAGTATTACTAATAGCACATCAAATTTATTGTCATTTAATATATATTTTTAGTGACAATTTTAATATTTCTACTTATTTTGTTACTAATATTTTTATAGTGAGATACCTGAAAGTTTTGATAAATTCCAACCATTATCATAATATTAATCACGGATCAAGATTAAGATATTAATTTGTGGTTTTAGTTCTAAATTCGGTATTAGAAAATTAAATTCTAAAATGGCCTATACGTGGTAGTCTGTGTGTGTGTGTGTGTGTGTATTTTAATAGTACAATTCTTTTAATAGTGTTCTGTAAGTGGCACATTGCACATACATTTAATTGTAGTATGCAGAGGACCAATTTTAACTCCCCTCACCTTTTAGTGGCTATATATAAATAAGGCAAATATGTCTAGACAATCTTTCATCAATAACTATTTTTTATTTTTTTCTTTCATTAATAATTACAAATTCCTTTTTATTCCTTTTTTTTTCTTTCCAATTTTGGGTTTTTCTTTTAAGTCTTTCACTAAAGGCACTAAATCCAAATATATTTGGAATTTGTATTTTGATGAGGAAAATAAATATACCAATAAATAAAGCACAAAATACTATGATTGAGATCAGGAAAATATTTTACTTAGTGCTTTCCTGATCAGTAATAAGGTCAGGGACCGAACATATAGCATATATGGAGCAAATATTAGCAGATAAATTAGATTTCAATTAAAAGATATTTTTCTAAATAAACACTTAAATGTGATGTCTTTATTCCAATTAATTTGATTTTATCTTCAAGTTCACGTGATCCGGACATACAAAGTATATTAAATATTTTATATGAAAAAACACTTGACTGTATATGGCTGGATTACAGACACTTGGTATGTTCATAAAATAAAATAGAAGATGAAAATTAATTAAAACAAAAAATTGTAAATTTAAATCCAATTTGGCCTGAATTTGTAACTAAAATAAAATTAGTTAAAACACCAATTAAAATAGAAGATACAAGAATTGGGTTATTGAATATGGGTTGAAAAAGTATTAAAATGTTGTTTGATATAGAAAGAGAACAAGACTCATAATTTAATTAATTGCTAATTTTACCAAAATCAATTTTTTTTTGTTTAACTTGTTAAGGATGTTAATATTGTAATTCTTCTATCTTCTGGACAAACATGTTTCTTAGAATAGTTCTTTTATTGCGAAAATAAATTTGCTATTAATATCATATTGGTAACATAGTTATTTTATTACGAAATTTAATTTACTATTATTAATGTCAGACTATCTGTTAATTACACGAAGTTGTCAATTGGTTGAAAACTATGATTTAGAATATAATTCTTTACTACGAAACTAAACTTGCTATTAAAGGTACAATTAAAAACAGACTCTTTTCTTTTAAAATTTAAATTTACTATTAATATCTCATGTTAAATTTGCCTATCAATTCAAAACTAATACAAAATGTAAATCGAAATTGATACAAAACCAAAATATAAAATAGGCACAATATCGAAAAGCAGTTAATACTAACATATGTCGAAGTTGTTATCTAGTGAAGACTAAATGATAATTTCCCTAATTAGCCTACTTCATTATACAAATATGCCCCATCAATATTAGTGGTCATTTTATTCAAAGTGACTCCTTTCAAAATTTAGGTAGAGCAAGCTAGCTATACAAAAATTTTGTAACTTTCTACATGGAGGGTTGGAGACGGAAGTTGCGAGAGACCATTTGGATGACGCTTCTTTTATTTTCTTACTTTGGAGTATTTGTGTAGCACCTCACTCGGGGTAATTCCGAACATGAGACACTATACAGTTCAATCTTAACATATCAAATTCATTCATCAAAGGAGGGCCATAATAGCAGTTCAAAACCTAACACAATAAACATCAACAGAATTAACTTAACAGTTTCACAATCTCTTAAGTACATGCCATAAGATACCTCAAATCATAATTCATAATATTTACGTACTCGGGATCAAATTCAAACTTACATCTCATAAACATTCTAAGTTAAGAAACCTCGAGTTCCAAAAGAGATCTAAGCATATATACATATCCAAATGCCATATAAAATACATCCTTCACACTTCCAGCTCAGAATGCTTTTTCCATCACCTAAACTTGTCTGAACAGATAGTATAATGCAGGTGGACTTAGTGAGGGATAATAATAAGATAACAATAGAGATCTATCGAGGAAATATCAACTCAATAGATCAAAATTCACAGTCAGATCAATTTGAACATACAGAACAAGACAGAGTCAGAAACAGACAGTATCAATAGCAAAACAGGAAACTCTCCTGCCTTATTGCTCCATGAACAGATTTCAGACAGACATGAAACAATTAGATAAAGCAAACCCGAAGGCTATGCATTCCAACAGAATATAACCAGTCATGCATACCAAATTATCCTTATACCAGACAGTCATACAGTAATGCCAAAGCATGGCAGCTTGGCGCATGGTCGTGCACATACAGAGCGTACGGCGCACAATACCCAGGGGAAAATCCCTAGCGACCGTTGATACCAAGGGGGAAAATCCCTTGCATATCCCATGCCCTGCGATGCCCAGGGGGAAATCCCTTGCGTACCAATCAAGCCTTTGGCTATTCAGTTCTCCATTCAGTAACAGATCAATAACAGTGGCAGATGCCCAGGGGGAAGTCCCTAGCGCACTGCTAATACCAGATCATGATAATGCCGACAAGGCCAACAAAAACAATACAGAACATTACAGGTATCATAACAGACAGTATAGCAGAACAGTCGAATAATAGGACAGTCGGATATCAGAACAATACCGATAACAGAACACATAACATATATCATAAAAACGTTCTGGGCGCCAGAACTAACAGGAATCAGAATCATAACATAAATAACCCTCACAGGGATGTCCGAATCAAATAACAGAATATCAAAGAGATTTTAACAGATCACAGATTTCAATAACAGTACAGTCAGTTCAGAAACAGTAACCCTCACAGGGGTTTATCACAAATACTAAAAAGTGAAATGAAGTGCCAGATTGGCAGACCCTCACCTCCAGTATCCCAAAAAGAAGTTGTCACCGCCTACTGCTCTGCGGACCCACGTCGCCGTCACCTATCCAAAATAATATTCGATAGTCAAAATCCTTATTCAACCTCGATAACTTTAAATAATTACAATCTTACTATTAACCTTATATCATATCCCAAATCATCAATAATAGGCCGATTAGCTTAATAACGCCAATTATTGCCATTAGGTCCCAAATTCATAAAATTAGGGTTTTCTCTTCCAATTAACTCAATAATTCCCAATATTTCCATAAATAATATAATATAACCCAAATTCACCAAACTTATACTGGCACATGCTTATACCGAGTCTTAGTCCAAAATATCTCAAATTACCCAATTATCATTTCTTAAGTTCCAGTTTCATAAAATCATAAATTAATCACTTAAATAACTCAATTAATCCTTGCTTAGCATCCACTAATACATAATCCGGGCCAACTATGTGATATCCTAAACCAGGAATGGCCAAAGCATAAAACAACTATATAAATCCTCAAAATACAAGTTAAGGAATATAATACAACATATGCATATATATAAAGAAATATTTAAAAAGTTCGACTTATATTCATAATGTAAAATAATAAAATAAATATTTGCTAGAATATAGACGTTGAGCTGTCTACATCCAAACATGAGATGTATCTCTAATAATTTTTTATCATATTTAGACAAAAACATAATTAGAAATTAATTATAGATCCCCATACATGACTAACAGTCCAATTAAGGGAATTATCTTGATATAATTATCAGCTAGTGGTTGGAGTCTAATGAAGGAATCATTACTTAGCATTTGCTGAAAAAACAGATTTAATTAAGGTGTAATTAATGAAGGTAACATTGCTTGGCATTTGCTAAAAAACAGATTTAAGGTCTAATTAATTTAATTCTTTCTTGCAGCACAAAGTTTAGTGCTTTTCAATTCTAACTAATTAATTGGTTGTCTTGTTACAACTTATTGCTTATCCATCTACTCCTTGGTTTGGCTGTCATAAGCTACAATTAGAAGTGATTACGGCGTTGTAAGAAGCAGACATACTACCTAAGAAGACGTCATTTACATCAATTCAGAGAGAAATTCTTAGACGGTATGGTAACTCCGTTTTGAAAATAGTGCCATCATTGACTTGTGAGCCCCACTTATAGGACGGCGTTTGGTTAACTACAAGAAATCACTCTTTTACTAATTGAAAGTTTATGAGCTTGTTCTCTTATATTTTGGCCATTTTCTAGAAAAAAATTTGGGAGAATGGATTTTTTGGAGAAATTTTGGAGAATGTGTCATGTGTTTCTTTTTGTTTTGGAAAAATATGAAAAATGATTTGAAAATGAGTTGTTTGTTTCTTTATGTTATGAGAAGAGACAAATTTTACTGTAAATATCAAATCAGTTGCTTTTTTGTTTGTTTTGTAGGCTGAAAGTGATTTTTTTTATTTATTATATGTATATATTTTTATAGTTGGATGATATGTGTATGTATATATATATATATATTTGTAATGCTTGAAATATGAGTGTAATTAATTTAATTGGTTATTTATTTTGAAATTTATATTTTTATAAATTTAATATTAGTAAATGATGTATTATTTGGTTATATTAATAAATATTAATCATTCATGAAATTATAATTATAAAAAAATAGCTTATATCATAATTGTTAATATTGACTTATAAAAAGATTTAATTATACATTAATTATAAACTAATTACTATTTATTAATTAAAATATAATTATTTAACTATTTATCATTTACAATTTATGTATAAATAAAACTTGGTTATTTATTAAAATAAATAATTTTTTTAATAATTTATATATATATATAAGACTTAATAACAAATCACCAAATTAAAAAATATAATATTATATTATATGAAATTACATCATCTTAAATTATTTATTAAATAAATAAACATAATATCTAATTATACGTAAAATATGAAACATAATTAATATATAAATAATAAGTTATTTAAATAAATTAATTTAATAAATTATTTAATTATTTTAGCACATTATTTAATTAATACGTTATTTATTAAATAAATTACTTAGTAATAATCAAATAATTTTACTTAAATTTAATTAATTCTCTTAACAATTACTTTAAGCATATCAATATTAATTTATTAAACTTAATAGATTATTACATAAGTATCACCCTATAATCAAATTTTTTATTATAATTTTAAATAAATGTGAAGATTAATATTTAATGAAGAATAGTTTTTGAAGAAGATTAACTTATTTATTATATCAAATTAAAACATCTTAAGTTATTTATAAATGAATAAATATAATTTTAATTAATACATTAAATATTAAAAATAACGAATACATTATTTAATTAATAAGTAAATTTAATAAATTTAATATGTTATTTAATAAATAAATTATTTAGTAATAACATAAATAATATTTAATTAAATTTAATTCATTTTTTTGATAATTAATTTAATTAAATTTATAAACATAAGTTTTAGAATTTTTTTACCTAGTAAAATTTTAATATTTATATATATGTGTGTGTGTGAGTGTGTGTGTGTGTGTGTGTGTGTGTATAGATATATGAATGAGTGAAGTAGGAGAGTGATAAATGAATAAGTAATGTGAAAGGTAGAGTGAGAAAAGTGAGGAAGTAGGTGTGATGTTTAGGGTGTAGGGTTTTTTGGGTGAATTGAAAGGGGTTTTTGGGTATAAAATTTGAGTTTTTTAGGAAAAAGATTGGAGAATGTGTCTCAATTTTAAAATTTTTTGGGGGGTTGGAAAATTTTTTGGGAAAACATAGGAGAACAAGCCCTATGATAAATAGAGTTTCATGTTCACTACAAAAAATCATTTTTCTGCTAATAGAAAATTTGTGATAAATAGGGTAATCACAAGTCGAAGATTGTTGTAATGAATTTTTTATGAATTACTGACAAATTTAAAAGAAGCAAAAACATATTTAGAAATGACACTTATGGTGGATATAAAGAGATTGTATTGATATGGAGAGTTCGTTATGAGTTTCATAACTCTAAATATTGTGAATGAATTGATTCTTTAATTCGTGATTGAAATTGCATGACAAAATTAATTATGTATGTGATGTACTTTATTTTCATCACATAACTAATCAGTGACAATGTATATATCGATAAATTTATGAAATAAATTCATCACATAACTATAATTTGTGATAGATTTTACTAAGTTTGTGATGATTTTTTTCACTGGTGAAATGGTGTTTTTTGTAGTGGTTAATTTTTTTAAAAAAAAAGATATAATTATATATAAGATGTTAAATTTTATTTTCAAAATAAATTCTTGAATCATTTGCATAAAATAAAATTTTGAAATTTTTATGTAAGATCTAGTGATAATTTTGTTATTAACAAGATAAAAATTAAACAAAATTATTAAAATAAATTAGGAACGTTTACTTTCTGTAGAAGATATTATAATTGACCCTAACAGCTTACTTTGGAAATTTATAACTTCTATCTTAAAACATTTACTGAATACTTTTTATATTTTATAAGCTCTCAAATCTTATAAAATGTTTTGAGAACCTTATAAGTTTATCTAAACACTCTCTAAGGGCCCGTTTGTTTTCATTTTCTACACCCATTTTCATTTTCTCCTCAAAATGAAAATAGAGATTGATCAACTTGTACACCATTTTCTCATATATTTTCATTCTCAAAACATTCCTTTTTATATTCTCTCCACATTTTCATACTTAGTTCCCCCCCTATTATTACCTATATCTATTTTTTTATCTTCCCAATACTTCTCAAATATTATTCACCACAAAAATATTATTTTATATTATTTTTTCAAATAAGTACACATCACATCATCAATTCAAATTCAAAAACTTTTTTTCTTTTAATACAAAAACACTCAATATCCAAATACATCTCATTTTCATACTTATATAAACATATAATTTTAAACAATACATCCAAACATAATTTCATTTTCAAAAATACTTTTTTAACTAATGTTTCACTATGTATTTTCACCAAAAAAATGAAAACAACTCCAGAAAATGAATTCAAATGGGCCCTAAGTCTCACATAATCCTAGGAAATCAATTATTGTAATTTTTTCAAATTTTAATGATCTTCAGACCATAATAAGTAATAACTCAACCCCGTTACATGCAGTAGGAGAGTTACGTTTAATGAATCTAAATTTATGTTTGATTAACATGTAAACGAATTAACTGGAACTATAATTACGAGTAAGTACTCTGCACACACACACACACACACACAAATTGTTTAGTAAATTTTTCGAACAAAGGATTGACTTTCATAGGATAATTTGGAGGAAATCATAGCCAATATTGATGCATTATGTTCGCTGCTTTCATTTCTAAATCCAATCTCTTGTAAAAATTTCCAACTATTAATGTTAATCTTGTTGATTATTTTATGCGGCCTCATCAACTCCTTACATATACATGAAATTAGGTACATAATTAATTAAACACTTTTTTTACAAAATTTTGATTAAAGCATTAGGTTTAATTATATTGCTTTCAAAAAATTGTTATTTTTTTTTAGTAGCTAGCTTCATATAGGAAAATTTTGCTTACCAATTTTCAAATAAATTTTTGGACTGAATAAATTGAATATGAAGAAAGATTTCGATATAAGGCTTTCATGATCAAGTGATTTCAATATTGGATGCATTTCATATTTGTCGTATCAATTATTTGAAGAATATAGATTAAAATGGTGGATAAAATATTAATTGAAATTCATCTGCACTTAAAAAATATTGGAACAAGTAAATAGTGTTAGTTATTATGATTTCATTTTTTCATATATAAAACATAAAATACTATCAGTTAAAATGAAATATATATATATAGATATATATATATAGTATTTTGCTGCATAGTAAAGCGAAAGACAACATATATAACCTAAACAAAGTTTCTTGCCAAGTGGCTTGTGGCCTAATGCATAAATCTCTCACAGAATGTGGGTGGTCAGAATTTCAAACCCGAAAGAGCTCCTGATATGTGTGTGTACGTATAAATAAATAAATAAAACTAAACAAAGTTTCTTGTCATCTTAAGGGTTTTTTTTTTCTTCCCTAGAACTATTTAAAAATAAAAAATCATCAATTTTCACATATTTTTACATAAAATATTCTTTATTTTCCTTTTTGAATTCTTCTAAACTTACTCTATCATCCTTTTATCATATCAATTAAATTCAAATTTAGTTTGACATAAAGTACTCGCTCTAATTTTAAAATTAATAAAATATACATATATTTTAAAAAATAAATATTTTTACACATAAAAAATATAAATCACCTAAGAAAATTTGACCCTATGCCTTCTATAGTTATTGTTTTTAAATAAAATATTCAAATACAATCTCATTTTCATTTTCAAATTTATAATTATCTTTTCAACTTTTGAAAATATTGGAAACAGAAAATGAAAATAAAAATGAAAACATATCCAGATGGGCTTCTACCTCTTTTATATACATCTAACATGACAATATCGGATTCTTTGGTCCACTTTAGTGCTGTCAATGGATCAGATTTTAATTCGAATTCGATTCGAATTTTAGGATTTTTATCCGATTAAAATATTCGATGGATCATATCTGATTATAAATATTCAAAATCCAAAATAAGTGAATCGGATATAGAATTAAACAATCCGATCCGTTAAAGATCCGAATCCGAACCTTAATATTTTTTATTAAATTAATACTCTTATATATAATATTAATAAAGATTTTAAAATAAAATTTATGTATTATATTGACCTAATAGCTATATTGACGTCTATATTGTACTATTAATATTGAGTTCCTAACCTAAAAAATAAAGGGATATTGATAAAATAGCAAATATAATAACATACAATAGTTCATCTATACATTAATATAATGTAAAAAAGGAGTTTGTATTTACATATTTAACTTTTGGACTAATATATAATAAAAAATTATTAAAAATTCAAATATGATATATATTTACTTTATAAATACAATATTCTTATACAATTTAAAAGGAAAAAAGGAAAGAAAAGAAAAAAGAAAAAAATAATAAATATATATATCGGGTCAGATTTTTTAATCGAATTTTCAGATATCCATCAGATTCGGATATGGTACTGACTAAAAAAGTTCCTATAGAATTTCGGGTCGAATTCGAATATGAATTTTGTTAATCGGATTCAGATATGACATATCCGATCCAGATCCGACCCGTTGGCAGCCCTAGTCCACTTGAATTCTCACTATTGGGCTTATTTGTTTTAATTTTGCTATCTAGGCCCACTTTTAGCACAATGGACCAACCTATGCTATGTTATCAATTTTAATGCACAAGGAATTTATAATTTTGAAATTTTTACTTGGAATCACAAAGAAATTTGCTATTAGTGTAATTAATTAATATAAATTTTATTTTCAATTTAATATGAGTACATATTTTGTTGTTCTATCATAATTCTATTGTTTCATGGACTTAATGCGATCGATCCAATTAAATTATCAAAAGAATTTAACAAAGCTACTAAAATATAAAAAATTGAATTTTTCCGAAAACGAATTCCCATTAAAATTTTAATTTTTCGAAAGCTAGCAATGTGAGAATATATGAAAAAGAAAGAATCATACTCCCCACCCCGTAGAAGATGACTACTATATAATTTTAATATGGACAAAAAAGGAAAAATGGTGGGCCAAATGAAATAAGATGTTTCATTTTATTGCTAGACGAATCCTATGTAATATCCCAATACATTCCAGAAATAGCGTGTGGACAAGGTTTTCTAAGAAAAAAGAAAAAATAGTTGCAATTTTATATAATTGAAATGAAATTCAATCAACCTAGCACAAACGGACAAGTGAGCAAGAATGTGGGATTTAGGATTTGTCCCTTTTTTGTTTTTTTTCCTTGGTGCAAGGGGGCCCACAAAATTGAAAATCATATTCAACCAACCATAAAAATTTAATTCCTTGTAGATGAGATTGTTATTCAATTAAAATAGTTCACGTATAATTAAGATTTTAAATTTAAATTCTATTAAATATGTGGATATATATATTTTCATTTATGTGAATTTGATGTTAATTGATTCTTAATTAAAATAAATTAATTATTAATTGATATATGATATTTTGATATAGTAATAAAATTATATTCAAACATTGTTTTAATTTTTAATATATGCCCAACAACTAGGTATTGAAGTAAATACCCTATGGCAAGTGTTTTATAAGTCTGTATATGGTAATAGATGATGAGTCTTCTTAAATTGGCATGCGTGTAGATAAAAGAAAGTATATATGTCCGGTTCTAGATTTTACTAGTTAAACTTAAAAAAAATAACAATTATTGGCTTGGTAGAAGCATGGAGAACGAATGGAAGCATTTGATCATATAAATCAGTCCTTTTATGTAATTGCTGTTTTGAAAAAATACTTTTGTTCTTGGTGTTTTTGTTTTCAGCCTCAAATGCCCATTCATTTGTTATGGCTTGTAAGGTGAAGAATTAGGATGTAGGATCTTCAACTGCCTGCAAAGATATCCTTGCACTGGTTCGTAGCATCAGCAATATCCATAATGATCCTTTTTGATATGCGACAATCCTTTTCTTATAAGAAAACTTCTGTACCACCCTCTTAGTAAGATTTGAGTAAGAGATTGGTTCCATCCATCTTGTTAAATAAAAAATTATAAAAATAACAAAATGATGCCCATTGAAGGGAGAGATAGGGCCAAGATTATTTAGTTATGTTCAGAAAATTTATCATAAAAATGTAGTTGTTCTAAAATTTGATCATTCAAAAATAAGAAATGAATCAGAAGAGGTAAAAAAAAAATTAATCTATTGGATAAGTTAGAATAGTAGATCTTTTAAAAAACTTATAAGTCTATATATCTTATTATTTACCAAAGACATTAGCATGCCAAAAAAAAAAAAAAAATTGAATTGATAATCAAATAACACCGTAGAAAAATTATTAATTTACGTAAATTATCCAAACTAATAAATTGGCTCAATGAATTTCTTTTTATTGAACTCAAACAATCTATAATAAGTTGATGCCCAAATTTGTTGTCATACATGCACGAAAAATTCAGTTTGCAAGATATTATTCTAGCGATCTATGTGATGAAAAATTCTATCCTAATAAAAATTATGTTTTTGTAAAGTGAGATTGACTAACTTGTAAAGACTTCTAATTCTTTTAATATAAAATAAGATTTATTAATATTATCAATATTTAATAAAATCTGAAGTGTCTGTTGGGTAGAAGCATTTCAATGTGTTTATCTGAAGTTGAGGAACTGAATATGGTGATGTCTCCCCAACAATATAACTCACATGCATGCACGAGCCTTATCCTGTGGAAAAGTAATGTCGAAACTGGAATTCATAAAACAACCGGCCAACTTAATTACATAATAAATATATAGTATTTAAAATTTCTGACCAAGTGACAATGTCAAAGGGAGATTTTTTAGCCCAACCATTTATATATATATATATATATATATATTATTTTATTTCTTTAAAAACAAACAAAGAAGTTCTATTGTATATAAGCCATAAACGCGAAAAAATTTGGATCTGCACGCGCTATGAGTCTTTGTTAAATTCTTGCTAGCTAGAATTGAATATTCAATTGACTCAAAAAATCAAATAATTTATTTGTTAAAAAAATGCAATATCAAATAATTTAGTTCATTATTTTGGTAAGATATTTGTTATGATAATACCTAGTTTATCTCAAATTGCGGAGTCAAAGAATCTAGAATATTTTATAAATTATTTTCAATCTCTTATTTTTCAAAATATCTTTTTCTAAGAATAAAATCTCTTCATAGATGCGTACTAACAAGATAATAATCTAATATGGATGGCCCTCTACATCTAGTGATGGATGTGATCTTTATCATTGGCTCTATTTATGGGAACGGCCTGTGCGTCTTCACAAGCCACTCAATGGGGGCTATAAGTGGTACTTAGTTTGTCCTACATTAAAAGAATTGAATGATTTGGAACAATTTATAAGTTATTCCATTTCTCTCACTGTTTGAGGTACTTTTTCTTAAAGACAAAATTCGTACTTGATAAGTGATAATGAGATAAGACCTCAATATGATTGGACTTTTATATCTGATGATGAATTTTTGGACATCATTAATTAGCATTATCAACAACAAATATACTATTTGAATAGGGTGTGCAATATCAAAATTATCAAAAAACTAATATAAAGATTAAAAAATAAATAAATAGCTCTATGGTTGACGTTGAAACATAAAGATGCGAGTGGTTAATTGACTTATTACCTTTACATCTTGGCGTATTTGATCCGGGATTCGAATTCTAAATGTATGTATATCTATATGTAAATAAATACATATATTGAAAAAATTGTTCAAAAAGCATTTCGCCAGAAAAGCAGATTAATTATTCTTGTAAATTTGCCAAAAAAAAAAAAAATTCTCTTTTTTCGATGAAGCCAATTTATAAATGGTGAAATTGTCGAAGTAGAAGTCAACTTTGCGTTAGTTGATCGGGCTGAGGTCACTCAAACTCATTTACTTTCCGACCATTTCCTGAAATTTCGCTGCAGTCTATATTCATGCAAAATCACATGCATTTATTAATGGCTTGTGAATCAATTTTAATTCGGTTGGAAATTGGGGAAGTCCAACTGAACAATCTGTCGCATGTCTCATAACATTGACATGCACTAAGGGGTTGCTATTTTTATTTATTTATTCGCTTTGGGTAGGATGAATGCCAATTAGTGAAATATATAAGATGTGATTGATTAAATAAATATTATGTGTATTTGCAATAATTACTTTAATAATATATTAGTGTGCCTCATTATTATTTACATTCTATATCTGCTTAAGATAAGTTGTCTTTTACTAAAATACTTTATACTAGTAAAATCATATTAATTCTACCAAATTTTATCTCTACGTAGAAATGTAATCAAATTTGAATATTTTATTTTTGATATTTTAAACATAAAAATCAATTTTGATCGTTGGATCGGATTAAATCATCCTCTTACTCAGTGAGATGTTTCATCATCATTGAATGAAAGCACTTCATTATGGGTTGGAGATTAAATAATGAGCCTTTGTATTTTTTTTCTTTTTTTTTTTTTAAATTTATACATACACACACGTATTTAAGATCTGCTATGATTTTGGGACCTCAAACAGAACAATACGAGGATGATGCAACCAAATCAATTATTAGTCTTATTAAGTATGCAAATTATAATGCTAATTAAGAGGGTGGGTGAGCTTATAAGCTCTTCAAAACATCTTATAAGATGTTTAAGAGCTTATAAGTTGATAAAAAGTGTTTGGTAATTTTTTTTAAAAAAGAGCTTATAAGATCTCAAAAAGGATGTTAGGAGCTTATAAGCTCTTTTAAAAAAAGTAAGGAGACCCCAATTTATTTTTAAGATCTTAACAAGCTCCTTTATTTTTAACCATTTTAATTACAAAATTGTCATTATTAACATCTTATAAGCTCCAAAATCTTATTTTATCCAAACACTTCAACAACTTATTTTAAAAATAAGATCTAATATCTTATAAGCTCCAAAAACATCTTATAAGATTTAGGAGCTTATAAGATATTTAAAATAAGTTTAGCCAAACACCATCTAAGTTAATATATTTAACCTACCAGCCAAGTGGCTTATGGCCCATTGGCATAAATCTCCCACATAATGTGGGAAGTCAGAATTCGAGTCCTGACAAACTTCTGATATGCATGTGTGTGTATAAATAATATATATATATTTAACCTACCCAAAATAAACAAGCCCACACACATATATACATACATATGTGTATATGCATAGGTCAAAATGTCACCCTCTAGCCCACAAATTAGAATATCAAAAGTATCCTCTCCTCTGAGAGTGGAGGATAAATGAACTTTATTACCAAGAAGGATTCAGTGCACTTGGGAGAAAAGGGTCGGTGTCCTATTTATATACGACAGGGGAGCACCCCCAACCACAGTTGCAAATTCAAATAGTCTCCAATCAAGCTATTAAATATAAGCTTTGAATATTACTTGCAAGCAAGAATTTTATTACATCCATATTGGTTAGCAGCATTTTGGAAACAAAGAGTTGATCAATAGATATTATCTATGCTTTAAAATATAATATATTTTTTAATACTTACAATCTAACTTAAATTATTTGTAATTATATCATGTGAAAGAAAAAATTCTTAATTTTTTATTATTATCTCATTATTAAATTTACTATTGTAAGTATGATTTCGCATCGTGAGTTATATATATTATTTAAAATATAAAATACTGTGATATTGTTTAGAATTTCATGATATTTTGATGGAATTTTGAAAATTTCGAATATATTCCCAAATTATGATAGAAAATTTTGCAAAATTAATGGCCCGTTTGGTTATGTTTTTATTTTCATTTTTTGTTTTTTATTTTTAAAAGTTGAAAAGTTAATTTTAAAAATAAAAATGAGCATATATTTGACTGTTTTGACTGAAAATAATGATTAAGGTTGGCATATGATTGAAATTTCGGTGATTTGGATTTTTAATACCTAAAATAATGCACTTTTTCAAAGAATATATATTTTAATCGCTTTTGAAATGATTGTGGGTTCTTTATGTTAAATTAAATATGAATTAGATTGATATGATAATAGGATGATAGAGTAAGTTTAGAGAAAATTGAAAATGAAAATAAGTAATACTTTCAATAAATATATGGATAAATTGATAGTTTCTTATTTTGAAATAGTGAAAAAAATTGAAAAGGGACATTGAAAATGAATCCAAATAGGCCCTAAGAAGGTGATTGGGTGAGCATATAAGCTCCTTAAAACATTTTATAAAATGTTTAAGAACTTATAAAATATGAAAAAGTATTTAGTAATTTTTATCAAAGAAGAGCATAAAAGCTCCTTTTAAAAAAGTAAAGAATGCCTAACTTATTTTGAAGATCTTAACAAGCTAGCTTAATTTTAGTCATATTAATTACAAAAATACCATTACTAACATCTTATAAGCTCCAACATATTATTTTATCCAAACATTTTAAGAACTTATTTTTAAAAAAAATATCTAATATCTTATAAGCTTCAAAAATATCTTATAAGATGTAGGTACTTATAAAATCTTTTAAATAAAATTAGCCAAACACCCTCTAAATTATTAATTTCATTTCAAATAATTAAAAAGAAAAATGAAATTTCATGGAAGGTTTCAGACTTTTGACCCAAATCTAATATCTATCATGTCTCCATGGACCAAAGATATAAATGTGGGAAGATGCTGGGGCCTTGCTGGATTCCCCACATGGGTTTTCCCCCCTGGATTTGTTAGACTACTTCTGATTTCTGTATGCTTCATTTGATCTTTTAATTAAATATTTATTTATTTATATTTGTTGAATGTTGCTAGATTTGATAGGATTGGATTGGATTGAGATTTGGATGAGAGGAATAAATGGCTTTTTGTGAAGCATGACCCTTGAGACACCAACACCACCATCTTTCCTTCCTCAACTAGGAAGCAACCTACACTTTTTTCTTTTTTTTTTTGCCAAAAATATTCAATACTCCATTGTTGACCCATCCCAAGAGAAATTCCAAAAACCTATATATATGATGTTTTATTTGATTTATTGATAATAGTTTATAATTAATCGTTACATGAAAATATCTATTAAAGTCCCAATTAAAAATTATATAGAAATTTTTCCTTGATATGAAGCAAAAAGCATAGACTATGCCCTTTAAATAATAGAGTAGGAAAAAAAAATCACAAACGAAAAAGGTCTAAGCAGCTGCACTTATTGTATTCATTTTAGATCTTTTATTTCATATGTGACATATAGATAAGTATTTTTTAAGAAAATAGTTAATACACATGATATGTATTTGTAAAGTATAATAGAAGATGAACGCCATTTGAAATAGAGAATCCAAACTACATTAAATTTATTTGTGTGATTAATAGTTGTTTATGAGTGTGGGATGGAGCTCTTTGCATACTATAGTGTTTGTAGCCTATTTTTTGGGATTCATGTTAAAAGTGTTGTTCGCAGGATTTCATGCCAACATGCAGTAATCCAAAGCAATAAAAATTGCAAGTTCAGATTATCAATAATAAATCAGATAATCACAAGGCAATACGTGCGTTTATATCCAGAAGAAATTCAAATAAAGCATGTGGTATAAGAATTAATCATGCGTTACAAGAATTTAAGCATGCGATATCAGTTTTATACAAACAGCATGCGTGATCAAAATAAATATTCAAGGCAAATCAGAATTTAGTTAAATAATTAAATACGAGTCCAGGAAAAGCCAAAATTCATAAAATTGACCAAGGCAATACAATTAACAGAACATGCTGTTAGATCAATCTAAAGTAGATACAAAATTTAAACAGTAAACTTATCTTAAATTCTGTATAGTAACAGAATTATTAGGGCGACCAAATCACAGAGAAATTCTGTTTGCCTTGAAGAAACGAGCGCCCCGACTCACCAGTGCAACGGGTACAACGCGGCTCCTCCCAGGATGAGATGGTCCAGAACGATCAGGTGCACTCCTTTTCGTTCACCTCGAACAGCACTCAGTAGCCAGAATTCGAATATGATAGCCAAAATTTCGGAACGTATAAGTGTATATGTATATAAATATACTAGGCCGAATATGGGAGCACAAGAAAATAAATATGAGGAAGCTGGACTATCAGTGGGAGAGAAGAGAAGAACACAAGCAGAAGAGGCTGCTTTGTATTTGGTGTGTTTAGAAGGCTGCCGAGAGCCTCTATTTATAAGGAAGGATTAGGTCTTGCGGAAGGCCATGGGCCGACGGCCAAGCCCAGCTTTAATTAGGGTTTGACGGCCAGACCTAGGGTTTGACGGCTGCTTAAAAGAAGATTAGGGTTTGACTGAGTAAAACCCTAATCCTCATCCGCCAGTCAGCCCTAAAAATCCGGCCCTATCTCCCCTAAAATCTCGGCTGATCTCCAACATGCAGACTCGGTCAAGCCTCTATCTGATCAAGCCAACGGTTAGGTTAAGTTTGAATTTTGAATTTAATTTTTAATTTAAAATTCAAAATTCCAATTGAATTTCATCCAAAAAGTTAAGACTGAGACTGAGACATTCGCCCTAACGCCCGCGACCCGGACCCGGACCCGGATCCGGAGCCGGGCCGGGCCGGGCGGGCGGCGGCGGCGGCGGCGGCGGCGGCGCACGTGTGGTCCACTTTTATGAACCCCTTAAAGAACACTTTATCAAGCATTCTTACTTGAGCTCAATATAAACTACACCACACATGTTTACAAAACCAATGTGGGACAAGTGAAGGGTTAAAGACCCTTCAACTCCTCCACTTGGTTTTATAGGTCACATGAGGGTCTCCTTTCTCACAAACTTACAATGTGGGACAACTCAATTAAAATACTTAACCTTTTTCCCTTCCTCTATTTCACCAAAATCACAACTTTAATTATCTAATGGATTCCAACCATAATTGGCATCCATCCACTTAATAATTAACCATGTAATGTGCCAATTACAACAATCCCCCACAAATCCATAGATAATGGCTATCAGATTCAACATAGCTCGCTTTCAGAAATGGTACCTTCCGGTTTGAACCACTCCCTAAGTTATCCGACTTTAGCAATCACCGGGACAAATGGATCTAAGCCTTGAATTTGAACCCGTGATTGTGATTGCGTCCCTCAGTAACAACGAGCTAAAGGCTATGTACTGATCTTTAGGGTTGACACATTAAGGCCATGTGTCCCGATCCTGTTTCATGAATGTTTGTCAAGGAACAACCCAATTCCTTTAGTCCCGGCCAAAGAACTACATTCACTTAGTTGGGCGTCTCCAGGGATGCACTGCTTACATCTCGTCCAAAATGACTTGACCCCATTCAGAGTTAAACTCTTACTGTACTAGCAGTGGTCAGCACCTGTCAGGTAATCAGGGGAGAGACACCAGATACAAAGTATCAATCTCAATTTAGGTGCAACTTGATATGCTCAGCAGCTTGTTTATACCACATTGAACCTACCTTGTGGGATCTCCACTTAGTAGGTTGGGTTGCCACTGCAGGTATATCACTATTGGGTTTTCAGTCCCATCCCCAACCTGAATTTATGAACAGAGGACAAGTCAAGTCCTTTAGTTAAAGGGTCTGCAATATTGTCTTTGGATCCAACAAAGTCAATTGCAATAACCCTATCAGACACTAACTCCCTTATAGACTTTAGTCTAACTTGGATGTGTCTCTTAGTCTTTTGATTGAACTTTGAACTACTTATCTTTGCAATTGTGGTTTGATTGTCACAATGTACAGCAATTCCTGGAAGAGGTTTGGTTACCATAGGCAATTGTATCATCAGCCCATACAACCATTCAGCCTCTGTCCCAGTTGTGTCCAAAGCACACAACTCAGCCTCAAAAGTGGACCGAGTTATCAAAGTCTGTTTAGAAGACTTCCAGGAGACAGCGCCTCCACCCAAGGTAAATACATACCCTGTACACCCATTACTTCCGGAGTTTTTGGCAATCCAGCTAGCATCACTAAACCCTTCCAGCACTGCAGGAAATCTCTTGTAGTGCAAGGCTAGTGATGCTGAGCCCTTTAGATATCTAAGTACCCTATCCAAAGCCTCCCAATGAGTTCGATTTGGGCAGCTTGTATATCTAGCAAGCTTAGAGACCGCAAATGAGATATCTGGTCTTGAGCCATTTGCAAGATACTGCAAGCTACCAATTATTTGAGAATACCTCAACTGAGACACTGGTACACCAGTTTCATTCTTAAAGACAGCTATTGAAGGATCATATGGTGTTTTTGCGATTCTACTTTGTTTATAGCCAAATTTCTCAATTATCTTCTCAACATAGTGAGACTGAGAAACAGCTATACCCTCAGTTGAACGAGTCAACTTAAGTCCAAGAATCATTTCCGCAACACCCATATCTTTCATTTCAAACTTATTCTTTAAGAAACTTTTAGTCTCATTGATAATCTCAGTATTGGAGCCAAACAGCAGAATGTCATCTACATACAGGCATAACACGATACAGTTATCACCCTTAACTTTGCAGTAAATGCACTTATCATTATCATTAACAATGAAACCAAATGACAGTATGGTTTTGTCAAACTTTTCATGCCATTGTTTAGGTGCTTGTTTCAAACCATAAAGTGATTTAACAAGCTTGCAAACTTTTCGCTCATTTCCAGAAGCTACAAATCCCTCAGGCTGATCCATATAAATTTCTTCCTCAAGATCACCATACAGAAAGGCTATTTTCACATCCATCTGGTGAATGGGGAAATCATATATGGAAGCCAGTGCTATCAGCACGCGGATAGTAGTCAAACGAGCTACTGGGGAATATGTGTCGAAGAAATCTATTCCCTCTTTTTGCCTAAACCCTTTAGCAACTAGCCTGGCTTTAAACTTGTCAACGGTTCCGTCAGACTTAAGTTTCTTTTTGAAGATCCACTTGCTTCCAATAGTAGTACACCCTGGGGGGAGATCGACTAATTCCCATGTCCCATTCGAGACAATAGAATCCATCTCACTCTTAATGGCTTCCTTCCAATGCTTAGCTTCAGGGGAAGCCATAGCATCCTTGAAGGTAACAGGATCACCCTCGACATTGTAAGTAACAAAGTCACTTCCAAAGTCCTTAGTGATTCTAGCCCTTTTACTTCGTCTGGGTTCTTCCAGTTCTTCTGGAACTGTGTCAGTACTATTAGAACTACCCCCCACATTTGTCATCTTTTCCACATGATCCGGAATTGATGCAGACTCAAGGGTTGAATCTAAAGAAACATTTTGAGGTATCCCAGTCTTCATGGGAAACACGTTCTCAAAGAACGTAGCATCACGAAACTCGACTATAGTGTTCGCATCTATGCCCAGGATTTCTGATTTAATAACCAAAAATCGCATAGCATAAGATGTTTCAACATAGCCTAAAAAGACCGCATCAACAGTTTTAGGACCTAGTTTCTTCCTCTTGTGTTCAGGGACTAGAACTTTTGCAAGACAGCCCCACACTCGGAAGTATTTTAGACTAGGTTTCCTGCCTTTCCAGAATTCAAATGGAGTGCTTTCTTTATGTTTCAGATGAACTCTATTCAGAATATGGCAAGCCGTATTCAGAGCTTCCCCCCACATGTACTTAGGCAATCCAGAATTCAAAAGCAGACTGTTAATCATGTCTATGAAAGTTCTATTCTTTCGCTCAGCTATTCCATTCGAAGCGGGAGAATAAGGAGCAGTCTCTTCATGAATTATGCCAAAATTTCGACAGTATTCATGAAATGGGTTGGACCCATACTCTCCTCCCCTATCTGACCTTAACCGTTTAAGTTTTCTACCAGTTTGAGTTTCAGCTTCATTTTTAAACATAATGAACTTATCTAGTGCTTCATCTTTATGTTTTAGTAGATAAACATAACAATACCTACTGCTATCATCTATAAAGGTGATAAAGTATCTTTTATTGTCTTGTGTTAAGACCCCATTGAACTCACAAATATCTGTGTGCACTAAGTCAAGAATTTCAGTTTGCCTTTCAACCGAGTGGTAAGGCTTTCTAACTTGCTTGGCTTCAACACAGATTTGACATTTGTGACCACGTTCAATTTCATGTTTAGGAATTAAATTCAAGTTCATCATTCGTTTGACCGAACTATAATTCAAGTGTCCTAAACGTTTATGCCATATAGATGAATTCTCAATAATGTTAATAACAGGAGTATTGGAAAAATCAACTTTATTTGAACAAATAATGTTCTCAACTCGCAACTTAAACAATCCATCGGAAAGATAGCCTTTACAAATAAAGGTGCCGTAATGTAAAATTACAACTTTATTTAATTTGAATGAAATTTCATAACCCTCCCTAACTATTACAGAACCACTTATTATATTTCTTCGAACTGCTGGGACGTGATGCACCCTTTGCAGAGACAGTGTGCGCCCCGAAGGAAACTTCAGGTCCACGCGTCCTATCCCATACACATTGGCAGCACTTGAGTTCCCCATCGTCACAGTCCTTCCGCTAACAGGCTGGTAAGACACAAACAGTGATTTATCAGCACAAACGTGCACATTAGCACCAGTGTCTATCAGCCAATCATATGGTTCATAGATAGAGAATAATTCGGGTTTACAAGAAACATACTCGTCAACGGATGCAAGATGAACTCCAGCTTCGCTGGTGTCTCCAACAACCATGTTGACTTTGGTCCAGCAGACTGGGCTTTTGCCTTGGCTTTCTTGGAGGGACACTCCTTAGCCCAATGCCCTTTTTGTCCACAATTCCAGCAAGGCCTGTTTGCCTTTGGTTTCTTATTCATTTTGGCTTTTCCCTTATCGATGGATTTAGAGTTAGAGTTCATGTTGACTTTCTTCTTTCCTATTATTACATTCGCCTTAGGATGATATTCAATAGGAACAGAGTGAGTTTGATTTCTATGCTCCTCTTCAATACTTATGGCAATCATCAGATCATCTAAAGTCAATTTCCCTTTTTGATGCTTCAAGGTCATGCCGAAACTTTCCCAAGATTTGGGGAACTTATCGACAATCGACATAACCATAAATTTTTCAGGGAGTTTCATTTCAGCATCAGCTAAGGAATGCTCTAGATTGATCAATTCATGTGTCTGTTCAGATACAGACCTGCCCTCAACCATCTGATACTTCAGGAATTTGGAAACCGAATACTTTTCGAGCCCTTGCTCTTCAGTATTGTATTTCCTATCCAATTCATCCCATAAAGATTTAGCTGTATAGGAATCAGAACAGTATACATCAAAGAGTGTATCAGACAGAGCTGACAGAATCACTCCTCGAACAATCTGATCCTTAGTTTTCCAGTCAGCTATTTCTTTACTTTTGGGATTAATTTCAGTTGGTTCTGGCATGGTCAACTGAATCAATGAAAGAAGACCTTTCATCGTCAACCAGATTTTCATGCGCTGTTGCCAACGCCTAAAATACTGGCCCGTGAATTTTTCCGGCAGTCCGGAAAGGTCAACTTTCGCTGACACAATATCACCAATAGCATGCGAAGTGGAAGCCATCACAGATTAAATAATGATAAAATCCTAGTTCAGAATATCTGGGCAGAATTTGCAGACAAGATTCCTAGGCAGGATATCTAATCAGAAATATCAGGCAAGATTCCTAGACAGGATCTCTAAGCAGAATTTCAACAGATACTTAAACACACGAAAAAGGTTCGTTTCTTCAAGATTGTTGTTCGCAGGATTTCATGCCAACATGCAGTAATCCAAAGCAATAAAAATTGCAAGTTCAGATTATCAATAATAAATCAGATAATCACAAGGCAATACGTGCGTTTATATCCAGAAGAAATTCAAATAAAGCATGTGGTATAAGAATTAATCATGCGTTGCAAGAATTTAAGCATGCGATATCAGTTTTATACAAACAGCATGCGTGATCAAAATAAATATTCAAGGCAAATCAGAATTTAGTTAAATAATTAAATACGAGTCCAGGAAAAGCCAAAATTCATAAAATTGACCAAGGCAATACAATTAACAGAACATGCTGTTAGATCAATCTAAAGTAGATACAAAATTTAAACAGTAAACTTATCTTAAATTCTGTATAGTAACAGAATTATTAGGGCGACCAAATCACAGAGAAATTCTGTTTGCCTTGAAGAAACGAGCGCCCCGACTCACCAGTGCAACGGGTACAGCGCGGCTCCTCCCAGGATGAGATGGTTCAGAACGATCAGGTGCACTCCTTTTCGTTCACCTCGAACAGCACTCAGTAGCCAGAATTCGAATATGATAGCCAAAATTTCGGAACGTATAAGTGTATATGTATATAAATATACTAGGCCGAATATGGGAGCACAAGAAAATAAATATGATGAAGCTGGACTATCAGTGGGAGAGAAGAGAAGAACACAAGCAGAAGAGGCTGCTTTGTATTTGGTGTGTTTAGAAGGCTGCCGAGAGCCTCTATTTATAGGGAAGGATTAGGTCTTGCGGAAGGCCATGGGCCGACGGCCAAGCCCAGCTTTAATTAGGGTTTGACGGCCAGACCTAGGGTTTGACGGCTGCTTAAAAGAAGATTAGGGTTTGACTGAGTAAAACCCTAATCCTCATCCGCCAGTCAGCCCTAAAAATCCAGCCCTATCTCCCCTAAAATCTCGGCTGATCTCCAACATGCAGACTCGGTCAAGCCTCTATCCGATCAAGCCAACGGTTAGGTTAAGTTTGAATTTCGTCCAAAAAGTTAAGACTGAGACTGAGACATTCGCCCTAACGCCCGCGACCCGGACCCGGACCCGGATCCGGAGCCGGGCCGGGCCGGGCGGGCGGCGGCGGTGGCGGCGCGCGTGTGGTCCACTTTTATGAACCCCTTAAAGAACACTTTATCAAGCATTCTTACTTGAGCTCAATATAAACTACACCACACATGTTTACAAAACCAATGTGGGACAAGTGAAGGGTTAAAGACCCTTCAACTCCTCCACTTGGTTTTATAGGTCACATGAGGGTCTCCTTTCTCACAAACTTACAATGTGGGACAACTCAATTAAAATACTTAACCTTTTTCCCTTCCTCTATTTCACCAAAATCACAACTTTAATTATCTAATGGATTCCAACCATAATTGGCATCCATCCACTTAATAATTAACCATGTAATGTGCCAATTACAACAAAAAGTATTTCGATATGTATTTTATATTTTTTTCAGATATAATGAAATGTTCTTATCGTCTATAAATATAACCTAATTTGAATTAATCACGTAATTTTTTGTATTATTTTCTAATGTTGTCTACTTAGATCATTTTTAAATAAATATAAATCCCTTGTGAGTTTTTTAATTGCTCAATCTAATTTTCTTTTTATTTATATAATAAACAAACGAAAAAGTTCTTTTGAGAAAGGCTCTTTCTAGATCTTAACAATGAGTGATTTAACAAGAGTACCAAATTGTCGTAGATTTGGGCCAGGTCTCTTATTGCATTCTAGTACGTACGTGCATCTTTTTAATGAAATTGTACGTGTCTAGATGGGAGTTGACATAGATATACACCTGCATGTGGGGGTCATTATTAAAAAATTAGGTATTCACTATGAAAATATTGCTACAAAATAAATTTTGTAGCTATAACTACAAATTTTTCGTTACATTTATTTGAAATAAGGAACAACAAAAATTATTAGTTATCAACCGTTAATTATGCTTGTTACAAGGGCAATACATTAATTCTAAATTATTCATAGAAAAATTTATATATATAAGAAAAGAATAATTATTAGTTATATATTGATCGTAACGAAGATTAGCTATGAGAGCATTTGCTTTGAATTTGGTTAAGTCAATTTCGTAACTTAAACTACAAATTTTTAGCATCGGCTATGAATTTGTCGTAGCTAATGCGGTAATGTCCTAATTTTTTGTAGTGAGTTGGGTTGGCCTCGAAATTTGAGTGACGAAAATTAAAAAGAAAAAAAAAAGGTATATGCGTTGCATGTATATATAATAATTCGGAAAATACACGAAATAAGGAAGAGCTACTTCATTTATTTTAAGAGAGATGAAATTCCAAATAAATGGAGAGAGAAATTAATTTCTATATAAATCAAAGGATTAAATATGTGTTTCTCATTTCTAATGGTTAACACAAATAAGTTATACGGTTCATAGCAAGTCTTTGCTGGTGATTTATTTCTTTAAGATTTTGGGTTAATGAAATTGCAGTTCCGCCAAAATCGGGTTTTTGGTTTATAGATTTTCTTTCTTTTTTTTTAAATGTAAATTATTTTCTGGTTTCATAATTTTGTATTATATTTTTTTTTTTTATTCGAGTTTGGGTTTACATACGGGTTTCAAGGTTTGATTTTTAGGGTGGTGGGGTGGGGGGGGGGGATTACAAATGATGAATTTTAATTTTCTTTTAAAAAAAAATTTACATGACGAATTTATCATTTCAACAAAATAATATTATCATAGTATTAAAATCGAATATTCGAATCAAGTAATTGGAAGTACAAACTACATATAAGGAGTTCTTTCGGGTTTGAACTCTTGACCTCCCACATAATAGGGGGAAGACAAATGCCATGGGCCATAAGCCATTCAACAAAATCCTTTACTTTTTAATAACAATAATATATAAAAAAATAAAAATAAAAAACATAATGGCAATTTTTGTTTGGTAACAAATGACAGATCTTAATTCTTATGGAGATACGTCGCTTTGAGAGCCCTTGTGATTTACATTTATGGGTCTCCATAGCCGGGCTCGGATTATTTCGTTTATTTTTTTTTTTTTCCCCTAAAAACTGAATAAAAGAAATATTGAGAACTAGGGAAATAATTTTATTACAATTAACTAATCGTATATTGCATTAGGTTCTTCAGAAAAAAGTTACAAATCTCAATTCAAACTAAGGAGCAAATAGAACAAAAGAATTAAGACCTAACTATGGGTATACTACCCAATCTACAAATATATTTATATATATATATATATATTACATCGCTATATAAACTAAAATTTTAAATTAATTTATATACATCATATTTATTTATTTATTTTATAAGAATATACATCATATTTAGATCAAGCTTAGTCCATCAAATTTCTATATTGGACACTGATTCTAGCTATTAAATGCAATGCACGTGAACAGTCAAAATTATAGTAAAATTGTTAGGATATAACATAATTTAATAGTTAGGATCACTTTGTATGTCTAAATACCAAAATATGAAAGTAAATCTGCACTTCTTGTCGTAAAGCCATAAAAGTAAAAATTCAACAAAAAAATTAATATAATTAACTAAAAAGAGTTACTATAAACTCATCTAACTAAACTAAGTTAAAATTGAGTTTCAGAATTCTAATAGATTCATGCCCAACAAGAACTTAATTAGTAATATATTTGTATATTTTAACTTTCAGGGCAAGTTTGGTTGGATTTTAACTTTATCCTTTGATAACTTATCTCATGATAAGTTGTGTGATTATTAACTATTGTAATGTTGTTTGGTTTGCATGATTGTTTGTTAATGTACCCACGTAATTGTTGTTTGGTTGGAGGTATAATAATCATTGTCATTTAATTGTTTTATAAAATGACAAAGCTATCCTTTAACTTAAAAAAAACAAGTAATTATTTTTCTTCTCTTTTTTTTCACAAATTATTTTTGCAATGAATAGTTGCAGAGACACGTTCACGTTTTTCAAATTATTTTCCCTCCTTATTTTTATTGATTTAATCACTTCCCAAAGTCTCAACAGAAGGAATCTAACCCATAAATTTTAATTTATTTTTATAATTTTTCACAAACATTAATTTATAAAATTAATAAATTAGAATAAAAATAAATTAACTTTTTTATAGTTATGGTATGTGTAAATATAACATTTGGATCAGTTTAATAATTTTCCAATATTAATAGCTTGACTTATTTTTTTTTCAGTTTTTGAAATTACTAACTCATAATAAATTAATTTTTTTTAATATTATTCAAAATTATTAAATTTTAATTTATAGTGTAAGTTCAGAATCATTAATTTCATTTCATAAAATTATAATATATAATTCATTTTGTTAATTTTCTTAAATTATTAATTTAAAATAAACAAGTTATTACTTATAATTTCCAAAATTATTAGTTATTAATTTATTTTTATAAATTGAAAGGCCTTATTGATTATTAATCTATAATTTACTCTCATAATCCATAATTATTTTTTATAATTTTCAAATAATATTATAATTATTCAAGATAGTAATAAAAAATAATTAATTTTATAATAATTTTTCTTCACATAATTATTCAAAAATAGTTTCATAATTTTATAATTACAAAAAAATATGAAATTATCTATAATAATTTAATATCTCAAAAAAACTATTTTATAATTTAGGCATTCTAGTAATTTGCCAAAAAAAATTAAGGGCCAATTGGACTTTTTGTTAAAATGGCTCAAATGGGATAAATAATCCAAGGAGGTGAGGTGGGTTTATTAATATCAAGAATTGAATTTATATATACGGGCTTGATGATAAAATACAGGCCGTGTGTATACAATCATACCAATCAAAGTGTGATAATTTTTCCTAATTCCACCTAATCCCTCTAACTAAACATGGCCATAGTAAAAAAAGATATCTGATTACTCATTTTTCGAACTCAAGCATTTTTTATATATAAATATATTTTTAAAGTTGAAATCCACCAATCAATAATGTACAGGAAAAACCTGGAATCTGATTCCGCGCAACAGAAAGTTATATTATTTTAATACAAATTGGGCAGAAATACACTCTTTATTTGGCAGGATTTTTCAAATTAAAATACCTTAATTGGATGCTGACATGGACTGACACGTAGGATCACGAAAATTGAGCACGTAGATTGTGTTCACGTGTCAGTGCGGTGGTATTACGCCTACAAGGCGGGGCGACGATGGGTGCTGAATTGTAGAACACCACCGCACGGTGTCAGTGATTCACGTGGCAATCTCATGCGTCAGCCCATCATAATTATATTTATATGCCTTATGCTTAGCCTAACTTGTATTTTGGCAAATGATTTCTCAAGGGAACTTCTATAATTTGGGGGCTCCATCTCCACGGGACCAAATTTGACTTTATCATTATTGGCATAATTCATAAGTTTTATTTCAAATTTAGAGGGTATTTGGGTGAGCTTATAAGCTATTCAAAACATCTTATAAGAAATTTAAAAGCTTATAAGTTAATAAAAAGTGTTTGGTAAATTTTTTTACAAAACAGTTTATAAGATCCTAAAATAAGATGTTATGAACTTATAAGCTCTTTTAAAAAAAGTAAGGATACCCTAACTTATTTTTAAAATCTTAACAAGCTCCTTCATTTTTAATCATTTTAATTACACAATTGTCATTATTAACATCTTATAAGCTCCAATATTTTATTTTATCCAAATATTTCAACAAATTATTTTAAAAATAAGATCTAACATCTTATAAGCTCTAAAAATATCTTATAAGATGTAGGAACTTATAAGATGTTTAAAATAAGTTTAGCCAAACACCCTCTTAATCTCATCACAGCTTAAATAAAATATGTATTCTTTTAATTCAAATCGCTCACAATAGCAAAGTTCAATTTGGATGATAAATTTCATGTTATACATTTGATTACTATTTAAATAAGTTGAATGTTTATATGATAATATTGTAAAATAAAAGTGCTGATATTACTTATTATATGTGAACATTTACAGTGATCCTCAGTAAATATTCATAACTTAATTATTAAGAGCCCTATCTCAAGATTGATGAATTTTTAGGTTCAAATTAAGTCCAATCCCTATTGAATGTATGCTTACAAAAGACAAGTATTTCTCATACATATTCACAATGTTCAAAATTATCAACTCTATTTGGTGTAGTTGCCAAATGGGAAATGCCCACTCTATTGGTATTTTCTGCCCTGTGAATTTTAGGGCAAAGTCGTCCACTATTATTGGTGCACAAGTCAAGGGTACACAGTTTCATTTTAAATTTTCTATTTCAATTCATATTTTTATTTCATTTCATAGGTACAAATCAAGTGTATTAAATTCAGTAATAGATATTATTTTTAAAAAAAATATTTAATACAGTCAGGGCTTGTTTGGTTGGAATGATAAGCTGGGATATGGTGTCCTACCTTATCATTCGTTTGGTTTGAGTGACAATAAATACTAAGGCCTAAAAAAATACCAAAAACCCGTATTTATATATGTAACTCCCATGATAAATTAACCTACCACCCCTCATAAGGTTTATTTATCATGCTGACCAAACTACAGCACAATGATAAAAAAAAATCATACAAATTATCATATGATAAATAATCATGAGATAACTCAAAAATCCAACCAAAGTATCCCTTAATATATACATTGATAAAATTGGGGGGGGCGGGGGGGGGGGGGGAATGAAATACTAACTATTGGAGAATCCTTACATCAAAATCCCCAAAAACCTTCCTAGTTGTGCGATGAATTTGATGTTTTTGCATCAGAAACTGACCTTTCTCTCCAATCACATTGTACCAATATGCATGTCTATGTTCTAAGCGGACCTACAAGTTAGCCGTTTAAGAAGCATGTGTTTGCTAGCTAGTTGACCTTAGCTGCAATGGAAATCCCCAAAACCAATTTCCCCACTGGTCTGGTCCCAATTCTAATCGCTTTAATGCACATCCATCCCCATCATTAGTTTTAGTCTTCCCTCCTCTCTTTGATTTTTTCTTACATGGCAAAAATTGCTGTAGAGATAGTTTGCACATGGGATTGTAAGCCCATCATACTAGTCAGTGTTGATTTTCTTTCTACTTAACGATGCACGGAAAATAAGATTTGTTTTACCTATGTTAATTTCTTGCTCAAACCTCCTCTTGTCCTAGCAAAAGTTTTTTGCCGCGGACTCCATGGAAGTTCGCAAGGTTTTTATTTGAAGAATTATTCCTGATTTTCCAATCATATATATAGGATTGGAATCCGCATCGGATCTATTCGTAAATGTGAGATCTTTTCATTAAATTATGTGCTTGTCTTTCGTCGAAATAGTAAGTTTTATTTAGAGGGTGTTTGGCTTAACTTATTTAAAAGGTCTTATAAGCCCTACATCTTATAAGATGTTTTTGGAGCTTATAAGATGCTAATTTTTTTTTTTTAAAAAATACATTCTTAAAGTGTTTGGATAAAATAAGATTTTGGAGCTTATAAAATATTTGTAATGACAATTTTATAATTAATATGGTTAAAATCAAGAGAGTTTGTTAAGATACTAAACATAAGTTAGAGATTCCTAACTTTTCTAAAAGAGTTTATAAGCTTCTAAAATCATATTTAAAAAGAGTTTATTTAAGATTTTAGAAGCTTATAAACTCCTTTTTTTTTTAAAAAAATTATTAAATATTTTTTGACATGTTATAAGTTCTCAAACATTTTATAAGATATTTTGATGAGCTTATAAGCTTACCCAAACACCCTCTTAGTATCATTACTAGTTTCTCAACTACCCTATAAAATTCGAATTTGAGGTTGATCCATCTATAGCTTGTCTCTGACCTATCAACATATCCTTCGTCGAAATTGCAAGATAACTCTAAATTGATAAATCTTGTGCTCTCTACTTGAATATATACTAAAGTAAATTATATTGGATAAGAAAATTAATAACAATACTATAAAATAAAATATTAACGTCATCATACATAGTATAATAATTTATGTTCAGCTCAATACATGGTTAATCAGACTCTGAGATTTTATATCCCAAAAATTGGATAAAAAAATTAATAATATCATAAAATAAAATATTAGCATCATCATATATAATCTAATGATTTATAATTCAACTCAATACATAATAATCAAACTTGGAAATTGTATATGCCAAGGTTGTGGTATTATTCAGCAGAGAATACACATGCATGACATAATTTGGCAATGATAACGAAAGAGTCCTCTTTCTTTACAACAACCCACAATTAAGTAAGAACTAAAAAAAGACTTAATTTTAATTTATCCCTTCCCTCTCTATCTACTGCTTAATTAACCATCTGCCAAATGCTGGACATTCGGAGGCGATGATTGATGATACCCTCTTGCAGCCGCCGGAAAGTAGCTCCCACTGGTCATCGGAACCGGAAATCCAATTCCAGGGGTCAGCCTATTCGCGGCGACCCGTTCAAGTGACTGAACCTGATTCTTCAAAAATTTGACATAATGAATCGCCTCATCAAGCATAGAAGCAGTATCCATCTTAGTCCCGCCGGGGACCAGTCTCTGCAGAATCCTTATCCTCTCGCTTATCCTTTCCCGGCGGTGGCGCGCCGCCACACTCTGAGGGTCCGTGGATATCTTCACGTTCCGTCTCTTCGGCGGCTTCACCGATTCCGGGTCGATGTGAATCGGCTGCATTGCGGCTATCCGAAATATCATCTCACGCATCGCGGCCATTGAATTCCGCTTCTGGGACGCACTTCCCTCGCCGGCAAATTCATCTGCTTTCCATCTTACGCCGGGCTGCTGTAGAAACGGCAGTGCAGACGGATCTTGATGAACCCCGCCGGAAAACGATATAGTCGAAGGCTGCTGCAGGTTCATGAATGTAGACGGCGAAGAAGAAACATGTGGGTTTTCAAGAAGAGTGTTATTATTACAAGGCATGGCAGCAATATTATTGTTAGTTCCTTGATGGCTGCTAAATTCCATCATGGGATTAATCTCATTGACATCATCGGCGTAAGAGCCGGATAAATCAGGAAGCTTGTCCATCTGCATCAACATCATTTCCATCTGATCTTCAGCAGCAGACTTCATGAAATCAATATCCATGGCTGCTGGGCTTTAGCTTCCGTTTTATATGATTATGAGAAATGGGCTTCTGGGGAAAAAGATCGGTTTTTTTGGAGAAAGGAAAGCGCTGAAAAAACTGGAGAAAACTGATGGACAGAGGGATGGGTAAGGTGAAGAGAAGATTGAGTAGACTGAGAGTTTTATCAGAAGAAGCAATAGTAGTAAATTAGTAATGCAGCAGAGTAGTATGAGGTCTGGGAGAAGAAATGTACAGGGGAAAAGAGGGATAAACTATAGTGTTATTGGGAACAGGCTAATTGAGCCAGTGGGAAAGCTATATATAACAAGTGGTTCATTATATATGTGTATATATATAGAAATGCTTTACTTATACATCATCCCTTTTTATATTATATAATAATGGCAATTATCATAAAGTTGGTGAACTTTTTCTTTTTCATTTTCTTTTTTCCTCAAATTGTTTTCTTTACAAAATGTAAAATAATTTTTTCTACCTTGTGTAGCTGCAACATTGCATGAAAATGTCAGATGTTTGGGTGTATGATTATGATATTTCTATGTGGAAAAGCATCGAGCAAATTGATCATCACTAGCTATCTAAATTGTGAAATAATTATTGGCCAGCACCTCTTACATATGAGATCATCCTGTATGTATATATATATATATGTGTGTGTGTGTGTGTGTGTATTTATTTATTTGCATACTAACATGAGATTTCTTTTGCATCATAGCTATTAAAAGAGTTAATTAACTTGGCAATTGAAATTATAGTACTTATAGAGCATATGGCTTAATTAATTAGCTAAATTAGTCCAAGCTCAAACCATAATTAAACATCTTTTATCACCTTGCTTTCTTTTTTAGGCCCACTACAAGGAAAAAAAAATTATTAGTGGCTATATAATATGTGATAGAATTAGAGTATTTTTATTACATCCCCATAATATTTTATATAAGTTTAACAACAACAAAATTTATATTCAAATAGTCATGACCAGCAATTAGTAACAAATATAGGATGATAGTAAAAATATCGTCATTATAATGATAGTTTTATTGATAGTGAATTATCACTATATATATGTCAATATAACAACTTATACAATATATGCTTGTTCACTAATACAACAATTTAAAACTAATTATTATCATTTAATGCATATTATCAATGAAGTTGTGCATAAGAATTTTGTAGCAAATAAAAATTTTGCCACAAATGTAGTTTTTCTATCATAATACATATACATATATCATATATATATATATGTCGAAAGAGGGAGGGAGGGAGAGAGAGAGAGAGCAAATGATAAAGAGGGTAAAGATAGATGAAGATGTTGCATTATCAGAAGAATTTGGCCCACTGTAGCAGAGCAGCAATGGCAGAGATCTAATCTTCCAACTGTTCCAGGGTTGGCATAACTGCTTTTGGTGGTGCACTTGTAGTATAGTAATAATATATTTAGCATGAGCTTTTCTTCAGTGGAAACTTTGATGATCAGTCTAACTTTAGCTTAAATTTTACTCTCTTTTAAGAACCCTAAAACCCCACACCACATGACAGGCGTCAGAACCCTGTTTAAATGAGCCACTCACCGGCCGGCGGTGCTCCCCATATTCCGGTGCCGGTGGTTCTATATTACGCGTTGGGGTGCCTAATTTAAATTTTGAAAAAATAAAGGAGGGACCAATTATTCTGGAAGGTTCAGACCCCAACATAGGTTCAAACAAATTGGGGTTGGCACACTAATCGAGGTGGATCAGGTTATGACCGTAACTACTCTTTCAAGTGCTCCTTATATGTCTTAACGGACTCACCAGCGGTGAACCACCGTTCTGTTCACTTACAGCCTGTTTGGACGTGTTTCCAAACACTCTTTTTCACATTTTTGCATTATTTAAAAAATGAATAATAATTATTTATACCTATTTTTTATTTTTGATATTTTCTATACCTATCCTACCATTTTAGACCACGTGTACTTCCATATTAAGGTAAACTCGAGATTTATCCCATATTAAGTTAGTTACTTACGTTTAGTAATAGAATCCCGTGTCGTTTTCATACCAAATCAATCATAGAATATGCAACTTGTTTATGCTCAATTTATCAATCCATCTGTGTACGGCTCCTACCCAATATTAGTGGCTGTGATCATTGGCTAATTAAGTAATAACATGTGACAATTGGTTTGTGACACACGACTTTTGGGTTAGGTCATATAATTGCCAATAAATAAATAAACGAAAAAAGAAAAAGAAGCATCTACTCTTTATAAAAACATGTAAAATGAAAAGATAATAGAGAGAGGAGAGAGAGAGAGAGAACGTTGAGATTAGCCTGCAGCAAAAATCCAATGAGAACGTATTTAAATGAGTATATCGACAGGGACTTCTAGGGTATATAAGGGACAAAGTTATACTTGTATCAATATACAGTTCCAAGTTTTAATTTTATCAAGTCTAGATCTACTCATATCATAATTTGTTTGAACTGCAAAGTAAATAGAATTGACTAGTCCTCTAATCATAAAACAAGTGTGTAAAAAATAATTGAATTCAAATTACTTTGATATTGAGTCATGCATAGAATGAGTTCGACTAAACAGGTTTGGAGACAATACCCATAAGTTGAAGAACATTATAGTCCCTCGTAATGTAGAGCCCCATATAAGTCATTTAAATAGCCAAACAACAAGTCTTGAGAGTTACCAAAAATTACATGATATAGAATTTAATTATAGACGAGTATGACTATAACATCCTAAAACAACAAGCCTTTAGCATGACCAAGAATTATACGATATAGAACTTATAGACAAACTCAATCCAACAAATCATAAATCACCACAGCTCGTTAAATGTAAGTATTTCTCAAAACATTACAAAAATCACATCAAATTAGCCATCAAATGGTTGCATAGGAAGTAGTACTATATAGTTCACTTGATCATGTGAAGAACAATGCACAAAAGAATTAAGAAAAATACGTAGAGAAACATTTGATCTACTACCACAGATACAACGGTAACAAGAGAACTAAAAAATAACCAAGAAATCAAGAATAATCAAGGCTTGTTGAATTGTGTGCTAAATATACAAAATAAAGCCTTTAAAATTAATAGATATATAAGTCCCAAGCGTAAACTCGAATAATATAGATATTCCAGAAAATCTCACAATGATCCAGTCCAACAATTAGGTACACCAGTAGGACTCAATTATGCTAGAGAGTTTATTCATATTGAACCAAAAATAAATATATCCTTCTCCAATTCTAAGTCCTTTTTTTTTCACAGGGAAACACAGCAGTAAGAGAAGAAGCATATATTGTTGGCATTGAGGGGTTTCCCTGCCAGCTTTTCTGCAGCAGCCATCCAAGAAAACTCTCAGCACAATTATTTCAGTCAAAATTCTATGACCAGAAGTATCACCAAGACATGAATATTCACTCCCTCTTTCAGTTTAACCATTAAGGAAAGAACAATGCATTCTTTCTTTTTTTTTAATTAAAAAATGATATTTTCTTGAACAAGACATTGATAAAGGGACATGTTCTCTGCAAGAAGAGGTTCGATTGGATAAAAGAATCCAGAAGAGAGAGATTTTGTTGTTGGGTGGGTTTTTTTTACTTTGCATTATCACCTTATCTTATCTCCCCCACCTATTTTTTTAATACCTATCTCTACTATTATATATAATTATTTAATTACCAAACATATGTTATAATATATCACATAATATTTTAGTCTCAGTTGGACAAAAAATATATATGTGTATTCTCTCTTTTCCACAGCCTTCCTTTGTCATTGGAAATTGCAGACAGAATTTATTGTGGTATAGCAATCAGAAGTGGTCCCCTTTTCTCCTCATTGTTTTTCTTTCCACATGATTTTCATCGCTTCAAGTTGGAGGGATTTCCATTTTTCCTCCATTGCCAAATTGCATGAACCAAACAGCCAGAACACTCAGAAAAGTATAATGCTTCTTGTTTGGTCACAAGCATAGTCTTCTCATTTTCACAAAGTACACTTTTCTCGGGAAGGGGAATGAGTCTGGTAATGAAGTTTCTTTGATCCAGAGTGGAGTATATTTTTAATACAAGTTACTAAAAAAATAGGTTTTTAAATTAGATTTATTATTTTCTTTCTGTTGGACTACTTAGGGATGAGTCATCTCTCTGTTTCTCAGACTAATTTATTGGGGCAAATTGTAAGCTTACCTTTAAACTTATAAAAAGAGTACCATAAAAAAAGGCAATAATAGCAAACTATATAGAAAATAGCATGTTCATCAATAAATAACTTTCCGGTGTTAATATACTCTATCGTTATACCACCTATTCCCCAAATAGGAATTTGAACAAGTTTCCAGGAGCAATAAATAATACTCCTGCAATTCCAAAAATATTGCTCTCTTTACCATATTATATAGTCAAATTATTTATGGTTTGAACTAACTCATCAACATCAGTTTTTAACAGTTTTATCATTGGTGAGTCTGAATCTTAAGGTTTATTATCTCATTTTGGTCAAACTTATTGATACACAGCATCCATAGATTTATAATTTTTTGCACCAAGGTAGAAATTTTCAAATGATCCATCTATTTTTGTCCCTATGGCCTACTCATTCCTAAAGAATGAATAATTAGAATATTCAAACATAAGCACAACAATGGCTACATATAAATATTATCTAGTTAAAACGCATACATTGCATCTTGCCTTATTGCGCCAGTGACAAGATAGATAGTGGTATATACACCGACAACCCAATGCATATGAAAATCATAAAGAATATCATACTTTAGAATGGAAAAAAAGCATACTCATAATTAAATGCATGATAAATTGAGAAGGGGTAGATACAAAGCACAGAGAGGAGAAAAACACCACAGCCACAACCACAAAGTATTAATCCTCATCCAGAAAGATCAAGTGCAGTAAAATTGAAAGAAAAATGTTACCCATGAAAATTGTAGAAGAGGAAAATGGAAACAACCCTTACAGGAGATCAAGAAATCAATTTAAGAAGCAAGAATTTAGTCCTCCCACAGAACTAACCTGCTTTCTGATTTCTGAACATTGAATGTAATATAACAAAACAAAGTTTCCCTATGTTAAGTTTAGCGGTAGGCAAACATCAATCCAGCCAGAGATTTTAACACTCACAGAACTCAGGAGGGGGAAGGGGAGATCAAATAATTCCACGTGCCAGTTACCAGAAACCTTGAGCCTTAGATGCACCTAGATCAAAAGATCATGAGCATGGTCAATAAACACCACACCACTTGACAAATAGGCTCATGCATGCTATGTGCACCACACATGTTCCAGATCAATTCTCACAAAAATGGAGCAGATTTTGGGATATACTAATATTATTTCAGGGACCTTTATCTTTCGTTTATCTTGGTCATACTATTGAAATTTGTAATGTGCCTTATCTCTCAACTCACCTGCACATACAAAATCTTTCAGAAATAATGTGAGACCCATATAAGAATAGAATTGTGAAATTTATAGATGGTATCAAGCAAAGTCTAATATGAAGTCCGGTGGAGTTTCATACTTCAACATCACAGGAACAAAAAGCTTCCACAGATGCTCCAAAACAGCGGTAACTGTCAACAATCACTAACTTTATACTCCATGAAAAACTAGCATTTCATGTTAAATAAAATTATAAAATTTACTTCTCAAAGTCATAAAAGCTGTAAAAACATTTATGTTACACTCGTGGAATACCATTTTAAATTGGGTTTTATTTGTCAATCAGAGAGTTACACTCATGGTATTGGATCTGTCTGGCAGCAAGACCTTGTTAATTGAACATCTTGTATCGCATTAGTCAATGAACATTACGATTAGTAGGTGTAAACTTTTAATACTCAGCAGATAAGAGCAATGAAAATTGAAAACGCAGTCCTTTGCTTCACTATCTACATCATTTTTCAAGTCAGTTTTGAGTTTAGATGACCACAGCAATGCATCTCATATGACATAGCTAGAAAATTATGGCCACAAACACAACAAATAGCAAAGCAGCGGCTATTATAAAAATTCAAATTCATATTTAATCACACACACAGAAAACAGAGATGTAGTGATTCACGATTATGTTGAGCTCAAGAGATTTACAATGTAATAGATATAAGTGTTTGATCAATATGTACCTATAATATTCAGAAGCTGATGCACAGAAAGGATCGGTGCCTCCTATGCGGAGTCCATTAACACTATAACAATTGTACCATCCAAAAGTTTATTCACACAGGATTGATGCAGATGTCCATGCATTTTTTTCCATCACTGGATTATTTGTATAGATCTTTGGTGCTCACTTTTTCAGCCTCTCAACATCCACTCCAGTAGCTGCAAAGAACATTGTTGCTGTGACTTGAAGGGGACAAACAGAAATTGAGAAACTTCAAGGTGATATTGGTCTTCACAGTTTATTTGGACAACAGAGAATTAGAAAATTGAGCAGCAAGAAGAAATTAAGAGCATTTAGCCATAATAGGAGGTTATACTCACAAATATCACAATGAAGAAAAATGTAAGTAGCACATACAAGTCATCCAAATATGTAAGATCCAAACTGGATTTCTCAAGAAATAACAAGTTTGGGATCACAAGTTTTCTTACAGTAAAACAGAAATAGAAAATCAAGCCATTCTGTGGGAAGTCAATATCTATTGTAGAAATCAATCCACCCTTCCCTTAACATAAATCTCTATCTAAATAAAAAGAAGCCTTTTTCAATAAACAGATTGGATGTCAAAGATTTGTTTATGGTAGAACATTTACTCATCACAACTCAAGCAGCATTTGAAGACACCTATAGGGTGGAAAAATAGATGACAACGGACAAATTAATCAGAAACTTATGGAGAAAATTATGAACCTCTAGCTCTTTTTTGATGTTACCATAGTTTGAACACCAGCGTACAGAGAATATTAGAGATGGTTGGAAATGCTCTGAGGATTCATCAAGTCAGCACTCTCACCTGGTGAATCACCGTACTTTTCTAGTGGAGAGGTAATACCAAACTAGGTCTCCTTAAGGGAGAGGGCAGGAAACTTATACAAATCCCAGGATTTATATTCTGCTGCTGTTTAATGAGAAGAACATTATTAAACAGACCTGCACAACGCCAAGGTCAAGAGAAGATCTGCTCACAAATTTTTATTTAAAAAAACAAATAAAAGAACATCTTTAAACTATGGCATCCCATTGATCAAACTACATATGCTATCCCAAAAGGTTAAGTAAAATCTCCACCCAATTCCATATAAATCATAAACGAAAACAAAGATTCCAAAACACTTTCACACAGAAAAACTCACAATCCCAAAACTACTTGAGATAGTAGCAACAAAATCACAGCTATAGTAGAAGATATGAGATAATGCCACAAAATCTATAATGTAAAGCTGAATTCATAATAAAATGAACAATCACATCAATCTTCTCATGCGAATTGATGATAATTTCAATCAATTTAGAAAAAGAACAACAAAATCAGCCTTAAATCACCATACGCGAAAGAGAATGTGGGGTAAAAAACAGTTCACCATTCTCCAGCTGTGGAGCTCCATTAGGTGGAGAAGGCTAAAGCAGCTGCAGAGGAACGAGAACGAAAAACAGATAGCGGGTGCTGGCAGTGGAGAGGATGCGACGGCGAGTGGCGGAGAGGAGAGCGGAGGTCTTCGGTGGCGGGAATTCAAAGGGAACTAACAAATTTCATATAATTTCATATATTTTGTGTCAATTGTAAATTCAGTAGTAATTCACATGCATCAATTTGTGTTTCATGATTTTTACTAAATTGTAAACCTATTATTGGATCATAAGTGAGAACAGTTGGATCCATTGTCCACACTGCCCAGCTAAAATATACATCCTAATTGGTTAGGCCCCGTTATGCTCTTATTTATGGGCCACAAAAATGGACCAAGACCCATTACTGCCCAGTGGCTCTCCCGAATTAAACTTAGAGCACCTTTATTGAGTCTATAATTTTTTTACCATATATTATAAAATGTTTAAAAGATTTTAAAATATTTATAATTTCCACATGAGTATTTAGATTGATTGAAGACCTTATAACTCTAATAACAATAGATATATAAAATAACAAATTCTAACTATAAGTTAATTTGTTGTTTGGCAGTTATCTAGTCCGATTATTATTCTTTTATTACACAAGAATTATTCATAAAGGTCCCAAAATTCGAATTTACGTGGACTTTGTCATACGCTAACAATTTTCTTGAAACTTTTAAATAGTACTCAAGTAGGACGTTAGATATGAAATATCTAATCATACAATATATCATTATGTTGGTACACAAAACAGAAGCTTTTATTCTTATTAAAAAATAATTATATAACTAACAATAAGATAATAATCTATAAACTATTTAAATAGAACCTCTCTACAATTAACAATAAAATATATATACTCAACTCAACTTTTCCTTAAATTTAATGAGTTTATAAACTCTTTACAAGTATAATTGGATATATCAATGTAGTTCAATAATTAGCTTGTACTTGATGAAGCCAATGTAATAAATGTACACTTTTCTTAGAGATATAATGTTTAGAGATGATGGGTTTTTAAGTTAATCTACAACTGAAAACTTAATTACAAATGATGTGACACATGTTGGTGATTCTCAAATTAAGAATCTTGAACTCGAATGAATTATGATAAGGTACTAGAATGTTTTCCAGAGTAGTTAGCACACCAAATAGAGCACAATCTATTTCCTGCTTCATAATTTTCTTTTCAGTTATATGGTCATGATGGTGCTTTCTTAAATGTGTCTTGCAACAACGTAACTAAACAAGAACCTTCTCTAACAAAAATATCATTATTATTTGTTCTCCTATTAAGATAAATTGTTTGGTGTCTTGAAGTCAAGTAGTTCTCTATCAAAAAACTAAAAAAAATGATCAAATTGTTTACCCTTGATATTATTTTGAGCCAAGGCATTAAAAATTATGTCTTTCTCCAACCACAGTACCCCCCAAAACGTGCCCACAATATTTTTTATAAAATGCATAAAATTATCTTTACTATAATTAATATTGATGTATTTTCGAATGATCTTCCCAAAATGCTCTTGTTATTATTTTCTAATCATAATAATTACATTATTAACAACCCCTAATACCATTACTTTATCACTACTTTTTCTTTTTGTTTATCTTAATCTTTGAATATATCGATTATCAAATAATTATAATATCATGTAGAAAAATAAATAATATACTATAAAAATTCTATTACGTACTAATTGTTTATGAATGAAGAATGGTAAGGCTCAAATTGAAAACTTTCATACTCCATCTCAAACTACATTTAACGACTCTCCATATCTTGATTGATCAAACACTATGTTGAATTTTTATTTCAATGACTAATTTTCATCTATTTTTTTTCTTTTTACACATGAATTCCTACGCCGTTTCATGATTAAAAATAGGCATAATTATATTTACTTTTCCCGTATGTCCCATTAAATTAAGTATGATAAGTTTAAATATTTAAAGAACATTATAAATATATAATAAGAGAACCATTTTCAAAGACTAGCTAATCATACAACCCCATTTCTAGGAAGCCCAAAGGAAGAACCAAAAAAATGATTGAAAAGAATATTTGAACCTTCCATTAAAGCAAAGGTCGTCTTTGGAAAACTTTAGCTACGTCTACGTCTACATATACATATATAATAAATAAATAAAATGAATGTTTTAATTCATTGTCAATAAAGTGGTATACCAAATACAATGTCAATAAAGTGTACTAAAAAGACTAAACCAGGAAAAATCTATCAATACAAAATCACACCCTTTTACCTTTCCCAACTTTCAAAAAACTGGGCTGTTAACCAACATAAAAATACTCTTCTTCTTAAAGCATCTTTACCTGATGATACGTATATCCGTATACTCTTCACTTTTTATATATATATATATACACCTCAATTTCCACCATATTTTCCTTTAATTTTCTCATTTTATTTACCATCTTATTATATTCTTGTATCCATACACAGTGCACGTGCAATTTCGTGGTCACGTGCCAGGAGCTCCCACGAAAGAAGACAAGAAAAGGTCCTCCCAAGAATTAAAAGGAAGGCTAGTTGTAGACAGAACTAGGGTTAGGGCTTTTTTCAAAAAAAAAATTCCTTTTCTTTTCTTTTCCAATTTTTTTTTTTTATTGGTTGTTGTGTGAGACCAAATCATTGCACGACAAAGATTTTCTAATCTAACATTATGCCTTCCTCTAATTCCTTTTTCTTAATCCTTCGTCTACCTGTCTAGATTTTTTTGTAAGTATTTGTGCATGACCCATAAAATGTAATATTAATAATTAATAAAAAAAAATGGTAATAGAGAAATTATTATTAATCAAAAATATTAAATAACAATAATTTTTATTTTTTCATACCTTTTAGATAACAATAATTTTTACTGTGTTATAACTTAATAAATAATGAAGAGAACTAATGTTTTAAGTTGTCATTGTAGACAATTAATAAGATATGTAGTTACAATCTAATGAGAATAAAGATTGTACGCCACTATGATTTATGATGAAATTTTCATTCATAATAAATTGTCATTATGAATGTGTAATAATTATCAACAAATTATAACTTAAATATAATTATTATCATCATTAAATTTATAATTAAAATTATTATTTTAATAATATAAAATATTTTATCACTTAATATAAATATACAATTACAACTTTTGTATTCTATCATAATTTGTGTTATTTGCATTTCTGATTATTGGATTAATTATGCGTCCCACAATCTCTCTCTCTCTCTCTCTCTCTCTCTCTCTCTCCCCATTTGAGTGTCTCCAAAGATTAGTTTCCTTTCCGTTTATATGGAATTTAATCATGATGAAGAAAAGCAAAAGCTAGCACAAAAATGCTCAGTCAAACTTTCCATTGAAACCTCATCCTTATTTTGTAATTGGACAACGGGACAACGGCAACAAGCAAAGCATCTGGCTGTTAATGATATGCGGTTTAGATCCTCAATTTTAATACATATTTTATTTTTTATTTTATTAAATGAATATATAATATGTGTATTAAATATTTTTTTATAAAAATAATAAATTGAGAATCAAATACACTTGGCATATATACATCACATTGCAGTAAAAGATGAAATACGCAATGGAATAGAGCCAAAAATACTTGCATATATAGCCAAGAAATTTTCTCTTTTTCTTTTTTTTTTCCTTTTTTTTTGTTGGGGGTGGGGTATTTCACTCTTTAATATTTGGATTTTTTGCAATAGAGAAATGGGAGGAGAGAAATTTTTAATTCCTAAGTGTCAAATGAGATCATATATATACTTCAAGTAGGAAAAGGCAAAGGTTTTCTGGTCAATAGAAGTATAGAAGCATTGATAGAAACATTTGAAACAACATTTTTGGTCAGTTCCTTCCCACATTTCGCTTTCACGTAATAACCCAGTCCATTCTTTTACTCCTTATATAATATAAATATATTGTATACATTCTTTCTTTCTAAAAATACATATACAGAGATATACGTACATATATATACATATGCATATATACTTCGTTTTTGTTGTCATCTGTGTGTTTGTTTTCTCACTTTTGTGTGACTGACTGCACAGTTTCAGACAAACGAGAAATGGAGATCTTAACCATAATCAGAAGACACATGATGGCCTTCTTTTCCTAAATCATAGTGGGACTTTCCTACTGGATACATAATAATTACTACCATAGTTATAATTATAGCAATAATGACACTTTGAAATATATACAAATTCGTGAAATCCTAAAGTGTACTTCTTCTTTTCATGAGTAAGCACTGTTAAAAACATAAGATTTTGGGACATATTATATTAATTAGGACACTTGTAGTTCAACCCATAAAAATATGCATTCAAATATACATATATGTCTCCAAAAAAATGTATGTAAAAAAAAAAAAAACCTATTTTTATCGCAACCTACCTTTTGCTACAGTGAAGTTTGCTTGAAAAGATGTAATAATGTATAGCCTGATTTTAAATACTTCTATTAATTTATTTAATCCAAAATAAAATTAAATCTTGTACGAACTAAATTCTTGGAGATATGGTCATACATGTACGTATGATACATAAATGCATTGATCAGACAAGTCCCAGAAAACAAAAAACAAGAAAATTTGCCATTGAGAGGCAGGCTGGAGCCTTTCTGAGCTTTCTCCTCAGTAGAACTGAAAAAAGAAAAGCTTCAGGTTCAGGTCCTCTCTTCCCCCTCTGCCTCTCTCTGAAGTATGCATTAATTAATCTGACTGAAATATTCAGATAGCAAAACAGAAAGAGAGGGTGGTGGAAAAAAAAGCAAGGAGAAGAGAAGACCCTGAGATCCAATCATCTTGGGTATTGAAACAAAGGACCACAAAGAACTAATTAAAGAGACATTATCTTGGAGGATTGGAAAACTTGATTTGATCTTCTTTTCAATCCAATTACCAAAAGGCAAAAACCCACCTGCAGCATTAATTCATGGCTGGGGGAATAAGATATAATACGAAGCTACAGTTGTATTTACACAGAAGCAAGTCATAAAACAGCACCCACACGTACTCTCAAACAGAAACATCTTTTCAAGAATCACTTCTACCAGAGGACTCAAAAAGACTAAAACATAAGATGAAAGAGAAAACAAGAACTAAAGAAGATAGAAGCTGGAGATCATATAACTGTAAAAGACTTCATCTTTTCGTTTTTTTTTTTTTTTTTTTTTTTTTTTTGGCCTTTTCCCTCCTAGAATGGGAGGATGTGAGAACAAAAGCTAACATGGGGAAGGAGGCATGAGATTCAACCCTAAATCATTCTTATCCAGAATCAATCTTGTCTTGTTTGTCTCCATAGAAGAATTATATTCTGGGTGCAATCTTTTCTTGGAAGACAGTGGCACGCCAAACAGTTTAGTTCTGCAGGGTTCACTATTTGCAGCAGCCTCTTCAAGAATTGTCACACTGCTCTGTGAAGTTTTGCTAGGAGAAGAAGAAGAGTTGAAGTTGACGGAGCCCAAGAAACCATTACCTTGCTTAGGGTTTAATGGTGCCATTTGTTGGTACCCAATGAGTTGATTCAAAGGCTTGTGCAGCATTGAGGAGCCATTAATGGAGTTAGCGGGTGGAGAAGAAGAAGGGGCCTGTGATGAGTTGCAAAGAAATAAAGAAGAATGGTACGAATTGCTTGGAGCTACAGGTTTCACATGATTCTGGACAAAGTAAATAATGTCGTTGTATAGTTTTCTCATGTGGGCTAGTTCAGAAATGAGCATAGTGTTGTTTCTTCTGAGCCTTTCATTATCTTCAGAAAGTGCGGTGAATGAGGAGGTGGTGGTGGTGGTAGTGTTATATAAGCCACCGCCACCATTTGTCGCGGCGGAGACGGCGTGGCCAGTAGGGGGTGAGAGCGGTGGCGGTGAGTCACACCAGTTGTTCGGTTGTTCATCTGAATCAGGCGGAGAAATGCTGACTCGGCTGGGGTAAGGAAAGAAACTTTGGCCGGTGATAGGGTGGTGATGGTGATGGTGGTTAAGGGCTACTTGCGGCTGAGAAGTTTTTCTCCGGTGGATCTCACATAGCAAATGCTTCTCCCCTTTCTTGAAAAACTCATTTGCAAACTCCCATCTATCTGGGACAATCTTTCGAAAACCCTAAAAAAACATCATAAAAACATTATTTCATGCAAATCGTGAAGACCCGTAAACTATTCTTACATCATTAAACAGCTTTATACATGCATGTTCTTGCTAGTGAGTATAAAACTGAGAAAAAAAGAAACTTACATAAGTGTTGAGCTGGCGGACGAAGCTGGAGAAGTTGTTGTGTTTGAAATAATTAGGCAGGAGGTCACGGGCAAATTCCGGCGGCCGCCAAACAACAAAAGTGGTGTCATCTTCTCCCCAGGAAACTATGTGGTCGGTTGCCGGATCATCGACAAGCTGGTATGTTTTGGTCAAAAATGGAGCCGGAACTGATTTGTGTGAATCTAAGGATAACAATATACCTTCGCAGTTGTCCAGCATCAAAGCCATGGAAGAGAAAAAATTGCAAGAAACTAAGCTAAGCTAGCTAGATAGATGTATAACTTCTTTTCTCGGTAGAAATTTTTTTTTGGGTTCTTGAAAATGAGGGTTTGGGGTTTTGAGGGGAGTTTGTTAGATGAGTGGAAGTGAAGTAATTTGTTTATAGATTTTTGAGTTTTGTAGTAGGGGTGCGGGGTTGTGGGGTAGTGGGTGGGGTGAAATTTTTATATTTACCAAGGAGACCTCGGGTATGTAGTGATAGAGGAATATGTGTCTGTCTGTCTAGGACTGTGAAATAAGGGCCTTTCAAGACAAACCCGTGACACAATCTCTCTCTCTCTCTCTCTCTCTCTCTCTCAATAATTTTTTTTTTTTTTTTAATATTTTTTTTTCTTTTTTGTTTTAATTTTTGTGTACTGAATTTGATCCCCGGCGCGGCGCACACACGCACTCGGAAAAAATCAGAGACAAGAGGAAGAGAGGGGTTAGTGGGGGAATTAGTAATTGACGGTGGCACTCTTCTGTTCCTTTTCATTGTCCTTTTTCGGGAAAAACTTTTTCTTCTTTTTGTTTGTCTTCCATCTTTTAAACACTGATACTGCTGTTTTGCTGGACTCCCTGCTTTATTTTGCCAGTAGTTTCTAAACTGGATAATTTTGTATCCTTCTGTCCAATTTTTCCACATTTATATATGTGGTTCTTTTTTCATAATAAATCAGGCATATTAACTATAAGTTATAATTAAAATCTTGATCCATTAATTGTACATTGTTACATGTATGTATGATTCAATAATTTCACAGCTATCTTGTTTCAACATTAGTTATTCAATAGAAGGAAACCATGAGGGCATTTAAATAGATTCATAATTGTGCTCCTCAAAACATATGTTTGAAAGCATATAAAATATCATAAAATATTTGATAAAAATTTTAATAAATAAACTTATATACAAAATTTTTAACTTATTTTTAAAATTCAACAAACTATATTAATTTTAATCATATTAATTAAAATTAATATTTTATAAGCTCCAACATCATATTTTATTGAGTATCTTATAAAACTGTAAAAATATTTTACAAGATATAAAGTTCACAAGATCTTCTAAACATGTTGCAATATGCATTATTAGAATTGAATAAGTCCTTTTTTGGAGTTCAATTCCAAGCAGATAAGTAGTTGGGATCAAATTATTGCAAATTGAACTTTAGCATAGTGATTAATTATGAACCAATATGTGGATGTTACAAGCTTAATTTGTCATCATCTCATGCAAACGAAGGGGCAATTCGGTCATTACAAACAATATAGCTATTCCCTCCTATCCAAGCCTGCAACTTAATTACTATAATATATTTAAATAAAATTAAGAAATGGAAGAAAGATGAATTGAATTGAATTGAAGAAGGTGGTGGAAAATGGAATCAGCAGTAGTACTTCACGTAAAACGAGTGTCCTCTTTATATATACATATTTTGTAGGTTTCCCCTTGTTGTTTAATGCCAGCAACCACTATATCATATATATCTATCTATCCCTCTCACACATGCACACTCACATTTTGGAATCCCCATCATTTTCTTCTTCTGCTGCTTCCTTTGCCAGATATATATTATAAATTTATATACTGTATATGAAAGGAAAAGCCACACTTCGAATTACGTGAGGGGTTTAAAAGCCTGTTTGGGTGACGATATTTTTCTTTTCCTTCTTCTTCTTCCCTTATATATCTTTGAATGAATACTATTCCAAACTTCAATAAAACCATATCATGCATAATTGCATATATAGACATATATACTCTGCTCGCTCTTACCTTTCTGTTTTGCTGCCCAAAAATACACACCAACTATTTGCTTTACCATTGGTGAATATTTGGGGGGGCTTCCTGTTGCTTTGACCCTACAATATTTTGGCTTTGATCTTGCTGAGGTGGCTCTCAGGTGTTTGAATTATTGCCCTAAAAAGTTTCCATGAATATCTCCAAAAAATCCAACACCCTTTTCTTTCCTTGCACTGGTCCAAGGAAAAAAAATTTATATATATATAAACCACCCTCTTCCATAATAATACTAATATAATTTTTATAGTACAAAATAAATAAAAATGTTAATTTATCTTTGTTGATAATATATGTTACAAATTTTTTGGATAATATCAATGTATTTAGGAATCTTTTTTTTTTTTTTTAAATTATTATAGAGTGGCAATAGTGGGTCTAAAAATGTAGAGTAGCAGTGGTGTTACTACAAAAAAAGATAAATTGATGACAAAATAATAAGTGACAATGTAAAAATTGTCAGTAATTATGTATATTAGGTGACAAAAAAATTAATTTTGTCGTCTTAATGAATTTTTACAAACTAAACAGTGACAAGAATCACTACAAGAAAAAGAAAAATTAGTGGCCATAGAAAAATTGTCACTAATTATGTATATTAAGTGACAAAAGATTTAGTTTTGTCACTTTAATGATTCTTACAAATTAAATAGTGACAAGAATAGTATTTAAGTGTCACCATAGATAATTAGTAACACACCTATAGTGACAATGAAAATCTTGTCACAAATTATAGTGACAATTTTTATTATCACTAGGTTGTCACTATAGAATTGTCACTAATTATTATTAATTGTGACAACTTAAAACATCAATTTTTGTCACTATTGAGTCATATTGTGACAAAGTAAATGTTATTGTCACTTAAAAATTATTATTAATGACAAAACAAAAGTTATTGTCACTTATTACATACTATTAGTAACAACTTTTACATTATCAATTATTATTTCGTCACTAATATTATATTTTTTTGTAGTGAATAGTATTAGAGTTTTCACTATAGACAATTAACGACATACCTATAGTGATAATGAAAATCTTGTCACAAATTGTAGTGACAATTTTTATTATTATTAAGTTGTCATCATTTGGGTGTCACTAATTGTTAATGATGACAACTTAAAATATTGATTTTTGTCACTATTGAGTCATTTTGTGACAAAATAAAAATTGTTATCACTTAAAAATTATCGTTAATAATAACATAAAAGTTATTGTCACTCAATGTATATTATTAGTGACAATTTTTACTTTGTCACTTATTATTTTGTCATTAATATTATATATTTTTTGTAATGTGTGTGGGCTGTGAATGATAGCTGCTCTATATGCATAAGTTGTAGTTATCAAAATTAAAAGATAATAACAAAGGCATTTTAGAAAAATCACTCAGAAACACCGATAATTAATTAATATTTATTAAAAAAATATAAATATATAATTGCAATTATGATGCCCTCTTTCTCTTTTTCTCCCTAAGGGATGGCCATATTTTAAGGGCTAATTAAGATATGCATGAAAATCTGAGAATTTAATTTAAAGGTTAATTTTTTTGGATTCACATGGTGGCACAAAAAAGTGAATTAAAGACATTGATTCAGTTTTGATGAGTTACAGTAGGAGTAGGGACAGTTAAAATGGCTCCGATCCTAAAGTAAAACAATAGGAAAATGATGAGTAATTATTCCACCAAGATACCCAACTGATTATTTTGATCATGGCTTTGATCCTCATTATAGGGGGAAAAAGTTGCGACTGTTCTGGTTCCCCACGCTTATGATGATCATTTCCATCCTTTTCATTTTTTGTGGCTGTTCTCCATATTCATCTAATCCTCCTATGTTGCCCAAATTAGTGGGACTATCCCAAAAACACTTTCTTGAAACTGCTGTTGTGTGTGTGGCTTGTCTAACAAGCCAAATTTTCCATATAGCTAATTAAATCCCTACAATTGCTCTTGCTCGTTATATTATTGCCTTTTGGACAGAAATTATATGTAGTATTCCTATGTATGTGTTTTTGTTAACTAGATATGTAGAAGTACTACCATAGAATATTCAATCTTGATTAATAATCATACATCTATAATGCATGAACGTGCCATAAAATCATTCCGTGCAATATTGGACACGTGTCAGAATCGGATACAAACACAGTCCCGACACATATTGAACACGGTAATAAAGTGTCTGAGAATTAAAATAAAAAAGATAAAATCCAATATGGTATTGGACACAATTAAAGAATGTGCTCGACACGACTAAGATATGACTAAATATGATTAGTTATAATTAGTTAACCTTTAAAATACTTGCCAAGTGCTGCGCACCTATGTTTTTATCATGAAAATGAGGCTCTGCCCTTCTTCTCCCACTTAACGCAGCCACAAGTTAATTATAACGAATAACATTTGAAAACAAAGATGCATAGCACTTGGCAAGTATTTTTGGGGGTTTAGTGTGCGCGCGGAAATGTGATGAAAATTTTAAAGATGATGAAAGTAATAATAGAATTTTTTTTACTAAATAAATAGATGCAGGAGATTACAAGAAAAGAGATAATTTTACTATATAAAAATTGGGTTTTTACATGAGTAATTTTTACTTGCTTGATATTTTCCTTTTACAAATTTGATGCAACATACAACATTTATAATGTAATTAGACATAACTACATATAGGATATTAAGCTATTACATTTTCAAACTATTGAGAAATTGAAAAGATTTCTTATAATACGTTAAGACTGTTGTGTAATTACACAGACGGAGCTGACTTTTCATCTTCCAAGGTTTCTCCATTTTTCCATTTTGAATATTAATAGATAAAATGAGTCGTATCGCGGCTCATTCAGTTTGTGTCAAGTCAAACCAAACCCAGCTAAAGAGACATGAATATAGTGAGAGTCAAGGAATTTCAATTTCCTAAGAATATTACTGAAATTTCTTCATGGGCAGGGGATTTCAAATTTTTATTTATTTATACGCACTCACGTCAAGAGTTCGTTCATGCTCGAACTTTTGACCTTCCATATTATGTGAGAGACTTATACCGTTGGGCGACAAGCAGGGGATTTCAATTTTATTAGATGCGATTCAAAAATCTATTTAATTGAAAATTCTCAATAATTAATTATGTTATTTACTAATTATTAATAATTAATATTCTTTAGATAATATTATATGTAACCACTTAAAAAAATAAAAAATCTGTTCGGTTATCATATTCAGTAGACAATATAATTAGACTGTACTGTGAATTAACTAATCCTAAATTGAGGCTGCTTGCAGAATTAGGTCCTTTGTTATTATCACTTGGAGATTGAACTCTTTGTTTACTTGAGTTATTCCTTTTTTTTTTGTTCTTTCTGGGACCATCATGATTTTAATAATTGCAAAAAATTAGGGGGAGAAAAAAAATAAAATAATAAAAATAAAAATAAAAATAAAAAAAAGGAAAATGAAGGTGGTGACATTTTGAAACTTGGGAGAAACAAGAAAAACAGCACTAGCTAGTGTGAGCTTCAAGTCCCGATATTAAATTCCAAACAGAAAATGCTTTTCTTTCCTAAATTCGGAGAAGAAGAATATATAATAAAACTTCTAAAATCTTCTTCTTCCTTTCTCTTTATTTCCTCTCCTTATAAATTGTTCTTTTTTTAAAAAAAAAGATAATTTTCTCTAATTTGTTCTCCAGCCAATTTTACACACACACAAAAAATAAACACACATATTTTTTTGTCTCTCTCACTTTCTGCAATATTGGCTGCAAAGTTTCAGCGGCTGACATGGAGCCAGACAGGACCCTCCATTTTTATGATAGTCTTTTTGGGTTATGCCATTCTCGTGATACTTTGCTTTGGATTTTTGCTTATCTCCTCGCATATATATATTTATTCCCACGGCTCTATTCTCTCATTAATGTTACCATATTACATATATATATGTTTGAAGGGGAATATATATATTATATGACGTATATGCATGTGTTGCATCGATCTAGAGGTACCGTAGTCCTCATATGCAACGGGTCTATAGAATAAAATCATGTTTCAAATCTTGTCCTCTTGACTCACTTTTTGTCCCTTAGAAAATTCTACGATCCATTCAATTTTGATGTATGAATTATATATATATGATCACACTGAATTGGTAGGTTGTATATTAATGAAAAATCATGATCGATTCTATTGTTCATTTGGCTTCAACATACTTTCTAGTTTCATGTAGGAAGTAAGCATTTTAAATTTATACGAACAAATTTATTGTAATTGTAATTTGGTTTTTTTGAGAGTTACTATGAATTTGAATGATGAGGGGTTCTTAAATTTTGAGCTGACTATTACCCTCGCACTTCTACATGTAAAGTTTTGAATTCAAATGCTAATGAATTTTAGGTTCTCGAGTGCAACTTAAAAAATGTATTTATGTGTATCTACTTAACAAAGGTTTTTTAGTTGTTAATTATTGATTTTTCAAATTAATTGTCAAATGTTGTCATTATTGATTCGATGAAATGTAATAATTTATTATTAAGAAGTTGTTATGAATTTGAATTTGAATTTATTATTTATTTGATTTTTTGTCATTTACCAACTTGCCCATATCAATCAGAATTTGATAACTCTAATTGATGACGTGATTTTCCAATCGAAATAATAATCAAATGTAAATTAGATAAAAAAATCTAAAGAATTTTTCAGAACCCAAAAATAAATGCTTCCAATCTTATGTTTCATAGCATTTAGCCATTTACAATGTCTTTAAATTGAAATGGAGGTATGAAGTGTGTCAAATATTCTTTTATATAAATAATTGATTGAAAGTTAAGTACATTCAGAATATATTTATTAAGTAGGAATAAGAGATGAAATATGAAATAAAATAAAAGATATAAAGTGAATATTTATAGTACAAAATGCAATGCATCACCGAGATTGCAAATTACAAATTAATTAGGTTAAAATAATTTTTTATTTTTTTTTATAATTAGAGTACTTTGAATCTTCTATTTCATTCCCTATTTTATTTTTTATTCTAATTTATTATATTTATATCAAATGTATTTGACCCTCAATCAAATAGAATAGCCAAGCAGAACTTTTGTGAACCCATCTTAAAACGGATCCTTGGGAGCCCACCACCAATCTCACTGGCAACATATACATATATAGAAGATTCATAAGTAGATATGTATGTATCACATTATGACCACGTACAATGTTAAACTATACATGTACACATGTTGGTGAGGGAGATAAAAGAGAACACGCAAGAAGATTCTATTCTATAATATCTAACATGCAAGACAGTGGAAATTAATTTATGAACTCCACCAGACCAGTGGCCACCCCTCTCACATGACCACCGCCAACTACTCTCTTACAAGTTCAAAAATATATTATAATACTAAATACATCTGCTCATATGGTAATCATACTTATATAATGGGGATAATGGGAATTTCTAGGAGAGACAGCTTAAAACACAGACACAGAATCACTCTCACTCTCTTTCTCTCTTCACGCACACACACGCACGCGCACATGTTGGTGTGTGTATATATCTGATATGATTATTGCAATAAATTAAGGCACGCTTATCCGTGTCTAAACTAAACGACTAATAGTAGAAGAGCAAAAACTAGGGGAGAAAGAATCGAAAGTCTTATAGACGACGACAAGCTACAAGGGTTTCTCTGTCTCTTCTCTCACTCTCTTTTGCCCCATTGTTCTGGACTCTTTCTGCAGGGCGAGAAGCCCAACACTTTTGATACCCCCATGTGTGTGTGTGTGTATATATATATATATATATTACCCTAATTAATTTTTTATACGTAAACTCAAATCAAGATTGGTATGTATAGATATCGCCCATGTTTAATCTCAAAAATCACACACACATACACACACCCGTACATGTTTGTGTGTGCATAAATGCAGGATCTTTTTTTTTAATATTTTGAATTTTCATTCAATATATGAAATATAATGCAAAGTGATGGTCAAAGATGGGCTCTGCAAGTTGCACGGTTGGCCTGGATTTGGATTAATGGGTCACGAGGGATTCCCCAGGGGTATAGGGTTGGGGGTGGGGGTTGGGAGCTATGGTGAGTTTAGGGGGAGGCACGAGGAAGGGGGAAGTGATATAAATGGAGAGGACAAAGGGTAGGGTTATTTTGTCTTAATTTGTAGAGTTAGAGTGGTGGAGATATCTGAATGTATTTTCAGGACCAACCCAGTTGCATTAATATGCCTGCATTCATGCATCAATTATAATTTTCTGTATTTTTATTTTTTATTTAGAGAAATTATATGAAAAAAAGGACAATCAACGTACAAACCTTTTTAACATAATTCTTGGAGTTGTTCGTCATTGTGAATGTGCAACTTGAGGTAGAGCTAGTGTTTGTAGACGAACCCATCATCACTATCCTACCAAATTAAATGAGACTGAAACTCTTTCGCCATAAAAATATTGATTTATAACTATTAACGTAAGCAAGTTCCAATCAGAAATTTCTACTTGAAAATTAATTATCGTTCAATTTATTTATTTTCTTTGATTGCGTTTTGTCTTCTCTTTCCATTTTTTTTTCTATATTATTAGTATTTTTTCGCTTGAAAAAAATATGTCATCACTTTTACACTCAAACACATACTTTATTTGTATGTTATGAGGTACCAAGTGACAAATAAAAATGTTGAGTATAAATTATACATACTTACATCTAATAATTCATCTTTGGGTTCAACCTTTCAAAAATTTGTTCCACTTCCCTCTCAAATCCCTCCTAAAATTTCCAAATGTCTGAATGAATTTATTAAACTAAATACTTCGCGTGCATAAAAATCTTGAGCCACCAAGTGCACTGTAATCCCAATATGAGTTTGTTAATTAAAAAATTTACACGCTTAAGTGTGTGTGTTTAACAATTAGTTAGTCCTTAATTTTTTCCTTTTTCAATGTATAAATACACTAATTAGGTGTCTTTGTCAACCCTTTAGGATACGAAACCCACCAGAAATTATGTACTTTTTGGGTATCAAAATCCAACAAAGAAATATGGGAAAGGAAAAGGAAAAGTAGCATAGGGATAGTGATTGGACAGGAAAGGAACAAGTAAATGGAATAAATTAGAATAATAAAGAGAGATAGTCTCCATGCAAAAGTTCCTTTAAGAAAAAAAAAAACACTAAAAAAGCAGCTTCGTCAAGAGGAGAACTCACTCACTCACTATGTATATGTGTACAGAGGTCCAAAAGGAGTTTTCCATGCCAAAGGAGGGCTTTAAAGCTATTAGACTTGCATGGCTCATTATTCTTTCTAATCAATTAAAGAAAGCCCATTTTAACATTCTTTTAGAGATGCATTAAAAGGAGAGAACAACAAGAGTAGTCTTTCTTTCTTATCTTTCTTGCTTCATTTCTTCCCCTTCCTTTTCTCTTTTCCCCCTTTCTCTCTCTATCTTTATTGTACAAAATTTGTAGCAAATTATAAGTTAAATTGAGTTTAACTCATCATAAAATATATCTTTTTTTTAATTTTAAAAAGAATAATAATAAGCCCTAAGTTTCAACTAATAACTAAGAGGGTGTTCGACTAATCTTATTTAAATTAAGTGTCTTGCAAACTCCTACATCTTATAGGCTGATTTTGTAGTTTATAAGAAGTTGGAATTTATAAGATGTTATAAGTTAGGAACTCCTTGATTTGTTGAATAAAACTATTAATATTACATTTTGTGAGCTTACAAACTTTTTTTGTAAGAATTTTATATATTATAAGACGTTTTAAATATTTGCATGGATGGCTCATTCCAAAGGACCCTATCCCTCCTTTTGGATAATTTTTCTACAAATTTGCATAAATAACAACTTAGATTTTGATTGTTGTCTTTCCTTGTTTTCCCCAACTTTTGTTGCAATGCTAGCTAGCTCTACTATGTCACTTCCAATATTCTTCCCATAGGGCCAATGGCCCATCACAATATACCTAGCTAGCTCAAAATTGAACAACCACAAGAAATTAATTTTAACGAATGACCTAAAATGATTAAACAAGAAAAGTGGATTAGTCACCAACAAGTTAATGTGTTGTGTCCAAGAAAAAGACAAGATAGAAATGGTGGTGGGTTTTGCAAGAATTGTGATTTTACAACATATGAGGGGAACATAAAGGCTGTTGGATCACATGCATATCACCTTTCTTTTCTCTCCTTCTGTTTCTCTTCTTTTTATACTGTGGCTGATAAACCTTATGAGAAGAGTAGAAAAAAGAAGAAAAAGAAAAGAAGAAAAAGTTGTGTTAAGAATTAATGGAGCCCACCTTTCTCAAGGCTGCTGCTGCAACTACAATTCAATTCAATTCAATTCTCTCCCCCAATCCAAGGGATTCCATTAATTTTTGTTTTTCTTTTTTAATTTTTTTAGAAAAATAAAAAGAATTTACATTTTAATTTTGGGTCCCCCCATGATCATCTTCACCATCATTTCATGCAATATTGAAGACCCACCTCTCACGTCCATTTTATTTTTTTCACTTGCAAAGCATATACTTAAAAGTAGCATTATTATTTGCCTTCTCATCCATCACTACCAATAATTCAAAGATTCGAAGGTTTAATTCTTCTTTTCCATTTTTTTTTTTTTTTTTTAACTTTTGTTTTTGGATTTAGGGTAATGAACATCTCATCATATGTAGGAGATTTCATCGATTTTAAGAGCCGTTGATTGGGGTATCAAGATTGATATATTGATTTCCGGGAAAAAGGCCCTATTATCGCTATATCATTTGCACTACAATTGGGTTGCTTTTTAGTAATTATTATAAGCTAATTAATAAATGTATTTAATTATGAAATTTAAATTGCAAAATACAGAACCCTTTTTGGAGGGAAAAGGAATAATGAAAAGTTAGTTATAAGTGCGATTTTGAAAATAAAATGTTGTTTGGATGTTTTGTTTAAAATAAAATGATTATGTATGGTTGAAAATGAATTGAATTTGGATATTATAGTATTTTTGTATTAAAAGTCATGCGAATATAAGCAGGAGAAAATAAAATGTGAAAATAGAGATATTATAATATTTTTGTATTAAAAGTCGTATAAATATAAATAAGAGAAAATAAAATATGAAAATAGAGAGGGAGTGTAATAATATATTTGAAAAAATGTATTGAAAAAGAAAATTTCTGTAAAAATAAGAAAAATGTTGATAGCTTTCTTCTGTTTTCATTTTGAGGCAAAGGTAGAAAGGGACTTTGAAAAGAAAACCAAACCAGCACTTGTGGTTTTAAATAGAAATTACTGTTGTCTTTCTCGTTAACATTTATTTGAAACCGTCAAAACTCATGGCTTTAACACTTCAAATCACCGACTGACCGTCAAAACAGTGATTATTATTAAATCATTCGATTTTATGACAGAAACTGATATGTCGTGAAAATTAAAGATTGCATATTTGGACGTACGTACGAAGTTATCACCTACCAGACTGAGAAGATTTTTTCAGTAATTAATTTCATTAAAATGGGACAGGTAAATTAATTGTATTAATTACATTTAAGCCTCAGCCAGTCCGTCACCATGGTTTTTTTTTTTTTTTTTTTAATTCAAATCTTTCAGAATCTAGTATTTCGCGAACTGCGTTTTAGATTCAGACAAAGTTTGTACCCCTAAAATAAAGAAATATTAGATCCAATTTGTCTGATATTGTCTAGTACTAAGTGCAGGTTTTGAGGAAATCCAGATATTTATTTTTTTTTCTAATTAATTATCACCTAACTTTGTATTTTAATTTATTAGTAGTAGTAAGAGGTAGATTAAGTAAGCAAAACCGTATTTTTGTTTTATCCAAATCCAAAAACGGTAATTTTTTCAAACATCTTATATATTCATCGAAATGCATTATATATATAGCATGTTTCTTTTTCTTATAAACCAAAAGAAAAAAGTATCTTGACGTACTATCTTTAATTATGATCAATTTGACATCAAATTAACTAAAGTCCTGCGAAAGATTGATTGATTAACAAAAAATCTTGCTTTATCTAGTCAGATTATGTATATTTCACTTCAAAAACATTAACGACAATTTTTTAAGTAAAAAATATAAGAGATTGTAAATTATTATATTTACACATATATTAAGTGCAAAAAAAATATTTTATCATAGTAAAAATTTTCAAAAATTTAATAGTGAAATTAAAGAATATAATATTAAATAATCAATAATACATGTATAATGACAATAAAAATCTTGTTACAAATTGTTGTCACTGGATTATTACTATTGATAAGTTATTAATTATCAATAATCATAACAATTTAAAATATTAGTTATTATATATTAAAAAATTATTTGTAAACAAAATAAAAATTATTATTACCTAATAATTGTCATTAATATATATACATATATATATTTGCTGTATCTGTGTGTGTGTCTATGTATATGTATACATGTATATATACATAGACATAGCATGAATGAGATAATATAGGCAGGACAACCCTCGTGAATGATCAGAAGTTTAATTAGAATTATATAGTTAGTTGAGATTAATGAAGGAAGGGCATGGACAAGGACATGGAATTCTAGAAAGTTTGGTATAAATATCTTCTCCTTCCCAGTTATGCTCATATCTTTATCATGCCATAAATATATATGTGTGTGTGTGTGTGTGTGTGTGTGTGTAATTTAACAATTAATCAAAAAATAACACTACAAGAAAAAAATAAATTAGTAACAAAATAGTGAGTGACAATGCAAACGTTGTCGTTAATTATGTATATCAAGTGATAAAAAAAACTTAGTTTGTCACCTAATTAATGATTTTTACAAGCTAAATAGTGACAAAAATAGTGTTAAAGTTGTCACTGCAGACAATTATGGTGACAATGAAAATCTTGTCACAAATTATAGTGACATTTTTTATTGTCACCATAGGGGTGTCACTAATTGTTAATTGTGACAATTTAAAATATTAATTTTTGTCACTATTGAGTCATGTTGTGGCAAGATAAAAATTCTTGTCACTTAAAAATTATTCATTAATGACAAGATTAAAACTATTGTCACTCAATACATATTATTAGTGACAAATTTTACTTTGCCACTTATTATTTTGTCACTAATATTATTTTTTTGTAGTGTAAACTAAGGGTCTCAAATGATTAATTAAGTATTTTGCGAAGAAATAAAATGGTCATATTGGGTTTTAAATTCATATATTTTTTGCAGAATACAAATTAATCACAATGGGTACATAATTAAAATAAAATAAAATAATAGACAAGTTCTATTTGGAACTACTAGTTTAGCTGACTACAACTGAAATTCCAAGTTGTATGTATAGCGAGTTAAAAGTTGCAAGCGGGTGCGATGTCAATATAATTTACGCTGGGGTTTAGCTGGGGGAGACGAGGCAGCTTCATTATTCCATGTACTGATATATTGGCCCTCCTATATATAAAGATGGCAGCCATTACTACAAGAGGAAGAAAAAAAAAAAGAAAAAAAAATGTGGCAAAATAATAAGTAAGAATATAAAATTTGTCACTAATTATACATATCAAGGGATAAAAAATTATGTGTTTTCACCTTCATGAATTTTACAAATTTAATAGGGACAAGAATAATATTAAATTGTCACAATTAATAATTATACACCTATAGTGACAATGAAAATTCAGCGGTAATTTTTATTATCACTAAGTTGTCGTTATAAATGTGTCATTAATTGATAATGATGACATTTTAAAATATTAGTTTATATTATTATTAAGTCATATTGTGACAAAATAAATATTTTTATCACTTAAAGATATAATTAATGGTAAAATAAAAATTACTGTTACTTAATATATGTTTTTAGCTAGTGACAACTTTTATATTATCATTTTGTTTCACTATTATTATTATATTTCTTTAGTGAATAGGATAATTAAAAAGCCAATTCTCAAGAATTTAGAACTTTATCAAGACTTAGGCATAGAAATTTCTTTTAATAGCTTGGTTTACATTTGACCTTAACCCAAACACGCCCTAATTATACTCCTTGGATGATGCTTATATAGTAATATTTAGTTATATAGAGTCACGGTTCATTTTATGTCATATCATCTAGTTGTTATATGTCCAATTTGGTTATGAACCTTTGGAAAATACTTTTATAAGGAAAAAAAGAAGAAAGATATTGTCATAAATAGATTTTTTCTTAAAATTGATCTCCTTAATCATGATCATGAACAAGTATATAAATATACTCCTCAGTGATAAGTAATAAAAGAATCATATGCTCCTAAAACATAAATGGATAAAAGAAACAATATGTGTTGACTGTTCTTTAGTAGTACGTTTTCTACCTTCTTACACAAAAAAGTACAAATAAATCAGTTAAATTTTTTTAAATTAATTATATCAGCATTTTATTTTATGATATTTATCATATTCTGATTTGCGACTCGCAACTCACTTTGGTATATTAATTATAAATTATAGTACCCAATTGGACGGATTGGATGGTGTTAAATTTATTTTCCTATAGTCTAGCTCGAAATTATTGTTTAGTCAAAATGCAGGTATATGTTTTCAATTTCTCTCTTGTGTAAGGCTCAACGTATATAATATGGGAAAGAGTGAGTCAGGCTTTTTGGCTAAGGGTCTCATTGCTGCTGACAATTACGCTTTATGGACCTACAATGGAATATGGATTGTTGAAGTGAAGTAACTTTGGCAGAGTATAGAATGCATATTTGGATTCCAGAACAAAATCCCACATTTGTACAACATCCCAATGGTGAAAAAGATATACAAAGTGGAAGTTTGGAAGGGCAGATACCCCACTGACCAACACGAAAAAAGGGGGAAAAAAAGAAAGAAGAAAAAATAACAGCTTTATAGGGAATAAGGAGGCTTTGCATTTTGTGTGATGATTGATATCTACCTATATATATTTAAATTTAAAGATCACATATACTTGCTTTTTACCTTTTTATCCTTTTGTTTTCATTATTGATCATGCAACGTATCATGTATGTGTATAAATATATGGAAATTTATGCTATTTTAATATTAAATTGAAAAAAAATAATGGATAATAGATACTATAATATTTTATTAGGTCTTCTAATGTCTTTCAATATCATATACTTCCAAACGTTATTTTATGAGAATTCTCTAGAAAGAAAGAATTATTTGGTTATATAGATTATTTTTATTGTGTATTTGTCACTGTCAACAAGAAGAGATAAATTTGTTGTGACAATAAAAATTTATGACAAGTTATAATGCGATATTTTTTGTCATCACACTAGATTGGCAATATATATACACACCAGTAATTGTTAATGGCGACCACTTAAAATATTAATTTTGTTACTAATAAATTATATTAGGACAATAAAAATTATTATTATTTAAAAAAGTATCATCATCGTGGCATAATAAAAATTATTATAACTTAATTATATCACTTAGTAACAATTTTCACATTATTACTTTTTTTTTTATCAGTAATACTATAATTTTTAATAGTAATATTCAGGATTGAATATTTTTCACAGCTTACCTTTAATCTCTTTAATTGAGTGCTAAGTACTCTCACATAATTTTTTTCCTTTTCTTAATGATGATTGCACCGACCTGGAACTTAGATTTTTTTTTTGAAAAAAAAACTTTTACTCTGCTCTAATAATACTTTATTCAATGACCCCATCATAAAATCCAATCCATATATATAAAATATATATTATAAAATAAAGGCGCCATTATTTAAAAAAGGAAAGATAGAAATATATTACTGTGTTCCAACAGTTATCATAATGAGTAACAAAGTGTTATCAAAGAAGAAAAGACTCTTTTTTTTCTTCTTTTCTTTTTTCACTTTAAAACTTTATGCTAATAATGCTACTTCCATTACCAAAATCAGCATGATGATAAAATGGAGCTCAAAAATACTTAAAAACTACAAAGAAACAAGAAAATTGATTATGATTTTTTCACCACATGCATATGCTAAAAAAAAAAAATTCCCTTTTTTTTTTCTTTTTTTCTTTTTTTTTGGGGGGGGGGGGGTGGTGTAGGAACTTTAGGTGGGAAAAGTATTGATAGGACAAGAAAATCGGCTTGGAGAGGGGGGGGGGGGGGGTGGGGGGGGTGATATTATTGGGTGGGGGTAGTGGAAGTGGAGAAGGGAATAATCATCAATAATAATACTAGTAGCTACCATTGCAGATAGATAGATAGATATACATATATAGTTGTGATAATCATGGCCAAGCATATTCACTTTCCTCTTTGTCATCACTTTGTATGGCATGGTTAGAAGAAAAGGGCTTCATTTTGAATCAATCTTCTTCCCCACTTAAAGGAAACTGTCCTTTTTCTTGATTGTCACCCCTTGTTTTCTTACCATCCCATCTATGAACTTCCTCCACAAAGGTTGTCTAAGCAATTTCCAACCTTGTCAAATGAAAGTTTTCTTTCTTTCAAAAAAAATTAAAGGAAAAGTCGTCTGTATCTATACAAGAGTTTGACATTGAGCCATCAAGGTTAACTTGTGGATTTAAATTACAAGGTTAGGCCATACTTGAGTTGATCTTTATGTTTAATATATGTAAATAAAACATTAAAAAAAAAGAAATTTAAATGAATATGTGGTCTTATAACAAAACACTTGGGCAAGTTAGGCTTCATGTTACTTAATTTTCGGAAAACACACACATAGACTAACACTACAAGAAAAGCACTAAAATTGGGATTCATTTTCTATGAAATCAAATCTTATCTTTAGCTCTTGAAATTATTCACAAGAAATCGCATTTCCTTGCACGTAAAACCAAACCCTTTCTTGTAAAGATGTGGTGTGGTTGGCTCCAACTAAATGGCAAAAGTATGAGTGACTTTCCATCATAATCACGTTCTTAAGATTGGGCCAAAGAAGGCTTAAGAAAAATCCAACTTCAGCTCAAAAGGGCTGTGGGCCGATAATCGTTAAGGACTTGAGCCCAACAACACAAAAGTAAACGTGTTTTACTTGCTAGGTTTTGGACCTGTTTAGACTTATAGTCCATTGAAAAACATTTCCTTCCAATACTCAAAAGCCCACAATGGCAGATAAAAACCGCAGCGTTCTTGGCGTACACTCACCACCGTAGGATTTATATTTGAGAAAAATATATGGACTTATGGATTTCAATTTCTTCTATATTATGTGGATGTAAAATTAACCTTGGAAAACTCTATCATTCGCGTTATGCAGCCATCTTTCCTAGAGATACTTTTATTTTGTTCTTAGATATCTTAATTTTATTCAGTGAATCCATATTATATAAATAAATAAAAAATGGTATTCTACGCTCACAAAATGACGATCTTTATCCAGTCATACCAAATAATCATATAAATTACTCATATAAGATTTTTTTTTTCCTTCAATATTTTTTGATTGAATAAAAAAATTTAATATCATGAATAAAATTTTATTTCTCATCAGAAAACTACTTGCTGTCCATGTTCTTGCAACAATGTAGAGATCAATGAAATAAATTAGTACAACAAATTATTATAAGATCATGTTGATTTTTTTTTGGTCTTATGTAATTTTTATGTGTTATGAGATGACAGCTTTTTTTAAAGTATTTTATTATTTATCAATACAATTAACAGTAATATTATAGTAACTTAAATTATGCATGTCGAGACAACATGCCACAACAACTAATAGAACATAATTCTATTTTCACCTCTAAATACAACATTTTATTTTATTCTCCGAACAAAACATAACCATAGACAGTTCTGGGCTGATTCACCATATTTTAATCATATCCACTGATTCTGGCGGACATGCAAATATCCCCCTTATAGAAAAGAAATTCTGAAATTCTATCACATTCAGTCACGTCCTCACGTCAAAAAACATCAAAACAATCCATTCGGAATTCTTAACAGCCAAATTCTCAGCCGTTCCAACCCTTCAAATGTTAATACTCTCTAAGACAAAATCACAAATAAAATTTACACTCGAAATTCTAGCAACTACGAATCGAAGCAATAGTAGTTTATGAGCTTTGTAGCATAAATGGTATAACTCAATAATTTAAGGATACGAGTGGTTATTTGATCATTTAGAGTCGCTAAACAACTTTTCATGCTGTCCTAACCTAGTCATAATATGTTCAATTATCAATAGTAACAGAAAATAAGAAAGTTAAGAGGAAGGACACAATCTAACATGTGTTCCTTCGAACGAGCCATATGAGTACCTCAGTCCGATAATTCCTTACGCATTGAAGCCATAGTCGTTAGGATAATACATTACATTCTTTCACATGTCAACTAAAATGAAACTAAGTTCTCTCCGGATGTAAGAATTAGACACATTGATTCATATAATCAACATGCAGAAAGATGTCAGACAACTGCATAATACTTTAGCAGCCAATGGAGGTAAGCAAGTCTACAAGGATAAAACGGTCAATAGCGTGTCACGTTAGGTTCACATCATCCAATTACATATAAACCTCCATGCCTATATACTTGGAGGACTGGCACAGTGGACACAAACTCAACTTACTTTCACAATCTTTACACAAGCACAGATGTTTACAAGGTAACAAAAGCATGCATACCTCGTTGACTCTACAAACCTTACACATCATCAACTCCTTCATTTCATTGCTATCCTTGCAAAGCAAGTGGAAATCGGTCGGCCGACCATTGCAGCAGGAGGCGGTATCATCAACCTCACTATCTCCACACCCTTCTTTACTATCTCTGCTTTGCGCATAAACCTGCTGTAGATTGAGCTTGAGAGTGTTGATCATGTTCTCACTGTACTTAGCACGTTGTTGCCAAGCGTTAGCCTCCAGAACGAGTTGTTCCATCCGTAACTCAAGCTCCATGTTTTTCTTGTTGATATCTTCCACCTCAGCTTCTTTCTCCCGCAGTTTCTGAAGGACCTTCTCTTCGACATATGAGATAGTCTGGAGTTGGGTTGCTTGAAACTTCTCTAGAACAGCTTGCCGCATACGATCGCCCTATCAAAGAATTAAAGCAAGATAGGCTATTTAATGACACAGAAGTCATTTTAACACAAGAGATCATTAAATCTGACAATCAGAAAATTCAAAATTGAACAAATATAATACTGATATACAAACAAGAAATGCAGAACTAGGCAACACCTGTGGTGACCAAAGTTCGACCCGAATCAATTATAAATATGGATCTAAGCTTCAGATATGAGAATTGTCAATTTTAGTCAACACGGTTCAAGCAATAAGTGGAAACTAAATCAGTAACACAAACAGCATTTTAGCAAGGCTGAGAAAGACCCAGTAATTCGATAGTGAAGTCTTTAGGAAGTAACTTCAGGGATGCTATACATGATTTTTTTCTGTTCTGGCTTATTTCACTAGAATCAGAAGATATATTATTACATAAACGGAATTGGAAACAGTTCTTTTTCCTTTAGCGGCACTTGGTTTTTAGTTTGAAATGTTGGTGTTTGGAATTAATGGCAATTATATCCTTATGATATTCTTAGATTCATTGAAGGACTAAGGTTTGTAGATTACGAGTGTTAAAACATGGGCACAAAAAAAAAAATCTACAGCATGTCAAGAGTTTCCACCCATAGTTAAACAATCTACAAAGTTCAAAAGGCTCTAAAATTGAGATCTCAATAATATCCAAAAGATAATCACTTTAAAACAATCTGTAAGCACCAACTGCCATTCAAACTACAACAGACATTCAAGCCCAAATAGCTCAACATTATGCATATCGTATCAAAGTTTCCACCTATAGTTAAACAAAGAAAACTTGTCATCAAAAAAGGTTCGTTCGCCATTTTTAGGTTCAATTTTGATACTAAAATGTCAATTGTGCTATTCATGTATGTTCTCCAAGTCAACTACCAATCCAGCACACAAACCCCTAAAATGCATCTTTTCATACTTTCAACTCCTATTCATGATACTCTAATGCATATTTTCATATCACTCAAAAGATAAACCCAATTAGAAAACTACAAGAACTAATCATCACACATCAAAATCTCTTCTATCACACATAAGGAAACAAATTTATGCCACAGTAATCAATCATTCAATCAAGATTGTAAACAAAAAAGTAGATTTCTTTTAAATAAATGGAAAACAATAACAACTCAAGACCTCACTGTTACCCACCTGAAGTTTGATATATCTATCAATTTCAGCATCCTGTCTTTGCAACTCATGATCAAGAGCATCGCCCACGAGCCCAAGCAAAGGCGAATCACCCGAAGAAGTTAATCGCGGATTTTCCAATGACAGCCCTAACCCGGTAGATACTGATCGGGCCTGCAACAGTTCCACAGAGGATATCTGGGAATTATTGTTACTGTTGTTGTTGTTAAGATTGTTCTCCAGAAAAACTTGCTCTATGGGCCTCTTTTTCTTGGACTCCAGCCCGAAATTCCACTGTAAGTCAAGCCCGTTTTCTTCATGAACCGGACCCGGTTCCAACCCTGCCACTTGAACTGGAAAATAGAGAAAAAAATTAGGGAAGGGAAAAAAAAAAAAAAGAAAAGATTACTCCCCATGAAAACCCAAAAATATTAGTCAAAGATTAAAGAAAATACTCGGAGGGATGTAAGGGGGGTGATGATCAAGATTAGTGGTGTTGAAGTAGGCCACTTGCTGCGAAATCTGACCCTCCATATTGCTGTTATACAAATCCCTGAAACATTTGAAAAAAAAAAAAAAAAAAATAGAAGTTGATGATGAAATAGACTAAAAGAGGATCTTGAAAATATAACCCAAAAAAAGAAAAGCAAAAATTTGTGTGTGTTTTTGGTAGAACTATTCCGTTTATTGGTCTCAGATACCTGAAGGGCTTAGATTGTTGTGGTTGTGAGGGTTGCTGCTGAAGAAATTGTTGAAAATGATTTTGAGGGAAAGAAGCCATGGCTGATGTCTAGAGAGAGAGAGAGGGGAAGAAGAAATAGTTGTTTGGAGAAGTAAAATTGTTGTGGGGAGGTGAGAATCTTTTTTATTTTCTGGTTGGTCCCTAAAGTGTTGGAAAATTCTGGAATTTGTTGCCTTTAGATAACTCTAGAGATAAGAAGTAAAAAGATTTCTCTTTTCCATTTTTAATTTTCATTTTCAATATTTTTAAATTTTAAAAAGTTAGTTGCAGTAAATGATTTCAAAATAAATTTGTATTTTGATAATATATTGAGAAAGTAATGATTACATAAATTTAGCAGTTTGTATGTGGAGAGAGAAGATATGTAAATTATTGAAAAATATATTTTAAAATGAAAATAAGTTAGAATATTGATAATAATTTGTTAATAATTTATTTTTAAATAGTAAAAAATTTATGAAAATAGATTTAATAGCACAACCAAACTAGTTGTTATTAGTTTATTTATAAAATTGGGGCTTATGGGGAAGGAAAAATTCCTAAAAATATTCCAACATCTTTTTTGAGATAAAATTAGTTTTGATTTTCAATATTTTTCGATGTGGTTTGTTAATTTAAAAATTAAACAAAGTCAACTATAAATTAATAATTACGATTTACTATATTTATATAAATATTTCTTTGTATTTTCTTAAAGAACTAAATAGAGAAAATGTTTTTTGATAATATTTGCATCACGAAGATTTAAAGTATCAAAGTCAACATACTTGAGAATCATTTTATGAGTAAAAATAAATTTTGATAATTAATCCAAAAGTAGATTTTGTTTGTCGAAAAAAAAAAATCTTTTTAAAAATTTTTCACAATATTATTTAGAGAAAGTAGTAAAATAAAACTCAAATCTCAATGCTCTTGTTATAGCTGGCTATTAATTTAAAATTAATGTGAACACGAACAAGGTATAGTAAGGGTGTGAACTTCTGTGAATTTGACCTGACCTCTTCTTTGTGGTCTAGTTTGGTGGCTTTGTTCCTTTTTGCCACCTACATGTGTTCCATATTTTCTTATACTACGCTTAATCTTTGTCACCTTATGTGCATGAGATTTAAGAATGTTTGCTATGTTTTTCTAGAATGAAATTATTTTGAAAAAATATAATTAAATATATATTTATTTTTTCTGTAAAACAGTAAAAAAAAATTTAAAATACCATCTCCTATCCTTCATTATATCAAAACTTTTCCATTTTTCAATATATACATACATATCATATATTTTTATTATTATTTTTACAATAAAAAAAAATACTCAATTCTACTTTCACCCCAGAAACTCAACAAAAAATATTGATCTGACTGTTAAAGTAAAAATTGTCTCCCCAAAACATAAGCAAATATGCCAAAACTCCCCAAAACAAATTTCTAACGACTCCCTAAAATATAACCAAAAATCCATCATATTTTCCAATATAACTTTCACATTCTTCAATCCCACTTACAACATTCATTCATTAAAAACACATATCAAAATCAAATATAAAACATAACCAGACATTACCATAGTTACCGTAGTCACTTCCAATCATTTTTAGTAGTGATGTTAAAAAAGTGAAAGGAATCACAACCCTAAACCAGTTGTTCACCCTGCAAAAATGTTAATATGAAAGCTATCATTAATTATACATTAAGTTATGAAACGAATATTATTTATTTATTTTAATTAAGAACGATAAGAATTGTATTTAAATGATCATTGTTAACAATTAATGATACAAAAATGAAAATCATAATATATCTAACTTCAATTCACTTATAGATTTCAATAAACATGTTACTAAATCTTTTCTTATCAGATTTGGTCCGACTACTCCTCAAATCTCTATGAATTATTATTATTTCTTGTTATTATTATTAAATCGTCACATACACCTTTTTCTAATTATAAAAAGGAACAATTTAAAATATAATTGTTCATCATTATCAGGTATGTCCGCAAAATAAATTTTTTGTTGATTAATAAATATTATTATTAATAAAATAAAAATTATTATCACTCAATATTTATTTTTAATTATAATTTTTATATCATCACATAAATTTTTTATTATCAACATTATTTTTATAATTTTATTATGTGGTATAGATACAATGCATCCACTTTCACATTCATTGCTCCCCCCTCATGCAGCTTCGTATGTTCACATTATGCAAACAACACTTATATCACTCTCCTAAGGCCTGAGGGGAAAGATTATTGTACTCACAAAGTAATGAAGTATGAAAGGGAAAATATACATAGGAAAAAGAAAAGGATTTATCCATAATTAAATTGGGTATTCTATCTATCCTCAATAATTAAATAAAATGTCGATTTCGATACTAAGGAAATTTTATGTTACAAAGAATTCAGGTCAGAGAGAAAAGCAATACATCAGCTAAACAATATCTCAAAAATTTATTACAACCATCCACATTAGTAACAAATATTGTCCAATTGGTACAAAATTTTCGCTATTTTAATTAATAATGTTAATTATATTTCTAAATTTTACGTAGATATAATCATTTTTGGATGTATATAATACGGATTGAGTACTACATCCCACTGGTACAGATTATATAATAAATGGGTCAAAAGGTTGTCACCAATAAACTAAATTTGAATGAACAAACTGAGAAAACACGTAAACTGCGTGATGTATGACCTGCCAGAAATAAATGCCACAGAAGTCTTTGTGAGAAGACATGGAACCAGCCAGCTCAATCAATTTAATATTAATTGCTTGCAGATTTTATTAAATTGTACGTACTTACCCAAAAAATTGAGATTTAAATTCATTGATGAGCCACTTTATTATTGGCAAAATTATGAAATTTATAATAGATGCAAACAAATTTGAATTTAGATGTTGAAGTTCTTTTAAAGTAAATTGTGTTGAGTTTTAAAAGGAAATCCAAAAATGAAAATGATTCTCACTTTTTGGGAATCAACTCAATTTGATCTCTCTCTCAATTCTTCCATGTTTTCGTTTCTTCTAAGATTGAAAGCAATTTTACAGCTTGAATTCTCTATTTAAATTTATATTTTATTTTATAAATATTGTTAAGTGTATTAAATATTTTTTTATAAAAATAATTAATTGAGAATTAAATGCATTTGTTGTATATTTATGAAATTAAAATATAAAATAAATAGTAGATTAAATATAGAGGATCCAAAGTGCAAATCTTGTCAAATTTTATTGAGTTAAACTTTTCTAATTTAATTAGCAGTGAGTCGTGGCTTTTGTTATATATTTGAAATAAAATTTAATAATAATATATTGTATTTGAAAATATTTTTTAAACGTAATAAATATAAAGTTGGTATAACAATTAATATTAAAATAGTTGGATTTGTTCATTTTTGTTGGATAATAATGTTATGATTAGATCCTAACTAATACGGACGTGAATTTAATTTTAAAAAATAAAATAAAATTGATAAGGAATTTGTTTCAAAGTTTTATGGGCCCTTTTAGTTTTGGGTGGTACTTTTAAAATGGGCCGAGTCAGTAAAAATTGAACCCAAAAGCCCAAGAAAATAAATATGATTACACAAAAATTTATGACTATTTCTACTAGTAATACTAAAGAACATGTTTGTTGATCAGTATTTTTCCACAGAGACACTTCTTTCAATCAAAACGTTAAAAAAAGTTGTGACAATTCAGAGATGACATTTCAATAATTATAAATGTGTAGGGGTGTTCATTGGATCAATTCAATCCGATGAACCCGATAATTCAAACTAAATCAATATAATTGGTTTGATTTGGGTCGGGTAATTGAATTTGATCGGGTAAAATTTGATCAAACCCGATTACATTTGGTTTGATTTTCGAATTTCATATTCTCCGACCCAACCCAATCATTTAATTAAAATAAATAATAATTTATTGTTTAAAAAATTATGACTTTTGTTATTTATATTTATATTTAATGTTCAACTTAAATTTAGATTTGAAATTTTATATTATCAATCATGGCTTGTAGTAAAAAATGAGATAATTTATAACAATTGACTTGTGGTGCTATAGTGCAATATTTTACGCTTTTGAATTTTGATAAATATTTTGAGAATAATTTGATTGTCTTAATTTTATAATTAAAGAACTAAATAAATTGCAGCTGGTGATTTCTCCTCCTTTTTTTCTGCTTCTTCTTCTTCTTCTTCTTCCCTTCCTTGATCCAATTACCTGAAGATCGGGTTAGTTTAGTTCGGGTTTATGAATTAAAAATAATAAAATTCAAATCGAACCAAACCAAACTAATTAAAAATGATCGATTTGGATTCATTTTTTCTTTCAAACTCGAACCAACCTAACCCGTGAATACTCCTATAAATACGTGTCTAAAAAATATGCATAAGAGATACATTCACTATTCTATCTAATACAATTACATCCTTATTTTCTAACAAATTTAATATTTTTTTCTCTTATATAAAACTCGCATTCTACTGAAGCTAGGGGTGTTCAAATCCAATCCAATCCAAAAAAAAACCGACGAACCGATCCAAAAAACCGAAAATCGATTAAAACCGATTTTTTTTGTTTAAATTGGATTAATTTTTTTATAACCGATCGGTTCGGTTCGGTTCGGTTTTCGGTTTCAATCTGAAAAACCGATCCAATCCAAACCGAACCGATTTATATATTAATAAAATAAAAAAATATTTTAATTATAAAAATATTAAATATATTTAAATAAAACTAAACCTATAAGTGTAAACCCTAAACTTAATTTTCCACTTATTCTATTTAGATTTAATTGTTCTTTATGTAAAATTTGGACATGTCCAGTTGGTGCATCAACCCTCAAAAACTGATTATGCTTGGAGGTTGCTAAAAGTATTGGATGTATTTGTTGCTGTCATTGTGATTCTTAATGAGGATAGTCTCTGCTGTAATTACCTTGGCTACTTTAATTTATTTTTTTTTTTTGTTGAACTGGATATTCGAACCTATGTTGTACTAGAGGCTACAATTTCATCTCAGCTTCTTCTACTGTTGCTGGCCAATTACTTTTGTAATTACTCTTTTGGAAGTCAAATTTGAAACTTGATGAATTTATGAATTATGTTTATTGTTGACTTCTTGTGGACTTATATAATTTTATAATCTAAGTATTCTTACTTAATTTAGTTCAATTCTGTTGCCCAATGATATTATTTTCACTTACTTTAAAAAAATAATAATAAATTAAAAAACCGAATAACCGATCCAATCCAAACCGATTTAAAATGGATTGGATTGGATTGGATTTACTATAAGAACCAAACCGATCCAAATCGATCCAAAAAATATTATATAATTTGGATCGGTTAGCTTTTTCCTCAAAATCGATCCAATCCAATCCGCGAACACCCCTAACTGAAGCGTCAAAGAATTTTCATTAAGAATTTTTCTGTCCTCCAATGTGTTTTTTGTTAAAAGGTTTAAGATTGAGGAAGAAGATTCATGAAGATTTTATTGATGCAAAAATTTATGTTTGCATCGATAACAACAGCCTTAGTTTAATTTTTTTCAAAAAAAGGGGGGGAAAAGACTTAAATGCATACGTTGGATTTGATGTGTGGTTGAAATCTTCTTAATATCAGCCACCCACCAAAATTAAGACACACTCACAAGTGTTCGGAGTTAGCGTTGAAATAATTTCGTCCACATAAATGAAATCATTTCATTCCTTTAGGCTATATGAGGACTCAGCCCATTCAGAATTTTAAATATAAAATATACATAAGTTCGGTTAATTAGAAAAAAATTTCTAATCCTACTTTTATTTTAGTGATCAGTTCCCATTTGAATTTTTACACACTAAACTCCCCATTTTTTCACAAAATTTACAAATCACTCTCCATATCTTTTAAAAAGACTCATATATCCTTGTAGTTGAAAAGAAAAACAATAATACCTGAGAAATGCGTTTTCTCTTCCAGAAGAACGCTTTCCTTTTTTTTTTTTTTTTTTTCCTGAAATCAACGACTTCTCCAAGCGGCCAAACAAAAGGGCGCGAAGCCGTTCCTCTGTCATTGACGGGAGAAGAAGAAGGGAGGGGGGGGAAGACACCAAAAATTCTGTCATTTTTCTGCGACAATGGAAGGAGAAATAGTGGCAACAAGAAGCAAAGTACAAAAAAAAGTGAGCAAAAGAAACAAATGTATATTTTCTGCATTTACAGTTTTAAATGTCCGTGATTTTTCATTGTTACACTTATTTCTTGCCTATTTTCTCATGTTTAGGGTTTTTATTCCTTTTTTAGTTGTTAAACACTTGAACTCATCTGATATATATATATATGATTTTTATTGTGAGATGGGAAGTTTCTGATTTGTACTTGAAAGGCATGAAAGTTGTACTTCACCTTTTTGGAGTTTATATGTCGTTTTACCTGAAATTATAAGGTGAAATTATCTGAAAGTGGTAGTATATTATATGTAGTACAAAACATCAAAGCTTGCAGTACACATTAGGCAAAATTGTAGTATATAATTTGTGTAATTGCAGTACATTTTAGAAGCAAATGTAGTATAAACATTCAAGCCTGCAGTATACATTAACTGAAAGTGTAGTATATAGTCTGTGTATCTACAGTATATTTTAAAAGCAATTTTAGTACAAAACATTTAATCCTGCAATATATATTAAATGAAAGTGCAGTATATTTTAGAAGCAACTGTAGTATAAAACATTCAAGCCTGCAGTATATTTTGTATCTCATGTTGGTGATATTTGTACTTAATACGCTGATATTTTGTACTCCATGTTGGTGATATTTGTACTTAACGTACTGATCTTTTATACTCCATATTGGTGATATTTATACTTAATGTCCTAATCTTTTGTACTTCAATAGTTGATACTCCTCTTTTAATTAAAGACTCCGCTTTATGTTGCAATTCCAATTTTACATATTCCGTTGCATTCGTGAAATGTTAAGGTAATGTTTGGATATGAATTATGTATTTTGGATTATTTGTTTTGGGAGAATGAGTTTTGAGAGTGAGCTTGGAGAATGTGAAATTTGTATTGGGGAATGTGATGTATGTTTGTTTGTATTTTGGGAATAATAAGAAAATTTTCGTATCTAATGTGCTGGTGTTTTGTACTCCAGGAGACAGAAGACATTAGCACAATCCAGATAGCAGATGAACCACCCAACTCAAAGATTGAATCGCCTGATCCCTATAAAGGAAGAAGTGATTATAGAGGTTGCGCTCATATTCCAGTAAAAGAATTTGAGTATAATACGGGGGCAATAATGATGTTATGTTGAAGTACACTTCAATTAAATTGAAATTGTACGGTGAATTTGAGTACAATATGAGGAAAATGAAGTATAAACGTAGAACAAACAAAGTATAAATGGTGTTATGTTGAAGTACACTTCAATTAAATTGAAATTGAACAGTGAATTTAAGTACAATGTGATGGAAATGAAGTACAAACGTAGAACAAACAAAGTATAAATGGTATTATGTTAAAGTGCACTTCAATTAAATTGAAACTGGGTAGTGAATTTGAGTCAAATATGAGAGAAATAAAGTACAAACGTATAACAAATAAAGTACAAATGGTGTTATGTTGACGTACACTTCAATTAAATTGAAACTGAGCAGTGAATTTGAGTACAATATGATGGAAATGAATTACCAACTTAAAACAAATAAAGTATAAATGGTGTTATGTTGAAGTACACTTCAATTAAATTGAAATTGGGCAGTGAATTTGAGTACAATATGAGGGAAATAAAGTATAAATGGTGTTACGTTGAAGTACACTTCAATTAAATTGAAACTGAGCAGTGAATTTGAGTACAATATGAGGGAAATGAAGTCCAAATATAGAACAAATAAAGTATAAATGGTGTTATGTTGAAGTACACTTCAATTAAATTGAAACTGGGCAATGAATTTGAGTACAATATGAGGGAAATGAAGTACAAATGTAGAACAAATAAAGTATAAATGGTATTGAAACTGGGCAGTGAATTTGAGTATAATATGAGGAAAATGAAGTCCAAATGTAGAACAAATAAAGTATAAATGGTGTTACGTTGAAGTACACTTCAATTAGATTGAAACTGAGCAGTGAATTTGAGTACAATATGAGGAAAATGAAGTACAAACGTAGAACAAACAAAGTATAAATGGTGTTATGTTGAAATAAACTTCAATTAAATTGAAACTGGGCAGTGAATTTGAGTATAATATAAAGGAAATAAAGTACCAACTTAGAACAAACAAAGTATAAATGGTGTTATGTTGAAGTACACTTCAATTAAATTGAAACTGGGTAGTGAATTTGAGTACAGTATGAGGGAAATGAAATACAAACGTAGAACAAGCAAAGTATAAATAGTGTTATATTGAAGTACACTTATTGCAATTGAATAATTAGTCTCTAATAATTATAGTGATGGTCAAGTACAATATTTTGACATTATCGAATCAGGCGAAGTATGTATTTGTACGGGTGATAAGGTGGATATTATCGTCAAATGCTCATTTGTTTACATCTTTGAAAGTATAAGTATTATTTACATTACTGCGATTGATAACATTCATTCGTTGAACACTAGTGGTTAACACTTTAAAACTTCAACATTATTTTATTCATATGATAAATATTACACATATTTTTAGAGTTTGGTTATTAATTACCAAGACTTAAAAAGCAAAACATGGAACAAATTTCAATTCAACAATATTAGTAAAAATATTAAGGAATGAAGTACATAATGGCCAAAATGAAGTACAAATGTCATAAAATCAAGTATAATTCTCCCAGATTGGGGAACAAAATAACTGATATCTCGGACAGCATGCAAAAATGCTAATTTCACGCTAAATTAAATACATAATTGCTGAAATAAAGAACAATGTCATGAAATCAAGTATAATTCTCCCAAATTGGGGTACAAAATAACTGATATATTGGACAACATGCAAAATGCTAATTTCACGCTAAATAAAATACATAATTGCCTAAATGAAGTAAAATTGTCAAGAAATCAAGTATAATTCTCCCAGATTGGGGTACAAAATAACTGATATCTCGGATAACATGCAAAAATACTAATTTCATGCAAAATCAAATACATAATTGTCGAAATGAAGTACAAATATCATGAAATCAAGTATAAATCTCCCAGATTGGGGTACAAAATAACTGATATCTCGGATAACATGAAAAAATACTAATTTCACGCTAAATCAAATACATAATTGCCGAAATAAAGTACAAATATCATGAAATCAAGTATAATTTTCCCAGATTGGGGTATAAAATAGCTGATATCTCGGACAACATAATTCTTGTATTTAAATGACCGCAAAGTAGACACCGCATAATTCTTAAGCATAATTTTGAACTCCTAAGCATCCTAGAATGTCTGACCCTCTCCATATATGCAATTCCTCCATGCATCAATTGAGTTGCTAATTAAAGCTAATTCATTGTGCGATGCATTGGTCGAACCAATTTCCTCCTCGACTGCATCCCTTGAGGTTGACAAATGAAGTACAATTTTAGGTAAAATAAAGTACAATGTGTAGAATAATTCAGTATGGTCGGGTAATTTCAAATAAACGAAGTACAATTTCACAACAATAGAAGTATAAAACGCTATCAATTCCAGTACAATTTTGGATAATCAAAAAGTAAAGCACTTGAAGTATAGAACTTTACGTAAAATGAAGTATAAAATTAATAGAACTTTATAAAACCTAAATAATTGAGTACAATTTTACGTAAAAGATTAAGTATAATTTTATATAAAAAGAAGAACAATTTTATAACACTTGAAGTATAAAAACTTAGCAATTACAGTATAATTTTTGGATAATTCATTAGTAGAACACTTGAAACTTAAATAATAGATTCAGATAACTGAAGTACAAGTTTAGATAAAATAAAATATAATTTCAGAACACTTGAAGTATAGAACTTCAATGAATAGAGTATATGTTTAGGTAAAATGAAGTATAATTTCAGAAAATAGAAGTACAATTTTATATAATTTCAGAACACTTGAAGTATAAATCCTTAGCAATTGCAATACGATTTTGGATAATCCATTAGTAGAACACTTGAAATATAAAACTTAAACAATAGATTCAGATAATTGAAGTATAAGTTTAAATAAAATAAAGTACAGTTTTAAATAAAGTGAAATACAATTTCAGAACACCTAAAGTATAAAACCTTAGCAATTACAGTACAATTTTTTATAATCCATTAGTAGAACATTTGAAGTATAAAACTTAAATAATAGATTCAGATAACTGAAGTATAAGTTTAGATAAAATGAAGTATAATTTCGGAACACTTGAAGTATATAACTTCAATGAATAGAGTACAAGTTTAGGTAAAATGAAGTATAAAATAAAGTATAATTTCAGAAAATGGAAGTACAATTTTAGATAAAATGAAGTACAATTTCAAAACACTTGAAGTATTAAACCCTAGCAATTGCAGTACAGTTTTGGATAATCAATAAATAGAATAATTGAAGTATAGAACTTCAATGAATGGAGTACATATTTTGGTAAAATGAAGTATAATTTCAGAAAATCAAAAGTATAATTTTAGATAGAAGACGTACAGTTTGGGAACGCTTCAAGTATAAACTGCTAGAAGTTGTAGTACAATTTTGGATAATCTATTAGTAGAATATTTGAAGTATAAAACTTACATAATATAGTACAATTTTTGTGAGATGAAGTACACTTTTAATTGCAATGAAGTATAATGTAGAACGCTCCAAGTAGAGAAAGATTTTCAAATAAATAGAGTACAATTTCAGAACACTTCAAGTACAATACTTTACAAACTGTAGTACAGTTTAGATTCTGTAGAAGTATTACCTTAAAACATCATTGCTCTTCTTTGCACTGCTGCTTGATTCATCCTTTTGGTTTAACAGGATGTCAACAATGTTCATCTTCAATGTCAAATGCAGTAAGACCATATTTATGACATTATATGGAGCTGGTCTTTGTAGCGGCAACTTTCCAACACTTGATTGAATACTCCTCCTTCACTACTGGTTGACATCGTCGAAAAAATACAAGAAACTCAGAAGCAACTGAGAAGAAACCGAGAAGAAGAAGAAACCCGAAAATGATGAAAATAAAAAGAGAAGAAGACAATACAGATGTCGGGTTGGTGGTTGTTGGCTCCGACAATTATTCTCGTTCACGCCGTAGAGCTTGTTGCGTTTTTTCTGTTCTTTCTGTTTCTGGTAATGAGCGTGTGATAAGGTTTACTGTTTGCTCGTGTGAATGAAGAAGAAGGGAGAAAAAAATGAGTGAAAAATATTATACTTAAGGGTATTTTTGTCAAATCAAGTGAATAGGGAGTGATCTCTAAAATTTTAATAAAACTAGGGAGTTTCTTCTAATAAAAATCAAGTGGGGACTGAACATGAAATTTGAAAGTGCTTTTGGTACTTTTAAATAAGTGCCCCATAAATTCAAGAGCCCAGACAATCATCCCAATTATGACTTTAAATTTCATAAAACACTTGGTAGCCATTTGGTTTTGTTTTCTAACACCTTTTTTATTTTTTTCTGAAAATAAAAATAGAAAATTATTAATTTTTTTTTAAATTTTCACAAATATTTTTATTTTTGAAATATTTTTCAAAATACATTATTACATTCTCTCTCTATTTTCATTTTTTATTTTTTCTTATTCACATTTGCACAACTTTTAATACAAAATACTATATTTTCTAAATACAATTCATTTTCAATTATACATAATCATTACATTTTAAACAAAACTTCCAAACAATATTTTATTTTTAAATTCAAATTTATAACTAATTTTTCACTATTCTTTTTGACTAGAAAATAAAAATGCCTCAAGAAAATAAATACAAACGGCCCTTACAGCCATTTTTCTTATTGTTGCAATTCGAACACCAATCCAAATTAAGGGGTGTTTGTTTGGCACTTATTTGGTTTCATTTTCAAAACCCCTTTTTACATATTTTGCTATTTCAAAAAAGAAACAAATCACTCTTTACATACTTTCATCCGACATTATTTTTATTTTTATTTTCAAATCACATTCTCTAATAATCTATTTATCTTATCTTAATAATCTATATATCTTTTATCTTTATTTCATTATTTCTATATCTCTTTATCTACAACCTACTAAATCCAACATAATAATTATTTTTTCAATAATATATTCAAATACAAACTCATTTCCACTAACTACTTTTCAATATTTGAAATTAATGAAAATAAAACCAAACGGGCACCAGCTTTTCAAATGGAATTTGTTTAATATTTATTTTTCATTATTTCAACACTAAAAACTATTTGTCTGCTGCATATTTTTATCAGAAATATTTTTTTAATTTTACTTTGACTTATTTATATGCATATTCTATTAATTTAATATTATATTAATCAAATTTAAATTAAAACACTAACATATATTTTCGGAAAACACATTTTTTATGCATAGAAATATAAACTTCGTAAATTTTCATCTCTATACCTATCCTTCTCAATTATTAACATTAATTCTGCTAAAAAAAAAGGCATTATATATACTCAAAGTGGCGATTACCTCATAATACACCAAATTTTGAATTATCAATTATACCCTTAATTTTTAATCAAATTTTAAAAGTGCATTTATAAATTTATACAAAAATATAAAATACAAGTAATACAGTTAAAATATAATAAAAAAATTATTGAATGTGTATCTCACATTTTTCTCTTTTTGATGTAGGAATTATTTGTATGTTAATTGATGATTGTTCATTGCAGTTAATTAACAATATTTATTTTCACTATATAAAAATTGAGTATCTTATTAGTTATTAATATAATCAGTATTAATAATATAATAAATTATATTTATACATACGGAAACAACAGCCTCATAATGATTAATTTTAAAAATAAAAATGAAAATAGAACAAAGACCCCTAAACTGTCTAACCAAAATATCTCTATTTTTTTTCAATTTATTTTAATTTTGTTTTAATGTTGACAAAAAAACAAATGGAGACAGTGAAGAGCGCCAATTAAGGAAGAGTACAGCAGACAGGACTAAAAATTACCCGTCGTCGGCGCATTATCTTCTTCCTCCATGTGACTTCTCACTGCAATTCCCCCACACCTTGTCCCCCACCACCCACCACCTCTCTCTCTCTCTCTCACACACACACACACACACAATTTCTTGTATTCATTTCTCATTTTTCCCATTCCATACACACAGAAACACACATTTCCCCTCATTTCTCTACATTCCCCATTCCCATGGCAGCAAAAGCACTTTCCTTCATTTCCCTCATTCTATTCATTTTCTGGATTAATCCCACTGCCAATGCTGAAGTTGATCAAGATGCCAGCCTCCACCTCCTCAACGAAACCCAGGAATGGCAGTTCCAAACCCAGTTTCATCTTGAACAAGGAATTATAGAACAAGAAGAAGAATTAGAAGAGGAAGAAGATGGGTTGCCTCGTAGATCTCTGTACTGGAAGTCGCCGGCCCCGAGAAGATACTACATTTCATACGGGGCGCTCTCTGCGAATCGGGTCCCCTGCCCGCCCCGCTCCGGCAGATCATACTATACCCATAACTGTTTCGGAGCCCGGGGCCCCGTGCACCCCTACACCAGAGGCTGCTCAGCTATTACCCGCTGCAGGAGATAAAAAAAGTTCATACTTTTACATACCTTTTTGTGCTACTCTGGTTCTTTTTTTTCTTTTTTCCGAGTGCTAGCTACTAGTATTCTTGGCAGTACTGAGATCTCCTTTCTTGCTTATTAATTTACTTTATTTTGTTCAACTGGTGTTTTATTGGATTGTAATTTGTTACTTCTGGGGCGGCCTTGCAAAGGCACACATGTATTTGTTTATTTTTTAGATCTTATTGTGTTTCTTGGTCCTATTATTTTGCGTTTTTATTGCAAAAACATCTGTAATAGAGCATAATGCATGGAAGTCCGACGATTATATATGAGGTAATATGAATATGTTAGAGGAAAAGGTTTGAATCTTGAAGGCTTATTTGTATTACCATTCTTTTGTGATTCATGATTTGAGTACTTACCGGCTCTATGTGCCAAAAACAAAAGATCTCGTGGAGAGTATAAAATAAAATAATTTAAAACTTACCAATTCTATTTGGTGAAGAAAGGTAATGGCCCCTTTATATAAGTAATATATTGGTATGATTAGTATGCAAGAATGAGATGGAAATGGAATGAGTATTCCTAAGTTCATTTCCAAACCTGTGATATAATTTAGAGATGAGAATATTCATTCTTGTCGGAATCTCCATTCCCAAAAGGAGAGGTTTAGTCATTCCCTTTCTCCCCCATGGGTTTAGATATTCCCAATCCCTCGGGAATAAATCTGTCACTCAAAAAATTTAACAAAATACTTTTACATTTAAGAAAAAAAAATTCACTTTGTAAACATTTGATATTATATTGCAATTTATTTGATTGCTATGTTTTTTATTTAATTATATATTTTATTCATATTATAAAAATTATTGTAAATAATAAATAATAAGAATAATGATGCACAACTCAATTTTTATAATAAAAGAAAAGTAGAAGTATCATCGACTTGGTCTATGCTAATGAAATATATATAGTTTAAAATATTATTTATATATACATATTTTCAAATGATTAAAAATATATATATAAATTAATAAATGAAGAGTTGTCCATTCTATCAACAACTTTTCAAATTAAACTTATAAAAAAATACAATAAATCGTTCTCTTATTACAAAAAAGTTAAGCAATCTAGTTATAAATTATTTTATAATTTTTTTTAATCATATTTTATCAAAACATTCAAAAGAGCTTGCTAAATTATAAATTTAAAAACAATAATTTTAAAGGAATTGTGTTTATACTTTTTTGCGTAAGCATATATAACTTATTGATAACATATAAAATGCATATATTTACTGATGCAATTCGAATAATATTAAAGTAATATTAAAACTGTATAATTATAGACTCACTCAATATATATATATATACGGTAATATATAAAAAAAATATTTTACTAATAAATATTTTTATTTTAATAATTTTTTACAAAAAGGTAATTTGATCATTTAAAAAATTCATTCCATTCTTAGCGGCCATTTCTATTTACTAATCATTAAAATGGAATCAATAAGGGAATGGCGATTCTATTCATTTCTTATTCCTTTAACGTACCAATCATAAGATAAACTATACCAACATCCTTCATTTTCCAACTTCATTCCATTCCTACACACCAATCACTACCTAAGGACAAGTTTGGTTGGTGGGATTAGATAAGATTAGGAAAAGTTATCCTTTTCAGTCAAATGTTTGGTTTGTGGATTTGTATACACATAAGCCCGTGATTTATCACTGGACCTATATATATAAACCTAATATGTAGTATTATTAAACTCCCCCCCACCCCTAGGATAAATAATCCCAGCTAATTCATAACTCTTCATTTGCAGCAAAAAGTCTTATTTGCTCTTAAATTCTTTTTTGCAAATTACTAGAATGTCTTATACCTCCACAAAAACGCAAACCATTTTTTTTTTTTTTTTTGGCAGCTGCAATCATTGTTAATATGCTTTATTCATTCTTCCATTTTTTTTTTCAATTTATAAAAAATGATTAAATCAATAAAAAATTATTTTTAGATTATATAGTGCATTTGGACATTGGAGAACTACATTCTCTTTGTCTCTAGTTGTTTTGAGAAATTAATTTATTATAAATAATTTCATATTTTCGGTAATTATAAAATTATGAAACTATTTTTGAATAGTTATGTGAAGAAAAATATTATAAAATTAATTATTTTGATTACTATATTGGATAATTATAAGATTGTTTGAAAATTATGAAAAATAATAATTATGGATTATGAGAGTAAATTATAGATTAATAATCAATAATGGTAGAAATTTATAAAAATAAATTACTAATTTTGAAAATTATAAGTAATAACTTTTTTATTTTAAATTAGTAAGAAAATTAACAAAATGAATTATATATTATAATTTTACGAGATGAAATTAATGATTCTAAGCTTACATTATAAATTAAAATTTAATAATTTTGAATAATATTAAAATAATTTAATTTATTCTAAATTAGTAATTTTGAAAAATTGAAAAAAAATAAGTCAAGCTATTAATATTGAAAAATTATTAAACTGATCCAAATATTATATTTACACATATAAAAACTATAAAAAAAGTTAATTTATTTTTATTCTAATTTATTAATTTTATAAATTAATATTTTTGAAAATTTATAAAAAAAAATTAAAAATTATGGGTTAGATTCTTTCTGTTAAGACTTTGGAAAGTGATTAAATCAATAAAAATAAGGAGGGAAAACAATTTGAAAAAAGTGAACGTGTCTCCATAACTATTCATTGCAAAAATAATTTGTGAAAAAAAAAGAAAAAAAAAGAGAAGAGAAAGAATTGCTTGACTTTTTTAAGCTAAAAGATAACATGATCATTTTATAAAACAATCAAATGACAAGGATTATTATAGTTTCAACCAAACATCAATCACGTGGGTATATTTACAAACAATCGTGCAAACCAAATAACACTATAATAGTTAATAATCAAACAACTTATCATGTTTGGTTGGCTTGATAAGGCAGGATATAGTTATTAAATCCCGCTTTATCACTTGTTTAGATTGGATCACAACAATCTAATAAGCCCGTTTTATAACCATCAGCTTGTATCCATACGTGTAAAGTGTGTGATAATTACTAATAAATACTTTTATTTTAATATTTTTTTTACAAAAGGATAATTTGGTCATTAAAAAATTCACTCCATTCTTAGCTATCATTCCTATTTACCAATCATTAGAATGAAATCAAGAAGGAAATGGCGATTCCATTCCTTTCTCATTCATTTTACATACCAATCATAAGATAAACTATACCAATATCATTCCTTTCCCAACTTCATTTCATTCATGCATACCAATCACTACCTAAGGGCATGTTTGGTTGGCTTGATAAGGCAGGATACAGTTATTAAATCCTATCTTATCACTTGTTTGAATTGGATGACAACAATCTAATAAGCTTGTTTTATAACCATAAGCCCGCATCTATATGTGTATAAGTGTGTGATAATTAATCCAACCACTCACCCTCGTATTACTTATCCCACACTTGTGTGTTAGTATTCTTTTTACTTTTTTGGTTGGTGGGATTAGATAGGATTAGGGAAAGTTATCACATTCAATCCAATGTTTGGCTCGTGGGATTGTATACGCACGGGCCCGTAATTTATCATTGGGCCCGTATATATAAAACTCAATCCTTTATATTATTAAACCCACCCCACCCCCCTTGGATTATTTATCCCATTTGATCCATTTGTAGCAAAAAGTTCAATTTGCCCTTAAATTCTTTTTGTAAATTATAGATTAATAATCAAGAAGGCCTTTCAATTTATAAAAATAAATTATAAATTAATAATTTTGAAAATTATAAGTAATAACTTGTTTATTTTAAATTAGTAATTTAAGAAAATTAACAAAATGAATTATATATTATAATTTTATGATATGAAATTAATGATTCTGAACTTACATTATAAATTAAAATTTAATAATTTTGAATAATATTAAAACAATTTAATTTATTTTGAATTAGTAATTTCAGAAAATTGGAAAAAAATAAGTCAAGCTATTAATATTGGAAAATTATTAAATTGATCCAAATGTTATATTTACACATATCATAACTATAGAAAAGTTAATTTATTTTTATTCTAATTTATTAATTTTCTAAATTAATATTTTTGAAAATTTATAAAAATAAATTAAAAATTATGGGTTAGATTCCTTCTGTTGAGACTTTGGGAATTGATTAAATCAATAAAAATAAGGAAGGAGAATAATTTGAAAAAAGTGAAAGTGTTTCCGCAACTATTCATTGCAAAAATAATTTGTGAAAAAAAGAGAAGAGAAATAATTGCTTATCTTTTTTAAGCTAAAGGATAGTAAGGTCATTTTATAAAACAATCAAATGGCAGGGATTATTATACCTCAAACCAAACAACAATCACGTGGGTATATTTACAAACAATCATGCAAACCAAACAACACTACAATAATTAATAATCACACAACTTATCATGTGATAAGTTATCAAGAGATAAATTTAAAATCCAACCAAACTTGCCCTAAATTGATTTCAATTAAACAAATTAACCAACTGCGAAAAACACAAACTTTTCTTTTTTGCTTTTTTCTTTTTTCGCAGTTGTAGTCATGGTTAATATGCTTTATTCATTCTTCTTCCTTTTTTCTTTTTTCTTTTTTCAATTTGTAAAAAATGATTAAATCAATAAAAAATTATTTTTAGATTGTATAGTGCATTTGGCGTTGGGGAGCTACATTCTCTTTGTCTCAATTTTTTTTGAGAAATTAATTTATTATAAATAATTTCATATTTTCTATAATTAAAATTATGAAACTATTTTTGAATAGTTATGTGAAGAAAAATTATTATAAAATTAATTATTTTTTATTACTATCTTGGATAATTATAATATTATTTGAAAATTATAGAAAGTAATTATGGATTATGAGAGTAAATTATAGATTAATAATCAATAATGGTAGAAGTTTATAAAAATAAAATTTAAATTAATAATTTTGAAAATTATAAGTAATAACTTGTTTATTTTAAATTAGTAATTCAAGAAAATTAACAAAATATATAATTTTATGATATGAAATTAATGATTCTGAACTTACATTATAAATAATATTAAAAAAATTTAATTTATTTTGAATTAGTACTTTTGAAAAATTGGTTTAAAAAAATAAGTCAAGCTATTAATGTTGGGAAATTATTAAACTGATCCAAATGTTATATTAACACATATCATAACTATAAAAAAGTTAATTTATTTTTATTTTAATTTATTAATTTTATAAAATAATATTTTTGAAAAATTATAAAAATAAATTAAAAATTATGGGTTAGAATCCTTTTGTTGAGACTTTGGGAAGTGATTAAATCAATAAAAATAGGGAAGAAAAACAATTTGAAAAAAGTGAACGTGTCTCCGCAACTATTCATTGCAAAAATAATTTGTGAAAAAACAAAAGAGAAAAGAAAAAATTGTTTGTCTTTTTTAAACTAAAGGATAATATAGTCATTTCATAAAACAACCAATTACTTACAAACAACAATAATGTGGATATAATTACTTACTAACAATCATGCAAACAAAACAATACTACAATAATTAATAATCAAATAATTTATCATAAGATAAGTTATTAAGGGATAAACTTAAAATCCAACCAAACTTGCCCTAAGAGTAAAAGATTTGACCATTTAGAAATGATTAATGGCCACTAAAAACATCGTAAAAACACAGTAAAACCACTATAAATTCAATTATAATTAGGTCTAATAATGATAAGATAAAATTGTCAAATTTATAAAAAATAAAATAATATTGAGACAATAAATATGAAATAAATAAAACAAATAGGTATATTAGTTGTTATATTAAGATACATGATAAAATAATTTGTTGGAAATAAAATAAATTAAAGAAATTTTAGAATTTATTTTCAACAGTAATATTAATATGTTAGCGGAAAAGGTTTGAAAATTTTGAGGCTTGTTTGTATTATCATTCTTTTGTAATTCATGTTTGGATGAGGAAATAAGATGGCTTTAAGATTCTGATCACTTTGGAGATTTGGAATTGGCTTCTGAATGCTCTGCCTCATACGCGTGTCCATATGATGTGGGAGGGGAAAAGTGAGAAGTACTATACTTTGACCAGCCTTTTGAAGGAATTGAAGCGTAAAGTATAATGCCCTTAACGTAACTCAGAACCAACATGTGAAGGCATGGGACACTGCTATCGTGTTTGAGTGTGGGCCAGTTTGGTTACATTTTTAAAGCTTATTTTTATATTTTTTACTATTTTAAAAATAAAATACATTATTTTTTTATATATTTTCACTCGATATTATTTTTATTTTCATTTTCAAAATACATTTTTCAATAATCTATATTTCTTCTATTTCTATTCTATTATTTGTATTTCTCTCCACTTACAACCTACTAAAACCGACATAAACATTATTTTTTCAACAATTTATCCAAATACAAACTCATTTTCACTAAACACTTTTTCAAAATTTAAAAATAATAGAAATAGAAAATAAAACCAAACGGGCTATCTTCATATCAAGGAATTTAGTAGAAAAAATATTATATCCTTGGAAATGTGAAATAAAGGCAATGTTTGGTTATGTTTTTTGTTTTATTTTAATATGTATTTTGGAAGAATGAATGTTAAAGTGATATTGGAGACTGTGAAAGTTGTGTTGGGGAGTGTAGTTGATTTTTGGTTATGTTTTGGGGAATAATTAAAAAATAATTTTGGAGAGTTTTGGTATGTTTGTTTATGTTTTGGAGAATTTTTTTTTCCTGTAGCAGTCAAATCAATATTTTTTGTTGGGTTTTTAGGGTGAAAGTGAAATTGAGTGGTTTTTTTATTAGAATAATAATAAAATATATATAATATATGTATGTATATATTGAAAAACGGAAAAATTTTGGAAATAATGAAGGATAGGAGATGGTATTTTGGGAAAACTTTTTTTAGTGTTTTGGAGAAAAAATGAGTATATGTTTGGTTATGTTTCCCCAAAATAAAATTATTTTGGGGAAACATAACCAAATTGTAACACCCCTAAAAATTTAAATATCATCATTTAATTTAATTTAGAAAAGTATTTTGGGGTTTAAATTGAAATTATTTTCGGTCAAATGGACCAATCCAATGCACTCACTAAATGAATGACTTAATTGAAAACTAAAAAGAAATACTAGGGGTCATTTTGTAATTATTGAAAATTGTCCTTTAAATATCATTGGGGTGAAAGTGAAATTGAGTGGTTTTTGGGGTGAAAGTGAAATTGAGTGGTTTTTTTATTAGAATAATAATAAAATATATATAATATATGTATGTATATATTGAAAAATGGAAAAATTTTGGAAATAATGAAGGATAGGAGATGGTATTTTGGGAAATTTTTTTTAGTGTTTTGGAGAAAAAATATCATTCCCCCCCCCCCCCCATATTTTCTTCAATTCCCACATGCACACCTCTCGTTCCTCCTCCGGCGATCTCCCTCCGACGACAGCCAAATCCGAAAAATAAACCGACCAAAAGCTTACTCCCATCATCAAGAGTACATCGGTACCACATACAATCCATTTCGACCATTGGACCATCGAAAAATTGAAGCTTGAAGTCCAGCAGCGGCGGCGACTGCCGACTGGTGGATACAGCTGTTTAGCGGTGGGAGCTTGAGTTTGGGAGGTGGATTCTGTAGAGTTTGGCTCAGGGAGCAAGATGGTATCTTTAATTTTTGGTTTTGATCACTAGCAGTGGTGAAATTGAACAAAACTGGCGGCGGTAGTCAGCAACTCCGGTGGCGGTCCTGAGATAGAATTTTTGTCTCATCGCGGTGGTCATGTGTGTGGTATTGGTTTGTGGTAATTAAGCTCCAAAAATAGAATCTTTGGTAAAAATAGTATGAAACCAATTCTTGTATTATAAATTAATATGAAAGAATATGACTGGAACTGAGGCAATGGGATATGTGGATATATATAATGTTGGGTGAACCTAGATTTTTAATATATATATATATATATATATAAAATATCTTTGGTTAATTAAGTTAAGTAGATGATTAAAATCCTAATTTTGTATATATTGATGTTTGATGCCAAATCATTAAAAATTGAATTCTCGTTAATTAGATTTAACCATTATAATTTTATATTTGACTCTGTGTAACGTTGCAAGGACCAAATATTATAGGAATCTAAACTAATTATTATGTTTCGACTAAATTGTCGAGATAGGACTTAAATTGTTAACTTAGGAATTATTGACCTAAGAAAAGACTATTGATCGGAGTGAATATGACTCTTGTAAATAACATAGTGTTAATGGCATAATTATGGTGTTATTTTGCAGTATCTTTGGAACCGAACCTTAAAATATTATGTTAATTGTAAAACAACCAATATTAAGATACACATGGCTTAATCATTATTTAAAGGTCGAAATAAGTATTTTGACGTTAACCCATTTTTTTGGATAGGTGATGAGGAGCCGGGATTGGCAAGGTAGTAGAGCAGAGGTAGCCTTTTTTGTGAAATCTAAGGTGAGGGTTAGTCTTTCATTTTCTAGGAAGTAAATGATCCTTAATTCTTGTATTTCCTATGTCTATATGTTGGATTTGACTATATTTGTTCTGGTGCCCAGAACATCTATTGTGATATTTGTTTTTATCTCATTTACCCTACAACATTGCGGACTTTCCTGATATATGTTGTTATTTTGGTCTTGCTGACCAAATCTCATTTTATACTCCTATTTAAATCATCATGTATGTTGTTTATATGGCCTTGCTGGCCAGTGTTCATAGATATGTTTTTGATCGTTATTTGAATATGTATTATATGTAGGCATAATGTTAAGTCACATTGAGGATGCTCTTGGGGGGATACCACCCAATGGGATGCCATGGGTTGGGTTGGGCTTGGGACCAGGTCCGAAAAGATGATCGGGTGGCATGGGCTAATGGTGGCTGGTATCTCGGCTAGTAACCACCTAAGATCCTGATTTGCAGGTAGTTGGAGGTTAGCGATTTGTGAGTGGTGGGATCTGGCATGTGGCTGGCCATGCCATATGTCTACCTAATCAAGTGCTTGGATACCGAGCTGAGTGCTTCAGTAATGGAGTTATAAGGGTAGTCTATTATGATTATTGTATTTCGTGTACCATTTGTTATCGTTTATGTCTTGTACTGGGAGCAATAAGGATGGAGTTGCCAACAGTTTGTTAAATTTGGTATTACATGTGCTTTATTACATTATTGTTTCATATCATAAAGTTTTGCTCTTTCTTGAATTTGTTTATCAATTGCCGCACTTTCAACAAGTTTTTCTTTGATTATTGTCGTATTTCCCCCTCACCAAGTCCTTAGGACTTGCCCCCTTTTTATCATCCCTTATTCTCTTCCCAAACAGGACTGGATGAAGACTGGGAGATTGAGGCTTGCCTGAAGAGAGGCTTATTTTGTAATAGATTAGGTGTTACGTATGTATATAGACTACACCTAATCATAACACCAAGACTTAAGAATGTTATGTAATGTCTAAGTTTGAACCTAAGACCTTCGGTATGTACATATGGTATTCTATGAAATGATATTTTGGGTGTTTGTGTTAAACAACCATCTTTTAAGTTTGGTTAAATTTTGGCTTTCTTGGTTATATTTTGAATTATATTTTAAGTTTGAATTGGTGGCATTTTAACTTGGGAATCTCCCCTGGCTGGGCTGGCACGGACACACAAACATTCCCAAAGTTTTTTTTTTCGTTGAAACCTAAAGTGAAAATATGAGAATGAGCTCTTATAAGGATATAACTTTATCTTTATTTTGATGAAATAAATAAGGAGAAAATGAAAATTTAGGCACCCAAGTTTTCGGAGGATTTATTTTCTTAGGCCCCTTTACTTTTATGGATGGAATATTGGATGATAAAAAATATTAGGATTATATTATTCATGGCATATTATATGTACTATGCCGGATGATTTGAAGGATGATAAGGGATTTTGTGAACACATATTTACTTACATGAATGAAATTAATTAAACAAAGTATAAAATGATCAAAATACCCTTGCAGGAAAAGAAATTAAATCTTCTTTCAATATATGAAATCTTCTCCAAGGATTATCAAATCTTCTTTGGGTATGTGTAACATCTTCTTCAGTAGGCTGTATCAAAGGTGAGTGGACATTGTAATTTTCGCCTTCGTCTTCCGACATTTTTGAAGATCCTCCATCTCTTCCATTTTAGAGCAAGATTTTGAGATTAGCAACAATTTCGAATAGAACAAATTTTGGGAGGCCTAACCGGTGGACAATTGGCACCTAGGTGCCTAACACATTTGAAGAAATGGAAAGTTTGGTGCCTGTGTTCCAAAGTGGTGATCCATTTTGTGGGAAACATTGCCTTCAGGGCGCCTAAAATGGCATCCAAGCATCAATATTTGCAACTTCGAGCTCGGCCAAGGTAACTGGTGCCCTGACGATAAATAAATGAAACATAACCTAAGATATTAGTATCCAACAATCCATGCATCAACACATTGGTGTGATCCATTTTGTGAAAACATTGGCTTCAAGGCACCTAAAATTGGCACCAAGCGCCAATATTGCAATTTTGAGCTCGGCCAAGGTAATTGGTACCCTGATGACAAATAAATGAAACATAACATGAGATATTGGTGTTTATGCATCAAGATATTGATTTTTGGGGGAACATTGGCTTTGAGGCACCTAAAATTGGCATCCAAGCTCCGATATTACAAATTCGAGCTCAACCAAGGTAATTGGTGCCTTGACGACAAATAAATGAAGCATAACCTAAGATATTGGTGCCCATGCATCAACGCATTGGAGCCTCAATGTGATTGGTGTCAAGGGATCACATGTTCAATAAATTTACATTGAATCAAAAAATATCTTGCACAGAGGTCACTAATGTAATTATATTTAACTAACCAAAGGATAAGGTTGTATTTTTGAATGTCATCCTTTCCAGGCTCCAGCCATAAAATTGGATAAATTTATCACACCCTTATTGGCTTCATCATTCCTTAACATCTCGTCACGGTGGCAGGATTGCTCCAATCTGCCGAGCCTCTAATATATTCAATTAAACAACAGATGGTGCCGGATGATGGACCTTGTCCTGTCCCACCATCCAAACTGAATTGATCCTTAGTGGAACTGTGGAACTAGTGATGATTTATGAAGAGCGCTGATCTTATGATGACAGTTGGGCCTGACAAATGCTTCAATTGGGCCAATAAAATTTCATTTGTTTTGGTAAAGGGGAGCATTCTCCCATTAGTTAATGGTACTGCACTAATGCATTTGTCCTTGTTTCCACTTTACATATTTTATTCAAAATCACATTACTTGGATTTGATTTATTTAATTTCTTTATTGTCTTTGTCCAATTTCATACCTAATCGTTTGCTTCTATTCTTTTTTTTTACAACTATTGAATATCCGGTTTTGTGAGTAATATATTTTACAGAGATTGTGTCAGAACGCTTCATATTGAACGTAAAAACATTTTGTTTAAATTCTCTATTTCATTCTCTATCTCATCTTTTATTTTATTTTATAAATATGACATGAGTATTAGATATTTTTTTATAAAAATAATTAATTAAAAATTAAATACACTTGACATAAATTTAGCAAATTAAAATAAGAGATAAAATAAAAAATAAAATAGAGAATTCAAAGTGAAAAACATGTCCCATATTAGTGAGTGGTGCATTCAGAAACTGATTGTTTTGATAGAATTGGGGATAACAACCATAGGTAGAGTGAATTATATCAACGCAATTATTTATAGAGAACCAGCACATAACAAAGGCGGCCAAAACAACATACAATTATTTGTACACTGTCAAGAACTTCATACATGTCTTGTACAAAAATAAAGGAGTTCATAATAATGCAATTCCCCAAAAACAAATAATTAAGCGCCTATATATACGATAATAATACATAAACAAACATATTAAAAAATGATTGTCCTAATTATCTTAGCCCATGTTGCCCGAATAATGGCTCATAATTCATGTCAAGTCATCAACAATCTTCCAGCCTGTAAATTTCCAATTTCCACCAGCTCCGCAAACCCAAAAAGTCAAAGAAACGGCTCCGCCAATTACATTGCCCAACCTGCTACTTTTAGCTGTCAAAGAGACCCGACCCGACCCTTTAACAGAAGAGATCTTTCATCAGCCATAGGTGCAAGAATTCTTCAAGGAGATGGGAACATTCAGTTTTTTAGAATCAAAGACAATTGAGCACTCGATCTTCTTATAGAATTTAGGCTTCACCAGTTTGCCCAGAACATAAGCCCTTGATCTAACGGTGAAGTCCAATTTTAACGGCACCGGCAAGGTGGTCATCCCCGTCGGGGTGCTCAGACTAGCTCCACTTCCATACAATGGAATCTTGTCGCCAATCACTGATACGACTACGTTTCTCTGGCTCTTTCTTGATTGATAGAATTTCTTCATCTGCATGATCCGACTTCAGAGTATTAATCCAAATGCTATTTTCGGCGGCACAAATTCGAGGAATTTCATATATGAAATTGAAGACTTACATTTCCTGAGCCAACGGCGAGCTGTGAGTAGGAGAGAGCCAGAGGAGTGGACGTGACATGAACCCCAAAAAACGTCGCCGTATTACGGAAAGTAAGTTTCACTGTGGAGTTCATGGAGATCATATCGGTGGAAACTCCGGTATCATCTGAACCGGCTTGAACCATAAATCTCTCAAATGTAATGCTCTGCCACCATAATTTATCAAAAAAAATTCACTTCAAACTTCAAAATTCATATCAATTAATTTATCCACAAGATTTCAGTAAGTTAAGGCTAAAAAATGAGAGTTCTAAAACGGCAAAAGCAGTAACACTCACCTTCATGGCGATCTTGGGCTTCTGAGGTTTACTGGCGCCCAACAAAATCAAAGCAAAGAAGGAAAAAAGCACAAAAAAACCCACAACAAAGGCCAGAAAATAGCATCTGCGGGGCAACCCTTTCCGCGACTCCTCATCTTCGAGAAGTCCTTCCTCTTCAATCACATCGCACTCCTTCCAATTCTTCTGTCCGCCCTTCCTCTGACCTCTCCCCCCAGATCCGACGTCGTTCGGGGAAATCTTCCTCGATCCGGGCTTAAGCGAGCCGGAGAATCGGCTGGTGGAGGACTCCCTGGAGTGGCGGCCCACGGAGGAGTGAGAGTGCGGCGGAGAGCCCATTGGGCTACCCAGCACTGGTGTCGAGTGGAACGACGTCGCTGTCTTCTCCCCATCGTGCGAGTCACGTGAAGGGCTCTGCACGTAGTATGCCGGCCGCCGGTTGTGGTCCGGCGAAGACGGCGCCAAACTGGTCACCTCGGAGTCTGTCTTTGCGTGCATTTTGGTTGTGAAAATTGTCTGAATTTGCTCGGTGCTCTGGACGCCCAAAGTTGCAGAGATTTGGACAGTCCTGTTTCTCTGCAGAAAAAGACTCTGGAGCGGATTCTGTTTGGACTTTCTTATTCTGAGAACGGAGAATGGAATGTTACATCATTTTTCACGAATACTTATTTTAAATTCTATTTTGATTTAATATTAGGTTTAGGATGAATTTTTTAAAAAATATATATATTAAAATTTTATTTTCTCCAAAATAGCTGTTATATAGTGTCACAATATCGCGTTATTATTCAACAATAATTAATAAATTATCACCGACGGAAAAAATAAAATAATAAGTGAAAGTGGATGTTTTGGTGCTTTATGACAGCTGCGTAACTGCGTTACAGTTGGCAATAACAGCTTTTCTGGTTGAGTCTGCGCCGTTGCGACGGGAGTTGGTCGTATGTCCCTTGATTTTCTATCCTCTTTCATTGTTTAATTTTAGAGTTAAATTCATTTTACCCCTTTACTATAGAGTATATATCAGATACTTCTTATATTATCAAAAATTTTAAATACCCCCCTTAAGAGTGTCAAATACCCCCTTCAAAATCATTTGTCGTTAGTAAAATAGCAGACGATGTCAAAACTTTACAGTAAATTATTAATTTAACCTCAGAAAATAACTAAATAACATAAAAATCTAGAATACATGGCTTTTTTTTTTTTTTCTATGTAGACAAATTTATCTTTGTCACCCGTACTACCAAAACCTTTAAATACCCCACTCAAACTTTTTTATCATTAGAAAAGTAACGGTTATTTGGCCGATGCAACACTAAAATTATATTCCCTTTGTGCATATGATCATTGAAAAATTTTATGTACAAAATATCCTTGTGATTTACTATATAATGTTCAAGTTACTTACTTCAATTTTGTTACTTTCATTTAAGACTTAAAGCATCATCTAACTCTTAATCCAACAAAAATATTAAATCATTTTATTTATTTTTTAAATATTAAATAACTCTATTTTAATACATAGCATATGGGACCAACAAAACAAAGACTGCTTGTGCGAAAAAAATATATGAGACCATTATACGTATTTCTATTTCGTAACTATTTGTCTAAAAATTTTCAAATCTGCATTCATTTTGGAATATAAAAAATTTATAATTATATGTAAGGTTTTGTTATATTTCATTTATAATTTATCATTACTTTGTAAAAAAATGTCACGTATCCTAGATTTTTATGTTATTTAGTTATATTTTTATGTTAAATCAGTAATTTATTGTAGAGTTTTGACACCATCAATTATTTTACTAACGGTATATGACTTTGATGGGGTATTTGATGATTTTTTGTTGTACAGGGGGGTATTTGACAATTCTTGAGGGGGTTATTTGAAGGTTTTGATAGTATAAAGAGGTATTTGATACATACCCCATAGTACAGGAGGCAAAATGAATTTTATCCTTAATTTTATATTGAAAATAAAAAAAAAAAGGGAAAAAAATAACATTGAGAATGATGCCGCAGCGAACCTGACGTCGTCCATTGTCATCAAACTTATAACAAATGATTTTTACCCTTAATTAGTCAATCGTTTTAGTAGATTTTATTAATAATTTTGGCACTAGTAATTGCATTGTTTCTATTAAATTAGCAGTTCTTTGGCAGTCATTATCAAAATATATTAATACTATTTACTTCTTGAAATAATAGCACTGCGATAACAATTAACAACGGACCATAGAACTATTTAGATGTATATTGAGAATTGAGAAGAGGATGTATAGATAAAAATGAATGAGACATGTAAATGTACCGGACTTATTTATAATTATTAAAAAATTATTTTTGGTCGAATATAATTGTTGAAAAAGTGGTGATGATTACACAAACACGCCTGTTTTTTCAGTCGATTAACGATGATTGGACATATATATTAATTTTTTTCTTTTGAAAAAAGAATATTATAAATGATAAATTTTTATTTATTTTTAATAAATCAATGTACGTTAATTTTGTTTGTATAGATGTATGCGCTATTCATGTAATCAATGTTTATTGAATAAATACATCTATCCTTTTACGTAATTACTTGCATAACTGATGAGGAAGACACGAATATTTTGATTCATTGATCGTTTGCTTATTGTTCATAAAGCAGTACACTTATGGTATTTTGAATTAAAGGAAAATGAATTAAAAATTTATTACAAAATTTTAATTTATTTTATGTAAAAATATATATATACAATTTTGGGTCAAGCTAAAATAGGGGCCGATGGCCACGTCGTATGGGCTTTTGGCCCATACCCCAACGAGATGCAAGTTTTTCCCCAAATGTTGATACCCTTAGGCCTTGTTTGCTTGGCTTGATTAGGTGTGATACATACATAATCAAGCATCTTCTAATATTTGCTTCAATTGATAAAAGTTTTTGATAAATTTTAGGCCCTACATTATTTATTGTTGCTTTTGGAAAATGGATCAAGAGGGGGAATGCTTGATTAGGTGTGGTAAGAATTACAAAGATTTAATAATGTCTATTTTTTTATCTTATTTTCAATTAAACCATAATTCTAAAAATGGGAAAGAATGAGAAAATTATGAAAAACTTATTAAAAAATATAAAGGATATAATAGTAAATTTATATATTATATTTTAATTTATTTATATACTAATCATACCAACCAAATATAAAATTAAAATATTCTATCCTAATGGGCTTAAAATGTATCATTTGCTTATGTATCACTTCTAATCACATCATTCCAAGCAAACGAGCCCTTAGGGCATGTTTACTTTTAGGGATGAGGCAGAGTGAAGGCCCACATTCTGCCTCATTCCATGTTTATTTTGTGGGATTGGAGCCCTGTAAAAATCTAAGGGCCCATTATTGTGCTGATTTTTTTTATAGAAGAGCCATCCCACCTTTGATTTTATCACTCGATTGGCACCGCAATTTCAATTAATTATCGATTTCGGCGCCAATCAAAAAATTTAAAAATAATTACAAAAATTTAAATATTAAAAATATATTTATATTAAAATAATTAAAAAATCAATGTATATAATTTGTGTAAATATATTGTATTGGAATGGAGAAAAAATAATTTCTTTAAGCTAAATAGAAAAAAGAAGAAATAGTTGGATGTTGTATTGACATGGATAAAAATTAATTTTTTTATGCTAAATAGAAAAATATTTTAACTATGGGTACTTTAGTATTTTATAATTTATTTAAAATTTATAATTATGCTTATGTAAACATTCTCAATACAATAATTCAATTTTATCATTCATATTATCCCACAAAATAAACATCTAATCAAAAATATAAAATTATCTGAATTCTATTTTTTATCCCTCATTTCGTCCTATCAACCTACATCTCATATCACAAAGTAAACAGCCCTTGTGTACTAATTTAAGCAACATGAGATAATTTAAAAGCCTCAAATTCCCAACACCGGTTGTAATATTTACCTTCCAACCATTTCGCAATTTAACAATTTGTAGTACGGTCTTTTGACTTTAGTTTGTGGTTCACTTAAAAGTCATTTTCAAAATTATGTTACATCGAGGAGTATTTATAAATGATTTAGTCAAAATCACAAGTTGTAAATCAATTTTCAACAAATTGAAAATAGAGATAAGGTAAACAAGACCATCTAGACATAATCCTAGTTCTGAATCAATTTGGTCCACTCTAAATCAGTATATTTGAGTTCTCTTCTTAATTCAAGAATTAGAAATATGAGCTTTGAGACTTGGAACACAAAAAAAACGTTAGAAGAACAATGGGAAGATACTATCTATAACTTTTCAATGGCTAAATTAGATAAGTAGAATAAGATATTACTACATGCCAAATATATAGGACATGGACGGATTCAGAACTGAAACTATGGGGGGTCAAAATTATAAAACATAAAAGTTCAAATATAGATTATTTTCAATTGAAAGATACAATAAGTCGGTAATATATTTTATGATGCATGTAAACAAACACAGAAAACGTATCATAAAAATTAATGAAGATAAAATATATATTATTTTAAGTAAAGAAAAGAGATAAATATGTGTTAAGACAAAGAAAAATTAAAAAAGTTCTTTTTTTTTTTTTTTAAATATTCACTTACTTTTGTCTCTTTTTCTCAATCTCATTGAAGTAAAAAAAGAGAGAGATTTTAATTGTTTTGTAAGTTTCTATATCATAAAGATTTTCTTTAATTAGATTCCTATAAATATATTTTCAAACAAATAAAATAGAAGTACTCTAATGGTCTAACCCTAATTGTAAATTGTTTTATTGTAGATATGAGCCTAAAAATTTGTTTTAGACTTTTTAGAATTAAAATAATAAAGAATTAAAAAATAATATTAAATTCTCAAAAATATATATTAGATATTATTATGAAAATTAAAAATATATACATATATATATAATACTAGGAGAGCAAATTATTATTAAAAGTTTAAATATATATGCTAAAATTATTACAAATATTAAAGAAAGTCCCCAAAATGTTGGGGGAGCCATGGCCCCCTCTCAATGTTCTCAAAACCGGACCGGGCAATGAACCGGTGACCTTACTGGTTACTGGTTCAACCGGTTCAACCGGTATGACGCAATAATTACATAATAATTATATTTAATTTTATAAATATATATAATATTTTCATATTACCAAAAAATAAAATTTTCAATTCATATAGAAAGAATATTATTTGAAAAAAAATTTAACTTGCTTATTTTTAAGTATGTTTTTTAGAAAATAATACTATTTCACAATTAGTCAATTATAAATAACTAAAAAATAATGTTTCACATTAATTTAAGTAATCATTCATTTCATACTTCAACTCCAAATAAAAATAAATTCTTCTATGCTACATATTCAACATAATTTAAGAGAAATTAAACAAAATAAAATAACAAACTAAACATAAATATTCACATATAACTACTACTTTATTAAATTTTAAGAAAATATTTCATGTTTCAAAAAATTACATGTCCAAAATCTTTAATCATTATTTTCAACTCACAATTTCTCTTTTTCTTTTTTTACTTTTTTTAAGAAAAATTAAAAATTAAAAAAAAAAGAAAAAAAAAAAGAAAAAAGAGGGCGAACAGGTCGAACCGGTCTGGTTTTGACCGGTTTTCAGCCCCACCCATTTTCAGCCTTCAACCGGACCGGACAGGCCACCGGTCACTGGTTGGACCGGCCGGTCCGGTCCGGTTTTCAAATCATTGCCCCCTCTTGCATCCGTCCCTGATATAGGATAAACGTCAAGAATTAGTAACTAAATTGTGAATGAAATTGAGGGTATTTATAGTGCTATGCATTGTACGGAACTGCCACGTCTAGGTCGTACAGAATGGAGGAAATCTTCCTACATGTCTTGTTATGAACGGTCTAGATTAGGGGTGAGCAAAATTACCTATTAATCGAAAAAATCAATTAATCGGTTGACTTGAAATCGAATTTACCAAACCATTTTGTTCAGTTGATTTTTGGTTTGGTTATCGGTTAATTTTTTAGAAATTTTCAGTTAACGGTGCAGTTCGATTAATTTTTCATAAAAAATAGGTTAAAACCGATTTAATCAAATTTTTATAAATTCTCAACCTTTAGAAATTTTCAGTTAACGGTGCAGTTCGATTAATTTTTCATAAAAAATAGGTTAAAACCGATTTAATCAAATTTTTATAAATTCTCAACCTTTGTGTAGGTTGCTCAATTTGGTCTCTATAAATTATATAACTATGGCCTATGGGAAGAAGTATATGCAAACTAAAAATAACGAGGAATAACTTTAGATTTATAAAGTTTAGGTTGTATTTTTGTTGAATTGTTTATTAGAAAACTATTTATGCAAATAAATTCTCAGTTGAATAAAGTTTTAATTTTTGGATTGAGTCCATTTAATTCTAGATTTTTTCTTGTTGTAATCTAATTAGAAGATATTCAAAAGTTCCCTAAAAGCTTGCTAAACAAGGCTAAAGGTATTTAGGTGTTCTATTTACTAATACATGTTATTTGTTTTATAATATTGAAAGTTATTTACTATGATTTTAAAAATAATTAGATTGCTTGTTTTTGCTTGTACCGAAATAATTAAGTTTTTATTTCAACTATAATATTATGTTATTGAATAATAATATTGAAAAAAAAAATCAAATAAAGATTGGTCAATTGGTAAATTATCCAAATCGAATAAATTTTTTTTGGTTAATCAAAAAATTCGGTGCGATAATCGTTTAATATTTTCCATATATTTTCGATGAATTAACTGATCGGTTCGGTCAGTTAATTTATCGAACTGACCGATGCTCACCCTAATCTAGATGTTGGGTTTGCGCCTGAGGTTGGTTATCAGATCACCCTAACCTACTTTATTATAAGGATGTGGACCCTATATTCTTTTTACTTAGATAGCTATTTTTGAGTGGTAAATGTGTAATTCTACTATTCTATTCATACCATGCACTATCACAGGCATGATTTGATTATTTACTTAGCTGATCTCAAAGTTAATTTTACTTGAGAAGATCTAATTTTTTATTTTTTATTTTTTTGAATTAATGAATAAATGCATGGAGAAAGGAATATAAATATGGTGTGCTTTTATGACAAATTAATTTTAAAAATAGAATATCGAAACCAATACTATTATGTCTTGATTAATCGAGATTTTTATCGAGGAAAAGTAGAGTATGAATTTATGGTGGGAACCGAACGCAACACGTGCAAGGAAAAGCATGAACACTTATTATGTCTTCCCAATGAAAAAAAAATCAGTACTTTTCTTTTTCTTCGGTCCAAAGGTATTGATTATGCCTACGCTAGGGTGAAAAACAAGCTCAAACTTTATTTTGGAGTCGTGCTTTGTCCCCTCAATTTCGGAAATAAACAAATTAATGCAATTAGAGTTCATATCACTAACTTTTATAAAATAATCAATACAGAAGTAATAATATGTCTAAATCAATTCAAAAGTTAAAATTTTATATTATTTATTTATCGTTTGAGATCAATATTATTTGTATTACTATTTTAAATTAATAATAACTGTTCAATTAATTTGATAGAGATCGAATCAAGTTATTTAGTTCGAGTTATACAAGCCACATTTGGCCTGACCTATTTGCCCCAGGTCACTAGCTTAGGCTAAGGGTGGCAATTGTGAGACTGACGTAGGCATTCAATTGGTTATTTTGAGGGTTTGTTTTATTTTTTGAAAGTTAGTACACGTATACGTGTACTTTATTTGGGTTCAATTTTTTAACCTTATATGTATTGTAAAGATAATGTTATTAAGTTAATTGAATATTTGATTTAATGAACTTTATTAAAATTAAATTATTAAAAAATTGAGTTGAAATCCCACCAAAAAAATACAATATTAAGTTAAAAGGCGCAATTATTTGAACAGTTCGTTATTATAAATAAATGTAATTGTTTTAAGAAAAATATGTCCATTCAAATCAAAACTCTTTGAAAAGGTCATATGCAAATTTAACATAATATCTATAAAAATATATGTCATAAAGTACTTATTATATTTTTTTTCCAAGAAATTTTTTCACTTTTGTAGCAATCAAAACTTGAATTTTGATTAAGTATTCGGGGGTTCTCAATAGAAGGATCCCAACTCCTTCTACGTGTTTCCTTTTCGTAACATTTGGAGTAAATAGAAAAAAAAAAAAAAAAAAAGAAAAAGAAAAACATCATATGTGGGACTCATGTCAAAGGATTTAAAGTTAACAAGATGCCAATTCAAAACTAATTATTCATTTGTGATTTATTCTCTTCTAGTCCTCCTATATTGGGTCGGGCAAATTTTTATCATGAATGTTTTCGTATCCAACTACATAGACTCCAAACAGCAAATACAGATAACAGTTGGGCTCTCCCTTGGGCTGGAACTAGAGTATTCGGGAGACATTGGACCATTCTACCATGTCCATCTAACAATATATTGTTTATTTTCCCTTTTACCTTTTTCCTTTTTTACTTTTTTTTTTTTTTTTTTTCGTGGGGTGTTGTTTGTGGTTGGGGGGGGGGGGGGGAATTGCCTGGTTGTGTTTTTTGGTTGCTCTAGCGGAAATATTTTCGAAGAATTTATTTTGATAGTAGGTTTAGTGAATGCATTATTTATTTGATTTTATTATGTTGGAAAATATTTTGGAATGAAATGATATGTTTGATATTGTATTGGGAGGCAATACTTTTTTACTATAAGGGCTAATTTACTTGGAATGATGCGATTATGAATGATATACAAATAAATTGATATGTTTTAAGTCTATCAAGATAAAATAATATAATTTCACGTTTGGTTGGTAAGATTAATTCAAAAAATAAATTAAAACAAAATATATAATTTTATGATTATAACTTTTTATTATTTATTTTAATATATCTTTTTATATATTAATCAAGAGCAATTTGATCTTTTTGAATCTTATCCAACCCAAAGAAAATGTATCAAGCCTCTCATCTCTTGATCCATACTTCAACTTAATATAGGGCCAGTGACTTATCATGGGCCCTATATCAAGGCAAATAAAAAATAAATTAAGAGTAATTATGTATTTATCAAGCAAAATCAATTGAAGCAAACAAGCCCTAAATGTTATATGAGTTAAATTTTTGTTGGATTAATGGAGTAAATCTATAATTTTTATGTATATGTAATAATTAATTGACATTATATATATACATATATATACAATGATTTTATTATATATGTATAGTTATAATATGTTTTGGGAGGATATTTTCTTTAAAAAAAAATAATTATTTTGTTGGTGATATCAAAAAAATGCGTGAGCTTATTTAAAAGTGTCTTTAGAATTGTAATTTGGCATGAGGAAAAACAAAAACAAACAAGGCCTTTTTTTGGCCCTCTCAAATCCAGTCTCAAAGGAGCTTCAATTTATTATTATTATTTTTTAAAATATTTTACAACGTTTTGCAAAAATATCAAGTTCAGATATTCGCGATTAGAGAAAATGCATTCAAAGATTCCACAAGTTCCATTGAAACCCTAATTAATTAATGTCTATTTGTTTGGTTGCACGTCATAATTCATAAATTTATCAAGTCAACGGCCATCATAAGTGATTCATTGCTCTATTATATTGCAGGATGCATTTGTATTTGAGCTTAACAACAATTTAATTAGAAATAACATACTTGACTGAATTATATCCAAATTACTAGTTCAAAATATGCTGGATCATTTATTAGTAACAAAAATATTAAACATATAATCTTGACAATTATTTATTCATTTTATTTATACATTCAATATACTTTGTAGCTAGCGATATCCCAGTTACATATAGAAAACATTTAAAAATTAATTATAATTAATATTCTAAGTCCATATATATATTTGAATGAGTTGTTAGTTTTGAATCAATTTATAAAATATCCAATTCCTCCTATCTTATATATATTATTATAAAAAGAAATATTATTTTGTGCTTAAAATAGAAGTTTTTTTTATTTTGCTTTTTTACATGCTTTGCTCTTTTATTCTTCAAGCAATTAAAACGAACAATGTAGTTTAAAGGATTCAAAATGAAGATTGAGAATAAGAAAAATAGTTTGGAAATCAAATTTACCAATATTTGAAATTTATCCTCTAAATTATCCTTTTAAAAATGAGGGCTCCTTAAGGTTGTTATTGTACTTTTCACAAATTCACCATGCAATCCACCCAATTGTTAGAACACAATTGTCTACTACTGTCTTCTTTATCATATGAAATGCCTAATATAATTTTAATTTTATTTTATATTTCAAATTATTTCATGCATTAACTTTGAACGACACAAACTAATTTGATACGCGTTGAAAATGGCATACATGCATACAGTGGAGTATCAACTCCTCCAATATATGATAAGATTTTTTATTTTTTTTTATTACCAATATTTAATTATCTATTTATTAGAAATTACTCATTTTTCTTTTCCATGCCAAAATCATATATGCAAATTTTAGCATTGATCATCGAAGATGGTCCAATACAATATATTACATCGGAACAAAATGAAATTCCCCCTTTTTTACGTATAATCCATCACACTTACAGTATATATAAGCTATCCTGTTCGAAAACTTGAATAAAAAGTTAAAAGTAAACCTCAACAACATATGCTAATGTCCTGCTCCAGGGCTCGGGCCAGATTTCTTGACCGCCCCAAGAGTTAACCCATGTTCCGCTCCTGCGTGGCCCGGCCCACCGGTCTTCATCTCTTCAACTTGTACTAAGATTCTCTCAATGGTTCTGTCCACACGATCGCGATCGTATTTCTCATGCAGCAGACGGCCCTCGTTCAAAGTAAATAAAGAGCTCAAGAGGATAACAGAAATGAAAAGTGCCAAAAGTTTTCTAATTCCTGCCATGATATATCTGCTGATTTTCGATTCTCAGAGGTTTTCTGTTGTAAGAAAATGTAAGTGGAAGAATGCTTGTGCTAATTTGGGTTGAAGTGGAGGGTTTCAATTGATGTTGTATTTATAGTATTGGGCCATGCATGCAAGTGCAGGAACATTACATAGATATGACGCGAGAAAATTTGACTAGGTATGACACTGACCACGTGGGGGATTTCTGCGTATTATTAATTCTATCGTGGAATTAACATATGTAGGGTCCAACGTTGAATGCATACAACATAGTACATGTAAAATAAGTATGCGATTGGCCGTGGGAATTAGATCAATTCAACGAATTCATTCAATGGGTTGTTGTTTCTTGATTTTCACTTGTTTGGGTTTTTGGCGCCCCCCAAGGCCCCCACTTTCGTACCTGAAGCAGCTGCCCACGTAAAAACGACTTCAAGATTCAAAATGCCTTAATTTACGTGAGTGGGTTTTGGTTATTTTTGGATAGTATTTGATACGTTTCAAAAATTAAAACTCTCACATTTATGCATGACAGTAATTATTATTTTTTAAATACGATAATATTGGAGTATGTTGTTAATATCAATAAATAAATTTATAACTAGATATTTTATTAAGTGGTCAATTAATTTAATACTAATATCTATATATATATATAAATGTAAAATTCGAGATTTAAAATTTAATGAATTTTTAAATATACATGCATACGTAAAATGAAAAATTGCAAGATACTATGTTGATTAAATGTGACCCTTAATATGGCATGTGGCACACGACAGTGGTGTATTGATGAATCCACATGGTTTGCAGACAGGACAACATGCATGATAGTGTCTTCCGTTATTTGTACCCTAATTTTGAGGTTTCCCGGATGCAGCTGACATTGTCATTAATGACGCAAGTTAAAATTTGTACTAGAATTGATGGTGACTTGACTAGTTGGGCGACATGAGCTTCGCTCTTCCATCATAAGATAAAATTGCATTGGAATACAATAATAAAATTAACAAATTTTAGGACCGCTCAACCAACGATGCTTACGGTCTGCTTTAAAAGAGAGCTAATTAAATGATTTGAATTTAAATGTACGTAATAAATGAATTACTGAAGTTATGATTCTATGAATCGATAAATAAATATGAACAATAATTTATAAATATGAGGACTGACTCTATATAATTATAGTTGTTGGAAAATTGTGACTGAATAAATTTAATTATTAAAAAAATTCTTACTCAATTAAATAAATATGCACTGGACAGACATATCTTTTTAAAAAATACATGTAGAATGCACAGACATATACTAACTATACACAAAATAGTCTTAATTGTTGTGGAAGTCTACTAACAAAGAGTTGTGTCTTTTTACATTATTTATGTCTTCGTTTTGCATACAATCATATTTTTCCTTTTTAATTTTCAATTAGGGTCAATTTATTTTAAGCTTTCCATCTTTCCACGGAATCATATTATTTCTTAAGTAGTTTATTATTGAATTTAATTTCTGATAATTCACCCCCCCAAATTAATTTTAATTATATTTCAACGTCAAAATTTTTTATTTATAATAATTGGTCAAATAAAAAATTTCAAACTTCTTCCCAGCCGCAGTTCCCCAGCAGAGTGGTACAAGCATTGCCTCATGCAAATGCAGACTCGATATTCTATAGTACTTAATTCGATAGTGACATCCATTCTAATATATATATTTGACAATATCTAGGTACGTAGTTTCGGTTGGTGCAGTTTGTGATGTTGGCCACAAGTAGGACCAGAAAATAACATTACAACAGAAATAATATAATAATAGTATCGCGTGATGACTGACAATTTGGAAGGAAAGGAACATAGATGGGAAAGAAATAGTATTGATATAATTTAATTATTCTATGCTTTGTATGTATAAAAAAATTGAGAAAAAATGAAATGTTATCCCTTTTTTTATTCTATTTTTATGATTGATAATCAGTAATGATCAATAGAAATGGGATGAAACTTTTTAAATAATCAAATTAATTTTTTGTAAAAAATTATTAAAATAAAAATATTTCTTAACAAATATTTTTTATATATTACTCTAACAAATTTTTGTAGGGTAAATCTATAAATATATAGTTTTAATATAATTTTTAATTTTATTCGAATTACCTCAGTGAATATATGCATTTTATATCTTATCAACTACATTATATATGATTACACAAAAAAGTATAAAGACAATTCATTTGATATTACTCTTTCTATAATTATAACTTAGCAAGCTTCCTGATCTTTTTGATAAAAATATTATTTAAAAATTTGTAAAACATTTTATAACTAGGATGCTTATTTTATGTGATAAGGCTAGAACATCTTTATTGCACTAAGTTTAATTAATTTGAATAGTCGCTGATAGAGTCCACAACGTTTCATTTGTTAATTTTGTATATATTTTCTAATCGTTTGAATAATTAATATTTTAAATTATATATATTATTAGGCATGGACCACGTCGATGATGCTTATACTTTTTTCATTATAAAAATTGAGAGGCACAAGATTATTCTATTTTTTTTATTTATTATTTCTTAATAATGTAAAGTATTTTATATTTTTATAATATTGCTAAAATATATATAAGTAAAATATATAATTAAATAAAAACACATATATAGCTGTCAAACAAGTTGGAACATAATATCAAATATTTACAAAGTGAATATTTTTTTTTCCAAATATAAAAATTCTTTTGTTAAATTTTAGAGGGTAATCTTGTCAAAAAAAAAATATAGATTCATTTTTTATCGATTGAAAATGATTAAACCCATGGAAAGGAAGGAAATGCCTAAACCCATATTTTTAAGGATAAAAATTCTTATTTTTTAATTATACTAATTATGAGTCTTCAAAAAACCTATTATTCCTAACACATTTTTGCATACTAATTAATCATTTCATTAATACGATATAGACATGTATGAATCATAATAGGGGTGTTCAAATCCAATCCAATCCAAAAAAAAAACGACGAACCGATCCAAAAAACCGAAAACCGATCAAAACCGAACTTTTTTGGATTGAATTGGATTTTTTTTCTTAAAACCGATTGGATTGGATTGGTTTTTGGATTTAATCTAAAAAACCGATCCAATCCAAACCGAACCGAAATTTATCTATTAATAATATAAAAAATATATATCTTAATTGTAAAATACACAAATAAATTGAAAAAAACTAAACTTGTGATTTTTTTCACTTTCAAAAATCGAATATATAGGGATAATTATTGTGGACTTATTACTTTATAGTTGTGTGTTGTTACATCATTTAACTTAATTCCACAAGATTAGTGTGGTGGTATGATAGCTATATAAAATTTACAAATTAATTGATTAAATTAGTTTACTTATCAATAATAATATATCAAATATTTTAATTAAATATTTAATTGAAAAACCGATTAACCGATCCAATCCAAATCGATTTAAAATGGATTGGATTGGATCGGATTTACAATAAAAGTTCAACCGATCCAAACCGATCCAATATAAATTATATAGTTTGGATCGGTTGACTTTTGTCCCAAAAATCGATCCAAACCGAACCGCGAACACCTATACGATCATACAGATGTATCCATATTCTTATGGAGCAATACCTAGGTAGTTTCGGTTGTGCAGTTTGTTACGCTGGCTACAAGTAGGAACCAGAAAATGACGTGATGACTGACAATTTGGAACGAAAAAGACATTATTTTTTTCAAAAAAAATTTCTCTAAGTGATGAGGGTCCGAATCGTAATACAGGTACTTCGATTCCGATCTCTATAGGGGTTAACCCCAAAGGTGGATATCTTCCGTTGATGATATTTGAGAATCCTGCAATCAAGGCAAACGTTAGGCTAGCCGAGTGGCCTTCGGCTTTGGCCCTCCGACGCTCAAGTCAGTATTTCCTGTATCTAACATTGAAGTAAGATAGGTTCAGTGTGTCTTTGCGCATACCTTGTGAGGCAAGACAGAGGAGTTTTTATATTCTTCCCCTTGTAGGAAATGACTGGTAAGCCCTTGGCTTACCCTTCGGGTCTGCAGCCTCCTCCAAGGGGCAATTAGTCTATTCCCCCATTTGAATTTTGCCAGCTAGATGTCCTTTCATGCTACAGGACGGGACGGTATACGGGGTGGCGCCTGCCGTGTCAGACAGTGAGGGGATGGCATGCGCCATTAATGCAGTGGCGTGGTGCCAGTCCACGCATTTAATGCGGTGGCAGAGTACTGTGCAGAGTTCGACCTCCTGTCAGCCTGACTGGGGTCGAAATGGTTGATATTGTCCGAGGGCTCTGAGGCGCCCGCCTAAGCGTGGGGGGGATTGGTCGAATATTGTCGACATGTCCCATGGGCCCTGGGCCGTTGTCTGAACGTTGGGCCCTTCGGGCCACTATCTAGTCGAACATGGTCGACGTGGATCATGGGCCCTGGGCCGTTGTCTGAGACGATGGGCTCTTCGGGCCACTATCTGGTCGAACATGGTCGACGTGGGTCATGGGCCCTGGGCCATTGTCCGAAACGTTGGGCCTTTTGGGCCATCCTATATCATGAGTCCCCCCACTTCGCAACGCGGATTGAGGGAATCGTAGAGCGGCATTGGGAAGTAGCAAATATTAACGTGTCTCGACTGGGGATTTTAGAAATCGACCAGGGTTTTGCGCGTCTACTGAGCGGTTACATCGTGGCGCGCATGGGGCGGCGTTATAGTTTCCCCCATTAATGCGGACGCTTGGATAACCGCGCTTTTTCCTTTATAAATACTAACTGGCATTCAGGCTGCTTTCGCCTTTACCGCTTCAGATATTCCTTGCTGGGAGAATCACTAACCTTTGCGCTTTCTTCAGAGATTTTCTGAGTTTTAGCTTTCCAAATCTAGTAAGTACTTTTCCTCCTCTATTTCTTTCCACCTTTCTTAGAAGAAAATGTTTGGGCTATTTAGTTCTGGTGGTACTTCTGGTGAGGATAGTGAGGCGACTGTGTCTGAGGGCCGCAGGGAGTTTTGTGACTCAAGCCGTTCCAGCTCCGGCGGCTCGAGCGGCGCACGGGGGGGGGAAAGCTGGGCCCAGCCGGGTACCTTCTTCTCGCGGGCGATTATTTACCCCAAACCACTATAGCGAGATAATCTCTACCGTTACCCCCTTAGAACTGGCCCGCGTTCAAGAGCTTTACCACATTCCTCGTGAATTCCAGCTGTTAGCCCCTGGGCCTGCTGGTCGAATGCACCGTGCCCCTGCCGGTTGCATAACTGTTTTTGAGGATGCACTTAGGTGTGGTCTTAGGTTTCCCTTGAGCGAGGGTATGATAGGTCTGCTTAGGGGTCTTGGAGTGTGCATCACGCAACTGCTGCCCAACTGTTTCTCGACGTTGTGTAGCTTTATAGTTCTAATATTCCTGTACAACCAACCCCCAACCTTTGAAAAATTTTCAAACCTGTTTTATCTTTGCGTGTCGCGTAAATCCGGTAGCACTGAGAAAACGGGCTTTTATTATTTGAGCGCTCGGCCTCGTCGGAGGTTTCTCGTGGCGCCTTCCTTGTCCTATGGTCAGGCATGGAAGAAACGCTACTTTTTTGTGCGGGTAAAGGGCGGGTTCGATATTCCCCAAGAGTGGGCGAGGGGTCCGGTCGAGGTACCAGGGAATCACGCTCCAACCTGGTCGAGTTTGGTCCCATCGAAGCCACTGTATTCCTCGAGGAGAGGCAATTGGTGTTGGCTGGGTTGTCGCCAGCCCCATTAAATTTTCCCGCTGATTATGAGATAGGTAGACTAACTGCATGCGCCGTACCCTGTCGTTTGCTTATGAACATTCATGCAGTTGACATTTTTTGTTGCTTATCCTGTGCAGACCGCGGCGAAATCATGAACAGGTCCAGGGCTAGCGTGCTGGCTCGAGTTGAAAAGAATAAGCAGCGCCGACAAGGCGGCGCAATTCGGGAAGAGTCATCGGGGGCCGACGAGCCACGCCGATTAACTGCTGCCCTCGCGCCCTCCAGAACACCTTCGCCCGTTCGTCAAGAAGATGTCGAGAGAACCGCGGGTCGAGGAAAGAGACCCATGGGCGAGCCGGCCGCTCCCCTCCCGAAGAAGGCAGCTGTCGGGAAAGGAAAGTCGAAGGGCACGGGGCTGAACGTGCTGATGGGAAAAGAGCTCTTCATGGACCGAAGCCCCGAGGCACTCTTTAATTTGCGAAAATTCCCATCTCCTCGTTTTGGGTCGGATCCAGGTGTAGCTGTGGGCGACTCGTCTAGCATGGTATCCTCAGGGCCGGTTGGGTTGGATCCCTTAAAAGTGCTGATGGCTGCGCAGTTCATGGCTGACCAGAACAAATTCCTGGGTTTAACCCAGCCTGGGTTGCTGTGTAAGTTCGCCTATCATGCAAACATGGTAAGATCTAGGAACCTGGATGTCTACTTGTTTAACTCTTCTTTTCCTTCTCTTAGCTGCCTTCTGACATAGTCTCGTGTTTTAGGTCGAGCAGCTAGGCTATCACATGTTTCGCCGTTCCGAAGTGGCGCTGGCCGATCGGGAGCGATTGGATTGGGGTGAGGATGCTGAGACCTTGAAGGTTCAGCTTGAGTCCTCCCAGATGCGGGTCGAGGAGCTTGAGAGAGCAAACGCACAGTATGCCAAAGATATATAGGCGAAAGACCGTCAGGTGGTGCTGGCGGTAACGGAGCAGACTCGAATGGAGGCAAAGTTGAAAAAACTGGAGCTGGATATTCAAGTCGCCTACGAGTCTGGTCGTGCGGCCGGCCGAAGTGAGCGCCTGGTCGAAGCCAGGGAGGAGTTTGCTCGGGTGGTGCCCGAGGTGCAGAAGGAGGCCGTCCAACAATTTATGGTGAGCCCGGCCTTCCAAGACGCAAGCGTTGTGCTTGCTTTGGATGACGCACGGGGTGCATTTAAGAGGGCCATCGCCCAATTGCAACATCTGAGTTACGGCATCAGCGATGAGGATCGCTCGAAGATGGGCCTTGGCTTCGATGAGCAACTGCGCCCGCTGGTCGAGGAAGATGTCAACGAGGCAGATACTGCTGAGGTCGAATCTGCCGATGTTGTCGATATGAGCCCCGAAGAGAGGTAGAAGGCAGAACTCGAGAAGAAGCTGAATGCTGTGGGCTGAGAGTTCGAGTTTGCTGGCGACCTTGCCTATGAAATTTCTGAGAACAGGGCGGATGCCGCTGCATTCTTCCCCGCTGCTCCACGGCTGTTTATGCCCTCTGCTGCCAGTCCCTCCTACGCGGTTACCGCGGCCGTTCCCGTTGCAGAGGCGCCACCTGAACCTCCATCTGTTTTGGCTCCAACGCTTGCTGCTGAAGGGTCTGGCAATTCTAGCTAGGCCTTTCCCTTGTATTTTTGAGTTTTCATTCTGTATATATGTCTTGCTGAGGCTTTATGAAATGATATTTTTTTGCCCATTCTCTGCTGGTGGTTCGCTCTATATTGTCGTTTGTCTACTGCTTTGTCGAGTAGAATTAATTGCGTTTAGTATTTGTGCTTGCCCCCTTCATCGAATGGATGGTTATTTTGTCTTTGTTGGTTTAAAATTTTGTATTGCCAACTTGTGTAAGTCGATAGGATGCAAATAGTGCTTGCTGTAGAACACTTCTTACAATTGTAATATAAAATGGTTTCGCTAACTTTTTGTAGCTAACGTGTGTTTGCGAGCGGGGCTCGACTTCCAGCTTTAAAGGTGTTTTCACCATGCAAAGCATTGGTCTCCTAAATTTGGCGGCATGGCCGAGCCAATAAATATGCATCGAAGGTGTCGACTTTGTTGTTTTGAAAACTTTTGGCGACTGCGGGGTCGCTTAAGGTGGTCTCGGCCGGTGGCCTCGACTTAGATGTTAAATCCTTTCGTCGACTTCGGGGTCGACTAAGGTGGTCTCGGCTAGTGGCCTCAACTTAGATGTTAAATCCTTTCGTCGACTTTGGGGTCGACTAAGGTGGTCTCGGCCGGTGGCCTCGACTTGGTTGCCAGATCTTTTCAAGTTTTCTATCGCGATGTGCCTTGTTTTTTATAACCGGTACAACAGATGTCAATTAAACAGTTTACACAAAGAATTTTTTCAAGTTTACCGCATTCCATGGTCGAGGAAGGTCGCGACCTGTAGTGTCCGCTAATCTGTATGCGTTGTTCTTGCATACTTTGGTGATTGCATAAGGTCCCTCCCACTTGGGGTCTAGCTTCCCGACTGGTTTTGAAACCTCTACTTTCTTCAGGACTAGATCGCCCACTTTAAAATTTCTCGGACGGACTGTCTTATTGTAGCGGTCCGCCATTTTTGAGCGGTACCTCTGCATCTTGTTGTAGGCTATTTGGCATTTTTCGTCTACGGTAATTAAATCGAGTGTCATCTCCGATGTATTCGCTATTGGATTGTAATGAATTACTCTAGCTGTGTGCTGAATCAATTCGGATGGTATCACTGCCTCAGAGCCATAAACTAGACTGTAGGGGCTGTGGCCTGTGGTCGTTCGATAGGCCCGGAGAACGCCTGGGAGATCGTCTGCCCAACTCGCTCATGTCCCTGCTATCCGGCTCTTAATGTGGTCTAGGACTGTTCTGTTAGTAACCTCGGTCTAGCCATTGGCTTGTGGATTGCCTACTGAAGTGAAGTGCTGTGTGATGCCTAAAGTTTCGCACCATCTTCTGGTGTTTTTGCTCTAGAATTGAGTGCCGTTATCGGAAATAAGGATCTTAGGTAGCCCGAACCGACACACGATGTTCTTCCATAGAAAACTCTTGATAGCCGCGTCGGTGATCTTAGGGACTGCTTCTGCTTCCACCCATTTTGTAAAATATTCGACAGCCACTATGATAAACTTCCGCTGGCCAGAGGTTTTGGGGAGCGACCCTAATATATCGATGCCCCACTGGTCGAACGGCCATGTGATACTAACATTGGTCATTGGTGCGGCTGGTTGATGCTGAATGTTCGCATGTACCTGGCATGATGGGCATTTCTTAGCGAAATCCACAGAATCGTTGAGCAGAGTGGGCCAGAGATATCCGTAGTGGGTAATCTTGTGAGCCAGAGACCTTCCACCCGAGTGGTTGCCACAGATACCTCCATGCATCTCCTGCAATACTTCATTCGCCTGGCCGGGATCTAAGCACCTGAGTGGCGGGCCGGCGATCGACCTCCTGTACAGCTGCCCATGCTCGTCTAATGCATATTTAGGAGCCAAGCCTTTCAACTTTCGAGCCTGCTTAATGTCATCTGGTAAGGAGCCTCTACTCAGATAGAGTTTGATTGGATGTTGCCAGGATGGGGTTGACTCGTCGAGGCATTTGACCTGGATCCGATCGGGAGACTGTGCGCAGGGTTTATTGGCCACAAGAAATGTTATAGTTCTTTCTCGCGTGCCTTTCGCCGAACTAGCTAGCTTAGAGAGTGCGTCTGCTCGCTCGTTCTCTGACCGGGGGATCTGGCTTAGCGAGAAGTGGCTAAACATCTGTTTCAAGTGTTGTACCTTAGCCAAGTACTGCGCCATCTTGTGCTCTTTTGCTTCGAAGTTCCCTTCGAATTGCTCCGCCACGAGCTGAGAGTCCGTGAAAGTCGCTAGCCTACCGATCCCCCGGTCGGCAGCCATGCGCATTCCTGCAATGAGGGCTTCGTACTCAGCTTCGTTGTTCGTAATCAAGAAATCGAGCTTCACCGCGAAGTCATAACCCTCTGCTAACGGGGATCGAAGAGAAACTCCTATCCTTCCCCCGATGACGTTGCAGACCCATCGACATGCAGAGTCCACGAGTATGTGCTGTCGATGTCCGGACATGGTAGGTCGATCCTTTCGAGGATGAAATCTGCAAGGACCTGTACCTTGATGGCCGCTCGCGGTTGAAATTAGATGTCGAATTCTTCGAGCTCGATTGCCCATTTAGTGAGTCGACCTGAAGTGTCCGGCTTTGACAATACTTATTTCAGCGGCTGATTCGTTAACACCAAGATTGTGTGTGATTGGAAGTAAGGTCGCAGCTTCCTTGCTGATGAGACGAGGGCTAGAGCGAATTTTTCAATCTCCAAATAGTTATATTCTGGCCCCTGGAGAGCTTTGCTGCAATAGTAAATGGGGCAAGGGTTTCCATCTCTTATTGCGGTCAACACCGAACTAACGGAGGCTGAAGAGACAGCCAGATATATTTGTAAGACTTCCCCGAGCTCAGGTTTGGCGAGCAGAGGTGGTGAAGAGAGATATTACTTGAGGTCGATGAGGGCTTTATCGCACTGTTCATCCCATCTGAACCCCAACTTCTTTGCGTTTCTTAGGATTTTGAAGAAAGGTAAGCTCTTGTCTGCCAGCCTGGCTACAAGCCTGCCAAAAGCAATTACTCTGCCAATGAGGCGTTGAATTTCCCGCATTGTGCGCGGTGGGGCTATGTTGAGAACTGCTTGAATTTTCTGAGGGTTAGCCTCGATGCCTCTTTGGCTGACCATGAAACCGAGGAATTTACCGCCCCGCACTCCAAACGTGCATTTTCCGGGGTTTAGTTTCATGCCAAAGGCTCTTAGAATAGAGAATGTGTGATTCAGGTCAGCCAAGTGATTTTCTGCTCTGTCTGTTTTTACAATCATGTCGTCCACATAAACCTCAATTGAGTTCCCAATCTCATTTTTAAACATGAAGTTAACAAGCCTTTGATAGGTTGCTCCGGCATTTTTAAGTCCGAACGGCATGACAAAAAAGCAATATACCCCATTGGGAACAACAAAAGAGGTTTTTTCCCTATCTTCAGGTGCCATAAATATTTGATAGTATCCTTGAAACGCGTCCATCATGCTAAGTAATTCACATCCAGCTGTGGAGTCGACAAGTAAATCAATGCGAGGCAAGGGGTAAGGATCTTTAAGGCAAGCTTTATTCAAGTCTGTGAAATCATTACACATCCTCCATTTTCCCTCACTTTTGGGGACTAAGACAACATTACATAGCCAAGAAGGATACTGAATTTTAACAACATAACCAGCTTCCAGGAGCTTGCTTACCTCTTCTTGGATAACCTGTGTCCGCTCGGCGTTAAAAACTCTCTTCTTTTGGCGGACTGGCTTATGCGTAGGGTCCACATTGAGCCTGTGGACAATGATGTTCGGGTCGATGCCTTGCAGGTCGGCTGCTTTCCAAGCGAAGACATCAATGTTCCTCCGGAGGAAGTCGACCATGAGGTACTCTAGTCAATCTCCCAAATCAGCGCCGATCTTGGTTGTCTTGTCGGGATTCCTGGGCTCCAGCTCAATTGTCTTGAAGTCTCCCGTCGGCTCGACCCTGGTATCTTCGATCTTTCTCTTCTTCGATGAAGTTCCCTCATCGGGTTTCGCTACAGGGGTGTCCCCCGAGGGCCTCAACTGGGGCCTCCTTCTCTGCTCACCGGAGTCCACGGAGATTGTGTAACAGCGCCAAGTGTCCTTAACATTGCACAAAATCTGACCAACTCCTCTAGGGGTCGGGAACTTTATCTTCATGTGATATGTGGACGCGATGGCTCTGAAGTCGTTTAAGGCCGGTCTTCCCAAAATAACATTGTAAGCGAATGGGGCATCGACCACTAAATAACTAATCATCAAGGTTCGGCTGCGATGGCCCTGCCCAAAAGTTGTGGAGAGGGAAATGGATCCTAACGGCATTATCTCCGATCCCCCAAATCCAACTAGGGGCGTTCTGACTGGATCAAAGTTGAGCCTGCCCAAGGCCATCCTCTTTAGTGTCGACGAGAATATGATATTGGCTGAGCTACCGTTGTCGACTAGGACCTTTCTAACTTTGAAGTTGGCGATCTCGAGAGCGACCACCAAAGGGCAGTCGATCTTCCGGTCCATTCCTTGGTTTTCGAGGTGGCTTAGGTCCGCGTCTGAAAAGGATATCGGCTCTGTGCTGTTTGAAAGCTGAAAAACCATCTCGACCTTAGATGGTTTGGTCGAGTCAAGCTACCGTTGAGTTTGCTTCCTTGCGTTTCGGGAGTCTCATCTCGTGGGTCCCCCAGCGATCATGTCGATGACCCCTCTGATGGGCGGGTGGGCTTCATGGGCGGGCTTATTCCCTTTGTCATCTCTTCGCGGGCTGGCCGACCTTTCTCTACGGGGAGTCCGGTCGACGGCGCCCTCCTCTCGTCGATTCCTGTCCTCGACAAATTTCTTTAGGTGCCCATGCCTGATCAACCTCTCAGTTTCGTCTTTCAAGTTGAAGCAGTCTTCGGTGTCATGCCCCTTCTGTCTGTGGAAGTGACAGAATTTCCCTGACTTCCTCATGGCCTCTGTCTCTGTAATTTTGCGGGGCTTTTTCAGCAGGTTGTCATGTTGAATGGCAAAGAGCACTTATTTCCTCGCCATGGAGAGCGGGGTATAGTCGTGAAAGCGCCTAATCGGGGACCGACGTCCTTCCCTGTTCTGCTTGTTGTCCTTCTCTTTGCCCTTCTTCTTGTCAGCTTCGATGCTGCCGTATTGCATCTTGTTCATCTCTTCTTGGGTCATGTATCTTTCCGCGAGGTCGAGGAGTTCTTCCATCGTGCGGGGCTGAGCGCGCACCAAAGCGTTAGCGCACTCTTTGTGCCTCAATCCCAAAAACAACACATCAATCAAGAACTCAATCCTCGGACTGTCAATTTTCAACACTTCTGTGTTGAATCTGGTGAAAAAATCTCTCAAAGACTCCCCCTCAGCTTGCTTCACCGTATGCAAGTGGGTGTGTGGCAGCTTCGCCTTCCTTCTGCTGGCAAACTGGTGCAGGAATTTATCACAAAGCTGGTCATACGAAAAGATGGATACCAACTCTAACTTCACGAACCAGTCCAAGGCCACACCCTGAAGTGTGGTTACCAGCATTTTCGCATGAATATACTCGTTGTGTCCATGCAGCTGCATCATGTGTTCAAACTGCAGCAAATGTTCAGTCGGGTCTGTGGACCCGTCGTACCGCGGGAGACCAGTGGGGATCTTGGCATCCACCGCGATACGTTCATTAATGATTTCTTGTGTAAAGGGTGAGTCCCGTTCCCTTCTAAATCTCGAGGGCACCTCCGGCTGAAGGGGCCTGTCTACGTTCCCCCTCGACAGCTCCTCCAGGCGTTTATTTAGTTGCTGCACCTGGTGGGATACCTCCTCCCACTCCTGCTGATCCTGCTTTCTTCTACCTCTGGAACGTTCGGTCCTATCGCGCTGCGGGGCTCGAAGGGGCTGAATGTCATGGTCCACGGAGTCCGCTACCTCTTCCCTCGGTGGGGGGCGGGGCGCCTCCCGGTGAAAACGACTCTGGCTTGGTTCTCGCCTAGCTGGATGCCCGGGGGACCCCGGACGCCGTGAGTATTCTACAGGCGGTGCTTGCTCATGCCCCGCAGGAGAGGGGGTAGCGCTAGCTGCCGGTTCTGGCGGCGCGGCTTGTCTGTTCAAGGCGGCTGAAAGCTGGGCTGATATCTGTGCGGAGATCTGCTCACTGATGAGCTGCATCAACTGGGGCATAGTGAGGGTGACTACGGGCTCAGGCTGTATACTGGGGCCCGGAGCAGTCTTTTCTTCGTTCTGGCGGAGTGGGGGGGGGCTGGATCTTCTGCTCTCTTTCCTCCCGGAAGGTGCTCGCCTAGTGTTCACCATTCTCGATAGAGGATTCCTGTTTCCCACAGACGGCGCCAAATGATGAGGGTTCGAATCGTAATACAGGTACTTTGATTCCGATCTCTATAGGGGTTAACCCCAAAGGTGGATATCTTCCGTTGATGATATTTGAGAATCCTGCAATCAAGGCAAACGTTAGGTTAGCCGAGTGGCCCTCGGCTTTGGCCCTCCGACGCTCAAGTCAGTATTTTCTGTATCTAACAATGAAGTAAGATAGGTTCAGTGTGTCTTTGCGCATACCTTGTGAGGCAAGACAGAGGAGTTTTTATATTCTTCCCCTTGTAGGAAATAACTGGTAAGCCCTTGGCTTACCCTTGGGGTCTTCAGCCTCCTCCAAGGGGCAATTAGTCTATTCCCCCATTTGAATTTTGCCAACTAGATGTTCTTTCATGCTACAGGACGGGACGGTATACGGGGTGGCGCCTGCCGTGTCAGACAGTGAGGGGATGGCATGCGCCATTAATGCGGTGGCGTGGTGCCAGTCCACGCATTTAATGCGGTGGCAGAGTACTGTGCAGAGTTCGACCTCCTGTCAGCCTGACTGGGGTCGAATATGGTCGATATTGTCCGAGGGCTCTAAGGCGCCCGCCTGGGTGTGGGGGGGACTGGTCGAATATTGTCGACATGTCCCATGGGCCCTGGGCCGTTGTCTGAACGTTGGGCCCTTCGGGCCACTATCTAGTCGAACATGGTCGACGTGGATCATGGGCCCTGGGCCGTTGTCTGAGACGATGGGCCCTTCGGGCCACTATCTGGTCTAACGTGGTCGACGTGGGTCATGGGCCCTGAGCCATTGTCCGAAACGTTGGGCCTTTTGGGCCACCCTATATCACTAAGGATTGACGGCTTAGAATTGTTTTATGAGTCTTGATTATTTTGGGAGAAACTGAATTTGTTGCAGTAGATTTGAGAGAATATTTTGAAAGGAATAAAAGATATGTTTATAAATATTTTGTGGGGAGATAATTTTACTTTAAGTATCATATGAATTAGGTTTTTGTTAGGTTAAATAAAAGTTTTTATATTCATTTTATAGGGTTAGTAGGACGTAATTGAATTTCTATATATCAATTATTTATGTACATGTGCATAAAGTTGTTAAAATGACTTGTCTATGTATATTGTATGTATATGTATTGTGTGTTATATAGTCGTATATCTTGTGGGAGGGGCGGTTTCAAAAATAATATTTTATTTTGGTAATAATTTAGATGAATGTGCGAACTTATATATTTAAATTTTAATTAAGAGTTGGAGATTCTGTTGAAAGAATGCAAACAAATACAAATTTTAATTAATTATGCATACTAGTAAATACATTGACGGAATTACAAGGAAGAAATAAATACATTAATTATTTTGACAATCACAACTTCAATCAAAGAATAATGAAATTTAATACAGGAAAAATATTTCAGAAATTAAATTAGCTGGTGAATATATAGAGCAAGCTAGTTAATTTCCTTCTCCAGGGCTCGGTCCAGATTTCTTTATTCCTCCAAGAGTTAAATCATTGGTTGCTGCATGTCCATCTCCTCCGTGACTCGGCCCGCCTGTTTTTATTGCTTGCACATATAACTCATCCAAAATCTTCATAATCTCTCTGTCGATTATGTTTTGGTGCTCTCTCAGGGGACGAGCATCGTTGGGAGAAAAGATAAAAGAGAAAATAAGAATAAGAAGAAGCAGAAAAGTGGAAAACGTGAGAGATTTTAGACCTTTGGCCATCAGCAAAGTTTCCACAGAAATATTAATATTCTTGCAGAGACTTGGGATTTCTCAGCTGATTAACGAGAATATTAAGATTGTGTTTGTCTGAGATTGGAGATTGGCATATTACAGTATTTATAGAAGACATAAATATTGTAGATCAGATGCTGCATGCATGCAGCCCAAGAAATGATAAAAAAGAATTAAGTTTGTGGAATGGAAATATTTGACTGTTTAATTTTCAATATTTGAAAAAGGGCTGGTTTTGGATTAGGTGCCGCCGCACCCAGAATTCTGTCCTTTGGACATAAAATATATTTGACATAAATATGGGAGATCAGAAAAAGAGTGTTAGAATCAGAGTCCAACTTTGAATGTCAATCCAAATTCTAACTTGAACTCTCTGAGTCCACAACGAAAAAACAATATTGAATTATATATATTGGGGGTAGGTGTCAATGTGAGATTTTTTAGTAATAGTAATTAATCTAAGTGTTCGGTTCTTAATTGCATCCGTATTTCTTTTGTGCAAAGAAAGAATAAAGTTTTTAATACTCAATAAATTATAATTTTTGTCAAATTAATAGAAATGCATATTGACTCAATAAAAAAGAAAGACGGGACAATTTAAAAATTTGACAATGTAATTTGTAAATTGCGCCGATCAAAATATTACTATGTGAAAATAATTTTAATTATTTAAAAAGAATGAAAAAATATATTACTAATCTACCAAAATATATTACTAATCTACCGAAAAACAAATCCCAAATAATCCTTTCTAAAGTTAGATTCAAAGAGATTGCTTGTAAATATCATAAATATTACTAAAAAAATTTATCAAAAAATATTAATTTTTTTCAGAAATATCATGATTGTAAACGTGGTAATACAAAAACAATATTTCTAATAATTTTTTTTGATAAAATTTATGATATTTACAGGTAAAATCTTATTAAGTAGTTTATTCAAAAGTAGTTGTAATGATAAATTTGGAATACAAAATTTGGTATTACAAGTTTACAACTACATAACATATACATAATTTTAAATTTTATCCATTGTACATATTGTCTTTTTGAAATTTTTAAGAAAAGTGATGGACAATTGTGTAAAAGGACTAAAAATAACTTCTATTTTAGACACAAATTAGACTTTTTTTTATAATTGTATAGATTATAAGTTTTTATGCATCTTATAAAATTAATGTTTTTAAAGTTTATAAGATGCTACATTTTATTTTGAAAATAATTTTTTAAAATATTTGGATAGAGTAAAATCTCAAGGTTACAAGATGTTGATGATGATAATTTTTTTAACTAATATCATTGAATTCAATCGAGTTTTTTTAATTTTAAAAATAAGTTATAAACTTCTTATTTTTTAAAACATAGATTATAAGATACTAACATTTTATTTTGGGAGCTTATAAGCTATTTTTTACCAAATACTTTATAATATCTAATTATGAACTCTCAAACACCTCATAAAATATTTTAAAACGTTTATAAACTTATTCAAACACCATTTTAATTTCATTTTCCTAATTTTCGCTATACATAGCATAGTTGCCTATGTAAAGCATTTTTTTTTCCTGCCTTATAATCAGTGAAATATTGGACAACAATATAATGAGACTCCCCTAAATAGCATCTCCATATAGAAAAAAAAAATGTACTCACAAAGAAAAGTAAAGAAGAAAGCTTGCAAGCCAATAAACAAAAGCAACTAGGTTCATATCTCACATGTTTAAACAAATTTCATTGTTTCTTAAAAAAAAGAAAAGAGAAGAAACAAAATCCAATATATATTTCTATTTCACGTGGGCCTAATACTCCTACCATAACCAATCGAAAAGGACTACTTTGAACATTTAACGCAGTCAAATTTCAGCTTAATCGAAATAGTCTAATACTTTTGTTCAGCAAGCGACAATATATTCAACAAATATTAACATATGAAAAATTAATTAATTAAGTACGATTAACGTTTTCATAATAAAGCATGTTATAAGTATCTAAAATGAAAAAAAGAATTATAAAAGTAGAATAATATCCAATCTCATGGGGACTCAGAACCCAAAACTTCTTAATTAATTGGAGAATTTTTGAAATTACAAAGCATTGTTGCCTAAAACAATCTACTACAGATTTTTATCTATCTATGGTTCATAAAGATACAGTTAGAGCAGAAGCCAAATGTTTGAATTTATTGGTCCAGTGACTTGTAACCTAAGTAGCATTAGTCTCCCTTATTATGTTGGAAGTTTGTGTTCCACTCGAATGAACGCCATTTATCTAAAAAAAAAATTTTGAATTATTGTTGAAGTAATATAATGCTATTGCTTTCCAAAAAGAAAAAAGTTGAGAAAAAAAAATGGTGGGGGGGGGGGGGGGTTACTATGCATGCGCAACAATTCAATGGACAAAATTATTTCCAGAAAAAGGAAAAACCACTCATTCGGGATCACGGTACTTAATAAAAGTTAATTAATTTTATCTACATAATTAAGAACGTTAAATATTATTATTAAAATTTGGGGAGAAATTAAACAACTACCGGCATGCATAAAAAGCTTGTTTTACAGTCAAAATTGCTTATTTGCAATTCATTTTCAATTCTAAAAAAGCATATGTATAATAGTTGGTTGTTGTTAATTATTAATATTTTGATATGATAACATATTAATATGTTTTACTTAAACATTAAAATATCAAGTAATAATTGTTAAGTGGTCAATCGATCCACTAACATCACCCTCGTATGTATAAGTGTAAAATCACTAGACCCCTGTGAACTCTTGACCTATATATAAAGAATATGTAAAATAAGAAGAACATTAGTTTGATATTTCAATAACAAAAACTAAGAATTAGTTAATATGTAATCTTCGAATTAAATCAATCCATACTGAGAAAGTATCAAATCGGAAGTTTCATGACTAGTTGCTATACTGACTTTTCTTTATTAGGGCAGGACTATTGCTTATGCAATTTTCGGTATCAAAACAAAACCGTGCAAAAAGAATCGAAAATATTTGAATATGATTAAATCAACAGAATAATATATTATAAATTATCAAAATAAAAAGATAATGAAATATATATATGTATCAATAATTAATTATGCTTTACTTAACTAATATTCATATTTTATATTATATCTAAATCAATTATAACATTATTTGATAATAAATTAAAACTTATGATAACATGTTTACAAATTATATAATTGTAACTTGCACATTGGTATTAACCATTGAAAATTTACAATAATTACCCATTATGGACATTATATACCGTTATTTAATTTATTAAATATTTTTCTTTAAAATTTTATATTACACTCCACATATTTATATATAATATACAAGTATGTTTGATATGGGGTAGCCCAATAGGCCCAACTAAACAATACTCAATTAGGGCAGCACTGCGGTGTCTGGCGGCCTAATTACCGATAGGCCAGACCTATCGGTCGGAACTCGACCTCAGGGACCTTACCCATCGTAGCGAGTACCGGCGTTCACCTCTCAACCAGATCATGGTCGACCACAACTAGGATATGCAGGCCCTTATCTGACCATGAAGGTTTAATGCAATGAGGTTGCATCTTGTTGACTAAAGCCTGAGAAAGTATCTCGCAGAGGTACTCGCCTCGACCAGGGAGGTCGAGCCAAGACGACAGCCTCTCAGCCGCATTGAATGCTCCATCAGATGGCGTGCCCCCACATTAATAGCGCATGTCATCCTAGTACTACCTTTTCTCAGCAGCGCCAGGTTAGAAAGCGCCACTAGTGTACCACTATGCCCCAGGTCGCGCCACCTGCAATAGTACACAGAGATGAGAAGACCTCAAATTCCCCAGATAAAGACAAGAGCTATTCCTACTCTACGAGGGCACCAAAGTCATATCAACCCCACTGGGAAGGCTATAAATACCCCATTACCAACCCTCAGCAAGGTATGCCATTTTTATCTTAAAGCCCTCACTCTGTTGCTCAATTCTCTAATCGGTCTATACTAACTTGAGCATCTGAGTGCTTTAGCCAAAGGCACCTTAGCTAGCCTGACGTTTGCTATTGATTGCAGGACTCGACCCCGATATGCTAAAATCCCTCTCATCGACCACCATCTGGTCGATTTCGTTGGACTTTAGCTCATTTCCCTCATATACTATTTTCACCCTCATCATTTGGTGTTGTCTATGGGAAACTTGAGTCCATAATCAAAAAAATCGTTAATATTAGGTGAGCGCTTCGAAGAGGAAGAAGAATAGAAGATCACCAACTCTTTCTCATCGACCTCAGCAAGAACTAGATTTGGCAGGACCCAGTGCCCAGCCAAAACAGGTGGTCACCTTGACCACGCCACAACTGATGCAGTTGATAAGCGAACAGATATCTACTCAACTCTCAGATGCCTTGAATTAACACCATATGTAGCTTGAGCCCGCGGCCAGTGTTACGCCCTAGCCTACTCAGCGCGAAGAAAGGCCCACTAAAGATGAGAGAGATTGCCTAGAAACTAGGCGACCATCGACTTGACAGGAAGATAATCTTGGGCGTTTTCCAAGAAAAGAAGCTTGGCAGCACCCCCGAGAAAAAGTCGCAGACTCAGTCGACCATGGCGTTTGACCCCATCAAGCCCCACAGCGTGATAGGGTTGAACGTGCGAGACCCCAGACGAACAAGAACATAACCCAGGCTGACCGAGAGGAACGGGATGAGATCTCTCATTAAGTGCAACAATTGAATCGGGGACTTGAAGAAATCTCAAGGAAGAACTCGAATAGAGGCGCTCCCCATTCTCGTCGAGAGAGGGATTCACCGTTCATCCAAGAGATTATAGACGAGTGCATCGATATCGACACTAAAGTCCCGATCAGACTGCCCAAATATGACGCTCGACGGATCCGAATGAGCACCTTATCCAGTTTGAACATATAATGCAATTACATGGACATAACGAGTAGATTCATGCAAAAATACTAGTGACCACTCTCCAGCGCATCGCACTCGATTGGTTTGTGAAGCTTGAACCATCATCGATTTATTCGTATAACTAGTTGTGCGATAAGTTCTTGCACCAATTTGCTAGTATGAGAAAAGCAAAACTTTCTCACACCTACCTGCACACGGTCAAACAGATTGAGAGGAAGTCCCTTTGCAGTTTTTTCACCAGGTTCAATACTGAAGTTTTGAAGATTGATAGCCTGCAGATCGAATTTCTGATTGATGTACACTTCTTGGGCTTTCGACACAAGGAATGTGCCAACTCTTTGGTTCGTGAGAGGCCAAGGTCGATGGAAGAACTACTTAACCTCGCAAAGAGGTATATAACTCAGGAAGACATAGACAAGCTCAAGTATGGTAATCCTGAGGCCGACAAGAAGAAGCACAGAGAGAAAGATGACCGCCAGCACAAAGATGGTCATCGATCTCCTATCAGACGATTCTACGACTACACTCCACTTAATGTCGTAAGAAAAGAGGTGTTGTTTGCCATTCAACATGACAACCTCCTCAAGAAGCCTAGAAAGTTGACCAAAACAGAGGCCATTAAGAGGTCCAAAAAATACTGCCACTTCTATCGACAGAGGGGCTATGATACGAAAGACTGTTTCAACCTCCATGACAAGATCGAGAGGCTGATTTGATAAGGCCATTTGAAAAAAAATTTCGATGAGAAAGTCCGACAAGAAGCTTGCACAATCGACCAGACTCCCCGTAGAGAATGGTCGGTTAGCCCCAAAAAAGAGGATAAAGGGAAAAAGCTTACCCACTATCCCCACCCACCCATTAGAGAAGTAATCGACACCATCGTAGAAGGCTCGATCGAAGGGGATTCTAAGTCACCAGGAGGCAGCACCAGCGCAGGCTGGAATCGACCAAATCCTCTTCAATTGAAATCGTTTATCAACTATCAACCAGCGCAGAGCTAATTTCTTTTTTCGATGTGGACCTCTCCCATATCGAAAATCATGGGGCCAACAATAAGTTGGACTGCCCCTTGGTGGTTTCTGTTGAAATTGCAAATTTTGAGGTTAGGAAAATCTTGGTCGATAATGGCAGTTCCGTGAATATCATATTCTTGTGGCCTTATAGAGAATGAACTTAGGCAAGCTGAAGTTTGAGCTTGTCCGCACGCTGCTAGTCAGACTTGGAGGGTCGAAAATCATCCCTGAGGGGTCCATCAGCCTATCTACATCATTCGGAGAGGCATTCCGAAGGCGAACCCTCATAATTAACTACCTGGTCGTTGACACATTGTTTGCTTACAATGCCATAATCGGCCGACCAGCACTGAACAATTTTTGCGCTGTTGTCTTGACCGACCACACAAAGGTCAAATTTTCAACCATTGCCGGGATAGGCCAACTCTTGGGCAACATGAAAGAGGTTTAGCATTGTTACACAATCTTGGTTGAAGTAATGAGCAAAAGAATCAGCTAAAACTAAAACCCTCGGGGGATGGCCCAGTAGCGGAACCGGATGAGAGACAACAAAGCAAAAAGTGCAAGCTCGAAGAGACCAGAGTCGAACTTGTTGGGGAGTTTAAAAACCATCAAATTGGAGCTAGGCAACCCCCACAAGATTACTCAGATCGGAACAGCATGGGCAGCATGGAGTGTCTCATGGTCGATTTCCTCCGAAAAAATATAAACATTTTTGCATGGAAAGCCTTCGGCCTCCAGGGAATCGACCCCAGCATCATCGTCTATCGTCTCAATGTAGACCCCTAATACAAGCTGGTAAAGCAGAAGACCAGGACCTTTAATGCTGAAGGTGCCGGATCATCAAAGAGGAGGTCAACAAACTCTTAGAGGCAAGATACAATGTAGAAATTCAATACCCAAGTTGGCTTTGTAATATAGTCCTTGTCCATAAGAATGAGGGAAAATGACGCATGTGTAATGACTTTACTGATTTGAATAAAGCTTGCCCTAAAGATCCTTACCCCCTTCCTCGTATAGATTTGCTAGTCAATTCTATTGCTGGTTGTGAATTATTAAGTATGACGGATGCATTCCAAGGATATTACCAAATTTTTATGACACCCGAGGATAGGGACAAGACATCCTTTGTCGTTTCCAATGGGGTTTACTATTTTTTGATCATGCCCTTTAGGCTCAAAGATGCAGGTACAAGTTATCAAAGGCTAGTGAACTTTATGTTCAAGCATGAGATCAGTAAATCCATGGAGGTCTATGTCGACAACATGATTGTCAAAATCAAAAAAGCGCAAGATCATCTGATCAACCTTAATCGCACATTCTCAATACTAAGAGCGTTTGGAATGAAGCTCAACCCTAACAAGTGTACCTTCGGGGTACGATGAGGCAGGTTTTTGGGGTGCATGGTTAGCCAACGAGGCATCGAAGGAAACCCACAAAAAATTTAGGCTATTTTAGACATCATGCCCCTTCAAACAGTTAGAGACGTGCAACGTCTGGTCGGAAGGATCATAGCACTATAAAAGTTCGTTGCCCGATTAGTCGATAAGAGTTTACCTTTCTTCAAGATCTTAAGAAATGAGAAGAAGTCAGGTTTTCAATGGTTAGAGCAATGTGACCAGGCCCTGGTCGACCTGAAACATTATCTCTCCTCAGTACCTATGTTGGCCAAACCTGAACTGGGAGAAGTTTTGCACCTATACTTAGTAGTCTTGTTAGACTCAATTAGCTCGGTCTTGGTCTCGACAAGGGATGGCACGCATTGACCTGTCTATTACAGCAGCAAAGCACTGCAGGGTCCTGAACATAATTATCTTGAGATTGAAAATTTTGCCCTAGCCCTGGTCACAACAGCCAGAAAATTGAGACCCTATTTTCAATCTCACCCCATCACAGTCTTGACGAATCAACCATTATGATAGGTGCTATCAAAATTGAATATGTCTGGAGGATTAACAAAATGGGCAATCGAGCTGGGTGAATTTAACATCACATTTCAACCCAGAACAGCTATAAAAGCCCAAGTTTTAGCTGATTTTATCGCCGAGAGGCTCAACCTACCCAATCAGCACGATAACAACTCCTTTGTGTGGACTTTACACGTTGATGGATCATCAACCTCATCAGGAAGAGGAATTGGCATCTCAATACATTCCCTACTTGCTAAGGAGTATGATTTTGCCATCAAGCTCGACTATCTGGTAACGAATAACGAAGCAGAGTACAAGACCCTCCTCACTGATATGAGGATGGCAGTAGATCGGGGAGTCAAGCAGCTAGCAACCATCATTGACTCCCAACTAGTCGCAGAGCAGGTCAAAGGGAACTTTGAAGCTAAGAAGTCTGCAATGAGCAAGTACCTAGCCGAGGTAAGAAAGCTACATCAGCTGTTCAAGAAATTCACCCTTAGCCAGGTCCCTCGATTAAAGAATGAACGGGCCGACGCATTGTCAAAATTTTTGAGATCGATGAAAGGGACCCGAGATAAAATAATAACATTTCTGATCGCAAACAAGCCTACTATAAGTATCCCCAACTAGAACTTAGTGGGACATGTCGAAGACGTGCCTCCCTCTTGGTAGGATGCGATAAAGGAATACTTGAGAGAAAGAATAACCCCTGAGGACAAGGGCAAAGAGCGTAGGCTAAGAGGTCAAGACACTGAGTTCGCTCTTGATGAGCACTGTTAGCTTTACCGGAGGTTGATCTCGGGACCACCATTGAGGTATTTGACAGCAGGCCCGGCCCGAGAGCTCTTACATGAAGTTCATGTAGGAATTTGTGGCAATCACTCCGGAGGACTGTCCTTGGCGCACAAAATCATCAAATATGGGTATTTTTGGCCAACTTTACTAAAAGATGCCATCGACTTTGCCAAAAAATGCCCCTCATAGTAGCTCCACTCGAACATCTCCCACCAGCCTGCGGTGTTGATGGTAAACATCCAAATCACATGGTTATTCGACCAGTGGGGGATCGACATAGTTGGCTCATTCCCAAAGACAACAGGTTAAAGGAAATTCATGATTATGGCGGTCGAATACTTTACAAAATGGGTCGAAGCAGAAGCAGTACCCAAAATCACCGAGGCAACCATCAAGAGCTTGATATGGAAAAACATCATATGCCGTTTCAGTCTGCCTAAAGTCTTGATATTAGATAACGGGACACAATGCCAGAGCAGGAGTATGGGAAATTGGTGTGAAAACCTCAAAATTCGACAACACTTCACATCAGTTGGAAATCCACAAGCCAATGGCCAAACCGAAGTCATGAACAGAACTGTCCTAGACCACCTCAAGGCTCGATTGGAGGGGATCGACGCAAGCTAGGCAGATGACCTCCCTGGAGTACTTTGGGCATATAGGACAACCCCTCGAACAACCACCGGGTATAGCCCATACAGTTTAGTCTACTAATCCGAAGCCGTCGTTCTAGCAGAACTTATACAACACACTGCTCGAGTGATCTACTATAGCCCAATCAAGAACGACTCTCAGAAAAAATTTGACCTCGAGATAATCGATGAGCTCCGTCAGCAAGCATATGCAATGATGCAGAGGTATAGATTGAAAATGGCATAACACTACAACAAAGGGGTTCGACCAAGAAGATTCAAGGTGGGAGACTTCATCCTCAAAAAAGTCGAAGTATTAAAGAATGTGGGGAAACTCAACCTAAAATGGGAATAACCAAACTCGGTGGTCAAGGCCGCGAAGCATAACACCTACCGACTTGTAGACATAAATGGCCGTGAACTCCCTCAACCTTAGAACGCCATAAATTTGAGAAAGTTTTATGTGTAAAGAGGCCAAAGTCTCTATCCACATGTATGATAATATATCTCTAAATCAATGAAAACTACTTATGTTCATGCAATTATTCATCTCAAATGGAAAAATAAAGGCCTCTGGCCCGAATTAATGAACGACTTGATTGTTCAGAGTCGGTCCCGTACTTGACGTCGGTTTCAAATCACAAAACAAAGACTTCTAGCCCAAATTAATGAACGACTTGATTGTTTAAAGTCAACTCTATGGTCGACGTCGGTTTCAAACCACAAAATAAAGTATTCTAGCCCGAACTAATGAACAACTTGATTGTTCAAAGTCGACCCTGCAATCGGCAATGGTTTCAAACCATAAAGCAAAAGGCTCTTAGCGCAAACCAATAAGCGGATCAATTGCACCCGATCCAGAATAAAAAAGAGAACTATCCATCTGGAATCAATCGAGAAGTCGATCTCAAAGATACGAAATGATGAATCGACCGAAACAAACCTATGAATACTAGTAAAATAGTGCTTTAACCTCAATCGACCTCTCAGTTGATGACGAAGATGCAAATAGCATCCTAGACTAGTTCCATTATTTTCACACCAATCGATCTCTAAATCGATGATGAACTTGTTTAGACTTAGTTCCTTCATTAAGGGATCGTTTGAAGTGATTTCTAACCACAGAGCGAGTTGCTTATATTGTTGTTTGTTAATGTTAAACATTCGACAAGAATGACTAGTGCTAAAATTAAAATAAGTTGAACACAAATTGATAAAAAGGAAATGCCGTCAATTGCACTTCAATATTTCGATTACAAAAGCTAAGAGCAGCATTAATAGCACCCGCCTCTCAGGGCGACTAGAAACTTAAAATAAAAAATGCAAAAGTACAACGAGCTGAAAGCTCAGCTAGACCCAGTACCCTCAGCTTACGCAGTTCACGCACCTTCATTGATCGCTTGATCGAGCTCATCACTGGAGGGAATGGGAATGACCACGGGCAAGCTCTAAACATCCTGCTCGGGCACATCAGTAGAGGATGGTAGGAGTGCAGGAGGTGGTTGAGATGGGCACACTTCATCGACAAGGAATACGCTCACTAAGGGGGAAAGAAAATCAGCCAGGTTGACCTTATAGTCCTGAATGTCAAAGGCGAAGTCATTGGCAAAGTCAAAGTCCTTCTCCACCTCAGTGAGCCTTCTTTAGTACCCAGCCTCGAGCCCAACCACAGATGCAATAGCAGCCCCCTCCTCAAGCGAACCCTCAGCGGGATCAGGATAATCTTTAAGCTGCTCGTCCAGTACAGGGCTGAGATGCTCGTTGTCTTCAGGACAGAATTGGTAATCCAAATACTCGAGCTACTTGACTTCACGCTTGAAGGCTTTCTTCGCATTGTTGAGGGAGAAAACGACGCTGACTTCTTGAAATGCCGTGCACAGCATGAATTGTTGCACGACCTCCCGACGCATCAGGGGTAGTTTCTTAAAAACTCTTCTCGAGCATATTACATGGCCGCGTTATACCCCTGAGTTCAACCAGACCCATAAGCTTACTGCGCATCCAGCCTAGCCTTCATCAACAACTTGTCCATCCTGCTCTTCTCTGACACCGCGAGCATGAGTTGTGAAACCTTTAGCTCAAGCTACCCATCCCTCTCCTTGAGCTGCTTGTCCAGCTGCTAGATCCTCGCTTGCATAGACTCGAGCTGGATCTTCAGCATTTTAGCGTCTCCCTGGCCCTCCTAGAGCTAGTCGCGGTCCCCCAGCGCCAACTCCAACTTTCTATAGAAATGGTAGCCCAGTTGGCTAACCTACGAAACAAAATCGATTAGAACAAAAACAAATAAGAGCATAAAGTAAAACACTCGACAAGTGACTTGATCTCGAATAAACACTTACCGAGGGATGGAAATAGGTCCTGGTAGACCGGTGACCTATCCCGAATGGGGCAGGTTTAGGGTGAAGTAAATAGGTTTCTAGGCGGGTATCGGGTTTTTATTTTAGAGACCCAGCCGGGTTCGGGGAGAGTTCCGGGTCTTGCTGAACCCACCGCAAACCTATCCCGTATAATAGTGATATTTATTAAAAATTATATTATATATGCATAATTAATATATTACTCATAAAATTAGGTTCTTCCTTCTTTCAATCTTACAATTTATCCCCTTTGCATGTTTTATAATTTTACAATATTATATATATATATATATAATTAATATATTGCTCATAATATACAATTTCCTTACTCCTTACTTTTATAAAAATTTGATATATGGACTAATGAATTTATGAATATTGCATGTTTGTATTATATTGTGAGTTGCCAAATTTATGATCGGTTGCAAAATTTATACTAATGCTTGACAGTTGAAAGTTGCAAAATTTGTAAATCAAGTTATGAGGGAGAAAAAAAAATTGGGTTAGGCGGGTTGGACCCGTCGGGTTCGGGTTCAAATGAAGGTAGGGTGGGTGGGTTTTAGGTCCCAATAGGCTGCATGCGGGATGGGTCCCGGGTCCTACAAATCCCGCCCCGTTGCCATCCCTATATTTACTATATTGGAGTAATATGTATGTGCCCTTAGCACCCTGTCCTGGTTGAGCTCCATAAACTTTTCTAGTCGAATGCAAAAAGCGCAGCCCCAGTCAACCCCGCTGTGAGCATTGACATAGAGTTGTGAACAACCATGGAGTTGTCAGTGCCATATCGGGGCGAAGGCAGCTTAGGCAGCGCAAATAGTTGATCATCCTCCCGCTGCCCAAAAAGATCATAGCCGACCGGTTATCTGGGGGCCCCAGCTTTGCCCTTACCCTTGTCGACAATAGATTTCTTTTGGGTGGGCCCGCCTTACTTGACCGCCAGTGTCTTTTGCCGAGCAGAAGGGTTGGCACTCACCCCAGCATAGGTCGAGCTGGAGAAGTCGTTGCTCAAGCCGGCGAAGCCCCTACCACAAGCAATTTGGCTTGGGGTTGTGCTGCGGCTTGCGGCTTGCGCCTCGTTGTGCTGCGGCCTGCGCCTCATGACAAGTCGCAGCATTCTCTTAACGCTTTTGATTCCTTTGGGCATGAGCAATCGCTTGAGCCTGGGTCGTATTCATGGTTTTTGCTTGATCTATGCGACAACAACAACAAGGTTAAGGTACATATATCGACCAAAAAAATGATAGCAATTGAAAAACAGAAACAACAAGCATAGGCCAACTACCTAGTCGAGCATCACTAGGAAGATTTAGCTGGGCAGGCGATAGGTCTGCCGGCACTAAAATTTTCTCCTAGATGTAGCCCGAAGCCTCCATCTGCCCAAACTAGACTAGATCCCTGACAAATATGTTGGGCTAAGTTGGGGTTTCATTCTCGGGCATGTCGACATGATCCCGTTTCCAACCTCGTGTTATGTTAAACACGACCCCACTCGGGGGTCGAACAAAGAGTACCGAGACTTCTAATTTTGACCAAACGAAGAAGAAGGGGTGACTAGGAATTTTCGACAGAGGTGGGCTGTAAGATAGTAAAAGTCCAACTCCTCTATATTCCCCAATTTGCTAGACATGGGGATATGAAATAAGTTGCTAAAGTTAGCGAAAGAAAGAGGTTGTCCATGCACGTGCATGAGGACGATAAAACTGTATATAGTTGAAAACAATTGGGCAGCAATTGGATGATACTGACTTGAAAGCCCTTGAGGAGGTTGACTATAGGTTGGGCAATCAGAAACCTAAGCCCACATCGAAGAGCATCCTCGAAGACAGTAATGTAACCGGCATGAGGTTGCTACATCATGTCGTCGAGACCCGAAATAATCAGTTGGAAGTCCGAGGGAACATGGAATAATTGCCTAATGAGGACAAGGTCCTTCTTGGCTATTTTCGACACTATCTCGCTATAATGGTCGGGGGTGAACAATTAAATGCGAGAGACAAGCGGCTGGCTTGGGCCAGCCTCGCCCACCGCAGTGACCCGATCGTCGCTAGAACTACTCGAGGTCGAGTCACGGCTAGAAAAATTGTCAGACCCGCTAGTCGAGCCCTCGTTCGACCTTATTTCCTCATTATCACTCTCCCTAGGGCTACCCTCGCCAAACACGTGCAACATATCGAGCTTGAAAAGAAAATTTATGAAACAGAAGACTTACTAGGTTGCAAGGAGAAAAAATAACTCGATGAGCGGAGGAAAGCTGTGAAAGCTTGATAATCGACCTCTTGAAATGTAGTAAAAGTGAAAATGAGGATTTTGACCGTTCCTATTTATAGGCCCCAGTGCGTGGCAACCGAAACGGCTGTAATAATTGTACAACTATCACTTGATGCTCTGCCTGACATAGCATAAGTGCCGCATTAAATACACCAAAACCTTGGTGGATTACTTCAAACTCTCGCCGAGCGAATCCAGTTTCCACATTTTAGCTACTTCCATTTCCTTCTCGTCGATATTCTCGATCAAGACTCAGGAGTTGGGGGGACTCATGATTTGGGGTAGCCCAATAGGCCCAGCCTAACAATACTTAATCGGGGCAGCACTGTGATGTCTGGCAGCCCAATTGCCGATAGGCCTGACCTATCGACTGAAACTCGACCTCAAGGACCTTACCTATCGTAGTGAGTACCAGCTTTCACCTCTTGACCAGATCATGGTCAACCACAACCATGATACGCAGGCCCTCATTCGATCGTGAAGGTTTAATCGCAATGAGGTTGCATTTTGTCGATTAAAGCCTTAGAAAGTATCGTCAGAGGTACTCGCCTCGACCAGAGAGGTTGAGCTAAGATGACAGTCTCTTAGCCGCATTGAATGCTCCATCATGTGGCATGCCCCCACATTAATGGCGCATGCCACCCCAGTACTACCTTTTCTTCGCAGCGCCAGGTTAGTACGCACCACTAGTGTACCACCATGCCCTAGGCCGCGCCACCTGGAATAGTACACAGAGAGGATAAGACCTCAAAGCCCTCAGATAAAAACAATAGCTATTCCTGCTCTAGGAGGGCACCGAAGTCATATCAACCCTACTGGGAAGGCCATAAATACCCCATTACCAACCCTTAGCAAGGTATGCCTTTTTTATCTTAAAGCCCTCACTTTGCTACTCAATTCTCTAGTCGGTCTATACTAACTTGAGCGTCCAAGTGCCTTAGCCGAGGGCACCTCAGTTAGTCTAACGTTTGCTGTTGATTGTAGGACTAGACCCCGATAAGCTAAAAGCCTTATCCTCAACCACCATCTGGTCGATTTCGTTGGACTTCAGCCTATTTCCCTCATATACTATTTTCACCCTCATCAATGTTAGTTATAATATAAGATATCTTAATTACTTATGTTAAAAAGTTCAAAATTTAGTTTTATATAATATGTGAATAGTTATATTGTATAAATCAATTTATTCGTTAGCAATTATTCTATTATGTTAGGCTTCAATTGACGAATTGATATTATTGACTAATAGTTATTTTTAACACGTGGTGTTTTTTATTTAATTTTTAAATTTAATTGATTTCGTTTTTGAATTTTTTTGTTGAGTTATAAATCTCATCCCAATCATGTCTAGACCATTTCGTTTCTGAAACACATGAATTCTCAAATTGAATTATCCTGAATTTTTTATGTGCGATGAAATTTAGGCCAGTTCTTATTAGGAATGGCACTTTGGATATGAATTGTGTGTTTTGGTCCTTTTGGATTATATGTTTTGGGAGTCGGGTTGGGAAATGTAAAATTTGTATTGAGGAATGTGATGTATGTTTGTTTATGTTTTGGGAATAGTTAGAAAATTATTTTGGGGAGTTTTGATATGTTTGTAAAAATAATAATAAAATATGCAATATATATGTGACGATTGGATATGATTTTTTAATTATAAAAGTAATGATAAAATATTATGATTTGTATATGTATGTATATGAATTTTTTTTAAAACTAAAACAAATAATATTATTAACGAGATAAATCAGCTTCCAACATAGTTACAATAAAATAAGGAGGATCATCCCTCCAAATTCCTTGATCAGCTAAAGAACCCGACGCCCTAGCAATAGCATGAACAATAGAATTCACATATCGCTTCATAAATTGAACTCGAAGATTGTTAATATATTCTTTTAATTGTCTACAGTTTTCAATAATAAGCGCAAGGTCAGATGAAATATTGTCTTCTTTGTTTATAGCATTGACAAGCTCCTGAGAATCGAACTCCACTATTACTTGATCCATTCCTGATTGTTTAATCCAACTCAATGCTTCTCTTATACCTAGACCCTATGCCATTTTTACTTCCAAAACTCCTCTGAATCTTTTGTATCCTGCACATATGAATTTTCCATTATGATCCCTTGTAACCGATCCCACACCCGAGGTAATACTGTTTCTGAATATTGTAGCATCATAATTGATTTTAAGCCACCCAATATTTGGCTTGGACCATGCTGAAACTTCTCGATTCTCTTGAAGATTTGACATAAAGGCTTCGTCTCTTCTTGTAGCTCTTTTCCACTATTCCAAATAAGAAATATCAAAAGAAAGAATGTTGTCTATCGATCGACTTTTACCATTCCATACTACATCATTTCTATTGTTCCAGAAGTTCTAGCAGATCACAATAACCAATCCATTTTGTTCTCTGTTTATGTTTTCAAACATAAACTTTAACCATTTACCAAAAGTGTCTCCATCCCCTCTGATGAAACCAATATCAGATTTAGACCAAACCTCCATCGCAAATGGGCAGTCAACCAAGGTATATACGGTAGTTTCTGGCTCTAGTCCACAAATCGGGCAATCAGTGTTAACATCAAGATGTCTAGCCAACAGTCTAGTTTTACTAGGGCGGCACTCACGTGCTGCACGCCAGGCAAAATTACAAGTTTTAGCGGGAACTTTTGATCTTCACAAAACTTTCCAGAAAGTGTTCTTATCAGTATGACGAATCTAATTCTTCTGTGAACATTGGAGTTTGTATGCACTCTTGACTGTATATTTCCCCATCTTCTCTTTGCTCCAATGCCACCTATCTTCCAGATTTCTCAAACGAAGATGGATCTTCATAATTAATTCTGAATCTCTCTCATTAAATAAGTTGCTGATGAGATGGTCATTCCATTCTTTGTTGCCCAGATTCAGTAACTCTGCCACATTCCACATATTACATTCATTCAGTGGGATGGTCTCAATGTAAGGATTATCATCATGAGGCAACTATAGATTACCGTTAACTTTGATGTTCTGACCATTCCCCACTCTTCTTCGGCATTCCATTTTAACTACTTGCAGCGCTGTTGTCAAGCTTCTCCAAACATAACTAAGATTATTTCCAATTTGAGCCTCCAAAATTGAGTTGTGGGGAAAGTACCGAGCTTTGAAAATCCTTGCTACAAAAGAGTTTGGTTGAGTTAGAAACCTCCAGCATTGTTTTCCAAGTAATGCAATATTAAACTCATGAAGCTTTTGAAATCCCAAACCACCTTCGGATTTAGGTTGACTCAATTTGTCCCAACTCAACCAATTTATTCCTCTTCCATTTCTAGTCCCCGAATTCCACCAGAAAGAGTTCATCATTTTTTTCAATCTCATAGCATACTTCTTTGGGCAACAAAAAAACATTCATGGCATAACTTGGTATTACTTAGGCCATTGATTTTAGGAGAATCTCTTTCCCAGCTCTAAATATGAATTTTCGGTTCCAACTTTGAATTTTTTTTCTAAACCTTATCCTGAATGAAAGAGAAAACTTTTCTCTTATTCCTGCTAACCACAGCCGAGAGACCAAGGTAAGTATCATGCCCTTTCTCCAGCAAAAATGCCAAGCAACGAGCTTATTTCTTCATTTCTTAAGCTATCAACATTTTTGCTAAACAATAACTTCCAATTTTCCAGATTTATAGATTGCCTTGAAGCCTTTTCATAATTCTTGATAAGGGAAGCAATAGTAGTTATCTCCGATCGGTTAGCTCTAAAATATACGAGGCTATCATCAGTGAAAAACAAATGCGAAACTGAGGGTGCACCTCGTGCCACCTAAATACCATGAATTCTGCCATTAGCTACTAGTTTACTTATAGAAGCAGATAGTCCTTCCGTGCACAAAATAAAGAGGTAAGGCGATAGTGGATCCCCTTGTTTGAGACCCCGTTTAGGGAAGATGGGCCGAAAAGTTCATTATCCTTTATAACTCGATATGAAACTGTCCTAATGCACATACTGATCAAATCAATCCATCTCTTCCTGAATCCAAGTTTCTGCATAATTCCTTTAAGGAAATCCCATTCCATTATGTCACATGCTTTGCTTATATCTGCTTTCAAAGCCACGTATCCCTCTTTACTAGTTTGTTTCCTCTTCAAATAATGCATTACTTCATAGGAGATAAGGATGTTGTCTGTTATCAACCTACCCAGAATGAAAGCACTTTGAGTCCTAGCAACTACATTAGGAAGAATCAGTTTCAAACGGTTCGCAAGGACTTTTGAAATTATTTTCAACAAAACATTACAAAGGGCAATAGGTCTCAAATCCGACATACAACTTGGATTATTTTTCTTCGAAATCAACACTATCGCAGTCTTATTTAACCCTCTCGGTAGTTTAATTGAGTTGAGATATTCTAAGCAAGTAGAGACCACATCCTTTTCCACAGTTGACCAGAAATTTTGATAGAAACCGAGGTTCATACCATCAATTCCTGGAGATTTATCGGGGTGCATATCAAACACTGCCTCTTTGATTTCCTTTGGAATGAACTCGGCAAGGAGAAAATCATTCAGCTCATTAGTAACCTTACAGCAAATATTTTCTAGAATTTGATCCATATCACAATTAGAAGAAGCATAAAGATAATTAACATAATCAAGAACCACAGATTCAAGCCCATCTCCCCAATATTTTCAATCACCGTGCATATCTTGAAGTGAGAAAAAGTATTCTTTTTTCGCCTACCATTAGCGACAGCATGGAAAAACTTTGTGTTCCTATCTCTTTCTTTTAGCCAAAAAACCTTTAATAGTTGTTTCCAGAAAATTTCCTTCTGTTTTAGCACTTCAAACAATTTATCTCTTATATCCTGAAATTCAATCACAGCTGAAACATCTCTCATGTTCCTCAGCAAAGTCAGCTTCTGTTTGAGTCGACTTATTTTGTTTCTGAAATTGTTGTTCAGCTGCCCACTTCTCAAATTGGTTTCCGCAGTGCTCAATTTTACGGTGAATAGGGTCATCAGTGTTTTTCATCCAACTTTCCTCAACAACTCTGTAACAATCTTTCTCTCTTAGCCAGTAATTCTCAAAATGAAATCTCATATTTATTAGTCTGACCGAGTAGATTAATGAAAATAGGAAAATGATCAGATGAAGTGAGTTCAACATTCTCAACTCGAGTATTTTGGGAATTAGCATGTGTTGTTTTGGCAAAAAAGTAACACATGTTTGTTTACATTTTGCCAAAATGAATTTATTTTGGCAAAATGTAACTAAACATAGCTTATATTTTCAATACCAATTATTTAAGATAAATAAGATTTTTAAATTAATGAATAAAATAGTCGCAACTCACATACTTAATTTTATCCTTTTTGTTCATGATTAATTTTTTTTACGCAATCAAGAGTTTGAATTCAAATTCCTAACCTCATACATATAAATTTGAAAGCAATATCATTAGATTAATTGAATCCCCCCACTTATCTATAGGCCAAATTGGGTTTTACCCCTGTGAAAATGGAAAAGAGCAAAAAAAAAAACTCCCTATGAAAAAAAAAAGAAGGCAACAACCCCCCTTATGCTTTTGAAAAAGTAGCAAACTAACCCCCTCCATCCCGTAGTATAATTCACGCGCAACAAATGTGGCTGGTTTTAGGGATTTTGTTGCTAAAATGTCAATTTTGCCCTAAATATCAACCTTTAAATGCTTTCAAAAAAATTAACGGTTGAGATTAATTCTATCCATAAAAAAATAAAAAATATATAAAGAAATATTTTTATATATACATATATATATTAAATATATATTTATATATAACGCCACATCCACCCCCTTTACCTCCTATGGCCATGGCAGCTTTGTACTAGCAAGGCCATACAACGACCGCCACATCAAAGACAGTAGCATCCATTGTAGGATGGAGTGCAAGCAGCCATAGCAGCCACAAAAACAGTGGCCATGGGGTGGGGCTTATACATATATATATACACTAGAAATGGAGCATCGCGCAAGGCGTGGTGCCATGCCCGTGGAGTTATATATTTATTTTTTATCCATGTAAATTTAATATTAAATTTTGATAAATTGAGTTGAATTATTTACATATTCAATAAATAAATTTATCATACATCTTTGTGAAATAAATTGCAAAACTATTGAAAAATTCCATGTAAGATAACAATACATTCATAATATGAATATTATTGTTAAGTTACAAGTGTTGTCCCCAAGGACCTATGCATTATAGAGATCTTATTTATTATTTTATAAATGATAGGCATTTTTGTTTTTAAATTATGTCTAATTTACACTATAGAACATGAAAATGCATGACAAGAGAGTTACTATGAAATGCATAATTTATCATTCTTGACAATTTTTTAACTTGACATTTTGATTGCATTGGTAACAATTCTCAAAAAAAAATTCCCCATGCTCTTGGACAATCCACAAAGAGAGCCTAACCATCCAATTAGCCATGTAAACAGCACCTAAGAGTGGAATAAATTTATTGTTAGCCTACACTATTTCATGTCTTTGTATCTTTTCGCTTCTTTACTTTCGAATATTTTATCATTTCTTTAGAAGTAACATGATATTTCCTTAGAATCAAATGATATACTATTTAATTTTCTAAAATTGTATATTTATCAATTATCATCGATTAATAAATAGATCCAATTAGATTACATTTTTTTTATAAATGCAGCCAAATAATCAAAATAATAATATTTAACTCCTTTATTAGGGGTGATAATTCGGATGGGTCTAGTGGGTTCGGGTTGGGTGAAGATAGAGTTATAACATTAATTTTTCAATCAGGGCCCAACACAACCTAATAACAACCTGAAAGTGCTCAATCCTAATTCAACTTGGTCCTTATTAGATAAGGTTCAGGTTGACCTGATTTTCACCATATCGACCTGTCAACCCAAACCCACCAAACCTAACCTGCCAACCTGATTAAAATAATTATTTAAAATATCTACTCTCATTTTTAGAAAAAAATTTGTTACTTTATTTTTTAATTTTACATATTCTTAATTACTAATAAATTAAAATGGAAGTAAGGCAAATCTTATCATAGTTTTACAACAGCAACTTTCTACAAAAAATTCTAATTGAACCACACAATATATTATTTTTAGGACTTTTTTTTTCTTTTCCATTTTTGCGTTAATTGCAGTTAGCCCCCCAACCTATGACCTCCTTTGCACATTGTCCCCCAACCGTTGTCAATATGGAATTTTACCACCTGAACTAGTTAAAATGTACGCCGACACCACATTTGTTCATTTTCGGTGGAATCTAACAAGGATATTCCGTTTTCTTCAGCCCACGTGTCCAATGCTCATTGGTCGGATTCCACTGAAAATGAGCAAATGTGGTGTCGGCGCACATTTTAACTAGTTTAGGTGGTAAAATTGCACATCGACAATAGTTGGGGGAGCAATATGCAAAGGAGGCCATAGGTTGGGGGCTGACTGCAATTATCTCTCCATTTTTTAGCATTTATCTGCACATAAAAATATTGAAATCACAAAATATCTTCTATCCTTCTCTTCAATTTTTGTGTCTTTGGTGTCAATCAAATTCTCTCTTTTAACTTCTTAAAATAGCAATTTTTTTAACTTTATATTGATTCAATTAAGCAATATATAAAACAATAAAAAAGTATTACCAAGCAAATAAGTAAACAAGTAGTTTAATTATACACATAATTTATTATAAAATTGCTTGAGTCATTTGAATTTTGTACATCCTTTGAACAAAGAGAATTCTTTTATATCCATATATGCAAAACCTTGCGCTGCATATGGACTAAGAGAAGCTCCTTGGACAACTCAGTAGTCAAAGTAGTGATTTTGCAACTCTTTGTAGAACAATTTTCATGCGACTTGGATACCCAAAAATAACCATTAGAAGTAGTCTAAAATTGTAATCATCCCTCCAAGATATTTGTGAAAATGAATAAAACCAAAAATGGCAAAGCAATAATTTTGTTATTGCTAAGATTCAAAACTTCAAGCTTTATTTTGTTATTTTATATTTTTATCCCTAAAATATTTTAAATTTTATTTGTTTAATTCAAATTTCAAGTTGTTTGTGTAGCCTGATATTTTAGTTATCCATTTTATTTTTGTTTATACTATTCATTTTCTTAACAACGCTTTATCTATAACCAACTGAAAATACGAAAATTTACCACATGATTTCCAATTAGTTAGATGAACAAGTATGTTGAAACTTTTTATCTACAATAACCATATATCTGCAGCAATTAACAACATTCATCTTGAAAATTGCTAATTGACCACTCAAAGAAGTTCCCATATTCAAGACAACCAAATTAGTTATTTATAAAAGATATTTAATTTGAAAACTTCTACCTAAGAACTAATAGTTATCGCATTTTGCCTACAGGTATTCACTTTTGTTGAGTCAATATTCCAATATTAGGATAATACAAATCCTAAGAAAATATACATGTGCAGATGTCTCGGGATTTTTTGTTCTTTTTTTCTACTTGTTTGGTTTATAGAAATAGAGTGTTAGCACTTCCATTATGCATAATGCAATATATATATACACACACCACTTACAAAGTCAAGAAGACAGCTATTGGATGTTCAAGGCTCATATGTCATTTTGTTATGCCCGATTACAACAATCCTATGAAAATACATGCCTAGATCAAAATTTTACCCTTTATAGTGCACAATTTTACTAAAAGACAGAAAAATTATCTACCGCTAAAGCTCAACTCGTATTACCTTGATTTATAGCTAGTTCAGTTGGTTTGTTAAATTACTACACAAAGCGCAAACCTCAAGCAATCAAGCTTGATAAGATACTCGAATCAACAAGTTACTAAAATCGAACTTACTACTAGGCTCCACTATATTCCCACTAGCTTGCTTCAAGATACACACCCAGTGAATATTAAAACCAGTGAACTCATATCAACTCTTACCAGTACAATATTTTACTTTGCATAATCTACAGAAGCAGAGGAAAAAAATTAAAAAAATTAACCCTCATTTAGTAAGGTAATGCCGAAATAAGACCTCTAAGCACTTGCTATTTGTCATGAAGATTTGCTGACACATATTGCGTGCTATTGGACTTAAGAGCTTCACCTAGAATGCCATTCTGCTCGTCGTAGCAAAATAGACTACAAAAATTTCCAGCAACAAAATTGAAAAAGGTAATACATATGGAACAGCATAAGAAACACCTCAAGTAGCTGAAGTGCTATGAATACCTGTCCCAAAAAAGTACGACGAATAAAGATTATCCCTTAGCAAGTCAAGTAGTTGAAGCAATCAAATGAAAACACTACAATGGAAGCATAAATATAGATGAAAATTCTTAAATATAAATCAAAATAAATGCAGTCAATATGCACTATTAACTGGCGTACTAAATTTTTTTACCAAATTCAGTATGTCTAAACCAAAACAACATATTAACAAAAATTAAAATAGGAGGCCAAATCCAATCCGACAAAACCAAAATAACAGCATAAACTCTATTTTCCCCCTCTATATGAGTAAACTTAAAAAGTAAAAAGCTTCCTTAAATCTAACCTGACAAAACCAAGAGAAGAGAGGCAATTCAATCTAACAAAAAACAACAATATCCCCAACTCTCTGCCCGAAGATATAATGTTCATTAATTATATATTAATTAATATTTGATTAATTAATGTGAGGTTATTCACAACAAAAAATATTCCTAAGGACCTAAACTATGCCAATTGTTCAACTGCATGGCATAAGATTTTTAAAGAAACCTTATTGTTCTTTCCTTTCCATTTCTTGTGTACAAAAACCAAACCAAAGACTCAATCCTTTTTTGTGTGATAGTGTTTTCTTGGGTGAAATTTTGTTCCATGACAAATGAATTCATTTCTATGTAATTTGAAACTCCTATGTCACTACATGGCCCTACATGTACAAGCAAGTACTGAGTCTGATAAGAGTTTTCGATCTTTAGCAATATAAAATGCATCATTACCATAATCTCATGTTTCCATCAACGTCAAATCATCAGTTTTGGCATCACATTTCACCTAAACACAGTTAATACCAAAAAGGAATTAGAAACAAAATTGTAAGAGATAATTGAAACAACTTTACTTGCAGTTCATTAAGCAATTAGAAACAATGCTCTTGTAGATTCAAGTAGTCATATCACTGAGTTATTTATCTCATTGGAACTAACCTCACGTACTTCCACACAAGGACTGGCAGCTTCATTGCTTTTGTTTGGATGTTTCAGTATGGTTCGGAGGGTCTTGAATTTCCTCTTCCCTCGAGAGGAACAAAACCTTAATTTGTTAAGCGAAAGACAGAACACTTCCTTTTTCATCTAGTTATTTAAAGCATAAGAGGCATATTTCTTTTAAAAAGAAAAACAAATGGAAAATCTTATTCACATGCTGCTTCTCTCATGCTCCTCTTGTATGGAATATATATTGTTAAAGATATTATGAATTGAAATGAGTAAAGGTCCAACCTATGAACATACTCTAAGATTAATGAGCTAAACCAAACATAATGCTGCAGCAGCTTGACACATAACCTCATATGTTAAACTTTGCCAAATACATGGTTGGTTGGTAACAAATTTTCCTATGAGAAACTCGAATCTAGAAGTAGGAACTAATTATTAGACTTCTAAAAATTTTCATCAAAAATAGCTCTACATAAATGAGAAGTATGGCATCTTAGAACTCTAGCTTTTAAGAATAAAGAGAAAAAATAGGAACAAAGCTAGAATTCAAAGAAAAAACAATAGAAAAAGAGTAAAAGAAAAGCGTTGTCATTTATCTAATACACAATATAAACACTAAACAGAAGAGAAAATACATAAACAATACCTCATGTACTCATTCTATTAACAAACTCCTTAAAATCATCATCAGCATTTAGTGATAAAGATCACCAATGTATTTTTCATGTATAAAAAAATATATATAAACGTAGCTAAAATCAAATAAACAAGACCCATATTTATCTAATGCATACTTCAATCATAAAGCACATAAAATAATACCCCTCTTACCCAAAAAAATCCACACAAAGCCAAACCCAAAAAATTCAGAAGAAACAAAAGAAAGTCTACAAATAAAAAACTTTAATCAATAGTAACAACAATACTTTAAGAAAACTAAAGGAAAAAAACACAAACATCAAATAAACAGAAAATATAAAGCTAATATTAACCTTCTGCAAAATAAGACTCCCTTCCCCATTGCATAAACACATGAAGCACCACAAACAAATGAAAGGCAGTAAGATGCCAGAAAATAGAACCTGAATCTACACACTATAAGCCAAGCCCCAAAAGCAGCAGAGAAATACCACCTAGCACAAAAAGGAACAAAATATACTCATTTTTTGAAGTATGAAACACGAAACCAAGTATGGTCATTAAACAACTACTCCCCTGTGTAATAAAGTTGCATGCTTCGACTCCGTATGCCCAAGCACAACAAGATGAGAAAAGGGCAGCAGGATTTTCTTTTAGTTCCCATCCTCTCACTCAAATCCATCCCCTAAATCCCGAGTATACTCTATAGTTCAACCTGCATGGACTACTCTACGATTTGTTACAAGATGAAAATTGCAAGCTAAAAAAATAGGAAACAGATGAGTTGTTTAACAGATCTAAGTTAAAACATGTTTCACTTAAGAAAAAAAGTCAAAAACCAAACCAGCACTCTATTAGTTCAATTAGCAACTTTAGCATCTTTGTCTAGTACAAGAGTATCAGTATGCTACTGAGCATCTGATGAAACCCGGTTCCACTACACAAATTGTTTAGACAGCTAGGAAACACTATAATAGACAAATAAGGATGCATTGTAATCATTCTAACATTCTGAGTTGTTTTTCGTCATTGTAATCTCTTTCTTTCTTCTGAGTTGAGACATTGGAATATATCAACGGAGCTGTTTCTTTTTTTCAAAGGCTCTCTGGTTTATTCTTTTCCTTTCCCTGTTCTTTGAGTTGATATTACGAACCCCTAAAATTTAATCACGTACACTCAAAAAAGGGAAAAGGAAGAACTTTTCCCATTAAAAAATGGAAAAGCTTCCAACCTAAGATCCGAAAATCCCATAAAGCCCATTGCACCAAATCCTAATTTCTACTGGTGTTCTCCCTCCCTCCCCACATGATTTCTTGCCAAAAAATAGACAAAAAAAAAAAAAAAAAAATAACAACAACAACAAACACACCTGCCCCAAAGGCCCCAACCAAAACAACAAAATGCAACTCTTCTGCTTAAGGTAGGAAAATAATTTTTCTTCTGATTTTCTTTGAGGCCCACCTTTTTTTAGAACTTAAATAAAAAGTGGACAAACAATAATGCAGAGTGTACAACCACAAATAGCAGCAAATGCTCCAAATGGCGCCTTTTCTGGCAGCTTGCAGGAGAAAAAATATTTGAAAAGAGAGGGTACGCGCTGTGGCACTATTGCCACTCGCATACCCATTTATAGATTATAGTAATAAAATATGTATATATATATTTATATCTAAGTAATATTGAGTATATTTATGTATATATATTTATTATAAATATATATAAATATAATATATATTTATATATAAAAATATACAAAAATGAAAAAAATAAATAAATTAGAGAAAATGAAAATAAACAAATAGAAATAAAATTTTAAAAAAAATTAAAAATAAAAAATGGTGTGGAAGAGATGAAAGAAAATATATAAAAATATATGAATAAAAAAATAAATAACTTGAATTGAAAATATCTATACTATTAATAAAGCCCCTACCCCATTTTTGCTGTGTTTTCATGCATTTTTTTCTAAAATATCTTTTTTTATTTTTAATCTCATAACTACATAAATAACTACTGTCCCACTACTGCAACTTTATATATACACAACCATTATTGTTGTTAATTTTATAGTTTTAAATATGCTTTGTATTCATTTATATACGTCGATTCTATTATTAGTATACACATGCATCGAGTGTGCACGACTGCTAATATGAATGAATTAACATTAGTATCGTCTTTATATGTTAAAATTAGTCTTAAATTGTAACAAATAAGGGGTGGAAGGCAGTGTGCATAATTTTCGAAAGCACAAGGAGATTTTTTGCTTATTTTTTTCCATAGAGGGTCTTTTGTTCATTTTCATTTTTACATGGAGTAAAATGCAATTTGTCCTTTATTTATATTTAGTTAAAGATAGAAAAGTAGAAACTTTTTTGCATATGTTTAATTTAGGAAGTGTTTGGCTAAATTTATTTAAAAGGTCTTATAAGTTCATACATCTTATAAGTTTTTTTGAAATTTATAAAATGTTAGATCTTTTTTTAAAAATAAGTTCTTAGTGTTTGAATAAAATAAAATTTTAAAACTTATAATATGCTAGCAATAGTAATTTTGTAATTAATATGATTAAACTGAAGAGAGTTTCTTAAAATTTTAAAAATAAGTTAGGAACTTTTTACTTTTTTAAAAAGAGTCTTATAAGTTATAAGCTCTTAATATCTTATTTTTAGAGTTTATATGCTTTTTTTTGAAAAAAAAAAATTACTAAACACTTTTTAACATCTTATAAACTTTCAAACATCTTATAAAATACTTTTTTAGAGCTACCAAACACCCTCTAAATATTCTCATGGTCTCATGTACCCTTTTCATCTATTTTATTAAGGGAGTGGATTGTTATAATACAGGGGCTTGTTTGTTTATGAATTTGAGCATTTTGCTAAAATATTTTGGTAAAATGATTTTTGTGAAGTGGAGTTGGGGAATATAATGATTGTTTGTTTATATTTTGAGTGGTAGATGAAAAGTTTAAACAAAATATAAACAAGCATACCAAAAATTTCTAAAATAATTTTCTCATTATTCTCAAAATATAAACAAACATACATTACATTTCCCAACACAAATTTCACATTTTTTAACCACACTCTCAAAACTCATTCTCCCAAAATATATAATCCAAAACACATAATTCATATCCAAACATTACCTTTGATAATTTACAAACAAACAAGCTTTAGAAGTAAAAAAAAAAAAAAAAAAACCGGATTTCGAATTAAAATGCTACCTAAAACAAATATATATTTGCCATACACTTCATCGTACTTTGGGCAAGAGCACCAACCAATTAAAAAATTGTACCAAAAAAAAAAAAAAAAAAACGAAGAGAGGAAAGAAGAAGAAGAAGAAGAAGAAGAAGAAGAAGACATGAGTTGCTCTAGGCTTACAGAAAGCTCCACCCCTATCTCCGGTGGCTGTTTTGGCGGCGGCGGCGGCACTACCAACAGCGGTACCAATAGACCCATGAAGGATGAGGCCGTTGATTCAAGCACCTTTCAAGAAGGTGAACAGGTCCTTGCTTTTCATGGTCCCTGCCTGTACGATGCTAAGGTAAGCTTATTTATTATTATCTCCTTTATCAGAAAACCCGGATTCTGTTTTATATTATATCAATTTTTAAGTATGTCTGGTGAATATAATTCTAGGTGAGAAAAACATTATGTTTTTTATTTTTCTTTTTTTTTGTTGGAGGGGTGGGGTGGGGGTTGTTTGTTTTTGTGTTTGATATGAGTTATTGAATGTAGCTCATTTTCTATTCCTAAGATACTAATTAACCCCTAAACCCTAAATCATCTAAGGATTAACATCACGTTATGAATGCCGCTAGATCCGTAGGAGCCTGTGGCCCAAGGTGATGTAGTCTGGTCCATTCCTCAGGTGCTCGATTGGAATCAAAGGATGAAAATGTGATTTATAGAGTGATTATGGATAGGAATTAAGGAAAGATTGATAGAAACATGATAGAGGGAGAGAGAGATAAAAGAGAAATAACAGAGGAGAAGAGAAAAGAGAGAGAGGAAGAAGAACTCCAAAAGGATTTGTCATTTAGCTTGATTTCAGTAGGATACAATTCACGTATATAAAGGACTTCCCCTAACAAAATGATAAAGTTCTAGATATTTCTTAACAGACTCTGAAACCATCTTAACAATATGCTGATTCATCAAGTTACAACTAATTTTAGAATCTAATTCTGGTGGCCAAAACGGTGCCGTTGCTGCTAACTCAAACAATGCCGTTTTGCGAAGCTGATTTATTCCAATGCTTACTGGCTTGTTTCTTCCATCTTTCAATTTATAACATTCCTCCCTCCTTGTTTTAAGTCTTGTCCTCAAGACTAACACTGCAAGAGCTCCAACTGGAATATCAATCAGTTGAAGGAACATAAACTTTACTTGTGGGTTAAAGATTGGTAAAGTGGTGACTCTTTCAGCTAAACTTATGCAAGGCTTCAGGAATGAGCAATTCTCCAAGATTAGCTCGTAAATAGGTGGCAGCAAAACAAAGAACTTACTGAGTCCCTCTGCCACAGTCGCTAAAATGAGCAGAGAATCAAACAACAGTTTCTACTTAGCATGCAAACCAGCAGACCTATAAACCGAGGAAATAACAGCCGCTGCAAATGGAGTTTTTGACTTCTGCAACACCAGATGATAGATATCAGCTCCAATGAACATTGCATGAGTTCCTCCTTAAAATGAGGAACCCTCTGAGTGAGCTCCGCATTACTTCCCCCGGGCTTTGCATTAAGGAAAAAGGCTTCCTAGAAACTGGTTGTTTCCTCGGTTGGCATGAATTGACAACCAACTCTGAGTTACAACCCCAATATATGCTGTAGGAACCCATTTAAGACACTTGTAGATGTGATGATTTAAGGCCATTATACTTCCAACAAAATTAAAAATGCTGCAATGGCTGCAATATGTATCCACAATCTCATAACTACCAAGAACATGAGTTGCACAGTCATCAAAGTCCCAAGCTGCACATGACATTTTTACATCTTTCTGGTTCAAAAAAGGAGAAAGGACAGCCTCATGCAAATGCACATCAGCTTTCAACTTGATGGCCAAACTTTTTTGTGAAACCTTTGTACAAGGTTACTACTTATAGATCTGTCAGAAATCAAAAGGTCCCAAGGGGAACAGGTTGTTGCAGCCCCAACTGTAGGGGCATTTATCCCATCCTCGGCAAGATATTTATCCAAAGTATTAGCACCAATGCTAGTGCCAATATCAAGACAACCTCCTAAGTATTGGCAATGAAGGTCAATTACCTTTCTCACAGTCCCTGCCCTTCCAGCACTATAAAAGCAATCCGACATAAGAGGTACATAATCAAGCTCCCAATTATTGCTAACAAAAATAGTGCAGCCACATTTAGCTATGTTGTAAGCAAGGTGTTTGATATAAGTAGGATCAGAATCACTTGTTAAGCTAGGAATGATGATTAGGATAGGATTCTCATCATCTTGTTGCACTGCATCATTCACTTGAAAGGTTGGTTCCTTAACTTCAGCATTCTTGACAGTTTTTCCATCCTTTTTCTTCCTCCAATTATTACCATCTTTACGAAAACATTGCAATAATTTCCTATCAGAAAGAAATAATGAACCAACTGATGGCCTAACTGGAGGTTCTGGGTTCACATTGTAACTTAAGTGATTGCTCAAGTTTTCAGGAAAATTTATTTTCCATAAACCCGACTCCACTAATTGTTACACCACACAAAAATGAGACAGCATGGCAAGTATCTCTTGAAGCGTCGAGGAGTACCAAGGCCTCTTCCATCATGGAGTAACACTTCCCCGTCACTGAACAACTTCGACAACAATGTCAAATACAATCATATATTACTCACATGATATTTCTGAAATGGTGAGAAACTGCCAATAATAATATGCTTATAAGATTCCACAATGCCCAAAACCACTACCCATGCATGAAGTAGATCAATAATATGAATGAAATGTGGTTGGGAGCATTTACAGAACTTCAATGCAATCACTGTTAACAAACCGAGAAGCCTGGGCAATAAACTCGTGGAGATTTTGTCTTCCTCAACAAGCTCTGGGTGGGTTTTAAGAATCAGCAAAGTGCATCTCTCAACAGCTCCAACCTCTCCAAAATTAACAAACTCGTGATGGCTGTCAAAGTCGAACACAGTATAGAACACAAAGCTCCATATGATATTGCTGCTATATGGCGCACTGAATATAACAACCTAAGTCCAGTGATGTAATTCGCACATATGAACCTTGCCTTATAACTGTGGCGGCAACAGATCCTAACCTGTAATCGCCATGGCGGTGGCTTTGGTGGAGGACGCGATATTTCTGGATGTGCCTTCAAGTTTGTTATTACATTAGTTCCAATCAAAAGACCACTCAAATGTAAGTCTTCATTTTCTGGAGCATTAGCCATACTCATCCCCTTCAAGCCTTTATCCGAACCTTTGTACTCAACAACAACAATAGTAGTAATTGAATTCCGGAGAGCATACTTTGTTGATTGAGAATTAGATAACAAAATGCTTGGGAAGTAGTCAATCAAACGTTCTTTATCCCCTTTCTCAACCTCGAACTCTGATTTTGGTTTAGTCATTTCTCGAACACCTTTTGTGCTTGATGCACAACAGCCTCTTTGCTGGGTATTTCAGCATCATTTGCCTCCTCGTTGAGTTCCTCTTGGAGCAACTTGAGTCCTTCTTCAAGCAACTCCAGTTTTGACCCATGAGATTCTAATTTACTTTGCAATTTCTTCATTCCTTCCTAGATTTTTGAAATCGTTGCTCTCCAAACTGTTTTGAATTCTTCAAGGTATTGGCATTTCATCAATTGTAACTCGTCTGTGGCTGCCTCATGTGGATCTTCAGTTGATGCATAGTATGAATTCTCCATGGGCGTATAAATTGAACCGTACTCCATTGTCGTGGAAGGCCCCTTGAAGATCGAACGGCTCCGATACCACTTGTTATGAATGCTGCTAGATCTATAGGAGCCAGTGGCCCAAGGTGATGTAGTCTGGTCCATTCCTCAGGTGCTTGATTGGAATCAAAGGATGAAAATGTGGTTTATAGAGTGATTATGGATAGGAATTAAGGAAAGATTGATAAAAACATGATAAGAGGGAGAGAGACAGATAAAAGAGAAATAATAGAGGATAAGAGGAAAGAGAGAGTGGAAGAAGAACTCCAAAAGGATTTATCATTTAGCTTGATTTCAGTAGGATATAATTCACGAATATAAAGGACTTCCCCTAACAAAATAATAAAATTCTAGATATTTCTTAACAGACTCTGAAACCATCTTAACAATATGCTGGCTCATTAAGTTACAACTAATTTTTGAATCTAATTCTGGTGGCCAAAACGGTGTCGTTGCTGCTAACTCAAACGATGCCATTTTGCATCTATCCCAGCTGTGCTCTTGAAGCTGATTTATTCCAATGCTTACTGGCTTGTTTCTTCTACCTTTCAATTCATAACACATCATATGCAGATTAAACGAATGTGTAACAGATTGAAACGACAATTTAGGGCCCATTTGGTTTTATTTTCATTCTCATTTTTTATTTCCATCATTTACAAAATTTCAAAAGGTAGTTAGTGAAAATGAGTTGGAAATAAGTTTGTATTTGTATAGATTGTTGGAAAAGTAATGATTATGTTGAGTTTAATAGGTTGAAGGTGGAGAGAAATAAAAATAATGATAATAGAGAGAAGATATATATGTTATTGGGAGAAGATATAGGCTATTGGAAATGAAAATGAAAATATGTAAAAAGTGATAATTTTCAATTTTCAAATAGTGAAAAATGTGAAAATGGGGTTTGAGAATGAAAATAAACGGTTAGCTAATTGAGAAACATATGAAGTTAAGATCAATTGACATGCTTGCTGTTACCCGCAGAAAAAATACTTGTAAAGGTTTGTGTGCGAGAGGAAGAACTGATTTTAGGATGTGGATACTTGTAAAGGTTTGTGTGCAAGAGGAAGATTTTCTTTTAGGATTTGGTTTACTGTTTCAATCATTCATTCAAGCATGAGTAGGAATGTTGGTTGTGCAGGAACCGAGGCCTTTTAGCATGATATCACATGGTGAATCTCCATCCCTGTCGCTCAACTTGCAAAATGAAGGGAACTAATTGACCTAAGGATTGATCCGAATTGGAAACAGAACATATTTAGTGGTACTTTGTGGTTTTGTCTGTTGGTTATTAGAAATGAGAGTATATTGAGAGTGGCTCTAAGGAGAGGTTTTCTTGTCTAAAATAGGACTTTTTGTTCTACTGCACCAAGTTGTCATCTGTTGCCTAAACACAAAAAATACCAATCAGTTGTCTCATACCCCAAGTACTACAATGCACGTTAAAAAATGTTCTCATTATTCTTTTTGTATTTTTAGTATTATATATGAGATGATACTTTTAGCTACACCTTTTAAGATGCAGATTAAGTTAGGTATCGTAAATCTTAGCCATCCAGAAGGACCAGAATAAAGGAAAATAGTTACGGATCCTATAAACTATGATGTAGCCTGTTTCAATCTTAGTGGAAATCAAGTTGAATAATTTCACCTTGAGCTGAATGACTTTCTTATTTTGAAAAACACAGATTTATACTCAACATCTCCTAATCACCCAAAAGAATAAGTTTACTCTTTTCTCATCTTTTAATTATTTGAAATTTTTTGTTTACTCTCGATTAGGCCAATTATGCAATTAGGTAGGGACTAGGGTTGAATCATTATATATATATAAATACTGGAAAGCTGAAGTGGAAATGTTTTCAACTCGTCAATCAATCGCTGACCCCCAAAATCCTTGATGGATGTTATTAGAGTTTTAACCTCATACTGTTATGCTTTTCTCATTTGCTTCACTAACAGAGGCAAGGATGGATTTATGTGTGCATGAAGGGGCTTTGGCTCTCTGAGGCTTGGAAATTTTTCTAAAGCATATCTTAGCCCCGATCTCATCCAAATATCGGAAAGGGACTTCAATAGGTTGTGCTCTCCACTCGAAACAAAAATCTCTAGAGCTGTAGGTGAAGCCTTAAGTGCTAAGACCAAATTTGTTGATCTTCTTATACATTGATATAATAATGGTAAGAAATTGCTTAGTGTTCCAAAAGGTGGTCAAATTGTAAGTCTGAATTTATGCTCTCTGCTTCCCTATAAGAAGCTCACATTAAGAATGTTGGAATTTGTCCACAGAATTACAAAATGTAAGTTTTAAATTTCAAACAATTTATTCAATCCGTATTTCACAGTCAGAAAAATAATCTTATACTTGTTAGTAAATTTGAGATAACATGTGAATCAGTAATGTGCTATGAATTTTATAATTTTGTTCGTGAATTTGAGATAACATGTGAATAAGTAATGTGCTATGAATTTTATAATTTGAATGCAGTTTTGCTTCCTTATTTGCTTCAGTCCTGGATTCTTACTTGAACAGAGGCTTGTAGCATTCTTGAAGAAAATGTGATAACCGATACTAGTATGTTGTTTTCTAATTTATTCTTGCTTTTTTTAAATCCAATTTTTAGAGTTCTCAAGAATTTCAATATGAAAAAGTTGTATTATGGTTGCTGATTTTTGACCTGGTTTTGGTAATTACACTGACACAGAGGAGTTGGTTGCTCAAGTGGTAGTATGATATCTTGATGGTTTTCCTTGCGAAGGATAGTTTGCATCCTTTTAGAGCCCGTTTGGTTTATTTTCATTTCCATTTTTCATTTCCATCATTTCTAAAATTTGAAAAGTTAGTTAGTGGAAATGAGTTGAAAATGAATTTGTATTTGGATGAATTGTTGGAAAAGTAATGATTCTGTTAGTTTTAATAGGCTGTAGATAGAGAGAGATAGAAATAATAGAATAGAGAGAGAAAATATATAGTTTTTTGGAAGAAGATATATAGGTTATTGGAAAATATGTTTTGAAAATGAAAATGATGTTGGGTGAAACTGTGTAAAAAGTGATGTGTTTTATTTGTGGAATAGTAGAAAATGTGAAAATGGAGTGTGGAAATGAAACCAAACGGGCTCTTAGTTTTCATTGATTGAATGCCACTAGAAAATTATAATTTATCTTTGATTGAGGTTTCTATGTAATTTGGATCCTAGAAGGATTGGAAGCAACCCCTATGGAAAATTCTCCATGTTAGTGTTGATGCATCCATGGAGCTTGATGGATAGCTTACAGGAGCCTGCAATATTCTAAGCCAACAAGGTTGATATGATGTAGAAGCTGCCTGGTTCAACTCCTGGAACTTAGAATTAGTCTGTACTATACCAAAATTACATTTCTGGTTTTAGGATACATTAGGATTTGCAAATCTATAGTCTAGTTGGTCTAAGAGAAATAGTGTTTTCACTTTTCAGTTGCAATTATAACAGTAACTTAGTTTTTGTGGTACTCTAATACGTATAGGAGTCTTTTCAACAAAACATTTTAAAATCCTGCAATCTTTTATAGAAGATGTAAGAGAATTTTGTTGATTGGGAAATGGATGGCAGTGTATATGAATGGGGTGCAGTATGTGTATTTATGAGTATGACTTGACATACATGTTGTATATCGGTGAATGCTCCTGACAGACAAAGGATGTAAACACAGTTATCAAAGGCGAGCGCCTGGCTCGCCTCAGGCACCCCAGCGAGCCAGGCGCTGCCTTGGCGCCTCAAATCTGTGAGGCCAGGCGCCTGCCACGAGGTGCCCCAAGGCGGGCTCCTCACACGCCTCGCCTCAATAAAAAAGGCGCGCCTCACCCTAAAACCGAGAAAATAAAGAAACAAAAACTTAAAAAAGGAAAGAAAACAAAGGAGGCCCTTTGCCATGGCTGCCGCCACAATCTCCGCCGATTGAACCGCCAATGGCAGCATCTCTAAGTTGCCTTTTTTTTGTCCTTTTTTTTTTTTGGTTTCTTTAAGTTTGATGTTTAACTGATCTTCTTTTGTCTCGAAACATTGATATAACTACAATTTACTAGAAGAGAATTGAATAGCCTATACTATTTCCTATAGCTCTATTGTTCCCAAGGCCACACTAATTGCTTGAATGACTACTATTTTCAAGACTTTATTAATTCTTATCAGTTTTTTTATGTTAACTAACTACTACTTCCAATAGTATCTAATAATTACTTCTATCATTTCCAACACAACATTAACTACTACGCAGCCTAGACTTGCTTTCTATTTTGCTCCATTTTTTTTTTTTTTTTTATTTTCTAACTTTGCTATTTTTCTTCCTCTTCCTTCTTCTAAGTTTTACTATTCTTTGTCATTTATATGTAACATGTTTTTGTATTATATATATATATTTATATAATAACCTAGCTCGCCTTTTGGTCGCCCGCCTCTCGCCTCGCCTCTCGCCTTAAAAATGGGGCTCTCGCCCGCCTCACACCTTTCATAACTATGGATGTAAAGGAAAAGACTAGTTAGTTTAACAATATTTTGATAAAGTCCTGAATGAAATGGCGGAATTGAATTTTAATAAGTGCAAACAAATTTGTTCTAGGAGCTTGATGTTTACTTCTCATATATGAGAATTTAGCTTTTCTCTAGTGAAATTGCTTTTACTTTCAAACCTTTGCACTTGGTAGCATTGATTTTAGGTTTCGGCCTTGTCATGCTTGGGACTGCAGGTTTTTAATTTAGCATGTTCCATTGTGATCTTCTGAACACATGAGGAACCAGTGGATTTTAACTGATTTTTTTTTCCTTGTGTGATTTGTAGTGGTAACTAGAAGAACGAAAACTGTGTACATGAAAGGAGAAAGGAAGAAGTGGCAGTTGACATTATACTTGACTGTATTGAAGCTTGGGTTGCTTTCAAGCAACTGGACTTATTTGGAACTATATTGCTTATACTAGGCTATGGATGTTGGATGCAGTGTAGATCTTAGTGCTTGATGCATGAATAGTCCTACTTTAGGACTTCTGGATATGATCAAAAAGTTTCTTGTTCATTCTGAAACTGCAAAGCAAATATGAGGGCACTGCAAAGATGCTAAGCGTATCATGCTATAAATATGGTTATCAAGAGATTTGCTATTCCCAAAATTGATAAACTAATATGAGCATGCTCTAAAGATCCCACACACAGACAACAGGAAGAAAATTAGAGTAATGCATTTTCAAGAAAGAAATGAACAAACAAGAACTGTAAGCAAGAGGGCTTAATTTGTTATACTGTTTGTATATCCTAGTTGGAGCTTAAGGTTTGAGAAATGTTGGAAAACTAGCCAATGTTGCGGAGTTGGACACATTAAAGTGTCTCTAGATCAAGATTGTAGGGTGCCGTTGCAGTATTTCCTTAACTGTTTAACTGATCCACTGCTATACACCCCGTTTGATATTTTCCTTTCCATTTTAATAGGAATTTGCAGCCTCTATGTGTTAGTTTTCTCATGTTATTACTTTCTTCAATTGATTATTCAAAAACAAAACTTAGGTACTGCTAAATAAGCAGGTGGACTATGTTCAACACCATGTACAACATCAAATATAGGGAATATTCAGAAGATGCAAAGATGATGAATGCGGATTCTGAATGCTATAATGCCTCGCTCTTTTGCCTTTTGAAAGTAGCAGAATACTAGTTATACTAGTTTAAAGAAGCATCCTGTGTTATCAGGTGGACTATGTTCAACACCATGTACAACATCAAATATAGGGAATATTTAGAAGATGCAAAGATGATGAATGCAGATTCTGAATGCTATAATGCCTCGCTCTTTTGCCTTTTGAAAGTAGCAGAATACTAGTTATACTAGTTTAAAGAAACATCCTGTGTAGACATGGCCAAAATGAACAAAAGCAGCAAGGACAAGATCTACTGTTCAAGGACTGCATAGCCATACTCTTTGCGTGAAGTGAAGGCAATGTTTGCTTGCTCCAAAAAATCCATGAATTGATGTGGGAAATTTCTTATGACTTTTCCTAGGTGTTTGAATTATTCTTTGAAATAGTTGGTGCATTCATTCCTTAAGTTTAGCCTATTGGTTTCATAATTCCTTTTCTTTCTGGTGCTTCTTTTTTTGGTGACAAGGTACAAAAGGTTGAATTTCACATGGATGGATGGAGGTATTTTGTTCATTATCCTGTAAGTACAGTCTCCTAGATCTCAACTGCTAGCAGGCTTTGCTATTCCTTTTGCACTCTGGCTTCAAGCAATCTTTACTGATCCTGTTGCATGAGTAAATCTTGCAGATACTTAACATGTTCAGGATGATTTGTTAACTAAAAAGTGATAGACTTGATTGAAATTTTAATTGAATGTTTCTTTTCTTTTCTTTTTTTTCAGGGGTGGAATAAACAGTGAGTCAACATCATCTGCTCTGAACATTTTGATAACACGATTTTCTGAATTCTGGCTTATTCATCCAGTGAAGGCCAGTCAATTTATTTCTTGACGTTAGCCATTTTATATATTGAGTTTATAGTGAGCAATCCTTTTGTGCATTGTTCTTGCAACTTTCAATTCTTACAGGCTCTGCATAGGATTTATTTATTGGGCAAAAATAAGTAGTTTCTCTCACGTACTTCAAGTTATGATATACGGGCTTCTCATTCATCTTCTGTGCTAGTAATTTCTGATAGTCTGCTTTCCTGGAAGCTTGATGTAAGCTTGACATTTTTGGAGCAAATCTTTTAAACAGACTGGTGCTTCTAAGCATTCGTTACTCTGTTTCCTAATACATTGAGAAGAATTTCTGCGAAGGATAAAACTTCTTATTTTGGCTCTCAACAGTTGGGATGAATGGTTGGGTGTTGATTGCCTGTTGAAACGTACTGAGGAGAATGTTCGAAAGCAAAAGGAGCTTAAGGAGAAGCATGCCGTAGAGAAGAATGCGAAACCTGGACGTCTATCACAGGATAAAACTAAAAGTTCTATTGGTTAGACTCAATGTCTCTATTTAATGGTTAACAATTTCTTCGTTATGTGTGTGTTTTGTTTAACGAAAAGTAATCTCTTTGAAGATGAAAATCTGGCTTCAGGTGATATTCTAATCTCATCTTTCACTAACAGAAATATTTTTTTCTCCAAGTAAAATTTAGCATTAGATGTGATTTAGGATCTTTAAATACTGAATATATCTAACAAGTTAAGCTTTTAGATAAGGTGGCTATTTATTATGGTTTGAGTCAGGAAAAATAGGTCCTCCCTGTATTGAAGTCTCATTATTACTCAATTATGACAAGGGAAAAAAGAAAAAAGAAAAGAAAAAAAAGGCATTCGGTGTGCTTGGCCTGGTAAAACAGAACTCAGCCTGCATGTTAGGGGTTATATATTTCTCATTTTCGTTATTTTGATCTATCATTCCATGACACACATATGCACACAAAGACAGCACACATTTGCCAAGACATACATAAGTTCTGGTTATAAGTAGAAAATATAATCTATGCTCTCCCTGTCTCAAATTTACCACTCCCGTTTCCTTTATTAGATATCCCCAAATAAGACCACTTCCTAAAATAGAAGTTTTTTCCCAAAACCACTTCTCTCAATTGAAGTAATGGTTAACAACACCAACTCTCAACTACTACTTTACAGGTAATAGTGTAAAAGTACACAAAACTCTTACTCTTTGTACTCTTATAAACTTTTTTATCTCGGGGCAAATTAGACCCAAAATTTTGGGACATTGTGAATAATTTAAGTTCCATATTACTGTTGATGGATATGTTGGATTTTATGGAGTGAATGGGTATCAAACTAGAAGAGAATATGGCATTGTTGGGTGGACTTGAATTTGTCTTTTTGTCTTCTAGTTTTTATTCTGTGTTAAAGTTATGAGTTGAATAACTGTACTGTCTCATTTCAATATGTTACTGATCCCTTTGGTCTGTCCTTTGTTTCATTGGCAAATATATTTGTTTAAGTTGATGTTTATCTTCATCTGCACATTGAATTTCATAATCAAATTGGAATTTTTTACTCACTGCTATTGCTTAAGAGATCTTTCTGGGCTGAAATCTGGATTACAATGCTATTCCAGGCGTGAGAGGCAAGAAGCGGAAACATGAAATCATTCAAAAGGTACAATGTTGTAGTCATTCTTTAACATGTCAGTGCCAACTTCTCTGGGTTTCAACTTTGTCTTTCTGCAGTCACACCGTTATTTTAAGTCATTCAAATAATTTTGGACAGAAATATAGTAACCTAAATATTTGAAAAATATTTTTTAATGGCAATTTCTGTCAGCTTTTTAAGTAAAAAAGTCTACCTGTCTGTTTCTTTTTCGGTATATCTATGTTACATAAAACAACCACTTTAGGGTCTTGCCGCGTTCATATGGTCTGGCAAACTGATGAATTGGCCAGTAAATATCATGAATCATGACTCAACCGTTGGTTTTAACTTTATTATTATGGATTCATAAGATTATTTCCTTCAATCATTGTCATTTATTGTTAAATCTCCAGCTGACAGAAGACAAAGGATGCATGCTACTTGCCTATTCATGCATTCATCAATCACTAAGCGGGAATATCTGAGTTGCAGAAGATAGCTCAAAAATAGAGAATGAGCAACCATTCTCAAGCTGCTTTAAGCTGAAACTAGCATGCTGAATTGAGCATAGATGTAGCCATACTTCCAAAATAAGTTCTTGCAATCGAGATAAGATCACAATTATTTAATCTTTCTGTTAAGCCTGAGCCTCAATAGCTTGCATAAGAATTATGGAACCAGGAAAAAAGTGAACAAAAGGAGAACAAGTTCTTGGATTTTTATCTTAACTTTGGCTTCCAAGTGCGGCAAACACTACTATAGTGTGTTTTATATGTACCTTTACATAGAAGTGGTTTTCTTGGTCATGTTTGCCCCAAAGCTTAAGTTATAACTGCTTAACATTACAGGCACAACCTTGTCGTGGTATGTGTATCACTGCTTAAGCTAGTTCTGCAACATTAGAATCAAAGTAGTTGCTTGTTTTCTAAAACCTGGAAGCAGACATGCTGTAGATGCTTCATTAAATTGCTTCAGAGCTGTTTATTTTTTGGTTTTCTAATGCAACTTGGTAATGTGATTTGGAATTGATTTCTTTCAGATTGAGTACTCTTTTAGTTTTACTTGGTTGGAGACCTCAGTGACGCTTATATCCTTTTGGTTTGCTAGGAGGAGTGCATAGTTCCCTGGGAAAAGCATGTAAACATCCAAATTCCATCTACCTTGAAGAAACAACTGGCTGATGACCATGAATGTATAACTCAACTGGGCCAGGTAAACCATGCTGCAAGCAAATCCGCTTCCTGATCCGTGGGAACTTTTATTTCTAATATTGATTTCTTCTGTTTTCTTTCTTTGCTATATGATCAGGGAGAGCGTATACTTTTTGCGCTCTTTTTTTTTTTTTTTTTGAAATAGTTTATTTTGGTCAAGTTCATAATATGTTCTTCAAGGCAGGCAACTACTATGTTGAGTTTCATTATCACGCTTGAGAATTGATTTTTCTAAAATTTTTACTTTTCCATCATTACTATTTTGAAAGACAAATTTCTTATGAGACATTCCTTTTCCCTGTTGCTCCTTTTGACTAAGCTACAGTCTTGAGCAGAAGAGAGTAGCTAACAAAAAACTAAAGAGGGGGAAGAAAGAAAAAGCTCAAAACCTGGTAGTTGAAACTGGACCTGATCTAGTTGTGTTTTGGTTTCTATTTAACACAATTAAGCTATGTTTCAGACTATTTATACCTGTCGAGGTAAAACTTATTGGAGCTTTTAAGCAAAGCCTCAATCTAACCCGATCTGTGTATTTTGCATTACCTGATTTTGGCGAAAGGGCATGCACTCTATTGGGAGAAAATGTGGTTTTACTACATCCTTAATTCATACATAAAATTGCATGCAGAAGTCGATAAGCTGTGTCTTATACATTTTTGTCATCTATTTCAAATCCAACGATTATGAGATGGTGTAGGAATTTGATTACTTTGTTCTGTTTTGTCGGTTAAGGCTATGTCTGTCACGAATGTACCTTTCCTGGAGTTGCATATTTTGATAATAAAGCACCTAACCTAATCTTTTGGTAATAATTTCTTTTACACTTTCCAGTACACTATTAAGTGACTCACGTGTTAAATGGATGAGCTCATACTTTTTTTAAGTTGGAGGCAGATGATAGAAGAGGAAGATAGTTTTTTGCTTAAATGTTCCCACTATCTTAATTTTTAGTGTTATGCCTGCTTAGAGGCTTGTAAAAGTTTCTTTGCATCCTTGAATAGGAGATGACTGGTAGTGAATTTTCTCCCTTCAATATTAACAGAAGGGAGGATTGAAGGATGGTGGATAAAAATTCTTGGGGTTTAGTTGAATCAGCCGAGAAACTTTGGTGTGAAAATTTGGTGAGCTTTACACTTTAGCCTTCTGTGCCTTAGTTGCTGTGAGAAGGTCCATGTAGCCTTTTGTGTTTTCTAAACTACAGTAAATGATCTTCCTTTAATATGTGAAACCTCCATTATAGTGTAAGATATCTTGTTTACTGACCTCTATTTTATATATGATTTCATCTGTTTGCCATCTTTTCTCCATTCAGAAACTTCTAGCCACACCCATTTTTAACATATGTGGGCAGGCAAAATCGTCTATGGCTAACGGGAAATACTCTTTCCTGTATTCTTGCAGCTAGTCAAACTTCCGCGTTCTCCTAGTGTTTATGAGATATTAAACAAGTATTTTGATTACCGGTCGAAGAAAGATGGCATGTAAGCTCCATATTCTCTATTAGTTATCCTTCATGTCATGTCCATTGGTATTTTGGCTGCTTTAAGTTTTAGATGCTGAGATTTAATTATAAGAGGAGAGAGAGCGAAGCAAGAAAAAGGTATAGACGGCAGTAAAAAGTTAGACAAAAATATTTCTTATATTTTCTTTCCATAATCAAACATAATATATAAGACGGAAAGTCCACAAAGATTAAAGAAAAAAGAAAGAAAGACCAAAAAAATTTGTTGCAGAAAAACATCACTTTTGGACTTCGGCAAAGAATTTCATATAACTTATACAAATCAAATCTTAAATCATCACATCAAATGTTTTAGTTTCAACATTATTACTCGCTCAATGTATAATATGATCTTAATACCTCGTATTTGTCACCTCAAATGTTAAAATTTCAAAATTATCACTCTCTCTCAATGTGTAATATGATCTTAATATCTTGTATTCATCAGTCTTTATTTCTTACTTATCCGGAGGTATAATATTAGAATTTCAGATCTGTTATCCATACATTGAATTCGATTAACCAAATGAAACATATTATGAAAAATTGAAAGGAGGAATAAAAGAATATAGTTTAATGGGTATATGTGTCACTCTAATAAATTTAGAAGAAAAACTAAAAGGGTTTCATTCAATATGTATCAAATTGATGTTTATGGCGAAAGTCAGGAGTTACTTAGAAAATGTAAAAATTTAGATACTCATATGATATTCATGAAAAAATTCAAGAACCAAGATATTTTACTCTTAGAAGTTACTATGTCTATAATGCATTATAAGAGTAATTATTATGATAAAAATATTTGTTCATGAAAAAAATGAATATTCTTGTTAAACTCTTTACATTGCATTCTTTCTTTCTTTTTTTTTTATGTTTATGATTTTTTTAAGTTTAATTGTTGGAATGAGTGAAAAAAAGCAGCAGAGAAGATTAGATAGTTTACAGATTAAGTTTTAAATCACATATTATAAATTACGAAAAATCGAAACAAGAATTAAAATTTGGTAGAATTTGAAGGGTATATATGCTACTGTGAGGAGAGAAGTTAAAAGAACTTCATTTAATATGTATCAAATTGACTTTAATTACAACAATACTCAAGTATTACTTTGAACCATTTGTTAATTAGGTGCTAATATAGCAGTCAAACCACGTGTACTGAATGTACTCTTTCTAAGTTGAAATATTATTATATAATATTCATGTGGTTGTTAATGAAATGAAAAAATATGAACAAGTGATTTTTTTTTTTTTTTTTAATATTCTCTATATTGCCTTTTTTTTTTCCCATTATATTCTTTTGTTAGGAGAGAGGGAGAGAAAGAAGTGTGCAAGAGGGATAACTATGGATAAAATTAGTTTTTGTATATAATATATATATATATATTTTTTTGAATTAATAAATATTATTATGAATAATATCTTGATGTTGTGCTTGGTTTTGGTGAAGAAAAATTTAGGTTACCTGAAGGTTTTTTTTTCCATTAAATGTCATATTTTATGGTTTTTAATTTTCATTTTTTTCTCTTGATTAACTACAAATACTGCATTAATTGAGAAAAATAAGTATTATTACAATTAGCTCAAAATTCAAGAAGTAAAAACGCAAAATATTATATGAAACCAAACAAAAAAAAGAACATATCAGGTTATTATGGTCAAACAGAAAAAGACCAATCCATCCAGGACTTTTAATAAATATAATCTATAGCTTCAACATTTATTAAGTTGTCATATATGTTTTAAATGTTCAATAAAATTCATTTGTTTACATATTTTTTTCAATCATTTATGAAGATTTATTTGTTCTTTCATTCGTTGCATTGGAATACTTTTAAAGTTTATTAAATCAAACTTATAAGTTCTGAATAACTTTAGTGAGGTCGTATATTATATTAGTCATATTGCAAATAAATGATCAATGTTAGGAGGCATTTATTTGGAATACGAGGACTTTATTAAAGAAGATGCTTGAAACTAAAAACCAGTATAATAGTAACAAGCATCAAGTTGAAAAGTAAGTAATATCTTTCATTCGACATATGTTATTAAATTTCTCTATTGTAGAACATATTCTTTTTTGTGCAACACATTTTTTACTAGTTTAAATAAAATGGGGAATCTTCCTCGTAAGGAAAATGGAAGTCGTCAACTGTAGAACTCTTTGAAGTTGTAAACCACAGACACTTTCAACTGTGTATTGTCATTGATGTGAGTCTGAATGAGGTGTTTTCTAAGTTTGATAATCCCGGTTGTTTGGTCATCCAACTCGGTACATGCTCATAATTATTATTTTTATGATTTTTGGTGGGTGAAGGATAGTTGACACAGTTGCAGAGATCGTCAGTGGTTTACGGTGCTACTTTGACAAAGCGTTACCTGCAGTGCTCCTCTACAAACATGAACGTCAACAGTACAAAGAAGTGATTACAGATAATGTGTCTCCTTCTGGTGTATATGGAGCTGAACATTTATTAAGACTCTTCGGTATGCTGAAATCCATATCTAGACAATATTATTATAGTTCTTGCTGCCATACTAATTTGTAAATAGTTTTTTGGTTAAAATATTTGGTCAATTAAACTCTTGTTGATTGTAGCTTATCTGCATAAGCACGCATTGAATTTATATGACGACCAAGGTTGTGGAAGGCAATAGCAAGAGCCAAGGGCTGGCCTCCTGGCAAAACTTCCTCAATAGACCTCAACACAATAAGTAAAAGCAATTGTTCCCTGAGGCATATGCATAAACTTTTGGTGCTTTGGCACAAAATTTTCCTATAGTCCTTTCATTAGGCTTACACCTGAAGAGAAATTGATGAATGTTCATCATCCTTTTCAAGCTATAATATTTGACATTCATTCAATTATACCGCCAACTGAAATGCCATCAGTAGGTTCACTATGATATTTGATGCGTGGAACTCTTGTTTGTGCTTCTTGCTCATCAATTTTTCCTATTTTGGAAAGCAGTGTTATTCCATAAAGCTGGCTCTAAATTTTCATGCAAACATGAACATGTTTAGATTTTGCAGTTTCATATGGCATTTTAGTTGAAAATTCTTTTATTTTTTCATTCTACCCTAATGTGATATGCTTATGCCATTTGAAAGTTTCGGTAAGTGAATAATCTAATTTAAGCTCATCAGCGCAAAACTTGGGATCTTCTTTGGTTCCAGTAACTGAGGTAGTTTACCTACAGAAGTCAGTGATTTATAATTTGCTTTGCTGCAATGCATTTCTATAATTGGTTTTTTAGAGGCGGTTATCGTGGAACCATTTAAGCAAACCACTCTAAATAAGATCTGATTATTGAAAAACATTGTGCATATCAAAAATGGTTGTAATGTGCTATAGTTGATTATGCTAAAGAATTCTGATTTCAAGAAATATTAACCATTTTATTCAATTATTAAAGGGTAATGTTTGCTATGATTATGTGTTCCTTTTATGCATATTCTGTTTACCATTTGAAAATTGTAGAGGGCTTGTTAGCCACTGAAATTTGCGGAGGGGTTTTTATGTTTGAATGCTTGCATTCTGGGGGAGTATGGAAATTAATAATTCATGCAATGCACCCAACATTACTGGTTGCAGTCAATCACAGTTACTTTTATGTCAAATTATGAGATCAAAGAAGCCTTCTTTGAGTTTTATATTTGTTTTTTGAAGTGGTATTCCATCTTCAATTGCACTTAAGAGCACAAATGAGATGTCTCTCAATGCGTACTTCATCTTTCAAGGTGAAATTAGCTCAAAATACATATTTTTCACCTATGACTTCATAAAATGAAAAAACTTTGAAAATCTGCTCTTAAATGTTTTGTCTTCAAATTCTGTAAAATCAGTATATAATATCTCAAATTTAAAACTTTCTTTCTCCTATGGCACTTGCACTGAATCAACCTATAAATTGTACCATGTAAACTCAGAGAATTTGAAGAAATTCTGAACATCTATCCGGTTTCCTTAGTAATAAACAACTACTTCAATAGCTTACTTTTTCAAGCATAAAATATGCTTGTTCATCTATGGGAGCTTAATGCCCTAAACTCATTGTCTTGCTTCGACTTTCCAAAAGTAAGCCTCAACCGGAAGTATTTAACAGCTTCTATCTACATCTTTGAAAGTAAATGAAGAAAGACCTGCTCTTAACTTAAACAGGCTTCCCTATCCCTTCTGGTTTGGCTATTGAATCTGACCCGATCCACTTCTTTTCACTGGGAACTGAAAATGTAGTGTGGAGCAAGTTATTAATTCCATAACAGACCTTGGTCTTTGTCACTCTCCCTTTTTTTGAAAAGTCAGCTCATTCGCCTACTTACCTACATTCACAATCACAAGCCTGGACTCCAACCCCTCGCTTTACTCACTCTCTCTTCTATTCAAACTAACCTTCCAAAAATGTTGTAGAAAATGATTTAGTTAGTTTGCTTTCACATGTAAGGATTGTGCCCAAGCAGTTGGTGAGTATTACTTGGTTAATTATCCTTCTTTTAAAAGATTTTACACCCCATTTACTTGCTTATTCTTCTTATTGATTCAGTCCACTTACTTTGTATGATCTGCCAGGACATACTTCACATGGAAAATTTCTTCTCCTTTTTTTATTAAATGTCATCATTTTTTCCTGTGAATGGCAAAGATTGAATTTTGCCAAAGTTTTTCATTCTGATGAAAGTGAGTTTGGTTCCTTGGTTGTATAGCTGGATGATCTGTGTGAAAATCCATTTCATGATGAATTATTTTTCCATGATATGGTAGAGCACCTACTATGGAAAAAATGATGTCTCACTTTCACATGCAGGACAGGCAAAAAATGGTGGCTGGGGTTTGGTGTTTTAAATGAGAAAAACAAGTCTGAATGTGGCAGTTTTGGGTTTGTTATGTTTCAATGGACCTATAATCTCCGATAACTTATGAAATATGGAACCGTCTTTATGGTCTACCAAATGACATGACAAAGCTAACCTCTCCTCCTTCACGGGAAGGCAAATATTAGATTTTGGTAAAGTGTGTTCATAAATAATATCATTATCTTAGTCTCTAAGTTAGGTCAAAGTGGGTAAGGGCAGCTGATCCTGGTTTTCTGTCAGGAAAAAGGATCATCTTCATCATTTCTGTTGGTTGCTATCCCCTCCCGAGACCTGCAGATTGGCGAGATTTATTTCCGCAGCCTCGTGCAATATTTCTCCAAATTAATACATTAGAATATCTGACATGCGATCATCAAAATACCACCATTTAAGCTGCAAATTTTCTTTAGCTACATGCATTTGTGGCTTCTCATATTTGTTTTCTGCAAAGTAGGTTGGTTACCATTTATCTTTTCTCAGCAAGACAGCAACGTTTGTGAAACATATGTTTTTTAAGTCATTTATAAAGATGCAAACATGCTAGTTAAATCTTGCAATGAGGGCTGCTTAGATTAGCTTCCTTGCTTAACAACCAATGTCAGGGCTTTGAAAACAAATACTGGTTAAGTATACATTTTTGATTAGTTGCAGAAACTGGTAACAAATCATGCCGCCTCAGGTACCTGAAAGGGGAAGTTACATTCTCTAACATATCTTGAAAAATATGACTGTGCTTGTCATTCTTGTCCGATTGATCAAACATTGATGACTTGATAATGAAGCTTATCAATTCTGTGTATCCAAACTCTTTCAGTTCAGTTCAGTTGCCAGCATTACCTTATTTTCATCGTGAACGATATATCAATTGCATATGCTACTTATTGTTTACTATTTTGACTTAAATATAAACTCGCTGCTTCCTACATTGTTAGTACGTAACCAGTGGTTTTCATATGTCAGTCAAATTGCCCGAGATGCTCTCCTGTCTGCATATTGAAACAGAGACATTAACAGAGCTGCAACATAGATTGCTGGACTTCCTCAGGTGTAGATCTCATTCTTTTACACTCTGCATGGTATAAGAATTTTGGAGAGAAAGTAAAGAAAATGCTTGGAAAAAACAATTTGGTTGTTTGGTTTGTAAGCGAAATACTAACGAAAGAAAATTTGAACAAAATATAATGTAATTGGGTGGGACTCATTTTTGAAAATGAGAGAAAAGCCTATTTAGTCCTTTCTCCTGCAGTACATTTATCACTTCCCTTCTCCCCATTCCTTTGATTATTGTTTTCCTTAAATAAACAAACGAACTTAAGATTTTGTGTTTTCTTAAATTTATTTTCCTTTTCCCTAGCGTTTTCATTTCCTCGTCAAAATTCCTGAACCAAACAAAATGTTAATATATTTTATCCATGGAACGAATTCTTTTTCCTCTCTATAAAACCTGCAAGGAGAATTAATTGTCTTTTTCATAGTCTATCTCCTCCATCTATTTTTGTTTCTGTAATTGTTTTTTTCTAATAAATAGTATATTTTATAAGGTCTTTATTAACCACTACAGTCACGTCCTAAGAGATTCACTGAAAGACCGAACCCTCCTAAAGCAGGTGGAAAATTTAACTTTTTCTCTTTGTCGAGGCTCAAGAAGCAAAAAGGGCCAGTTAATTTTGGTTAAATGGCTGAGCTCGTTTAAGAGATAACAGTGTTCAAACTGTAGAACTTCAATGCACTACCATCTTGGTGATGCCTTAATTAGGGTTGTAACTGAATGGACTAGAGGCAGAAAGAGGAATTGCTAAAGTTTGATGCGACTTTTGTCAAACTTGGAATTGTCTTAAGTTAGGTTTGATTGTCACAAATTAGTCGAGCTTTAATTGAGTTGTCCTTGATTTAGCTCGTTTAAGAGATAACAGTGTTCAAACTGTAGAACTTCAATGCACTACCATCTTGGTGATGCCTTAATTAGGTTTGTAACTGAATGGAGTTGAGGCAGAAAGAGGAATTGCTAAAGTTCGATGTGATTTTTGTCAAACTTGGAATTGTCTTAAGTTAGGTTTGATTGTCACAAATTAGTCGAGCTTTAATTGAGTTGTCCTTGATATTTCTACACACTATTTTTTTTTCTTCTTTCTTTTCTTTTTTTTTTTTTTTTTTAAAAAAAAACTAACCAAGTTGAGCTTGATCCTAGGTTCAAATATATTGCACTGAAAAAAGTGGTATAAGTTAGTTTGTTATGCCAAATGAATAGATCTCTAATGTTTTTAACGGTCAAGTCTCACATAGCTTCTTTGTTTTTAATCCTTAGCTTGGTAGATTTGCCAACTCTTTTACAACTACAAACTGATGTTATCAGTTATCTAGCCCAGTGTAATGATGTTCCTGCATTTCTACGCTTCAGGATTAGTTGTATGGTTGTCAGGGTTAGTTATATTCCTGGATGTTTATTGTTGCCCCTCAGACGATCGTTGTTGTCTCGTTATTTCTCAGAATAGTTGGGCATCATCAACATCTTGCCTTGTTGGTTTCGATAATACTATACTTTCTCCTTAGCATTTTTGTACTTTGGTTATACCTTAACATAAATTGGACTTCCCTATCTTACAATACAGGTTCCTCCAGAGCAACCAAAGTGCATTTTTCCAATCGAATTACCAGAAGTTGGAGGGATTTGCTGCTGCTGTTAAGACAGAAGACAACTAGGAAATGGTTCTTTGACGTCATGTTCACATCTCACTAGATTTAAGGCAATAGTTTCTGTAAAGAAATGGTCATTGGACATCTTATGCTCACCTTTCTGCATCATTTGGGATATAAACTAACAGAATCCTTACCATTATATGCTACTTGAAAAGAATTGGCCTTCTTGTACAGTTCTCTTCACCATCGGATGAGTTGAAGCTCTTGTTATTTGTAACCTGAAATAGCCCAGGTTTGCAGAATCTTGCTGGATTTTATTCATCTACACTTACTATCTATAAAGTATTAGGGTCTTAATAGTTACTTCGATATATTTTTAAATACAATTAACCTCATTTTAAGAGATAACGACAAGATGGTTTCATTTTTTTCTCTCCCAAACATGATTTTTCTTTTTTTTCTTTTTTTCATTCTATCTAATATTACTTCTGTTTCCTTTTTTCCTTTAATTATTTAATTTTATTATAGTTTTTCATTGATTCTAAAAGTTTGAAAAAATACATGGAAATTAACTAAAAACTGTAGTATTGTATTAATTTTCATTTACTTTTATATCACAGAAATTTTAACACAACATAAAATGTGACAAATTGATAGTTTAGATTAACAGCCCAAAACCAACACAATCCAATGGGTACACTGCGCGCATTATAGGGACCGATCATGGCAGCAATAAAGCAGCCGCCACCACGCACGGCCAGTCTCATCAGCCGCACCACCACCAGCCTTGGATCCCCCCCCCCCTCCCCCCTCGACTGCCCCACGCACGGTATGCTCTCAACGGAAAAAAAAAAAAAAAAAAAAGGAAAAAAAAGAACCAAGATTGAATAAAAAATGGAAAATAAAGTAAGATAAAAAAAATAAAAGAATTGAGGTGATGAGGCATTATTATTAAAGCACACATCAAAATCAAATGTGTCCTATAGTTGATCATAACGACCAAACACCTACATTAAATTACTTAATTCTAACGTGCCCAAAAATCTATTTAACGTCTTCTCGATAACCGCATTCCCATCCCCCACCAGCCATACATGGTCCTGGTCCACTTTAAATGAGCTTTGGGTGAACTTTTACTTTTGCTCCCTTCAATTGTATGAGTGTAACATTTTGGTCCCCTTCCGTTCCAATGAGAAATTATGATAGCTCTATTTAGTTTTATTCTAATAATGATACTATTAGTTAGACAAAATTTATATAAAATAATATTTATATGAAAATTTTCTTTTCAAAAGTTAAACTATAATTTTTTTTATTTTCACATATTTCCTAAAACATTCGCGAAACATTTATGATTTTATTTGAATATAAAGTAATTTTAAAAGGAATGCCTACACAAAAATGAGTCGAGAAAAGTAGTCTCTACAAGTTACTAAACTATGTACAAGACTAATACATAGCAAACATATAAAAATCTAGTAAATAGCTTTATATTTTTATTATCAATATTTAAGATTATTATCATTTATCAATGAGGTTTTATTGATTAATATTATACGGAGAAAATTAACAATACACGTTAATAGAATTAGATTCTCTCTTCATAGATAAATTTAGGATTGTGATATAAGTAAGATACAATTAGAATCATGCAATCATTCCTTTTCTATCTAAGAGGTTATAGCACAAAATGTACTTCTAAATAATTATCTCATAAATCTTATATCTATATATAAAAAGAACAAATAATGTTCTTTTTTTTATACACACACTAATTTTAAACGTAAGTTTTATTAATATGAATTACTTGATTACTATTTATGATCATTAAAGATAGATTATTTGTTAGATGAATATCGTTGTTATATAATACCTTCACTACAAAATTCAATCAGAACTATTATTAATATATGAATTGGTTGCTTTGTGTTACTAGTTCAAACAGCACACTTGAGGTTATATTGTCTCAAATATTTTATAAAAGAGAACAAATTTAAATATATTATATATTTTTTTCTAATTAGAGCGGTCAAAATACTATGAGAATGTTTGATTTTATTTTTCTATAACAAAATTATTTTAGAGAAATATAATCAAACATACACTAAAATTCTTTTTTTCAAATTACCATCTCCTATTCTTCATTATCCCAAAACTTCCCCATTTTTCAATATATACATACATATATCATCTACATCATATATATATATATATATTATTATTCTAACAATCAAAGAATCGCTTAATTCCATTTTCACCCTAAAAATTCAACAAAAAAACAATAATTTAATTACTATAATAAAAAATATCTCCCCTCAAAATATAAACAAACTTACAAAAACTCACCAAAATTAATTTTTAACTCTTCCTCAAAACATAACACAAAAATCTATTACATTTTCCATACACAACTTTCACATTTTTCAATATTACTTTCAACATTCATTATCCCAAAAGGCATATTAAAATCAGACAAAAAACATAACAAACATTGCCTATGTTCTTACTAATTACTATTATGTAGCGCCTTCAGGGTATATGCCGCTATTCTCTGATATTCATTTTTCTCGTGATTTTTGCATATTAATTTTGTTTTCCTCTCTATTCAAAAAAAACAACAACATTCTGTCTCAATAAAAAGAAACCACATTTGAAAGAAATCCAGCAGCAACTTGTGGTTCCAATTGTTAATTTTGAAAGAAAAAGCCTTTTTGGTAGTTAATCAAAATTAGATTCTGTGAAAAAATTAGTTAATTAATTAATTAAATAAAGAAAAAGAAAATAAAGTAGTTAATTAATTAATTAAATGAACTGCCTGAGCAGGAGGCAGTTCATCATCATCATCATTTCTGGATTGGATTTTCTATTAGACATAAAATTTCTTGGATGCAAGAGCTCTGCACTTTTCTCCTCCTCCATCATCTGTACACTATCCCAAAGTTATTAATCTAGGGAACCAAAGATTGGAATTCTACAAATCAAAAGACAAACCCCCAAAACCATCTTCCCTTTTTTTCCCCATCTCTGTTTTTTTCCTTTTTCCATTTTTTTCCTCCATGTTTTGCATCTTTCTGATGACTGGTATTTTGATCATCACCTCATTCGTTCACTCTCAATCAATCAATTAATCAATCTTGCTTATCCCGATTCGCTTGACAACAGCATTTCTAATCGCCTCACTCTGCATCTGCATGCAGAATCCGTTTTGTTCAATCCCTGCCATGTAATTCCTAACCTCCTTTCTCACCATCTCTTGCATCACTGCCAAAAACTCCGCGCTGAAGAACTGCTTCTCCGCCACGCCTTGTGCCGCCGCCGCCACTTCTTGAGTTGGTTGGGCTGCTGCAGAGGTAAACTGCTGAGTTGGCAGTGGAGCTGGCGGAGATGGTGGTGGCACGGCCACATATGACGGCGGATGCGATTGGATGATCTGGGCCGGGTGCTTAGGTTGAGCGGGCCCGGGTGTGAGAGTTGGCTCCATTACGAGTTTCGGGTTCGGGTCGGAAGCGGGCTTCATGTGTGGTTCTGCAACTGTTTTCTGAACTGGGTCGGTGCCAGGTAAGGAAAGACTGAGCGATGTAACCGGGTCGGGTTGTACATCGCGCGGAGAGATCCCGCCGGTTCTGGGAACGGGCCGGTAAACGAGGTGACCCGAATGGCTCGAGTCACTCATGTCTGACCCGAAAGGACTACCAGGGTTGAAACAAATACCAGAAGCTGAAATATTCGTGCCCGGCCCGACACTAGCGGATCTCTTGAGCGGCTGGTGAGCTTCTGGATCGAAGTTGTTGAACTCCTCCGACATGGACAAGCACTTGCGCTTGAGGGTCGAGTTCCAATGATTCTTAATCGCGTTATCAGTCCGGCCCGACAGCAATCGGGCTATGGTGGCCCACTTGTTCCCAAACTTAGCGTGGGCCTTGATAATGGTCTCGTCTTCTTCGGGCGTAAAACCCCGATGCTCCACCTGAGGCGACAGCTGGTTACACCATCGCAGCCTGCAGGATTTTCCAGACCGGCCCGGAATCGATTTGCTTATCAAAGACCAGTTTCTCGGGCCGTGCTTCTCAACCAACCTCTGCAACAAATCATCCTCCTCGGGGCTCCACGGCCCCTTGATCCGATCCATTTCCTTCCTCTCCGCCATTAAACAAAAAGACCTAAGATTATTAAGCTAAAATAAAACCAAATCCAGAGACTCCTCTTTGCTTTTTTTTCCTTCTAGAGAGGGAAATATGTATATGTGTATGTGTATGTATATGTACAGGTAGGTATATGGAGAGGCGGAGCCTCACCTTAGTCATGAGAAGAAACGAAAGAAGAAAGAGTGGGGAATTTATATTGGGGGGAGAAAGAAGATAGGGATGACCGGTTTAAGAAGTGGATGGAAGGGCAGTTACTAATGCACAGCTGGCAAGGGACACGCGTCACTCAATTTGGGGTTTAACGGGACACCTACAGAAATCGCATTGGGTATTTAGCGATTTATTTTATAAAAAAAAGATTATTAGGATGAGGGAAATTCAAATCACCGACCGTTCTGGAAGTTAATATAATTTGGAGTTGTCCGGGGTGCGAGGGTTTGACTGAGCCAGGCTGGAGAGCATTTAGGGATATTTCTGATATTTTTAGAGAGAGAGAGAGAGATTGATAGAGATTTTGGGGAGAGAGAGAGAGGAGAGGGGCCGGTGAGGAAGACGACAAAAATCTCAACAACGAACGGGGCAGGAAATTGTACTATTAAGGAGTAGTGTGGCGCAAGCCAGGCTGTCCACCCTCAGTTCACACATCCTAACGGCCGTTCGATTCATGCCCACGTGCCGATCACACGAGTTGTCTTTTATAAGATTGGTTTTTTGGTTATACTTTTCCTTTTTTTGATAATTACGCTAAAACACCCTCAGCTATTATATGCCACACTTTTTGCCCATGAAGAATGAAATTTTGCAATTCACCCCCTCCCTGTTATTATTATTAAGGGCCCGTTTGAATTTATTTTCTGGAGGTATTTTCATTGTCTAGTGAAAATAAATAGTGAAAAATTAGTGCTCCTTTGGTTTTGTTTTCAAAGCGCTTTTTTATTTCTTCCTAAAAATAAAAACAGAAAACTATCAATTTTTTTTTCCTATTTTTACATATATTTTTATTTTTAGCACATTTTTCCAAACACACTATTACACTTTCTCTCTATTTTTCACTTTTCATTTTTTTCTACTCACATTTGCACAACTTTTAATACAAAAACAGTACATTTTTCAAATACAATTCATTTTCGATCCTACATAACCATTACATTTTAAACAAAACCTCCAAACAACATTTCATTTTCAAAAACACATTTATAACTAAGGGCACGTTTGAATTTGTTTTCAGGAGGCATTTTTATTTTCTAGTGAAAAGGAATAGTGAAAAGTTGGTTATAAATGTATTTTTGAAAATAAAATATTGTTTGGAGATTTTGTTTAAAACGTAATGATTATGTATGATTAAAAATGAGTTGTATTTGAAAAATATTATATTTTGTATTAAAAGTCTTGCAAATGTGAGTAGGAGAAAATGAAAAGTGCAAAAAAGAAGAAAGAGTGTAATAGTGTATTTGAAAAAATATACTGAAAATGAAAATATATGTACAAATAGAAGAGAATTTGATAGCTTTCTATTTTTATTTTCAGGAAAAATGATGATGGGCTTTGAAAATAAAACCAAACGGGCACTAAGTTTCAGTTACAGAATCTGTTAGAAGTTGCCATTGGGGCTTACTTTTTCTTTTCTTATTTCTTTTTTCCAGTTTTCCTTGCTAATTTTTGTGTATGTTGATTTGTGATTAGTATGGTAACTTAATTGTCTTGGTTAAATTTTGGATTGTCACGTAAATGATATTTGCTACAAATGTTTGCACATACGTGTTGCACAAACATCGATTTATAAATTTTTTTTAGGTAGGTGATTCTGTTTTTATATTATACATAAAAATACATCATGTTGTTTTTCTCCAAAAAAAAATTATACAAACAAATAAAAATTTTCTTTTATTGGTCCAATTTTAATGACCATGCATCATGGACGTTAGCCACTTTCAACAGATTCCCAAACGGCACTTATTTAGAGGGTGTAATGGAAATTTTGCTTCTGAGGAGCAGTAATATGTTAAATTAGAGGGATTTAATTTTGGTCGTATCAAATTTGTTCCATTTAAGATAAATTGAGAACTTTAAAATGATTTATAAATTATTTTTTCTCTTTCATTATTTCTCTATTATATTGTTGTTGGAATAATATCTTATATGAGATTGAAGATTCCAATTTTAATAATAAATTTGAACATCAAAATAATGTTATCTATTGAAACGACGGTCATATATCTTTTCTCAAAATCTTTTACTAAAATAAAAATTTTCAAAAAATTTATAAGATGTTTAAACGTCTTTTCATATGGATAAATCTCCCACTTGTAGGCATTCAAAATCTATACTATTATAAAAAGATAGGTTGTTTTGTGTCTAAAGTGGAAGTTATTTGTAGTTTTTTTCATAATTACCCTTCAATTATTCCTGCAACTAAAATGGGTAATGCAATTTGAAGGATAACATGAAGAATTCAGTACAAAAATGTGGTTTGGATATCAAATTTATTAATATTCCAAATTTTTTTTAAATTGCCCTTTAGAAGTGATGGTTAAATAAGGTTATAATTTTACTTTTCACAAAATCCACAAACCCACAAATTCATATTATCAAAATTTTATTTTTCATTATTTTCTTTATCGTATCAAACATTAAACACAATCTTAACTTTACTCATAATTTAAATTATTTCATGTATTAATTTCAAATGATTCAAAAAGTAGTTTTATGTGCGCAAAAATTGTGTGCAGCAACTGCTAGTTAACTAAAAAAGAAGGGCATTGGCATTATAAATGATTTCCCTTAACTCTGATCAGTCTATTTCCCTTGTGTTAACCACATGATCCCAGTTACACCTTTATCTAAGTATTTTATATTGACAGAGGAATCACCCCAAGTTTATTTACTAAGGGAGTGTTTGATTATGTTTTTCAAAATAATTTTGTTTTTGGAAAATATAATTAAATATATATTTATTTTTTCTTTAAAAATATTAAAATATATTTTTTCAAAATACCTTCTTCTATTCATTATTATCCCCAAACTTTTTCATTTTTCAATATATTCATACATATATATTATATATATTTTTATTTTTTTAATAATAAAAAAATTACTCAATTTTATTTTCATCCTAAAAACCCAACAAAAAAATATCTCCCCAAAATAAAATTTTAACTATATCCCGAAACATAATAAAAAATCTATTACATTTCCCGACATAACCTTCACATTTTTCAATCTTACTTTCAACATTTATTCTCCCAAAACATATATTAAAATCACACAAAAAAACATAATCAAACACTGCTTGAGTTTTCTTGAAATTGTATATTGTTCCATATTAGGGTAGCGTACCAATCAAAAATCTTAAATTATTTTTATAGAAGTTAGACAAAGCATCATAATCTCATTCTTATATAATTCATAGCTAGTTTTATTGGTCCTCAAAGGCATAATAATTGATTTATGGATCCATTATTTACTCAAAATTTTACCATGTTTAGACCTATATTCTTATACTTAAATAGAATAGGAAATGGTTTTTGAGATACGGATAATAACATCTCATATCAAATTTTAGTCTACATTCTTGTTTTTTTTTTCTTTCTTTTTTTTCCTAATTAATAAACATGCACATTCGTCTAAACTTCGTTGAGGTTTGAACTTTAAATCTCACAGATGAAGATATGATAATGATATTATTGAACCAAATAATCATTTTACTAATCAATATTCTTTATTATTTCCTCTTTAAATTTAATTGATTAGATGTTCTCTAGCCTCAACTAAGTTAGCTAGATATTTGGAATTCAGGTGAGATTTTTCGTTGCAATCGGTTTAAAATGGGTGGGGGGGGGTGTGAAATAGTGTTGCTAAACTAACTTTTAAGGAGCGTGTGATTCGAATCCCAAATTCATTATTCATACAAATTAATTTGGGTTAATTGCATTTTACCCCCTGTGAAAATGAAAAAGAGTAAAAAAATCCCCATATGAAAAAACAATAGGTAATGCACCTCCTTATAATTTTAAAAAATAGGCTCATCGCCTCCCCTTTGGGATTTGCTGCAATTTAACCATAATTTAAATATATAAAGACTCTACTACCCCTAATTCCTTCATATATTGTCAATTTTATTTATTTATTCTTTTTAAATATATTTTTATATATCTTTTTCATCTCTTTCATACCAATTTTTTTATTTTTAAATTTAAAACTGTTTTTAATTTTTTTTTGTTTATTCATCTTTCTAATTTATTCTTTTTTTATTTATACATATTATATATACAAATATAAATATATAATATATATAATATAACAAACATAATATAATATATAATATAATACATTATAAATACATAAATATTTATTTTTATCTTTATACATAATATATATTACTAAATAAACATTTTATATTATATTTTGTATAATAAACCCCACCCCCACCCCATCTTAAAATTTTATCTATAAAATTTAAATAACTTTTGTCTATATCTTTTCTCTTTCTAATTATTTATTTCAAATTAAATATTATATATATTTATGAAAATATATATATTATATTTATATACATATATATTTTTATCTCCTTCATACCAATTTTTTTCTTTTTAAATTTAAAAACTGCTTTTAATTTTTTTGTTTATTCATCTTTCTAATTTATTCTTTTTTATTTATATATATTATATACAAATATAAATATATAATAAACATAACATAATATAATATATATAATATAATATAATACATTATAAATACATAAATATTTATGTATATATTTATACATACTATATATTACTAAATAAATATTTTATATTATATTTTATATAATAAACCCCACCCCCACCCCCACCCCCCACCCCATCTTAAAATTTTATCTATAAAATTTAAATAACTTTTGTTTATATCTTTTTTCTTTCTAATTATTTATTTCAAATTAAATATTATATATATTTATGAAAATATATTATATTTATATACATATATATTTTTTATAAGATATTTATATTTCTATATTTATTACCATATATATGATAATATATACATTATAATACATTTATGATAAGATACATAATAACATATAGTACATATATGATAATATATATAATTATTTAATAATCTACCCCCCATCCCCTCTCCCCAAACCTTATAGGCTGCCATGGCAGCATTGTGGCCAGATCCGGTCACTGGCCGCAATGGCCAGCCACGGAGGCCAGCTCATTTTTCAACCTTTTTTTTTTTTTTAATTTTTGTTCTTAGGCAGCCATGGAAGCCACCTCTACGAGCGGCGGCCTCCATGGCCGCCCGCCTGCAAACGCGGCCATGCCGCCACTCAAAGGAGGCGGCGGCCATGGCTGCCGCTGGTGTGGTGGGCGAGGGTTGGGTGGGTTGTCGGGAGTGGGTAGTGGGTTTATATATATATATATATAAATATGTATATGTAGGTATATATAAATATATTTTTTAGATATAAGTAATCTGAACCGTCAATTTTTTTCAATGAATCCAACGGTTGATATTAAGGGGTAAAATTGACATCTCATCAACAAAAACCCTAGAACCAACTGCACTTGTCGCGCGTGATTTGCACCGCCAGTTGGAGAGGGGTAATTTGCTATTTTTTTAAAAACATAGGGGGGGACATTGCCTATTATTTTTTCATATGGGGTTTTTTTGCTCTTTTTCATTTTCACTAGGGGATAAAACCTAATTTACCCAAATTAATTTACCATTATGAGAAGTGGATTGACCACGTGATAAATTCAGAAGCGAAATTTCATTAAATTTAGGGAAGGCTCATGTTGAGATCTTCAACTTTGGTCAAATAAAATCCAAGATATCAATAGGCTTATTTTATTTTTTTCAAATAAACATGATAAAACCTATTAACTCAAATTTGGCGTAAAGGCCATATTTATTTTAATTCATTTGTAAGTTCTGCTCTATATTATTACCAACAATCCAAAATGTTCGCCCCTCGCCAAACGGTCGATATTAGTTCAATTTCCTAATAATTTCACATGTTAGCTATAAAATAGGGCAAATTAAATTTTAGCCCTTGTAAAAACGAAAAAGAGCAAAAAATTCTCTTATGAAAAAAAATAGGCAGTGCCCCTCTTATGTTTTTAAAAAAATAGCAAACACCCCCCTTCGATCGGCGGTGCAAATTACACACGGTAAGTGCGGTTGGTTTTAGGATTTTTGCTATTGAAATATCATTTTTGACCCCTGAATATCAACCGTTGGATCCATTGAAAAAAATTGACGGTTCAAATTACTTCTATCTGTAAAAAAATATAAAATATATTTATATATATATACCAAATACATATTTATATATAAAATATAATATATACATATATATATATAAACCCACCACCCACCCCGACGCACCCAACCCTCTCCCCTGCGAGCGGCGGTCATAGCCACCGGTAAATGCTGCCATGGTGGCCGCCTCCTGCGAGCGGCAAAATGGCTGTGTTTGCAAGCGGCCACGACTGCTGCTCGATGGAGCAACGGTCAAGTGGGGTGGGGGATATTATATATAATATAATAAATTATTTATTTATTAATATATATTATGATAAATATATACATAAATATATTTATGTATTTATAATGTATTATATTATATATTTATATTTATGCATATAAATAAAAAAGAATAAATTAGAAAGATGAAATTAAAAATAGTTTTTAAATTTAAAAATAAAAAAATTGGTATAAAGGAGATGAAAAAAGATATATAAAAATATATTTAAAATGAATAAATAAATTAAATTAAAAATATATGAAATAATTATGGGTAGTATAGTCTTTACATATTGAAATTAAGGCAAAACAGTAGCAAATCTTGAAAGGGACACGGTGTGCATAATTTTTATAATCACAAAGAGGTTTATTACCTATTTTTTTCATAAGTAAGTTTTTTGCTCTTTTCTATTTTTACAATGGGGTAAAATGCAATTTGCTCCTATAAAATATTTATTAGATGTGCTCAGTGAAACTAATACTTGAGAAGAAATTTACAAATGCTAGGAAAAGTCAAACAACGAAAGTCTAGGGAAAAATAAAATAAAATAAAGAAAGAGAAATGAAATGAAAAAGAAGTATTTTAAGGGGATTTATTTATTTATTTTAAGAAAGAGGTGGCCGTTTGTTTTTTTCTCATAAAAAAATACTGAAATTGCGCATGAGCAGTAGTCAGTAGCCGTTACTACTACTCGTTTACAGCTGTACAGAAAATAAAAATTCTCTCTCTGCCAACATACATTGTCACGTGCCACCATCGGCCATCCCTCACCTACTTCTGTCCTTTCCCCGTACCCACGTGCATGCCTTACCATCCATGCGCGTCCATCACGTGACCAGTACGCCACCACACGAGTGTCTCACTTGGTCTAAATTCTTTCCATTTTATTCTCTTGAGAATAATAATAATAATAATAATAATAATAATAATGATAATAATAATAATATGAGTTTGTATAAATAAAACAAAAGTATCATCCTTGCAATAACTTCATCCGGTCATTTAAAAGGTCTAATTTGAGGTTTATTTATTGTCGACCGAGTTACGTTTTCTTTAAGAGTAAGTCCAACTACAAATTTATTTTGTAATCAATATAGAATTGGGATCCTGAATGGAATCATTTGGAGTTCAAGAAGAAAAAAAAAATTCTAAGTACAAATTAGTAAGAATTAAAAAATTGGGACAATAAACTAGTGAATTAATAAAAAGTTTACCTTTGAAATTATATAAGTGAAATATTTATATGAGGATGTTGAGATTTGTCTGTTCTTTTAGAATTAAATAATATTTGAAAAAGAATGTGTTGTGATCTGTCAAACTTTGAAATTGAACTTGACCGTGTAAAACAATAAAAGTGCTTGAAACTTTGAATGTAGTTAAAATATCCTTCATAACAAGAGTATGATAGACCTTTTTCTATTTTTCTTTGTCGCAAAGGAAATAAAAAAATTTTAATTTGTGAAATTACCACTTTTGGAAAAAAGAAGAACAGTTTTTTTACTTTAGGAGGGATAAATTGCAAATCTTCATTGTAGTTTGTCAAAATTGCAGAAGTTCCAGTTCCAGATTTTTCTTGAAGAGCTTGTTTAAATAGCAAGAACTTCCAGCTGATGTTAAAAAAGCGAAAGATCTCTGTGTTAAAGCTCTCATCAATCGCTCTCCAAAATTTAACCGATGTATATTACTGTTTGTTTTGTCATAATTTTTCCTGTTTTACTCTGGGTATATAAAATCCTTTTTGAAATATTAAGGCTTAATAATTATACTCATTTTTCTTTTAAAATATCTAAATAACCAATTTAATCCATCATTCCTAAGTGTACAATCAAGTCGAGTCGAATTTTGGCAAAATTTTCGTGCTCGAACTGAACTCGATGAGCCTAAAATTTTAAGCTCGTGTTCGACTCAATAAAAACTCAAGCTCAACTTGGCTCGATTCAATAAGGTTCGAATTGACAAATGAATTGTAAATAACTAGATGTTCAAGCTCGAGCTCGAAATAAAAAAAAATCAACATAATATATATTTATTAATAAAATAAAATATACTATTTAATTATATAATTACTCGCGAGCCTCGAGCCTATATACAGATGGCTCGAGATTGATTCGAATTAGAGCTCGAGCTCTACTTGTTTGCACCCCCAATGCTTCCTTCACAATTACAAAATCTTTTTCAAATTTTGCTCCATTTAAAATTATTTAAATGTGTAACATTAAATCTAATAATTTTTTAAAGGTACCATTCTTTGATTATTTCAATCCCACGACATTATAAAAGTAGTCGAATAGATTATTGCTCATTGACAAATGCAAGACAATTATTAACTTACCATATATTTGGAAGCTGTAGAAAAAAATTCCGTTTGTCAATTTTTTGGTTTCAAAAACTAATTATTTTCCTATGCAGTGTTTATATTTTTGAAATAGTGGTTTGTTATAATTTTCTTTAATGTATTTAATTATTATATTTACAACTCTTCTCAGTTTCAAATCTTATTAAGGTATATTATTTTCGGCAAAATATCATCCTTAGATAAGGGGCCAAAAAATAGGAAGTTCACCATAATGGCCAAATATTTTGTTTGCACCATCAAATTCCTTCGGAAAATGCTAACTGCAAAATAAGTTTGGTAAATATGAAAAAATTTAGAGATGAGTTTTTTATAATTACGAAAAAATTAATAACTTAACTAAAAATAAGAAAGATAAGCATAATTAACCATATGATGAATGAGAGAAAATCTCATCTCCTAGTAGAACTTGTAAACCAACACTTGACTGCTTTTTTAATTTCACTACTATGAATTATGTGTAAATACAACATGATATATTTTAATGACGGTTGAGTTAATATCGAGTAATTTTAATTTTTATTTGCTGCTCTAAATTAAGAATATATTGTCCTATTACGGGAATCTAGTTTTTTTTTTATTATTTAATTTATGTTATTAAACTAGATATTATGTGAGGGTAATATTGTGAATTTTTCTTTTAAAAGCAGTTTTGGGTGTACCGTTAATTTGTGTTTAAAATTTAAAGACAATTTGTAAAATTGTCCATTTAATAAATAAAGTGAAGTTATTAATCTCATCTCCTATAATAAGATTTGATACCTTTATAATTGTTACCATAGTCTTAACTAGGATAAGAGCTAATCTAATCATGGCTCATCACCTTAATTGTGTACATCAAACATGCTGCTAAATATTACTACAATGCATAATATAGCCTTGTAGTACATATTAGTCGCAACTTGAGTTAATTTAACAATCGGGTTTTCTTAAATGTCGTACTACTAAGGCTTATAATTGTTATTTTCACAAAATACAGGGAGCAATTTAGAAATTTCTCTTTCTTGTGAGTTTAAAGTATTGCTCTATAGACTATAGCCTAAGGAGGTTCAAAGTTTAGGCACATGGTCTTGCCAAATTGCCCTTTTAACTCATGTCTCTTTTAGCTTAGATTCTAATAATGAACACAAATAATGCATCCATGTCATTTATTTAATTGGACATTTAGGTAGAGGGTTTGACTAAACTTATTGAAAAGTTAGAAGATATTTTAAAAATTTATAAGATATTAAATTTTATTTTGAAAATTAATAAATTTTTGAATATTAGAATGAAGTAAGATTTTAAAACTTATACTGTTAGCAATAATAATATTACAAAAATGATATTTTTAAATTTAAAAAGTTTTTTTCATAATCTTATGATAAACTAAAAACTCTCTAATTTTTTTAAAAAAAAGAGTTTATAAGATCATAGCATTTTATTTTAAAAGTTTATAAAAATTTTCTCAAAAATTTTACATAACACTCTTTAGCATCTTATAAAATTTTAACATCTTATAAGTTATTTTGAAGAGTTTAAAAGCTCATCCAAACATTCTTTTTAACTAAGTTATATACTCTCAGATCATATATAATAATATCGGCATCTCACTCATTTTTTCATATTAATTTATCCATGAAATATCTGAAAATTATGTTTCCAGCCGATTAAGAATAAACTTTATCACTTTATACGGATCTACGGCAATTGGTACCTAACAAAGTGCTATCCTGCTTTGTTTCTGTTTTATTTTTCCCCAAAAGGAACAATGATTATAATAGCCAAGAAAACATAGGCTATAACTTTAGGCAACAAGGCATAGTGCTTTTAAAACTTCTAAAGTAAGTCTTGGTTCATTGGATATTTAACCAAGTAAATAAATAATTAATCAAACACAAATACTTTATATATAATCTGATCTCTTGTTTTGGGCAACTACAATCAAGGAACAATTTCTTATTTAATTTTTCTAAAAAATTGCGTATTTATTATTGAAAAATTCTTCTTGAATTTTGGGCAAGAATATTAATCACATGATGTGGAAAGAAAGACGATGCTTCGTCCCACTTTGAAATTACAGCTTTATTGAATTTTCTTTTGCCTTTTTTGGAATAATATTTTAAAATTTGAGCTGCACTTAGTCCACATTAGAGAAAAATCAGATCATATAATAATCCACGAGATTATCAAAGGGTAAGATCCGCAATCAATAATATTACTAGCACGCTAATTTATAACAACGCTCTTTTCGAGATATAAAATATGTAGTAAAGGCGGATTAACTATTATAATACTTTTGAGCAATATGATTGGTTGTTAATATCAATTTATTCGTGAGAATATTTGGGGTTCTTAAGTTGAATAATTTTGTGCTAATGCCCTTATTTATGTCACCAATATTCCCTTGTTGTCGTTACTTAATTTCTCGTGCATACTTTCATTTTTCTAATATTTCTTCACGAAAATAATATTGTTTCCGTCCCCAATTTAAAGTATAAGGTCTTATTTTTCGGTGTGATACATAGATTATCTTATTTATGAATAAGAGAGTATTCGGTTAAATCAATTTAAAAGATTTCATAGGATCTTATATTCTATAAGGTGTTTTCAAAATTTATGAACTAGTATTTCGAAACTTATAAAACGCTAGCAATGGCTATGATATAATTAATATGATTAAAATTTAAAATTAATTAAAGAAATTTGTTAGAATTTTAAGAATAAATTATTTTTATTTTTTTAAAGAAACTTATAAGATTCTATCATTTTATTTTGAGAGCTTACAAGCTCGTTTAGTAAAACTTTACAAAATACTTTTTAATATCTTATAAACTGTCAAATATGGCATAATTACGGTATTTTTAGGAGCTTATATGCTGACTAGATACTTTGAATTTTTTTTTTCTTTTTCTCTTTCAGATTATTTTAGGACTTAATTAAAAGAATAATGAATTTTACCTTTTTCTTCACTTTCTCCCGTTTAGTCTTATTCATGGAAAAGAAAGCACAAGATAAAGTAAGAAGTAAAAAGCTTTTACCCATCAAGCAACAATCTTAAAGCACCTTTAGCAAAAATCTCAAAAAACATTTTACAGAAAGCGTGCATGCTATAGAATCAGTGACCGACTCCATAATTGCGACTCTAATCATTCATCACCCCAACCCCACAGAACCAACCCCCCCGCCCCCCCACCCCACCCCAAAAAAAAAAAAAACAAAAAACAAAAAACAAAAAACAAAAGTATTATCTGACTATAAAAATAATACAAATAAAAAAATTCTTAAACACAAATAATAAAAATTCCTACCTAAATTGCATATTTCTTAATTTATGGTACAAAATTAATAATAAAATTGATTTTGTATTCAATGTAGGCAAGCAAGCGATTTTTACACACTTATTATATGAGGGTGATGTGGCGCCGAAATTTCGCTTCCGACAAAAGACATATGCTGTGAAGTGGGACCCACTCTGCCACGTGGAATCGGCTTCCGACTAAAGCTCCGACAACCTAGCAGCTTAATCTCGCAACGTCAGATTTTTGTTAGGTGGGACCCAGGAAGCCGATTTGTCCTTTTGTTGCATTTAACGGGCCTAACCGCAGCATTGAAATTTCGCCAAAGTTCTTTTGTCAATTAGCTTTGCCAGCTAAAACGCACTCGCTTCACCAATCCCAATAAATAAACACACCTTTCATTTTCCCTACTTCTCTCCTCTCTTTGTAATTAATGTAAATATATATTTAGGGTTAGTTTAAATGTTTATTAATAACTGATTTAATTCTCATGAGAAGTATTTAATCAGCGTTGGGTTTTGTTGCTCGTCATTATGCCATATTGAAACGCGTAAATCAAAAGTTAAATGGAATTGTATTTGTTGCACAGATAAATATAAATTTTAGGATTTGAATTTTGATGAATTCTTAATGTGTATAAATTAAAAAAAATAAAATAAATTAGATTATATTTTCATCACGTATTATAATCATTTTAATTGATTGATAACTTTTTTCTATTAGAACAATCAAATATATTATTGATTAAAAATACTAAATAATATTTTAAATTAGATTTAAATGATTTGAAATTGATGATTGATGTTGTTTATAAAAACAACAGTTACATATAGGGATGCAAACGAGTCGAGTCGAGTCGAGTTTTAACCCTTTCTTCATACTCAAGCTCGACGAGCCAAAGAAATTGAGGCTAGGCTCCAGCACTTGTTTGGACTCGGCTCATTTCAATTCGATTCATTAGACTCTAACTCATCATCAAGTTATAAAGGCTCAAGTTTGGTCTTGAGTTTGAGCTCGAAAAATTAAATTATTTAATAAAAAATTCTAAAAATTAATATATGTTATTATAATATTTTCAAATATAAGTATTTTAAAAAAATACATGCTCACGAGTCAACTTGTGAATTTGCAAACAAGAATTATTTGGCTCAGGTTCAAGCTCGAGTTCAAACCTATACAAACTTGGCTCGAGCTCGAATTATTCGAACTTGAACTCAAACATTTTTGCATCCCTAATTATATATTTCTTTCACAATATACACGATCATATTTTACATTAAAGTAAATAATAATTTTAAAATAATTAAAATTTGAAATATCTGTTGATAAAAAAGCGTCCTATCAATATATCTTTCTAGTATAAAGCTTTCTATCAATATATATTATAAAAAAAAACCTTAATCCGCAACAACTAACTTAATCATCATGACTCAACTTTAAAATTTGCTAAGTAATAATAATACCACATATACCATCTGGTTGGCAAGTTTCCAATAGAAACCGTGCAATATTCAAAGTGGAGATATTCAAGGTAATTAAACGGACCCTTATATGGTAATATTGTCAACCCATATCTCCAATAATGGATAAGAACAAGAGGTGCACCCTCAACCAGGAATTTCTTTTCCTACTTTCGTAGCCAGAAAAAAGGAAAAGCAAAAAAGAAAAAAAGGAAAAAGAAAACATGATTGGTTGCAACACTAGGAGATTCCAATAATTCATCAAATGACAAGTATCTATAATGCATAAATGTCAATAAGTGGATACATGAATGTGATACGTAACAAATAATTTTTAAGAATTTCAAGAATTAAAATAATTTCTATATGATTGTTCCATATATTTTATATATAGATATATGCATTCATAAATATGTTTACAGTTAGTGATTGATTTATAGAGAGATTAGTGTGAATGCAAGTAGAAGAAATTAAGTTTATGTTCATACTAGTTTTGACTTTTAATTGATGCGATTCAAAATTATGGTGTTGAAAAACATCAATGAAAAATTTGATATTATACCTACTATATATAAAGCACCAATTTTATTTTGGTGTGTTTTCGAGTAATCTATACTATATATAAAGCATATCTCCCTTTTTTAGCATGTTTGGAAGTAGTCTTTCTAAAATACCCTCATTGTTACTTTTGAGGGCATGTCTACATTGATGTATGTTCGTATTTACCTCATATGAGGTATTATTAAATTAAATGATGTATGTCTTTTTACAATAAGTTATCGTTAATTCTACAACAAATTATTGGTTCGCATTTTTAGTTCATTAAATGGTTGGTAAATATTTAAAAATAATAATTAAAAGATATTTTTTAAAAAGAAATTGTTGTATTAGATAACATAAATTCATAATTTTGAATTATATATTTTATAATATTAAAATAATAAATACATATAATAATAATAATAATAATAATAATAATAATAATAATAATAATATAGTTGAATCTAATTATCTTTATTTATTAACTAAAATAAAAAAAATTAAGAATAAATATAAAATCTAAAACTATCATCCTAACAATATAATTTAATTTTAAATTAGAAATTTAATTATTTTAATCATTTTAATATAATTTGATAATTTTAAATCAATACAGTAGGTTAAAAAACAATTATTTTGGATTAATACTAATAATATATTAAAAAATAAATATGTTTAAATTAAATTAAATTAAATAAATAAATAATAATTATATTAATATTGATATTAAAACACACACACACACACACACACACACCCACACCCCAACATTCATCTTCTTCTCCCCAACCCCTTGTCCCATGACTCCCACCCTGCTAGTCCACCCTCCTCCTATCCTACCAGCCAATAGTTGGGCTGACCATGGCCAGATCTAGCCCCTGACCAGTCAGCCGCCGGCTATGGCTGTTGAATTTGGGTGGAGATTGGGAATGAGAGAAATGGAATATATATAGATACATGCATATACACACATATATATATTTATTTATATGATATATATTCATGTATATGTAAATATATACTATTTTAAAATATATTTTAGTGGAGGATTTTTGTAGTGTTTAATTTTTAAAATTTTTTTAGTGAGGGTTAATGGATGTTTCATATTTTGTGAGTTTTTTCATAAATAGATCAAATTTTAATTTTTTTTTCATAAATTGATAATAATTTTCATTAAAATTTTAACGGAAAATTGGACAATGAATCAAAAGTGTTTAAAAAGTTATAGAATTAATTTGGACTACAAATATTCAATACCATAAGTTTGAAACTAATAGTGCACTCATTGTTAAATTATGAGACCAAAAAGGCAAAATTTTAATTTGGTAATTAAATAAGTTTTTAATAATAAAATTTTTATTATTGGTAGTCACTCTTTTAGTACAATGAACAATTAACATGCAATTAGAATTAACCATCAATCAGTCATATAGGTAGCAAGTTAAATGGACTTATTATATTGTCAATTAATCATTAAAATGAAATGTTATGATTTCACATTTTAAATAAAACGGTTTACATTTAATATATCTATACATTCCTCACATGAGGTATGTAAAATCAAGTTTGCATCATGGACTACTCCTACCTTTTAATTCCTATAACTACTTAGGTAGTTACCTTTTTCGTTTTCTAATATTTTTTCTCTCCAATTTTTTAATTTTTTTTCTTTTTCATTCTTAATTCTTTTTTTCTTTTACTTATCACTAACATTTAAATAAATACATTAAAAATATTAAAAATTATAGTAAAATTTAAAAGAGAAAATGAATGTCTATGAAATTTTAGCACACATATCGAGTGTGCCAAAATTGCTAGTATTTATAAAATGCCTTCATTATTATCTTTTCATCCTTATAACTACTAAGTTAGTTTTTCCTTTAATTTCTTTTCTCTCCAATTGTTTATTTTTTTTTCTTCCATTATTTTATTTATTTTAATCTTTTTTAATTATCCTAAAAACTTAAGAAGTACACTGAAAATATTAAAAAATTATAATATCTTACATTTACTTCAGCAATATAATGTTTTATTCTATGGAATACTTCAGCAAGAAAGTATAAATGTAATATTGCTATGATTGACGTAAGTTGAGTTAGGTTTGATATCAACTAAAATTTTGTATAACAATATAGTTAAATCTAATATTTAAAGCAATGATTAATGTAACGGCAACATGCTTTTAGCCTAACATAGAAGTTTGGCACCGTTAAAACCGAAGGATGCGGATGGAAGACTCTGGTCTACTAAGTTGATAACTGATAAGATTGTTACCGGATAGAACGTAATAATTGTAGTATATATTGGCACATAAAATTGTCAAATAATGGACCCCACAACTCAACTTTCTTGTCGAATCCTATTCAAACTTTCCTATCAACAACTATTTACTTGTTTGCTCCAAAATTTTGGTCCACCGGATTAAATTTCTGATTGAATGGTCAATCTTACTAACATTGTTTGCTACAGTTATTAGAGATATTTATTGATTATTATTTTCTGTATTTTTTTATTAATAATATTTAAACTTCGTCACACATTGAAACTAATCGAGAGTTCAAATATTTTCATCCTTGTTCCAGCGATAGTCGGAGTATTCCTTTCCTCTCATCCATTCGGTGGAAGGGTCGGACTATTAAGAATAGTACGATCAAACCGGAGTAAGCTATCCATAGACGGTGGGGTAGCTAGCTTGTGGTACTGGATTGGTATTTCATTTCATCTCAATCCCATCTCCTATCCCTACATAAGAGTGGATCTCTCCCTGGTAGCTTGACTCCATAATCATTTACGAATTAGAGTTCATTTATATGTGTACGAGACCTTCTCTACTTGAAAGTAAATTGTAGAACGAGAGGCTTTATGTAGGCAAACGAGGTGAAGAGAAAACGAACCATACGAGCCTATTGACATTTTCGATATTTATTATATATGTGAGGGGATGGGGTCCATTGATTCATTTTGACAGACTGGGACATTTCATTCTAACAGACTGGGATAGAGGGATTGAAATTAGAAATGAAAGACAAGTTACACAAATATAATCTATTGAAGAACCTGGGAGACATGGAGGGCATAGGTTAAGTACAAGACAGATAGACTTAGGCCAAGAAAGCGAACGAAGCTACGCTAAGTGAGAACTAGGCCTGAAATTTGACATACAAACTACCTTCCATTCCTCATCATTAAAATAATTCTTCAACACAAAACCCTAATTACCTTGTTGGGTGAGATTATATCTCGCATATTCAGTATTGTGCATATTGGTCGATCATCACTTATAATACTCAATTGCATTCAAAAATATTATAAAATCAATATTTTATTCTTTTATAAGAATCAAGATATTTTATTTTTTGATGATTTTGTTTAATTATTTTTATAATAATTAAATTTATCGTCAAACATAAAGATCAATCTATAATAAAATATTTTTTCATTAATACATGTCCTCCAATAAAAAATAAAATCAAGTCATTTTTTATTTTCCTATATTAAATCCTAAATCCGATATAAGTCAAGAGCCGCCTTAAAAAATAGAAAGAGTGTCTTAATCGTGATTCTCGTGATACAATTTATTACTCAATTTAAATTAGTAGAGTACAGCTTCATGGGAGAGTCACATAGGACCCATTTGCATTTGACTATTCGAAGTTAACTAAAGAAACGGCTAAAAGCATAAGAATAATCCACCGTTAGGTCCGAATTTCCGTTTAGTCCACAACTTGTGCGCATTGTCTCACCTTTTTCCATTCTTGGATAATATTATCTTCTACACTAAGCTATATTTAAGTTGGTCATTAAGTGGATTACAACTAACAGAAGGAGCCCAACTTGAATTTTAATAAGAGTTTAAGGTTGAAAACAAACAAAAGCCCCGTACGTCTCAATCTATCTTAATAATTGCTTACGCACCAAAATCTTTTACGTTCATTCTTTTTATTTGAAAAATAATTATTGCAAAATTACGATTTAAATCATTTATTTCATTCGCTATTATATCTCTTATTTTATTTTATACATATATGACATCTATATTAAATATTTTTTATAAAAATAATTGACTGAGAATAAGATATATATGTCACAAATACAACAAATTAGAATATGAGATGAAATAAAGAATGAAATAGATGATCCAAAGTGTAAAATTGAGGCAATTTCAAAATATTTCCTCTTATTCTTTTGCTACAATTGACTATTTTTCTTGAAAAATAATTGAATAAGTAAAATAAATACTAAAATTTAAAAGTTTACTAACATCATTAAATAATTTGATTTTATATTATTAAAAACGTGACAATTATGTAAATGCTTGACTTGAATTACTGGTTGACCCAATAAACCGTTAGAAGTGATCCGCAAGTAAAGTAATAAATGAGCAAACAGTACTCTGATTTGAACCGTAATAAATAAAGTAAACGACCCATTAGCCTTTATCTTTCACGTCTCCACAAACAACAGAAGAAAAAGGCAATAAATATACGTCTTTGTGTTTTGACATTTTGCACCCTCACCAATAATACTACAAAAATTGACATACAAACTACCTAAATAAAACTATTAAATATTATGCACTAACTTTTTAGTTCTATAAATAGAAATGAATAATTGAAGAACAATATTTTACTTAAAAAATTATTAACTAATAATAAACAAATTAAAGGGCATCTTTCCCATATTTATATAAAACAAAAAAAGTATATAACTCAACTTCTTACTTCCTTTTCCTTTTACAGAAAATAGTTAAATAATATTTTAGTCATTCTATCAATATTTTAAACTCATGAAATAAGATCAGTACATCATTAATAATAATTAAAAAAAAATATTATGCTAGTAAAGTAATACTGATATTATTGGGATTTAAAATCAATAATTTCTTGATTTCGAGGTTTCTGTCTTTTCATTAGAGTAAGGATTCCTTGAAAATTTTATTTCCTCGCGTGATAAAAATAAATAATATATGAAGGGTATTTTCATCATTCCACTATCCAAATCGTTATTACCCTCCCAACTAGTCTTTAATATCAGAGGTGGTCCTCGTCTTAGATTTTTCAGCACCAAGAATACTGTTAACAGATTGAACTTTCAAATTTGAAGAAAAGGGGTATTAAATTTATTGACTTTGGCAATTTTTATGACTCAGATTTCGACTTCAACTCCTGTTTTTTTTATTAATAATGGTGGAGTATATGTCAAAATAAAATTCTAACAGTAATAAATGTCACAGGCCAACTGCCTGCGACCTGTCCTACATTTCTGTGCTGGACTAAATAAATAATTGAACTAATTATAACAGATGGGAGTGCAGAAATTTTGTCAAACGCACAAAGGAAAAATTAGTTGGTAGAAAATTGAAATGTGGGGTTACGCATACAAGTAAATGAGAGACACAAAAGTCTACGAAATAGAACGGTTACAAAATTGGGCGGTAGGAGAAATTGACGTTTTGGGGAATTTTCATGCTACCTGAGACTGTCACAACAGAATAGTGAGTTCTTAGATGTATTTATAATGATAATGAGATACTGACATAATTAAATTAATTTTTTTTTAATTTTAATTAAGTGATATCTCATGGCCCAACTTTTTGGAGAGGGAGATATTTCTTCTGCTGTCATTTTTTTTTTTTTTTTCGGTTGAATTTATTTTGGAGATATGTACTAATGGGCCATGAGATAGTACAGTCTTTTTCCAAACTATGATTGTATCCACTAATTTCTTTTTGAAGGGCCCAAAAAGTTTTGGGCCCTCATTATCTTTGTTGTTTTCTAGAGTGTGAAATTTTTTCCCTTGATTGGTTCGAGAACCAAAAAACCAACGAGAAAAAGACTTTTTACGAAAAGCAACATGAGATAAGAAATTTAATATATTTCATTAAGATTTTGTATGCAAGTCGATTCTATTTTGCTTCAAGAAAATGATTACTGTTAAATTATGTTCTTTTAAGGTTTAATCAAATTTTAATAGGAGTTCAAAATTCAAGTTGGTTTTATTTTTCTTCTTTATTTATCAGAAAAAGAAAAGAAAAGAAAAAAAAAAGGTATCAAACAATGTCAACTATTTTATTTACATGACAAATCATTCATATAAACTTCAAAGATTTAATACCTTTCTCTTTAAATATGATATCAATTTCAGGTATGATTGTATTAAAGACTGGGAGAGAAGAACGTGTTGGACTACCTCTCTTCTAAATAGTTTCCAGTCTCCATCACATGATGCCATTTTTATGTACAAAGATTAAAGAATAAAGAGGCCATGGCAATATATTCATGCCAAACTGGTCAATGACGGGGAAAACGGCTTTTTTATATTCTTTTTTCCCCTATTTGGGTGTCAATAATAATTCAATGCATCAACTGTCGTGATGCAAAGATCTTTCGGCCAAGGTGTGGTATCGTCAGCCTTTTTTGCCTTTTTCTTTTTTCACCATGTACGATAAGATATAAGCTTATGAAGCCAATCAAAGATAATCATTGTACGTGATATGGGGAAGCCCAATGGCCCAGTCTACTAACAATCAATTAGGTCCAAAATCTCATTGAGTTGTTTTTACCTAGCATTCCCCTCTTGTCTACTAGTATGTGGTCGATTAGCTCAAGTATAATCGATATGCCCTCAGCTTGAGAGGTCTTTGTGCTCAAGGAGTCCCATCATCTTGACCAGAGCATGCCCAGGTGACTCACAGCTAAGGAAACATCTCGACCAAAAGAGGTCGATTAGAGAAACATAGGTTGTGATTGCTTGTGTTTTCATTTTTCCTTTCTCATTTTTTGGAGGAAATAGTGAGGTTTTTTTGTTTGTGAGGTGGAAGAAAATTTTATGAGGTAGTGATTGTTTGTGAGGTAGAAGTGTAATGATTACAGTTGATGTAACATGTGAGAGAAAGTGAGGTGGTGATTGTTTGTGAGAATTTTTTGTAAGGGAAAATTGTGAGGTAGTGGTTGTTTGTGAGAATTTTTTGTAAGGGAAAGTTGTGAGTTATTTTAATGTAAGCAAATTTATATATTATTTATATATACAATATTGTAGAATAAATTAACATTAGTTTATTATTATCTAAAATATTTTGTATATTATAATGAAATTTAATATGGAATAAATTTATTATTTTATTTAATTAAAATTTGTAAATTTTCTGTTAAAATTTAATAATTTATATATTGAATATAAATATAATATATTCATGTAAATTCGATAAACATAGATTGAGTGTTTGATAATAATGTAAAGATTGCATATATACCAAATGTTTGTTAAATATATTTAATGTATTCCTATAGTGGCCGAAAAATAATAATAATTTATTTATTAATATATATTAAAAAAAAATTATTTATGTATATCGATTAAAAGTATATATTAACTATCATAACATATATTAAATATTACTGATGAGGGTTCGATCTCAGCTATCGATTCTCTTGGGGTGGAAAGTGCTGAATCCTGCAGTCACACAACAAACGTCAGGCTAGCCGAGAAGCCCTCGGCTATGGCGTTCCGACGCTCAAGTCAGTATGGATCGACAAGATAACTCGAACAGCAGAGTAAGGACTTTTTGTATATTTTAGAGCATACTTGAGGAAGGTTGAGGGGAGAGTATTTATAGTCTTTTCCTTTTGGGGGATTGTCTGATATGCCCTTAGTGTGTTGAAAGGGCCTTCTCCCCAGTCGAGGGGTGATTAGTTATTTTCTCTCTCTGTATTGTTCCAGGCAACTGCCCTTCCAGGTTTTAGGGGTAGGGTAGCACACTGTTGAAGTACTTGTTGCGCCAGGCAGTAGTGGGGTGGCACGCGCCATTAATGCTGCGGCAAGCCGCCTATCAATGCATTTAATGCGGCAGAGGCGCACCACGCATACCTCGACCTTGGAGGTCGAGATACGAAACTATTCGGTAACATATAGTGTCCGTATTGGCGTCGTGGTTCGACTCGCCGATCCGCGGCAACGAGCTTCGTTCTGCTCAAGGATAGCCTAGTCGACAGATGAGGTCAGGTGTATTGCTGGGCTCTGGAGGCAGGATGGGCTTGGGACTATGCCTCCGGCTCATACAGTTTGGGCCTAGTCACTTGAGTCATCCCATATCAATTACATATGATGGACATATTCATTAACTTTATTAAATACTAAATATATACTACATATTCGTTAAATATTTATTTTAAAATTATACTATAATTTATCTGTTAACATGTTGATATTTAGTTATTCTTTATATATTCTTGATGCGTATTCATGAAATATATATAAAATTTTAATCATATATGAAATATTAAATGTGTACTATAAATTATTCAACTATGTTTAAAATACTATTATTTTTTAAATAGTCAAACAATAGTTCTTATTTCTTTATAAAAAATGAAATTTAATATATTCAAATTATTATTTATAATATAATATATATATATAGATAGATAGATAGATGTCAGATTTTTCCTTGATCTTGTATTACATTCTTCCACTAGATTTATTAATTAATTTATTTTAAAAAAAGTTATAATGATATTGCCATTACAGATACAAAATTATGTATTAATATATAAATCGAGTATTAGTGGAAATTTCCAATCTCATTAAATGTGTTGAAGATACATGCTTTGGGAATTGGTTATGAGAAGTTGTCTCATTCTCAAGCACAACTATGTGATTAGAACAAAAGATATTGCACAATTGAAGAGAATAGAGACATTCTTATGTGACACATAACAAGTAACAGTCCAGATTATGGTTCAGATACATATGTTTTAGTATTACACAATGAAGTCAGTAACAGTAATACAATAAAAATAAATGAAGTCCGCTCCATAGGAATTTTAGAAACATAATAATAAGCAGTCATACATCTACCAGGCCGAATATCATGACCTAATCATCTATCCATCCCCCACGCCCACCTGGAGGAGAAGCGTCAGTGGGGGTTGACCTGCCAGTGCTGTCATAAGTACCATCATATGAGTAACTGATTTTTGTGCTACCCTGCGAGTCACTCAACTGAATGACTTGTGCCGGTTGTGGCCGATTACACAAAGGGGCACGTGGAATATGTGGTGGCGGTGCAACCACTGGTGGGATGCGGGGCAGTAGGATGAGGTCATCCTCGGAATCTGATATGATCGATAGGCAAGACAACCTATCCCTTACGACCATTCAAATCAGCAGCTCGTGCGTATGTGAAAATATAGCCTAGCTGGTTGTACAACGGCTTTCCCCTAACGCGAAAGTGTCGTTGCCTAGTGGTCTCCTGAAAGTGTTAAGAGGAATTGAATGAATAACACCTTATTGGAGTTTACGCTGGTGATAAGCATGCACTATCATCTTTACATATTTTTATTTATATGTGTGCACGATGGTATAATTACATATAGTAAAATCAAAATACATACATGCTGGATATGCTCCCAGTACCGCATGTCGACCGTTACTACATTCGTAGTTGGGTTGTGGTGCACCCCTGGAATCTCAGTGAACTGAATAAATGCGTAGTATCGACAGCACAGCTGTCCAATCTTAATCCTAACCATATCAGCCGTCACATCCCTCCCAAACTATCGTGACAATTGTGATGAAATATGTGGCATAAAGACAACAAGACGTCACGGTCGGATAGGTCCTGCGTACTCACAGTAGCCGTAACGAGCTGCGTCAACTCTGTCTCCTCCGCCTCCGTCCAGAACGGGTCACAGAAAAACTCCTCCAACCGCTAGTTACGCGTACGTGGCGGCATACCTGTAATGCACCACTACATATAATATGGCAACATCATAATATTTGTAAACAATTATATGTGAAACAAAAGAAGCAAGTGTGGTTATCTCTGATAACGACGAAATAATATGTATAATACATTACTAACTGGTCAATAACATAAGTGACAATGTGCACCAGACACACCGTAGTCATGAAAAATCCGAACAAAGCTTCCCATATTACATACGTATAACATCGTTAATTACATGCAATGTGCAAACTTTGTTATTGTTATCCACCTTAACTACATATTCACAATCAACGAGATCCAACAATACGAAGCAGTAAGATGATGAGCACCACAATAAGAAAGACAAACAAAATGCACGTGCATCCACAGAATGTGCATATCATCAATCCAACTAGAGTCGGAAGATGACGCTGTGCACGTGTAGTGTTGTCAATCGATGTGGACGTGTGGGTCTGACCCATAGACTGCGCACCCTCGTGTAAATCTGTAGGTACGTAAGATGAACTGGCAGATGATGTATGCATATGCGATGCAATCGTGCGGGAATATGTGTTAGACAGTTGGGACCGATGTTCCCAATCCTCTGCCCAAATGAAGTTGCCTAGGTAGTTTCCACGTAAAGGACATGTGTAGAGCTAACGGCCATAATTCCTATCCGTCCTCGCCATTAACAATAGCATCGGTCCTCCGCCACAAGAGTACATAGGATGTAGTGCAGGTGCTATGGTTTGGTAGCTGATTCAAATTACAATTAAGCTTCACAAGAAATGAGTTGTTTTATTACAATATCATTGAAGATGAACACATATAAACACATTATATTCATAAGAAACACTGGCCATGATCACCAATCACATTACCCAACCTGCAAATCATCGAAATTAGGTCCAGGAATAAGATAAGGTCTCTATCACAAATTCACAATGTAAGCTACATAACAATGTTTAAGGTGTACCGTATATGTTTATTTGGGAGGAAGCTTCAACAGAAGTTCGATGCAAGTAATATTTATCTAAGTACGTCTAGCATCATTCCATATCTGTTGGGCAATGGAGTCACGCAGCACATTCTGCCCCCAAATGGCTTCTGGAGATATATCAACGATTCTTGCCTGTGCTTCTGCGGATGCTTGGGCATCCTCATCCATGTAGTCCCGGTCAGCATACTCATCAAATATATCATCATGTGCACTGTGTATTCGCACGAAGTTGTGCAGGATGCAACAAGCGAGGACAATTTCAGATTGCGTGGGCACGAAGTAGTTGGGCATCATGCCATGGACAATTGGGAACTGTTTCCTCAAAATTCCAAAGCATCGCTCGATATGGTTCTTCACCGTGGCCTGTCGGCGATTGAACATTTCTCTCAGTGTACGAGGTCCACAATTTGCCCCGGACTATTCTGGGATATGATACCGTTCACCCTTAAATGGTGACATGAAACCAGGAAAGTTCGTGTATCCGTAATCTACCACGTAGTATTTACCTACGAATAATTTATACTTATCATGTGTTAAATGAATAACAGCCGATGCTTACTATTCAGTTCAAGGTAGAAAATTTAAAATCACCTGCAGGAGGCCAAGGAAAATTGTACGCTGGGTTGGAAAGTGCATCGAGAAATACTCGAGAGTCGTTGGTGCTACCCTCTCAACTAGCAAGGACAAATGTGAACATAAGGTTGAAATCACATGCTGCCATGACATTTTGTGCGACAAAAGCCTTTCTACATCAGTATGCACCGTGTTCATTTGCGGCCACCCATGCCGGTACAATGGTGCCGTCAATTGCCCCCAAACAATCCTATTGTGGACATAAGGTAGAAGAAGTCACATAACTACATAGGTAACATGCAACATGAGGTAAAAGGTTTAAGCGCACCTTAAAGTATAGATACAAGTTTGTGTTGTGTCGTATGTAGTCCGATACCAAATTAAACTCTGGAGGTCGTATGTACTCGGGTGCTAGTCCACATAGCGCATCACACACAAGCTTCACGTGCCGCGATATAGTCGCAGTGGAATGCTGAAATCTCTCGGCGGTATTTCTGTGGCCGTGGGGCATGGCAACTGTTTGAACAAATACGGCAACGCTCTCTTCAATCACGAGCCGACTACGTTGGTGTTCAGCAATTAGTCCACGGTCTCTTATCTTACCACATAGGGTACGAAATGTATGTTTACTCATCTTCAATTGTTCAAAGAATCAGCATTCGTGTCCTCGAAACAAATCAGTCAACCAATCCATGCCTCGATACTGTGAATCCCTGAATGGTACTCTCAATTGGTTTGCAAATGAGTGGGGCGACGCCTAGTACAAGTACAGAAAACCCCCGAATGCACGGTTCAAATTTCTTCGAGCATTGATAGTATTTTCATTACGCACGTCATCAAACACATCATCAATGACGTCGTCCACTACATCATTAGGTGCACCTCCAAAATTGTCGTCGTCCATTCCTACCAAATTTGCATGGAAGTCCCGTTAAATATTTTACCATATATGTGGAGGCAGGTAGCTAATGACTGTTACTGATAAACACTTTAAGCAAACTAATTATAGACGAAGGATATTATGGGTAAAACGAGTATGCACATAGACAAACACGAATAAATAAAAATGATATCATAACAAAGTAGGAAAACCATCGGTTCTAAGTTATCCGTGCAGACAAACATGAAAATAGCATAACGAATGTGCATATAATGTAGGCAGAAAGACAATCACGGAAGCTTTTCCAAGTAACCATGCCTACGGTCGGGAGGGAGGGCAAGAAAAATCCTACGATGGGTGGGGTCCTCTAATTTCGTCAGGGTCGTATAGAATAAATCATCGACATGTCGGGAATCTCAGTCAATTTTTGAACACACATCTCCACCATTGTCAATAATGTGGGATCACTCTGTGAGGCAATGGCCTCTTTAGCTCGGGTGAAAAAGTGCATGGCAGATATATCAGTCGGATCATTTTCAATACGAGGACGTGGAGGTGGAGGAGGTCGGCCTAGAGCGAGGGTGGGGAACCTGCGACATTGGAGGTGATGAGTACCCGGTGTCATCAAAATCATCTCCTATGTCTGGAGCGGCCACAGAACCAGCCCCTGAAAAGTCATCCTCTCAATCGCGACATTCACCCCGAGGTAATGTGCCTTGGGTCAATGCCCGCACCATTCGCCCAGTGGCAGTAGTCGGCGCATAAATAGTTGTAAGCTCCCTGTAGTAGCGCAATGGCTTTGATCGAAACGATACGTCTCTAGGATGAGCCTATATTTGGAGAGAAAGTTTAGCAATTGTTCAAAGTTAACTTAAAAGTGCACGGATAATCTCTTAGAGAAACGGTGAAATATATGCAAACAAACACACATATCGCTATCCAACACGCCCAACAGTCATCTGAGGCCGTCGGGACCATGTTCTCGTCGTCCCACCCCATATCCGTAGTAAGTAATGTGTGGTACCTCTTCCACTTCTCTTTCAACCTTTAACTTTTTCCTTGCAATTTCCTGACTGTGTATGTGTACCCCTGGCACGCCAATTCCATCTTTACCATCATGTCAATCCAATGAGAAGGGGTGGATTTCGCTCCATACACTCCACCCTTTAACACTTCATTATACATAAGCATGATAAAGGCTGTTTCGTTTTGCCTAGTCCACACAGCATCGTCACCATGGCTATGTTGACTACGCTGTGAACTTGATTCCATCTACATACAAGGAGATATTCTTTATTGAAGTTCCATTCAATGGGAAAATGAAAAAAACTACGGCAGGTAACTAATATTGTTTTAAAATAACGTGACAAAATACAAACAACACTACCATGATAAGGACTTAAGATACACATCGTGACATAACAGTGTACTGTATCACCTTTAACAATCAATTGGTATTTACATGTAGTACAATGTAATAATGCCCTAGTGTGGTGACACATTAACCTCAATTGCCTAATCATATTTCTATATCATTTTCTTGAGTATATCAAGTATATTGTAATGTACATAATATTACGCGTATAGTACTAATTTACAAATACTCTTCAATATTACATATGTAATAAACAGTCGTGAAGTGAGTTGAAGATAGTAATACGTTCATTAATTATTAATTAGTCCACACATATATTTATTATTTATTTGTACGAGTTTACTATAATATAATAAGATAAAATACTATAATATACATATATATATGTATATTATATGTATATAATATTAAATAATAAACATTTAACCCTAATTTATAAATAATTTTCAATATTACAAATGTACAAAATATTCTTGAAGTGAGTTGAGGATAGTAATATGTTTATTTGATTTTTAAATAGTCCATAAATAGATTTTTTATTTATTTATACTAGTTAAATATAATATAATAAGCTAAATTACTATAATATACATATATATAATATGTACATAATGGCATATATTAAATAGTGAGGTATTAACCGTAATGTAAGCAAATAATTTTCAATGTTACATATGTACTAAATATTCTTGAAGTGAGTTGAAGATAGTAATATGTTTATTTGATTATTGAATATTCCATAAATATATTTATTTTTTATTTATAAATGTTAAATATAATATAAGAAGTTAAAATACTATAATATACATACATATATATAATATGTAGTTGACATATTATAAACATTACACATTGGGCAATAATTTACGAATTTGTTTCAATATTACATGCGTACTAAATATTCTTGAAGTGTGTTGAAGATAGTACTATAAATATATTTAATATATTTTTTTACATATTAAATATAATATAATAAGCTAAATTACCATAACATACACATATGTATATATATATATTATTGACATATAGTAAATATAACACATTTAATATGATATTTTACAAATTATTTTCAATATTACATGTGTACTAAATATTCTTGAAGTGTGTTGAAGATAGTACTATATTTAATTGGTTTTTAATATATTAAAATTATATTTAACTTTTCTTTACACATATTAAATGTAATATAACAAGTGTAAATACTGTAATATATATATATAACACATGTATATGTATCATGTTACATTTTACACATATAACACCTAGTTTACAAAAAAAATTCAGTGCTTCCTATGTTCATAAATATTCTTGGGTTGTGGTAAAGATAGTAACATATTTGTGTGAATTTTTCATGGTCATTTGTAATATTTATTATTTCTTTATACATATTAAATATAATATAATAAGTTAAAATACTATAGTCTGTATATATATATATATTGTATATAGTGGAGTATATTTTATTTTACCATCACATATAATACTAATTTACAAAATACTTCCACTATTACATATGTAGTGGGAATCCTTGAAGTGTGTTGAGGATAGTACTATGTTTATTTGATTTTTAAATAGTCCATAAATATATTTTATATTTCTTTACACATTTAAATATAATATAACAAGTTAAAACACTCTAATATATATATATATATATATATATAACAAGTATATTGTAACATATTAAATCTTACACATATAATACGTAATTGGCAAAAAAAATTCATTGTTTCATATGTACTAAATATTATTGGGTCGTGGTAAAGACAGTAACATATTTGTGTGGTTTTTAATTGATCATTTGTAATATTTATTATTTCTTTATACATATTAAATATAATATAATAAGTTAAACTACTATAGTGTGTATATATTATATATATAGTGGAATATATTTTTCTTTCTAACACATATAGTACTAATTTACAAAATATTTCCAATATTACATATGTACTAGAAATCCTTGCAGCGTGTTGATCATAGTACTACATTTATTTGAATTTTAAATACTCAATAAATATATTTACTATTTCTTTGTGCATATTAAGTATACTATATCAAGTTCAAACACTTATATATATATATATATATACATAACAAGTATATTTTATATTTCTTAAAGCTTACACATAAGACTAATTTACAATCAACGTACCTTTATTTTTACTCCATACCAATTTAACTTGCAATCATACAAGCGAACTGCCCAAATATGTACACATATTGCCTTAATACATTTCTGTCAATATCATACACTACAACTTTCTCCCCAACTAGCATTTACTCTAAAGAAAGTAAAATATTAAAGCAACTGTCCGAGTACATTTACATGTAACATCTACTTGTCTGATATAGTGGCTAAAATTGTTTATCTAAAATATTTTTAAATGTCCAATTTGGGTTATAGTGAAACACAAATATGTAGTTGTGTCCACTTATGTTCAAAACCCAAATCGATATTAATATTTGTCACCCCCACTTAGGTTGACTACATAGATAATTTGTAGCCAACAATGCACAATATGCATCAACCTAATGCAATACATGAAGAAGGACCGAATGCAAATAGGACTGTGTAACAATGCAAGTTCATGAATGATATGGACATGAATGAAATGCAAACCAGATAAAACAATAACCGATATACCCAATCACATGGGTTATAGAGGTTGAAGCCTCATACTATAAATATATCAACGAAGACATATCTAGCGTATATTAGGCCAGTGGGAATCATTATCCCCCAATCTGCAGGTATGCCCTAAAGGTGACCATGGGGGAATGACTTACTTCCCCGCTCATGGCCGGGAAACCCCAATCGTGGCCCCTCGTCTAATGTAGTGTATGCACGGAACAATAACATAATATGCTAAGGAACATAACATATACTAACTATATCCAATTTGCCACCAATATACAACTTCAATAGAAACAAAAATTAACATGAATACAACTTAAGCATGGTACACTTAAAAATTGGAACATATAACCAAACTAGTTAACATTAAGGAAAGGAAAATGAAAGAATAATTTATAAGCCGCATATAACATCCAACAAACAAAAACTACAAACATATATAATAAATGTAATGGAAGAATGTACTTTTTGCGGTCAACATACCTTAAAATGAACAAATACACGAGTGCACAAGGCATAGCATATCAGAACCTCTCAGATCGAGTCCACATGGGAAGTCATAATTCACAAATTGCAATGTCAAAAGAAAAAACCATTGCTCAGTTTTTCTCATCTTTTAACATAAAATCTCTATCGAAATAATTTAAGGACACGAATGTACTAATATATCATGTGGTATAAAGCGAAAAACAAATACTCGTAACATTGAAAATACCAACACCCCATCTTTCACAACAACTGAGATGCCACACAAGTGGACCTCAAACCATAGGTCCATAATTTACAACTGTGCATGCCTTATGCACACACACAGAACCATGCCAGGAAGAACAAAAACAGTTCATATGAAAATCACATAGGCTATGCTTGCATGGGTAAGAAGTAAAAAAAAAAATCCCTCCACATAACTCAACTAAAAACAGAGAGTAGATGGACAATACTTCAACCTAGCCTTTGCTGCCTCACGATATAAACAATCAATCTTCCTCAACATAAATCAACATGAAAACAAAAAACTTGGGCCAATGAACACGAGAACAGAGTAATCTTCCTGAGCTTAGATCAACTGAAAATAGATAACTTAGGCCAATGAACACGAGAACATAAAAATCTTCCTGGGCTTAGATCAACATGAAAAGAGAAAACTTGGACCGATGAACACGACAATAGAGTAATATTCCTGAGCTTAGATAAACTGAAAATAGAAAACTTAGGCCAATGAACACGAGAACAGATACATATTCCTCAACTTATATCAACTGAAAACAGAACACTTAGGCGAATGAACAGGAGAGTAGAAATATCTTTTTGAGCATAAACAACACAAAACAGAAAACATAGGCCAATGAACACCAGAACAGAGTAATCTTCCTCAGTATAAACAACCGAAAACAAAAAACTTAGGCCAACGAATACGAGAACAGAGTAATCTTTCTCAGCATAAACAACACAGAACAGAAAACTTAGGCCAATGAACACCACAACAAAGTAATCTTCCTCAGCATTATAAACACAAATTAGAAAACTTAGGCCAACCAACACGGAAACAGAAATTCTTCCTAAGCATAAATCAACACAAAACACAAAAAAACGAGAACATAAATTCCTTAATGAGCATAAATCTTCCTCACACAGAAAACTTAGGCCAACCAACATGGAAACAGAAATTCTTCCTAAGCATAAATCAACACCAAACACAAAAACACGAGAATAGAAATTCCTTAGTGAGCATAAATCTTCCTCACACATAAAACTTAGGCCAACCAACATGGAAACAGAAATTCTTCCTAAGCATAAATCAACACAAAACACAAAAACACGAGAACAAAAATTTCTTAGTGAGCATAAATCTTCCTCACACAGAAAACTTAGGCCAACCAACACGAGAACAGAGAATCCCTCCTAAGCATAAATCTTCCTCAAACAGAAAACTTAGTTCACAAATTGGAGAACAGAAAATCCTTCCTCAGCATAAATTAAAGCAATACAGAAAACTTAGGCCAAGTTCAAATAGTCCAACCATTTTTCACAACAAAATCAGCAGAGGACAAATGAAAATACCTTCAGGCGTTTCGGGGGAGGGGCAGAGTGGAAGCTTTCGGATGAGGCGACGGAGGATGCCGTTGAACTATACAAACAGTCAATGGAATGCCGTGTGTGTGTGTGATGTGGTGAAGGGGTGTGTGTGTGACCCCATGGTGTATGTATATACACAAACAACCAATGCAAATGGACAAACAAAATGTTGTATGATTGAAGCCCTAGAACCTATTTTGTGCAATAAATAGTGGGAGTGACATGCCCTCTCAATCCGATTTCAAGATTCCCCCAAGATTTTCACCCCTTTTTTCAAAGAATCTCTCTCAATCTGCCATTGTATCTCACCTTTTCAGAGGAAAAATGAATAATCATCATCGGGTAGGCGAGACAAAGAGAGAGGGCCGAGAAGATTGCACTAACAACAAACAGAGGGAGCCCACGAGATTCCTTCAAGTTTTGATCGATCAGCAAGCATCAGTCAGAGACCGTGAGAGAGGCGACTAGCATTTCATGAGAGAAATGCTGCTGTTTTCTATAAACTGTTTGGACCGAGGGTCGAAGGGGAGATGGGAGATGAGGGAGCAGTGAGAGAGCACTTTGTTTTTACCTACCATTTCAGAAGCCGAGGGAGAGAGAAGAGGGATGGGACAGCATGTGGGGGGGGGGGGAGTAATTTCTGTGGAGTGGAAAATTTTTTCCACAAGCAACCACACTTCTCCCTCAAAAACATGTTTTTGAGGGCTTGCTTGTGAGAATTTTCTCAGAAGCAAGCACAGCCATAAAGTATTTTCCTACCACCAGTCACTTTCACATTGAATGCACCGCAACCACCATTCTGCCTCCGATTAAGTGCGGAATCCCCTCCATATCCTAAGAAGAAGAAGAAGGAGATGCCACCTGAGAAGGTTTCAGGAGGAAGAGGACCTAAAGGTCCTCTCTGCATAAGCAAGGACATCATGGACATTTTAATCTCTCAAGAGATACTATAATTACCTTATTGCAACCCTTCAACAAGGTATGTTCATTAAAACTTTAGCCCTCACTATGCCGTTCTGCATTCTGGTCAATTGAATACTAATTTGAGCATCAGAGTGCCTTAGCCGAGGGCCCCTCCATAAGCATGATGTGTTATTGGTTACAAGACTCGACCCGCTCTCATCCAACCATTCTACCTCAACTCATATTCTGGTCGACTATATTGGGCCAGAGCCCAATCCATTGATAAACAAATTCAACCATCATCAGTGCATATAAAAATAGTATAAATAAATCATATTTTCCCTAAAATAAAACTATTCCTTGTATTCATATTTTGTACATACATTAATAAATACATACTGATGATAGCTAAATTTATTGTCAAACATTAATACTTAAGTATATTAGTTTACTAGTCTGTCAACATGTATTTGATAGGAAGTTTTTGTCTAAAAAGAATTTCAAACGATGAACGAGGGGGAACAATTCACAAGCATCTCAAAAATGTCAACTCCTCCAATATTGAACAAGACTCATTTTCCTTTGTTGAGGGCCTTGCAAAGAGACACATTGTTGTTGTTTCCATTGATGGAGCCAATAATGACGATCAAATCCATCCTTAAATATGAAATGCTAAATTATGCCAAAATATTTATTGTCCCACTGACACATACTTGGAGAGGGATTTTGTCCAAAAATTACACAAAATGAGAGATGAGAACAACTTATAAACTATTTCAGAATTTTTGATTATCTTTATATCTGATAAAACTAGATATATTATAGCCCCAACATAAGGGTTTGGGAAAAAGGTAAATGGTCGTTCTTCCAAAAAAAAAACACCTATTATAATGACCTTCATGCACCCTATCAAATGTATGTTATTGGGATAATAACCGGATATAATTGAATTTTTATATTGGCGATGGATTGGATGATCATCACATGCATTTATATTTTGGAACATTCTTTTGTAACCCTAAATTTAAGAACAGAAGTCATAAATATATTCATAGACATCAGATACTGAAATCTTTCCATTCTTTAAAAAACTGAAAAACAGAATAAAACTCAAATTCCATAATCAACAAATTTCTCACAGCATGAAATGCCGTTTATAGATCCCGCGCACTTATAAACCCTAGCAATATATATATATATATATATATAGACACACACACAATTTCCCCAGCATGAAATGCTTCTTTTCTTTCTGAAAATGGTCTGTTTTCACAGACTGCAACACTTTTGGGCCAATTTCAATATTCAAATTCTGAAGGCTCTATGGGTTGAATACTCAACTGGGTATATGGTAACCAATTTCAAATTCTGAAGGCCTTAGCTTGAGCTCTGAACTGGGCCAATTTAATATTTACACACACGGACCCCAGTGAAATATAAGCAAAATCAACTGAAAAGAAGAAGATCAAATATATGATACCAATAATGTTGCATAAAACTTTAGGCTCATAAATTAGCATACATCCTTTGTTAGCAACAACCAAAGCATGAGAAGCTAGTTGTTATAGCAATAATATAAAATCTACTCCCAAATTCCAACTTCCATAAACCCATCTTCAGTAGCACAACCCCTAAACATCCCCACTGAATTAAACCCACAGGCCACTTCCCCTTTGCTAGACACCGCAATCAACCCGGCCTTGCCGCCCTCGTCCAGCCGATTCTTGATCACATAATCTACCGCCTCGTGGAGCCCTAATTCCTTGTACTCCATTACAGCCGCCACATCGCGGGCCAGGGTCCCACGTATGATGGCCTCGCCTTCACCCGTGCAAGAGACGCCACAAAGGTCACAGGCATATGTGCCAGCACCAATCAACGGCGAGTCCCCAATCCGACCCATCATTTTGTTCATCAGTCCACCGGTGGAGGTGGCGGCCGCACAGCGGCCTTGGCCGTCCACCACCACACATCCAACTGTCTCCGGGGCGTACACGCTGATTGGAAGTCCGTTCATTTGAAGTTGTGGGTTCTCCACCACCGCACTGCAAGATTCTAATCCGATTGTCGGAATTCTGTAGTCAAACTGAGGAGATCAAATTGTGAGTATCCTCATATTTAATATTATTACATTCTCAATAAAGTTATTGTTATGGAATCAACCGTGTTATAAGAAATGAACCATTTTATATAGGAAAATTATAAAAATAGGACCGTAAAATTCACAATGTAGGATGGGGATTTGAAGTAGTATAAAATTAGAACCAAAACTCCTAAAAATTGAAAAAGAAATGCCACCGAGAAGCTCAGAAATGGATAAGAGGATTATTCAGATGATTGTTCACGGGGATGAAAGGTGCATATCCAGCGTTTTTGGTATGTCATCCCGGGGCGTAACGTACAGAGAGGAAGGCCCCTTCATAGACGCCTTTTAGAATCATCGAAAAGTACAACCGATGATTACTCATGTGGTGTTCACCAAATGTGCTTCACACAAACAACACACAAGCAATCATCGGTCTCACTATGCATTTTATATCAATGTCTTTTTTTTTGTTTCAATTTTGTAAGAATTTTGATTTTAATTTTATATAATTTCAAATTCCGATTCTACGTTGTAAATCGACTATAATTATGATTCTATCGTCACAATTTTTTCATGTTATATATATAGGTTGCAACTTACAAGGATTGAGTTGGCTTCCTTAGCCAATTTGAGCATGCCAACGTTGTCCTCCGTGATGAAGTAGCTATTGTCAACCATCTCCACACCCTAATATAGTAATATTAAAAAATTAAGCGAAATCAAACTATAATTTGACAGAAAACAACAAAATCTTGAAACGCAAACACGTTAGAAAAAGACAAAAATGACTAAGAAGCAAAGAGCACCATGAACTCTCTCTCAGCACACGTGTCCATAACATGGCATACTAAAAAAGTAGTCTCGTTTAACTTCAACAAAGTATTTATATAAATAAAAATCTGTATAGAAGATTTAAAAATATACATATATAGTGCAAAAATGGTAAAAGAGAAAAGAACCTGTTGTTTGGCGAATTCTTCAGCACCAGAAAAAGCAAGGTAGGAATGGGGGGACTTGTCCATAACAAGGCGCGCAAGGGAAATGGGGTTCCTCACGGTGGTTATGCCGGAAACGGCGCCGCATCGCCTGCCGGGCCCATACATTATGCTGGCCTCCATCTCCGCCGTCCCTTTCTCAGTGAGTGCAGATCCACGGCCCGAATTGAACAGGGGATCAGTTTCCAGTTCTCGTACCTATACACACAAGGGACAGAAAATCCTCGTAAAAAAACACTGATCATAAAAGTGACTTCTACTGAAATCAAAATGCATGCATAGAGAAAAAAGGCTGGAGAAATGGCCAATAAAAAAAAAGGCATAACCTATTACAATCAGTCAGCTGTGCAAGAAAAAAAGGCCAAAACAGAAACAGTAACTGTCAGAAAGGAAGAGAAATTTTCATGGAGATTTAAAAACAAAAAATAAAAAACTTAAAATATAGTGAAAATGAGGTAAATTAAAAAACATACAACGAGTTCAACGACGTCAATGGCTGGGAGGGAAGAGCGAAGAGCGGAGATTCCAAGATTTAGGCAGCGAGTAAGGAGTTGTTTGGCTTCCTCCTGGCGCTCTTTGGGAAGGTTTGGATCGACACCAGCGCCGCCGTGCACCGCTATAGCCCAACCGCCCATCTTCCCCGTGCACGTACGGTGTTTCGGTTTTGCTTTTGTATATGTACGAGGCGAGGGTGGTGGGTGTTCTCCCTGAATATATATATATAGGCGAGCGCGGATCCAAAAACTGTTTCTTTAATTAGATTATTTTAATTTGGTTTTATTATAATTTTGGGATCCGGCTGGCAACAGCCCTCAACACCATCCCTTATGTTATGGGAAAGCGATAACCTCCGACTTTTCAAAGTGCGCTCAGAACCCTATACCTTGTTTGTCTCTCGTCCGAAAAGCCGTCAGTTTTTGGTATTTGATTCACTTTTTAATATTTAAGAGTAACAGTTCGAGTTGTTTGTTATTTTATTGATCTATATAAATGTAATAACTCGAACTGTTTTTATTTTCCAAATTGTTTATGCATCCTCAATTTAAAAACATATTATTTTATTTGTTTTAAAAATTATTTTATTTATAAATAATAATAATCATATTTCCAAAATATGAAACAAAATCCTGGACACATCTTTCTCTTTATATTATATTGACAATTTTAATGCATTCAGTGCATATATTAAAATTATTATGGTACATAATAAATAATTTTTTTCTATATGACATTAATTCTTTAATAATTTTAATATATTTATTTAAATTTTTTACATAAGTAAAAACAAAAGTATGATATAACCATAGTGCATAGAATGAGTAAATTATAAACAATAATTACTACAATATAATTTATAGTGTGTGGATTTAGAAAAAAGAAGTTAGAACATTTTAACTACATTGCTCAAAAGGACATATTCAAAAGCACATCACAAGGAATAAATACTGTATTAATAATATATATCTAAGGAAAAAATGATAATGTAATATTTTCATACCAAAACATCAAATCATTTACTCAAACTTCATGATTGATTCAATTAAACACATTTTTGTTGTCATTAGTCCAAAATATCTTCTCAAATTACTCCTAAAAATTATATTTCCACGACATTTATCCAACTGTGGCCTAGGAAATTGGAATTACTATTAACTATTACATATAAAAGTTCTCAAACAAACAAACAAACAATAACAATAACAAAAACAACTAACTATTGCATATAAAGGGATGGCCACTAAACTTTCCACCCCCGCCTTCCAAGGAATCTTGGCTTCGAAAGAGACTACGGCCTAGAGGTTGGTTGCGAGGGCTACCTTCAGTTTGCAAATAAAAATGAATTTTTATTTTTATTAAGAATTTCATATTATTATTTTTATAGATATAATGACTACCTAATATCAATAAAAATTTTATCACAAATTATAGTAATGATTTTTATATTCGCTAAATTATCACCCTACATGTATCACTAATTATCAATTATAATAAATTAGAATATTTGTTTTTGTTTCCATTGAATTATAAGTGCAAAACAAAAATTATTATCACATAGAAAATACAATTCGTGACAAAGTAAAAATTATTGTTACTTAATATATATTATTACTAGTAAAATAAAATTATTGACACTTAGTACATATCACTAGTAACAATTTTTACATTGTTATTTATTATGTTATTATTATTATTTCATTTTTTAGCATCATAAAATTATTTTTTTGAAATTTCAAACCATTTCGGTTGCGAGTTGGGGATGGAGGTGTGGTTGCCATACGGCTGCTGACTCATTCTGGTCGTGTTTGCCGCAGCCATGGGTGAGGGTGGGGATGCATGTGGTTTTGGGCCGGATATATGTATTACGCGCGTAAGTATATAAATATATTTTTTTATATTTACAAATAAAGAGGTATTTTTGTCATTCGTATTTTAAGTTTTTTTTTTTAAAAATTTTTTGAGAGTAACTTGATAATTTCAACCTCTCTGATACATTTTCGAGATATTTGTTGATAGTAAGAGTGTTGGATGCAATTTCTCAAATTCGAAAAGCATACATGTATTTACATCAAACTTAAAAAATAATTACTATAATTATTCTTTATTATTATTATTATTATTATTTAAAGGCAATCACGTAAAGATTACATAAATGCAAGTTTTATTTTGAAATGTTGTGTAAAGTCAAAGATTAGATAATTATAACAAAGAATGGATAGAGTAAATAGTTGGCATTGATTTGTAATGTTGTACATTAATCACATATGGCTGGTTGGTGTATAATATAATGCCATGGTGACTAGGATGCGATAAGGATGATGATTGGTTGATCCTGCTTAGGCTGATCATTAAGCTGCCACAAAGGCTGTTAGATGAGCCTGGAATTGGTCCAAATTTATATTTTCTATTATGTAAATAAATTCTTTGAATTAAGAAAATTACAAATTCTAAATTTTTAGAATTTAAAATTTCTTAATTGTTTAAATATCATTAGTTACTTAATATTAATTGTGATTTTTTTGGTTCTAAATCAATAAAATATAGCAACTAACCAAATATAATATTTTTTTAATATATTCTTTAATTAACCTCATTTATCCACATATAGATCTCTACTATTATATATAAGATTGAAGTTTTTTACTATAATTATACAATTTTGGCGGCTTTAAATTTTAATTTTTTTTAATTATTATTTATAATAATTTTATAAAAAAAAAAAGGCAGAATGACATAATTGAAAAGGACCAAAGTGAAAAACACTCTTTTGGTAATGGAGAAGGATGCAGAAGGCACGCTCAACACATGTTGCAATCCATTTCATCGACGGCCAATCTCGTGTTATTGTATCGAAGGGGACAAAAAATTCGGGGCCTAATTATTTGAAAAATTAATAACTTGACGTCAAATCAACTTTTATAGTGACCTACGAAGTAGGAATCTCTGGTAGGATTCTTTAGCCCATGATAGGGACATTATTCATTTGTTTATCAAGATATCTATCACGTGCTTTTGCCCCCTCAACTTTTTTAAGTGCCCGTCTGGTTTTGTTTTCGCTCTCTATTTTTATTTTTGTAAAAATAAAAATTGAAAGTTATCAAATTTTATTTTATTTTCAAACTCTATTTTTTTTATTCTCATTTACATAATTTTTAATATAAAAATAAAACGACATCTAAAGACATTAATTTCAATCATACACAATTATTTCACTTAAGACAAAAACATCAAAATAACATTTCATTTTTAAACCTAAACTCATAACTAATTTTTTACTTTTTGAATTTGACAAAAAATAAAAAATAATCCTGGAAACATATCCAAACGGACTATAAGAGTTTTCACATTATTTGGTTTCATAAATATTACTCCTTTCTTCCCAAAATATGAACTTTTTATTAATCTTACATAAAGTTTTATTACAAGAGGTAGAAAAATATAGGGAATGTTCGGTTATGTTTTTTGTTTGATTTTATTATGTGTTTATTATGTTTTTTGTGAGAATGAATTATTTGAGAATATGAAACTTAGTTTTTGGTATGTTTGTTTATATTTTGGGGAAAATATTTTTTTACTGTAGCAGTTAAATCAATGTTTTTTATTGAATTTTTGGGATAAAAATGGAATTGAGTGATTTTTTTAATATTATAATAATAATAAAATATATATAGTGTATATAATATATATGTGTATATTGGAGAATGTGTGTTTTGAAAGGAAAATGAGGATATGTTTGATGGAAAACATAACCAAACAAAACCATAAATTTTATGTATTTTAAATTATATCATTGTTTGCCGAAGCTAGTAGAGGAGGGTAAGTCACATAATTAGTTTAACAGAAAAATATAGTCTTTGAAAAATAAAGTTCTTATTTAAAAAGGCAACTTTATTTTTAAAGTCCAAAAAGAAATTAAGAATTACAAATTTGAGACAAAAAGAATATTTGATACTATATAAGTGCATCTGGCCGGCTGTTCACCTGATTTTGCATTTTTTTGGAATTAGGTACCTTTTCTTTTTTTTCTTTTTGTTGTCGAATAATACTTAACAGAATAAGACTGTGTTTGGTTGAAATGATGAGATTGAATGTGATAAGATTGAGATGAATATGTAAGCCATATAATATGTGAATACCATCTAATGTTTTGTTTGATTGTTATGTTTGAGAGTATGGATATCCCAATAAAATACACTTTTGTTGTTTGGTAGGTAAGTATTGATAGTGTAGGACATACTCAAATTTACTAAACTGACCTTATGTTTTATTGTGATGACTAAAATGCCCATCTATAACTTTAAATAATATAAGATGCATTGTGCGTACAATACCAACAACTTTCCTTCACCAGAACATAGCAGACAAACCCACATTTGCAATTTGAATTAGATGAGACAAGTTGAAATGGTAAGGTAATTTTTAATTTTCTATATAAGTGATATGTTTTATACAAGTACAAACACAACTAGACTTGAAGGGATTGTTTATAGTAGCAATTTTGGCACACTAGATATATTTGCTAAAATTTTATAGTAGAAAATAAACAAAATATTTATTTATTTTTTATATATTAATAAAAATTTTAATATTCTCAATTCATTTATTTAAATTCTTAGATGAGTAAAAGAAAAAAAAATTAAGATAAAAGTGAAAAAAAAAAAGTAAATATTTGAAGTGAAAAATATTAGAGAAGAGAAAAGAAGTTCAAAAAATAATAAGAAGAAAAATCCACTAAAAAACATACCCATATAGGGTAGGTATTTTATATATAGTATAGATATTTTATCATTTGGTGCTTAACTACTTCACTATACAAAGTTCATATTAATAACACTTTTTTAAGTTGAATGTTTTAAAATTCCAAATATACCTATATATGAAATAGATAACATACATTTATTAGGTAAATTTTTATTTTTCAAATAATTGACCGAAATTATATGAAAATTTATATACCACATGCAAAAAATCAAAGAAATTATATAAATAATAATTAAATAATAAAATAAAACTTGTGCACTAATTAATACAATTTATAATCCAGGGACAAATATATTTTTTTCCCATTTTTGTAGTTGAAAATATTGGTCTTAATACTACATCCTAGCAATTTAGGTGGGATTTACAATCCCTTACCTTGTTGGATTGGAAAACGGGTCACAAAATTATAAAGGGTCCAATATTTTTGAACCAAACAAAAAATTTAGATTGGATAAATAAGCAATCATAGCAACCAAACGGAGCCCAAATGAATTAAGTTTTGTAGTTTCATAAGTAAGCTATGTCAATGAGTGATCCTTGTGCTATATCTTGAGTTTTAATTTTATAGATATGTTTTAAATATGCGGCAACCTCGACGCGCTTATGTACAATGGAACTTCACTGATTATTATGTATGAGAAGGTGCTCTTTGGTCAAAATTCCTTAAATTTTAATTCAATTCTAAGTTCCTCAAATTTTGATTTTTGTTTTTCTAGTAAAATTGCTGTTTAGCATTTTTATCATCTTAAGATTTTCTAAGCGTACCAAACTATGTTCAATCAATATTTGGCCCATAATTAAAATAACTAAAATAATCAAAATGTCATATTACTGGAAGGTACACAATTAATTTTTTTATGGGTTGGATTCGATTTCAATGTACCAGCTTCAATTTTAGCCGTCTATTGACATGTATTATCATCATATCCATCTAGTGGCGTATGATGTAACGGGATGACATCAATCAACTGCTACAAATGCCAAATCGCACAATTTAAATATATTTTTTATTTATTATTCTGGTTTACTTTAGCTCCGATCTTCTATCAAACTACTAACATAATTTTCACATAAATCCTCCCTACGACTCAATCGTTTGTTGTTTTCAGGTCTTAACTCCTATTACTCAATCCCACCAATTTATCCAATAATTTGATGAATACAAATAGATTAAATCTGAAATGTAAATAGACTAATTTAGACCTTATTGGATCACAATTTATATCACTTCATATTGTGGCAATAATCTCTCTCCAAACACACATTTATTCTAAAAAGTGAATCTCATGCAAATCATCTCGAATGGAATTGTGAGAGTGGTAGAGCAGTACACGCAAAGCCAAAGCCTTAAAGATTCCCTCACCATTTTGACAAAAACTAGCATTATTGACTCAATTTTCAAAGGAATGATAGCATGGGCGCATTACAAGTTAAAATATCAAGAAAAAATTTTATGCCATTGTAGAAGTTTAAGCAATCATGAATTGTTAAATAAAATTATACTCTTGTGAAATGAAATTATAACATTATTATATATTAATAATTTTAATATATTTTATGCATTTTTCAAAAAAATTTATAGTATAAAATAAATGAATATTATTTACCTTTTTTTATAATATTCTCAATGCATTTATTTGAATCTTTAGGATTAGTAAAAGGAAACAATAAATAATTTGAGAAAGAAAAAATATTAGAGAGTTGAAAATGAAGCAAAAATTACCTTATTATTATTTTCTAAAATATGGTTAATTTTGTCAACCTATAAAAATAATACATCAAGTTAGCTATTAATTGCATTACTCACAGTAGGCCGCTCGATCCCTTATCTTAAGAGTTCATTTTACTATGTATGAATGGTATTCACATTAATTTTATTGACGGTTCTGACTCCGAGACATAAGGAGTGAAAAGCAGCTCGACCAACAAGAGATGAGTGAAAATTGGGGTAAATTATTTGTGATATAAATAATCTAATAATTCATAACTTATTAAGGTTTATACCCAAATAAATGATGTAATATGAACCCATCTCAAAGTACCCAACATGCTTCTCAACGTCAAATAAAAGAAAACTTGCTTCTCATCATTAAGTGACATTCTTAATTTTTATAATTCTATCGTACAGGACAACTAACATTCAATTTGTCCTTGACTCTTCATTTGAATTTAGTAACATTTCATTTTTTGTGCATGTAAAATCTGTCAAGTTTTAAGGCTTTTCCTTTGTGGTTCAATTTCTTTTTTCCTTTCTTTTGTAGATTCATGCATCTATACCATTACAAGCATGGTTGGTTTTATTCGCTTTTTGAATAAAATTTACTTTTGGAGTATATGATTATAGAAAATATAAAGTGATTTTTAAATAGACCTGACATATCATGTTAGGTTTAGAAAATGACAAGGTTCTCAGTAATATTAAGCAATCAATCGGATTAGTTATAAATAAAAATGTAAAAATTTGATAATTTTAAAACTGGCTAAATAGATAATTTTTTAATTGATAAGGGAATAATGAAGTATGTTAATTTTACACATTTTAAAGGTTTAAAAATTAACTTATGATTAGGATGAAACTAAACTAACATTAAAATTAAATATTAATAAGATTAGTATGATCAATTAAGTAAAAAATATCCTGTTCAAGCAGTATAAGGTTGACACTAATATATATATATATATATGTTTAATTTCTAGCTTAAGATTTATATACATAAATATATATATAATGTTTAATATTTATACATATAAATATGTTTATATATATATATATGTTTAATTTCTAGCTTCAGTCATTTCATTTGTTTGTGTCAAATAAGTTTTTTGAGAAGAATTTTATCGCTCAATCTGGTATCCTTTTAAGCATATTTCAAACTTTGCATGAGCATTAATGTAAGAATTGGATTCTTAAATTGATTTGCAACCTATCAAGAACAAATGCTTTAGTGTCCTCAGGCAATAATAAAGTATATATTTATTTTTTATTGAGCCCGTACGATAAAAAGTTATATTAATAATATTGAGCTCACGACAAACATATATACTCTGTATCTTATTTCACACTTCTATCAATCTTGTCGCAAAATATAATACCATCCATCCAAAATGAATTATTCAGTTAACTAACTCAAATATCCGTTTTTAATGTTTTACATTAATTAATTTAAAAGATAAAAACAAAAATTACTTCAATAATCTTAAATAACACATCGTAAATTAATTAAAAATCTGAAATCTTCAAAGTATAAAAGATATAAAGAAATTAAGATGATAAATTAGTTAGAAATTTTAAATACTTGAATTTCCTGTGATGGTATCAAGAACAAATGCTTTAGTGTCCTAAGGCAATAATGAAGTATTTATTTATTTTTTAGTGAGCCCACACGTTAAAAAGTTACATTAATAATATTGAGTTCACCACAAACATATATACTCTATATCTTATTTCGCACTTCTATCAATCTTGTCGCAAAATATAATACCATCCATCCAAAATGAATTATTCAATTAACTAACTCAAATATCTATTTTTTATGTTTTACATTAATTAATTTAAAGGATAAAAACAAAAATTACTTCAATAATCTTAAATAACACATCGTAAATTAATTAAAAATCTGAAATCTTCAAAGTATAAACGATATAAAGAAATTAAGATGATAAATTAGTTAGAAATTTTAAACACTTGAATTTCATATGGCGGCCAAGAACATTCACTTTAGTACAAAAGAAAATTTTAGGATAGATGGAACAAATGGTAAAGAAAATTCAAAATGAACATCCGACAATATTTAAAATAGGCAACAAAAGTAGATGATTAGGTTCAATTTATAGGCATAGTAATATGTGAAATGAAGAATAAGAAAAAGAAAAAGTTTAAATCTAATTTATTTTTCTCATGAAGAAAATTTAATATTGTTAATTAAAAAGACTGGACTGATATTGCATTATAATTTTATAGCAAGCTGACTCTGTCTACGATAAAGAAAATAATATCTAAACTAGCCAGGGACTTGAGTCCTATTCTTCAAAATTTGAGCCAGAGCCCCGTCAGATTTTTTTTTTTATTTATTTTTTTATGTTAATTTATTTGGATTAGAATTTTGGATATTATTATTGTAACGTATTATTATTCTCTACCTCTGGAATTGGAACCTTATCTTGTCAAATCTTGATAAAGGTGAAGATTTAATTTGGCAGTAAACAAAGGCTGATTAAAATGTATTATTATTATTATTATTATTATTATTATTATTATTTGTTGTTGAGCAGACGGTAAATTACATAAGGATGAAATTTTGGGTTCCCATTTGGTAAAATCGTGGGTGTTTCTCTCAATCATATGAATATGTTGTGTAATTGTCCCTCGTAATTTTATTTTATTTTATTTTTTAACACTGGTTGTCCATTGTAATTAAATAACCATTCATAGTCGTAAGAACGAATTATTGATCATTATTTTATTTCTAAGAATTAAAAATTGTTCTAATAAAAAAGAAAAGAAAATCTCTATAATATGCAAGAATTAAAGTCGAGTTCAAGAAATATTTAATGGTGAAGCAAAATTGTTTTCTTAGATATATATATATATATATAGAAGAAATTTCTCCACCTTAAAAGAATAATTAATTTTTATTAAAAAATAAAAATAAAGAACACTAATCTAAGATTTGGTAAAAAATTTTAAAGAAAAATTTCTAAAATAAGATGTTAGGAGCTAGCTTATAAGCTCTTTTAGAAAAATTAGAAATTTCTAACTTATTTTTATTATCTCAATAAACTCCCTTGATTTTAAGCATATTAATTATACAATTATCATTATTAACTTCTTATAAGTTCCAAAAACTTATTTTATCCAGATACTTTGAGAATTTATTTATTTTTTTAAAAATTAACATCTTATAAGTTCTAAAAATAAGTTATCTCGAGAAGGACTAAAATAGAAAGAGAACTCTGTAAAATGAGATATTTTTAGGTTATCTCGAGAAGGCCTTCATTTTCCAATCTTTCCAGCAATTAAGCAGGGCTCCGGCCTCAGGTATTTCATTGATACAGCTCCTACTTGGGCCGATAATTCTTGTTAGAAATCTCTTGGGCAAATCCAGCTAATATACTTCACTGGGAGGCCATTTGGGTTTAGATTTAACAAAGTGATAAAGCACACCAAAGCATAAAAATTTAAATTTGATAAAATATTAAGTAAAAATATTAAAATTGTCACTAATATTATCTATTAAGCAATCATAATTTTTTTGCTATCGTAATAATTTTCACAAATTTAATATTAAGTGCAGTTTTGTGTAAGTTATTGAAAATTAGCAACAATATAATAGTGAAAATTTAATGAAAAAAAATATAATTACAAAATGATTATTAGAATAATTTTTGAGATCACTGCATTGTTATTGTGTATTTGTCAAATATCTAGTTCTTCTGTCACTTTTTTCATTGGAAACAATTTATGTATAAGCCTTGTCATTATTGAACTCATCAAACTATATACTAGGTAAAACAAAAATTCTTATACCTGAATTTATATAATTGATGATATTTTTGACATCTTGTCATTGATATTATATATTCATTTTTCACGTATTAACAAAATAAAAAAATAAAAACAAATGAAATAATCTCTCGAGTTAATAAACATGCTATTGTGATTATACTTGTGCAAGATTTTGTACTCATCAAACAAATAATTATTCTCTAATGTGTGTTTTTTTTTTATAGAGAAAGTTATTTTGAGGATTTATGTATGAAAAAACGCATTCAAATTAATCACAATACAATTACCAAAATTCAAATTCACACAAAACGGGTAACCCGCCCGTTGACCCAGATTGAATCCTTAGAAGATCTAGATGAAGTCCACCCCCATGATCTTTTGGACCACACACGATTGGACCACCCGTACGGCCCGGCCCAAAAAAGAATCAACATTCCTTTCCTCACAAAATTTGACCCACATTACTGTCACAAACCAAGTTGTCATTAGGATTATATGTTTGGCATTTACCTGAAGATGGAGACACATCTCAGCAACACCTTATATAGCAGTGAAAAAAAAAAAAAAAAAAAAAAGTCCAAAATACCATTGGATACCCTTTACACCCATCAACATTTATCAATTGGTCACGCGACAAAAATAAATAAATTAATAAAATTTAAATTTATAAAGATTAAAAAAGGTCCTATGTATAAAGATGAGGAATTTAAATGGGAGTACTTGATAATAATGCCAACCACGCCTGGAATGTGCATCCCCTGGCAAAACAGATGGATGAAATGGCCTTATCTTTCCCAGTCTGGTTCCAATCAAATCATTTTCCTCTCAGAAAATATGGGCCCTTTCTTAAATTCTTTTGCATCCTGGAAGTTTTGGCTTTGTGTCAAAACAGTTTGATTTTTGGGTACTATGTACCTCTCCCATAATCTATTTTGTCCATTTACTTTAATAATATTGATTTGTCTATGTTCCAAGAGTGGTGAAGTTTTTCTTCTTCTTCTTCTTGTTTTTTTTTTTTTATTTTTTATTTTTTGTTTTTTAATTTGTTCTGGAATGGAGCCAGCAAGTGTAAAACCAATCATTAGTATTCATTATTAGCAAAAATTTAATAATGCTAGCTGACAGTGTAGCACCACTCGTTTCCCCTTATTTCAACAATGATAAATGAATCCCACCGCGTTGAATTTCACGACTGTAGGATACTTAAAATTTAGGTGTCAAAAAAGTTTTTAAAACGTTTCAAGTAAACAAAAATATAAATGAAAAATCCTGCTCAACTTATTTGGATCTATAAATCTGAAAAAAAATATCGATTTCTTTCCATTCGAAAGTTTAGATTTAAATTGATGACATTATATCCCACAATTTCTGACCTTGCATTAGAGCTTATTAATAGGGGAAGAATCTTTGGCTTATTATTATGACGTCATATCAATATCATAAGAATTTGACTTGTAAAAGTTATTATAAAAGAAGAACCAAAGTTGAGTTCAGTTGCCCCTGATGGACAGATGAGTTTAGCAGTTGTTAATTAGATACTTAAATCAATTCCAAGTGGGTATTTGGTACAGAATTTGGACTTTATTGTCTACTAACTTTTTGAATTCTTTCTGACTAATATCTATATACTATATTTAGTCACAATCAACCCAAAAAATTAAAAAATTGAATATGGATTATCATGTCAATCTTAGAGAGTGAATTAACTATTTTAATTTCAAAATTAATTAAAATAATCATTCTACTTATGTTCTTGTTGCTGCAATTAATACATATATATGTGTGTGTGTGTGTGTGTGTAAATATTTCTTTTTTTTTTTTTTATTTTGTATGAGAAAGTTATGAACATTAGGTAGGAATAGGATAGAAGGAAAGGATTTCAAAATGCGGTCCCCAAACTCTGACTTCTCATATGAGCTTTGGGAACTCAATATTTGAACTGGTCAGAATATGACAAATTGTGTATAATAAATGAGAGGCAATTGATAAAATAAGAGACTGTTTGGTTAAATATATTTGAAAGATTTTATAAATTTTTATATTTCATAAATATTAAATTTGTGAATTTATTTTAAAAATAAATTATTGAAATATTTGGATAAAAATAAAATTTTTAAAACTTATAAAATGTTAGATCATGAGTTTGTAATTAATATGATAAAAATTAAAAAATTTAATAAATTTTAAAAATAAATTACGAAGTACTTCTTAACGTTTTTTAGAAAATTTATGTTTAAAAAAATCCATAACTTATTTTTAAAAAGAAAATAATAAACATAATCTAAAATTTATGAAATTTCTGGAAGTCTACGTAGATAGACATACACACTTCCTGAGCATGTGCATCCACCTGACATAATTCTTGACTGAACCGGCTGTCGCATCCGGTCCACTGTAGACCGCCCGCATTTGCCTGCATGTTCCTTCATCAATCTTGAGGGAATAATGATTTGACATAACAAATGACTCGCTTAAGTCGTCATCTAGAATTTGAAGGATTTAATTCTGATCCATTTATGTGTCTTTTAATGAGGATCGTTAAAAAAAATATACCCTCATTAAAAAAAGATGCCATAATTGTTATTCATATTTTATATTACTATTAAACTGCCAATAAAACCAGTTTTACTTCTCTGTGTGTGTGTGTGTGTGTGTGCATGAGAGAGAGAGAAGAGAGAGTTTCCTTCAATTTTGCTACATTGATATTTGTTGAAAATGAAAATAGAAAACCATCCATTTCTTCCGTATTTTTACAAATATTTTGGCTTTGTTCTCTTGTATTTTGGGCATTTTTTGAAAAATATTTTGGGATAATGTGGTTTTGGGAGAAAGTTTTGAAAAATGTGCCAAGCGTTTCTTTTTGTTTTGGAAAAAAAAAAAATGAATTAAGAATGAGTTGTTTGTTTTTTTATTTTTAAGGGGGAGACAAATTTTGTTGTAGATGTCAAATCAATTAACTTTTTATTGGGTTTGTATGATGAAAGTGATATGTAAGGTAGGGTAGGTATGTTATATTTTGATATTGTTTTGGAAGGATTTTTTGAGTAAAATTTTTTTGTGTTTTAAGAGAATGAGTAAAGAATGTGCACACTTTTTTGGGTGTATTTTGGGAGTTAAAAATATTGCGGGAAAATGCAAGAGAACAAAGCCTTTTATTTTCAAAATATTCTCCAAAACACACTGTTATACTCTTTTTCCATTTTTATTTTCATTTTTTCTTACTCACATTTTCACAATTTTTAATACAAAAACATTATATTTTCCAAATACAACTCATTTTCAACCCGACATAATCATTATATTTTAAACAAAACCTCAAAACAACATTTTATTTTCAAATTCAAATTTATAACTAACTTTTCACTATTTATTTTCATCAGAAAATAAAAATGTCTCCAAAAAACAAATCCAAATCGGCCCTAAATATTTTGATAAAATATTTTATTGGTTAATTATAATTGAAATACCTATAACATTTCCACTTGATTATTTGCAATCTGCAAGCATGTGCACTTTCTTGTTCTGTCAGATTCTTAAATCTTTTGTTCATAAACTTGTTATCTTTCTACTAAATAAACATAGTAAAGTTGCATCATATTTATTTGTTTTATTGCACTTCTTAATCCTCCAACTTGCTTACCATTAATTGTAAAAGAAAAAAGGGAAAAGCTTTAAAACATCAGCATTCAGTTGGTCCAGAGATTGACCAAAGCGGCTGTGGCACAGCAGAGGTTAAAGAAGGCAAATAATATGTCTAAACTCCAAAAGGGGCAAATATTAACTGGAACCAACTTTGTTTTTGTCTTTTTCCTTTTCTAATTTTAAAAACAGAAATAGGTTAATCAATATAACAATTCATTCGGTGTAACTATAAAAGTTCTTTGTCCCTATAAAATATCGAGAGTTTAAATCATAATTACTACTTACAGACCGAAGCCAAGCCATCCTCGCACCTTTACTAAAGTATCGACCAGGCTCAAACTTTTTTACCATAAATATGATTGATTTACATATTATAGGAAGGCCATGTTTGGTTTCATTTTCATAGTCCCTTTTTTCATTTTCTATTATTTCAGAAATGAAACACATCACTTTTTACATATTTTCACCCAATATTATTTTTATTTTTAATTTCAAAACACATTCTCCAATAACTTATATATCTCCTCTCTCTATTCCATTATTTCTCTCTCTCTCTCCACCTACAATCTACTAAAACCAACATAATTATTGCTTTTTCAACAATTCATCCAAATGCAAACTCATTTTCAACTTATTTTCGCTAATTAACTTTCTAAATTTTATAAATGATGAAAATGAAAATAAAACCAAACGAGGTGAATTCGAATTTATGACCTTCTTCTAAAAAGTCATTGATCATACTAATTGGACTACTGTTTTGATGGTACCTACAAAATATATACTAAAGTGGGGCAAGTTATTATGTCTATATTTTTCTTTACAATATCATTATACTTTAATCATACTTGGATGAGACAAGTTCATCACCAAAGCACCACTAGGGTACTAATCAAATTGAAGTGAAGTGTTTTTACTTCATAAAGATGATTAGTTTACATATTATTACTGCAAACGAATTCAAATCCGTGATAAAAGTTATAGTTCATATTAGTTGGACTACAATATTACCCATTTATTATTAAATTGTATTATGAATTATTAGATCATATGTAGACTTTTATTTTTAACATTGTTATATTTCAATCTAATTACTTGCAATCTACTTAGTCAACACAGTGATATAAAATTTTCTATAAATATGTACGTATAAGTCATTGGAAAAAACACCAAAGTCCATTCTTCTAACTACCAAAAGCAGCGTACAAAAGGACCAACAAAGACACCTTGGCCAAAATCAAAAGATATTGTCCCCCAATTTCAACATTCCCTTGCTTTTACCTTTTTCTCTTTTGGTCTATTATATGCTCATTTGCTTGAATCTAATTGCATCTAATACATCTTTTAATCGCCCCTTAAACCACCTTTTATGTCTTTAATCCTACAAATACTTATTCTTCCCTTTTGCCCTCTAATTTCTACTTCCTCTTTTTCACGTCTTTTCTTTGAAATTTTATTTAGTTCTTTTCAGTTTTATTCTGGTCTGTCTTGTAAAAATATTAAGCGTACTTATAATGATTTAGACATCATTAATATATATATATATATATATGTATATATATTGGGCCTAGTTATGATACCAATAAACCCTTACCCGTATTATACCATCATATTGCATTATTGGTCTTACTATGATGCTAAAGTAGTTGCCCTAATTAGCTTTTCTTTTATACAAGGTATTGTACTTTTTAATGGGTATCTATTCTATTATCAAAAAAGAAGAAAACCTTCCTTAGAGGGTGTTTGGCTAAGTTTATTTAAAAGATCTTATAAGCTCTACATCTTATAAGATGTTTTTGGAGCTTATAAGATGCTAGATTTTTTTTTAAAAAAAAGAAAAATAAATTATTAAAGTGTTTGAATAAAATAAGATTTTAAAGCTTATAAGATGTCAATAATGACAATTTTATAATTAATATGATAAAAATTAAGAGAGCTTGTTAAGATGTTTTAACTATTACAAAAGTCTAAAATATTTAAGTAACATGCCTATTGTTATCAACTATATATATATATATATATATATTTTATCAAAATTGCTCAATCCATTATATCATGCACTTATTTCTTCTATTAATAACTTTCCAATTAATTTATAAAATACCATTTTGAAAACACATTAAACAAAATGGCCACATCACATAAGCAAAATATATATGAGGTAGCTCATCATAAGTTTCAACAAGTTAAGCCTGTCAACATAAAGCTCCACAAAGGAGAGGAAAACAATACAAGAAGACAAAAAAAGTGTCCCATTTGCTCCCTTAACAAAAATCTATTGACATGCCCATTTTCCACTACTTAATGATGGGCAGAAATGAACTGACTTTATGATATACATTTAAAAATACAAACAAATCTTGGTCCGATATTCACGGTACTTCAATACCAAAGAGACATTATTAAACTGATCATTCAGTCGTCTGTACGTAGTTAATGCAACAATATATAAATCCAAGTGATATGTTAATATAATTTCTCTCCGAAGTTTCAAGTGGTTAAAGGAAAGCACATGCAATTCCCTTGTTTGTCAATGTCTTTTGTGCAAACAGTAAGTGCTAAGCAAAGTTCGATTGTGGCTGAAATTTTTACCATTTTCAGGGGAAATAAAAGAGATATATATAGAGAGAGAGAGAGAGGGGGGGGGGGGGGGGAGTATTGCTGTATATATTAAAGTCTTAGCTTTAGATGGAGAATCTTCTTATGAATGGAACTTTTTTTGATGCCTTCTTAATGATGATCACCTTCTTAATTAAACATATAATTGGGTGGCACTTTATTGAATTTCTTCCCATGCTTAACATGTGGTTACATAGAGCTTAATGTCCATACAATTTTCAGTTTCCATGTAAACAAATTAATTAATTAAATTGAGTCTTGAGGTCATCCTACAATAAATTTGAAAAAGAAAAATTGGTGATGATATATCAAAATTATCACTAATTACACTAGTAATTGAAAACAACTTATGACGTGTCACGATTATAATTTTAATAGTTAATAACAATTACAATTAAATTGTCAATATCGCCACACGAAGAGCGATAAAATATTTTATTACAAACTAATTTTTGTTGCCAATAAGCCATCTGTATAGACGTGTGTTACTAATTATGAACAATAATAATTTAAAATATTAACTTTTATTACTTTTAAGTTATTACTAAAAAAATTCAACTATCCAAAAATCCCAATGCGATGTGGCTTGGAAGCCTTCACTTGCTAAATTCCTTGTTACTAGCCAAGCTTTGTTGCTTCTTTAAGGATATAATCACTTAATATATATTGGTAACAATAAAATAAAAATTATTGTCATTTATGACATCTTAATAGTGACATTTATTCCTTAATTTTTTATATTAACATTATTTTTTAACAGTAAAATAGGGTATCACTGATATCCTCTTGAATACTATCCAAACAGGACCGTATAAACTATTTAGTTATAACCTATACATAATAATATTAATACTTCATTATAAATTAATGTAGTAGAGTAATTGTTGTTGTGGGGTGGTGGTTGTCTGGCAATAGCAAAAGTTGATAGCTGTGTTTAGAGACCTTAAGCCAAGAAATCGGAAAACACGAGTCTCACAGCGACTTTATCTGTTCCAACGAGGTCAAACTTTACCAACAAATATTGCAAATTCAACCCCAAAAATTATGCTATAGTGGCCGGCAGATTGTTCCTCCCTTCACATGCAAACAAATTCAACATTTTCCCACATTTTCCATCATCCGTCCCTTTCTTTCTGTGTGGAAAAACTCAGTAGTGTCAAACCCTCATAAATAGACCAAAGAGCCCACAATTTTTTTTTCAGAATTTTATGAATACATATCAGAAGGAAATATATTGAAATTACTCTGCATATGTATATATGTTTCAAATTCTTGGGTTATAAAATGCCAACCATCTTTGCTTCTTCTATATAGTCAGCCAGAGACTTTCCATACCCCACCATTCTTTTGAGGCAAAAATATACAACAATAAGTGTGAATGGTCCATATATGACAGTCTTACTTTGGATTGAAATGCAAAGATGGTAGGCATTTGACATTTAGATTCACAGAAATGTTATTGAACAACATATATATATATATATATATATATAATTGACCTATAAGTAAAATCGGAAATGAGGGCTCTAGGAGATTGGAAAATAATATCAGAAATTTTCATTTTTTGGACTCTGGGACTTGATTTTCTTGGACAAAGGCTGTGGTGAGGAGGAAACTGAAGCACTCGAGTCCACTGCCCATGAATCATTTGAGCTATCAGAGCTGAAGCACACATCCACCACCCCCTTGGGGCTCCCAGGCATTGACCCAAACTTTCTTTTGTTATTTGAGTAGAAGTTAGCACTTGTGGCCACCTCTTGTATTAGCCCACAGCACTCCTCCACTTTGTCCTGTTTTTATAAGCTAAATCAAATCAAGATCCTGATGAAATTTGCACAAAGACATGTGACAAAAGAAGGAAAAAAAGAAGCTACCTTTGTGATTCCAAGAATGCCCACAAGTTGATCTTGATATTCCACTCCAATGCAGGGCTCTAGGCTGCTAATAACATACAGCATTGTAGCAGTGGCCAATGCAGAAGGCAGATAGCACATGAATCTACAATCTGCAAGTTATATATTATTACACAATAAGACAACAAAATACCAAAAAATATATATATATATATATATATATGGAAAAAGAAAAACCAAACGAAGGGGAGAAGAAAACTTCAAAGGGCTCACCAGAAACAACAGAGAGGAGAAGGCAGTCGCATCTCCTGAGAAATTCCCTACAGAGGTGTCCCTTCAATCCTAGCCTTCTTGCAATATAATCAAGAAATGAAAGTGGGGTCACTGGATTCATCTTCCATTTAAGTGTGGACAGAATTAAGATCTCCATTCTTTGAATGGTTTTTGACTCAAAGACATACTTGGACTCCTCCACCTGTGGATAAATAACAACCCCATCTCAGTTAAATCCAACCACATTGCAGAAAAGTGCATCAAGATTAAATTTTTAACATACTTGAAGGTCTAAAAGAAGAGGCACTTGAGTCTCCTCAACTTTAGCAGCCAAAGAAAGGCAAGCAACAGCAGCTAGTTGAGTCATCCATGGCTTCTCTCTGTGGGACTGGAAGCTATGGACAAATCTATCCAGATAGTTAACTGCTAGAACCGCAGTGAGAGCAGAAAAGGAATAATATTCAACGACTTTAAGCATCCACTCCACTGCTTCACCCCTAGCCCTGGCCAAAGATGGGTTCTCCTCAAAGCCATTATGCAGTTCATTTTCCTGCTCTTTATGCAATAAAGAGCTCAACTCTTCATCTTCCCAGAACAAGTCTTGTTCCAAGAACTCCACAAAAGGTGGTTTATGGTTTAAGCTATGGTCTAAAGAGCTATCCTCTTCTCCTTCTATCAAACAGTTTCCATTGTTGTGTATTACTAATTCTCCGTTATCCCAATGCTCTTCCTCACAATACAAAGCATCAAAGAAGAATTGAGGGTTTTGCTGATGATGAGAGGCCATCTTCTTCCAAGAAGAAGAGTTCCAAGGGGTGCACTCATTCTAGTCAAATAAAGATGCAAGGAAAGATAAAGAAAGAGAGGCCTAGATATGCGCTGTGAGCCATGTCAATGGAGTGGAAATGGCTGAATAATGTAATCTATCTTCTTCTTTTATGAGTGTTTTTGCTTTGTGGGCTTTGTAGCTGTGAGTTTGCTTATGTATATACGTGTAATAAAAGTCTCTGTGTGTGTTTGTGTGTGTGAGAGAGCGAGAGAGAATTTGGGCTGAGCCCTGATAATGAATGGGTCATGCAAAACAATAACTAAACACGTGAGTGTTTGTACGTGCGAATTTGTTTCCATGGGGGTCCATCTGAAGGAGGGGCCCCCACAGGCAGAGATTTGTGTTGTTAGCTGAAATAGGGTGGATCAGCCACTCATGGACCCTCCAATGAAATGGCAACTTCTAGCATCATATTATGCAATTTACCGTATTTGTAGGGGTGAGGATGGGATAATGAGGCATGGACTATATCTGATTTTCTTTTCCTTTTCCCTTTTTTTTAAAAAAAAAAAAGAAATTGCTTATATATATATTTTTTATCAATTGTTTAAATTATTTAGATGGTCTACTGGGTTCTAATCTAATTTTTTTCCACATTTGAACCTCCTTTTTTCTTATCCATTATTGAAAACTTTAATTTGATATTAATGCAAAAATGGGGAGAGAGTTGTAATTTGATTAAGGGAAGATAAAAAGTAAAATGACTGGAATGAATAAAGCCATCTTAATAATTAATTACTAGTTAGATGTTTTAAAATCTTGAAGCACTTGAGCGTCGGAGAGAGAGGTGTGATTAATGATAGGCCAAGAAGCTACCCTAATAAAGGAAGACAGCTTATAACTCATAAGATCATTAGTCCAAATATTTACTAGAGCAGTTTATTAGAAGCTAGGCCCCTAAGAAGTTTCTTTCAATTTCCTAATCCGGATTGGAATTAAGTTGGAGAAGTGGATTAATTGATGCTTATACACATTAGTCCAAACACAAAAGTAAAAGAGCTATGTTATTGCCATTGTCACACAATTATTTAAATTTTGCATATGATATTTGTTCTTAACACATTTAATTACATTAGTAACTTTTTTCTTAGGAATTGGGTTTTTTTAGTATCAAAATATTTAACTTTTTATATGTTTTTTTGGTAGATAATTACTTCAAGAAAGAAAAAAATATAATGATAGTATATTGAGTGACAAAACAAAAATCATCACTAATTATACATATTGAGCGACGATAAATTTTATTTTGTTAGAATAGTAATTTTTATAATTTAATATAAACAAATTATATTTAAATCATAACCATTGATAATTGATGACATATGTATAACAAAAACAAAAATCTTGTTTTAAATCACAATGTCAGCTATTGTTGTCACTCATGTTATAATAATCAAACACGTGTTACTAATTGTTAATAGTTACAACTTGAAAAATTAATTCTTATAATAACAAAATAAACTTTTTACCACTTAATATATATACAATTAGTGGCAAAAAAAAAAAGATAAATATTGTCACTTAATATCATCATCACCGATAATTATAATACTATTGCTTGTATTATTTTTTTTTAATAATAAATTTACTCACTTGACTGACTATTCTTTAAAAATTTATTATTTGTAACCACTACAAAAAAAAATTATATTAGCGACAAAATAATAAGTGATAAGATAAAAGTTATCACTAATGACATGTATCAAGACAATAGCTTTTATTTTATCAATAATGATATTTTTAGTGACAATTTTTTTATTTTGTCACAATATGGCTCATTAGTGTAAAAACTAATATTTTAAATTTTCACCATTAACAATTAGTGAAACTCATAGAGCTCGTTTGCTTGGTGTGTTTGGATTTACTTTTAATCATCTATTTTATTTCGTGTTTCATCTCCTATTCCAATTTAATATATATGTTAAGTATATCTAATTCTCAATAAATTACTTTTATAAGGAAATATTTAATGTACGTGTCACATACCCGTGAAATGGAATAAAAAATGAAACATAAATTGAAATAGAGGACTTAAATCAGGTTTGAATTAGACATGATACACATAACTATGATAAATAATGCATTATTGTGTATCATATCTAGTATTTGTTTGCATATTTTAAATAACTTGATATCCAACTTTGATTGTTTGCTTGTCATAATTATCACATTTGACAAATTACAATTTATTTTCAACTTAGATTGAAAAACATACTGCACCCTAAAGCCTTGATACAAAAGTCAAGCTTTACTTTCAATGCATGCCGGGCCTTAACTGTATTAAGGATTTCTAAAAATGAACCAAACATTAAAATTGAGTTGAATTATGTATCTATTATGCAATATCAAAGCAAGCAAATGAGCTCCTATGAGTATTACTACTATAATTTGTGAAAAATTTTCATTATCACTAGATTGTTACCATATGAGTATTACTAATTATCAATGGTGTCAATTTAAACACTATTATTGTCATTATTTAATTTATAAAAATTATTAGAATAACAAAATAAAATATTTTATCACTTAATATATAATCAATGACAACTTTTGTATTATTTCTTATTATTTTCATAACAAACAAAAATAAATCTACACCGAGTATTTTCACATCTGAATAACAAAAACAACACCACGTCAAAAGTGAGACGTATATTGCACTCACATGTGATCATTCTCATCCTTTCTCATAAAGAAACAAAAAAATAAAAATTGCAGCTGTAAAAGAAAGAGAAAGATAAAGACGGCGAGAGGATAATAGAGCGTAGACCGGCGTTGTAAAGACCCATAAATCTAAGCCGAAGCACGCAGCTACTGCCCCTTTTTTCTCTAACTACTCTTTAGTCTTTATTTTATTTTTTCCAAATTCTAAAAATGTCACACACCACAACTTTTTACTTAATTAATTCACCATTAGACCCAAATATTAATCACCAAATCATTATTTTTCTGTCATAATGATGTAAAGTATTCTCTAGATTAACAAATAATGGCATAACTTTTGTTATATATCTGCTACAAAAAGGAAAGAAGAAATACAGTAATTACTTTTTACTATTTTCAACGCCTCTTTTGTGCATCTTCTTTCTTTACCCAAAGCGTATAAGGATAAAGCAGTTGCAGGCCTTACATCTGCAGCCAAACCTATTTTCTTTTAAAGGGCAGCGCACCTGCCCAAGTCCAAGGAAGATTTCAAATATGGGCTGTTATTGTAAGAGTAAATAAATTTACTACTAAAATCATTCTTTTTAAAAAGTGACGTTTTATGCATTTTCAACGAGTATATTAAGTATATTATAAATCATTCAATTAATTAATTGACGCAAGATGAAGTAGAGCTGTTATGGAGGGGCAAGGCACTTGAACTTTTAAAGGTTCGAATTCAATTTTAAGCATTGTAGATCTAGAGCGACATGATTATAAGTTAACGCACGTTATGCTTTTTGAGGTGATTCTCAATTAAAATTATCAATACTTAAACTATATTTGAGTTTAAAAGGATATTAAGAATAAAAGAAAATTAATTACTAATTGACCGGTTTGAAAATTGTCCCTATTATATTATAAGAAAGTGGACTATTTACAGTAGATATAAGGTGATTGGTATTGATGTTGTTAGGTGGCGGGATTTGAATGAATAGAATTTTTATTATATATATATATATATATTTATTTATTAATGACAATAATAATGGGTGGTTATCTAGATCAACATCAACTGAGTCTGATCCAGTTAAAAAAAGCATGGATGTAACCTACTTAAACTATAATTTTAATAGTAAGGGCATTTGAATCTTAATGAATAATACCTTTTTTCTGTTTTACTGTTATCATATATAATTGTTTTATAAAATAAATACAAATGTTATTATTTATAATTTAGCAAAGCGCATTACCTAAAAGAAATGAATACACCAAGAGGAGTACAGTAATTGTTGTAGGAGCACCAAATTGTTTGGTGAAATAGAGGCAATGTCTATGGTATCTACGATTGGTTGCTGTCTTTCTTTTTTTCTTTGGCTTGCTTTTTTATCTTCTCTCCTTCCTCTCTTGTCTTTAGAGGCTCAATCTCCGAGGCAGGGTCTGAACCTACCATTTAGGGTCTAGAGAGAGAATGAATTTCTTTCTTTTTTTTTTTTATAACAAAAATGACTACTTACAGTTGCTGGTTAAGAAAGAGTGATTAATGTTGTCTTAAGTTCATGAATGTGAGCAGATCCCTTTTTATCTTTCATTGATGGTGGTTGTTCAGTGACATCATGGATCACAGCCCAAATCCCACATTTTCTTTTATCCGCATAATAAGATCTAACTTTTTGAGAAATTGATTAACACAAAAATGATTTTCGTAAAAAGAATATCTTGCGAATATTATTGATTATTGTGTTTGGACAATTAAAGAGCATTTTTTTTTTTTTTTTTGTCGGTTCTTCTTTCCTCTTTAATGAATGAAAATAGAAGAATAATCACTAATGCATCAATCTCTTGCGTGGTTATAGAAATTCTCTATTGATATAAAATATTCAATTTGAATAATAGTTACCGACTAAGCGAGGAATCTAGCACTACAAGTCTACCAATATCAATTAAAAACTAAAATCTTCAATTGCAAAGGAAATTGGTTCACTAATTAAATAAGTGCTACTTAGAGATCAAAAGTCCTCTTTTCACATAAGTGAATATGATGTTGCACGAAAATGAATTTAAGATTCTTTTTGTAAATCAATGAAATATTGAGTATTTGTTCTTGGAATACGTTAGAATTAAAGGTTGAGTGAGCTTAATTTGTTGGGTTTCAATGGTCCTTTTTATTTAATAAAATAGTTTGGCCTCTTATTAATTTTTTATTTTTATGGCCTTATGTCTTAATTCGGTACATCAAATTGATTCACCCATTGACCACAAGAAGGGTTCAAAATTCATAAATATGTTAACGAATCAAACTAAATATATTAATAAAATTGTTGATCAAAGTCCTGTCTTTGTAAATTATGGCATAGAAACAAGAGCACTCAACATATAATTCTTCTTCGTCCAAATTATTGTTCCTACTATATATCTGATCCAAAGAAATCATTTTTTTCTCTCTTAATATATAGTATTAAAAAACTAATTATATATCAATTACTATATGCATAAGCATATATCAACTAAGATATATATATCTTTCTTTTTAAATTCTCAGCTAAAGTTTTACTATGGACATTGGACAGTGAGTAATTATATTGTTTGTACAATGTGGTATGGTCAAAGTTGGATCACTCATACTTTTTCAGTTTTTCTCCTCTCATCGACCTCAGAAAGTAGATATTGCATGCTCTAAAGTCCCATACATTTACTTTTAGATCTGTACATAATATATATATATATATTTCGGTCTCTTATAATATATACATATATATATATTTCAATCAGAGCCACAGGAATACTAGAAAAGCCTTTATTGGAACTCCACAATGATGATCCATTGATCTTGAGGGGGCATGGCTATCCGTAAACCGTACGATGTATATGTAGGTGATGGGACCACTCTATCCCTCCCCCGACATACAAATTTTTATTGCAACAACTGTTTTGCTGTCACCCCTTAATTCACACTAATTTTGTCCCTATTTATTTATGTTGTTTTAATTTATAGCACAATGTGTGCTATTACAACCTCATCATCATCATGTCCGCGTTATATATATGTGGAGAGGGCTATTAATTAGTTGGCCATTTATATAAGTTTTTCTCTGTTCTTTAAGAATAATATATATAATGACAAATAATGTACTTTGCTTTTGTTCTAATTACTTCTACTAAAGTAGGTGAGTGTTTACTTTAAGAGAATTTGATGAGCAATTAGTAGAATCGCACAATGCTTTGTAATTGTACTTATTTATGTTATTTATGGATAATAGTTATATATTATTTAAATTAAGTGCCCATTTTTATGAAATTAAAATTTTAGTATTGGTATATTTCATTCAAGGAAAAAAAAAAAGATATAGATGTAAGGAGATCGGTGAGGGATTGTATAAGATGGAATTAGAGAAAGTTGTTTGAAAATAAACTTATATTTTGATAGTTCGTATGTAAATAATGATTGTAAAAATGAGTTGGTGTAGGATTCCGACGTGAAAATAGATTTTAGGTGTCAAAAGAGTATATATTGAAAATAAAGAGAAAATAAATATAGATTATTGAGAAATGTATTTTGAAATAAAAATGAGTTGTAATTTTGATAAAAATATTAAAAAATTATTGATTATTTTACCACACGACATTGCTTCTAGATAAATTTTACTTTTAGAAAAGAAAATTCAATAGAAGATTAATTTCAAGATTGTTTTAATAGTTGAATTAATTACTCAAGATTAATTTCAAGAACATAACTGTCAAATTCAACTTTGACACCTTTTTTTTTTCTTTTCCCTGTGATGAAAAATGAATTCAGTTGAAATTAATTCCAGCTGTGGATCGGGCCCATGTAATTTGTCCGCATAATTATGGCAGGGTTTAAAGATACTGCCCATTATTATTATGGTCACTAATTAATTAATGTTAATCTTAACTACTTAGAGCAGTTGCCATGACCATAATGAACTTGCAATCATGAGTCTCAATGGAGTTGACCTCCCTTTTTTTACCATGTCTCATGCCCTGCAGCTTTTCTTGCACCCTTTCAATCTTCAATTTTTTTTATTTTTTTTCCCCTAAGAAAAATCCACTTGAGTACTACTAATCTAAGGTTTTATTTGAATGAATTTATTTAGATTTCAATAGAAAAGTTGAAGTTGAGGATTTTAAGTGGTTTAATTAATATTGGTAGAGTTGAATTGCATTATGATGTTAGAGAAAATAACTTAAAAAATGCTAAAGGATTAGAAATTTATTATCGCTTTAAATTATAAACAAAATTTGATAAATTTGTTATTATGACTTTAAACACTTTAAATTTTAAGTTCTTCAATTCAAAAACAGCCTAAATGAATTCTTGAATTTTAGATCTGCATATAATAATGTTATAGAATGAAATGTTGACATAATATAATATAATCTAATTGTTCACTAGGGGTGGACGATTAATATAGCAACTTCTGTAAAATGTTCAATTTTGAACCACAACTATTGTTCACACAACGAATTTGTCATTATGATCCTACAAAAGTTTCAATCAAATTAAAGCTGCTTCATCAAAATAGTTAGAAGTCATTGATTTATGAACTCTTACCTCAAGTGAAGTCAAATAATGAAAAATGGGTCAAATCAATTGAACAGATGAATTCTTTTTCATATTGCAAATTAAAAGCTCGTTGTGAACAAAATTCTTCTCTTATAAAATAATAATTTGATACTATTAATTTACATAAAAAAAATTACGATCATAATGTACAACACAATCGATTCACCTACTATTATTTGTTCGAAGAGGGATAGGTGGTAAAAACCAGCCCTCCTCTAATCCAACGGCCACTAGTTGTTCATTCAATACCATTGATTTGATTTGAGGGGTTGGAAAACCACCTCCCACCCGAAATGAGACATTGCATATGGAACATGATGATGAAATTAAATGAAATGTACATGTAAATGTTATAGCATAAAGAGAACTTATTCCATATTATTGGAAAAATGAATGCTGCAGTCATTCTTAACTTTGGGTCATTCACTCAACAATCATAATACACATAAATATATGCAAGCCGAATTTTCTCTTGCAAGTCTACAAAAGTTGGCAAAATTTTCAGAGGATCACCAGAAAAGACCAAAATTTTCACAAGTTTGGGAGAAGATCCATCAAAGATATTTTGAAAGATTTCTCCCAACTACAGTTGCTTAGCTGGATTTAAGAAATCCCTGCACAGTTTTCATCAAAACTAACTCTTGTTTATAGCAATCCCTCAATCTTTTGCACTTATTATGAGTATGAATCCAAGAAAAAAAAAAAATTGTAACACCACCCCCCAACCCAACTAAAAAATAAAAGAAAAGAAACGAATTCATTTTTATTTATGTGAAAATGAATTATCAATAATTTATCATTATTTTTATCTCAAAAATAGTTTTCAATAACACACACACACATATATATATATATATATTTGTAATAATCTATATTTCTTCTATCTCTTCTTCATTATTACTATCACTCTCCACCTACAACATACTAAACCCTATACAATCATTATTTTTTTAATATAATATTCAAATATAAACTTATTTTCAAATCACTTTCTCCAATTAATTTTTTAATTTTAAAAATGTTAAAAATAAAAATTGAATTTGAAAACATAAACAAACCAGCCCTAAGCCCTTATGAGCCTCTGGCAAGGGCAGGTGGAAGAGTTCCATAGTCCCATACAATGGAACCACTGATGGAACTAACAAATTCATTGGACACAATTACAAGTGCTTGCTTGCAACTCATGCTACAAGTCAAAAGTTACAGCCTGCTTCTGTTTTGGTATTAATGTCACTATGCCAGCTATTAAGATTCCAGTCCATAAATTTTACTTTATGTGTTTATGTTTCTCATAATGGTGCAGCCATTTTACATGACACCAAGTTTAATTATTTGAACTAATATGAAAATGTGCATTTTGGGGGGTGTAGGATGATTTTATAAGTTCTTAAAAATATTTTAATGTTTGTTTAAGAAGTTTCAATACTTGGTAAAGATTTAGAGGAATCAAATTATAAGTTTCAAAAATAAGATAATATGTAAAATTTATAAATTTATAAAAAAATAGTGAGAAATTCTAAATTATTTTTAAATTCTTGATAAGTTTCTTTAAATTTGAAAAATTATAAATATATCATTACTATCAATGCGTAAGCTGTATAATCTTATTTTATTTAAATATTTCAATAATTTATTTAAAATAAAATTAAAAATTTTATAAGATATTTTACATAAATTTGATTATCCAAACACACTAGTATGCAATTATTTACACTCACCACAAGAATTATCTTATATTTGATGATCAAATGCAGCCCCAAACAATCAAACACCAAGATTTAAGTTGAGTTAAAATAGTTAATTCAGAAAAGCCAAAGTCCATACACAAGTCCCAGCTGGAAAACATTATATATATTACTTTGACTATCTTGACTTATTCAAAAGAGACTGGAAACCACAGTAGAGACAGAAGGTGGAGAGGTTGTTCGGAGTTGGAAATGTTTGCCAATTCTATGGTCCAAATTGTGATGTGACCCATGTTCCAGGACAATTAGGTTAAAAGTCATAGGGTGTAATTTGAGGGGAGATACTATATTGTCACAATCTGGTCAGGTCCCATCCCACCTTTTGCACTTTATAAAACACCCTCAAAGCTTGAGATGGTGGTAACATCACTTTGACCATCATCACATTGCTATTATTATTTTATCTTATTTTGTCCCTCATGTCCTATTTAGCATAGGTCTTGTTTGATTTTATTTTTAATATTTTGATGAAAATATTTTGAAAGAACGAAGTTTAGAGAGGAAGGTTGCAAAATGTAATGTATATTTTGTGGTTTGAGGAGGTGGTTCAAAAATTATTTTAGGAGAAAATGTTGTATTTGGTATTGCTATAGAAAGAGACACTTTGTGTTGAGATGTCCGATTAGTATGGTTTAAAATATCTATGTCATTTCCTGTTTCATCTTCTATTTTACTCTGTGAATATATAATATGTGCATTAGATATTTTCTTAAAAAAATAATTGATTGAAAATCAGATACACTTGACAAAAATACAACAAGAAGGAATAAAAATTGTAATAGAAAATCCAAAGTGCACTCAGTAACCTTTCGTCTGAATAGTGGAATGAACATGTGATATATAATGCAAATATGTATATGTATATATATATAATTAAGTGGTTAGTTCAGCGACACAAAACTCATACTTAGTACGTATGCGAGTGCGGGTAAATAAAAAAATGGTTAAATTCATTTTACTCTCTTGTACTATAAGGTATGTATCAAATACCTAATTCAAAGTCATATGTTGTTAAAATAGTTGAAGGTGTCAAAATTTTATGGTCAAGGTTCTGAAAATCAGACAGGACTGGTCGGTTCGACTAGCCAGTCCGATTGAAGCATAAAAATCGGTTGTGGTCAAAATCAGTTGAAAATCGGACCTGATCAATTGGTTCACCTTTTTTTTTTTTTTGAAAATTTTATTTTTTTTTAAAAAAAAAGTAAAAAAGAAAAGAAAAATTATGAGTTGAAGATGATGATTAAAGATTTTGGACATGTAATTTTTTGAAACCTGAATTTATTTTTTTAAAATTTAATAAAGTGGTAGTTATATGTGAATGCTTATATTTAATTTATTAATTTATTTTGTTTAATCTCTCTTAAATTATGTTGTATATTTAGCGTATAAGAATTTATTTTTACTTGGAGTTGAAGCATGAAACAAATGATTACTTAAATTAATGTGAAATATTATTATTTATTTATTTATAGTTGACTAATTGTGAAATGATATTATTTTCTAAAAAAAGTACTTAAAAATAAGTGGTTGAAATTTTTTTCAAATAATATTAGTTCTATATCAATTGAAAGTTTTATTTTTTGGTAATATTAAAATATTATATATATTTATAAAATTAAATATAATTATCAGTGGTCGAACCGGTTGAATCGATTGAACTAGTAACCAGTAACGTCACCGGTTCATTGTCCAGTTCGATTTTGAAAACATTGTCCACAATAAATTACTAATTTAACCTCAAAAAATAATTAAATAGTATAAAAACCTAGGATACGTGGCATTTTTTTTTCTTTGTAGATAAATCTATATTTGGCACCCGTACTACCAAAACTTTTAAATACCCCACTCAAACTTCCTTGCTGTTAGAAAAGTAATGGTTGTTTGGCTGATGTAGCACTAAAATTATTTTCCCTCCATACATATGATCATTGGAAAATTTTATGTCCAAAATACCTTTGTAATTTACTATATAATTGTCAAGTTTCTTACTTCAATTTTATTACTTTCATTTTAGGACTTAAAGACCTAAAGCATCATCTAACTCTTAATCCAACAAATACATTAAATCATTTCATTTTTTTTAGAAGAATATTAAACAATTTCATTTTAATACAGGACATATGTGACCAGTAAAACAGAGGCTGCTTGTGCAGAAAAATAGCCATGTATCCTAGATTTATATGCTATTTAGTTATTTTATGAGGTTAAATCAATAATTTACTGTAAAATTTTGACACTATTATCTATTTTACTAACGATAGATGACTTTGAGTAGAGTATTTGAAGGTTTTCGAAGTATATGGGGGTACTTGATACATACCTCATAGTACAAGAGGATAAAATAAATTTAACCCTAAAAAAAATTACACATATATAATGATTATATCTATTTTGGGAAATGAAAATTTAGAATATTCTATGGGTGTTTTGGATAGTGCCAACCTCAAATAAGAAGTGCCACCAGGAAATGGAACCAAACAAGGCCCAAGGACTCAGTAAAATGACTATAACCCTTCTAGTATACAAATAGGTTCATCTGAATAAGATTATTTAAGAACCCAAAAATTCAAGATTAGTCCCAATAAGTAGGGCATTTTTGGCCTCACTTTGTGTGATATGAACCCATTAGAGATGGTTGCTTTTCTACCAAGAAATTGTTGATTCCTTCAACTTTCGGCAGAAGGGGAAAAGCAAAAGAAGCGAATTCTAAAGATAATCTAATCCCTCCACCTTTAACCTCTACCAAAAGGGGATATGGGCTTTTCAAAATTGTACCTTTAGTCTCAGTTTCATGAACTAATAAACAGCCCATTGATCTCCACTATCAAATATTATTTTCATGAAAATAAAAACGTCACTTCTAACATTGCATCGATAAAAGATCAATCGTACATTATAATGAGACAATTACAATGAACCTAAGAAAATAGGTAGTACTCCAATCATTTTCTTGTCTCGCAAAATTAATAAACATAGAGAGGTGCCGGTCCTCTTACATCTACCACATTGACAAACGGTGTTCCTTGGAGGAATGTGGGCCGCTGAATCCCATTAAACATCATAAATTCTCCCCACAAGCACATCAAAATTCATTTCTTTCGGGTATTAGCTGTCCATCTTGAATAAATTGTCTAATGCTTAAGTCATAGAGGAGCTTCAGTATTAATATAAGGAGAAACGGTCTTTTAAGAAAGTTCAGCCACTGTTGTCAAGTGGCATGTGATCCAGTAGCATAAATTTCTCACATAATGTAAAAGGTCAGAGGTTCGAACACTATCAAACTCTTGATGTACACGTGTATAAATAACAAAAAGAAAAGTTCAACCTTTGCCGTTTTGAAAGAGCTCTTTCATGAATCTTTTGACAAGAGGGGGTTTACTTATCCTGGAATGTAAATGCTTTTCTGTGATCTTTATGTAAGAAGGGTGCTTATCTTCGATGTAGGGCCGAGGGCGCTTCTGGTAGGAAAAGTCTATCCATCCACCGGCCAAGTTCCTACAACAAAGAAGCAGCTTGAGTGTTTAAATAAATTGGGATGGCAGTAATCAAACTTCATAAAAGTAAACATATTGAAGAGGTTTTATGTTAGTACAGTGTATAATAGGAATTATGCCAGTTGGCCCAATGGACAACTTATAAACTCCATCATGATATTACTTTGTGTTGTCATAATTATGATGTCGTATCAAAAAACGAGGATCTACTCATGGCAAAATATTAGCAAGATCATGGTAGTTGACATATTCTTTACCCATGATTGCATTAAAAGATCCAATAAGGTAAATGAATAGCATATCTACATGTTTGCTAACTTGTTACCAGGTTGTCCTAAGAGAAAAAGTACAAGGTAAATGAATAGTAGCATATTTACATGCTTGCTAACTTGTTACCAGGTTGTCCAAGAGAAGGGTTCATGTAAAGAACACTACTTGTCACAAGAATATCAGCCTCATTTTGCAGGAGGGAGGACAAGGAAACTAAAAATTGTGTGAAATAGAAAATTTGAGCGAGCCGTCTTAGTCAAGGGCATTACTAAGGCTAAATAGTCAACTTGCTTAGTTGTTAGCCATTGTAGACAGGCGACACTGAAAATGTCTAAAATATACAGACAGTCACGATTGACTCTAATTACTTTCATTCCTACAGTCGATTTGAGCTGAAGACTTGATAGACATAATAGAATTAAAAGTTAAGACACATTGTTGCACAAGCACGAAAGAGCATATTCAGTTCCCAACAAATGAATGGCTACTAAAAATGATCTTCCAAAAGACAATATCCTTTTTCTACTTAAATTTGAACACTGGGGAATTTAATATTCAACATCATCTGAAGAAACTTGTATATGAGTAATTCTACACCAGCATTCACAATCTTTACGTAGCAATTGCTTGAGGAGGGAGTAGAAAATTTTGAGTGCAGAAAGGTACAGACTCCAGCAAGTTCAGCGAGAATGCAATAAGTCTGTTAAACACTAAATTAATTACAAAAAAAGCAAGGTAATCAAGTTTGCAAAAGTTGATTAAACATAAAGCTACTGACCGCAATTGAATCCGGCCTACATGCAATGTTGTTTTCAGAATTAGAATGGTGCTGAAGAATCTTATCTACTATAGCTTTCTCGTCCTCTATGGTTAGATGCTCCCCATTTTAATATCTGGCGGAACAGATGTACTTCTTGAAGGAGCCTCACGCGTATATCCACTCCATAATGCAGAGGCAATTATGATATAGTATAAAAATCTTTGTATGAACAGGCCTGGTTTCTTTGAGATGGAGAAGTGACTCTGAGACATGTATTAGTGTACCTGTATAAAACAAGTATTAACTATAAAATTTTAGCATGTGAACAAATGTGTAATGACAACTAGGTTCAGCTACTAGCTTATGTCTTAAAGTTTAGAAGCATTGTTTTAATTCTTATCAAGCAGAAGTAGGTTTCTGTGGCACAGTTTTAACTCATTTGTTTATTCAAATTAACAAATAAGTTACAAATCAATGAACTGTAAGCAAACTCTTACTTCAGAATTCCAACATTCTTTGATTCCAAAAGATAACAAGTTTTCAAAAATTGAATACCCAATGAAAAATAGGGAAAAAGAGGCTAATGGGAGCAAGCTAGTGACCACCATACAGGAAATGCAAGTCAGGGATTTGCAGATGAGCTAGAACCTTTCGTACAGGTGGTGAACCATAGGCAAGGCACCCTCAAGAGGCTTGTGGTTGGAGTCCCGCTGCAAAGGATCCATATCATTCTTCAATTGGGTGAACTTTTTGAATTAGACTATGAGACACCACATCTTCAAACTAAATTGGTCTTCATATGAATCAGCTGAACTAACAGATGAGGACTCATGTAAGGGAGATGAGTGAGACCTACAGTCAGGGAACATATTAGTTTTATCATTTAAAAGAAGACAAAAGTTATATGATTCACGTGTAATATTGTTTGAACAAAAAGCAAAAGTCTGCCAGTTTGGTAATTTGGATCTTCAATCATCTCTAGTGTGCCATGCCTTTAGTGGAGAGAGTGAAGGAGAAATGGGAAACCAAATCAAGGAACCATACTGAACTGGTTGAGATTCCCATAAAACATGTCTTGACCCAGGCATATTGAAGATTTCTCAAATACCATAAAGCCATACCATGGGGAGGGGGGGGGGGGGGGGAATTGCATCCAACTAACCTGTCTCAAAATATGCCAGTCATCAACCAGGGCCTACACCTGCTAACTCTCCCTAATCTTTCATATCTGGTAAGGTCAAGCACATTTTTTCAGTAAGTACTGGAAGGTAAGACTTTGTCTGTATATTGGACAAATGAGAGCATGATGGATAAGTTATGACTAGAAATACTGCAGGGTAGATTGATGAGAAATAATCATGTAAAATTAACGGCTCCATGCATGCTTCGCTGTGCACACATGGAAATTAATTGTCAGTGGTCTTCCTACTATCCAGAATGGCTTCAATTGAAGGACAGGTGATGGTTTTCAGATTCTGCTTCTTTATGACTGGCGGGCAATGGTAGTGTTCTGTTAAACCTCAAGCAGTCTGAAATAAAAGGGGCGCTGAAATTCCCATATTTCAAGAGTTGCATCATAAAAGGTAGCACACTCTCACTAAGCAAAATCATGCTGTTAGGACTTAGGTGGTTCATTCAAGTCAGACTACGTTCATATCAACAAAGAGAGAATTCATTGTATATCATAAACTGGAGAAAGTGGAACGAAAGAAGAGTATTAGGCCGTGTTAAAACTCGCAGAGAATCCTAATTGCCAAAGTAGGCTATAAGTACTGAATCATACGTGAGGGTCTCCGCGCCCATCCGTCCAAGCAAGCCCTAATCAAATAGGCAAACATAACACTGTAACGAATCAAGCCTTTTTTCCAAAGAGGAGCAGGGGAAAAATGCCTCTTGATTTTTGGCCGGAAACTTTAGATACCATAACATGTATTTTATTTTCTTGATGAAAATGTTTCAAGAAGAAATTATCAATCTTTACCAATTGGGTCTTTAGACTTTCACTATCATAGTCAAGCAACAACCCGTATACACCATCTCACAAAATTAAGGAGAAACAATCTTTTGCCAAAATTAACACAAGACCAAAAGGAAGAACTTATAGAATAAGTAGGCTGCTTATGCCACTTATTATTCCTACATCAAAATGCTAAAAATCATTTTTCTTCCTTCGAGTCATGTAAAATACAATGATGAAACAAATGCTTCTAAATCATTTCAGATTGTACTTCACCTTCTTCCAAACCTATCTTTCCTTCTAAATTGGGTTGCAATATCTAAATATTCAAAACCCCAAACATTTGACACTGTATGCATTCCATCAACATGATAATCAACCAAAAGATGATTATCTAATTAGAGAGCTACTTATGTTGAAGAACCAAAAGAACGCCATCAAAATGGCCTCAGTAAATGGCATAATCATTATACAATACGCAGTCTTGGGTACAAAGCGCTCTTGTTTAGTTATATATCACATAAGCATAATGTAGGTATCCCCTACCACAGGCTTCACCAACGAGAACAAGTTACAGTAATAGGCTAGCAGAATTTCAGGAACAGCATGAGGTATTCCTTATAAAACTATGTAAAGCTCATATCTTTATGCATAAGCTGACGGTGAACCATGAGAATCCGAAAGCAAATGAAAATATCTAACCGCAATTACACCTAAGTGAAGTTCAAGATAGTTTTACAATGAATAGAGTGAAAGAAGGAGGCGCCTATCTTTGTGGCGGATATCTTTGTGAGGCAAATAATGGGCTCAATGTCTTTTACCGTTAACCGCTTCTTTCTGCGTCCAATTTGGGAAACTGCGCTCGTACCATCTCGGTTGCCAGGCGAGCGCTTAGCATTTTTTAAGGAAAATTTTTGACGAAGAGACGGTGGGTTCTCGTCGGCCCGAGTTGACTCCGACGGCCACACAAGGTCGGCGCGTTATTTACCCATCGATGAGCTGAAAGTGGTGGGGGTGGTGGAGTAGCGGAAGGCGGAGGAGCTCTTAGCAAGAGCGGAGCAGGCATTGATAGTGCTTCAAGTCGCAACTGTTTCGAGTAGTTGCTTGTAAAGGTTGTGCCTCGGACATTCTTCTACTTAATTCTATTTTGTTGACTTCACTTGGTCAAAGATTCAAAGTTGATTGGATAATTTTATTTGGGTACAGTTTGGTTACTCGATACCCATTCTAAGTTGGGTATGCGACATTCGACCCGAATGTCTAATGCTAAATTTGATAGTTAAAAAGTTGGTTTATTTTCTTTTTGCTGCTAAGGTTCGAACATCTCGAGCTTAATGTCACACCCCAATTGATTATGTGCATAGGAATAAGACGACGGAGGTTATAAGAAGGTCTTGGAAGACTTTGAAAGGTCCTACAAAACTTTAGAACATTGTAGAAATCTTTAAAACTTTATACATATTTGTAGAAAGTTGAAGACTAGTGTAGTCTTGTATAGAAATATCTAGAATCTTGTGGACACTTGTAGAAGTGTGAAGACTTTTGTGGACTTTTATAGGAGTTTCTAAAAAAGTTTCTAGAACTTTGTACTTAATTGTAGAATTATGTAGAAAAATATAGAAACCTATAGAATGTTTTGGAAACTTCTAATTTTAGGAAATATCTAAACTAGTGAAGCTAGGCCGTAAAATTAAATCAATCTCAACCGTTCATATGGGATGGAGAAAAGTATAAATAGGGTTAAGAGGTTATTTGTAAAATTATATATGGGATGTATGGAAAGTAAGAATTAATGTAAATAAAGTTTACTACCATTTTCTTCTAACCTCTCTCAATTTTCTCTCTTGTTCTTAATATTCGGCTAATACTCTTAGCACACACAACACTTAAACTCCGAAGGGTGAGGTTGACTTAGCTAGTGTCGCAAGGGACAAACGAGAGATTAAGTGCTGCATGGTAGCTTGTAAGAGACAAGTCCGTGACATTAAGCCCACATACATTTTTGTGGTTTGTGGCTTATCCCGCAAATTTATCAGTACATGCATGTCACTTCAGTTTTCATTGTCAATAAAAAGAAAAAGAAAAAGAAAAAGAAAAAGAAAAAGATTTACTTGTAATGCAAAGATTAATAATACAAGTAAAGGCACCGATTACAAATGCGAAATTAGAATTTTTAAGACATCAACCCCTTCCCCTTGGCCAAAAAAGGAAAATAAAAATAAAAATTTACTCGCATATGCCCATGTTAGGCTCATTTGAATTTAAATTTGAAATCCCATATATAAAAGTGTGACACAATTTCACTAGTCTAATTGAATCTAAACTTAAAATATAATGTCCTTAGTTACTAACTCTACCAATCTCTTTCATTATTTCTGTTAAGTAGTTAATTGTTCGACCGATACTGCCCTCACATTTATATGTATGAGATTTGGGATTGTACCTTTATAAATTCTAAGTGTAGTGTGCATGTGTAAATAAAAAAAAGAAAAAGAAAAAGAAAAGAAAGGGAAAGAAGAAAAAGAAACACAACTAAATGTAACTTGTAAGATCCCAGTTCCCACAAGAGGGAAAAAGAGCATGGGTTCAACAGTTCAAATGTGCAACATATATTGAAAAAGTTGAAAAAGTGCCCAACATTTTGGAACACAGAAAGCCCAACTAATAGTTTGCAACGTCCAAAAGTTTATGGACTGAATATTTGTGGATCAACAAGCAGCATTCCACAAGATCCCCAAATTAAATCTAGATTCATTAATGGGATTTAAAAATAGATCCCACTGAAGTCAAATAGTAATAAAATTGCCTTTATATATACTGAAAATTTAGATAAAAATTAAAAATAAAAAAATAAAAAATTGAGCATTCTTAGATACTGTCCTCAAAAAGTAGTGATTAATAATTAATGATTGATGCAGAATAAACTTGTAGCACCATGAAAACAAAAAAACAGAAGACTAATTTTACTGGGAAACGGAGTTAAGTACCCTTTTTCATATTTTGCCTTGAGGCTTATTTATGAGTAGGTTTTTTTTTTTTATAAATTTGATGGGGGTTATATCTCACACCTGAAAACTGTCAGCCCAATTCTTTATTTAATTACCCACTAGGTCACTAGTTATATCTTATTCTACGGGCTTGCATGGACTATTATCTTCTCGACACCTATTTTTACGGAATCAATTATTCTTCAGCTCGACAGCCCTTGTCCTTGTTAGTTAGACTGGTGGTACTTTAGTTGGTCCCGCAACTCTTTAGATCACCTCCATTGAGGTAAAGTCATGACTCAGATAATTGTTCAAACAACTCTGCTGAAGCTTGGTTACAGGTTGGGCAATTTTGCTTTAGCTTGGTGCTCTACTGGAGTTCGACTAACCGTTGGGACGTTTCTTCTACGGCTCAGCTAATTATTGGGATAAATGGGTTAGTAATCAACGTAGAGGCCATTCGCAAGCCATTCGCAAGCTTGGTACATACCAGCTCGGCATTTGATTCAGCTTAGCCATGGAGACCTATTGCATCATCAATGACATTGTATGTGGGTGTCAATTTGGGTTAGAACTCATGGGTTCAACCCAGCCCACATGGTTTGGATTGGGCTCAATATTTCAAAAATGAGTTTGAGCGAGTTGAGTTTTATCAAATTTGGGCTTCAAAATGGATCCATTTAATTAATTTAAATTAGTTTAATAAATCATCTCATTATATTATAAAATTGTATATTAAATAGAGTATAGAAGACATAATAATATTACTAAGTCTTTTGAATTAATTTTTTGAAATAAGTAAATTAAATTAATTTTTTTATTTTCTATTGGAAAAATTTCAAACCCAACTCAACCTATTTTGAACTTAATCCACTTTTAACCCATCTATCTTAATCCATATAGAACCCAATCCACCCATTTGCCACTACTATTATAATGCATTATAAATTTATATAAAATTAAAAAATATATATTTTGAGAAGTGATTCTTATTTTGAGCATCTCAAAGGAAACATAAGAAATAAGAAATTTAGTAAAAATGAAGTAATGACTGCAAAATTATTTTTGTAAGTGCCCACTGGAAAAGAATATGTTAATTCTATAAATGAAAGCTTTTTTTTTCCCTCAATGCATTATTTTGACTTATATCCAAATGTAGGTTGATCGGTCAACGAGATCAAATAATTTAAGAGTTGAAAAATCTAATTAACCAATCAAGGTCAAATTGAGATCTTACAAAAATATAGTTCCAAATTCAACGTGTTGACTACGCTATTTGTACGGGAGAATCAAATGAAAAAGGGGAGAAAAGTCTAAAGGTCAAAGTTAGGTGACATATTTTTACGGAATTTAAAATTTATAATAGAATATGATAGAATCATATATCATTAGGTACTAAGGTTGAACTATCAACCATTTGTTTTTATTTATTTATTTATTTGCTACATTAATCGTACTTTGTTTAGTTTATTTTTATTAGTTAATCCATCTCATCTAATTGTTCTTAAACTTCTTTTTCTTGATTAATAAAATTCTTTTCCTTTTTAACCATTCAATATTTGGAAGTTTGAGTAATTTAGTTAATTAATCTTTGAGAGTTCAACCAAGATGTGCTAAATATCCCTTTTATTTAATCGAGATATATTTTATGATTTTTTCTTCTTCTTTTTTGGGTATAGAATCTTGTTATTTGTCGACTTGGGGCTACTAATTAAGATTTCAAAACATTAGAAATTTATTAATCAATAAATATTGTCAACCATGTCTATATTATTTGCAATTTATAATAATTATCTTATAATTGAACATCACATATCATATTCTATACATGCTAATTGATCTAATAATATCGCCTCCGCATTTTTATATAAGAGATTTAATATTAGAAAACAAACAAAATCCTTAGTGTACATAACACACTCTATACATGGTGTGACTAATTTATTTAACTTTTGTCAAAACCTCTTACCTACATATTTGTATTTATTTATTTTTTTCCCTCATGAAACACTAAAATTTTAAGACATCATCAAAATTTGGTGGCCAAATCTAATTTTTTGTCCCATTTAATTCCAAGATCAACAAGCAAAAGACAACATAATTATGGTGGATATTGACGACGTTGATTACACTGGAATTGATATTCTTCATCACTCACTTTATAATAATATTAAATAAGTTGAGAAAATTATTCTCATTTAATTTCATTCAAAAATTTCATCATAATTAGATCTGGGCGCGCTGCTGTTTCGGCTTATAATAATGATGGTTTGAGTTTTAATAACAATAAAATCAAACTGCAAAACTAATATCTAAAAAAATGATTTCCTAGATCATATATTTGAGAAATAAGATTAAGATATTTATCGATTTATATTCATAAGAAAAAGTTACTTTTTATTTATTTCATTTAAAGATTAAATTAGAGGGAGACCGGGTGAGCTTTTAAGTTTCTCAAAATATTTTATAAGATGTTTAAAAATTTATAAGATTATAGAAAATGTTTTGCAATTTTTTTTAATGAGCTTATAAGATTTTAAAATTCTTATAAGCTAGCTTGTAAGTGTAAATTCCTTTGTTTGCAATAAATAAATTAAAAAACAAGAAAAAACTATACAAATAAAATAAAATTCAAACTTATCAATTATGAATTCAATCTCTAATCTAATCCTCTGATTTTTCTCCTCCAAATATGATCTTGATATTTGATGAGCTCTGCAATGAATGCCTTCAACACTGTAGTTCTCCTTGAATTTAATTTGAAATAACGTAAATTCGAGGGTTTCACACCTTAATCTAGAATCAAATGCCAAAATATGATGAGCTTTGTGAAGGACGCTTTGAACGACGTGGATCTCCTTAGATTTGATTGAGAGAATTACTGGACTCCTTCAAAGCTCCTCTCACTTGCTGGAATTTATGTTATGTGTAGAATGAGCTTTGGTTACTCCTTTTATATAGATGCTTGACGGAAGACTTCCAGATTGACTTGAACTTCTTTGAGGGTTATCTCTTTGATAGGATAATATCAAATATCAAGAGATAATATCAAGTACTAAGAGATAATATCAATTATCAAGAGATAGTATCAAATATTTTTGATTTGATTGGTCAATAGACATAGACACTTTATCTTTGATACTTATTAATATTTGATTTGAGCATAAAATAAATACTAGATTATTAATTAAAATTAACTATTTATCTTTTAGAATTAAATTTAATAAATTTCAAGGAATAAATAGAAATTTCAAATTGATAACTAGCATATTATTTTACATGTGTCATTTCTCCACTGGCTAAAATTGATATGTTTACAAATGCCCCCATTTCAAGGCTTGGCGAAAGATGTATCAATCATCCACAAAAGAGGCAAAGCTTGAAGTATTTGAGAATTTTTTTCTTTTCTCTCCATTTTTCACATGCATCTACAATAAGAATATCCTCGAAGCATTCCTCGAGCTATGATGCCTAATAAAAGGATCAAGTCATAACATAATTCAAAGTAAATATCCTTTTGAGGAGGGTGCCGTACACAATTTATACTCATGCAGGCCAAGAGTAACATACAGTTTAGGCTCATGTGTCAAAGAGCATATTTAACTTGAATATATATTTTATACTTGTGTCAAGGAGTTCAGTTGAATTTGATTGACAATTTATACTCATGTCAAGGAGTTTACTTGAGTTTGACTTAATAGACAATTTACACTCTTATCAAGAAATACATTGGGAGAATTTGGATATTTAGATAATTTATGCTCATATTTAAGAGCCTTATTAAAAATTTAAGCTCCTATCAAGGAGTACATGGGGAGACTTTGAATATTTAGATGGTTTATGCTCGTATCTAGGAGCTTTATTGATAGTTTAAGCTCTTATCAAGGAACACATGAAAAAACTTTAATTTAAAATTTTCAGATAATTTATGCACGTATCTAGGAGCATTTGGAATTTGAAGACTTGAACTTTGTATTTGAAGACTTGAAGATTTAAATTTTTGATTTGGAAACTTGAAGACATAAATCTTGAATTTGAAGACTTGAAGACTAGGGTTGTGGATCTAGAGATTTGCATACTTGAGTTTTGAATTTGAAAACTTCGAAACTTGAGCCTTGACTTGAATACTTGGATACTTGAGACATGATCTTGAATTTGAAGACTTGGAGACTTGAGTCTTTGATTTGGAGACTTAAAATTTTGAGTTTTGGAATTTTAGACTTAGAAACTTGAGCCTTGACTTAAAGTCTTGGAGACTTGAGTTTGTATTTGAAGAGCTGAAGACTTGAGTTCGAATTTTGAGTCTTGAATTTGAAGACTTGGACTTGAGAATTTTAGATAGTTTATGCTCTTATCTAGGAGCATTATTAACAGCTTAGGCTCATATCAAGGAGCATTTGAATTTGGAGATGAAAATTAATTGGCCCAACATCTTCATCATCATCATCACTTGAGTCTTCTTGTTCATCAAAATTATGTTGGAATTGGTCTTCTTTGGCCAAATTTTTAAGTGTGCTCAAGATATTAATTTCTAAGAAATTGGTGATCGTCGTAAACTACACCATGGGTAGATGAAAATAATGTGTTTAATTGGCCAAAACCAATTCCGAGTGAATGAGAAATTAATAGTCAAAGTGAGCTATTTGAAAGTTATCTAAGAAGACTAGAATGAGCCAAAGGAATGGAAGGAGTGAAACTCCATCCCAAATTGTAAAAGATGGACTTGAATATATGTCTCAAGTGTGGAGGTAAGGGATGGCTCCTTGGGGGTACCATAAGTGTTTGGAGGGAAGATGACCTACATGGTAGTGAGTTCAATCCAACCTACGCATGTGCGCGCCGCCATCGCAGTCGCCCGATCGTCCGAATGGGTTGGGTTTAGGCTTGGGCGTGACTTGGCTTGGTGTGGTGTGGTCGTGGGCTTGAGCTTGGGCTAAATTGGGCCTTCAGTCCAATGTTAACTTTTTGGACTAAATCTAGCCCAACAAGAAAAAAAACCTTCAAATTTCTGAAATTAATTTCAGCCTATTCAGAAAACGAGTGACATTAATGGTCAGCTTATCTTTCTAAAAATTGGATAACAATAGAATAAATCCAATAGCGGATGTATTTGGATTGCACGAGTTTTTCTTATCTCCAGTGGATGTATTTGGACTGCATCCTTCCAACTTCCTGTATTAATGATATCTACTTTAGAAATTTGTAGTAACATTAATGCTATTAATGACCATCTTTTCGGTTGCCACTTTTGCACTATAAATATATCAGTCCCACATTGAATCATGAGAGTAATCATATAGTAATAATAATCCATTCACAACATTGGTCTGCATAAGTCCATACAGAGAGTTCAGTACGTTAAAAGTTCGAGAGACCAGATAGTGTGTAGTGCTGCTACCATCTGAATTAGTCGTTGTATCTTAGGAGACAATAGCCAGTTGCCGTTAGCACCAGTGCGGGGCTAATTTATCTTAAAGATAGAGAGCCCAACTCTCGCCTCGACTACTTAATTCTTGCGGATCACAGAATTTCCACATACACTGAACCAACAATTTTAAGAGGAATTAGTGTTTTGTGATCACGGCATCAAATCAAATTGTTATTCCACCTACTGCTACTGCTACTGCTACTCCAGTCACTGCTCCAGTTCCTGCACCTATTCCTGCTCACGAAGAAAGACCAGGAAAGGTCACTAGATCAAACTTCAAGAGGTAAGTGTTGTTTTACCTAATGGCATTACACCTTGTCAGATTTTCGAAAAAAAATGCACCTAACATAGCTAAAGAGGACATAGATGTTCAAAACGGGCAACTTTGGATGCCTAGAATCAAAGTGATTTCCTGTGCGAGAATTATCATCTGAATGGACTAGATGACTGTTGTATAATGTTTACAGCCCGATTAAGATAGCCAAAGAGCTGTAGGAGTCATTTGAGAAGGAATAATGGGCAGAAGATGTCGGTCTGAAGAAATTTGTGGTGGCTAAATTTCTAGACTATAAGATGGTGGATTTCAAAACCGTCATGAGTCAAGTCCAAGAGTTGCAAATTATTCTGCATGACATTCATGCTGAAAATATGATTTTGATTGGATCCTTCCAGGTAGCTGCGATTATAGAAAAGCTACTGCCATTGCGGAAAGATTTCAAGAACTATCTCAAACATAAATGAAAGGAGATGACTCTTGAAAATCTGATTGTCAAATTGAGAACTAAGAAGGACAATCAAATATCTAATGCCTAAATTTGAACTGAGGAGGACAATCGAATGTTTGATGCCAAAATTGGCAAGAACAAAATAGAGGCCTTTTCTAAGAAGAGGCTATGTGTAGAATAGGCTATTTAAATTTAATGTAATGCCTGTACTGAAAAATATTCAAGAGAATAAAAATAAAGCCTCTGGTTCTACTTACTTAGTTGAGTGTTGTAATTTATGGCATGTTAAATTAGGACATGTTAATTTCAACACTTTACGCATATTAGTAAATTTGAAATTGTTGCAAATTGATACAACATATAAGTGTGAAATATGTGTTGAAGTAAAAAAAGGTCAAAGTTTTTTTTCACTTGGTTGAAAGGAGCATGTCTCATCTAGAATTAATCCACAGTGATATCTGTGTTTTGAATTTTGTACAAACTAGAGGTGGGAAAAAGTATTCAATTACTTTATTAATGATTGCACACAATTTTGCTACGTATTTGAGTTACGAAGTAAAGATGAAGTACTAGAAGCATTTAAGTGCTATAAAATTGAGGTTGTAAATCAACTTAGCAAACAAATTAAAGTTATCTGAAGTGACAGAAGTGGTAAATATGGAGCACCGTTTGCAGAATTCTGGCAATGATGGCTCTTTACTCACCTAAATCACATGGAGTTGCTAAATGAAAAATTCAAACTCTTAAGGAAATGATGAATGTTATGTTGTTTGATTCTGGGTTACCTCAACACATATGGGGGAAGCCATTCTTTTGGCCAACCACATCTTGAACAAAAGGAAAAATGAAACCCCTTATGACTTATGGAAAGGTTACAAACCTTCCTACAAATATGTAAAAGTATGGGGGGTAACTAGCTCAGGTGGAGGTACCTAAGTCAAATTAGTTAAGAATAGCATAGTAAATCTCGTCACATTAGACGACGACATAATACCATAAGATAATTGATCTCAAATAGGGTAATTTCACTTGATGATGTGAAATCCTAGAAAAAATTAGCGGATCTGTTAAGAACAAAAGGCATGCCCAGAGATTAAGTGAAACGCCTGTCGAGAGGAATGGAATAAAAACCCATAAGTCTAAGAACCGACATAGTGGACACCTAACCATGATGATTGGAGAGCCCAAGAACTTGGTTCAATGGGACAACTAAGTTATGAAGGTTCATGTGAGCACTTCAACCCATTCCTATGACTTGAAAGTGCTACTTGCTGAGTGGGTACTAGGTTGAGTTTTAACTCTTCATGATTCCTAGAGCTAGAATAGCGGAGTATGGCAGGATACTCTTTATGGGAGATCATCTATGTAAGTGTGAAGACGGGCCGCTTCATCATATATACTTATGAATCTAAGATCGATGTCCATGGCCAAAACGGACACAACTGGAAAGAACTAGAAAGCATAAGGACAACTATTATGTGAGTACTGTTATCTTAGCTTACACCAACGATTGAATAGTTCAAGACATCATGTTCACTGATTAGCCAAGTAAAGCCCGATAGTGCTTCACTAAGGAAGGCTCAAATCCACAAACTACCTATCTTGATGCAATAGTTGTTCGCCTGAACTCTCTCGTGTCTGCATAAGCATATGCATTATCAGTCGCATTAATTTTCATTCATGTGGGGGATTGTTGGAAATTGGTCTTCTTTGACCAAAATTTTAAGTGTGCTCAAGATATTAGTTTCTAAGAAATTGGTGATCACCATAAACTATGCCATGGGTAGATAACGATAATGTATTTAATTGGCCAAAACCAATTTCGAGTGAATGAGAAATTAATAGCCAAAGTGGGCTGCTTGAAAGTTGTCTAAGAAGACTAGAATGAGCCAAAGGAATTAGAGGAGTAAAACTCCATCCCACATTGTAAAAGATGAATTTGAATATATATCTCAAGTGTGGAGGTAAGGGATGGCCCCTTGGGGGTACCATAAGTGTTTGGAAAGAAGAGGACCTACATGGCAATGAGTTCAATCCAACCTATACACGTGCACGCTACCGCCACCGCCGCCCGCTCGTCTGACTGGGTTGGGCCTGGAGTTGGGCGTAGCTTGGCTTGGTGTGGCTTGGTCGTGGGTTTGAGCTTGGGCTAAATTGGGCCTTCAGACCAATGTTAACTTTTTGGACTAAATCTGGCCCAATAAGAAAAAAAACCCTTCAAACTTCTAAAATTAATTTCAGCTTATCTAGAAAACGAGTGACATTAATGGTCAGCTTATCTTTCTGGAAATTGGATAACAACAAAATAAATCCTACAACATATGTATTTGGACTACACAAGTTTTCCTTATCCCCAGCGGATGTATTTGGACTGCGTCCTTCCAACTTCCTATATTAATGATGGCTACTTTGGAAATTTACAGCAACATTAATGCTATTAATGACCACCTTTTTGGCTGCCACTTTTGCACTATAAATATATCAGTCCCATATTGAATCATGAGAGTGATCATAGTCCATTCACAACATTTGTTTGCATAAGTCCATATAGAGAGTTTAGTACGTTAAAAGTTCAAGAGACCAGATGGTATGTAATGCTGCTACCATCTGAATTAATCGTTGTATCTTGGGAGACGATAGCTAGTTGCCGTTAGCACCAGTGCGGGGCTAATTCGTCTTAAAGATAGAGAGCCCAACTCTCGCCTCGACTACTTAATTCTTGTCGATCATAGAATTTCCACATATACTGCACCAACAAATTCTTGCTCATTTAATATTATGTGCATGCGTTGTCAAATCTTCAAAGGTTTTTGGTTTGATTTCTTGAAGTACATAACTTAGCCTCCAATGCATTCCTTGGATATGTATCTCAATTGTTGAAACCTCAGACAATTGATCTTTGCAGTTAAGACTCAAATTTCTCCAGCGATTGATGTAGTCAACGAAAAGTTTTTCTTTTCACTAGCGAGAGTTGGTAAGTTCATTCATGCTGATTGTCTTTCAAGTGCTATAGAAACAATTGAGGAACTCTTGTTCCATTTGCCCTCAACTATCGATCGAGCCTGTCTCCAAGTCAATATACCAATCAAAAGTATTGTCCTTTAATGATCGAATAAACTGCTTGACTAGATGATCTCCATATATCTCAACATTATTACAAGTTTCAATGAAATGAGCCACATGCTGCTTTGGGTTGCCCTTGCCATCGAATTGATGAAACTTTAGAGGCTGGTAACCAATTGGCATCTTTAAGTTGTCAATCCTTTGAGTATATTACTTGGAGTAAGTCATAGACGCTTTAAACTTCCATCAAACTTGTCTTTGATAGCCTCTATGGTAAACTCCTTCAGTGGGTCGATGAGAATTAGTCTAATGGAAACTTCTAGTTCTTTTGCTGCAATCTCTTCATTTTTGGCTGGTTGTCTCCTTGTGGATGTTTCGCCTTCGTCCTTAACCTCAATTTGCTTCTCCACCATGCAGCTGGCATCAAGATTGTCCACTTTGTTCACCAATTTGGAGATTTGAAAGTCTTGCTCTTGCATATGCTTCGTGAGTCCTTCAATGGCCCTTGTCAAATTTGCAATTTGTTCCTCCAAGGTTGTAGCACTTGTGACCATCACCGTCGCCATGCTCAAGGAATTTGATGTTGAGTGGGGAATGGATGATGTAGATTCTTCCTTTGAGTCTCCACCATCTTTATTCATGTTAATAAAATGCGGCAACACCTTTTCCACGGCAAGCAAAAGAGCCACCTCCAATGATAATTGCAACTTCTTGGACATACTTCTTGTGATGACGCCAACACTTTTTACTCCAGTACTTGAAGAATTTGAGGTAGTAATTTTCAATGCAACAATCTTGTTGGCGGCCATTTGATACTTTAATCTTAATGAAGGAAAGAGATAAGAGGTAGAGATGGTCCCACTGGGCGTGCTAAAATTTGTAAGCGCAAATTTTTTTGTATGCAATAAATAAAATAATAAGATAAAAAAATTCTATACAAATAAATGAAATTCAAACTTATCAATTGTGGATTCAATCTCTAATCTAGTCCTCTGATTCTTCTCCTCTAAATATGATCTTGAAATTTGATGAGTTCCGCGATAAATGCCTTGAACACCATGGATCTCCTTGAATTTAATTTGAAATAACACAAATTTGAGGTTTTCACACCTTAATCTCGAATCAAATGCCAAAATATAATGAGTTCTGCGAAGAATGCTGCGAACGCCGTGAATCTCTTTAAATTTTATTGAGAGATTTGCTGGACTCCTTCAAAACTCTTCTCACTTGTTGGAACTTGCGTTGTGTGTAGAATGAGCTTTGGTCACCCCTTTTATATAGATGCTTGACGGGAGACTTCCAGATTGACTTGAACTTCTTTGAGTGTTATCTCTTTAATAAAATAATATCAAATATTAAGAGATAATATTAAATATCAAGAGATAGTATCAAATATCTTTGATTTGATTGCTCCATGACATAGACATTTTATTTTTGATACTTATCAATATTTGATTTGAGCATAAAATAAATACTAGAATATTAATTAAAATTAACTATTTATCTTTTAGAACTGAAATTAATAAATTTCAAGGAATAAATAAAAATTTTAAATTAATATCTAGCATATTATTTTACACATGTCACTTCTCCATTGGCTAAAATTAATATGTTTACAAAGCTGTTCCAAAAGAAGTATGGAGATCATAACTTATTTTTAAAATTTCAACAAGCTCCTTTAGTTTTGCTCATTTTAATTATAAATTTGTAATTATTGAGATCTATAAGCTCTAAGATCTTGTGTTATCTAAATACTTTAATTTATTTTAAAAATAACATCTAACATTTATTAAGTTTCAAACACATTTTATAAAATGTACAAACTTATGAAATTTTTTAAGTAAATTTAGCTAGGAACTTCTAAGTCTTTCAAATATTCCAAAAATGATTCCACAATCAATCCCAGTCTGTAAGGAGAGTAATTTTTATTCTAAAAATAGTAAAAACATCTATAATACTTTTACCATAAAATCCACAATTGGCCAATAATAAACGTGAAAATATTATGTCTTCACATTAAGAGAAATAAAGAAGAGGAATAAGTTTATAAACTCCTCAAAATATCATATAATATATTTGACACATAAGATATCATAAAAAGTATTTGATAAAACTTTTAAAAAATAAATTCTTAAGTTCATAAAGTTAGATGTTGGGATCTTATACTTTTTTTCTTTAAAAAATAAGGAGTTTCTCACTTATTTTTAAAATTTTAATAAATTATATTCAAATTAATTACATTAATTATAAAATTATCATTACTAAAATCTTATAAGATAAAAAAATTATTATCTTCAAAAGACTATCTTTAAAATAAAATTCTATAACTTATAAATTTCAGAAGTGCTTTACAAAATAAAAGGTATAAAGGTCAAAGAATTATTTTTGATAAGTCCAAACAAAAACTCTCTCAATATTCTCATGCCACCTAAATCATGTTGAAGAACGTATACATGAGTAGAAAAGTAAGTATAAAAGTTTGATCATTCAAAAGTGTTGTTGCCCATTTATTGTGAGCCACAACCAACAAAAAGGACACATATTCAATGTGAACCTTCTTGTAGCCAATTGAATAACTCCAGTAACATGAACATGGAGTTAATTCATGGGGATGGGGGGGGGTTCATCATTACGTCGTGCCTAAAGATTTTTAGTTAGAAAAAGTTACCCTTTCACTGCCAAAAAAAAAGTAGGCATAAATTACCATCAATTTATAGGTAATTCTAAAAAAAATTATAATTTTGACTATAAAAATTATCATAATTAAGTTAGAAGTCAATATTCTCGTAACTAGCCCTCGCTACAATCAATTTGTAAATGATAATTATTTTTTTCTTATATATATGAATTTTCTTATTAAAAATACATGACTAATTTGTTACTCTTCGAATGTATAATATTACAAATTGATAAATTAATATTTTTTGTTGATTATAATTATAAAAATTACATTTGCTATGAAAATTTATAGTTATAGCTATGAAATTAATTTCATAGCAATTTTTTGTAGAAGATAGTTAATTTTTTGATAGTGTCCGTTCTTTTTATTTATTCTAAAAGATCATATTTAATGGCCAATTGTAATTATATCCATGATTAAGGTAGTAAAATAAAAGTCACAGAATCATGCCTTTCCCATAAATTCGGGACCAATTTCATACACTTGGTCTAAGCAAACAATAAATAAATCACTTAATTTTATGGCCCTAAACATTTAATGGAAGTACAGTGATAATTGGAGCTCGTTTGTTACGTGATGCGCTCTACCTGTATTTTTTATTCTTATGAACGACAATTTTGTTACAAAAGTTTGCATCCTTAGCTAATAAAATTAGAACTCATAGATTAATTTAGGAAAATTTATTTGTCCCATAAAACTAAATCAATATACCAAATAATAAAATATAAAAAATTACCTTAAAATTAAAGTTTAAACAATATAGATCTTGAAATTTACACGCACATAATATATTATATAGTCTTTACTGTTTTATTTTTTGGTATTTCTTTGAAGATATCCATTTTTGCATTTGACGTTTTAGTTTATATTGACTTTTTAGTTTCGTGTCTTCTTTATTTCTTAGAAATATCTATGTACACATTAGTAATTCAATTTTTTTCCAAGAAAAATAAAATGTCAAGTGAATGCTAGAAGAATATGTTCGATTTATCATTAACAACTGAAGATCTTGGATTTTTTGTAATTAAACTAATTAAAAATGCATGCTTTAACTTAGTTTTTACATTCACATGCAAAAAGTGATAAATGAAATTCAACTTTTTAACTAGAGATTCGTTAAAAATTATTGTTTAAAAAAAGTGTCGTGAATGCAAATCTCAAACTTATTTCTGTGGGATATTTTTATCTTTTAAGAATTATAAATTGACAAATAAAGTCAATGGAAATAAAACACCCCACTCTTTAAAATTTGTCTATCTTGAAGCCACGGAAATGATTTTGCAAAAAATTCTTAATTTTGGAACACAAAGCTTAGAAACTATTTTTTCATTTTCCAATTTTCTACATTTTAGAATAAAAATTAAATAATTAAACCAAAAGAACGAGTTTTAAAGAAAAATATTTTTTTTTTCAAGTAGTCATAGATTTTTTATTAGGCCGAATTAAATTTAAAGTAAAATATACTAATTTTGGACCGCATACGGAATCACAAGTATTTGAATACACACCGAAACCGAAATCGAACTAACCCTCGAGGAAAGATAAAATGGGATTGCCCACACTCAACTTCTAACCCAAATAGTTAAAGATGATCAGAAGAATTTTCTCTTAAGAAAAAGATAATCCAAAAGTTAGAACAAAAACGATCCTTTTTAGCTAATTCGAATTGATTCCCATTTTCAAATCCAATTTTTTTTTATCAGAATCGAGAAAGACGGTAAACAAATTTCTGCAATTGCACGCTATAAATAACGCCATCTGAGACCACAAAAGAGGTGAAGGTAATCCTTCGCTTCCGCCGCATGCCCACAGCAAATGGGTCAATCAGCTTCGACCTCGAGGCCCATATCTTCCAAGCCCACCGCGGTGATCTCCCCGCCGACGTTGGTCCCGGAGCCGGGAAACCCTGGTGGCGTCACCTCCGACTTGGATGATGCTGTTGCCGGAAATGACTACACGTTGAATCTCCCAGATGAATGCTTAGCCTGCATTTTCCAATCACTTTCCGCCGGCGACCGGAAACGCTCTTCCTTGGTGTGCCGCCGCTGGTTGAGGATCGAAGGCCAGAGCCGCTACCGCCTCTCGCTCAATGCGCGGTCGCAGCTTGCCATCGTCGTTCCTAGATTGTTCTCTCGCTTTGATGCGGTTACTAAGTTGGCCCTGAAATGCGATCGCAGATCTGTTAGCATTGGCGACGATGCCCTGATTCTGATCTCGCTCAAGTGCAGGAACCTCACAAGACTGAAGCTTCGGGCCTGCCGCGAGCTTACTGACGACGGGATGGCTGTTCTCGCGAAGAATTGTAAGAATTTGCAGAAATTTTCATGTGGGTCTTGCAGCTTTGGGGCTAAAGGAATGAACGCCTTGCTTGAAAATTGTGCGTTTCTTGAGGAATTGTCGGTGAAGCGGTTGCGTGGCATTACTGATGGAGCTGCAGCTGAGCCAATTGGGCCGGGGAAGGCTGCGGGATCTTTGAAAGTGATTTGTCTGAAGGATCTTTACAATGGGCAGTGTTTCGGGCCGCTGATTGCTGGGGCAAAGAATTTGAGGAGTTTAAAATTGTTTAGGTGTTCGGGGGATTGGGATAAGTTGCTTGAAGTTATTGCCGACAGGGTTGATGGGCTTGTGGAGGTTCGTTTGGAGAGGCTTCAGGTTAGTGATCTGGGTCTCTCTGCCATTTCTTACTGTGCAAATCTTGAAATATTGCATTTGGTGAAAACACCGGAGTGTACAAATGTTGGACTTATGACAGTGGCTGAGAAATGTAAATTGCTTAGGAAGCTGCACATTGATGGATGGAAAACAAATAGAATAGGCGACGATGGATTAATTGCAATTGCTACTAACTGTCCTAATCTGCAAGAGTTGGTTTTAATAGGTGTGAATCCTACACATTTGAGTTTAGAGAAGTTGGCTACTAATTGTCAAAATTTGGAAAGGTTAGCATTGTGTGGGAGTGAAACTGTTGGGGATGCTGAAATTTCTTGCATTGCTGCAAAATGTGTTGCTTTGAAGAAGTTGTGCATAAAGAGTTGTCCAGTGTCGGATCATGGCATGGAAGCATTGGCTGGTGGGTGTCCTAATCTGGTGAAGGTTAAGGTTAAAAAGTGTCGGGGAGTGACTTCTGAGGGAGCGGATTGGTTGAGGGCAAGTAGAGTTTCACTTGCTGTGAATTTAGATGCTATTGAGCCTGAAATGCCGTATGCTAACATTACCGAGCAAGACATAGTTGCTGCTAATAATGGACAAATGGGCGGCCGAATTAGGGATGTTAATATTGCATCAAGCAGTACTGGAAGGTCAGCATTGTTTAAGATGAGGTTGGGGTCTTTCTCAGGGAGGAGCTTGGCGGCATGCACCCTTAGGAGGTGGTCAAGCTTTGGCGGCAGGTTCTGGAATAATTCGGGAAGAAGCTATGCAGATTAGCAATGGAGAATTTAGGCTGTCGATCTGTTCAAATTTGCTTTCTGGTTTGATATATTTATTCTGTGTGCTGTTGATGCCTTCCTACAATCACTATTATCCCTTTCTGCTGGTATGTTCAATTTTTATGAAGTGAAAACCTCTTGATGTGGTAGTTGGGGATCAACGACATTGATTTCTTAAGTTAAATAAGAAAGGGCAAAGGCTAAGAGATCTCTTTGCAGTTGGTTGCTAAAATGGCTTCCATGCTTGACCTCTTTGGAACTTGCAAGTCTAGTTTTATCATGCCATTGGTTTGGCTGCTGAAATTATATTACCATGATGAGAATGTCATCACATGCCTACTTTATTTGGTGCTGAATCTAATGCTTTGAAAATGGCAATTGTGAAGACAAGTGACAGTCCTTTATTCCTCTAGGATTATCTTACTGTTTAGTCTAAATCTCTTGCATGGTTTGTTATAGCAAGCTGATGGATGATCTGAAGTCTGGGAGAGCATATTTTTGAATTACTCCACAATCCTTTATTTTTCTTTATTTCTCATTGCCAACTTTATTGCTGCTAGGGAGAGGCACTATTTTCTTCATCTCAATGGCAGTGTGATCTACAATGGCTCAGGGCATTATGGCAGTAGCATTGCTAGTTATGGCTTGTTATTTGGTGATCTTTGTTGTTGCTTTTTGAGGCCATTGCCCAGCCTTTTGTGGGTAGTGGGCAAAAGGCTTTTCAATTCTTCTTGCATCTTGCAAAAGCTGCTTGCTCTTTATTAAATTCTGGTACAACCATACCCTTGTTAAATCAAATAATGACCCTTAGTCATCAATATAGAAACTGGCCTACAAGCATTAAAGTATCTGTTCTACACCTTGTAATGAAATGTGAATTCTGGATTTTTAACTTGATAGAAATAGTAATTTTATGAAATATAGGAAGGTGTCCATACACCTTACAAATATCGTATAAATCCAGTATCAGTATCCCTCCTTCTACAGATATAACCATGCCCACTGAAACTTGAGGAGTCAACATTTGGAGTATTGCAAACCTTGAGGACCAAATTTCAGATCATCAATCGGCTTTCTTTTCTTTCTTTGCTGCTGGTTTCTGGTATATGATTATTTGACTCAAGATTGTACCATTGGTCATAATGCCAATCACAGAGCCCAAAACCACTGAAAAAAAGGAAATCACATAGTTAATATAAGATAAAACAGCTAAGAGATTGTACCAAATCAAAATGAATGGCGTAATTTTATTGCAGAAGGAAAGAAAAATATCATTAGTATAATAGATTGGAAAAGAACTTCATGTGCCCAAAAGTTGACGCTGAAAATTCAAATTTAACTGAAAAGATTTAATCAAGTAAGATGGGGTTACCGCTAATTGGTGCCTTTTCCTGGATGCTGGTAAAGACTCTAACTGCCAATCAGAAAAAAAATTCATAGAGATGAGAATTTAACAACTCCGTTGATTTGCCTAGGACAACATAAGATACCATAAAAACTCACCCATGGAACCTCCAAAATTCATTAAAGAGGTCAAAAAGCTAAGTTCTCCAGTACTTTTGTTCTGCTCAAACAACAAATAGCACTTGTTAACAAAGAAGCAACATAAGGCACAAACCTTTACTTGCAGCAGCTCAGAAAAATAATAGCACATGGGAACGAGAAGGTTAATGTTATTACATATCCACCAATTTGTACACATCAATTAGATCGACAGATACTTATCAAAAGAAACAAAAATTAGATCAACAGATAGTTCCAGGCAAAGCAATTCTTTATCGACAATGCTCAGGTGTGCTTGCATCCATGAATGACATATTTATACTTATGCAAAGTTTTACTTCAGATAAATCATATAATGTCTTGACTGTGTACTTTGAAGGGAAGTTATCAATCTATTTCCATGGCATTCTCCAAAAGTCTTTGGATTAGATTTTTTAGGTCCATCTATTACTTACAGAAGAACGGAATCTTGAACCATGCTCATGGCATAGTTTCACAATCTAAATGGCCATCTTATTTTGGAACTGAAAAAATGCAATCCCATGGTAAACTAATATCTAAGAACATAATGCGAATTTAACCTACCTTGAAGTTTGCCCAAATCTGTGGAATCCTTGCAAAGAAAAAAATTGCATGCTGGGAAGCCTGTTGCATTCATTTCAAGTGAAACCTCAGATACAAAAGAAAACTCTAATGACAGAAATAGATTAAATATCAATCCATGTATCTAAAGAACTTAGTCAGAAGAACAAAGAAAAGTAGGAGACACGGGACAGAAAACTTCTATAAAACCCAAGTATAAACACTAAATGTTGGGACGCACATATAGAGCTTCAAAAAGAAGTGGATCAATTTGACCAGCTAAGATGGTTGGTGCTATTGCACAGTATCTGAGGTTAAATTGCTGAGGAAATGCAGACTGCTTTTTTCGTGAGTGCCAATTTCCACAATACATTCAAGTCCCTGGAAAGGCAATATTTAAACATTGGAGCACTTGAAACTCAAAGGATACAATAATGCCCTGATCCATGTCTTGGTTCCGAGAGGTTGAGAAAAATAGTAGATTATTGCTACTAGAATTATGCCTGCGAAGGGTAAGAAGAAAAATGCGTTAGTGACATTAAATTTGACAAAAGAATTAATCAAAGCAACTAATAGGTTTTTTTAAAATATCTAAAAATCAATTTATTCATATTTAGACAAAATTTAAGTTATCTTCGGGGATAATTGCAAAAAATAAACCATGTTTTGTTTATAAGTTTGAAAAAGTTCCACTTGGTAAGAAACAGGACAGTGTTTGTAAACATCCAGACCAGTGTCCCCTGTGTCACCATCTATACGAGAGTCTTGGAAAATTCTTGTTTTAAAAATTTCTTTAACCGACAAATGTGTGTCTTAGTAGACAAGGTTAATTGCAAAAGAACCCCCTATGGCTTGTTAATGGAGGGGAAAGTCCCATCATCAGGACAAATGACTATTTCAACCCTCAGTTGACAACTACAACGTGAGTGCTCTAACCACTATTGAACAGTGAAACAGAAATTTTAACTTAATGATAGGGAAAAATTGAATGCACCCCCACCCCCATCCCCATCACACCCTTGCAGCCATATCAATCCAAGGGGTATAACAGAAAATTCATTTAAAAAAAAAAAAATTGATGGATTTTGTGGCAACTCAGAACAAAACGCAATTTTATATCATTTAATTTTTATCTTTGGCAACTAACAAATAATGTTAGAAACAACATGATAAGTACCAATAGTTTTGAAAAAAAAAAAGTGAATGGATCACCAGTTTTAACCCATCTTTTAATTCTTTCGAGAAGAAAATTAATCAAAATCTAGCTAGAGCAATTGCAGGACCGTGGAGGCCGATTAGAAATGAACAGAAACTCAAACAGAATGGTCTTTTAGGCAATCCAAGCATAGTTGTTTTTCTGATCAATATAGTTGAAAAACAACCATATTGAATAATTGTGAAGACTGGTTTCTTTTCCCCCTTTTCAATTTTCCCACAAGGAAGATATAGACAGAAGGATCTAGCATACATACCTTGAATCAAAAGGAATGCCAACTCGCCATAAGCTGAAAAAGGAAGCCCTTTGTGAAGACAGTATGCCAAAGCAATGGTATAACCAACTACCTCAAGTTCGAAGGATAAGACACTTAGCCCTCTGACACTGCTATGTTTCAAAATTTTTAGTATCTGAAATAGAAAACCAAGGGAATTGGATTACCGGAGCTGGCTAATTGAAAGTAACATGTTAAAAAGAAATGATTGTCACGTCTTGATATATTAGATTTTTGCACAGAAATACAGTTCTCACTGTGGCAAGCACCCAAATGATCACACATTTGTGCCTCAATCGATACTAAGACCGTGCTCTTTTTTAGTTATTTTCCTTCGCTCTCCTCTTTCTTCATGCAAATGGAAACATAATTTAATAAATACTTGACAGCCATACTTCAACAGCTAAAATGCATTAGAAAAAGAATAGTCTTGAGCAAGATATATAGTTGAATGGGCTAACAAACACATAAATTCTATGCAATGAAGACAGCTCAACAGTTTAGAGATCTTCAAATAACTTGCAACATTTATTTTCACTGATTCTTTAGTAGCAGACAGATTTCAATATGTCTACTAACCATCTCTTCTCACCACTTTTTCTTAAGTTAGAAAGACGCTCTGTATATAGTATCGTAACAACACCATGCAACAATTTCAAGTTCCAAATGTGAACGGAAGAAACTAAGGACAATTGGTAAAAATGGAAGTGAGATCTTAAAATTGAAGACTGCAGTTTTAGCTTGCTGAATGTTTTAAAAGCAGAACGAGAGTACTTTTCCTGCAATCTCTGAAATCAAAATACATACTAAGCTAGTCCTTTTGATATCATTTTTGCTATTTTTTCCTACTCGCCTTATATTTGCCCACATTTTCTCCCACTTAAATGTTTAATGCCAAGATCTCAAATGCCCTCATCAGACTTAAATTTTATGACCAACAAACTCATCATCACTTCAAGAAACCATAGAAGTTTGAGTAAAGCTGAGTTGTAGGACTAGCAGCCAAATCTTGATAGCATATTGAAGTCCAAAAATTCCTTATCGTCCAAGTTCAACTGATGCCATATATGTCATATGTCTATATGGACTCATTTTAAGATCCATAATGAATAATTCCTTTGAGATTGTAATCGATGGATGATAACTGAGATGGCCTTCGAGGTGAATAAAAGCAGAAACAGAGACGGTAGGAAAGCTGAGCTACTGAGTGAAACATTTGGCAAAAGAGTAACTCATGAAAAATATTTAACAAACTCAAGCTCTGTTTTTCAGTGAAAAAAGCACCAAACACAACATATCCTATGTCTTGTCTTAATGTAAATATGAAGAAAATGCCAGCACAAATATGACAAAGGAAGAAATTTGCTGGTCCGTACATAGTGCATTCAACTCCTTCTGTAAAGTTTCGAAACTGATGTTCTGTTTTGACAGGAAGGGAAGGTTGATGAAAATATGTTTTAATAACTTTGCTTTTGCGTTCACTTTTATTCATGAAATTCAAGATACCAACAGTCTCGCCATTTTCCCCTGAGTAGAGCTACAATCACTTAAAATGCCACATGCATCTTTAAAAAGACTTAAGCATTCAGCGGAAATGCACTGAATTTCGTGAACACTTAATAGTTTTACTAGCTTCTAATTTACTGCTATCAAACACGCCAAAAGACACTCTAAGAACCAACACCCGAACTGGTTATATGGAGAAGAACAAAAATATCTTAGACAAGCAAACATAATATGATTACATTTTGATTTCCAAAAAAAAAAAAAAGAGGGGGGAGGGGGGTGGATTTTAAAGCATAGAATATTTAGGATCCCTCAAATGAAATTGAATTATTCAGAAACTCTGGGAGAAGATTAAACTAAATTTTTAAGCAAGATTCATAACACCTAAATTTTTCAAAATTATTCAGCCATGTTCCCACCAGGGAGTAAAAGATCAATGGTCAATGAGCTCCATAAACTTCCAACCCTATCAACAAAAAATTCACAATAGCTACCATAATCATAAAAATTCAAAACGAGCCATTAAATTAATCCCACGAAATTATCATAAGCCCATATCAAAGATCAAAACTTTTTCAGTGATTCACTGAAAGACCCCAAGAACTAGCCGTAGCAAACACGGATCAAGGACTAAAACCCGGAAAATTCAATCAGCATTAAAATATCACGCAAGAAAAAGAAAAACGTTTAACACCCAGCCAAAAAACGCCGGGAGAATTAACTTAAAAAACGAATTTTTACCTGTGGGAGTTTGACTGTGGTGGAGGCAGCCACGATGCAGTAACCCAATAGCTTCGATATTAAGGGAAGCAAACAATCCTTTTCTGGGAATTGACCATTGCTCAGCGATCCCAGCGCACAGCTAAAATCCATCCCAAGAAATTTCAGCTCTACCATTTCTGTTTGATTTACAATGATGAAACTGACACTTGAGATGTTCAAGATTTTTGTTCTTCGTATTTGTAGATGCTGTTTTGAGTTGTGGGTTCTACAATGGGTCACATTTCTATTTCTCGAGTAATAAATAGTAATAACATTTATTTATTTATTTTGGAAATTTTTTGGTAATGTTTGGCTATGTTTTTTGTTTGATATTATTATGTATTTATTATGTGTTTTGGAAGAATGAATTATTGAAAAATGTGAAAGTTATTTTTTGGTATATTTGTTTATGTTTTGAGAAGATATTTTTTATTATAACAGTTAAATTAATATTTTTTTGTTGAATTTTTTGGGGTGAAAATGGATTTAAGTAATTATTTTAATGTTAGAATAATAATAAAATATATAATATATATAATATATGTATGCATATATTGAGAATGTATAGTTTGAAAAAAAAAAAAGAATATATTTGGTTATGTTTCCCAAAACAATATTGTTAAACATAACCAAACAAAGCCTTTGTTTTTGTTATTTTTCCTTTTCTCTTTTTGTGGGTTAGAGCACAACTAATTTGGAATAAGTTCAGTTCTATATAAAAGAAAATAATTCTTTATAGGGGAGGGTGAACTTAAAGATGAAGACTGGAGTTCCACTTTTCATTACATATTTTAATTTTCTTTTATATTTCAATTAATTAAATAATAATTTTACTATTATTCTTCAATTAAAATAATGTTATGGTTACCTTTCTTGTTATTAATATGGTTTCATTTTTTGAAAATATTCCGTGTATAAAAACAAATTAAATAACTAAATACTTCCTTAAATAACTAATAATATGTAGATCACATTTTTTCGTCCATAGAACTGCTTCACTAATTTTGTTTTATTACCTAATACATTCATCTATGAAATCATAAAACAAACAAACAAACAAACAAACACTACTTTTAGCACTAAATAGCAACAAAACTACATGTAAATGAGATTCCATATAGGCATTTGAAGCCAGTCTTTAAGAAACACGTTTCCATTATATGTTTTTGATGATTTTATATTTCTAAGTTTTCAAATATCAAATTTTCTTTTTTATGAAGAAGATGGGTTTTATTTGTTAAATGAACAATTAAAAATTATGGGCCTTCGTCTTTTAAAAAGAAAAAGTTAACGGTATTAAGGAGATGAAGAGAATTTAACTGAACTGAATAATTTAAGTAAAGTTGAGAGTACATGGAGAAAAAGTGATGCAATTAAAAGTACATGAGATAAAATGAGATGAAGTTTGAATATAATGGAGTAAAGTGTATTTTACCCTAAAGAGAATTTAATGGAATTGAATAATATAAGTAAAGTTGAGAGTACAGGAAGACAAAGTGTGCAATTAAAAGTACAGTGGGTAAAGTGAGACGAAGTTTAAGTATAAGGGGTAAAGTGAATTTTATCCTAATATATATTCAAAATTTTCTATTTGTATATTATACTACAATCTTCAATTCTTTTATATTTCTTTTAAAGATATATATATATATATTTATTTATTTATTTATTTATTTTTATGTATTAGCATTCCAATTTTTCATTGATGCTTTTAACCTTGAGTTATGTCATAGTTTTTCTGAAATGTTACTTTATCTTATTTTTCATCCAAAAACTTGTAAATCATTTTTTAATTTTTCGACTAGGGGGTCATAAATTTTTCTCTTGGAAATATGACATAAATGTAAAAATTAAAGTAAGAGGGAGTTTGGTAAACTTATTTAGAAGATTTTATAAGTTTTTACATCTTATAAAATATTTTTAGAGCTCATAAGATATTAAATATTATTTTATAATTAAGTTATTAAAGTGTTTGGATAAAATAAGATATTGAAACTTGCAAGACACCAACAATGGTAATTTTATAATAAAAACGATCAAAATTAAGGAAGTTTGTTAAATTTTTAAAAATAAGTATTTTTTTATCAGGAATTTATAAAATTCTAAAATAAATTTGGGAACTTAATTTTTTTTAAAAAAAAATTATCAAATACTTCTAATATTTTATAAGATGTTTTTAGAAATTTATTAGTCGACACGAACTGCCTCAAAGTAGAGCAGCCTCAAGTGTCAATATCATTATAGAAAAATTTAATGCTTAAAATTTGAAATAATTACATAAGCCTCTCCCAAAAGAATTCGGAATACTATTCTTTTTTTTGAAGAGATGACTTTAAAACGGCCTGTTCTCCTATGTTTTGGGAAAAAAAAATTTAACTCTCAAAAAAATTTCAAAACACATGAATATTCCCCAATTTTTTTTTATCAAAACACAACAAATTTTTACCCAAAAAATCCCTTACAATTCACCCCAAAAAATCCTACATCCCAAAAAGTACACCTAGCCCCTCATTTCCTCACTTTATCTTTCACATCACTCATTTATTTATCACTTTCTCACTTTATTCATATACATTCACACACACACACACACACACACACACACACACACACACATGTATTTACATATATGAAACTATTAAACTTTTATTACTTCAAAAATTCTAAAACTTATGTTTGCAAATTTAATTAAACTAATTGTCGAGAAAATTAATTAAACTTAATAAATAATTTATTTACTAAATAACACATTAAATTAATTAAATTACTTATTAGTTATATTTAATATTTAACGTATTAATTACATAATATATTTATTCATTTAATAAATAATTTAAGATGCTTTAATTTGATATAGTAAATAAATTAATCTTCAAAAAAATAATAATTTAATCTTCAATAAATATTAATATTCACATTTATTTCAAATTATTCTAGAAAAATTAATCATAGTGTGATATTTATTTAATAATTTATTAAATTTAATAAATTAATATTAATATAATTAAAATAATTATCGAGAAAATTATAAAATTAAGTAAATTTGTTTTTTTATTGTTACTAAGTAATTTATTTATTAAATAATGAGTTAAAGTAAACAAATGAATTATTAAATTAATTAAATTAATTTATTTAATTATTTAAATAACTTATTGTATATATATTAATTATGTTTCATATTTCATGTATGATTAAATACTACGCTTATTTGTTTAATAAATAATTTAAGATGATTTAGTTTCATATAATATAAAATTATTTATTTGTTTAATTTGATGAATCGTGATTAAGTCTTATATATATATATATATATATTATTGAAATAAATAACTAAGTTTTATTTATACATAAATTGTAAATAATAAATAGTTAAATAATTATATTTTAAGAATAAACAATAATTAGTTTATAATTAATGTATAATAATTTTTTTTTTAAATAAGCCGATATCAACAATTATGATATTAGATTATATTTATAATTAAGATATAATTATAAGGGCAAATGTCATAAATGGTCCATAAAGTTTTAGTTTAGAATCACTTTAGTCCTCAAACTTTAAAACTTCATTTTTTAGTCCATAACGTTTGGATTTAGTTTCAATCTAGTCCCTAAGTCAACTTTCCGGCAACTTTTTAAGGGCAAAATTGTCAATTTATAGTTTTATGTTTCACTTTAGTCCCTATATAAGATTTTATATTCCACTTTAGTCCATATATAAGATTTTATGTTCCAATTTAGTCCCTATGTTACTTTTTTTCTTTTTATAAATATATGTGCATGTGTGTATATATAATTGATAGTAATATATTATTATTAACATTAGATAATATATTATTGATATATTAATTCATTTGTGATACTATTATAATTAATAATATTAATTGTATGATTAGTGATATATTAACAATATTAAAGATTATATTATAATAATTTTAATTATATTCATAATATATACTATTAATAATATTAATAATATTAATAATATTATTAATATAATAATTTATTATTATTATTATAATATTATTACTACTAATAACAATAATACATGATACTAATAAATATTAAATTAATTTTATTATTATTAGTATAATTAATCATAAGAATAATAAGATTAATATTATCAATGATAATAATAGTATTATTATGATAATATAATTATATAATATTATTAGTATTATTATTGATATGGGGCAGCCCAATAGGTCCAGCCCAATGATATTCGACCAAGACAGTGATGTGATGTCCAGCGGCCCAATCGTCGATAGGCTCGGCCTATCGACTGCAACTCGACCCCGAGTTTTGTCAGCCAGGGCAGTGCATCGGCACCACCTTGTCGACCGAATTCTGGTCGACCCGAACTCGAGGCGTTCTCCCTTATTTGTCCAGTAAGATCTAACCCGGGCTGGATCACGCCTTATCGATCACCTGAGAAGATATCATACAGAAGTGACCATATCGACCATAGAGGTTGAGGAAAGGTAGCAGCCCCTCAACCGCACTAAATGCTCCACCAGGCGGCATGCCCCCGCACATATATTTATAAAAAGAAAAAAAGTAACATAGGGACTAAATTGGAACATAAAATCTTATACAGGGACTAAAGTGGAACATAAAACCTTATATAGGGACTAAAGTGACATAAAACTATAAATTGACAATTTTGCCCTTAAAAAGTCGTCGGAAAGTTGACTTAGGGACTAGATTGAAACTAAATCCAAACGTTAGGGACTAAATGAGGAAGTTTTAAAGTTTGAGGACTAAAGTGATTCTAAACTAAAACTTTAGGGACCATTTATGACATTTGCCCTAATTATAATTTCATAAATAATTAATATTTATACTGATACAAAAAATAATTAATAGTTATTAATAAATTCGTAAAAATATAAATTCTAAAATAAATAGTAATTGAATTAATTACACATCATTTTATTACAACAATATATCTGATGAGGGTATAAACAGTTTTGTGAAAGTATTGGGCTAAAGTCCAATTTGATCGACTTGAGTGCAGGTCAAATAGGATGATTTGTGAAGTGTTCGAGGTTGAGTCTTGCAACCAATAGCAAACGTCAGACTAGTTGAGGGACCCTCGACCACATCACTTTGATGCTCAAGTCAATAAATTGACTATAAGATAGAGCAGCAGAGTGAGAGCTTAGGATGATAATGTGCATACCTTGGGGAGGTTGTCAACGGCGTATTTATAGCCTTCTCCATATGGTTAATTTGTCTATGATGCCCTTATTGTACAAGAAGCGCATTTGTCGTTACTTAAGGACATTTAAGTCTTTTCCAGCTCATGTACTATTCTAGGTGGCGCTGCCTCCCACTACCTAGGACAAGGTGGTACACTGGAGGCACGTGCTAGTCTAACGCAGCTAAAAAGGTGGTATCCATTAATGCGGAGGCATGCCGCCTAGTAGATCATTCAATTCGGCTGAAAGACTATTGTCTCAATTCGACCTCCCTGGGCGAGATGATTACTTCTACAAGATAACCCCTCGAATTCTGGTTGACAAGATGTAACTGTCGCAACTAAATCTTCTTGGTCGAGTGAAGGATTGTATATCATGATGGTGGTCGACAGGTTGAATGCTGGTATTCGCTACGATGGATAAGGCCCATGAGATCGAATGTTGGTTGATAGGTTGGGTCTATAGGTAATTGGGTCATCTTACACTATATTTCTGTCCCCGTCGAGTGTTGTTGGGCTGGGCCTATTGGGTTATCCCATATCATAAGCCCCCTTCCTGATTTCTGAGTCCTAACCGAGAGTGTTGACGAGAAGGAATGGGGAGTAGCTAATAACTGGAGACTAGATACGCTCGATGAGAGTCTCAAGGTATCGACTAGGGTTTTGGTGCATTAAATGTGTCGGTTACATTGGGTCACGCGAAGTGCAAGCAGCGGCTGTGTTATAATTGCAATCGTTTGGGTTACCGGGCACTAAGGCCTATAAATAGGCATGGTGAAAATCCCCATTTTCACTTTTACAGCATTCCGCAAGTTTGATTCAAGCACTTCACTGCACTGTTAATCAACTGAGTTTTGCTCTAAACTCTCTCAAGCACGTAAGTTCTTTTATATATCTCGATCATACAATATTTGGCCAGGATAATATCTAAAGGAGTGACAGGGAGGCAACGAGGTCGGTTTGGGTTCCAACCAAGGGTGAGAGTGACTTGGCTAGCGGGTCTAGTGGTTCTTCAAGCGATAGTTTGACCTCGAGCAGCTCTAGTGATAGGCATGCTATTACTGGGGGTAAAGCTGGACCAAATCAGCCGCCTGTCTCCCGTGGTCGGCTGTTCACTCTTGACCACTACAGTGAGATAATATCCAAAATTACTCATGTCGACCTCGCACTAATTAGGCAACTCTATTACATTCCCCCGGAGTACGAGCTGATCGTGCCCGAACCCTCTGATAGGATGCATCGACCATCTACAAGATACATAATTGTATTCGAGGAAGCTTTTAGGTGCAGGCTTAGGTTCCCTCTAGCTTGTTCGAGATAATCAATCTGTTGACAAGTCTGCAGGTCTGCATAACCCAACTCCTTCCTAATTTCTTTTTGACCATATAGACCTTCGCTATGTTGATGCAAATACACGACCAGCTTGCCAAATTTGCCAACTTTTCTAATCTCTTCCACCTCACCAAGTCCTGAAAGTTGGACAACAATGACAAGTCGGGCTTCTATTATCTCACCGCTCGACCTCTTCATAAATTCCTTGTTATCCCCTTATCGTCCTATGGCCAAGAGTGAAAAAGCAATACCTTTATATTTGGGTGCTTGGGGGTTTCAACATTCTTAGGTAGAGGTGTCAAAACGGGCCGGGTGGATCGACCCAGCCCGAAAAAAAACCCGGGCCCAACTCGGCTCGTTTAATTTTTTAATATGGGTTGGGTTGGACCAGCTCGCTTGAAAACCCGTCTCGAGCTAAAATTTTGCAACTCAGGATCGGCTCGGCCCGCGAACCGTGAAGGACCGTGGGCTAGTCCAGCTCGCGGGCTAAACGAGCCGGCTTGCGAGCTACGCGGGCTAGCCCGCAATATTTTTTTAATTTAAATTATAAATTATAATTTTTAAATTACAAATTACAAATTATTAATTTTAAAAGATTATAAATTTATAATTTATAATTAAGAATGTATAATTTAATTTATTACTTAATAAATGTATAAATCAATAATTAAGAAATTTTAATTTTCAAATTATAAATTATAAAAAAAAATTGAGAAAGGTGAAGACCATATTGCCTCAATTTGAAGAAGATGATGAAGAATGGCTTGAAACTGCATCCACCATCGCATTTCAATCCGAGAGCGATTTAGATCACTTGAGTGAACGATCGGTTTATCATTGGACATGTTTAGATGTTTAGATATTACAAAATTATTTTTTATTTTTATTTTTTATTATTATGTACTTTCATTTAGAGGTTTGGTCAAATCCACCTCTATGTAATTATTTTTTCTAAATTAATGACGGGTAGAGGGGTCCATGTCAAACCCCTCACCACCTTATTTGGTGGTATTTTTGGAAAAATATAATTGATAAAAAAAATTAATATAAGTATAAATTTCCAAGTTTTTATAAAAATTTAAGTTTTGTAAAATATTAAAAATCACATAAGTATAAATTATTAAGTCTTTTAAAAAAGCATAAGTGTTGAAAAAAACATTAATAATCACATAAATATAAAAATTTCAAAATTTTAAATTCATTTTCAAAAAAAAAAAAAAAAAAGAAATTCGCAGGCCAACCCTCGAGTCGGCTCGCTAGCCGGACTGCCTAGCTCGCCTCATATATAAATCGGCTCACCTATATAGTGGGTTGGTTTTGAACTGAGCTGAACTTTTCAATTTTCAGCCCGTCACGATCCAGACCATGAACGGCCCGCGAGCCGACCCGGCTCGGCTTGGGACCGCCATTAACCATCTGTTAAAGGAGCTGGGCTGGCTCGGCCTGGCTCATTTGACACCTCTATTCCTAGGGGATGGTGGAAGGGGCACGTCGAAATGCCTAGAATGTAACCTCGACTTGGCCAAATACCTTCATCCAAGATTTAGTTTAGTTCGGCCAAATGGAAGTCTTAGGGTATATCGAGGAAAGAAATTTGGTGCTGGTGGGCTTATCCCCAGCCCAGCTAAATTTACCAGTAGATGCTCGACTAGGTAGATAGCATTGTTCATTTGCAAATTGCTTTTGTTTCTAACTTTCTGGTCGATTCTGATGTATGTTGCTTTTGTTTTTGTGCAGATTGAGAAGAGGTCATGAATCAGACTCGAGCTCAAGCTTTAGCCCATGCACAAAGGAATTAGGAGCATCGTCATAATGTGGTTGCTCGTTGAGAGGGTGCACCTCAAGCTGCGCCACAACCACAGGTTGCGTTGCCTGCTCTTGTGGTTTTTTCGGCTCAACCAACGATTCCCTCGACCTATCTAACTTTCAGGCCGACCGCTAGTCCAACTACTTAGGAAAAAAGATCTACGATTAAGCAGGCGAAGCCTGCACAGAAAAAGATAGCTACAGATAAGGGTAAGGGCAAAGCTGGGAAGCCCCAATCTCTGACCGGTTATGATATCTTTGGGCATTTAGATGACAGTGAGCTGTTCAAGTTGGTTAACTTGTCATCTCCTCGGTTTGGAACTGACATGGTTGTCCACAATTATATGTCTGTGATGATGGCAGGGTCGACTGGCTCCCTGTCACTGAAAATGATGATGGGTGGTTTATTCGCATCCAAATAGTGAAAGATGATGGACTTGAGCCAAAGGGGCATATTGAAAGCCATGGTCTACCATTCCGATATGATATGTTTCTAATCGAGTGATTCTCATTCATTGTGTGTGTTCCTCTTTTCATTTCTTTTGTTTCTGTATTGACAAAATTGTGGATGTTGAAGGTTAGTCAGTCAGGCTACCATCTTTACAGAAGTTTGGAGCTGGCGTTCGACAACCGTGATAGGCTCCAGTAGGAGCATGATGAAGTGGATGTAGTGAAAGCTCAGATCAAGTTTGCCAAGTCGGAGGTCGAGCAGCTAACCAAGTAATTAGAAGAGAAGGATGCGTAGCTTGAGGGCAAAAAATGCTCAGCTGTTGGCTACCGTAGTTGAGAGGAGCTCGGCCAAAGAGTTGCTGAAGAAAGTCACAATGGACCCGCAGACCCACTACGATACTGGTCGAACCTATGGCTACAATAATGCCTTATATTTTGCTTGGGGCAAGTTTGCCAGGACGCTGCCTACCGTTCAACGAGAGGCGGCACAATAGTTTATGCTGACCTCAGCCTTGCAAGATGCCAGTGTCATCTTCTCCATTAACGATGTAAAGGATGCCTTCGAGAAGGCTATTAAGCAGCTCAACAAGACTGATCCCGTTGAGGGGCCTACCACCACGCCTGTGGTCAGGGTTGCAGCTAGCCCTCTTGCCAAGCGCGATGAGATGACCATTGAGTTTGATTTTTCCAACGACTTCGCATTCAATATCAGGGATGGCAAGATCAATATAGCAGATTTCTTCCTTCCCACCGGGCATCCTTTTCTAGTCGACGAGGTGAGCCCCTCTAGACCAGCACCTGTGACCCCGTCAGCACATGTGGTGGTGCCAAAGCAAGAAGTCGAAAGTCCTGCGATTATGGCGATGCCGTCAAGTGATGAACTCGATTAGGTGATTGATGAGGGTGTGTGAGCCGTAGGGGTTGAAGGGGCCGAGTCAAGTTGCTTTCTTAGGCTGCAGTTTTTTGGTTTTTGATTACCCTGCGGGGTGCTTGTTTCTTTTTAACATTTTTTTGAAGTTTGTAATCGAATATTTGCGAATTTAATGAAATGGCATCTACAGCTCCTCAATGTGTATTACATTTTTGCTTTTACTGCTTTTCGATCTTATCGAATGTCGATTGTTAGTCAACAATCATGAGCAACCTGATCTCAACCAAGAAATCACATAACATAATCTCTTAATGGAGGAATCGCATTTAAACGAGTTCATGATTGATTCACAAATCAATTGTTACAAAAAGATAACAATATTAATCCAAGATATTCACAACAGGCTGACCCATTCTAAGATAGGCATTGCAATAGTCTGTCGTCGACTATTTTCGTCGCTATAGAATGAACATTCTTGGTGAATCAATCATGTGAAGGTTGTCTTCGACTACGAGGTTGAGTTTTTAATTGAGTGTGTTCGTCAAGGTTGGCTTGAAGCCATAACTTGTTATCAAGGATAATCAATTGTTACAAAAAGATAACAATATTAATCTAAGATATTCATAGCAGGATGACCTATTATGAGATAGGCATTGCAATAGCCTGTTGTCAACTATTTTTGTTGCTATAGATGAACATTCTTGGTGAATCAATCATATGAAGGTTGTCTTTGACTACATGGTCAAGTTTTTAATTGAGTGTGTTCGTCAAGGTTGGCTTGAAGCCATAACTTGTTATCAAAGATAATTTGGGGGCCAACGTTAAACGATCAACTCGTTCTTTTTCTTGGGCTAAAAACCTTAATTTTGCGACTTGAAGCTAGCATCGTGGTCGACTACAGGGTCGACCATAAACAATCAATTCATTTATTGGTTTGGGCTAAAAAGTCTTGATTTCGAGCCTTGAAGCCAACATCGTGGTCGACTACGGGTCAACGGGCTAAAGAGCCTCGATTTGATGATATGAGGAGATAGTTGTAGGGATATAAGTGATTTTTATTGATATGAAATGATGCTCTCGTACAGTAGATAGGAGACTCTAAGTCTCTTTACAATTAATTTTTTTTTAAATTCACTGCATTCCATGGTCCAGGGAGCTCATAGCTGGTCACATCTGCAAAGCGATAGATATTGTGCTTTGCTGCTTTGACCACCGAGTATGGTCCTTCCCATTTTGGGTTGAGTTTCCCCACGTTCCTCAATACTTCGACCTTTTTGAGGACAAGGTCATCTCTTTGAAGCTTATTGGTCGGACTCTCTTGTTGTAATGCTATGCCATCTTCGACTTATATTCCTGCATAGTTGTGTACGCTTGCTGATGCAACTCATCGATTGTCTCCAGGTCTAATTTTCTTTCGGAGTCATTCCTAATTGGGTTATAATAGATCACTCGAGCAGTGTGTTGTATTAGCTTTGTTGGTATAATTGCTTCTGAGCCGTAGACCAACCTGTAGGGGCTGTGGCAGATGGCCATTCGAGGGGTGGTCCTATACGCCTAAAGTACCCCTCTGAGATCATTAGCCCAGCTCACGCCAGTTTCTTCCAAATAAGCTTTGAGGTGGTTCGAGGACTGTTCTGTTAGTGACCTCTATTTGGCCATTAGCTTGAGGGTTTCCAACTGAGGTGAAATGTTGTCTAATCCCCAGGCTTCTGGTACGTCCTATTATTGGATATCAATACCTTGGGCAAATTGAAATGGCAGATAATATTTTTCCACACAAAATTTTTGATGGTCGCGTCAGTTATCTTAGGATCCGCTTCTAGCTCCATCTATTTGGTAAAGTATTCGACTGCCACGATTATGAATTTTTGTTGACCTGTGGTCTTCGAAAAAGAGACGACTATGTCTATCCCTTATTGGTCGAACGATCATGTGATCTGAATGGGCACTAGCGTTGTCGCAGGTCGGTAGGGAATGTTCGAGTGTACTTGACAAGATGGACATTTCTTGGCAAAGTCAACTGCGTTCTTCAGCAAAGTTGGCCAAAAATACCTATATCTGATGATTTTGTGGGTCAGTGATTGTCATCCCGATTGATTGCCGCAAATGCCTAAGTAGACCTCATGAGCCTGCTCAGGTGTTAAACATCTCAATGATGGTCCAAAAATTGATCTCCTGTATAATTGGTCGTGCTTGTCAAGGGCAAATTTGGTTGCTCGGCCTCTGAACATGCGTGCTTGGACCTTGTCCTCAGGGACTATTCCATCTCGCAAATAAGCTTTTATCTCATCCTGCCAAGAGAGAAATGCTTCTTCAATCCTCCCCACCAAGTTTTGGTCAGAAACGTCTATGCTGGGTTTGTGGGCGACTAGAAATGTGATAGTTCTATCTCTGGTCCCCTTTACCAAGCTAGCGAATTTTGACAGCGCGTCAGCCCGCTTGTTCTCTAATCAAGGGATTTGGCTGAGAGTGAATTTTTTGAACTGCTGTAGTATCCTTTTCACCTCAGCTAGATACTTGGTCATCATGGTTTCCTTGGCCTCAAAGTTTCCTTCGACCTATTCTGCGACCAGTTGGGAATCAGTGATGGCTGCTAGCTATTCGACTCTTCTATCCACGACCATCCTCATGCCAGCGAGGAGGGCTTGCACTCAACTTTATTTTTTGTGATAGGATAGTCAAGTTTGACTGTGAAGTCGTATTCCTCTGTCTGTAGAGATTGTAAAGAGATGCCAATTTCTCATCTTAAGGAAGTGGTGAAGCCATCGACGTGCAAGGTCCACATGATAGAATCTTGTTCGAGTTGGTCAGGCAAGTCGAGTATTTCAGTGACAAAATTAGCTAAAACTTGGACTTTTCTGGCGGTTCGGGGTTGAAAAGTGATATCAAACTCCCCCAATTCAATTACCCATTTTGTCAATCTTACTAATGTATCTGGTTTGGACAACACCTATTTCAGCAGTTGATTTGTCAGGACGACAACAGAGCGAGGTTGGAAGTAAGGCCTCAACTTCCTAACTACTGTGACTAAAGCGAGAGCAAATTTTTCAATCTCTAGGTAGTTGCATTTGGACCTTGTAATACTTTATTGCAGTAATACGCAGGTCGATGGGTGCCCCTAATGGTTGAAACCAAAACTGAACTAATTGTCGCCGACGAAACTGCTAAATAGATGTGCAGAAATTCTCTGACCTCAAGTTTGGCTAGCATTAGGGGTGTTGAAAGGTATTGCTTCAGTTTGACCAGGGCCTGATCACATTGTTCTGTCTACTGAAACCCTGATTTCCTCACATTTCTTAGAATTTTGAAGAATGGTAAGCTTTTGTCGGCTAGTCGGACAATAAAATGCCCTAATGCTATGATTTTCCCAACTAGGCGTTGGACTTCTTTAATGGTTCAAGGAGGAGCAATGTCCAAGATTGCCTGGATTTTTTGTGGGTTTGCTTCGATACCTCTTTAGCTGACCATGTAGCCCAAGAACTTGCCTCATTTCATTCCAAACATACATTTGTTAAGGTTGAGCTTCATTCTAAATGCTCTTAATATTTAGAATGTATGATTGAGGTCGGTTAGATGATTTTTTGCTTTTTCTATTTTGACGATCATGTCGTCGATGTAGACTTCCATGGTTTTTCCGATCTCATCTTTGAACATAAAGTTTACGAGCCTTTGGTAAGTTGCCCCTTCATTTTTTAGCCCAAAAGGCATAACCAGAAAACAATATACCTCATTGGGGACGACGAAAGAGGTCTTATCCCTATCTTCGGGTGCCATGAAAATTTAGTAATAACCTTGAAATGCATCCATCCTGCTCAACAAATCACAACCAGTAGTAAAATCTACTAATGAATCTATACGAGGTAGGGGGTAAAGATCTTTAGGGCAAACTTTATTCAAATTAGTGAAACCGTTACACATTTGTTACTTTTCCTATTCTTAGGGACAAGGACTATATTACAAAGCCAACTTGGATATTGAATTTCTACAATGTATCTTGCCTCTAAAAGTTTGTTGGCCTACTCCTCGATGATTTGGCATCGCTCAGCGTTGAAGGTTCTTGTCTTCTACTTCACTGGCTTAAACAAGGGGTCCACATTCAGGCGATGGACGATGATACTAGGGTCAATTCCTTGGAGGTCGGAAGCCTTCCAAGCAAAAACATCAACATTTCTCCTAAGGAAATTGACCATGAGGCATTCCATGTTGTTGCTCATATTAGTCTCAATTTTTGTAATCTTGTTTGGGTTCTCTTGTTCCAGCTCAATTGGCTTAAATTCGCTGACAGGTTTGACCCTGGTTTCTTCCAACTTCTTTTTCTTGCTTGGCTATCCCTCTTCGGGTTCTACTACTAGGGGCGTCCCTCGAGGACTTCAGTTTGGGTCGGGTTTTCTATCGTTCACCTTGATCAAAATTGTATAGCACCACCGGGCTTCTATCATGTTGTAGAAGAGTTTGCATGTCCTAACGGTTGTTGGAAATTTGATCTTCATATGATAGGTCGAGACAATGGCTCGGAAGTCGTTCAATGCTGGTCGACCAACAATGGCGTTAAGAGTGTGTCGATGACCAGGAAATTAACCATAAGAGTTCTACACCAGGGGGCCTCCCTAAATGATGTGGATAGATTTATAGATCCTTCGGGGATGATCTCCGACCCCCCAAATCAGACTAGCAGGGTGTGGACGAGCTCGAATTTAACTTGCCCATATTCATTCTCTTCAAGGTCGATAGAAAAATGATGTTTGCTGAGCTTTCATTGTCAACTAATACTTTTCTCTCCTTGAAGTTTGCAATTTCAACAGATACAACGAGAGGGCAATCCAACTTATTATTAGCCCCCTGATTTTCAATGTGGGGGAGGTCGACGTCGGAGAAGAAAATTAGCCTCGCACTAGTCAAAAGCTAGAAGACTGTTTCGACTGAAGAAGATTTGGTCTACTCCAGTCTGCGTTGATTTTGCCTTCTGGCCAATTTCGAATCCCCTCCAGTCGGGCCTCTAGTAATAGTATCAATTACTCACCTGATGGATGAGCAGGGATCATGGGCAGGTTTCTGTCCTTTATCTTCTTTCCTTGGGCTAGCTAACCTTTCTCTATGGGGAGTCTGGTTGGTTATGCCTGTTTCTTGTTGAGCTCTCTCATCGACATACTTTTTCAGATGGCCTTGTTGAATTAGCCTCTCGATCTCATCATGGAGGTTGAAACGATCCTCCTATCATGGCCCTTTTGTCTATGAAAGTGATAGTATTTCTTGGACCTTTTCATAGCCTCTGTCTCGGTCAGCTTTTTGGGTTTCTTGAGGAGGTTGTCGTGTTGGATGGCAAACAATACCTTCTTTTTTGCAGCATTGAGTGGAGTGTAGTTGTGGAAACATTTGATCGGAGATCGATTACCATCTTTGTGCTGACTGTCATCTTTCTCTTTGGCCTTTTTCTTATCGGCCTGAGGATTATCATACTTGAGCTTATTTATATCCTATTGAGTCATGTACCTTTCTGTGAGGTCGAGTAGTCCTTCCATGGCTCTTGATCATTCCCTGACTAAAGTATTAGCGCATTCTTTATGTCGAAGGCCTAGGAAGAACGCATCGATTAAAAATTCAATCCGGTGGCTATCAATCTTCAGAACTTTAGTGTTGAATCGTGAAAAATATCGTGAAGCAACTCTCCCTCGTTCTGTTTGACAGTGTGCAAATGGGTGTGGAGGAGCTTCGCCTTCCTCCGACTAGTGAACTGGTGGAGGAACTTATCGCATAGCTAGTCATATAAATAGATCAACACCGATTCTAACTTCACAAACTAGTCAAGCGCGATTCCTTGGAATGTGGCGACTATCATCTTGGCATGGATGTACTCGTTGTGCCCATGCAATTGCATCATGTGCTCGAATTATAGTAGATGCTTATTCAGGTCCGTTAAGCCATCATATTTGGGTAACCCAGTTGGAACTTTGGTATTGATAGCGTCGACTATCTCTCGTATGAATGGTGACTGCCTTTTCACGATGAAAATGGGGAGTGACATCATAATGGGGGTTCCTCTCAATATTCCTTTTCACAATCTCTTTGAGTTATCTATTCAATTGTTGTACCTGATGGGAAACTTCTTCCCATTCCTCCCGATGAGCCTGTGTTAGGTTTCTTTTCATCTAAGGTCTCGCATGCTCAACCCTATTGCGCTACGGGGCTCGAAGGTCGAACGCCATGATCAATGAAATCTGTAACCTCTTCCCGAGGAATTGATCGTGTTTCTTCTCTTGGGAATTGCCTGCAACTATCTTCTCATCGAGTATGTGGTTGCCTAACTTCTGATCGACCCATCTCTTTTGTAGGGGGTCTTTTCTCGCGCTGAGTGGGTTGAGGAGTGGCACTAGCGGCTAGCTTGGGCTAAGTGTTGTGTCGGTTGAGAGCAGCTGATAGTTGAGTTGAGATTTGAGTAAACATCTGCTCGCTTATTAATTGCATGAGTTGGGGCATGGTCAAAGTAACCACTTTCTCTGGCTGGGCACTGGGCCCCTCCACATCCAGCTCTTGTTGAGGATGAGAGGTTGGGGATCTTCTGTTCTCCTTCATTTCAGAGACGACTCACCTAATGTTCACCATTTCTCGTAGCTGCGGACTCAGTTTCCCATAGACATCGCCAAAATGATAAGGGTATAAACTATTTTGTGAGAATATTGGGTTGAAGTCCAATTTGATCGACCTGAGTACAAGTCGAATGGGATGCTTTGTGAAGTGTTTGAGGTCAAGTCCTACAATCAATAGTAAACGTTAGGCTAGTCGAGGGGCCCTCAGCTACGGCACTTCGACGCTCAAGTTAGTAAATCAACTAGAAGATAGAGCAGCAGAGTGAGGGCTTAGGATGATAATGTGCATATATTGGGGAGGCTGTCAATGGTTATTTATAACCTTCTCTATATGGTTGATTTGTCTATGATGCCCTTGTTGATAGGAAGAGCATATGTCCTTACTTGAGGAACTTTAAGTTTTCTTCAGCTCGTGTACTATTTTAGGTGACGCTGCCTCCCGCTACCAAGGATAAGGTGGTATATTGGAAGCGCGTGTTAGTCTAACGTGGCTGAAAATGTGGTACGGGTTGTGGCATGCACCATTGATGTGGAAGCACACTGCATGACTGATCATTCAATGCGGCTGAAAGGCTGTCACCTCAGTTCGACCTCCTCGATCAAGATGAATACTTCTGCAAGATATCCCCTCGGATTCTGGTCGACTAGATGTAATTGTTGCAACTAAATCTTCTTGGTTGAGTGAAGGATTTCATATCTTGATAGTGGTCGACCGTAATCTAGTCGATAGGTTGAACTCTGGTATTCGCTACGATGAATAAGGTCCATGAGATAGAATGCTAGTTGATAGGTTGGACCTATTGGTAATTGGGTTGTCTTACACCATATTTCTATCCCAGTCAAGTGTTGTTAGGCTGGACCTATTGGGCTATCCCATATCAATATCAATTATTACATATATATGCACACATCATCCAACTATAAATATACATACACATATATATAATATATTACTTAAAAAAATCACTTTCACCATATAAACCTAACAAAAAGGCAACTGATTTGACATCAACAGTAAAGTTTGTCTCTCCCCAAAATATAAAGAAACAAATAACTTATTCTCAAATTATTTTTCATATTTTCCCAAAAAAAAATAAAAAATGCTTGGCACATTCTCAAAAATTTTCTCCCAAAAATCCATTCTCCCAAAAGAAAATTTAGAAAATAGCCAAAATATAGGAGAACAAGCCCTATGTTAATCCTTTTTATATAGAAACAAAGTATTAGCATTGGTTTTCAATTTGTGTGGATATAAATTATAACTAGGTTAAATTAAATATTTTTGGGGCCAATATCAATATATTTTTCATTTGAATAATGAAAGCCCAATAAGGTCTTGGCCCAAACATAATGAGACCAGCCCAAGCCCATGAAATTGTCAATAATTTCTGACCGTTGGTTGCTTCTTTCAGTCAGTTTTAACAGTTAAAAAAAAGAACCGAAAAAGCCATGTGAAGGAAGAGGCGTTTACCGGGTCCTCTCTATAAAAGTGATTAATTCTCTATCTGAAAAGAATTTCCAAAATAAATAAACCCAAAAAAGAAAAATAAATAAAAAATGAATATGGGTGGCGGAGCAGGCGTTGCCGACGAAAATACAACCACCTCCGCCGTCACGCAATTCAGCCACGCGGTGTGGCGGCGTTACCAGCATTTGCTGGACAAATCAACGCCGTTGGTGCTGTACCGGTGGATCTTTCTAGCGGCGATCGCGCTCATATACGCGCTGCGCGTCTACGTGGTGCAGGGGTTCTACATCATAACGTACGGGCTGGGAATCTACATCCTGCAGCTGCTGATAGCGTTTCTGTCGCCGCAGGTGGACCCCGAGATCCAGGAGCTGACTGATGGCCCCGCCCTCCCCACGCGCGGCTCCGACGAGTTCCGGCCCTTCGTCCGCCGCCTCCCCGAGTTTAAGTTCTGGTAATATGAAATCTCATTTCCTCATCTATCAATTTTACACTTGATTGTCCCATAATTCTACGCAATACCGGGTCTAATGGTGCTTCTTTGTATCTCTCTCACCTAAAGCAAATTACATAAAAATCAATCAAGCCTCATTTAGGATGAGCCTCTCCTAGACCAATTTTAGGGGTTTTCAATCACGAGATGCGTGGAAGCACCTAGAGGTATGATGGTCTGCCTTTGGGAGTGATTTTTGAGTTCGGATCACGCCTTTAGGTATAAATTTATCTGGGATGAGGTGAATCACAGAAGAGTTGAGTTTCAATCAAGCTGTGCATCGCTAAGTGGTGATAAATGACTTGCATCGTTAATTGTGAAGGGGATATTGGGCCTAAACTCGATTATCTGTCTTTATGTGGTTGATGGACATGAAATCTTCAAGTCTCAGACTCCATTGTTTTTCAATTTGTTTGAAGATGTCATGGGATGGATTCTAGGGTTATTTGGTATGAGTTTATACAATACGAATTGAGAGAATTCTGCGTTTCTTTATATATTTTAGTGTGTGTGAGTTAATCTTGTGGAGTGGTGAATATAGGAATGGAGTAATACAAAGCTTGATATTGGATGCTGTTATTGACAGTCACTGGAATTTTAGGAACGATGCCAAATAAATTCCAGAATATTTTACATCAAATTATGGAGTTTCCTTTGTGGAAGCCTTATTATTTAACCAAGGATGTTACATTCACATGCTTATTTTTTCCTATTATGTATTTCTAGTTTCATATGTGATGGCCTAAACCCTTTGGGTCAAAATGACTATCAGAATTGAAATGATTTTGGAAATGGAGTAGAAAGAGGCAAAAGATTAAGAGGAGATTGTTAGGGAGAGAAAATTCTTCATGTATTTGATTGACTCATTTGTGATTGATTTGAATTTCTTTGAGTTTTAAGTGGGAGTTATAGAAATGGGTATTTACTAAATGTGTTAGACCAGAAAAAGATTGTCGAGAATCTTAGTTAGTCAATCCAGTTACTTTTAAGTGCATGTTTGAAAGGGAATAAATAATTCTGGAAGGAGAACACTCTATATAGGCATCCAATAATAACATCAAGGCTGTTTGATTGGAGGCATGCCTGAAGTTTATGTGACTCTCCTCATCAAACTACAGTGATTGCTAAGCTGAGATTGGGTAAAGGTCATGGTAAGATTCTTTTCGCCCTTTGTGAATCATATTTGATCTTTGATTGAGTTTAGTTGTATCTAGCATATCTCTTTTGAGTAGTCCAGCATTCTCTATATATGGGACTAAGGAAGAGTGAGTGATTATTTTCCATGTGAGTAGCAAGTGGTTTCTGCTTAACCACAGATACAAGGAGTTTTCACAAATCTGCTCCAGGTGACTCTACTAGTTCCTAGTAGGATCAAAGCTTGATCGGGCATGTCTTTCAAGGGATGGTGTATAATCGTTGTTTTGCAGCCATTGGTGCTCATATAGATCCAGCCTTGGGTAGAATTATTCATGTACTCTTACTCAAACTGGATGATGAGACCTTGGTATATGACTCTTTATTAACAAGGGAAATTTCACATACACTGAATGTGGTGCAATTGGACTAACATTTTTTGGCTTTTTACTTTGGGATTTTAGTGTATGCTGAAATATTGTCAATTGGGTTTCCTTTGGTATTTTAATATCTGTTTTAACTTGGCATATTTGTTTCTGAAAAAAAGTACAGAAAAGTGGTAGAATAAAGTTGCAGTGTAAGTGTATTCTTTTTTCCTGAATTAAGTTTCATTTCAATTTATATGAACTTTATCAGAAGACTTTGGACAAAAAGCTTGTCTCAAGCCTGCAAACTGGCTCTAAAGAAATTTTTTCTACTGAAACTGAAAGTATTGGTGAAAACTGCACATGATTTGAGTAGATAGTAATTTTGGACCTTGTTCATTTGATATCTTAAGTCCATATAGCCAAAACATTTAGTCTTGTAAGAAACTACAACATAAGCACTGTATTTCCCAAATTCTCAGTGTCCATGAAATCAGCAGAGTACTGGCAATTTTCAGGACACTCGTTAAATGACCTAAGGAGTTATTGAGAGAGGACCTCTTCTACTGTTCCACAGCATTCCTGATCGATTGAGTGATAACATGGCCTAGCCCTCAAAACCATCCTTACCTTCTCTGTTAAGTTGAGGAAGTCCTCAGTACGTAGAAGACACCTCTTGTTCTGAAATTATTTTATTGGAACATCAGATATATAAAAATGTCCTCCACGTAACTTCACTTAATGTGTTCCCTTGATGAATCATTGACTGCATTAAGCTCCACTATGATCAATCTTATGGCCCCAGGTATCTTCGTTAATAATGGTCAGATCTCTTCTCTGACCTTCCAAAGGACAGTTTCCTGGGCTGAGTAGTGCACATGTTTACCTTGACCAGCTATATTCTCAGGAATTTCATCAGTTTATGCCCCAGAGATTCTATAACAGAGATTCTATAGAAGTGTTATTGGAGTCAAGTTCAATGCAAATCTGGATGTCCACAGTCATGAGAAAATGAAAAAACAGATTGATTAGACCTATCACAGTGGAGTATGACATCCTAATTGAGACCCATGATATTTTTCTTCACAAATACACTTTGCAGGAATAAATTTGTGAAATGAGAGCTTTGGTAGAATTGTAAATTCTGGAAATTTAATCCATTATTTTCAGTTTCATTATTTGGAGAACAAAAGGCAATCAATTGCTTTTCAAACAATGAAAAGATTACTTAGAAATTACTTGTAATCCATTATGCTTCCACTTCATTGATAATCAAAATGCTTCATTATTGCCTGCTATCTGTGTCACTTGAGAGTTAAATTACTTTTTGACAACATATGCTAATCCCTATATATTAATTTTTCTGTGCTTGAAGCCTTGAACAGCAAGGCATGTTTAGTATGACTAAAATCTAACTTGATAATTGGTGTAGAAATGATAACTAATCAAACATTGGCCTTTTCTACCTTTGAATATGAAGTTGATTTAGTCCATATCTCAGAGTTTTGCTAAAATTCATTTGATTTCTATCCCTATCATATATGTTTGGAAAAGTAACTGTAATTTTCTTTGATTCAATATTTTACTTGACTATATTAGATATAACAGCATAAGAGAAAAGGTCAGCTTGATTGGCTATTGGCCCAGAAATGATATAAAATGGGACAAAGGGAAGTATGCCTTATCCAAATGTCGATGCATTAAATTAGGGTGTACATACAAATTTCATTGTCTAACAATCAGTGACACAATATAGTGATATATATGATTTCATTGACTTGAGGAAGCTATCACAATTCAAACCTAGTAGGACTAAGTTGTGAAAACTTCAAAATGACAGTAGCCATCAGTAAGTTTGAGTTTCCAAACTTGGTTATTAACTTTGGATTCCACACTTGAAATCATAATGACAGCAGCCATCAGTAAGTTTGAGTCTCCAAGTTTGGTTATTAACTTTGGATTCCACACTTGAAATCATAATGTACTCGCCTTTTTTAAACAGTTTATACTGATCTTGCTGTATGTTATTGGCTATAAATACCTATCTTGATCTTCAAAATGGATGGATTAATCATTTGTTATTCTCAATTGCAGGCATTCACTCACAAAGGCCTTTTGTGTTGCTTTTGTGCTGACATTCTTCAGTGCCTTTGATGTGCCTGTGTTTTGGCCAATTCTTCTATTCTATTGGTTGGTTCTGTTCATTTCAACAATGAAGAGGCAAATAATGCATATGGTTAAATATAAATATGTCCCTTTCACATTTGGGAAGCAGGTGCCTTCTCAGTCTATTTATGGTTATAATTTTCTACTCTATCTGCTGTTTTTGTTTTTTACTTTTAGATCACCTCCTTTATTAAAATGTTTCGAACTCGTTCTTCAGCGTTATGGGAAGAAGGCAGCTCCCACTGATGAGACAAACAACGGCAGGCCTTAAAGCTTCAGGTAGATTAGGGCCATAAATTCTGAAGATACACTTATTTTTAGGGTCAAATTTTGATTTTGAGTATTCAATTCTTTTAGCATTACATGTGTAGGCATGAGCAATTAAATCTGTAGTTCACTAATAACTATTTTTTAAGATTTCTTTCCCGTGTTTAAGCTGTCTGCTATCTTATCTCCTGCAGGAGGTAATATGATTAAGTACTAGAACGATTTTGTTCATCATATTGCTTTGTCATTTGATAGCTAAGTCGTTAAGTTTAGGGATACTGTAAAAGTTGCTAATAGATTACATTTCAATGTGTTGCTCTGCCTGTAGAAGTTCTATGAATATTGAAAACTGATGTATCTTATTACAGACTGTGGTCCTATCTTTAATCCCAAAGAAAAAGGAAATTGTCTGCTTCATTACTGCTACAACTGCAGTTGGTCGTGATGCCTTCAGCCTTTCAACCTAAAAATAAATCTATGGCAGCTTGTATCTTTTAACTTTTGCAGTTGCAGTGTCTTTTAACTTTAGGGGGGCTTTCTTGTTCTAGCACACTGTTCATAAAATCTTCATCCAGATCCCATTAGAGCATCTTGTGACCTACTGAAAGGAATGCTAATGCGTATATGAGCTGTAGGCAATGACTTGGCATGTTGAATGCCTATTGTGTGGTCTGAACACTGTGTTTCCTGCTAGTAGGATATTGTTTTCTGTAAATATAACTGATGATGGCCACGATAATGCCGTGAGAAGTGAACATCAGTGTGACAGGGCCAATAGGAGTTTCTTATTGAAATGCTCTATATCCTAAAAGATAAGGGAATTTAAGGTAGGGCAAGTATTATTGAAGGGACTAAAGGGCCATTGCATTGATGTCCCTGTAGAAAGAGGTGGCACACTCTTCTGTCCTACAAATTGTGGTTGTCAAGTCTCTGTAGTAGCCTCCACGCCTGGGGTGCATTTTTCTCACTTTAGCCTATCATGTTGATAGACTTTTAAAAGTCATAAATGCTTGCTTAAAGTTAATATTTCACCCTAAGACAGTAGCTTGTCTTGTTAGTAGGAGGGAACTGGGAAGTGCTTGCATTATTGGGTATTAGTTTTTTAAGAGAGTAGCTGTATTTTTCATCAAATTAACATTGTAAAACCATAAAAGGTTGAATGGTAAAACATGAAATATTCTGGATACCGATTTTTGTGCATCTCGAGTTGGAGAGATGTATATTTGTCTGGAAATAAACCAACAAGGAAGATGATGAGGCACTGGCTAATTGCACTTAAAAATTGTACCAAAAGATAGCGTTCGGAAAAGGTGAATGGGGTCTCCTTAAGTGTTTGATGGATGCTGTGCCACCCAGTGATGGATTGGGTAGAGGACCACCATTTACTGGTCTCGTGCGAGTGACCCCGACCTCCCCTGTACAAAACTTTGGAATCTTGTTCATCTTATTTGAAGTCTCCAAATTGTCTAGGTTTACTTTTTTCTTTCTTTGTTTAATCTTCATTTAATAAATCTTTAATGGCTTTAGCCTCTGAGTGTCCCCATCATTCGCAATCGTGCAATATGAATAGTTTTAGCCTATCAATCTTTTCTAAATCTCTTTTGTGGGATGGTTTTAAGAAAATTAATCAGAGCATTGAGTTGTAATTTTGTCAAAATTAGGAATGTCTGGTGTTTCCAAGAAGAAGCTTTAGTCCGCGGGTAGAACGGCACAAGTATGTTACATGATTTTTTACGCTGCTCCAATGGTTGTGAATTGTGATCCCTTCATTTCTTTTCCCTCCTTTCTCGCTTATACTGTTGTTTTATATGAGTTCAAGAAGACTGCGACACTGCGGTTTAATTTAGATCCCTTAAGCATATTTAATTCAATGGATGAAATTCATTAGGTCGAATCAAGTCCACTCATATCGGATCAAAAGATATAAGTTCTGAAAATGTTACAAAATTATTCACAATTTTGAGGGTATTTCTAAGATTACCTCCATTAGCATTATATAATTAAAGAAAAAATTGCTCTTTAGTCCCACTAAACATGAGAATTTGCATTCTCGGTCCCAAACTAACGCTTATAGTTATAGGAACCAAATTCTTAGGCTTTGTTTACTAGCATTTTGGTCATTTTCTAGAAAAAAATTTGGGAGAATGGATTTTTGGGAGAAATTTTGAAAAAAGTGTCAATTGTTTGTTTATGTTTTGGGAAAATAGGAAAGATAGATTGAGAATGAGTTGTTTGTTTGTTAATATTTTGGTGGGGGGACAAATTTTATTGTAGATGTCAAATCAGTTACTTTTTTGTTGGGTTTGTAAAAAGAAATGATTTTTTTATGTAATGTGTGTATATATATATACTTTGATGGTATGTGTGTATATATATATATACTTGAGTGTTAGGTAGGGTCAAGGTAGGGCTAGGATAGTGCGTAGAGTCTTTTTGATATTGAATTTTGAGGGTTGTTTGGATATAATTTTTTTGTGTTTTGGAAAAATAATTGAAGAATGTGTATATTTTTTGGGACTGTTTTGGGAGTTGAGAAATTTTTTTCCAAAATGCTAGTGAACACATCCTTAATTTTTGACACTTTTGGGACACTGTCAAATTTTTCATCATTTTTTTGATGGTTTATTTGAAAAAATTGCACTTTGGTCCCTTTTTATTTGGATTATTACATAAAATTCCAAAATATTAATTACATAATATTTTGTTTTTTCTATATTATGTAAAATATATACATACAAATAAAATAAATATTATATAAACATAAATACATATATACATTAACCCCCCTCCCCCCTTCCCCTAACCCCACGTGGCTAGCCATGGCGGCCGCCGACCACTGGCCACATAGCGGCCGGATCTGCCGCGGCCAGCAGCCGCCTAGCCATGGCCGATTGCTGGCTACAAGTGGCCAAATTTGCCGCTAGTCTTGGCCTTGGCTGGTTGTTGGCTGCGGCCAGGAGAGGGAAGGGTGGGCGAGGGGTTCGGGCTGAGCTGGGGAAGAGGGTGAGGGAGGGTGGCGACCAGCGGCTGCCTAGCCACAAGGCCATGGCCGGCTGCTGGCCAGGAGGGGGAAGGGGTTGGGCTGAGGGTTGTTGGGTGGGGGAAGAGATAGACACTTTTTTTTTCATTTTTTTTATGTTTTAATTTTTTTTAATTTTCTACTTATTTATTAGTTAGTTAACCTAACCAAATTAGTTTAAATATATTTGTTATTTTTATATATTATTCAAATAATTAACTTTTTAGTAATTTTATTTTTTTTAAATTCACTAATTATATTGATCAAAGTAATAAAAATGATCTAAATTATATTGTTAGGATGATATTTTTAGATTTTATGTTTATCTAGAAATTTTTTTAATTTATAAACTTAACTGTATTATTTTAATTTATAAATAAATTTAATTATATTACTTTAACATTATAAATATGTAATTCAAAATTATGAAATTATGTATCTAAGATGATAGATTCTATTCTAATTTTTATTTTTTAATTTTTACCTTTTTTGTTTTAATTAATAAAAGTTTCAACTTAATTTAATTAAACTATTTTAGTTATATTTATTATCTTAATATTATTGAGTATGTAATTTAAAATTATAAAATTATATTAATTAAGAGATGAATTTAAATTTTATTTTCTTTTACTTATTTCATTTTTTAATTAATAATAAGTTTAATTAAATTTAACTAAATTACTTTAGATATGTTTGATTTTAAATTATTATATTTTAATTTAATGTGAATTTAAAGATTATTCGATATTTAAGAAAATTTATTAATAATACAATATATTTAAATATATTATAGATAATTAGGATAACATTGAAATTACTCTATGAAAAATATTACAAATAGGTTAAGGGCAATTTTATCTAAAAAATAATCGAAACAATTTTTGAGGGTATTTTTGAATTTTCACACAAAATTTTGGATGATACTAACAAATTTGTTAATGGGAGACTAATGATTTTTCAAAAATGTTGGACAAAACAAAACATTATGGGGTTATTATAATTTCTTAGAATTTATTGTGAATAAGTCAAATCTTTTGGGGGTTTATATAATTAACCATAATAAAAAGGGACCAAAGTGCAATTTTTCCAAATAAACGGTAAAAAAATTGACGGAAATTTTGATTGTGTCTCAAAAGTGCCAAAAAACAGAGAATTTTGATCCTATAAATGTTAGTTTGGGTTCAAAAGTGCAAATTCTCCTATTCAATGGGACCAAAAGTGCAATTTTCTCATAATTAAATATTGTGCCAACTATTTGTGTGAAGTCACTGTTACTTAAGTAAATATTGTGCCAACTACCAAATGATGCAATAATGGATCAATAGCTCTGCTCTGCAAGCTCTTATTTAAGGAGCATGGAAAAGATTAAACATCCATTAGAATTGTGTGTAGGAAGAGTTTTGTCATGGTAGCAGAGACAAAGTCCCAAATCAAACTTAGGTTTAGGGACACAAATTGTTGACCTGTTTCAAGTGATAAAACCAATCCACTTTAGAGAGGACCACACCAACTACATGCCATATGTTATCAATGATGTCAACTACTGCTAAACTAAGGCTTTATATGTTGGGATTTTTTTATTTTTTTTTTGACAGTAACATTCAAGTTTTTACTCATGCAAAAGAATTGACAAGAAAGTTACTAACTTATATAGTTTGGGTAATATTAGAAAAAATCTCAACATATGGATGTTGGTTGAACCTAACTCTACTAAAATTCGTATTCATTCTTAATTTACAGAAATCTGGTCCACAAAATATTGTCACTTTTATGCATTAAAGCTGCCAAGATTAGCCTGTGCTTTTGTTGTAGAAAGTTAGCTCAATTTTTTCGTAGGTGATGAACATTAATGGTGGGCATTAAAAGTGAGTCAGGCTAGAAAGGAACATCCCGCGGGTTCTTTCTTTATCTTGTTCTGTTCAATTTTGCTTGTTTGGAAAAGAATATATAGAATAAAGAAATGTGAAACGCTCAAGTTTGAGATATAAAATTGTCTTGTTTGATTTGGCCTAATGTTGTCAGTGTACTGCTCATCAGAAACCTTACATAAGACATGGATTTTAGGACTAAAACTGTTGCTTAGGAAATCTTATATGTCCATGGCCAAAACTGTTGCTTGGTCCTAAGCAACAGTTTAGTCCTAATATCCATGTCTGCCTCTTACAACCTGTGATAAGACGCATAAAATTGACATTTAATAATTTGTTTATATTGGCCTAATGCATAATCATAAAACGAGGATCATATTATTGGTTATGAAATTAGCGTGAATTATTAAGCAACTTCTTCCTTTATACTGGAGCATAGCTGTTTATTGGTGTAGGTGGGATGGAGGCAGGGTCCCAGAGATATTGGTGTCTTATAACCACCAGCAACTAATGCATGGTGGTTAGTAGTATACTTACATTAACTCTAATGGGATCATTATGCTAAGACTGTATGTTCAAGAACAAGATTGATCAATTGAGAGATGATGCCTGCCCCGATAGTTTCCAGTTTCTTGAGGACTAGTTGGCTCAAACTCAGTACTGAAGTTTTTAATGAAGGTGGAATCTTGTCTTAATTTGATTTTTAAGAAAGGGAAATCTGATCAAGACTTGCTGAGTTTCATGTATTAAGAAGAAAAGATCTGTAATGAGCCATCATTTGCATAATCAATCGGAATCTAAATAACAAATTACTTCAATGAAAATGTTCGCATTTCAAGCTACTTAAAAGGGTTCACTTGTACAGTTAGGAAATGCCCCACAGATGTAAGTAAATGATAAAACAACTAATTTCTGACAAACTTTTTGAGCAAGACAGATTTATTTCTGTCAGAAAATAATGTTACAGAATTATATTTCCACTTATTTATTAAGAAGGCATCCCTTTTGAAGCCATAATTTAATTTTCAAGAGACAAAACAAAATGCAAATAATTCACAAGAAAAGAGAAGATATTCAAGAAACATTAGCATGTGGTGGAGCTTAGCATTTACTCAAGTAAGATTTATTAATGACTCCAAAAAAATATATAGTACAGAGTTCTTCCAAAGTTCCAAATACTCTGTGCCCTGGCCACACAATTTCTCTTTCTTTTGCTCCTTTCTCTTTAATTGCGGGCATAACAAACAGTACAAGTTGGAGTTTCTGTTCTCTCAACTTGTGCTTTTCTCTCTATCCTATCATTAAACAATGGAAGGTGGACTTCCTGTGCTCAACTGTTTATTGCAGCATACACTCAGAAGCCTATGTGCATGTTCAGATTCTTCTACCCCTGCAAAATGGGTATATGCAGTCTTTTGGAGGATCCTTCCAAGAAATTATCCACCTCCAAAGTAAGCAGCTTTTTTCTTACTAAAAAAGGTACCAATGCCACCACTCACAGAAGGAACACTTTTTGCCATCCATCCGATTCACTTCTTCTGAAGGTTCTAAGTTATTATTATTATGTGAAAGTGTCCTTTGATCTTTTTGTAGGTGGGATCACGGAGGCGGCTTTCTTGATAGAGCTAAGGGCAACAAAAGGAACTGGTAATTTTTTCTTGAAAAAGTGGCGACTTTTGTATCCCATTTTCTTCAAGAGTTATTTCCAAGTTGTAAATTTGGCATTTTGGTTCAGGATTCTTGTGTGGGAAGATGGATTCTGTGATTTTTGTGAGTGTGAAAGAGCTGGAAGTGGGTGTGAGAAAGGAAGGTTTGGTGCTGATATTTTCTTCAAAATGACCCATGAGGTCTATAATTTTGGAGAGGGGTAAGACTCTGGGTTTTCTTCTTGAATTGATAGACAAAAAGATGAGAGAAATTTAGATGGTTTCTTTCTTTCTAATGTCATTTTCTTGGCAGATTGGTGGGCAAAGTTGCATCAGACAACAGCCATAAATGGGTGTTCAAAGATAGCCCAACAGAAAATGATCCTAGTTTCATTTCTTCATGGAATGTATCCATTGATCCTGTAAGAAAATACTTAACATCTTAGTTCACTTAATTTTATTGCTTAATTTCTTGATGCTTTCTTTCTTTTTTCTTTTTTTCCTTTTTTCTTTTTTTAAATATTAACAGCAACCAAGAGCATGGGAGGCTCAGTTCAGTTCAGGCATTGAGGTGAGAAAATGTCTGTGAAAATTTCTGCTTTGTTCTGTTCCACATCAGATTTTTATGAAGTCTCTATATATGGCAGACTATTGCAGTTATATCAGTAAGAGAAGGTGCCATCCAACTTGGCTCATTTGATAAGGTATATATAATATCCTTTCCTATTTATTCATCCATATATATATATACACACACATATATGTCCAAATACAATCTGCAGAAAATTTAAGCAAGATTATTGAGTGATCTAGGTTGTTGAAGACCTCAACATGGTGCTAAGCATACAAAGAAAGTTCAGCTACCTTCAAAGCATACCGGGCATATACGTGATACAGAGGCCGTATCTATCAGTCCAAAATCCGAGCAGCTTCGACTATAATAATCCTCACAGACTAATCCAAACCAGTGGAACATTAAGTGGGATTGATGATAAGCACCAATTGGTAGGATTGAAAAGGCAAAACTACGAGCAACAATCGGATGATTCACCTGCTAAGTCCATCTGTTTAGGGCACAACAGCCCACATAATGGCATCACTGGAGCACTGCCCTTGTGGTCTATTCCACCCCTTTTGCCTTCCATGCCTTGCAATCTTGGAGCCTTGTTTTCAAAGATTCCCTCCGTCCCAGTACCATATTATGCTCCGGCAAGCGTTGGTCATGAAAATTCCTTGCTCAATAACCATAGCAGCAACTTAAAGACTGGCACTAGTGAGAACTTGAACGGTGATAATTGTGTTGCAGCATTTGATGAAATTCCAGACGATGTTAAGGTGGAGATCCCAGGCGTACAAGATGAGGGAGTTCAAGAACAAAAGCCGAGCCCCTTAAACCAGACACTAAGACTGGAAGATGGGGTGGTGGCTTTAGGATTTGAATCTCACAGAGGAGCAGAAAAGTGTTGTGACTCTTGCTTGAACTCTCGGGAATAGGAATATCAGCAAGATCAAATTACTAGGCTTATTTAGCTTTATGATGTGCAAGGAATTGTTCATATTATAGAGAAATAATAAAAAGTGCATCATGAAATGTTCTTTTCCTTTAATTATTTTCCTGATGATGTATTTCTTATTGTTCCAACTCTTTCTAACCATGCAAAAATCAGCTAAGCATCAGAAAGGATAAAACAGTTGTCTTCTAGAATGTTAAGGAGCCAATCAGTGTCCAATTTGGAGCTATCATATAACTGGTTTTGAGCTATCCAGTGGAGGTGGTGGTGATTGAATGGGATTTGACCCACTTGGGCCTGATTGAATTTAATTGATTGATGAGTTGCATAGTAGTAGTTGTTGTTGTTGTTTTTTTTTTTTTTTTTGGGAATTTTTAGTTTTTCTAAAGCAATCATCGATAATGCTACACTAATCCCCCCAACCCCTATTTATATATATATATATATATATATTAGGGTCAACATAGAAATTAACACAAAAAGAAATGAAAATTTTTATACATGCTTTTTTGATTGATCGATTTTTTTTTTTTAAATGTGATATAGAACAGTCAATTATGAAAATTTTTAACCCATTTTTTTATCTTATTATCAGTCATAAAGTTTTTAATATGATCTTATATTAAATAAAGCACTTTTGGGGAAAAGAAAATGTGAATTTGTTTTCGATCAAGTCTTCCCAACTCATGACGACCACACCTGTGACACTCCACTCCGGGTAACCCAAAGCTGAGATAACAACTCATTTCAAACTTAAATTCTGAACCTTGTAATACAAACAATAGGCCCAAAATTTCTATTCAATTCCAAATCATATAAAGAAACGACAATTCAAAAGCAGCGGAAATAATATCAACTTAATAATACTACCAACCATTAACATTCATACCAAGGTTCAAGTCTTAGGCATACAGCAAAAATATGTACACAAGTTCAAGGTGGTCCTGTCAATCCTAACATATCTCAACATCTCTATGTTGTCACCTATCCATCTAGTCATTCATATACAAAAGAAAGGCACCAACTATTACAAAAGAAGCATTCCTATACTTCAAGTCAGAACTTTGCATTCTTAGACCACTATGTCTGCAAAAGTAATGAAAATGGGGTGGTAAGTCCAATGGACTTAGTGAGGGATAAATATCAAGCGATAATACAACTTGTCAAGGGAAGAGTATCTCAACAGATCTAGAATCAATAGCAATACAAGTACAATTACAATTTAAAAAGAACAATTGTAGCAAACAGGAAATCCTCTTGCCTTATTGCTCCATGAATAGTTCACAAACAAGCAAGAACGAGTACGAGCAAGCAAACCCTTACAAAATATGCATTCCAACGAAACAAGTTAAGACATGCATATCAAATCACCTTATACCAATCAAACAAGTACTTCCATAGCGTGACAGCTTGGCATACAATTGGTGTGCCCATACGAACTGTATGGCGCATAGCAGATACCTACGCGGATTGCTTAGCGTATCGCGGATACCTATGCGGACCGCATAGTGTACCCTGGACACTTAGGCGGACTGCAAGGCGTGTCCCAAGTATCCCAGCATTCCGCATAGGATTGGCACTCGGCCCAAGTTCAATCTCCAAGCAAGTACAACAAGTACCAATCAAATACAACAATCAAGTACATAGAAGACAACTGGCTAGATATCAGGATAAAACAAACGAGTATACCGGCAAGGCATCTGATAACGATTCAAACAGGAACAAGCAAGTATGATCAAGACAAGTACCAGACATGACATACAGGATTCTGGGCACCAAAACAAACAAGAACGAGTGAAACAAGTACTAACCCTCACAGGGGTATACAAGTGAATAACAAGTAACAAACGAGTACCAATCAATTCAGATTTCGATAAACGAGCAAGTACGGGTCAAGCAATTTACGAACAATTATAATCAAGCAAATTAACCCTCACAGAGGTTATGCCACAAGAACAGATAGATATATCGAGGCCACATTGGCAAACCCACGCAGGGATTTTCAACAATTAATGAGAAGCTTGTACAAAGCAATAACCCAAAGTGGGAGACCCTCACCTCCAAAATCTCATATGGTACAAGTTCTGCAGACTGTCTATTGGTGCTTGTGACTCACTTCTTCGTCACCTAACCATAATGATATATATATAGTCAGAACCCACTTTAAATTCCTAATACAACTTTATCATATTTTTTCTTAATTCCAAAATTTGTTATTTCTCCTGTAACATGATAACTTAATATGACAACATTGATAAAATTCCAAAAATGATTATAAAACTAGTCTTGCTACAATAATCTTAATTCTCATATTGTTTCTCCTATCAATAAAGTCAAGTTCTTAACCACATGATCTACATATTGTCACTTTAATCATCAATTGTTTAATGTCCCAATAATTTCCAATACTATCCAATTTAGGTCCTCAATCCAAAATCTCAAGTTCAATTTTCTTGTCAAATTCATAATTTCCAATTTTATTACTTTACATAATGTCCAAGTCCACTATACAATCATCCATAGCATGGGAAAATTCAACACATATATATACATGACATATCATCATCCTCAAGTTCTATTCTTAGCTTGGATACAACATTAAATAGGATATACATATGCACACACACACACACACACACACACACACATATATATAAATCTTCAATCTTTTACCACAACTACGCAACGGGAGCTCGGATCCACAAACCAACTACTCCACTACGATTGTCTCGACGAAAGGAAGATTCTGTCTTCCTGTCGCCGCCGCCGGAAAAGTCAGAAATCACCACGGTTCTGCTACTCTCGACGAGAGCTTCCCAACGACGCCTTCGATTTCAAGTTCCACAACCTGTATCGCCCTTAACGGAGCTCAACAACCCTCAACAGAAAATCCCGCTGCTGTGTTCCGATCGTCGATTTTCTTCTTCTCCACTGTGCCAAACCCACATGCAACCCCGTAATCTACTTCTCCACATCGAGAGCTACCCAAAACACCCCTCAACCGTCCAAACCATCATTGAAAAAGATTAAACCCACTTGCCCGTTCTCGGTCCCTCAACTCTCACGGTGGCTAACCGGTTTCCAGCCGTGCATGTGTGGAGGAAGGTGGTCAGATGGTGGATGAGAGTTGTTTGAAAATGTTGGTTTGGTGGTTGGTGGTCGTCGGTTAGAGGGTCGCTGGTTGGTTCTTCACGGTGAAAGGGAAGAGAAGGAAGAAAAAGAAAACGAAGAAGAAGAGGAAAAAAGGAGAAAAAGGAAATGAAGAAAACCTTCTGCTCGATTTAGGTTTTTAAAATTTGACTTTTCCAAATTGCAATTTGGCCCCCAAAGTTTAGACAAAATTTCCATTTAGCCCTTAAGTTAGAGAAATTACTCTTTTGACCCTGTTGACTTTTTTACTTCCATGCAAACCCCTCAATTCTGAGAAATGTACAATTTTGCCCTTTTCAAAATTAACATGAAATCAAGTTTTTTAGCAATATATATTTATGATCACGAAATTTCTAAAATACTAAATAATTCATACAAATTCATAAAGTAAATTAAAATGAAATAACATGACAATTAAACTATCATAATTCAAGAAAATTAGGGGTGTTACAGGCTCCCCCCCTTAAAAGAATCTGGCCCCCAAATTCTTACCTGAAAATTGGAAGAGTTTAGGATATTGACGGCGCAAAAGATCTTCTGACTCCCACGTGGCTTCTTCCACATTATGATTGCGCCATAATACTTTTACTTGAAAAATTTTCCGATTCCTGAGTTCTCGGAATCTCTAATCCAGAATGCGTTCCGGAGTCTCTTCATATGACAAATCACTCTTAACTTGCACATTCTCCAGTGATATGATATGAGAGGGATTAGGAAAATATTTTGGAAGCTGTGAGACATGAAAAACATCATGTATTCCCATCAAATTTTGGGGTAGCACCAAACGATAAGCTACAGGTTGCATACAATCCTACATACCTTGGACCCAGCTTTCCTCCTTTTCCTATTCGTTTCACCCATTTTCTTAGGAATACTTTAAGAAAGACTTTATCACCAATTTTGAATTCTAATTCCTTTCTCCTTTTATCGGCATAGCTCTTTTATCGATCATGTGCTGCTTTCATTTTTTGCTTAATCACTTGCACTTTCTTGTAGTTTCTTGAATCAACTCAGGTCTTATAGTACTTGTTGATTCTCCGATCTTGTCTCTGTGCTCTTCTAAATCCCAGTGTACTGGCGATCGACACTTTCAACCTACAAGGCTTCATACGGTACCATTTTGATAGTAGCCTGGTAACTATTATTGTAGGCAAATTCTATCAAAGGGAGATGTCGATCCCAACTTCCACTAAACTCCATAACACAGACTCGTAACATATCTTCTAAGATCTGTATTACCCTTTCTGATTGCCCGTCTATTTGTGGGTGAGCAGTAGAGTTGAATTTCAGTTTCGTTCCCAAATGTTCTTGCAATCTTTTCCAAAGTCTCGACGTAAATTTTGGATCATGATCTGACACTATACTGGTGGGAATGCCATGCAGTCGAACGATTTCCATAGCATATAATTCTGCTAACTTTTCAACTTTATACTGCGTTCCAACTAGCAGAAAATGTGTGGATTTAGTCAATCGGTCCAAAATCACCCATATACTATCAAACCCTCCTCGAACTGTGGGTAGACCAGTTACAAAAGCCATGGTCACCTGTTCCCATTTCCAATCTGGGATTAAAAGCGGATGTAGCAATCTTGATGGTTGTTGGTGCTCCGCTTTTACCAGCTGACAGGTTAGACACTTTTGCACATAATTTGAAATATCTCTCTTCATTCCCTTCCACCAGAACTGTCGTTTTAGATCCTGATACATCTTAGCGCCTCCGGGATGTACTGCAAACCTGGTCTTGTGCACCTCATCTAGAAGTCTTTTCTTGATTTCTCTTGGCACACATATTCTATTCCGAAATAAAAGGGTATCCAGTTATCAATTCCAAATTTGGTCTCTTTCGCACTCCTGATCATTTCTTTCTGTTTCAATATCCATTCATCTTCAGCTTGAGCTCGCCTGGTCTCATCATACAGTTCAAGTTGTATACTTATCCCTGCAACCCAAACCCGTTGTTTAAGTCTCATCACAGCCCTCGTTCTCAGCTTCCAGGCATTTCTGTTCCTTGTAAGTGAGCCAATCCTGCTTTTCGACTTAAAGCATCGGCCACTACATTAGCTTTTCCAAGGTGATAAGAGATGGTGAAATCATAATCTCCCATCCATCTTCGTTGCCTCATATTTAAATCCTTTTGTGACTGTAAATATTTGAGGCTTTTGTGGTCGGTATATATCTCAAAGGTAGCCCCATAGAGATAATGTCTCCACTTAGATAATGCAAAAATGACCGCTGCTAATTCCAGGTCATAAGTTGGGTAGTTCTCTTCATGAGGCTTCAGTTTTCTAGATGCATAAGCGATAACACGCCCTCTTTGCATTAATACACATCCCAACCCCTTTTTTGAAGCATCTGTATAGACCACAAATCCTTCTAGGTGATCTGGAAGAGCTAGAATAGGAGTTGTCATCAGCCGACTTTTCAATTCCTGAAAACTTTGTTCACAATCCTCATTCCAGATAAAAGGTTGCCCTTTATGGGTTAACCTAGTTAAGGGACCAGCTATTTTGGAAAAATCTTGAACAAATCTTCGGTAATAACCAGCCAGACCCAGAAAACTCCAAATTTCAGTAACATTTTTAGGTTTCTCCCACTTTGGGTTATTACTTTGTACAAGCTTCTCATTAATTGTTGAAAACCCCTGTGCGGGTCTGCTAATGTGGCCTCGATATATCTATCTGTTCTTGTGGCATAACCCCTATGAGGGTTAATTTGCTTGATTGTACTTGTTTGTAAATTGCTTGACTCGTACTTGCTTGTTTATTAAAATCTGAACTGATCGGCACTCGTTCATTACCTGTTATTGACTTGTATACCCCTGTGAGGGTTAGCACTTGTTTCACTCGTTCTTGTTCGTTCTGGCACCCAAAACTCATGTCTCTCATGTCTGGTACTTGTCTTGATCGTACTTGCTTGTTCCTATTTGAATCGTTATCAGATGCCTTGCCGGCATATTCGTTTGTTGTATCTTGATATCTAGCCAATTAGCTTGTATGTACTTGATTGTTGTACTTGATTGATACTTGTTGTACTTGCTTGGAGATTGAAGTTAGGCCGACTGTCAATCCTATGCGGAATGCTGGGATACTTGGGACACGCCTTACAGTCCGCCTGGGTGTCCAGGGTATGCTATGCGGTCTGCATAGGTATTCGCGATACGCTAACCAGTCCACTTAGGTATCTGCTATACGCCATACAGTCCGTATAGCGCACAACTTATCAGAAGCAGCCGAATTCAAACTTAACTAACTCGATAAACCATTAAGTAAATGCCATAATTCATGTTCTAATATAACAAAATATTTACATCCCATAAGTCATCCATATCAACATGACATATCACGACATCTCGCGTCCATACTTAGCTATCATATGATGCCATATATACATTCAACACCTGATCTATTACAAAATATACTTATAACCATCCTGGAGTCCAAATCCTTCCCTTAGTCCCTGTCTGAGAGAATCAAAATAAACCGGGGGGAGTGGGTAAGTCCAAAGGACTTAGTGAGGGATAACTGTAAGCGTAAAAAAAATCTATTGAGGAAGAGTCAACTCAACAAATTATAATTCAATAGTCAAGCAGAACATATCAGAAGACCGACAGGCAATCCATGACAATCAAACAAAGCAAAAACTGTTCAAATAAACAAATCAGATCAAACATATTTTCCAATCAGACTAAACTTTCCCAAGCATAGCAGCTTGGTACCGAACTTAACCTTACATAAAACGGACTAAACTTACCCAAGTGTGACAACCCAGTGCTTAACTTACCCAAATATGACAACGTAGTACAGAACTTACCTAAGCATATCAGATCAAACTTATACAATCAAACCAAACTTACCAAGGCATAACCACCTAGTATCATTCAAACTGAACTTACCAATCAAATCAAACCGAACTTACCCAGGCATAACCACCTGGTACCAATCAAACTGAACTTACCCAGGCATAACAACCTGGTGTAGAACTTACCTGAGCATGACAACCTGGTACAAAACTCACCCGAGCATGATAACCTGGTACAAAACTTACCCAAGCATAGCTTGGTACATAACTTACCCAGGTACATTAGCTTGATACATAACTTACCCAGGCGTATCAATTTGGTACATAACGTATTACCAACAGAATAATTCAATGACATATCAATCAAACTAACTTACCCAAATACGATAACCTGGTACAGAACTTACCTAAGCACAGCTTGGTACATAACTTACCCAGGCGTATCAGCTTGGTACATAACGTATTACCAACAGAACAATTCAATGACATATCAATCAAACTAACTTACCCAAACACGATAACCTAGTACAGAACTTACCCAAGCACAGCTTGGTACATAACTTACCCAGACATATCTTGGTACATAACTGATTACTGACAGAATGAATTAATACTAACGTACGGACATATAACAGACAGTCATATAATAGATCGTATAGATAACATACATTCGGATAACAGATCGATAAAAGTAAGGACAATTTAGAACAGTACAGAAATGCCGACAAGGCAATAGATAATAGAACAAATGGAACAGATAACAGAACGGTACAGATAACAGATAGGAGTTCTAGGCGCCAGAACAGACATAAGCAAAATCGATATCAAAGACAACCCTCACAGGGGTGTTCAAATCAAATAATAGATAACAATCAAGAACTCAATCAAATACATATTTCAATAAACACGAGCAAGTACGGTAAAAGCATATTTAACCCTCATAGGGGTTCTTCCACAAGCACAAATAGATATATTCAAGGCCAAATTAGCAGACCCTCACCTCCGTAATCTCAGAAGTGCTATCACAGTTAGCAGTCAATTAGTCTGTAGGACCCACTTTGTTGTTACCTAACCAAAAAGTAATATTTAATCAAAATCCATACTTAATTCTATTAATCACAATTATACCATTAACAATCCAGAATCACTAATTTATCAATTAATACAGTATCTTATTCTTATTTCAAGGTCATGGGCATAATCCTAAATCACACAATTTGATTAATCCTTACATAATCAATTCCTAATCAAATGCCATCTAATCTTATAATATAATCCTTAATACTATTTTAAATCCAAGTTTTGTCACTTCATAAGTTCGGGTCCACTTAATCCGTACTCCTTGCATAGGGATCAACATACGTATATAAAAATATCATCTCTTCCCAAATTCCTATTCTTAGCAAGGTATAATGCTAAATTAGGAAAGGTACAACACATGCAACATATATATATTAAAGGTACAACTAAATCCAAATGCCAAAGCTTGCCACCGGAGTATCAAAACCACAAACCAATTACATGGTTGGGATCATTGCATCGAGGAGGTGAAACTGGTCTAGGGTCTCCGGAGCATCGCCGCCTGAAAATTATGAAATCACCACCGTTCTTTTCCTTTCGACGATAGCTTTCCAACGCCGCCGTCGATTTACAGTTTTAAGGCCTATAGCTACCAAAACTGGGCTAAACAACCTTCAAGTGGGCCTTCTCATTAATTATTGAAAACCCCTGTGCGGGTTTGCCAATATGGCCTTAATATATCTATATGTTCTTGCGGTATAACCCTTGTGAGGGTTAATTTGCTTGATTGTACTTGTTCATAAATTGCTTGACTCGTACTTGCTCATTTATTGAAATCCGAACTGATCGGTAGTCGTTCATTACCTGTTATTGACTTGTATACCCCTGTGAGAGTTAGCACTTGTTTCACTCGTTCTTGCTCGTTCTTGTTCGTTTTGGCACCTAGAACTCCTGTCTGTCATGTTTAGTACTTGTCTTGATCGTACTTGCTTGTTCTTGTTTGAATCATTATCAGATGCCTTGCCGGCATACTCGTTTGTTGTATCCTAATATCTAGCCAGTTGGCTTGTATGTACTTGATTGTTGTACTTGATTGGTACTTGTTGTACTTGCTTGGAGATTGAAGTTGGGCTGAGTGCCAATCCTACGCGGAATGCTGGGATACTTGGGATACGCCTTGCAGTCCGACTGGGTGTCCAGGGTACGCTATGCGGTCCGCATAAGTATCCGCGATACGCTAAGCAGTCCGTTTAGGCATCTGCTATGCGCCATACAATCCGTATGGGCACACCAATTATATGCCAAGCTATCACGCTATGGAAGTACTTCTTTGATTGGTATAAGGTGATCTAATATACATGTCTTAACTCGTTTCGTTGGAATGCATATTTTGTAAGGGTTTGTTTGCTCGTACTCGTTCTTGCTTGTTTGTGAACTGTTCTTGGAGCAATAAGGTAGGAGAGTTTCCTATTTGCTACAATTTTTCTTGTTAAATTGTAATTGTACTTGTATTGCTATTGATTCTAGATCTGTTGAGATACTCTTCCCTTAACAGGTTCTATTATCGCTTGATATTTATTCCTCACTAATTCTATTGGACTTACCACCCCGTTTTCATTACTTTTGCAAACAGAGTGGCCTAAGAATGCAAAGTTCTGACTTGAAGTATAGGAATGCTTCTTTTGTTATAGTTGGTGCCTTTCTTTTGTATATGAATGACTAGATGGATAGGTGACAACATAGAGATGTTGAGATATGTCAGGATTGACAGGACCACCTTGAACTTGTGTACATATTTTTGTTGTACACCTAAGACTTGAACCTTGGTATGAATGGTAATGGTTGGTAGTATTATTAAGTTGATATTTATTTCCGCTGCTTTTGAATTGTCGTTTCTTTATATGACTTGGAATTGAATAGAAATTTTGGGCCTATTGTTTGTATTACAAAGTTTAGAATTTAAGTTTGAAATGAGTTGATATCTTAGGAAAATCAAATTTTTATTATGGTGTTAATTTTTAACAACTTAAATGCAAAAGTTTGAAACTAATTGCATGCTAAATTGCTATTCTTCTAAATGCATTCGAAAGATATTTTTCTGTCTAAACCATCTTAAATTATCCAAGTGAACTACAAATTAAATTTTTAGATCTTAGATCTAAGGAAAATGTGATGAAGTACATCATTTATTAAATACTATTCTTATCAATATTTAACATGTAAAAATTATTTTTATCACTCAATATATATAATTAGTGATAATTTTTGTTTTGTCATTTACTATTTTGTCACTAATTTATCTTTGTTTTATAGTGATTATAAATCATTTAGTATTTTGTTTTTTTAAAGTATACAAAAGAATTTTGTAAGTTTTCTGTAATTTTAATCATACTAATTTAAAATTATTATTAATAACATTTTATAAGTTTCAAAATTTTGTCCAAATATTTCATCACATATTTTTTAAAATAAGATAAGACATCTTATAAACTTCAAAATTATCTTATAACATATAAGAACTTATAAATTTTTTAAATAAATTTAATCAAATACCCAATTAGTTATCAGAAATTTAACCGAACAATCACAAGTTCACAGCTTCTTTGATAACTTATTGGTTCTGTAGGTTGAACCCATTTCATACCTCTAGCCGACTAGCTGACATAAACAGAAATTGGGCCTGAAATTTCTACTCAACATAATAATGCCAGTTGAGTTTTTTCCGCCGCAACATAATAATGTAAATAAAAATTTTGCAGCAGAGGTCAAAAAATTCACAAGTAAAAGAGGGTGAAAAAAAAAAAGAAGTTAGAAATTAGCATTGTTACTAAGCTACTTAATCTGATGTTACGAATTCATTGTCACGTCTTATCAATTAATCAACAAAAATAATCTTTTCCAGAACTAATTTGTATTCAGATTTAACGTGACCTAACCAACTTGGATATAAATAAGGAGCAATGAAATTTCAAAATGACCATAACTCAGAAAAATGAGAGTCTCATAAGTTTTATAAGTATTGCTCCAATATTACATACCTATAGAACCTTAAGGGGTCGGGGTTTTTTGTACGTAGAATTCTTTTGCTACAATAATTGAAAGATTGGGAAATAAAGAAATTACTTTGCAAACTCAAGAATATGTGAGCAGCTGTAAATGGACTTAAGCAAAAATCTTTGTTTGGGTAGGAAGAAATATTTCGTTCAAGAATCAATGTAATTTTTTACTAAGCAAAACAAAAATTGTATAGATTTCAAATCATAAGGTTGTAGTCACAAGTTTGTGATTCTCATTTATTTAAGAAACATTGTATTGTATGTTTACAATGAGAATTTCGATTTATCGGCTACCTATAAAGATTTAGAGGGTATTTGCGTGAACTTACAAAATTTTAAGATGAAATGTTAAAATCTTATAAGCTCTTTAAAAAAGAAGTACAAAGATTCTAACTTATTTTTAAAATCTCTACAAACTACTTTAATTTTACCTATTATGTTAGAAAATTATCATTTCTAACATCTCATAAACTTCAAAATATTATTTTTTCCAAATATTTCAATAATGTATTTTAAAAATAAAATTTAATATCTTATATGCACCAAAAACATCTTATAAAATACAAAAACTCATAAATTTTTTTAAATAAATTTAACCAAACACCCTCTTAACCATAAAGTTGTCTCCAAATGTGTCCTATTATAATCAAAGGTATTTGATAAGCATTTCATAAGACTCATGAAAATCAATTATTGCACTTAGAAAATGTACTCCAATGTATGAATATCAAGTATAAATACAACCGAGAGATATGAGTTATTGATCAGAGCAACAATATTTTAATCATAGCTGAAAATGAAACTGTGCAAGAACTCGACAATGTAGAACAAATATCCATTTTGGTGGTTCTGATTCAAAGCCAGTAACATAGAGAAACATGTACAGTACAGCACCTTCATAACTTTTGATTTTACTTCCTTTTTTAATAACTTTCCTCACTGACAGATGAGGGTGCAAAACAGGGTAACCAAGAGATCATCAGAGTACCAAAATGGTTTCTCCAATTTGACATCTGCATCTATCCCTCCCCTGCCAGTTTAGATTTCGAACGATTTCTCAAGAGCTGCTCTTTTTGCCTTTTTTACCAGAAGTAGTCCCAATTGGTTTGGCCAGAATGTGCTTAATTGCCTTCACTCCAAGTGGGCTGTCCTTGCTCTGTATCACATAAAAACATTACTGCATAAGCCCAAAAAGAGAAAACAAAAACAAAAACAAATATACCCGCAACAGAAGTCAAAAATTTGGACAACAAGAGCATGAAAAGGATAAGATGACTCACAATAGAGCAAGTGCCAGCATTAATGTTGCATACAGGATACTCGTGGGGGCAGCAACTGGAATGGTCTTCACAGCATGTGGCACCCTCAAGTGGGCAGCATCCCCACACAAAGCACGAGTTGCCAAGTTCAAAGACGCAGCAGCAGGTGGTGCTTTCAGGGCATTGATAGTAGTCGTCACAAACAGAGGGTGGTGTCACGGGAGATGGAGGAGATGGGCCGGGGTTAGGAGGATTTGCACCCGTCTTGAGTGGGTAAGAGGGCTCTATGGCAATTCCACAAAGACCAGTTTTAGCTGCTATATTACGTTGCATCCTAACATAGCCTTGCTCACCCCAACTTATACCCCAGGAGTTTCGAACGATCCAATAATCTGTACCACTTTCAGTACCATATCCAACAACATTCACACCGTGGTCCAAGTCAATTCCACACTCTCCTGTGAATATACCCTGAAAATTTGAAAGGAAAACAAGAGAATTATCTACTAAAAACAAAGTGTACAATAATGTTATGCCTGAGGTGGATAATAGGCATGATCTTCCTATTGATACAAGGAACTTTAAAGTTTTGTAGGAGAAACAGAAACAAAAAGAAAGCTTGCGGACTCAAATTGTAAAATACCATTAGGTATCAAGATCAAATAGTGTATGATTCACCGTAACTTGACTTTATACAACTTCAAGCAAAATTAAGTTCCACACATCCTCAGCATCATCTAAATCTCAAGCAGTATACAGTATAGATATAATTGTGCTAATACATGTGACAAGACTTACTGATTCATAGAGTTGGAAGTCCCTCCCACCACCGTCCATGGCAACACTTATTGGTTGAGTTACAGTTGCCTTCTGCAATGCCTTTTCGTTGTACGGAGTTACATCTTTGTAACCATCAATGGTTACAACTTTGGCATTTTTCTGCGTATAAATTGAAAGGCAAATTGTCAAACATCAACTTTAATAGTAATAAGTTCCCTTGTTTTGATATGGCTCAAGATTTCTTCTGAAAAAAACAGAATCAAAGCTAACCCTGTACTGGTCACATCTGCCATCCCTGCCTGTGTAAGGATAATCTGCCTCCGAATCAATGCCACCATTTTCAATAATGAACTGAAATGCGTAGTCCATAAGGCCCCCATTGCACCCTTCATTGTATGACGTATCACAATCCACCAGCTCTTGCTCAGAAAGTGAGACCAAATTTCCCGTAACTATCTTGTTTATACCTTCCACAGCAGTAATTGTAGAGAATGCCCAACAGCTCCCTTCAATAATTCAATAAGCCAAATCATTATCAAGATTCTTAAGAGATACGCTAAAGTCAAAAGAAATTTACCTTCAATTCCATGGTTTAATGAATTTAATATATGTAATGACAGTTTTCTTGTCCTCACCTAATGGTGTAATAATTCAATAGATATTATCAATGATGTTACATTCAATAAATGTAACCTTGTCAAGGCCTTTAGTGGAGCCATCTTAGCCGCCTTATCATGGCCCACGGGCCGTAGTTGAAGAAAAAAGCAACACCTATGAAAATGATGTTATGCATTATGAGTGGTGGGAGGTTGATACCACCACGAAAGATTCTATAGAAAATATCTATGAAACAGTTAACTAGTAGTGGAATTTTACTCTTAAATCAGTTCTGAAAAATGGACAAAAAACAAAAACAAAAGCCCGTGAACTGAAGAATAAATAGGTCCAATAAATGAAAATCAAGAATTTCAAAAACAAATGTTTCCGTTTTGACTTGCAATATGATACTAATTTTAAGTTTTATTCCACAGCTAGATTCAATGACCAAAAACAATGGATATGTGTTTCTAGTCTTTCTAATTAAACGTAAGTGTTAGATAATACAAAACTGCAGGAAGCACTTGATGAGAAATTTATAGTTAATAATAATAACAAATTAAACAATTGTAACATGAAGTTACCAACATCAATATTTAGAAATAACAAAACGATTAAAAAAATTTCCCCTAAAAATAAAGAGAACAACAAATCAACCTGAAAATTTACGAAAAACACAAAAGACAAGCAAATAAATAATAAAACTATAAAACAAGGAGCTCTCATCTGGATCTAGCTCTCATTTCGATCTATCTTGTTGCCAATATTTACAAGAAAAATTGTAGTATGGAAGAGGGCCGCCGAATAAATTGCACTATTCATTCGTCCAATCACCCTTAGCTCAGGCTTGACAAAGTGGCAGCACAATCATATAACCATAATAAATAATTAAAAGCAAAAAATTTCAAAAAAAACAATGAACTTATAGTATGACCAAGGATTCCCTACCAAACCCACTGAGTATGGCAACTACATGTAGTTTACCAAAATATCCTCACACCCATCAATAATCTTAATAATCTTCACGCATTTCCGTTCATCAAAAAGTCCTAAAATCTCCGCTTTTTCCCTACTATTTTACAATATTGTCCACAGTCAAATCAAACAAAAACATAAAAAAGGAAAAAAAATTTAACAAGTAAAAACTGAAAACAGCCCAAGCAGATTAGATGATATGCTATCAGAAGTAGTGTAATTCTGGGAATTCTCGAGATTCATGTAAGTTATAATTTTCCTAAAATTTAAGGTGGTAAGACTACTATGTATAATTCTTAAAACATCATTAACACAAAGAAAAACAACATCAACACCTTATATCATATACGACTTGACAAAAAATTGAAAAAAGAAAAAATAAAACTTACCACAGCTGCCTTGATCCTTAATGGGAGCTACAGCGCCTTTTTGTCTCCAGTCGACGGAATCCGGCAAGCTGTCTCCGACTTCCGGCTCGTACGCATCGCTCTTCGCTCCAGTCAACCGCCTTTTTCCGGCCGGCCTGCTGCTGAGATACATTTTCCGGTACTCCTCGTTGGTCAGATCGGCAAATCGATTCAGGCCGAGCTTGTACGTCCGGTTAGTCAACGCGTTCTGCTCGTCTATGTACCTTAAATTATCCTTGAAAATCTCGAACCGCTTCTCTTTCTCCCCGAGAGCATTGTAAGATTTTCCGTGCTTCACCATCCACGACTCGTGCAGTGACATCACCTCGTCATGGGACCGCAGGCCAGGCTCCACGAGGTTGTTTCTCTGGTCGTAGGATATGATGGACATGTCCAAAGCCCATGATTCTGCGAGAAATAAAGAAAGATAAAGAGTGAACAAAAGCAAAGAAGTTGTGGAATGGGAAGATGGAGGGGTTGAAGCCATGTTTCTTGAATGATTCTTTTGGGTGAGAAGGAGCAAAAATGAGTGGTGGAAGAGAAGAAAATATAAAGGCGGAAAGGAGGGATAGTATAGGAATTAACATATTTCTTTATTTTTTGGATTCTTGCAGAGTTGAGTACGTATATAATTAGGGCCCATTTGAATTTTTTTTTATTTTCTATTTTTAATATCATCAAAAATTAAAAAGTTAATTATAATTTTAGATATAAAAATAAAATTTATTTAAATATTTTTTTTGAAAATAATGATTAACGTAAGTACATGATTGAAATTTTAGGTGATTTTATATTTGTTATGTGTAAAAAGATTTAATTTAAAAAATATAAATATTTTATTAGTTTTAAGATGATAGTGGATTTTTCATATCAAATTTAATTTATGTAATAATAGGATGATAGGATAAATTTTAAAAAATTTAAAAATAAAAAAAAATATTTTATGCAAAAATGAGTAAGAGTTAATGATTTTGTATTTTAAGTAGTACCGAAAACGTAAAAAGACTCTAAAAATGAAAATAAACATCCCCTCTTAAGTGCCCCGTTTGGTTTTGTTTTCAAAGCCCAGTTTTCATGAGAAAATAAAAATAAAAAGCTATTGACTCCTCCTCTATTTTTATAGATATTTTTATTTTCATGATGTTTTTCTAAACATACTATTATACTCTCTCTCTATTTTTACTTTTCATGTTCTCCTATTCATATTTGCACGATTTTTAATATAAAATATTACATTTTTTAAATATAAATTATTTTCAACCCTACATAATCATTACATTTTAAACAAAATATCCAAATAATATTTTATTTTTAAAAATACAATTATAACTAATTTTTTACTGATTTTTTTTTAACTAAAAGATAAAAATACCTCCAGAAAGCAAATTCAAGCCGCCCTAAGTTTTTGGGCAAAAGATTAATTTATGAAGTAATTACAGTGAATGAATCTTGAAAACTCACAAATGGCTGTGAAATAAATATTTTTTTATGATTTCATTGTGAATTTAATACATTTAAATAAATATATGCGTGTGAATCGTGGTAGGTTGAGATTGGTAAGGGGGCAGCAGACAGAAAAGTAACCTAGAAAGTAGATGACCAATCAAGAAATTAAAAGTGTACAAAAAATTCCAAAAGTTTAAGCAGAAAATTGGGAGCTGGAAGAAAGAAGGGCTGTCGTTTGTCCCAAGAAAATTAATGTCCAGTCATGTGATGTTAGTAGTGCTACCATTATTGAATCATTTGGGTTCATTTGAATGCCAGTATCTGCTTTGCAAATGGATATTTTATCTAACAAGGTGAGAAAAGAAAAATACTATGAATATATCTGTTGAAAATATTATGCCTTGTTTGTTTTTTATTTTGGTCATTTATATGTTTTAAAATTATTAAAGTTTAGTTTATTCGTTTTTTTCATTTTAAGCAACATATTGTTTGTTTTTATTTTTGTGTATTCACTCAATGTAGGATATGTATTACTAATATTTGATGTGATATTTAGCATATTCTAAAAAGAATTAAATTTTATAATTGATCAAATAATATTTCTCTGTTATATGAAATCTGTAATAGATTAATACTAATTTATCAACCTAACAGAAATTGACTGAGCATGTATAAAGTAATGTACTGGGACCTACTGATTATTATCTTATATTAACATATATTTTTCAATCTAATAAAATTAATATTTATATATTATATTGAAATACATTTTCATTTAGAACGCAAAAAATCAAATAATAAAAGTTAAAAAAATATATAAAGGAAAACAGAAATGGCCTTAAAATTCTGCCTAATATTTCCTCTTTACCATCTCTAGAATATCAGTAAAAAGTTTGTCTTTATTCAAACATGGATCATCAAACTTGCTTAGATTTTCTCATGGTTTGAAATATTTTTGCATTTACCCAATAGTTGCTCAGATTTCCTTACAGATTAGGTTTAGTCAATTTTACATTCCGAAAAAAGTTTTAATTTGCCAAATTTTCCTCCCCGATTATAATTTAGTCAACATCCATTTCACAAATATTTATTACTCCATTATCTCCAGTCAAATAGTCATCGACAGCTGTCTTAAATTGAAATTGAGGTTAATAAATTATAAATCCAACACAAGTTTTAAGAGCTCAAACAAATAAACATGGAAAAGATATTTTGTTTGACGAAGTAATGAAAAACTAGAAATATAAGTGGTCTGTTATTTAAAAAAAAGGAAAAGGAAAACTAAGTCTATGATTTGTTTTGTTTTAAGGTGTTTTGAGCAAAGTGTGTTGAAAATAAAATTACATTTAATTTTATTTTTCAAAAAAAGACATAATTTACTATAATATAAGTTTTTGTTAATGTGATATATAAAATTTTTATATTATATAATAATTGAAAATATAAGATAATTATATATATATATATATTAGGGTGATTTATGTTGTGTGCAATCATTGCTAAAAACATATGGGTTTTTTTTTTTTTTTTTTTAACTAAAAGCATAGGTTGCATAAGGATAATCACCGGAACTTGTTTTTCTTTTATTTTCTCTTCTTTTTTTTTGGTTTTGCTAATTTATTCAGATTTTATTACTTTAATATTTTGGAAAAATAAAAGTGAAAAAATAAAGGATAAGTGTTAATTATAGTGTCGGGGGGAAAGTTGGCCACGTTGTAAATACTAATCTGCGATGAATATGGGATTCTCTTGTTGTCATCTACACCATACACTTTTGGGACCAACTCTTCACAATTATTATCGTACCATATCCCATTTCACTGTCGCCACCTCTTGTGCTTTTTTCACAACTTCAACGACTTTTTCATAATTTAAAAAATAAAAATGACATATTTCGTGTTAATTTGAGTATTAAATATAAATAAATAAAAAAAGGACCTATCTCACTCCTAAAATTGGCTCAAGATGTGAGATTTGTGCAAAATCATATATAAAAACCCACTATTTATTTATTTAACCAATGTGAGAATCTAACAAGCATAGCAATAATAACTAATAGATGTAATAAAAATTAAAATATTAAGATAGTTGAAAAATTAAATAATTAATTAATCATATACTGTAGTACAATAATTATATTCAACAAGGGTAGTGTTTGTGTTTAGATTTGGCATATTATTATTTTCATTAACACCACCACATACTTATTTGCTGGTGTTCAATTTTATCCCGGTTAGGTGGGCCTAATTTAATGTAATATAAATTTAATTCATTTTTATGTACATAGTTAATTAGTGAATTATGAGAACACTATTCTTTCTTCTCGTGTAAAGCAGCAACGATATGCCAAAAGCGAGTATTACTACATTATTGATTCAATGTTATTAAAAAGAAATGCAAATAGTTATGTCCGAAGCAAATAATAATCTGGATTATAGCATCTTTTTTGGTTAGGTGGGGCATCAGCTGCGGCTCTTTCAAATTTGAATACTGACGGTGTGGTGGTTTGCAGTCACACCCACCAATTAAGTGCACTTGCCACCAAGTACTCAGAAGTCTGCATTATTGCATTGTAAAAAATCTAGCATATGAAATGTAGAATAACATAAAATAGGTGGTCAATAACAACGAGTAATCTAACATTAAGAATAAATAGCTCTAATATCATATCAAAAAATGAATCTTGATTCTAACTCACTTTAAAATTAGTTCAAAGATTGAGAAGTGTTCAAGATCATATATAGACGCCACTTCTTATTTACTTAATCAATATGAGAATTTAATAGTTAGTGAACTTTTTGTGAGGTTTTTTTTTTTTTTTTTTTTTTTTTTGCCAGTTTTAGATAATATTTAGCCAAAATTTCTCTGCCGTTTAATCTACTAATGGAAAACTTGAAATTAAGAGTTTAATTTTATGAATATTGATGTAAATCTAAGGTCTCACGCTAAAATAAATTGACTTGCACAGGCCCCAGTTATTTATATTTTCACATAATCATCTTTTTTAATTTTTGTTATTAAGAAATATAAAATACTCATTTATTGTCTCACCTTTTGACAAAAAATCGTTTATTTTTGTTTTTAATTCCTCCCCACTTACTTTATGAGTTTAAGTAGGCACCGAGCCCCACAAATCATTTCAAGATTATTAAAAATATGCATCTATTTTTCACAAATGTATATTTGCCAAAAAAATTATAAACAAATATGTTTAAATTTCTACGCTTACATTACATGCTTAATACTTCAATCCCAAAAATTCAAAACGAATCTTTATTTCTACACAAAAAATGAATTTATTTCAATTTTATAAATATTAAAAATTAAAATATGTATATTATATATAAAGGACCAACTCCTTTTTTAGTATATCTTGGAATAGTCTTCCTAAAATACCTTTATTGTTACTTTTAATTCTTATAACTACTTTAGTAGTTACTCTTTTTTATATAATATTTTTCTCTTCCATCTTTTTATTTTTTTCTTTTTCCTTTTTTTTTTGTCACGTATCACTAACATTTAAATAAATGCATTAAAAATATTAAAAATTATGGTAACATTTAAAATAGTAAATAAATGTCTATGAAATTTCAGTACACACATCGAGTGTGCCAAAATTGCTAGTTTAAAATAAATAGGCTATTGTCTAGTGGCTTGTGACCCACTGGTATAAGTATTCCTTATTATGTGGAAGGTAATGTATTTGAATCTGAATTTGCTCCTTATGTATATAAAAATGTGCAGTTTGTTTCAATTTATTTGATTCGATTTTAATAATAGGATAATATTGTGTTGTTATAAGAATAAATTTATCATT